>JAZHRO010000013.1:108670000-109920000 GCA_037157565.1 Thalassia testudinum | reverse complement strand
TCCTTCCTCTTCTACTTCTTCAAATCAAAGGTTTTTGGCTAATGAAGCCCCTCCAATCTTTCTTAACCCTCCCCAAGACCCAAACCCGTAGGCATCTGATAATTCAGTTACCTTAAGGAGTGGAAAACAAGCTCAGGATCCACAATCGCACTATTTTGATCTACCAAATCCTGGAAAGCCTGAGGAGAGAAAGGAGAACTCTGAAGAAGAAATCAAGGTTCAGGAACCTAATTCCGAAGATCTGACTCATGTTCATTTTTCTGAGGCCTTGATTAAACCTAGGAAGAAGAAGCCTGTTGATAGTAATGAGGAGCTCTTGAATATATTCAAGAATGTTGAGATCAATATTCTGCTCCATAACGTTATCAAACATATACCGGCTTACTCTAAATTTTTAAAGGATTTATGCACACAGAAGCGTAATTCGAGGGAATCTATTCCAAGGAAGGTGGTACTCTCCGAGCAGGCTTATTCTGTTATCCTGCATCACCTTCCTCAGAAAAAGAGTGATCTAGGTGCTCCTTTGATTTCTTGTGTCATCGGAGATTACACTTTTGATAGAGCACTTTTAGATCTAGGTGCATCTATTAATTCTGACTTTTCTTTGCGAGAAGTTTGGATTAGGTGAACTTCGGCCGACTTCAGTAACATTGCAGTTAGCAGATCGTTCAGTCACAAATCCGTGAGGCATTATTGAAGATGTTATTGTTATGGTTAAGGATTTCTATTTTCCTGTAGATTTCCTTATCCTCGACATGGATGTACTTGAGAATTTAAGGAACATGCCCATCATTCTGGGGCATCCGTTCCTGGCTACCACTAAGGCCAATATCAATTGTGAGAGTGGTAGCATGAAAATCGCCTTTAGGGATCAGAAATTGAAATTGGATATTTTTAAGGTGATTAACAAATTTGAGGATTGTGGATTTGTAGAGGATCTTGAGGAAGATAATTTGAACATTGAAACATGTATGGCGATTTCTACAATTGAAAATTCCTCCTGTTGTGATGGATCTGACCCATAACCCTCTGTGACAAACCTGCCACATTTTGAAGATGTTATTGATTTTATTCACTTTCAACCTCTTCCTCTTAATGAATCTTCTTCAGCATCATCTTTACCCTCAATCCAAAACCCGCCCAAGCTCGAACTGAAACCATTGCCTGAGAATTTGAAATATCAGTTTTTGGAACCTCAGAAGATGCTCCCTATGATTATCAGTGCTAGATTAACTATGGTGCAGGAGATTAAACTAATCAAGGTCTTAAAGGAACACAAGGAGGCAATTGGTTGGACTATTCATGACCTTAGGGGGATCGAGCCATCTTACTGCAATCATAGAATATTCTTGGAAGATGGATCCCGCCCTTCTCGCCAAATGTAGAGGAGATTAAACCCTAATATGCGAGAAGTGGTCAAGAAGGAAATTATCAAGTGGATCGATGCAAGAATCATTTATCCGATCTCTGATAGTCCTTGGGTAAGTCCCGTGCAAATTGTTCCCAAGAAAGCCAGAATTACCGTTGTGACTAACGAGAAAGGAGAATCTGTCACAACTCGTTCAGCTTCCTCTTGGAGGGTTTGTATCGATTATAGGAAGCTGAACACAGCCATGAAAAAGGATCATTTCCCTTTGCCCTTTATCGATCAAATCCTTGAAAGACTAGCCGGACAGAAGTACTTCTGTTTCCTAGACAGTTACTCAGGATACAATCAAGTCCCTATCCATCTCGAGGATCAGGAAAAAATGACTTTCACCTATCCCTATGGAACCTTTGCTATCCGTAGGATGCCTTTCGGCTTATGCAATGCACTTGCGACTTTTCAAAGGCGCATGCTAGCCATATTCTCAGACATGGTGGGAGAGTTTATGGAAGTCTTCATGGACGGTTTCTCTATTTTTAGAGAATCCTTTGATTCTTGCCTAGTTAATCTTGAAATGATTCTTCTAAGATGCATCAAAATAAGGCTGGTCCTTAGCTGGGAAAAGAGTCATTTCATTACATAAGAAGGCATCGTCTTGGGTCATGTAATCTCTAAATGGGGAATCGAAGTTAACAAAGCTAAGGTTGATGCCATCTCTAAACTTCCTCCTCCCACATCTATCAAACAAATTTAATCATTTCTTGGTCATGTGGAATTCTATAGGAGATTCATCAAGTACTTTTCTAAGGTTGCTCGCTCTCTGAGCAACCTTCTCACCAAAGATACACCATTTGATTTCAATGAATCATGCCATAGGGCATTTGATTTTCTTAAAATGGCAGTCACTTATGCTTCGGTCTTGCAACCATCGGTTTGGATAGCCCCATTCGAGATTAGGACCGATGCTTCTAATTATGTGGTCAGGGCTGTTTTGGGTCAGAAGATTGACAGGAAGCCCTCTGTCATCTACTTTGCTACTAAAACTCTAGATGAGGCCCAGAGGAATTACACTATTACTGAGAAGGAATTACTAGTTGTAGTATTTGCTTTGGAGAAATTCAAGGCTTATCTGTTAGAGTCTCATGTCATAATATATACCAACCACTCGGCCTTGAGACATCTCTTGACCAAAAAGGATGCCAAACCTTAGCTTATTCAATGGATTCTTCTACTTCAAGAATTTGATCTTGAAATCAAGGATAAATCCGGGGCACAAAATGTGGTGGTGGATCATCTTTTGAGACTTCTGAGAGATTCTTCTTGTTTGGATATTCCGATTGCTGATACTTTTTCGAACGAGACTATCCTTGCAGTTTCAGGTGTCCAAACCCCGTGGTTTGCTGACATTGTAAATTATTTGGCTGTTGGTCAAATCCCTCAGGATTGGACCAAGCAACAACGAGACATTATCAAATTTGAGGCCAAATATTACTTATGGGAGGACCCTGAACTGTACCGCATCGGCTCTGATCAGATTATTCGCCAATGTGTTTCGAAGAATGAATTCAAAAGTATACTCAAGTTCTGCCATGCATCTGCATGTGGTGGACATTTCTCCGAGAAAAAGACGACTGCAAAGATTTTGCAATTTGGATTCTTTCGGCCGTCTTTATTCAAGGACGCCTAGGAATTCTCGAGGTCATGTTCCTGATGCCAGGCACTTGGGAGCATAACCAAGAGAGACATGATGCCCCTAAACTCGATTCTTCCCATCGAAATCTTCGATGTTTGGGGCATCGATTTTATGGGACCCTTCCTCCCTTCATTTGGACACCAGTACATTCTTGTCGCTATTGATTAGGTGTCCAAGTGGATCAAGGCCATTCCCACCTGAACCAATGACCACAAGGTTGTCATTGATTTCGTCAAGAAGAACATCTTTAGTCGGTTCGGGATTCTGAGGGCCATCATCAGTGATGGTGGTACTCACTTCACTAATGCCCAGTTCCATAATTTACTGGCAAAATACGGGGTAAATCACAGAATCTCCACACCTTACCATCCCCAGACGAATGGACAGGTCGAGATCTCCAATCGGGAGATCAAAAATATTCTTCAGAAGATGGTTAGGCCTGAACGTAAAGACTGGACTCAAAAGCTTGAGGACGCTCTTTGGGCCTACTGTACGGTGTACAAAACGTCAATCGGCATGTCACTATTTCATCTGGTGTATGGAAAAGCATGCCATTTATCCATAGAAATTGAACATAGGGCATTCTGGGTAATCAAGCAGTGTAATCTGGATTTGAGTTTAGCTGGAAAGACCAGGAAACTCCAACTATCTGAGTTTGAGGAGCTTAGAAATGACGCATACGAGAATGCCATGATCTAGAAGGCTCAGACCAAAGCTATTCATGACCAATTGATATCCCGTAAGAGCTTTGAGCCGAACTAGAAGGTCTAGCTCTTTGATTCTTGACTAAAGCTCTTTCCCAGCAAACTTAGGTCAAAATAGAATGGCCCGTTCATCACCGATTACATATTTCCAAACGGGGTTGTTCAAATTTCTGACCCAAAGATGGCTAATTCATTTACATTCAACGGTCAACGTCTTAAGCCTTTTATTGACCGTGTTGTTCCAGAACCCATCTCAAACACGGTTACTCTAATCACATTGTGATTACTTTGGCTGGACCTCACCTAGCTGATGGCATTAAACTCAACAGTTGTACAGTCTAACTTAGAGCTGACCTGGGCATCATATTCAGGTGATATCTTCTACATTCTACCCTTCCTTTCATGTCTTTATTCTCAATACGGACATTGCATCAGCTAGGCATGGGGGGTTGGATTCATTTCTGAATCATTTTATCAGCTCTGTGGAATTCTTGTAAATTCTACTTGTTTTCTTATATATATATATATATAATTGAATTAGGAAAGAATACTTGGGCATTAGGACTTTTCAATCTTAAGAAATATTACAGTAGGATCTGAACACTAAGACCCTTCAGGTCTTTGGCTTAATCAGCTCGGGTATCCACTAAAATGTGGATTTGTTTATCGAGTCCTCACCATCTTGAATTCTATTTCAATTTTATTAAATAAGTTTAGGTGATAAGTACACGACTTATCAACTCGCCCTCTAATTTGAGGGAACGTTAAGTCTAGGCATCTACACACTATTCGCACTGACTCATTGTTTGGCAATTTTAATGGAAATTGGGTAGCTAATAAACCTTTTAGGGTGGTATGGCTGGCAAGTTATCCTGGGTAATAGCCCATAGGTAGGTTGTCTAGAGCCCAGCCACTGGACCATTCATTTCCTACTGCCCTTAGGTAAATCTTAGACCAGGGAAGCCACCTACTTAAAAAAGAAAAAGAAAGTCCTAAAAGAAGAAAAAGAAAAGAAAAAGAAAAAGAAAAGGAGAAAAAGAAACAAAGAGAAACAAAAGCCACACTTCACACGAGTATGGCTGGCAAGTTATCATGGGTAACAGCCCATTGGTAGGTTGCCCAGATCCTAGCTTAAGAAATGCATGTTTAATTCTTAAAACACTTAGGAAGAAGCGGAGAAGTAGAATAAGCCAGGAAGATATACATTGGATGCACCCTTGTGTTAACCCCATAAAAAAAAAAGTAGGGAGAAAGCTACCAGTCTTATAGATACACTTTTAGGTGGAATTCTTTTTAAGGTCACCTAGGGGTGTAGAAACCCGAAGTCCATTCTGATTGCCGATAATTGAGTCTATCACATTCACAAAAAGATGCTTAGAACTTAGGGTTCTCATCAAGTCTTGGGTGAGTTGAGTGGCTGTAGAAAGCCACTCTGTAACCCTCAACTCAAAAATCCAAAAAAATTAGAAAAGAAGAAAAAGGAGAAAAAGAGATCCTTCTTTGAATAAGATGAGGGCCTGAGGCGGTCTGTATTTTGGTAGATACCCAGGCGCTATTGTTCAGGTCCTAAGTAAAAAATTTCTTAATGTTGAAAATAACTTTTGCCCGAGTAATCCAATCCTAATTCTTTTATAAATAGCATGTAGTTTTTGCTAGGGACTAGCAAAAGATAGGCATGGGGGTGTGATGTACATACATCTAAATAGTCCAAAATGTCTATTAATGCATGTTCATAGTGAAATATTAGCATCATGCATTGTAAATATTGCATAACATGCATAATCATGCATTTAGGTCAAATTGTATAAATTGTATAGTAATTGTCTCCTTTTATGGCCAGAGATAGGGTGATTTTTAATCAGGTCTTCGAACGGAAGATCCAATAGTACGGATCTGATCAAAGCGATGATGGGAGTTCAACGACTCCAAGATCGCCCTGATCGGACATCCATAGCACCATATATAGTCCAAGGAAGCCTAGAGATCAAGGGCCAAGATGGTGCCAAACCGCACTTCAAATGACAAATCCAACCACACAGATGGGTTCAGATTGATGATCACAGCCTAACGATGCCAAAATTGGCTCAATCCGACATCTGTGGCACCTTCTACATGTCACAGAAGATGGATGACCATGATGGTGCCACGTGGCGCCATCACAGCCACCCAAATCGGCCGCAGCATCATTCTCATCCTTTGAAGGCACGAGCGAGGCAAGATCTGGGTCGTTGAAACTTGATCCAACAACCACGAGCCCACATGCTTAAAATGTAAACGCGACAAAGAAGCGATCGTAGTGCAGCGGTCGAGCACCCTTGTGCAAGTGTGGGGCGCGAGTTCGACTCTTGATCAGCGGCGCGCATGCATTTAATCTCTACCGCGCAATCAACTGCGGACGGCCCAGATCGCCCAATCAAGTGCATGAGCGATCAAACGCACCACCTCACGCCCGATCGCATGCGTAGGCACGTGCAGCTGAAGTGGGCGAGGAGCGATCTGAGCCGTCCGATCTCGAGATCCATTGAATGTGCACCTGGTGTTAAGGTGCGGGAAAGAAGGAGGTGCACGCAACGCATGCATGTCACCCACGATCAGACGTTTAGTGACGGATAAGTCCGTCACTAAAGACCTGATTTTAATGCTTTTGAATATGTAATGACTAAATTGCCTCCTATCCTTGCAATTATAAAAGGAGACCCCTATCCTATGAAATTCTCATCCCTTCCTTCACCTCTCTCCCTCTCCAAAGCTCAAGAGAAGCTTGTCCCACACCCGGGATGCTATTCTAGATCCAAATCCAATTTTCTCGCCCCCATTCCGGAAGTTGATCCCGCGACGACAATGACATGCTGCCTCGTTCCCACTTTTTCTTGCTTCATCCTCCTTCTTCCCACTCCATCCGCCATCTTCCAGGCGTCACTCTGTCCGACTTGTTCTCCAAGCATTCGTTGAGGTGGATAACATCTCTCTCCTTTCTTTTTAATCGCTTTCTAGAATAGAATTTCCCACTTTCTAGTTGTAAAAATAGTATTATTTTATCAAGTGATTGTTCTCTCTCTTTATCTCTCTCTCTCATTGTTTATATCAATTCCATTGTAATTATCTCACTTTCAAACAAAAATACCAAAAAATGTAATCGTGGATTTTAGATCGATGTAGCCTCCCTGTGTTCAACCTGGAATTCTTAGAGTTTCGGTATAAATTTATCTGTCGACAAATTTCTTTGTCAATCGAACTACAATGACGGGTTTTCAAATCCAACTTCAATCACGTAGTCTTCCGATCTCAACACTTACACTACACCCAATGTCAATAGTGGTACTCACAGTCCCATCTTTCATTCCAGGAATCAGATCTTGCATCAAATCTACATAAGCGCAAACTCCTTTAGGGAACATGGTACCTCCATTAGGGAATAAAAATTTTTCGCCTTCTTTTCTCAACCAATTTTTGTTGGACTTTTGGTTATTGATCCAATTGTAAGGAACATTTCTGCAAACAATAAGAAAAATGCCATCATTTAACATCTTAGTAAAGAACATAGGCTCACCAATAATATGACAGCAAAATATAATTATCAATAGAAAAAGAAATTCTTGACTGTGCGCACCACTTCTACATGGCAAACATTAGATAAGGCATGAAGTCCTACATTCTGAAACAACAATAACTCAAAGCAACATGATGGCTACAAGTGATTAACTAAATACCATAACCCAAATACTAAATTGCAATAATCACTAACAAAAAGTATATGATTTGGTAATTTACAGTATGACACAAGCAGAAGATGGCAACTGGTTGCCTAACAAACTTCTCAAAAGCCTCCTACATGAAACAAAAAAATAGAATAAACAAAGAGCAGTTCTTGAACAATGCAAAAAAATTTAACTGTAAATATTATTGATAAGGTGAATCGCATTTGCATGTTGACTTAGATGCCAAAAATCAAGAAACATGCATCATCAACAAACTTGGCAAGTCGAGCTTTCTTCTTACCCCCTCATCAACAATGGACTCCACTATCCCAAACTACTCGAGTCTGGCCTTTCTCTTCTTCTCTTCAGATTTGCCATGTGATATAGGAGTGGTGTCAAACCACTCGATCTGGAGTTGTACTTTGCCTCTTCAGAGAGCTAAACCGACATATCGAACCGCTTGGCTTAGCAGATCTTCTTCTGGAGGTCAATGGTGGCGTCTGATGCCTCCACTACAGTTGTTGTCACGGTCGTCGTCGGCAATCCCAAAGATGGTAGGAGTGGCCTCGTGCCTTGGCATCGATCGGGGTAGCTTTCCTAAAGGACAGCTTGGTAGAGGGTTGCATGGACCTCTCTGGAGTGACGGCAACGGTGGATCTTCTTCTAGAGGTCAATGGTGGCATTTGACACCTCAGCTACAGTCATCGTCGCGGTCGCTGTCGGCAATCGCATAGATGGCAAGAGCAGCCTTGCTGCCTTAGCAATGACCGGGGTAGCTTTCTTGGACTATGGCTCGGTAGAGGGTTGTGTGGACCTCTCCAGGGTGGCTGTAGCAGTATCTAGGGTTTTGGGGGTGGGAGGGCCTACTCCTTCAGGTCCTTCACCTCCATTTTCTCACACAAACAAGGGATTGGGGGGATTGAGGACTTGCTAGTGGTGAGATTGGCCTTGTAGCTACTGATATGGGGATTGGGGCGATTGGACTTGTTAATACCGTTAGGGTTGGGGGTTGGGGGTAAGGAGGGTGAGGGGAACAATGGGTGGTAGAGGAGGACGATGGGTGGGGGGTTTATGGGAAGCACTCCTTCGGGCACCATTTGCAGGAGGAAGGGGGCATTCAGGGTTGGGGCATTTGGCATTTGGGGAGGGAATAGGAAAGTAGGAGCCAAAGCGGTGGAAGGCCAAAGGGAGTGGGGTGAGCGGGAAAATACCTGCTGAGTTATTTTTTAGATTTTTGTGATGATTCTTTTGGGTCTTCGAGACTCTCATGACAAATTTTGAAAAAGCGATTTATTACTCTCACTAAAAATAAGTGCTTTTGCGATGGAAAAATTTACTATTGCAAGTAACTGTCTCAAAAGTATAATTTCTTGCAGTGCGGAGAGCTGCGAGCTACTGAGAGGAAATCCTCCAGCAGAGACTAGATTGCAACGAGCAGATGGCACAACAGCAGGTGCAGTAGGCGAAGATGATGGCCATACTTCGAGGTGGTCGACCTGATAACAGCAGCTTCCATTATTCTGCATGTCATGGTCCAGACAACGATTTTGCTGCAAGAGGTGCTGGTCATGGTATTGGTGCGAGAGTTTAGGTCGCATCTTTTATTTATATTTCTCATTTTTATTTATGTAATGTTTAGGGTTTATTTATGTAACATTACTCTTTTGTAAGCATTCTCTAAGTTAATTTGTAGTAATGTGATGTGCATACATCAAATTGACTTAAAATGCCTATCTATGCATGTTCTTAGTGTCATGGAAGCATAATGCATTATAAATATTGCATAACATACATTATCATGCATTTAGGTTAATTTGTATAAATTGTATAGTAATTTGCCTCTTTTTGGCCAAGGACAGGGCAATATTTATTGGGCTCTTGAATTGAAGATCCAACCGTACAGATTTGATCAGAGCGACGATCAGAGTTTAACGACTCCGAGATTGCCTCGATCGGACCTCCATAGTATCAGATAGAGTTTGAGAAAGATTAGAGGTCAAGGGGCCAAGGTGGTGTAAATGCGTACCGAAGACGACAAATCCAACTGCACATGAGTTCGGATCAACAATCACAGCTATTGTACGTACGAATTGCTACACTAACGTGTTTGGTTTTAAAGCCTTGTCATTGTAGCTTGAAAGCAAAGAATTCGTATTTAATAAATAAAATTTATACCGAAATTGAAATTCCGAGTCGAACACAGGGAGGCTACGTCGATCTATATTCGCAATTATATTTTTTTTAGAATTTTTCTTGAAAAGTGGGGTGATGTAATTACAATGAAGCTATTACAACAGTCAGACTAAAAGGAAGAGAGAGAGAGAGAGAAAACATGCATTCAATATTTCAAAATGTTTATACAATAAAACCAAATAAGAATTACACCAGAAAGCGGGAAATCAGCTACACTAGAAAGCAGGAAAATTCTACACTAGAAAGCTATAAAGAAGAATGGGAGAGAAGTTATCCTCCTCGACGATCGCTTGGAGGACGAGCCGGACGGGATGATGCCTGGATGAAGGAGGACAGTGCAGGACGAAGGAGGACGAAGCAGAAGAACGGGAACAGGGCAGCACGTCATCGTCATCGTAGGATCCACTTCTGAATGGGGACGAAAATTTGGACTTTATCTCGTGAGGAGCATCCCGGGTGTAGGACAAGCTTCTCTTGAGCTTTGGAGAGGTAGAGAAGAGAAGGGGTGAGAATTTCGTGTGGAGGGGTTCTCCTTTTATAGTTGCAAGGAGTGAGGGCAATTTGGTCATTTAAATCTCAAAACATTAAATAAGGGGTCTTTAGTGACGGATAAAATCGTCGCTAAAGCCCCATCGTGGGCGTAGTGGGCGCTGCCCATGCGGCTGCTAGCTTTCATGCATGCTTAATGCTTGCACACGTCCGCAGAATCTCAGCCATGCGCCTTCCCCGCTCCTCAACGCGCACCTACCCGCATACAATCCTTCGTAAGGCGTAGGCGTGCGATAGCGCGTGGGTGCTATCGAGCACCCGCAGCCGCTCGATCGAGATCTGACGCTCGGTCGCACCTGCTCGTCCATGCCGCTCGCCCTCTCAAGCGATTCGATCACGCGTCGCCTGCTCGCGATAACACCCTCGCCCACTGCACTGCGGAGAGTGGATGGGCACGAGGATGTTTTAAGGCGCGCGTATCCACAGCCGTTGGATCAAGATCCAATGGCCCAGATCACATGCCAAAACTTCTTTGAAAAAGCAGCGGTGGTCTTGAGGGCTGACTGGACGACTGTGATGGCATCACGTCGTGCCATCTTGGTCGTCCTCTTCTAGATGTTGTAGATGGTGCCACGGGTGTCGGATTGAGTTGATTTTTGCGCCGTTAGGCTACGATCGTCGATCCGAATCCATCCGTGCGGTCGAATTTGTCATTTAAAGTGTGGATTTACACCATCTTGGCCCTTGATCTTCTAGGATTCCCCGATCACTATCTGATGCTACAAATGCCTAATTAGGGCGATCTTGGAGTCGTTGAACTCTAATCGTCGCCCTGATCACATCTGTATGGTTGGATCTTCGATCCGAGGTCCCGATAAAAAGTTTTCCCTGTCCAAGCACATAAAAGGAGATAATTAACCTCCATTTTATTCAAACTAATCTAAATGCAAGATGATGCATGTTATGCAATATTTATATCATGCAATGCAATCCTATGCTTAAGAACATGCATAAATGGACATCTTAAGTAGTGTAAATGTGCTTACATCATACCCCCATGCCTATCTTTTGCTAATCCCTAGCAAAAACTGTATGCTATTTATAAAAGAATTAGGTTGGATTATTTGGGCATGAGTTATTTCAATCATTAAGAAAATGTCTACTTAGGAACTGAACTTTCAAAGACACAACAGTGTCCAAGTATCTGCCAAAATGCAGGCCACCTCAAGCCCTCGCCTTATTCAAAGAAAATTTTCTTTTTCTCTTTTTCCTCTTTTCTAATTTTTTGGATTTCAAGTTTTAGGGTTTAAGAGTGGCTTTCTACGGCCATTCAACTCACCCAAGATTTGATGAGAACTCTAAGTTCTAAGCATCTTATTGTGAATGTGATAGATTCGTTGACCGACAATTAAAATGGACTTCGGATTTCTACGCCTCTGGGTGACCTAAAAAGAATTCTGCCTAAAGGTGTATCTTTACGACCGGTAGCTTTCTCCCTACTTTTATTTTTTTTACGGGGTCAAAACAAGGGTGAATCCAGTGTATATCTCCCCGGTTTATTCTACTTTTCCGCTTCTTCCTAAGTGTTTTGGGAATTTTCAATGCATTTATTGAGTTGGGTTCTGGACAACCGATCGATGAGCTGTTACCACCGACAACTTGCCAGCCATACTCGTGCGGGAAGTGTGGTTTATTTCTTTTTCTCCTTTTCTTTCTGATTTTTTTTTTTTTAAGTAGGTGTTTTCCTTGGTCTAAGATTTACCTAAAGGCAGCAAAAAGAGAAAGGTCCAGTGACTGGGCTCTGGACAACCTACCTATGGGCTGCTACCCACGATAACTTGCCAGCCATATCACCATAGAAGGTTCATTAGCTACCCAATTTCCGTTAGAGTCGTCGAACAACGAGTCAGTGCAAAGAAAGTGTGTAGATGCTTAAAACTCAAAAATTCCCTCAAATCAGAGGGTGGGTTGATAAGTCGTGTACTTATCACCCAAACTTATTTATTCCAATTACGATAGAATTAAGATGGTGAGGACTCGAAAGACAAATCCACATTTTAATGGATACACAAGCTAATTAAGTCCAAAGACCTGAATGGTCTTTGTCTTCAGATCCTAATGTAAAATTTCCTAAGATTGAAAAGTCCTAATGTCCAACTAATCCTTCCTAATTTTGATTTTTTTTTATGTATAAATAAGAAGAGAACATGAATTTCACAAAGCTGACCAAATGATTCAAAAATGAATCCACCCCCCCATGCCTAGCTGATGAAATGTCCTCATTGAAAAAGAGACATGAAAGAAAGGGTAGAATATGAAAGATGTCACCTAAATATGAAGCTCGTATTAGCCTTGTGTCATATGTACAACTACTGAGTTTAATGTCGTCAGCTAGGCAAAGTCCAGCCAAAGAAGTCACAGAATGGCTAGAGCAACTGTGTTTGAGATGGGTTCTGGAAGAATACGGTCAATAACAAGCTTCAGACATTGACTGTTGACTTTAAATGTGTTACCTGTCTTTGGGTTAGAAATCTAAACGGCTCCATTTGGAAAAATCTGGCCAATTATGAATGGGCCATTCCATTTAGATCTAAGTTTGCCAGGAAAGAGCTTAAGTTTGGAATCGAATAACTAGACCTTCTGGTTCGGCTCAAAGCTCTTGTAGGAAATCAGTTGATCATGTAGAGCTTTGGTCCGAGCCTTGTAGATCTTGGCATTCTCATAAGCATCATTTCTAAGCTCCTCCAACTCAGATAGTTGCAGTTACCTGGTCTTCCCAGCTAAATTCAGATCCAAATTGCATTGTTTGATCGCCCAGAATGCCTTGTGTTCAATCTCTACGGGTAGATGGAAAGCCTTTCCATATACCAAATGGAATGGAGACATGCCGATGGACGTTTTATACGCCGTACGGTAGGCCCAAAGAGCATCCTCAAGCTTTTGAGTCCAATCCTTGCGATCAGGCCTAATCATTTTCTGCAGAATGTTCTTGAGCTCTCGATTAGAGATCTCGGCTTGTCCATTCGTCTGGGGATGGTAAGGTGTGGAAATTCGATGATTAACCCCGTATTTGGCCAATAAATTCTAGAATTGGGCATTAGTAAAAGGAGTGCCACCATCACTGATGATAGCCCTCGGAATCCCGAACCTACTGAAGATATTTTTCTTAACAAAATTGATGACCACCTTGTGGTCATTGGTTCGGGTGGGAATCGCCTCAATCCATTTGGACACATAATCAACAGCAATAAGAATGTACTGATGTCCAAATGAAGGGATAAAGGGTCCCATGAAATGGATGCCCCAAACATCGAAAATTTCGACTGGAAGAATTGGGTTTAGGGGCATCAGGCATCATATCTCTCTTAGCTATGCACCTGAGTGCCTGATATCGAGAATGTGACCTTGAGAAATCTTGGGCATCCTTGAATAAATACGGCCAATAGAAGCCAAATTGCAAGATTTTTGCAGCCGTCTTTTTCCCAGAGAAATGTCCACCATACCCAAATGCATGGCAGAACTCGAGTATACTGTTGAATTCATTCTCCGGTATACACCGGCGAATAATCTGATCAGAGCCGATGCGGTACAGCTCAGGGTCCTCCCAGAAGTAGTATTTGGCCTCAGATTTGAGTCTATCCCATTGTTTCTTGGTCCAATCCTAGGGGATTTGACCAACGGCTAAATAATTAACAATGTCAGCAAACCATGGGGTGTGGACACCTAAAACTGTAAGAATAGTTTCGTCCAGAAAAGTGTCAGCAATCGGAATGTCCGAACAAGAAGAATCACCTTGGAGTCTCGACAAATGATCCGCTACCACATTTTATACCCCAGTTTTATCCTTGATTGCAAGATCAAATTCTTGAAGAAGAAGAATCCAACAAATAAGCCAGGGTTTAGCATCCTTTTTGGCCAAGAGATTTCTCAAGGCCGAGTGGTCGATATAGATGAGAACATGAGACCCTAAGAGATAAGCCCTGAATTTTTCCAAAGCAAACACTACAGCTAGTAATTCCTTTTCAGTAACGGTGTAATTCCTCTGGGCTTCATCCAGAGTTTTACTAGCGTAGTAGATGACAGAGGGCTTTCTATCAATTTTCTGACCTAGGACAGCCTCGACCGCGTAATCAGAAGCATCAGTCATGATCTCAAAAGGGGCTGTCCAAATTGGTGGTTGCAAAACTAGAGCACAGGTGACTGCCATTTTCAGGAAATCAAATGCCTTTCGGCATGATTCGTCAAAAACAAATGGTGTTTCTTTGCCAAGAAGATTGCTCAAAGGATGAGCAACCTTCGAGAAATCCTTGATGAATCTTCAATAAATCCCACATGGCCAAGAAATGATCGAATTTGTTTAACAGATGTGCGAGGAGGAAGTTTAGTGATAGCATCAACCTTAGCTTTATCCACTTCAATTCCCCGTTCAGAGACTACATGACCCAAAACGATGCCTTCTTGGTTCATGAAATGACTCTTTTCCCAGCTAAGGACCAATCGTGTTTTGATACATCACTTAAGAATCATTTCCAGATTAGCCAAACAAGAGTCAAATGATTCTCCGCAAATAGAGAAATCATCCATGAAGACTTCCATAAACTCTCCCACCATGTCAGAAAATATGGCTAACACACACCTTTGAAAAGTCGCAGGTGCATTGCATAACCCGAAAGGCATCCTATGAAAATCAAAGGTTCCATAGGGACAAGTGAAAGTAGTTTTTTCCTGATCCTCAGGATGGATAGGAACTTGGTTGTATCCCGAGTAGCCATCAAGAAAACAGAAGTACTTCAGCTCGACTAATTTTTCCAGGATTTGATCGATGAAGGGTAGGGGAATATGATCCTTTTTAGTGGCTGTGTTTAGCTTCCTCTAATCAATACAAACCATCCAAAAGGAAGCTGAACGAGTTGTGACAGATTCTCCTCTCTCGTTAGTCACAATGGTAATCCTGGATTTCTTCAGAACAATCAGTACAGGACTTACCCAGAACAATCATCATGAACCCTAAACTAGCACAATTCAATCCAAATAAGTGTGAAAAAGCTCCTACAAAACCCAAAGAGAGGCTTAACTCAGAGAATTCTGAGTTAAAGAATAAAATAAATCATAAGGGATAAAACTGTAATTTTACCATTGCAGTATGCAAACAGGATAATTAAGGGTCCAAAAATAGGTCAAACGAGCTTAATAAGGAGAGAAGTAGGATGATCTGATCTGAAAAGGGTTATAGCAACTTCTAGGAATAAAATGCCATTCTGTAACCCTAAAAACAAACCTGCTTTAATTCATGAGGTTCAAGGCAGGATAAAAATCAAATAAACCCTCTAAAATTCATAGAAAAATATTCTCTAGGGTTTAGAACCTTCAATTTGATCTTAGAAACCTATTTTGACCTAAAAAAGAGAACCATGCCCAATTAATAATTTAATTTGGGTTTTTACGTAAATTGGCCGGTCAAACATAGTCTAACCTAGAAACAAAATTCACCATTAAAATCCTTAGGTTCAAAATAGTCATGCATAAAAACTTGAGCCTAAGAAGAGACCTCCTTGACCGACTTTGCAATTTGGTCCTCTTCATTTACTTTTTGACCCTTATCTTTCGAAACCCTTGCATTTTGGCCCCCAACTTTCTCGTCGTTCTTTGCAAAACGGTCCCTCTTGCAAAACTCTGCGCAACACCATGCTCCGGCGACTTTGCTCGGAGCATGGCGCCGCGCAGGGAGAGGGGATCGTCTTGCAAAACGTACGCGAGGTTCCCTGTGACGTCTTCTGTCGCAAGGACCCGGCCATGCTGCCTGCCGGCCACCATACCTTCCGTGCGAATGCACGGAAGGCATGGGTCTCATCTCCAACCACTCTCCGGCGAGGCTGGCATGTCGCCAGCCTGTGCCTCCCTCTCCGCCACCCCCTTTATAATAACCAGCACCCCCTGCCGGTTCTTGTAAGCTGTCTCTGACGGAGAATAACCCCCCACTTCATCCTCTCCTCCTCCGACAGACGGCCTGCAGCTTCCGGTGACTAACTCCTCCTCGTCGCTCTGCTACCTTACCTGCAGCAGGGTTCTCCTAACCCTCTCGTATGTGTCGTGCTGCACCCGCCGACACCCTCCGCCTGCCTCCTCGTCGCCGATCTCCCCCTCCAGGGCCTCTTCTTCCCCAGCTCCGGCAGGTACGAGCCGGCAGCTCCGCCCTCCCCCCTTCGTCCAAAACTTAGGTAAAAGCTTCCTCTCCTCCTTTAAATTTCCCCTTTGTCAATTTATATTTTCGCGCCCCTACACACAACTTCCACCTCCGCCTGCTCCCTCTCCGACCACCCTCTCCGGCGAAGCTCCCTGCATCTTCTGACTGGGCTGAGAGGCCGTATTCTTGCTTTCAGGTCACGCCCCATTCACCGCCATTGCTAGGCAGGTGAAGCTCCTTCACCTGCAGCTGCAGCTTCGATCTCGCCCAGGCGCTGGTCCCAGGTCGTGCAAAGTGTCTCTGCGAAGACTCCCAGGTCTGCAGTTGAGGCAAACCCCTAGCGAGCTGCTGCAATTGCCTGCAGCCTCCTTGCCTGTGGACGCCAGTCGGGAGGTGGGACTTTAGTCCCACCTCGAAAGTGCGTGGCTCAGCACCCGCACATAAATTGTAAAAGTGTTCGAGGTTATTCGCCTTCGAACACAGGGGTTAGGTCCCTTACGCACGTGCGCTTCACGCGCTCGCTCTAGCCCGCGCTTACGCCCCGTGGGTCTTGGCCGGATCCGAATACCCGACACTGCACACACCTCGCCCACCACCGCACGCCGGTGGGCCTGGTCCCGGGCACGATACCCGTACCCGAATACCCGGCTCTGGGAGAGCGATCCTATGAGAGAAATCTGAGAAAGAGAGAGATGCGGGGAAGGGTAGGGGTAGGTTTTGCTCTGATTAGTTGTGTGAGTGTGCAGGAGCAGGAGAAGAAGAAGCGGTGAAGGAAGAAAGGAAGGAGAAGAAGAGAAGTACTGTAGTAGACCTGTAGTTAAGTCGTCTGACCACTGCATCAGACGACGGTTGAGCAGCGACCAGAGGAGATAAAGCAGAGAAGAAGGAAGAAGAAAAGAAGAAGACTCTGCAGCTGAAGAGAAGAGAGGAAGACAGGACAAGCAGAAGAAGAAGACGAACAACCAGGAAGAAAAGAGAACAAAAGAAGAAGAAGAAGAAAGAAGAAGACTTGGCCGCCAGAGAAAAAGAAATCAAAAGAAAGAAAGAAATAAGAAGAAAAGAAGAAGATAGGAAGAGTAGAAGAAGAAGAAGAAGAATAAAGAAGAGGGAAGAAGACAGAAATCACAAAAAGAAGAAAGAAGAAGGCACAGCCGTGAGAGAAGAAGAGAAGAAGAAGAAGCCAAGACAAAAAATTCTCTCTCTCTCTCTCTCTCTTATTTTTGTAATCCAATAAAGAAACTTTGTACTTCTAGAATTCCAGTAGCTCCCTGAGTTCGACCTCGGGAAAACTATTTCCGAGTTAAAAAATCTATTGTGATGACAACCGTAGCTTCTTGTCTTATACTATAACGACTGTACTATAATAAACACAAAGCAGCACCGCGGTTTGCCGTTTTCACTTAGCGCCATTGCCAGGGAGCAACGGCTATTCTAGAAGATATAAATTCTCTATTTATGAGTGCTTATTAATCTCTTCTTGTTGTGTGCAGGCACAGGAAGTCAAGAAGACAAGCAGCCGCACTACAACCACTCAAAGGGCAGGTAATTTCTATCCTCTTTCTATTAACCCCTAAATTCTAAAGAGAAAGAAAAAGAAAAGAACAAACAATAGAGGTATAACATGTCTTTCATACCTAGTAAACAGCTGCATATTTTCAAACTACTATTCCTGCACACACTGATAAGGGTATTTAAGGGCTAACACCTTCTTGCTTGAGCCCTAATTACCCAACAAGGAGTTAACTGGACCAAGTAGAGCCAACATAAGAATTAACATTAGGGTTTCAGAGACACACCCCTTAATCAAGAATTGAGAAAATCCAAAAGAAGTGTGCCTAAGCCACTGATTGAAAATACCTATTCAGAGAAACCCTAAGCAATTGGCTCTCTAAAAACACTTGAACCCTAAAAGACAAGACCTAATAAGTTCTCAAAGGAATCAATAGGTGAAGTTGACCCCTTAGGGTCAACCAACCTTCAACTTAGGTCACTCTTTGCACTCAAAAGGCTAAAGTTCAAGTGAAAACCTAAGCACCTTGATCTTAACTAAAATTGGTAGACTTAAGAGGTCAAGATCCCCATTCTGGTCTACCTGGAATCTCAGTGACAAGAGAGGTCGGGTGGGGGAAACCCTGTAACCCGTGGGGATGCTCTACTGTGTAGGGGTCTTCGCGGGACTCACCTTCTCTGGCTGCCCAGGTAATTCTCAGGTGGTCGATTTTTTTTTATCAAGGGGTCCATCTACCTCGTACCTCTATAGTCACCCAACATTTTGGGTGCCTTGATTGGGTCTAGCACCTGCTAAACTCATCTCTTCCAACAGTGTATGTTTGGTAGGAGGTCCTTGAAACCTCCTTTAGCACTCCACTCTCCTCGAGGCTGAGCCTCAGTGCCCTTGTTTAAGACAACACTTCACATCGACCTCTCCTCCAACTCCGAACCCAACTCACCTTCTTCTTCCATAATGGCTCAGCCAGTTGAGGAAGAAAACAATCTGGAGCACCAGCTCCAGCGACTCAATGACCCCTTCCATGACTTTGTGCACCAACTGCAGCATCCTATGATGCGGGACCATTATAATCCTGCTGTGGTGGCTATTGAGCCTTGAGTCAGAATCCCGACTGGAGGACCTGATTCTGAATTAAAGCCCAATATGATTCATGCTATACCTAAATTCCATGGGCTTAATTCTGAAGATCCCTTCCAGCACATCAAACAGCTGAAGCATCTGGCCCAAACTTTTGGGTCAGATTTACAAAATCGGGACATTCTCCTCATGAAGATGTTCTCCTTCTCCCTTATGGACAAGGCCGCTCATTGGTATCAGACTCAGACCCGACCGATCAACACTTGGGAAGAACTTCAGTCCAAATTTTTAAAGAAGTTCTTTCCTGTTGGTCGGACCAATGCCTTGCGCCATCAGATTACTCACTTCACTCAACAAACAGGGGAACCTCTCCATGAGGCATGGGATCGCTTTTAGGATCTCATGAGAAAGTGCCCCCATCACGGAGTTCCTAAATGGGAACAAGTCCAGTCTTTTTACCAGGGACTCCGTGAGGATATCAGGCTTTTTGTCAATGCAACCTGTGGAGGGAATATCATGGGCCAACATGAGGACACCGTGTGGGAGATTCTTGAAAACATGTGCCAGAACTCCATCAACAATGACTCCATGGGATTATTCGATAGGACGAATAACCGCGCATCGACGAACCTTAGGGGAGCACACGAGATGCAGGGCTAGTCTGCATCAGTCGACCTGGAATTAATGGCCAGTCTATTGGACAAGGTCTCAATCAATGAGAAGAAGGTGGATGAGTTGACTCAGCACTTACAGCGAGCCACCTCTACGCATAGCTTCTTTGCACAGCCTCCTTCCACACGGGAAACTGTGCAAAACATTCTCCACCAATCTTCTCCTGGGATGTTTCCATATCCATCCCCATCTGATTCTCAGATCGAAGGGTCATCCGATCCCTTCTATACCAATCCGGGGAATTCCATTCCCCCTTTCTTTGATTCTTTGGAGGTGCCTCAGACCTGCGAGGACCTCAACGCCATCCAGAACGATCCATTCTCCAACACCTAAAACCCTGGATGGTGAAACCATCCCAACTTCCAATGGGCGGGAAATTCCCAAACCCAAAGACCACCCTTTCAGCCTCGTTCACAACCCACTCGTCCTTACCAGCCGCCTCAGCCTCGGCCCAACCCTACTTATCCAACAGGGCCAAACCAAGACCAAATGTCCCTCATCCTTCAGACTCTGGTTGACATTCAAAGATCAAATGTGGCTATTCAGAAACAGCACAAGGATGAATTTACAGAGGTTCGAAACCAACTGGCCCAGTTGGCAAATTCTCACCAACCAGGCACTCTTCCGTCCCAACCTCTTCCTAAACTGAATAACGTGCCGACCCAGTGACGCATTATGAGCCCAAACCCGGGCCAAGCACACATGATTTATCAGGCCCCCTCTGTTCCTTCACCCGACGGGATGGAGGCTTCCACTTCTTATACGGGCTATCAGCAACAACCCATCCTACCAAACCCTAACCCAAACCAGGCAGGACTGAATTCTGTAACGACCCGTAGTGGTAAGGAGACCTAAGATCCACCCTATCCAAACCACTCCAAGCCTGGTAGTGATCCAAACCCTAGCACAGTAATCCAAGATGTTCCTATCCCTATCCCAGATCAAAGACCTGGACCTATCCTAGAAGAACCAACTAAGGTTCCATTTCCTAAGGCCTTGACCAAGGGAAAGAAAACAACAAAACCCGTGGCTCCTGAGGAGGACCTGGTCAAGCTCTTTGAGTAGGTCCAAATAAACATCCCCTTGATGGATGCGATTCGCCACGTACCGGCTTACGCACGATTCTTAAAGAATGTATGTACGCCTCAGTGTAAGCCGCGAACCAAGAGTGGGAGTCTAATTATACTGTCAGAACAAGCCAGCTCTGTAATTTTAAGTAGGCTCCCACCCAAGGCAAAAGATCCTAGTACTCCCCTGATTTCCTGTAAAATAGGTGAAACCCAATTTGACAGAGCATTGCTAGACTTAAGTGCTTCCATAAACATAATACCCACATCCTTACTTAACCACCTAGAAGAATCTGAGCTAAAACTGACTGAGGTGACACTTCAGTTAGCAGATCGATCTATAAAGTCACCTAAAGGGATTCTCGAGGATGTTATTATAAGAGTGCGGGATTTCTATTTCCCTGTAGACTTTATAGTCTTAGACATGGATGCACCTGAAAACCCTAGGGATACACCGATCATTTTAGGGAGACCTTTTTTGGCTACTGCTAGAGCCAACATCAGCTGTGAGGAGGGCCAAATAGAGCTCAAATTTGGGAATCAAACCCTAAAAATTGATATATTTAAGGCCCAACAAGGAATTAATTGCAGTGTCATCGAACAGATTTGTGATATCTGGGCTTTGGTTGATGAAACCCATTTTGAGAATGACCTGATTATACCTCATCAACCACAAAACGATCTTGAACCGCAATCAGAGGAGTCGAATTCAGATTTAGACAGACCTATAACTCCTACCCTTGAACCTCACATTTTCCCTGAACCACCTGCTGCTGCTGATAACCCCGTCCTTGAACTAAAACCTCTTCCCGATCATCTGAAATACATCTTTCTGGGTTCTAATCAGACCCTTCCTGTGATTATAAATTACAAGCTTACTCTCAAACAGGAATCCCGTCTGATTACTGTTCTCCAGCAACATCGCAGAAACATTGGATGGACTCTCTATAATCTGACTGGAATAAGTCCCTCTTATTGCACACATCATATTTATTCAGAAGAGGGTGTACGACCTTCTCGTGAAATGCAGAGACGGTTAAACCCCAATCTGCAGGAGGTCGTGAAGAAGGAGATCATCAAGTGGTTAGATGCAGGGATCATCTACCCGATCTCCGATAGTTGTTGGGTGAGCCCGATTCAGGTTGTGCATAAAAAGGCAGGGCTCACCACCATTACGACTGAAATCGGAGAAGTCATACCTACCCGATTAGCCAACTCGAGGAGAGTCTGCATAGATTACCGACGACTCAATTCCTCCACGAAGAAGGATCATTTCCCACTACCTTTCATTGATCAGATTCTCGATAAATTAGCGAGAAATCGATTCTTCTGCTTTCTTGATGGGTACTCCGGTTATAACCAGGTAGCTATTCATCCTAAGGACCAAGAGAAGACCATGTTCACCTGCCCCTTCGGAACATATGCATTCCGAAGGATGCCGTTCGATCTCTGCAATGCACCCGCAACTTTTCAGCGGTGCATGCTTGCCATATTCTCTGATATGGTAGGTGATTATCTGGAAGTCTTCATGGATGACTTCTCAGTTTTCAGGGCATCATTTGATGATTGCCTCCAACACTTGGTTCATATACTCAGGCGCTGCATCGATGTTAATTTGGTTCTTTCCTGGGAAAAAAGCCATTTTATAGTGCCTGAGGGGATCATCCTAGGACATCTAATTTCTGAGAAAGGCATCCAAGTGGATCGAGACAAGGTTGATCTAATTTCTCATCTTCCTATGCCTAGCTCGATCAGGGACATCTGCTCTTTTCTGAGGCACGTCAATTTTTACCGTCGTTTCATTCCTGATTTCTCGAAAATCGTGCGCCCCCTGACGATTCTTCTCTCTAAGGATGTACCCTTTGAAATCTCCATGGAATGCACTCAAGCTTTTGAGAACCTCCGTGACCGAGTCACCCAGGCCTCGATCCTACAATCCCCTGATTGGTCTCAACCCTTTGAGATCATGTGCGATGCGTCTGATTTCTGGGGCAGAAAGTTGACGGGAAACCCGTGGTCATCTACTACGCCAGTAAGACACTTGACGAGGCTCAGCGTAACTATACAGTTACAGAGAAAGTGCTGCTAGCCATAGTATTTGTCCTTGAAAAATTTCGATCTTATCTTCTGGGTTCCCACGTCATCATCTACTCGGATCACATGGCTGTGAGGCATCTCCTTGCCAAGAAGGACTCGAAGCCCTGACTAATCCGATGGATCTTGCTATTGCAAGAATTCGATCTCGAGATTCGTGACAAGGTGGGAAGGCAAAATGTGGTAGCTAACCATTTGTTTGGCCTCCCTTCTGAGATTATCAACCCTTCCAGACCCATCACAGAACATTTTCCTGATGAGCACCTACTGACTATTGGTACTAGACTTCCATGGTTTGCTAATATAGTAAACTACTTGGCATCTCATCAGATCCCGTCTGATTGGCCGAATGCCAAGAAAGACAAATTGCGCTCTGATGCCAAGTATTACATTTGGGAAGATCCGTACCTTTTCCACATAGGTGCTGACCAAATCATCCGGAGATGTGTCCCGGAATGTAAAGTCAATGACATTCTTTCCTTCTGTCATGACCAGGCATGCAGTGGCCATTTCTCTGGATGCAAAACCGCATTGAAAATCCTCCAGTGTGGCTTTTACTGGCCCACACTGTTCAAAGACGCATACAGTCACTGCAAGGCATGTAGTCGTTGCCAAACTTTGGGCAACATGAGCCATCGCGACATGATGCCTTTGCAGCCGATTCTCGTATGCGAAATCTATGATATTTGGGGGATTGGTTTTATGGGCCCCTTTCCTGTTTCGGATGGTTTCGAATACATTCTACTGGCTGTGGACTACGTGTCCAAATGGATCGAAGCCATACTGACCCGAACCTATGATCACAAAATCAGTCTCAAATTCATTCATCACAATATCTTCTCACGGTTCGGGATTCCTCGTGTTATCATCTCAAATGGGGGGACCCATTTCACAAATGCTCAGTTTAGGTCACTGATGACCAAATATGGGGTGTCTCACCAAATCTCTACTCTTTATCACCCCCAGACTAATGGTCTAGCTGAGCTATCAAATTGGGAGATCAAGAAAATCCTGTAGGTCACTGTTTGGCCTGACAGGAAGGATTGGTCGTCCCGACTTCCGAAAGCCTTGTGGGCCAATAGGATCGCCTACAAAACCCAATTAGGCATGTCTCCCTTTAGACTGGTGTATGGGAAGGCATGTCACCTTCCTGTCGAACTGGAGCACAAAGCCTATTAGGCAGTACGGAACTGTAATCTAGATCTTTCGAAGGCTGGAACCCACAGAAAGCTTCAAATCAACGAGATCGATGAATTATGCCTTGATGCGTATGAGAACTCGCGAATCTACAAGGAGCGGGTTAAAACCTTCCACGACAAGCATATCTCTAGAAAGATCTTTCATCCTGGTCAGAAGGTCCTACTCTTTGATGCCCAACTAAAACTTTTCCCTGGGAAGCTGCGATCCAAGTGGGTCAGACCATACTTGGTCCGACAGGTTTTTGGAAATGGAGCCGTCGAGATCAGTCCACTCAGCCATGATTCCAAACCTTTCATCTTGAACGGTCAGAGACTCAAACCGTTCATTGATGTAACCTCCACTGATTTGGCTGAATCATCTTATATCCTCCATTCCCCATGAGCTTATTGTGCCCAACCGAAGGCGTAAAACTCAGCGCTCAACGGGAGGCAGCCCGTCATTTTCCTTAAAAACTTGAAACCTTTTCTAAAACCTTTGTGCACTTAAGGTTCACCCTTTAGGACAGCCGACTCCACCTCAGGTGCTTGCATCTGAGATTAGAAATCATCCGCAACAGTCACCTCGACCCATTCACTCATCAAGACATCTGTCCTAATGTATGAACTAAGTTGAATAAGAAACCCCCTAAGATACAATGAGGACATTGCAAATCTTAGGCATGGAGGGGTATGAAAGTGCAAAACTTGTAAGAAAAGGTTTTAAACAAAAAAATTCACATATGCCAAAAACACCATAAAAATTAAAATAATAATAATAATAAATATAAGAGGAGGAAAGAAATTTTGTGGAGGAGGAGGAAAAGGAACAAAAGGATAAAAAGGAGCACAAAAATGAGAGAAAAGTGATAGTCATTAGTAAGAAACTAAGGAATTAACCTAAGTTCTAGACCTCATTCAAGAAAAGAACTAAAAAGTGCACAGTGAGATTAGTAAGAATGCAAACTTTAGGCATTCTTGGATAGACTCTTAGTACCCATTAAGATCTAGACATTCCTCAAGAGGTTGAGGAAAAATGAAAAGCTTAAGTATTAGGTCCAAGGCTTACGGAGTATTTGGCCTCGTTAACTAACTTCTGATTTATGAGACTCAGTAACTTAAGCACCCTAACCCTACACACAGCCTGGTTTAGTAAGCGTAAAAATCAAAATCATGCAGAAGTGTCGCAAAATTCTGAAAATAACACCTACAGTAGGAGCGGCCAATCAACAGAAGTTGATTTGGACGAGTTCCCAGCGCGGAGAGGTGGGAAATTCCCCTCAAAGATGCGTAACAAAATATCATCTCCTCGGTGCTTGTCTCTTAGGATATCTACATATCCTACTGAGGGCATGTAAGCACTCTACTGGTTCAGATTCCATGGATGGCATTATCACGAAGTGTTAGTTGCCAGGATCTGGATTCGACCACGGAACACCATGGATGGGATTATCTCGAAATCTCAATAGCCAGGGTTCCAGGGGTTACCATGGGCGGTGCTATCTCGAAGCATCGACTGCCAGGAACCCTTGAGAATTGATGATGGGGACAAGGAATCCGATACATACCGTGTTAAAAAGCCAATCCTAAGCTAGAAGTAAAAGAAAAGAGAGAAAAACTCTCCAAACATATAAATCTTCTATCTCTCTTTCTTACAAAACGCACTGCGAAGTGAGCCAGGGCTAAAATCATTTCAAGCACGGGTGCTTTAACCACAAAGTCCAATAAACATTAGGTTAGTTCTTGTAGGCCTTAAAAACCTTTGCTAAGGTCTGAAGTTGAAGCTGGACAGATCTGGATCTTAGTTGGTACTAGAGTACCTTTTAGGCCTATGGTTAGCATTCTGACCTAATCTAGTTTGCAAAAAAAAAAAAAAGCACTTATCTAAAATCATTAAGAACTTCATGGTCTAGAACAAGGGTTAAAACCTTAAGTTTTTGCTAAGGGACTAGCAAAAGCTAGGCATGGGGGTATGATGAGAACCTCATCATGAACCCTAAACTAACACAATTCAATCCAAATAAGTGTGAAAAAGCTCCTACAAAACCTAAAGAGAGGCTTAACTCAGAGAATTCTGAGTTAAAGAATAAAACAAATCATAAGGGTTAAAACTATAATTTTACCATTGCAGTATGCAAACAGGGTAATTAAGGGTCCAAACACAGGTCAAACGAGCTTAATAAGGAGAGAAGTGGGATGATCTAATCTGAAAAGGGTTATAACAACTTCCAGGAATAAAATGACATTTTGTAACCTTAAAAATAAACCTGCTTTAATTCATGAGGTTCAAGGCAGGATAAAAATCAAATAAACCCTCTAAAATTCATAGAAAAATATTCTCTAGGGTTTAGAACCTTCAATTTGGCCTTAAAAACCTATTTTGACCTAAAAAAGAGAACCATGCCCAATTAATGATTTAATTTGGGTTTTTATGTAAATTGGCTGGTCAAACATGGTCTAACCTAGGAAAAAAATTCACCATTAAAATCCTTAGGTTCAAAATAGTCATGCATAAAAACTTGAGCCTAAGAAGAGACCTCCTTGACCGACTTTGCAATTTGGTCCTCTTCATCTACTTTTTGACCCTTATCTTTCGAAACCCTTGCATTTTGGCCCAGAACTTTCTCATCGTTCTTTGCAGAACAGCCCTCCTGCAAAACTCTGCGCAGCACCATGCTCCGGCAACTTTGCATGGAGCATGGCACCGTGCAGGGAGAGGGGATCGTCCTGCAAAACGTACGCGGAGTTCCCTGCGACGTCCTCTGTTGCAGGGACCCGGCCATGCTGCCTGCCGGCCACCATACCTTCCGTGCGAACGCACGGAAGGTATAGGTCTCATCTCCGACCACTCTCCGATGAGGCTAGCACGTCGCTAGCCTGCACCTCCCTCTCCGCCACCCCCTTTATAAGAACCAGCACCCCCTGTCGGTTCTTGTAAGCTGTCTCTGATGGAGAATAACCCCCCACTTCATCCTCTCCTCCTCTGACAGACAGCCTACAGCTTCCGGCGACTAACTCCTCCTCCTCCTCGTCGCTCTACTGCCTTACCTGCAGCAGGGTTCTCCTAACCCTCTCGTCTGTGTCGTGCTGCACTCGCCGACACCCTCCGCCTGCCTCCTCGTCGCTGATCTCACCCTCCAGGGCCTCTTCTTCCCCAGCTCCGGCAGGTATGAGCCGGCGGCTCCGCCCTCCCCCCTTCGTCCAAAACTTAGGTAAACGCTTCCTCTCCTCCTCCTTTAAATTTCCCCTTTGTAAATTTATATTTTCGTGCCCCCACACACAACTTCCACCTCCGCTTGCTTCGTCTCCGACCACCCTCTCCGACGAAGCTCCCTGCATCTTCTAACTGGGCCGAGAGGCTGTATTCCTGCTTTCAGGTCACGCCCCCTTCGCCGCCAATGCTGGGCAGGTGAAGCTCCTTCACCTGTAGCTGCAGCTTTGATCTCGCCCAGGCGCTGGTCCCAGGTCGTGCAGAGTGTCTCTGCGAAGACTCCCAGGTCTGCAGCTGAGGCAAACCCCTCGTGAGCTGCTGCAATTTCCTACAGCCTCCTCGCCTGCGGATGCCAGTCGGGAGGTGGGACTTTAGTCCCACCTCGAAAGTGCGTGGCTCAGCGCTCGCACATAAATTGTAAAAGTGTTCGAGGCTATTCGCCTTCGAACACAGGGGTCAGGTCCCTTACGCACGTGCGTGCCACGTGCTCGCCCTCGCCCTCGCCTGCGCTCACACCCCGTGGGTCTGGGTCGAATTCGAATACCCGACACTACGCACACCTCACCCACCACCGCACGCCGGTGGGCCTGGTCCCGGGAGTGATACCTGTACTCGAATACCTAGCTCTGGGAGAGCGATCCTATGAGAGAAATCTGAGAAAGAGAGAGACGTGGGGAAGGGTAGGGGTAGGTTTTGCTCTGATCAGTTGTGTGAGTGTGCAGGAGCAGGAGAAGAAGAAGCGGTGAAGGAAGAAAGGAAGGAGAAGAGAAGCACTGTAGCAGACTTGCAGTTTAGTCGTCTAACCACTGCATGAGACGACGGTTGAGCAGCGGCCAGAGGAGATAAAGTAGAGAAGGAAGAAGAAAAGAAGAAGACTCTGCAGCTGAAGAGAAGAGAAGAAGACAAGACGAGCAGAAGAAGAAGACGAACGGCCAGGAAGAAAAGAGAACAAAAGAAGAAGAAGAAGAAAAAAGAAGACTTGGCCGCTAGAGAAAAAGAAATCAAAAGAAAGAAAGAAATAAGAAGAAAAGAAGAAGACAGGAAGAGCAGAAGAAGAAGAAGAAGAAGAAGAAAGAAGAGGGAAGAAGACAGAAAGCACAAAAAGAAGAAAGAAGAAGGCACAGCCGTGAGAGAAGAAGAGAAGAAGAAGAAGCCAAGACAAAAAATTCTCTCTCTCTCCCCCCCTCTCTCTCTCTCTTATTTTTGTAATCCAATAGAGAAACTTTGTACTTCTAGAATTCCAATAGCTCCCTGAGTTCAACCTCAGGAAAACTATTTCTGAGTTAAAAAATCTTTTGTAATGACAACCGTAGCTGTCTTGTCTTATACTATAACGACTGTACTATAATAAACACAAAGCAGCACCGCGGTTTGCCATTTTCATCAGGTACATCCATGTCAAGGACAAGGAAATCTACAGGAAAATAGAAATCGTTGACCTTAACTATAACATCTTCAATAACACCTCGCGGGTTTGTGACCGAGCGGTCTGCTAACTGTAGCGTTATTGAAGTTGGTCGAAGTTCACCTAACCCAAACTTCTCGTAAAGAGAAGTCGGAATTAGGTTGATGGATGCACCCAGATCCAAAAGTGCTCTATCAAATGCGTAATCTCTGATAACGCAAGAAATCAATGGAGCACTAGGATCTCTCTTTTCCTTAGGGAGGTAGTGCAGGATAACAGAACTAGCATGCTCGGAGAGTACCACCTTCCTCGGAACAGATTCTCTTGACTTACGCTTTTATATACATAATTCCTTTAAAAATCTTGCGTAAGCCGGTATGTGCTTGATAGCATCAAGGAGCGGGATATTGATCTCAACATTCTTAAATAGATTCAGAAGCTCCTCATTGCTATAACAGACTTCTTCTTTGATTTGGTTAAGGCTTCAGGAAAAGGAACATGAGTCAGATCTTTGGAATCAGGTTCCTGAGCCTTGATTTCTCCTTCAGGATTCTCCTCTCTCTCCTCAGGTTCTTCAGGATTCAAAAGATCAGAATAGTGTGGTTGTGGATCCTGAGTTTTCTTACTACTCCTCAAAGTGACAGAATTTGTAGATGCATAAGAATTTGGGTCTTGGGGAGGGTGAGGAAAGATTGGAGGGGCTTGATTAACCATGAATTGTTGATTTGCAGAAGAAGAAGACGAGGAACCCTGCTCAACTACCTGAGCATGTGCGTGTGGGTCCCTTTGATTTCCGTACCCATGGGCTTGGTTGCCTGAATTCATAATATTTCACGGGTTGGGTACAGGTTGGGATGGTAGAGATCCGGGTTGACGAGAGTTAGCAATGAGCCCGGATTGCAAGTTATCCAGCGAGTTTTTCATTTGCTGCATGAGCAGGAGCATAGATCCTTGCATCTCTACCATTTGACGGTTAAAATCAGCCTGCCCTGCGGGTTGACGGGCATTCCAAGCTGGCTGATTGACTTGATTCGAAGGCAACTGAGTATATACTTGACCCTAACCCATTGGTAGTTGCGGAGCATAGTTGCCAGGTCGGAATTGGGTATGTTGCCCCAGATTTTTCCAAGAGAAGTTAGGGTGGTTTCTCCAACCTGGATTATAGGCATTCGAGTAGGGGTTGGATCTAACATTCTCTTGTACAGCACAGACATCCTCATAGGGTGAGGATGGAGAGAAAGAAAGGGAAGGATCAGAAAAACTGGGATCAAAGGCCCCAGTTTGAAACCCATGGGGTTCCGAAAAATGCTGACTAACAGGTTGAGCCGCATCAAGTTGATTCACGAACTCCTGTCCAGGAGGAGCTCGTGAGGAATGGAATCCCGAATTTTGGGATTGAGTGGATCGAGAGTTGTTCATAGAATTACCAGCCATCTACTCTTCCATTCTTTTAGCAACCAAGTACACCTTATCAAGTTTGTTATAAATCAATTCCATATCAAATGAATGAGAGTCATGGACTTCCTTGACATTTGATCTGGGCTGCTGGGACCGGTTAAATGTATCCATAGAGGCATGATTGATTGAATTCTCTCTCATTTCCTCAAATAAATCATGTGCACTATCTGCATCTTTATTAAGGAAATTGCCTCTGCAAGAAGCATCCACATGATTTCTGAGTTGCTCAGTCAACCCATGATAGAAGATCTGCACAAGTTGCCATTTCGGCACCTCGTGATGTGGACACCTCCACAATAAGTCCTGGAATCGCTCCCAGGCCACATGAAACTGCTCCCCCGGCCGCTAGTTAAAGGTAGTGATTGCCCGTCTCAAAGCATTGGTACGTCCGACTGGGAAGAATTTCTTCAGAAAGGCTGATTTCAACTCATTCCAAGTTGTAATTGGTCTTCTTATTGTCCTATACCAATGTGCGGCCTTATCCCTAAGAGAGTGGGGGAAGAGCCTCATGATCATTTGCTCCTCGTTTACGTTTCATGCCTTGGTGGTTTGGACCAAAGTGGTCAAGTCCTTTAAGTGCTGAAACGGATCTTCGGAGCCAAGCCCATGATAATGTTTAATCAGGCTTAACACCTGAGGCTTGATTTCTATGTCACCGGCTGGAATTTGGACACTGGGACGTTCCCCGTAATTTGAAGGATCATAAAAATCCTTCAAGGGCTGAGCACCCTGCATTCTCTGGAACCATTCCTGCATTCTCTGCATTTGTTCCAGTTGCCTTCGAAATTCTTCCTGTGGATTTCCAAGCAGAGGAGGCTGTTGGTCGGCCATGGGATCAATTTGACCAAAATCCAATTTGCGCCTCCTAGAATACTCTAATGGTCCTTCCAATCGGGGATTCAATGACCGTCTTCCCAGCATAAACTAGGAGAAGGTCGGAAGGACTGGGGATAGGTACCCTGCAACACAACAAAACAAGGCTGTCCTTAAGTGGGGTAGCCTAAGGATCTACTGACTCCCAAAACTTGCCTTAAGACTGTAAATGATTTACTCTACTTGCATCTGTTTAATCCAGCCAGTTAGAAGGAGAGATTAGGGAGAAGGTTCTTCCTTCGGCTTTCGCCTCCGGTTCCTAGTGTACCCCCCAGCTGCGATCGTTTGATGCTACTCCCCTAGCTAGACATCAGATTAATTAGTATAAGTAGGTTAATAAAAAATAATCTCAGACTAGGCCCTGAAGAGCGAATCAAACCTTAAAGCCAACGTCTACTCAATTTTATTGAGGCCTGGGATTGTGGTACTTATGGAATGTGATGGGCCCTTAAAATGGGTTGTGCCCTAAATGATTGATTGAGATTTGTGTAAGTGCATGCACAACCAGGGTTTTCAAGCAAGATTATTTGTGATGCATGAATTTTAATGTTCAAATTTTGCTTAAGTAGCTTTTAAGGTTTTAAATTAGGTGGATTGCAATCAAGTTTCTAGGCAAACCAAGTTGTCAAACACAGGTGAAGATTGTTTTCCTTTAAAACCAGAAAGAAAGTAGAGTGCCTGGAATAGACCTAAATTGAAAACCCTAAGGAGGAGCTACTTGATGAGTTGATTTTAAGTAGAGTGGTGCGGCCCAAACAACTCAAACAATTGGCCACAAATGCACCACTAAGTTAGGCACTCAAAGATGGTTAACCGAGAATGATTTCTACTCTTTTATGTGTTGCTTTGTGTGTACCGATTCCACAGATCAAAACCCGGTTGAGTAGAAACAAATCAATTTGATTAAGTGCCTTGAATGTCGGTGTATGTTGTGTGTTTGTTAAAAATTACCCCACAAGATTATCTTTTTGTTGTTTTTTTATAAATGAGGATGGAATGAATGTGAGTGAGAATCCAAACAACCAAACCATTCCTAGGATTTATGCAAACACCTAGGTTAATTGGAATTTGGATTTAATGTGGCAAATGAAATCTATGGAGGGGGGGAAGAATGGGGAGCACTTACAGTTGTTTTCAATTGCACTTTACTCCAGTCTATCGTTTGATGATTCCCTGATGGAGGTCTCTGCAAAATAATAGACACAAGAGAAAGCAAGTTAGAAAATAATAAAGTGCTAGAAATGCGAAAAGAAGATCGGAAATCATTGCCTCCCCAGCAACGGTGCCAAAATGTTGCATGTACGAATTGCTACGCTAACGTGTTTAGTTTTAAAACCTTGTCGTTGTAGCTTGAAAGCAAAGAATTCGTGTTCAATAAATAAAATTTATACCGAAATTGAAATTCTGGGTCGAACATAGGGAGGCTACGTCAATCTATATTCGCAATTATATTTTTTTTAGAATTTTTCTTGAAAAGCGAGGCGATGTAATTACAATGAAGCTATTACAATAATTAGACTAAAAGGAAGAGAGAGAGAGAGAAAAAACATGCATTCAATATTTCAAAATGTTTATACAATAAAATCAAATAAGAATTACACTAGAAAGTGGGAAATCAGCTACACTAGAAAGCAGGAAAATTCTACACTAGAAAGCTATAAAGAAGAATGGGAGAGAGAAGTTATCCTCCTCGACGATTGCTTGGAGGACAAGCCGGATGGGACAACGCCTGGACGAAGGATGACGGAGCAAGACGAAGGAGAACGAAGCAGAAAAACGGGAATGGGACAGCACGTCGTCGTCGTCGTAGGATCCACTTCCGAACGAGGACGAAAATTTAGACTTTATCTCACGAGGAGCATCCCAGGTGTGGGACAAGCTTCTCTTGAGCTTTGGAGAGGTAGAGAAGAGAAGGAAGGGATGAGAATTTCATGTGGAGGGGGTCTCCTTTTATAGTTGCAAGGAGTGAGAGCAATTTGGTCATTTAAATCTCAAAACATTAAATAAGGGGTCTTTAGTGACGGATAAAACCGTCGTTAACGCCCCATCCTGGGTGTAGTGGGCACTGCCCACGCGGCTGTTGGCTTTCACGCACGCTTAACCCTTGCACACATCCGCTGAATCTCAGTCGTCCGATCGAGAGATCAGACGGCTTAAGATGAGCCTTCCCCTCTTCTCAATGCGCACTCGCCCGCTTACAATCCTACGTGAGGTGCGGGCGCTATCGAGCACCCGCAGCCGCTCGATCGAGATCTGACGCTCGGCTGCGCCCGCTCGTCCACGCCGCTCGCCCTCTCGCGCGATTTGATCGCGCGTCGCCTGCTCGCGATAACACCCTCGCCCACTACGCTGCAGAGCATGGATGGGCGCGAGGATGTTTTAAGGTGCGCGTATCCACAGCCATTGGATCGAGATCCAACAGCCCAGATCTCACGCCAAAACTTCTTTGAAAAAGCAGCGGCGGTCTTGAAGGCCGGTTGGACGGTTGAGTTGGTGCCACGTGGCGCTATCTTGGCCGTCCAACTTCTAGATGTTGTAGATGGTGCCACGGGTGTCGGATTGAGTTCATTTTAGCGCCGTTAGGCTGCGATCGTTGATCCGAATCCATCCGTGTAGTCGGATTTCTCGTTTGAAGTGCAGATTTACACCATCTTGGCCCTTGATCTTATAGGGTTCCCTGGTCACTATCTAATGCTACAGATGCCTGATTAGGGTGATCTTGGAGTCGTTGAACTCCAATCGTCACCCTGATAACATCTATATGGTTGGATCTTCGATCCGAGGCCCTGATAAAAAGTTTGCCCTGTCCAAGCACATAAAAGGAGACAATTAACCTCCATTTTATTCAAACTAATCTAAATGCAAGATGATGCATGTTATGCAATATTTATATCATGCAATGCAATCCTATGCTTAAGAACATGCATAAATAGACATCTTAAGTAGTGTAAATGTGTTTACATCAACAGCCTAACCGCACAAAATTAGTCCAATCCGACAACCGTGGCACCTCCTACAAGCAATAGAAGATGGACGACTAGGATGGAACCACGTAATGCTATCCAAGCTTCCCATGGTCACCACAGCCTCCTCCTTCATTAACATCAGCTTAATCTCCATCGTCAGATCATCATCCAACTGTTGAGATCATCTGTGGATAAAATCAAAAGATAGAACATCCATGCTCGCAGCGCGGTGGTCGAGTGCCTTATCTCAACGTCAAGGTCGCGCATTCAAGCACAACGCACCTCAAATTGAAGCGACGAGCGGGTGCGAGAGAAATTCGCCTGTGCAATCGCAATAAAGCGGCTACACGGCCGTGATGTGGCACCTTCTTGAGCATCGGATGGAGAAGCACGCTGCATGAGCGCAATCATGCATGATTGCACGTGTAATTGTATGCAGAGCCATTGACCCGATCTGAAGGCGAACCACACGTGATCTTGGCCATCCATTCACGATCGAACGCTTGAGAGTAGGTGCCCCTTCGCCATGCGTAACGCATGTGCGATCCATGCCATGCAATCAAGATCCGACGCACCTCCTCCCTCCGTGCTTCTTCACCGATGCTTAGCTTCAGCAATGGCTACATCTGTCACTAAAGATCTTGAGTTAATGATTTTAAAGCTTAAAATGTCCTTTTTACACTCAAACCTCACCTATAAAAAGCCCCCAATGCCTTCCACATTTTCTTCATCCCTTCCATCATCCCTCTCCCTCTCTAAGAGCTAAGAACTCAAGTCCTAAAGCTCACTCTAGTGCTATAAAGCTTCAGGAAGCTCCGCTAGAGTAAAAATACAAATTTTTCCACCTCTCATCCCTTAGCGAAGCTCTCGCTAGCCTTCTCAGCCTATTCTGGAAGTAGATCCTGCGATGCAGACACCTGCCTCACCCTCAGTTCTTCCCGATCCATCCTCCATCTTCCGTCTTCGCTCTCCTTCCAGGCGACGTCCATCCAACTCGTCCTCCAAGCAGCTGTCGAGGAGGATAACTCTTCACCCCCTTCTCTTTATCGCTTTCTAGATTAGATTTTCCTCTTTGTAATTGTAGTTGTAATGACATTATTTTTGGTATAAAAGTTGTTTCTCTCTCTCTTTCTCTCCCTCTCTTTCTAGTTTTAATGTTTATATTGCAAGTAGAATGGCGATCATTGTGAATGTCGTGTTTATAAATAAAAATTACAAAAAGAAATATAGTTGCGGATTTCAAATCGACGTAGCCTCTCTGTGTTCAACCCTGGTCTCATTTTGAGTTTCGATAAAAATTATCTAATTGATAGATTTTCAAGCGAATTGCACTACAATGACAGGGTTTTCTAAACTCAAATCTTTTCGCTAAGAATTTTCGACACATCATCTTGGCGTCGTTGCCAGCGAGGCAACAGACCTAGATTTCTTTTCTGCATTCGTTGCACTTATTTTCTTTCTAACTCTCTTGTATTCCTTTTCTATTGTCTTGTAGGTACTTCAACCAGGAATCTTTAAGCGGTCAAAAGGAGTAAAGTGCAATTAAAGACAACTGTAAACTCTCCCCCATTCTTTCCCCCTCCATAGACTTGATTTCATCACCAGAGTTGAAACCCTAATTAACCTATGTGTTCTCATAAACCCTAGGATTGTTTTGGTTGCTTTGATTTCCACCTTCACTCACCTCACCCCCGCTTAAAAAAGAAATCTAAAAAAAAAAAATCTCACAGAGGTACACAACCTCTTCTAATTCTTCATACTCAACCGGTATCCCGATCTTTGGAACCGGTACACACAACCAAACACATAATTGAGAAGAAATCAGATTAGGTAACAACTTGTGTGCCTAACTCAGTGGTGCATTAAGGCCATTTATTTGAGTTGTTTGGGCTGCACCACTTCATATAAAAATAACTCATCAAGTAGCTTGCTCATTAGGGTTAACAATTGAGGTCAATACTAGGTAGTCCACTTTGTCTTGATGTCAAAGGAAAACATCTTCACTCATGTTTGCAAATCTTGGTGTGCCTCCTGAATTTGATAGAAATCACCCTAATTCAAATCCTAAAAGCTACTTAAGCAAGATTTGAAGTCTAAAAGCCACTCATCCAAATAATCTTACTTGAAAACCTTGGTTGTGCATGCACTCACACTTATTCAATCAATTATTAAGGGCACAACCCATTTTAAGAGCCCACCACATTCCAAAAGCACTACCATCCCAGGCTTAATCTAAAATCAAGTAGATGCTGGCCTTAGGACTCATTAGTCCATTTCAGGATATTTCTCATATTGTGGTGCGAATTTGTGACGTCTGCTTTCTCCAGAAGGTGCTAAGTTGGGTTGCCTGATTGTCAAATGACTTAAGTAGGTAGGGGTTTGGCATAATTAGTGGCCTTTGGGACACGCTCCCCCTATCTTGCCATCCCAACTTAACCAGCTTCTGGATTAAGGACAACACCAAATTCATGTTGTGGTTTGAGTCTATTTTGGAGCATAGGTCCTTGGCTACCCAACTTAAGGACAAGCTTGTATTATTGTGCTGCAAGGTTCTTATCCCTAGTTCTTCTAACCCCTTCCTAGTTTATACTTGGAAGGAGATCATTGAATCACCGCTTGGAAGAACCATTAAACCATTCAGGGAGGTATAGGTTGAATTTTAATCCAATTAATCCCATGGCTGATCAACCACCTCCTTTGCCTCAGAATCCCCAAGAGATGCTGCAAAGGCAATTGGAATAAATGCAGCAAATGCAAGAATGGTTCCAGCGAATGCATGGTCAAGGCACTCAACCCTTAAAGGAATTTTATTATCCTTCAAATTACAAGGAACTTCCCGGTGCCCAGATTCTAGCTTGTGACGTAGAAATCAAGCCCCAGGTGTTCAACCTGATCAAACATTTCCATGGCCTTGGCTTTGAAGACCTATTTCAGCATTTGGAGGACTTGACCACTTTGGTCCAGACCACCAAAGCTCAAAATGTGGACGAAGAGCAGATGATCATGAGGCTCTTCCCCTACTCTCTGAGGGATAATGCCACACATTGGTACCGGACTATTAGAAGGCTGATAGCAGCTTGGAATGATCTTAAATCGGCTTTCCTAAAGAAATTCTTCCTAGTTGAGCATACCAATGCTTTCACATGGGTGATTACTACTTTCGTCCAACAGCCGAGGGAACCACTTCATGGTGCCTAGGAGTGATTCCAGGGTTTATTGTAGAAGTATCCACACCAGGAGGTGCCAAAATGGCAACTCATGAAGATCTTTTATTACGGGTTGACTGAGCAACTCCGTAATCATGTGGATGCTTCTTGCGAAGGCAATTTCTTCAACAAGGATGCAGATAGTGCACATGAATTATTTGAGGGAATGAGTGAAATTCTATCAATCATGCCTCCATGGATACTTTTAACCGATCCCAACAACCCAGATCGAATGTTAATGAGGTTCATGACTCTCATTCATTCGATATGGAACTGATTTGCAATAAACTTGATAAGGTGAACCTAGTTACCAAAAGAATGGAAGAGTGGATGGCTAGAAACTCTGCAACTACTTCTTGGTCCACTCAATCCCAGAACTCAGGATTCCATTCTTCACGAGCTCCTACTGGACGAGAGTTCGTGAATCAATTGGACGTGGCTCAACTTGTAAGCCAACATTACTCGGAGCCCTACAGGTTCCAAACTGGGGCCTTTGATCCCAGTTTCTCCGATCCTTCTTCTTTCCCACCATCCTCGCCCTTTGAGGATGTGTATGCTATATAGGAGAATGTTAGGTCCAACCGATATTCTAACTCTTATGATCCGAGTTGGAGGAACCACCCTAACTTCTCCTGGAAAAATATGGGGCAGCAAACCCAAATCTGATCCAGCAACTATGCACCGCAAAGACTAATGGGTCAAGGTCATGTATACACTCAATTGCTCCCCTAATCAAGTCAATCAGCCAACCTAGAATGCCCATCAACCTGTAGGGTAGGCTGATTTGAACCGACAGATGGTAGAGATGCAAGGATCCATGCTCCAGCTCATGCAACAAATGAAAACCTTGCTGGACAACTTGCAATCTAGGCTTATTGCTAATTCTCATCAACCTAGACCTTTGCAATCTCAACCCGTACCCAACCCTCGTAACATACAGAATTAGGGCAATTGAGCCCAAGGGTACAAGAATCAAAGGGACCCGCACGCACATGCTCAGGTGGTTAAGCAGGGTCCATCCTCTTCTGTTTCTTCATCCAATCTGGGTTATTTCGTGAATCAAGCCCCTCCTATTTTTCCTAACCCTCCCCAAGACCCAAACCCATATGCTTTTGCAAACTCTGTTACCTTGAGGAGTGGAAGGCAAACCCATGACCCAAAATTACCATCTTCCAGTCAATCAAACCCGGGTAAGCCTAAAGAAGGAAAGGAGAACACTGAAGAATAAATCAAGGCTCAAGAAATTGATTCCAAAGATTTGACTCAGGTTCTATTCCCTGAAGCCTTGCTTAAACCCAAGAAGAAGTTTGTTGATAGTGACAAGGAGCTCTTGAATATATTCAAGATTGTTGAAATCAATACCCTGCTCCTTGATGAGGTGTGGCTCATCATAGCTAAAATACCCAAGTTAAGCTAGAAACTAGGTTAAACACTACTGAATTAATACATGAAAAGAGTTAATTGTGGGAAATAGTGAAAAAGACCTAAAACATCAAATTTGTGTTAAAAATGCAAAATTAGGTCATTAAATAAGATATTCTATTCATTATTATAAAATGATGATCTAATTGCAAATTGAACACATATTTGAGTCCAAAAGTTCAAATGAAAAGTAAAATTAACTTCCTAAATGTTCAATTAAGCTTAAATAAAAACTTGGCTGCATTTGGACATCATTAGGACATTGCATTTATTAGATTACATAGAGGTCCCTAGGTTTTATACATATCATTCATACAAAAGAGTTCCAAGGAGCATTCTGTAAACTGTAGGACCTATTTATAAATTATAGGGTCCGCTCTATTAACCTTCTTCACCACTTATGGGCCTTACCGCAAAACCTCTACCCCTTCGCCCATAAGGGTTTCTCTACAAATCCACCATTACACCTACAGCCAAGCGGTGCACTATAGCCGCGAAGAACACAATGCATCTCAGTCGTCACTTCCTGGATCTCATGATCCTGTGGCCAGCCCTAATTCGAAGCTTTGCAAGCTTCAGCGCATGTGTTCACCTCTTGGCCCAGATCCCATCCAACGGTCACGATTTGATTTGGACTCTCACGCACCCTCGCTAGCTCATCCTCACCGCCTAAGCCCTAGGTACTTAATCTCACCTCTGCGGTGAGCGCATTCACTCCTCCGCCTACTTAAGCAGCTCCCCTAAGCTGCACGCACACTGATCAGCTCCCACCTTCTGAGTCGAACCTTTCATCCACTCTCCAACTCTCCTTCCTCCTTCATCAATTGCGCCTATGAAAGGGGCGTGGCTCTTCCTCCTCAAATTCATCGTTGTAGTGACCAACGACAGCCCAGGTACCTCATTCCTCACTGGAGTCTTCCTCATACCCCTTCATCGCTGCAGTGATCAGCTGCAGCCCAGGCATCCCATTCCTCCTTTAGATTAGGATTTCCTTGCTTTCTAGAGTAGTTTAGAATAGTTCTTAGTGTAATTTAGATTTAGTAGAGTAGAATTAGTGCATTAGTTCATAGAATTAGTTAGTGAACTGATTGATGGATTCGGTAGTTAGATAGGAGTAGATTAGGGTAATTCTCCCTCACCTCCTCTGATCAACTCAGATCTAAGGAGACAAACCCATTGCCATCCATATGTTCATTCTTCTCCCCCTTCACTTCAGAGTACACATTCACTCATTGATGCATTCTTTTCATCAATACCCCACTGTAACGACCCGATTCCCGAGTCCCTACGAGACACGAGAACCGGACCGACTCGACTAATCCCAAGACCCAGTCGTCCAACGAGGAAGTAACCAAAAGGCAGTAAAATAAACCACATTCAGCATGAATATAACTAACAGTAAGAAAGTACAGCAGTAAGGAAAGAAACTACTACAGTAGGCACCACCACAACAGTAAAACAACATTTATCATATAACAAAAACTGCAGGTAAAGAAGGTACAGCGGAAACAAAAACTACTCACTAGAACAGAAACAAAAAGGGGTACAAAGCTGTGGTAACTCTACTGGACCCTACTCGGCCCAGCTTCCTCTGCAGCCGCCGACCCTGGCTGCTCAACACCTGGTCCTGAAAAAGGTAACGAGTGTAACACGTCAGCAAAACGCTGAGTAGAGTGGCAAACTAACTAAAGGCAACAGTAGAGTGTACAGGAGCTGTTATGTTCTATTACTTCCTTTATTTACAACTTTCAATTTTTCTCACTATTTCATTTATTTCTCAGATCCTTTACTTGATCTCGAATGTCCTCGTGGGACGATCTTGATTGCAGTCTTTTCCAAAAGTAGAAGTAGCACGTGGTGCTCTCCTGGCCGGGAGAGTCCCCCGTGGTGATCCTACCCTCAGTCAACCACCCCAAGGTCACTGACAGACGTAACGGTGACTACGGCACGCGCGATAAACGCACAGGTAGCTAGCCCGCACTGGCACGCGGTCAGTCGTTTCCGTTAACGGGTGCGCCCAAAGCACAGCACGGAACCAGGGCAGAGCCCTCTCAGTAACAGGGGTCCAACCCCTCCACAGTAACCAAACCGGGGCCTTGCCCCTCCACAGTCCGCGCACCCTCGCCTGACTACCCTGGTTTGCCCTAGTGGGCCTAACAAGTCGGTGAAGGAGGCTAGCAGAACCCCGGGGCCCGTGGGGTAGCTAGTACTCTCCTAACACTACTAGCTCTCCTCGGTACTACGTACACGAGGGCCAACAAGTCGGTACAGAGCGGCCAATCCTAACCCCGGGTCCCTGGGGCGGCTGGCCCCACTCTGCACTAAAACAGGTACAGGTACTTCCCTTGGTACTGCGTACCTAAGAGACAGTACAAACTACATCTCAGTTCCATTCCTTTTCTTTCCAGGAGTTCCACTCCTAATTCCCCGTAGGGTTCCAGCTCTTTATCTCAGAACATCATATGTTTCACTTTCCAGATTCACATTCTCAAAATCCATGATCTCAAACATGTTTCTTTATTCGTAATAGGCAGCTGTTAATTAATTTTACAGGCAGCTTTATATATTCCTTTCCAATTTTCCAAGACTGCAGTAATATACATTCCACTAGTTTTTCCACCCTAGGATTCATGCCATATCCTAGGATCTATCATACAATCTAGTTTTCCGGCCCTAGGATTCATGCAACACCTAGGAGCTATCATTCCATATATTTCTCATTCCTAGGATTCATGCAATGCCCTAGGTTCTAGTTATGGTTCCATACTTTAACAGATTTTATTAATACTTAAAACCACTCTACCAGGTACAACGGGAGTAGTGGGGGCGTGATCGGGAATCCCGCGTGCCTCCGCGACTCTCAAGACTGCAACTGAACGAGATCCTGTCACAAGGATCAAACACAAGGAGTGTCTCAAAACAGTGTATAGCTACTGTAGGCGGGTAGAGGAATAAATTCTGAAACGAACGCAACTCGAATCGCGGAAAACGGAGCCCAAACGGGTCGAGAAAGACGATACTGTGCAAAATCAGACGTCTGGAACTCCCTCCAGACGTCTTAAACGGTGGATCAGAGAATTACCTGTTCAGCGTGGTTTCCCAGACGTCCAGAAGTCTGCAGGGACATCTTTCCTAGATCCCAGACGTCCGATGGTCACTCCGGACGTCTGGAGGTCACTCCCGCCATCTGGTACAACTTCCAGACGTCTGATTTGCAAAGGATGACGAATCAAGAGAACCTGCGCACAGCCAACCCCCCTCCCTCAGTACGGTCAGTCGACAAAAAGGAAGAAGAAAGCGGAAACTCACCTTTCAGATGTCTGTATGATCTCACAGACGTCGACCTTGCCGTCTGGATATCAATCCAGACGTCTGATTCTGGAAATTTTTCCAGAATCAGAGCCCTGCTCGGCCTCCGCTCGCGACGCCGCCGCGTCGCACCTCGCGCGTACGCTGCTCCGCCCGCAGCAGGTCCCTCTCCGCGACGCTCTGCGCCCCCTGCGCCCTCCGCCGGCCAGCCAAGCCGCTCCTGGCGAGCTTGCCCTCACGGCAGAGCCCCGCCTTCGCACGCCGCAGCTCCTCCGCGCTCACTGCGGCTGCCGCTGCGCCCTCGCGTCCGCTCGCTCTCGCGTACAGGCAGGAGAAGAAGGAGGAAGATGGTGGAGACGGGAGGGGAGGCGCCCCCCCTTTTAACGCCGCGCGGAGAGGAGAGAGAAGGCGATCGCAGCCGCCTGCAGCCGCAGAGAAAGAGGGCAGAAACGCAGGTCTGCGCGCACAGGCGCGCAGACGAATATCCCGTGCGAGCATAACTGTTCGCCAGACGTCTGTAAACTATCCCGGACGTCTGGTCAGACGTCTGGATGTGATCCCAGATGTCTTGACAGACGTCTGGGCCACCTCCCAGACGTCTTAAAAGGCGTCTGTGGCACGCGCTCGTTACAATATAACAAACTCAAAGGAAGTTTCATCCCCGAAACTTGCGCCAACTAGGGTGCGGGAAAAAGATGTCCAAATAACCATAACAAACTCAAAGAGGGCCGAAGCCGGTCCGAAAATACGTACCCGCGAAAAGCTCCGGGTACCGCTCCCGCATTGCCGCCTCAGGCTCCCAGGTAGCCTCCTCGTACTGCTGGCTCCTCCATAAAACCTTTACCAGGGGTACTTGCTTTCGTCTCAACCTGCGGACGGCTCGGTCTAGGATCTGCACTGGCCGCTCGGGGTAGGTCAGGTCGTCGCTCACCTCGACGCTCTCGTGACTCAGTACGTGGCTGGGATCGGCTACGTACTTCTTGAGGTTGGACACGTGGAACACGTCGTGCACACCAGAAAGCTGCGGGGGAAGGGCAAGTCTGTAAGCAACGGGTCCAACTCGCTCCAGGACCTCAAAGGGCCCCACGAACCTCGGCGTGAGCTTCCCTCTCACCCCAAACCGCTGTAAGCCCTTCATGGGTGAAACACGAAGAAAGACGTGGTCCCCAACCTCGAACTGCACCTCTCTGCGTCTGCGATCTGCGTAGCTCTTCTGTCTGCTCCTGACAGTGCGGAGTCGTCTATGGATCTGCTCAACTACCTCCTGACTCTGCCGGATCAACCTGGGGCCAACCTCCCACTTGGTCCCCACCTCAACCCAACTCAAGGGTGCCGTGCATTTCCGTCCGTACAGAGCCTCGTAGGGAGCCATGCCGATGCTCGAGTGATAACTGTTGTTGTATGCAAACTCCGCCAGGGGCAGGTGCTCCTCCCAAGAGCCCCTCCAGTCTAGTGCACAGGCACGCAAAAGGTCCTCAAGTGTCTGTATCGTGCGTTCCGACTGTCCGTCCGTCTGGGGGTGGTAAGACGTGCTAAACCTCAACCTCGTCCCCAAAGCCTGCTGAAACTCAGTCCAAAACTGGGACGTAAAGCGGGTATCCCGGTCGGATACGATCTCCCGCGGAACTCCGTGTAGTCGCACCACATCACGGATATACCTCTCTGCCAACTGTGCTGGTCCCAAAGTGACTCGGATCGGCAAGAATCGTGCCGTCTTCGTCAATCTATCCACTATTACCCAGACTGCGTCGTGTCCTCGCTGTGTAACAGGTAAGCCCACCACCAAGTCCATGGTGATGCTCTCCCACTTCCACTCTGGCACTGGAAGCGGCTGAAGCGGCCCTGCAGGCCTCTGATGCTCGGCTTTTACCTGCTGGCACACTAAGCACTGCTGCACGAACTCACCCACATCCCGCTTCATCCCTCTCCACCAGAACTCGCGTCTCAAGTCATGGTACATTTTCGTGTTTCCGGGATGTATGGTGAATCTGGAACCGTGTGCCTCAGTCAGGAGTTCTCTCAACAGCTCCTCGTCTCTGGGGACGCACAGCCGTCCCCTCAAGCGTAACACCTGGTCTGTGAAAGAGAAGTCCCCTGGGTCCCCTGACAGTACTCTGTCGCGCAAAGACTGCAAGTACGGATCGGCCATCTGTCCCGTGATGATGCGGTCTATCAACTCTGGTCTGGTCTGCCGTGTCACCATCACTGCCCCACAGTACCCTCGTAACTCTAGAGGTCGCCAACTGCCTGCCTCCTCCAAAAGGCTCCAACTCTGTAACTGTAGACTGGCCAAGCGTGCGGGCGCCTTACGGCTCAAGGCGTCAGCCACCACATTGGCCTTTCCCGGGTGGTAGGAGATGCTGCAGTCATAGTCCTTCAGGAGCTCCAACCAACGTCTCTGTCTCATGTTGAGCTCCTTCTGGTCAAAAAGATATCTGAGGCTCTTGTGATCTGTAAAAATCTCGAAGGTCTCACCGTACAAGTAGTGCCTCCATGTCTTCAGCGCGAAGACAACAGCCGCCAACTCTAGATCGTGGGTAGGATAGGTATGCTCATGGGGCTTCAGTTGCCGCGAAGCGTAAGCGACCACGTGGCCCCTCTGCATGAGCACACCTCCTAACCCCTGCAATGAAGCGTCTGTGTACACAACGAACCCGCCACTACTGTCAGGGATGGTGAGCACGGGAGCCGAGGTCAACCTCTCCTTCAGCTCCAGAAAACACGCCTCACAGGCGTCTGTCCAAGCGAAAGGCACATCCTTCCGAGTCAACTGTGTCATAGGACGTGCAATCTGCGAAAACCCTCTGATGAACCGTCTGTAGTAACCTGCAAGCCCCAGGAAACTGCGAATCTCAGTGACTGAACGCGGTCTCTCCCACCTGAGCACTGCCTCGACCTTGGCGGGATCCACCGCCAGGCCGTCTCCAGAGATCACATGACCCAAAAAGGTCACCTCCCTCAACCAGAACTCGCACCTGCTGTATTTGGCGTACAGCCTGCGTCGTCTCAGAGTGTCCAGAACCATCCGCAAGTGCTGTCCGTGTTGCGTCCGATCTCTAGAATAGATGAGTACATCATCTATGAAAACCACCACAAACTGGTCCAAGTACGGTCTGAACACCCGGTTCATCAGGTCCATGAAAGCAGCGGGGGCATTGGTCAGCCCAAACGGCATGACCAAAAACTCGTAGTGTCCGTACCGGGTGCGGAAAGCTGTCTTGGAGACGTCGGTCTCCCTGATCCTCAACTGGTGGTATCCAGACCTCAAGTCGATCTTGGAAAACACCGTGGCACCCCGCAACTGGTCAAACAAATCGTCAATCCTCGGCAGCGGATATCTATTCTTGATGGTGACCCTATTCAGCTGTCGGTAGTCCACACAAAGGCGTAGGGCCCCATCCTTCTTCTTCACAAACAGTACCGGGGCTCCCCAGGGAGACGCACTGGGCCTCACGAAACCCTTCTCCAAAAGGTCCTGCAACTGAGACTTGAGCTCTCGCAGCTCAAGCGGTGCCATTCTGTATGGCGCGGTGGAGATGGGGCTGGTCCCTGGTACTAGTGAGATCTCAAACTCGATCTCACGCTCGGGCGGTAGTCCTGGTAACTCGTCTGGAAACACGTCGGGGTACTCTCTGACCACCGGGATGCTCTGGAAGTCTGCCACGGGGCTGTGCTCTGCCACCACACAAGCTAAGAAGCCCCCACACCCCTGGCTCAAAAGTCTCGCCGCCCGAAGTGCCGAAATGCACCTGAAACCTCCGTCCACTGGCTGCCCGTGAAACTCGAAGGAAGGCAACTCCGGAATGGAGAAGACAATCTTCCTCTCAAAGCAGTCTACCAAGGCGTGGTAAGCGGACAGCCAATCCATCCCCAGAATCACTCCAAAGTCCTCCATCTGTATCATAATCAGGTCAGCTGGCAGGCTGTGTCCCCCGATGCTGACCCCGCAACCCGTGTACACCTCCTCAGCTACAAACAGCTGACCACTCGGACATCTGATTACGAACGGATTCTCTAACAATGTATAATCCTGGTCCAAACTAACTGCGAAACTGGCTGCGACAAACGAGTGCGTAGCGTCGGAATCGAAAAGCGTGTAAACGAGTCTGCCAGAAACTGAAACCATACCTGCTACCACGGATCTCGAAGCTCTGGCGTCCCTGTGTGTTAGGGCGTTGATACGCCCCTCAGCTCTAGGTGCGGACGAAGCAGCCACACTCTGCGCCGGACGGGCAGGTGCTGGCCGGTACCCTCCTCGCGACTGCGGTCCTCCTCCTCGCGCCTGGGAACCGCGGCCTCCTGCGCGCCCTCCAGTGCTCTGTGCGGGAAGTATCTGCTGACCTCCTGCCCTAGATGGGCAGTCCCTCCTGACGTGGCCCGGCTGGCCACACTGGTAGCAGAGGGGAACCCGACTCCCGCCCTCAGTGAGTCCCTGCTGTCGGCTAGGCGGGGGTCCGGTGCTGGCGACTAGCCCCTGTCGAGGGCCCCCAAAGTCCACTGATGGCCCTGCACAACGTGACGGCTCTCCTGCGGACGCCACGTGTCTCCGTTCTCGCCGGCCCTGTGAGAAGTCTGGCTGAAAGGGCCTCTTCCGCCCGCCGTCGGTCTCTCGCGCGGACGGGTTGGTCTCCTCGTAAGTCATAGCTGCCTCTACCACCCTCGAAAACGTCGACAGCTTCAGGGGTTTGACATACCCCCGGATCGCAGGCCGGAGCCCCTCGGTGAACCTCCAAAGGCGCTCCTCCTCAGTGGCTACCGCTGTCGCTGCAAAGCGGGACAGCTCCAAGAAACGCGTGCGGTACGCGCTCACGGTCATCGTCCCTTGGCGGAGAGTGTGGAACTCCCGCCTCCTCTGGTCCTGCCACGTCTGGGGAAAGTACTGCTCGCAGAAGAGGGTGAAGAACTGGTCCCACGTCGGCTCGTCCCTCTCCTGTCCCCAGACCGCCCTCCACCACCGGTGTGCCGCACTCTCCAGCTGGTATGTGGCAAAGGCCACGCGGCACTCCACCGGGGGGCGAAGGGTGTCGAAGATCTTCTCCAGCTGCTCAAGCCAGTCCTCTGCCTCGGTCGGGTCCTCATCCCCCTTGAAGGAGGGGGGCTTCAGCTTCCGGAACTGTCCGAAAAGCTCGAAGTGGTGCTGTAGGGGAGGTGCTGGTGCACCTCCAGGCGAAGGTGCCTCGTGTACAGAAGTGTCGGAGGAAGGTGGGGGCGGCAGGGGCCCATCCCCTCCCTCGTGTCCAGTGCCGTGTCCGTCGCGTGGTCCCACAGAGGACTCCCCCTCTGCAACCCCAGGAGGAGGTGCTCGGGGCGGTGGGTGGAGCTCCTCTCGTACAATATCCCGTATCAGTCTGGCGAGGTCCTGGGCCTGGATGCCAGGGAGTGGTGGCTGGTCCACCGAGACGTCAACGACAGCACGTCCACCTCGCCGACCTCGCCCTCGGCCGCGCCCGCGGCCAGTCTCGCCAGTCCCACGACGAGGCATCTCCTGCAAGGAGACGCGAAACAAAACGGAAACGTCAAAACAGACGGTACCTAACAACACTTCTAAGAGCTCATATCAAGAGATATGTTGTGGTGGCTACTCTAGCTATAAACATGTGAATTAGTTATTTTCCAGTCAGTTGATTCACTTCTCGGGACGACCTTGCTCTGATACCATCTTGTAACGACCCGATTCCCGAGTCCCTACGAGACACGAGAACCGGACCGACTCGACTAATCCCAAGACCCAGTCGTCCAACGAGGAAGTAACCAAAAGACAGTAAAATAAACCACATTCAGCATGAATATAACTAACAGTAAGAAAGTACAGCAGTAAGGAAAGAAACTACTACAGTAGGCACCACCACAACAGTAAAACAACATTTATCATATAACAAAAACTGCAGGTAAAGAAGGTACAGCGGAAACAAAAACTACTCACTAGAACAGAAACAAAAAGGGGTACAAAGCTGTGGTAACTCTACTGGACCCTACTCGGCCCAGCGTCCTCTGCAGCCGCCGACCCTGGCTGCTCAACACCTGGTCCTGAAAAAGGTAACGAGTGTAACACGTCAGCAAAACGCTGAGTAGAGTGGCAAACTAACTAAAGGCAACAGTAGAGTGTACAGGAGCTGTTATGTTCTATTACTTCCTTTATTTACATCTTTCAATTTTTCTCACTATTTCATTTATTTCTCAGATCCTTTACTTGATCTCGAATGTCCTCGTGGGACGATCTTGATTGCAGTCTTTTCCAAAAGTAGAAGTAGCACGTGGTGCTCTCCTGGCCGGGAGAGTCCCCCGTGGTGATCCTACCCTCAGTCAACCACCCCAAGGTCACTGACAGACGTAACGGTGACTACGGCACGCGCGATAAACGCACAGGTAGCTAGCCCGCACTGGCACGCGGTCAGTCGTTTCCGTTAACGGGTGCGCCCAAAGCACAGCACGGAACCAGGGCAGAGCCCTCTCAGTAACAGGGGTCCAACCCCTCCACAGTAACCAAACCGGGGCCTTGCCCCTCCACAGTCCGCGCACCCTCGCCTGACTACCCTGGTTTGCCCTAGTGGGCCTAACAAGTCGGTGAAGGAGGCTAGCAGAACCTCGGGGCCCGTGGGGTAGCTAGTACTCTCCTAACACTACTAGCTCTCCTCGGTACTACGTACACGAGGGCCAACAAGTCGGTACAGAGCGGCCAATCCTAACCCCGGGTCCTTGGGGCGGCTGGCCCCACTCTGCACTAAAACAGGTACAGGTACTTCCCTTGGTTCTGCGTACCCAAGAGACAGTACAAACTACATCTCAGTTTCATTCCTTTTCTTTCCAGGAGTTCCACTCCTAATTCCCCGTAGGGTTCCAGCTCTTTATCTCAGAACATCATATGTTTCACTTTCCAGATTCACATTCTCAAAATCCATGATCTCAAACATGTTTCTTTATTCGTAATAGGCAGCTGTTAATTAATTTTACAGGCAGCTTTATATATTCCTTTCCAATTTTCCAAGACTGCAGTAATATACATTCCACTAGTTTTTCCACCCTAGGATTCATGCCATATCCTAGGATCTATCATACAATCTAATTTTCCGGCCCTAGGATTCATGCAACACCTAGGAGCTATCATTCCATATATTTCTCATTCCTAGGATTCATGCAATGCCCTAGGTTCTAGTTACGGTTCCATACTTTAACAGATTTTATTAATACTTAAAACCACTCTACCAGGTACAACGGGAGTAGTGGGGGCGTGATCGGGAATCCTGCGTGCCTCCGCGACTCTTAAGACTGCAACTGAACGAGATCCTGTCACAAGGATCAAACACAAGGAGTGTCTCAAAACAGTGTATAGCTACTGTAGGCGGGTAGAGGAATAAATTCTGAAACGAACGCAACTCGAATCGCGGAAAACGGAGCCCAAACGGGCCCTAAACGGGTCGAGAAAGACGATACTGTGCAAAATCAGACGTCTGGAACTCCCTCCAGACGTCTTAAACGGTGGATCAGAGAATTACCTGTTCAGCGTGGTTTCCCAGACGTCCAGAAGTCTGCAGGGACGTCTTTCCTAGATCCCAGACGTCCGATGGTCACTCCGGACGTCTGGAGGTCACTCCCGCCGTCTGATTCGCAAAGGATGACGAATCAAGAGAACCTGCGCACAGCCAACCCCCCTCCCTCAGTACGGTCAGTCGACAAAAAGGAAGAAGAAAGCGGAAACTCACCTTTCAGACGTCTGTATGATCTCACAGACGTCGACCTTGCCGTCTGGATATCAATCCAGACGTCTGATTCTGGAAATTTTTCCAGAGTCAGAGCCCTGCTCGGCCTCCGCTCGCGACGCCGCCGCGTCGCACCTCGCGCGTACGCTGCTCCGCCCGCAGCAGGTCCCTCTCCGCGACGCTCTGCGCCCCCTGCGCCCTCCGCCGGCCGGCCAAGCCGCTCCTGGCGAGCTCGCCCTCACGGCAGAGCCCCGCCTTCGCACGCCGCAGCTCCTCCGCGCTCACTGCGGCTGCCGCTGCCGCTGCGCCCTCGCGTCCGCTCGCTCTCGCGTACAGGCAGGAGAAGAAGGAGGAAGATGGTGGAGACGGGAGGGGAGGCGCCCCCCCCCTTTTAACGCCGCGCGGAGAGGAGAGAGAAGGCGGTCGCAGCCGCCTGCAGCCGCAGAGAAAGAGGGCAGAAACGCAGGTCTGCGCGCACAGGCGCGCAGACGAATATCCCGTGCGAGCATAACTGTTCGCCAGACGTCTGTAAACTATCCCGGACGTCTGGTCAGACGTCTGGATGTGATCCCAGACGTCTTGACAGACGTCTGGGCCACCTCCCAGACGTCTTAAAAGGCGTCTGGGGCACGCGCTCGTTACACCCACTCACGAGAGCACTCAACAGATCTGAAGCTCATTAGCTTTTAAATCTGTTGAATCACTCAAACATCAAATCAAGGGCATTCCATTGAGCTGATATTCCCACTAATGCCCTCCCTCTGATTTGAATTGAGCAGAACTGACTAATTTATTGAGATGGTGTTTGATAGATGATCGAATGAGTTTTGAGCTAATTGCAATCATCTGGATTTAATTGATTAAATTGGTTTTGTATGAGTTTGATTTGAAGCATCGCAGCTAAGTTAAACTTATTTGATCAAGTTTTCAGATATCATATTTGTTGTGCTTTATTCGATGTCAGATTCTGAATTTTTGGTGACAGTTAGTTTGGGCCAATGAGAATCATATGAAGTGATTCAAGGTCTAAGCAAGGACCTAATAATCCTTCTAGGATCACTCAAGATCATAAACACTGATTTATAGTGTTTAGGAGCTCAAAGTAATCCATTCACAATGACATTCTTATATTAAACAGCCCAATCTTGGCAACATTGGTTTTTCCACTGTAGATTGTCCTTAATCAATGCTTTGAGGTTTGAATGAGTTATTTCAAACCTCTGATTTGGTTTTAAGTAAATTTTTGAGCTGGTAAAAAAGCATTTGAGACAAAAGGGAATTGGATTTTAGGGTCTTAAAGTAGATCAAAGAGAGATGTGAAAGTAGTAGCTTCTTTAGAAATTTAAGTCATCTGCAGCTCAGCAGCAGCAACAGATGCTAGGATTTTTCCAGCATTTATGCTACTGTTGTGCAATAGCAGCCACTTCTAGTTGCTGAATTGTAGCTGTTGCTACCATTTGACAACAGCCACTGTTTGGCTATGTTGACTGGTCTGATTAGAGTGGATTTGGCAGGATTTTGAGATGTTTTTGAGCTGACTTTGTATGAATTGGTAGAACTTTTGGGAACAAGCATTCATGTACTAGGAATGGATTTTAATTTGATTTAGAGTTGCTTGTCATTTAGTTTTGAATTCTTTGTTAGCTACTTGTGATTGTACTTAACTGTCCAAATGAGAATTTTAATGAAATCTTAGCAAAAATCACGATTAACTGCCCATACACCTTTCATGTGATGTGTTGGATGATTTTGAATGTTTTACCTCATTTCTAGCACTTAAGATTCATTCAAAGCCTTAGGTTCATTGTTTAAAACTCTATCAAAGCCTTGAGTTGGTGAAGTTTGTAAATAAATAAAAATATTTTAAAAATTCCAAAAAAATAAAACAAACCTATCTTAGTCAAGAATAGGTATATTTTTAGGTATGTGTAAAGTTTCAAGGCATTCTGAACCCCCAACTTGGTAGAACATATCAGCCGACGGTTCAGTATACCTTGAAACTTAATAAACGAACTAAACTTCAAAAACACAAAAAAGAACTCTTCTCTCTCATCTCTTTTTCTCTTTCTCATCCCCTATCTCTACTATATATATATAACCCATAAAAATCAAAAAATACCCAAAAACTCCCAAAAATGCCATGTATACTATGTATATACTTGTGTATATATATATATATTAAGGAAGAAAGGAAAGCTATCTAAATTGATAGCCATCCGGAGATACTTGTATATATATATTTAATTTACGTTATAAGTAAATATTGTATAATATGTATATTATGAATATAAATAACCTATATATCTATTCTATATAGTAAATTAAGCATTTAGAACAATTTAATGTATATATAACTTTATTGTGTTTTTAGATATTAAGTTATATAACCTAAATGTATAATAACTAAGTAATTATACAAAACTATTTATAAGTACATAGTTGTATCTCATATTGTGTATACATATTTATATATGTATTATGAATAATATTATACTTGTAATTTAATTTAACTATATATTTACAATAAATAACTAAGTCATTAGTTAACTAGGTAATTTATTAAGTTAAAATAAAATAAATTAGTAATTTAAGTTAATACTGAGGTAAATTATATTGTATAGTTGTAATATATTATACTAAGTATTTTCAACTTATTTATATCATATTTATACTATATTGTAGTATTTATAGCTTATTTATATGATAAACCATCTAAAACATATATTTAATTGCATATAAATTAAAATAAAGCTTCTAAAATATAATAAAAATCCATAATAAATAATTTATTATGTATAATATTAACTCTGTATAAAGTCAATTTGATGATTAATTAACTAATTTATACCTTAATTAACAAATTAAACTCTAAATTAACGTGCATAAATAGTCAACTTACCTAATTTTATTACATAATAAACTAACTTATTTTTGTAAAGTAACTACATAATTATGTAGCCCTATGTAAGGGTTTTACAACCGTGTAATTTATTTTTAATTTAAAATAAATTATGACCCTCAAATCGAGGGCCAAAAATCACAAATTAGACCACATCCAGCGTAGCTGCAGCGCTCACGTGAGTGCTTTGTTTTGTGCCACATCGTGGCCTTACGAATGGGTGACGTGCCTTAAATTATTTTTCTCATTCATCCCTCTCAATCGTCAATGCGTCAGACATAAAAGAAACCATCCCCTCTCTCTCTCTCTCTCAGTCTAATCTGATATGGCATATGGCATGTATGTGTGTGATGCATTGGGTCAGGGGCCATGCACTGTGTGTAGGCCTGTGTGGACCCATTAATGAGCAATAAATTGGATATAATACACCTAACTAAGAATTAGGGTGGCTCTAGTAGAGATCTAGTCCCACCCAGTAATGGTGTTGCATATCCCTTGAAAAGGTCGCCCGCCCACTAAACCAATTTTTGGGCTATACTTAAACTGAATCGGTCTAAACTAGCTAAGAAGAGAAGAGGAGAAGAGAACGAGTAGAAATCGACTAAGTGTTAGAGAACTTCCCCCTGTGCCTTAGTGAATATATGTGTATGCATGTGTGTTGTGTGTGTTAGCTGTGTGTGCGTATATAGTGTGCGTGAGTTCTGAATGTGTGTATATATATGTGTGTATAATATATGTATAGTATAAATACATATCATGCAATTAAATAAAATATGTAAATAAATAAAATGTATATTGTAATGTATAGATATATATATATGTGTGTGTGTAGTATAAGTAGTGTAAGTAAGCTTGTTTGAGCTCTTATATGTATATATATACCACAAGGGTTTTAGTGACAGATTCATCCGTTACTGTACATACCTATATGTTAATATAGATAACTATTTTGCCTTAGGTTATGTATATAGTGTACTAAAGTTTTAGCGACACTTATATGTGTCACTGTATATTTTATATATGTTACTATAGATATTAGTATACTATAATGAGTTAGTATAGTAAGTATTATTAACTATTTTTGTACCTATACATATTACTATATTAGTTGTAAATAATTAACAGAGTAGTTATATATAGTTTTTTATGCTTATTTGTATATATTTGTTTTCAAGCATTGTATTGTGTTTTAAATCATTCTTTTGTACATAATTAACAAATTCATGCAATTATTTGATTCTTTCATTCATTTCTGAAAATAAAATCAATACTTTTGGAATTAAAGAATATTTTTGACTTATAGAGTGATGTACATCAATAACTGCCTCCCATTGAACGACCTAGAATAAACTAATAAAAATTTAAATAAAAAAAATTTACGTGACATCAGTTTGTATTTGTGACATATGCTACAACAATGACATGTAAAACCCTTTTTTGATGCAAACCCATCGTCGATGATCATATTTTTGGCGTCGTTGCCAAGGACAAAACCCGTCAACAGCATTTTATTGTGATTGTTTGACAAATGTCGCAGAAAGTCGATTACTCGATGCTATTAAACACATCTGGCTTATGCTAAATTCTTAATGGATTTATGCACTCGAAGAGTAAGCCAAGGGAATTTACCCCAAGGAAGGTGATAAACTCTGAGTAATCTAGTTCTGTTATCCTGCATCACCTTCCTTAGAAAAAGAGAGATCCAGGTGCCCCTTTAATTTCATGTCTTTTCAGGGATTACACTTTTGACAGGGCACTTTTGGATCCAGGTGCATCCATTAACCTAAATCCGACTTCTCTTTACGAAAAGTTCGGATTAGGTGAACTTAGGCTGACCTCAGTAACGCTGTAGTTAGCGGACCGTTCAGTCACAAACCCGAAAGGTGTTATTACGGATGTTATCATCAAAGTTAGGGATTTCTACTTTCCTGTTGATTTCCTTGTCCTTGACATGTATGCAATTGAAGATTTATGGAACACGCCCATCATTCTGGGGTGTCCATTCCTCGCTACCACTAAAGCCAATATTAACTGTGAAAGTGATAGTATGGAAATCGCCTTTGGGGATAGAAAAATGAAACTTGACATTTTCGAGGTGATTAACAAATTTTAGTATTGTGGATATATTGAGGAGCTTGAGGATGATGATTTGAATCTTGAGACTTGCATGGCTTTTACTGTCTTGAGAATTCTTCTTACACCAATGAACCTAACCTACAACCCTCCATGGCAGACCTACCACACTCTGAAGAGGTTGCTGATTTTGTTTACTTCCAACCTCTTCCATTAGACCATCCTGATGAATCTTCACTGGCATTCTCCTTACCCTCCATCCTAAACCTGCCCTAGCTTGAACTGAAACCATTGCCTGAGAGTCTGAAATATGAATTTTTAGGACCTAAGAAAATGCTCCCGATGGCCGGGTTTTCGTGAAGAAAAGTTAGGGTTTTGAGAAACCCATCATCATAGTCACAAAACTCGCTATCAAATAAAATTTACCGAAACTCGAAACGGAGTCCTGGGTTGAACACGGGGAGGCAATGTTTGTTTCTTGAAATCCGCATTTCAATTAGTTTCTTTTTGGTGTTTTTAGGTTTTATTTTTTTGGTATTTTAGGAGAATGGTAAAATCACTTGCAATAAAAGGAATAGAGAGATGAACCACAATTTGATTGCTTGAAGCGAAATAATGTTTATTACATTAATAAAAAACTAAACAAACTAAAAGAGATGAGGTTAAGAGGAAATCTCCCAAAGCGGATGTTTGGCGAGATGACGGCGCCCAATGGTAGCTTGGACAGAGGAGGAGAGATGCTGGACATCGGGAATGAGGTACAGGACGAACCCAGGTAGAGGAAAGCTTCACCAAATTGGGAATGGGGATGAGGAGGTGGAGGTGATCGTCTACCTGAATGGAGGTGAGGGGACAACCCTAGGGTTCCCTATGAAGGTTGTGAGAGGATGGTTGAGTATTTGGTGGAGGGATAGGACTCTACACTAGTAGGGAGCCTTTGGAGCTTGGGAATAGAGCTCTTGGGAGCTTTGTAGGCTTCTTGGAGGTTTGGAGTAGGTGGGAGTAGCATAGGTAGAGATGAAGGCAAATGGGGAGGTGTAGGTGGGTTTATATAGTGGTGGAGAAGGAGCCTTCCATGCATGGACAATTAGTGACATCCACAATCATTGCTAAAGATCCACCCTAGTTGTAGTTGAAGATCCATACGGCACTGCTGGCAAGTCCTACGTGTTGCCTTGTCGTGCGCACGTGTGCTGGCTATGCGTTATGTCACTGTGTGCTACGCTACGTTGCACTGGCGTGTTCTCCACGCGTGCATGCGCTGGCACGGTGCGTTGTGCTGGTCGTGCATGCACCACTGCCAATTAGAGGATTGGGGGCGCTTTGCAGGTTTTGAACCCACGCCCCTCCTTTGGGAGTAGATGCCTCAACCAATGCACCATGCTAGTGCGTGTCAAAAAAGAGCTACTATGGGCACATGATGAGAAACTCATCATGATCTCTAATTACCCCTAATTAACTAGTCTTCCTAGTTAATTAGCTAAGGTTATGAACATATAAGGGTTAATTATAGAATAAGGGATATTGAGTAAAGGACCTTAAAATAAGTTTAAAATGATATTTTATCATTCAATCAATATTATTAGCAATTTAATTAATAATTGGACTCGAAATCTTATTAATCATTTCCTTAATTAATAAGTTAAGTAACTTAAACATAATGTATACATAAGTATATAATAACTTAAGTAATTTTACTTAATCTAATAAATTAACTTAAAAAGGTCAAAAATGTAAATTCAAGGTGAAAACATAATAATTGCCTTATTTATTAACATATATAAAAAGTTGAAAAAGATCTAAGTTAAAATAAACCTTTAAAACCTGGGTTTACATTTCGGTCCTTAAAATTCATTGCAATCGGGTCCTTAATCTTCATAAAGGTCCTTAAGTTTCATTGCACTTTGGTCCCTATCCCTTTCTTCTTCTTCTTCTCTAGCCGAGTGAACAGCTGATGACGGAGAGTGCCCCCACCGCGCGATCACCGCCCTGTCGACATCATCCTTCCTTCTCCAAGCTCCTGGAGCTTGCACTCACCACTCCATCTTCATCCATCGGTCTGGATCACTCGAAAATCCTAATTTCTGGTGGGAGTTAACCTCACCATCGTCGGAGATGATGCTGGAGGTTAGGCTCCCCATGCTTCTTCTCCGTCTAGACCTCGCCACCTTCTTCGTCGCCAATCACTATAAATACCCCCTCACCCCTCTGATTGTTGGCAAGTTGGCTCCCTTCCCTCTTCTAACACTGAGCCGACCCAAAAGGCTATTCGTCTGCAACTCTGGCGACCTTCCATCTCATCTTTCGACTTCCTCCATCCATCTTGATTAACTGAGGAGATCCACTGAGGTCAGCCGCATCTTTGGACACAGGCGCTGACTGAGGAGATCCTCCGCTTCACCTCACATCTGCCCGTTGGAGATTCTTCTTTAACCCTCTGATTTCGTCGTCCGCCATGAGCCTTCGGCGGAACCCTATTGACCCCTTCGTCTAGGTAATAGTAGATTAGGAGTAGGAGTAGGAGTAGGGTAGTTTAGGTAGGTAGTTAGTTAGGTAGCTTAGTCATAATTTTAGAATTTAATGTTCATCTTCTTCGACTCCGGTGAACTCCGTGAGCTTGCCAAAGCCTTAATTTCATCTTTTAAACTCGCTGATCACCTTCTTCTTTCATCCATGATCATTTCTATCACACTTAATCTCTAATTTGATCATTGATTCACCTAAATCACTTTCACCTCCACCGACTACTGTCACTGTCCATGGCGGCAGTAGCTGATTTAGCTTCACATCCACAGGGTCTTCCATTGTCTTTTCATCACTAAGGACCCTATTCTACACTTTAATATGAGTAATTACCATCTATAATGTAAACGCCTAATTTTTAATTAAGCTCCTGAGCTCGCTGTCTATGGTGGCTCAAGAGTAGTTTAAATCATTAATTATATACATATAGTATCGCAATTATCTGTTGACTTGTTTCCTCCACTCAATTGAGTAGGAAAACAAGCCCTGAGCCTAATCCAACTCAAATTTTATATAAAATGAATTCACTGTTAAATCTTTACTCTAATGAACAATTAAAGGAATTAATTTGTTCCTGAGGTTCCTTGTGACCTCAGGAAGCTTTTTGAATCTTTAATGGCATAATTTTTCACCTTTGCACAATTTTACCTTTTTCTGGACTCACCGGAGCTCCGACAAGCTTCAGCAAGTCAAAATTGAGCATCAGCCTGAAGAACTTAGTGAGAAGCTCCAGATCAATGATTTAATGATCACTGGTTGTTCTAAAGTTGTTTATTTGAGGATTAAGTGTTTGGAGCTTGAGATAGGACTTTGTCTTCTCCAACTTCGGCAAAGTTGGAGAAGTCTGTCAGTTAGGTTAAAGTTGCGTTTAAGGTGTCTAGAAGCTTCAGTGCAGTGCACTAAAGCTGTTCATAACCTCAGCCCATTGTAGAAACCTTCCAAATTCTTTGACGAACAAAGTGTTTTTGGAGCTCAGGCGACGAGCATAGAACCTTAATTTCTAGGGTTAGAACACCTATTAAAGAGGCTGAATGAATTCCTGATGTTGAAAGAACCCTATTTGAGGCTTTAATTTCTTAAGAAAAGGCTTTAATCAGAAAGTCAAATTTTAAGCCTTTCAGTCAAACTTGAGGAGGAAATTTTGATTCTGAGCTCGATTTGAGGAATTGATGAGTTAGAATTGTTTCTGAGATCTTGTTGAATGATTTGAGAGAGATTTAAGTAAGCTCAGACTTGTTATTTTGTTGGAATTCACAACCTATCAATTTGGGTTGTTTTCGAACCCAAACTGATGGCAGTGTCATTTGGATGAAATTTGATCTTGAATCCTACCTAGATTAGTTAGTTTTAATCCTTAGAACTCGTTGAAATCGATCAGATTTGTTCTTAAGTGTCTGTTGCATATTTCAGAGTTGGAAATTTCTATCTCTAAAGCTTTCAGAGAAGCTTGAAGCTTCTCTGTGTTACCTGAAGCCTCTGAGAGTTCAAAACTCATAACTGCAACTGCGGAATAACCTGTAGAAACTATTCAGAGCCTTAGCTGAGAGCTTAAGTCCAGTCTATGGACTCTGTGAGCATAATCTCTATTTCCAGGCAGTTAAAACCCATAGGAACCCCCTAGATTCGCTCTTCAAATCAAAGAGGAAAACATCCTCTTATCTTAAAATTGACACTTTAATTCTGTAGAGCAACTCAAGAGCTTTCCAACAAGCTTTGAATCGCTTGATATGGAGCTCTAAGTAGGGAGAAATCGTCAATCGAAGTCAAGTCTGGAGGGGGAAACTATAGTCCCACATCGGTAAACTACGAGCACCCGCCTTAGTACAAAAGGAATTTGTGCAGTAAGCGATTCAGTCGTCAAGCGCTCGGTGCGATCTAAACATCTGACCATTCTGAGCTTATGCGTGTGCATGTGCGGGCATGTGTGTGCCTGCAGGTGTGCACCTGAGTTGACGTGTGCGAATGTTGGCCCTGGGAGGGCGAGGCCTAGGAGGCGTGAGCCAGTTCAGCTCGAGAGAGGGCTGGTTTGGCTTGAGAAATAAACCAAAATTGAACCCTAATGAAATCAGGCGAGGACCGAGTAGGGTCTGGTCCCACCCTGATCTCAGGGTGCTGTGTATCCTCGAAAGGACCTCACCGCAAATAAAGAAAATAATTTTTGGTTAAAGAGCAAATAAACCCAGTTCAGCTGAAAGTTTAAAGGGAATGCTAAGGAGCAGAGAAGCAGAAGGGCTAAAGGCCAAGTGTTGAAATCACTAAAGTAAAGAAAAGAAAGCTGAAGGCTAAGGTTAAGGGAAAGAAAGAGAAGGAATAGGCACAAATACTAGGAAGATGACTAAGGGAAAAGAAGAAGGCAGGAGCAGAAGAAGAGTGGAAAGAAAAAGAGTTCGAGAAGGTATAAGAATAGAATAAAAGGAAATAAAGAAGAAAAAAAAAGAAAGAAGAAAAGAATTTATTTCTTCTTACTATATGTTGAATTTCTTTTACTATCAATTGTTGTAATAAGGCATGTTTTAATTAGAAAAACTCTTATTTGCCTTAATTCCTTTGAAATAAAATAGAAAACTAACATGTCTACTTGCTAATAAAATACATCATTTGAGTAAATGTGTTTTCATATGGAATTTTGTACATTCCTTTAAGTTAAAATCATTTGGAAAAATTCATGCTTTCATAATTAACTTAAATATACCTCCTAAACTTATAAAGAAAAATAAAAGATAACTAGTGAATTTAAAATGAATTATACCTCCCAGTGAATGACCTGGACACAACCAGTAAAAATTTTCTAAAATGTTAGGTTAAATCGATTCTATATTACACAACTGACACAACTTCGAGTTAACCTAAGTGACTTTTCTCTACTCTTAATTAAGTAAAATTAACTTAATTAACTGAGTTGAGTAAGAAACTCATTAGCATGCAGTGGAGGAGGCTTCTCAGCCATTGGATTTTCGTCCAACGGCTGAGATCGCATGTTGGAAATCCTTTGGAGGGACGTCGGGCGACCTTGGGCAATTTGGATGGTAACACGTGGCACCATCTAGATCGTTCACCTTTCCTTATAGAGGATGCCACAGTGCTCGAATTGAAATGATTTCCGCATTGCCGAACTACGATCGTCGTTCCTGATTCATCCATACGGTCAAATTTTGCATTTGAAGCTTCAAAATGTCACGCCCTATTCCTTAGCCATAGTAATGCATGAATTACTGTAGAATTTATACACATCACACTAAATGCAATATGATGAATGTTATGTAGTATTTATATTATGTAATGCAAAGCTAGGCTTAGAGACTATTATAAATAAGCATTTTATCATGAATAGATACATGTTTATCACACCTCCATGCCTATCTTTTACTAGTCCTTAGAAAAATTAACCTAAATGCTATGTATAAAAATAGAATTAGGATCTGATTACTTAGGCAAAATTTGTTGATTACATTAGAAAATTTCAACTAAGGACCTAATTACAAAAACTCAACAGTACCCAGGTGTCTGCTAGAATGCAGATAGCCTAAGTCCTCACATAATTTGAAAAGGGAAGATACAATTTTTTTTGTTTGTTTCTTCTTTTCTATTTTTTTTTTTTTTTTTGGAATTAGGAGTTGAGAATTTCGGGATACTTTTTATGACTACCCGACCCATCTAAGATTCAAAAAGGACTCTAAGTGCTAAGCATCTTGTGAATGTGATAGACTCACTGAGCGGTCGTTAAAATAGACTTTAGGTGTCTACGACCCTAAGTGACCTTAAGAGTTTCTTCCTAAAGGTTTATCTTTCCGATCGATAGTTTTCTCATTTTTCTATTTTTCTAATTTTTTTATTTTTTATTTTTGAGTATCATTTTCTTTTTCTAAGTATGTGACTTCCTTGATCTAAGATTTACCTAAAAACAGTAGAATGAGTATGGTCATGAAGTTGGGCTCTGGACAACTAGCCAATGGGCTATTACCCACAATAACTTGCTAGCCATATTACAATAGAAAGTTCATTAGCTACCTAATTTCCATAAAAACCGTTGAAAAGTGAGTCATTGTAAATAGTGTGTAGATGTTTAGACTTAAAGTCCCCTCAAATCAGAGTGTGGGTTGATAAGTCGTGTACTTATCACCCCAATTTATTATTCATATAAGAATAAAATTACTTGACGAGGACTCGAGACCAAGTCCACATTCGAGTGGACACCTGGGCTGATTAAGTCTGAAGACCTGAAGAGTCTTTGTGTTTAGGTTCTAAAGTATCATTTCCTAAAGTTCACAACTCCTAATGCATAAGTTTTCTTCTCTTAATTCTAGTTTTTTTTTTTAAATAATAGGAAATTACTGTTACAGGCTGACAAAATGATCAAATCACAAAGTATCCACCCCCCATGCCTAGCTAATGCAATGTCCTTATTGTAAAATAAAAGCATCAAGGAGGGCAAAATAGGAAGAATATCACTTGAATTCCATGAAACTCCGATCAGCTCCAAAATAGCCTATACACATGATGAGTTATTGCCTTCAGCTAAGCATAGTCCTCAAGCAAAAATTATAAATATTGAGGTTGCAAGAACAAATTTTCCAGGTCGCTTGATATGAGTCCCGAAGAGTGAAAGTGGTCTTCCCAAAGAGATGATCGATGAAAGTGGCAAGCTGGTGATGTAGGTAGAGCCCAAATGGTGTCCAATAGGAGTTTTGTTGATTCAATACAGAGGAGGTTTGGGTGGGTGTAGGATTTGTGCAATGGTTGGGCGAGAAAGAACGATGAGGTTTTTGTGATGTGTTGGGGGTTTGTAATGTGTGTGTGAACTCTAGAATACCAAGCTTTTCAAAAGTTTCTCCCCAAAGTTCAATTTCATCCTTAAAATCCGGGTGCTTGATCCAACCATTCTGATCTTTGTGATCTCCACCCATTATTTGAACCTCAAACTTTAAGAATTCAGGATAAAGATGTTGTTAGGTTTTTACTTGATCAGGTGAATCTTCCAACAAGTTCCTAATTTCGTGAATATTTCCCTCATCCTGGTTTGTTGGTTGCCTATCTATATTCTCCTCAATTATCCTTGCAACCTTGTGATTTCCTTCCTGAGTTCGGGTTGGGTTAGCCATTAAGGGATTGTCTAATGTGTTTATGGCCATTACCTCCTCTATTCTGCCAAGCTCCTCCTCAAATCACACTTAATTTTATCCTTCTTTGAAACGTTAAAAATATTAAATCGATTTGTTTTATTCCCTGAGGTAATTTCTATATTTCCTGATTCACAATCAATCCTTGCCTTGGCGGTGGCCAAGAAAGGTCTTCCCAAAATAATCAGGGTGTGGTTGAGTTGTTTTGGTGCTTCCATGTCAAGGACCATGAAATCAACAAGGTAATGCAAATCATTAACCTTGACTAAAACATCCTCCAAGAGACCCCTTGGTTTTATAATTGATCTATCAGCCAACTGCAAGGTTATGTCAATGTGTTTCAAGTGGCCTAGACTCAGTTTCCTATGTACTGAGGTAGGGATCACATTAATGGAAGCACCCAAGTCGAGGAGAGCACAGTTAGAAATAATGTTTCCTATTGTACAGGAAATCAGCAGGGCTCCCAGGTCTTGCTTCTTCGGGGGTAGCTTGTTTTAGATTAGTGTGCTTGTGTTATCAGATAAGACTACTCTCCTAATGTTTTCAGATTCCACCCTATGGTTCTCTTTATATGAATTCAGTAAAACTTTGACATAGGTGGGGATTAATCCAATAGTCGCAAGGAGTAAAACGAATGTCAATTTAAAAGCTTGAAGTAAGGACATCCTTTCCTCCAATTTCTCCTCCGGTCCTTTCTGTTTGCCCATACAACAACAACATACTACCGAATCAGACTCTGGTGTTTTGTTGATTACATTAGAATTCTTGTTATGGGTCTTAATGGTATTGACATGGGTTTGGGTGGGACCCTTGTATCAACTACTGCTCATCAAGGTGATGGTATTTGTAGTGGCAAAGTGCTGCTGGTTAGTGCCTTGGGGAGGGTTGGGCAAAGCAAGAGACTCCCAGTTGATTATGTTAGGAACTTGGTTAGCTCCGAGAGGGATTGGGGTAGCCTGATAGATAGCATGAGCTTGAGCATATGGCTCCCCACTATTACCAAACCCTTGAGGCCCAACGCCATGGTTCTGCACATTCCTTGGGTTTGGTACAGGCTATGATGGTAGAGATCCAGGTTGTCGATTGTTTGCACTTAGTCCGGATTGCAAGGTGTCCAGTGAAGTTTTCCTTTGTTGCATGAGCTAGAGCATTGACCCTTGCATTTTTACCATCTTTAGGTTTAAATCAGCTTACCTAGTGGATAGTTGGGCATTCCACATGGGTTGGCTAACCTGATTCGGGGGCAGCTGAGTATATTCATGACCTTGACCCATTGGTTTTTGTGGTACATAGTTGTTAGGTCGATATTGGGTCTGTTGCCTCTGATCTTTCCAAGAGAAGTTAGGGTGATTTTTCCAACCAGAATTATAGGAGTTTGAGTAAGGGTTGGACCTAGTGTTCTCTTGTACAACATAAACATCCTCATAAGATGAGGATGAAGGGTAAGGACCAGAAAAACTGGAATGAAAGGCCCTAATTTGGAACCCATAAGGTTCCAAGAAGTGCTAGCTCGAAGGTTGAGCCAACTCAAGTTGGTTCACAAACTCTCGTCCCATAGGAGCTTACAAAGAATCGAATCCCCAGCTCTGGGATTGAGTGGATATAGAAGTATTAGGGTTTTCGGACATCCACTCTTCCATTTGTTTAGCAACCAGATCCACCTTATCTAATTTATTACAGATCAATTCCATATCAAATGTATGAAAATCTTGGACCTCATTGTCATTTGATCTAGTTTGTTGGGATCGGTTGAAGGTTTCCATGGAGACATGGTTGATAGAGTTTTCGCTCATTTTCTCAAACAAATCATACATGCTATCTACGTCATTGTTGAGGAAATTGCCTCCGCAAGAAGCATCCACATGATGACAGAGTTGATCATTCAACCAGTGGTAGAAAATCTGCACAAGTTTCCATTTGGGCACCTCGTGGCATGGACACTTCCGCAACATATCTTGGAATCACTCCTAGGCCCCATGAAATGGTTCCCCCAGCCGCTAGGCGAAAGTGGTAATTGCTCATCGCAAAGCATTGGTTCGTCCAATTAGTAAGAATTTCTTTAGGAAGGCCGATTTCAAAGCTGTCCAGGTAGCAATCGATCTTCCAATGGTACGATACCAATGTGTGGCCTTACCCCTGAGTGAATGGGGGAAAAGTCTCATGAGCATTTGTTCTTCATCCACATTATGAGATTTAGTGGCCTAAACCAGGGTGATCAGATCCTCCAAATGTTGGAATGGGTCTTCTGAGCCATGTCCGTGAAAGTTTTTAATCAAACTCAAAACCTGGGGCTTGATCTCAACATCACCAGTGGCAATCACAACGCCAAGACGATCATAAAAATCCTTTAAGGGCCGAGCGCCCTGGCCATTCATCCGTTGGAACCATTCCTGCATCTGCTACAGCTGATCCAACTGCCTCTAAATCAGCTCCTGCTAGTTTGGGGGTGGGGGAGGAGGTTGTTGATCAGCCATGGGATCTGCTTGGCTATAACTCAACCTTTGCTTCCGGGAATGGTCTAAAGGTCCTTCCATGCGAGGATTCAATGACCTCCTTCCAAGCATGGACTAAAAGGAAGTTGGAAGGATGGGAAAAATGGAGCCCTACAACATAAAAATTACAAGCTTGTCCTTAAATTGGGCAGCTTAAGAACCTATATTTCAGAAATAAACTCTGATAACACAAAGAATTTGGTGTTGTCCTTACTCCCGAAGGTGGTAAAGTTGGGCTGGCGAAGTAGGGGGAGCATATCCCGAGGGTCACTAATTATGCCAAACCCCTACTTAAGTGGTTTGACAATCGGGCCCCCCAACTTAGCACATTTTGAGGTAAATGCCACTAATTCGAAGTGTGTTCAAGAGAGTTCCCTGAAACGGACTCTATGAATCCTAGGGCCAACGTCTACTCAATTTTATTTAAGTCCTGGGATAATAGTGCTTCTGGAATGTGATGGGCCCTTAATTGGGTTATGCCCTTAATGATAGATTCGTGAGTGTGTATGTGCACAACCAATAGTTTTTCAAGCAAGATTAAATTTTTGTAAGGTGAATTTTAAGGTTCGAATCTTGCTTAGTAGCTTTTAGGATTCAAATATTATGTATATTCAACTAAGTTTTGTGAGGTAAACCAAGTTTGAAAGCACGAGTTCAAGTATTTTCCTTTATGAATCAAGAAAATATGGAGTGCCTGGCTTAATCTAACTATTTGAATCCTATGGGGCAGCTACAGTGATGATAACATCATCAACATCCATAACTAGCCTTAATTAGTCATAATCAAGAGTCAAAAGCACTTATATAATCACTTAAGAGCCATAAATAACTGAATATCCGTTCTGAGAGGAATACACTAAAATAAGGTTAATTTTGTAGTTTCAACAGCATATCATGAATGCAGAATGATCACAGGGTTTCCTAAGGGTTAGTCTAAGGTTTAATGAGCACTAAAGTCTAATAAGAAGGTTTACATAGACAGAAACAGGGTTTCATGCACTTCAATAATTGATACAGCTCTTAAAAATCCTAATTTCAGACCCACTTGAATTACTGAGGTTTTGGTCATGATAAAATCTATTTAAACCTTCTAAAAATCATAGAAAAATGTTCCATGATATTTGGTATCCTTGATTTGACCATTAGAACCCATTTTGACCTTAAGCAATGTCACATACACAATTCTACCTTAATTTGTGTTTTTGTGCAAATTTCCCAGACAAACTTGGTCAAAACTAAAATCCGACTTCACCAATAGATTTCTTGAGTCAAAATTAGGTTTGTACCAAAATTTGGGCCCAATCAGAGATCATCTTAACCTAGTTTGCATTTTGGTCCAGTCTGACTCTTTCTCACATACGCCCCTAGCTTTTGAAATCCTTACAAATAACCCCGTGAGTTCTTCATCTTATTTGCAGATCGGTCCCTGCTGCCATTGGAGGTCAATCAACCTCCAGGCAACCTTTGACTACTCCTAAACCTACTTGAATCAACACCAAATCCCACCAAAATTGGTGGGATTGATGTTCACACCTAGGAGAATCATTTAGGACTAGTTTTGGATCCCAAATCTCACCTAATTGGTCGTGTGAACCCACGAGAACAATGGGTGTTTTCTTGAATCCTAAGCAAGAAAACAATGGTGGGATTCTTGTTTCTTGTTTTAGAGCTTGCCCTGAAGCTCTATAAAGCTTCCTCGTGCACAACCACTCCAAATTAGCTTAGTTTGGCCACATTTCCTCAATTAAACTTCTCCCTCCAACCTCCTCAAACCAGCTCCAGTGAGTCCTCTTCCTTGACTTCCTCGCCCGCTGCCACATACCATAGGCAATGAGATTGCCTTCCTTACCTTCTTCCACTTCTCACGACACCGGCAGAAGCCCCTTAAACCCTCTTCTTCCTCTCCATTACACCTCCGAAGAATTCCTCTTCCACGGCTCCGGCCAATCAAAGCCAACACCCTCCTGCCCCTTTTGACCGTTAACTTTAGGTTTCCTCTCCTCCTCTTCCTCTCTACTCTCTTTCCCCATCTTTAAACCCTAGTTTCAACCACTGACCACACCTTTTTGTCTACGTCTTCCTCCGCTCTGGTGAAGCTCCGGCGACGCCTCCCAGATGCCATACACCACCAAATGCACCCATTCCACCTTCACAAGCTCCTCCACACCTCACCAACGAAAACCCCTCACTCAATTCCATGATTCTTCCACCAAAAACATCTACCGAACAAACCTGTCGCCATTCACCCCTTCCCCTCTGTCTGGCCACCACACACCCTAATTCATCACAAAATCACCACTACCACCTTCTCCATCATCCGGCGAAGCCTTTGAGCTTTTTAACAGGGGCACTTAGCCTATATTTTGAGTTTCATGTCTTTGTCCTCCAACCACCACCACCACCATCGTCTCCGACCTCGATCGCTGTCCTTCAACCGTAATCCCCCTCAACTCCACTTCCAGGCTATGTGGCCCAGTTCCAGGCACTTGCCCCGAGTCTCCAATTGAAGACCCAAAGCCTCAGCCACTCCAATTGAGGAAGTCTCTGTTGTGGCTTTGTGCGAAGAAGGAATGTGGCACTTTAGTGCCACATCGTGAACTGACAAGCGCACGACCACGCTTAAATTGAATTCATGATTAGAGCTGTTCGCCTAGTCTGAGGGGTCAAGTCCCTCATCCCCATGCACCCATGCATACCCGATTACCCACCTACTTACTCCTCGCTTGTGACCCACGCCTGCAGGCCTGGACATTGTTCTAAACCCGATAACATGTATCCGGATCTGATTACGTCCGAGTCTTTGAGAAAGAAAAGGAGGAATTGTGAGAGAGAGAGGGGGAGGGTTTTGCTGCAGGCTCGTCTGCCTTGTGCTTTGTACGTGAGAAGGCATTGAAGGTCTTGAGAAGGAAGGAAGCTTGAAAGAAGAAGAAAAGAAGGCTTAAAGGAGAGAAGTCTTATGTTGCTGACGCTAAGTGTTCAGACACTTAAGCTGTCTGAGGAAGGAGACCAACGTCTGATATTGGATACTGTAGCATTGAGAATACTGTTGACTTATTTAGCTACATTGAATGGTTGGGATATATGCTTAACTAAACTAAAATAATTGGTGATTTAAATCGCCATTCTTTTCTCTTCTTGACTTCTTTTTATCCCGATGAGAGTTTTAGATATTATTGCTTCTTATTGAATATATTTCTGATTTGATTCATTGAATATGTTCTATAGCATCTGTTTATTGAGCCCATTCATTTCAATTCAAGATTAATGTTGTGAATTGTCATTATTTGGTCCCTATGTTCGACCTTGGACTCCATTTTAGAATTTGAGCATACAAATTTAAATGATTTGAGCAATTTTATCCTATACTACGACACACCCCTTAAACAACGACGAATTCGCTTATACATATAGGATGAATCAAATTTGAATTAGGTGGTATGGCCCAAACAATTCAACCAATTGGCCCAGATGCACCACCAATTAAGGCACACAAAATGTGATTAACCTAATCTAATTTCTACTCTTTTATGTGTGTTGATGCGTGTACCGGTTCCATAGGTTAGAATCTCGGTTGAGTAGATATAATCAAAAGAGACTATGTGCCTCAAATGTGGGTGTGTTAGTGTGTATATTAATTTTGTCCCACAATTAGAAAGTATATATTTTTTTATGTTTTCTTTTATATATGGGGTTGTGATGAGTGGAGGTGGCAAACAAGACAAACAACTTCTATCCTAGGGTTCGTAAAAACAACTAAGTAGATTAGGTTTTGATTATTAAGTTGACGAAATGAACTAGTGGGTGGGGAAGCAGGGGAAAACTTACAAATATCTCTACCCGCACTTTACTCCAATCTACCGCCTTCAGCTCCTCGATCAAGTTCCTGTAAAATAGTGAATCGAAGAAGATAGGTTAGAAAAATATGTAAGTAATGTGGAAAAACATGGAATATCGAATCAAAGTCCATTGCCTCCCGGCAATGGTTCCAAAATGATGGGCAGGTTTTCGCAAAGAAAAGTTAGGGTTTTGAGAAACCCGTCGTTGTTGTAAAACTCACTATCAAATAAAATTTACCGAAACTCAAAAGGGAGTTCCAGGTCGAACACGGGGAGGCAACGTTTGTTTCTTGAAATCCGTGTTTCAATTTATTTCTTTTTTGGTGTTTTTAGGTTTTGTTATTTTTTTGGTATTTTAGGAGAATGGTAAAATCACTTGCAATAAAAAGAATAGAGAGATGAACCATAATTTGATTGCTTGAAGCGAAATAATGTTTATTACAATAACAATAAGCTAAACAAACTAAAAGAGAAGAGGGCGTGAGGAAATCTTCCAAAGCAGATGTTTGGCAAGACAACGACGCTTGGTGGCAGCTTGAATAGAGGAGGAGAGATGGTGGATGTTGAGGATGAGGCATAGGACGAACTCGGGTAGAAGAAAGCTTCACCAAACTGGGAATGGGGATAAGGAGGTGGAGGTGATCGTCTACCATAATGGAGGTGGGGGGACAGGTCTAGGGTTCCCTATGAAGGTGGTGAGAGGATGGCTGAGTATTTGGAGGACGGATAGGACTCTACACTAGTAGGGAGCCTTTGGAGCTTGTGAATAGAGCTCTTGAGAGCCTTGTAGGCTTCTTGGAGCTTTGGAGTAGGTGGGAGTAGAATAGGTAGAGATGAAGGCAAATGGGGAGGTGTAGGTGGGTTTACATAGTGGTGGAGAAGGATCTTTCCGTGAGTGGACAATTAGTGACATCCGCAATCATCACTAAAGATCCACCCTAGTTGTCGTTGAAGATCTACGCGGTACTGCTGGCGTGCACTACGTGGTTCCTTATCGTGTGCGCACGCGCTGGCTATACGTTGCATCTCTGTGCGCTGCGCTGGCACGTGCTTCACGTGCGCATGCGCTGGTGTGGTCGGTTGCACTGGCTATGCGTGCGTTGTTGCCAATTGGAGGATTGGGGAGGCTTTACGGGTTTCGAACCTGCACCCCTCATTTGGGAGTAGACGCCTTAACCAATGCGCCACGCTAGCATGTGTCAAGAAGAGCTGCTGTGGGCGCGTGGTGGAGGAGGCTACTTAGCCATTGGATTTTCATCCAACTTAAGATCGCATGTTGGACAGCCTTTGGAGGGACGTTGGGGAACCTAGGTAATCTAGATGGTGCCACGTGGCACCATCTAGACCGTCCACCTTTCCTTATTTGCAGAGGATGCCACGATGCTCGGATCAAAATGATTTCAGCATTGCCAAACTACGATCGACATTCCAGATTCATCCGTACAGTCGGATTTTGCATTTGAAGCTTTGAAATATCACACCCTATTCCCTGGCCATAATAATGCATGAATTACTATACAATTTATACACATCACACTAAATGCAATATGATGAATGTTATGTAGTATTTATACTATGTAATGAAATGCTAGGCATAGGGACAATCATAAATAGGCATTTTATCATGAATACATTCATGTTTATTAGCTCCTTGTGATTATAAGTGCAAAACTGACTAAGGAGCAAGAGATGAAACTGATCAAGGTCCTAAAAGCAGATAAGGAGGCAATTGGTTGGACCATCCATGACCTTACAGGGATTAAGCCATCTTATTGCAATCATCAAATTTTTATGGAAGATAGATCCCGCCCTTCTCGACAAAAGCAAGGAGATTGAACCCTAATATGCGAGAAGTGGTTAAGAAGGAAATCATTAAGTCGCTCAATGCAGGAATCATTTATCCAATCTCGGATAGTCCCTGAGTTAGTCTGGTGCAAATTGTTCCCAAGAAAGCCGAGATTACCGTTGTGACTAATGAGAAAGGAGAATCTGTCACAACTCGTTTAGCTTCCTCTTGGAGAGTCTGTATCGATTACAGGAAGTTGAACACAACCATGAAAAAGGATCATTTCCCTTTGCCCTTCATCAACCAAATCCTTGAAAGGTTAGCCGGGTAAAAGTAATTTTGTTTCCTGGATGGTTACTCAGGATACAACTAAGTCCTTATCCATCTCGAGGATCAGGAAAAGATGACTTTCACCTGTCCCTATGGAACCTTTGCATTCTATAGAATCCCATTCAGGCTTTGCAATGCACTTGCGACTTTTCAAAGGTGTATGCTAGCCATTTTCTTAGACATGGTGAGAGAGTTTATGGAAGTATTCATGGACGATTTCTTCATTTTCGGGCATTCATTTGATTCTTGCCTGGCTAACCTAGAATTGATCCTTAAGAGATGCATTAAAACGCGGTTGGTCCTTAGCTGGGAAAAGAGTCACTTCATGACACAAGAAGGCATCATTTTGGGTCATGTAGTCTCTGAGCAGGGAATTGAAGTTGATAAAGCTAAGGTGGTTGCTATCTCCAAACTTCCTCCTCCCACATCTATTAAATAAATCCGATCATTTCTCGGTCAAGTGGGATTTTATAGGAGGTTCATCAAGGACTTTTCTAAGGTTGCTCGACCTTTAAGCAACCTTCTGGCCAAAAATACGCTGTTCGATTTTGATGAATCATGCCATAAGGCATTTGATTTTCTTAAAACGGCAGTCACTTGTGCTCTGGTGCTGCAACCACCGATCTGGATAACCCCATTTGAGATCATGACCGACGCTTCTAATTATGTAGTGGAGGCTATTTTGTGTCAGAAGATAGACAAGATGCCCTCTATCATCTACTACACTACCAAAACTCTGGACGAGGCCCAAAGAAACTACACTGTTACCAAAAAGGAATTGCTAGCTATAGTATTTGCATTGCAAAAATTTCGAGCTTGTCTCTTAGGATCTCATGTTATAATCTACAACAACCACTCAGCCTTGAGACATCTCTTGGCCAAAAAGGATGCCAAACCCTAGCTCATTCATTGGATTCTTTTACTTCAAGAATTCGATCTTGAAATTAAAGACAAATATGGGGCACAAAATGTGGTGGCGGATCATCCTTCGAGACTCCTAATTGATTCTTCTCGTCTGGATATTCCAATCACTAATACATTTGCAAACGAGACTATTCTTGCAGTTTCAAGTGTTCGAACCCCTTGGTTTGCAAACATGGTAAATTATTTGGCCGTTGGTTAAATCCCCCAGGATTGGATCAACCAACAATGGGATAGACTTATATCTAAGTCCAAATATTACTTTTGGGATGACCCTGAACTGTACTGCATTGACTCTAATCAGATTATTCACCAATGTGTTCTGGAGAATGAGTTCCAAAGTATACTTGAATTCTATCATGCATTTGCGTGTGGTGGACATTTCTTCGAGAAAAAGATGGCTGCAAAAATTTTGCAATCTGGATTTTATTGGCCATCTTTATTCAAGGATGCCTAAGAATTCTCAAGGCCATGTTTTTGATGCCAGGCACTAGGGAGCATGGCCAAGAGAAACATGATGTCTCTAAACCCAATTCTTCCTATCTAAATCTTCGACGTTTGGGTTATCAATTTCATGGGACCTTTCCTCCCTTCATTTGGACACCATTACATTCTCGTAGCTGCTGACTACGTGCCCAAGTGGATTGAGGTTATTTCCACCTGAACCAATGACCACAAGGTGGTCATCGATTTTGCCAAGAAGAACATCTTCAGTCGGTTCAAGATTCCAAGGGCCATCATCAGCGATGGTGGAACTCACTTCACCAATGCTCAGTTCCGCAATTTACTAGCAAAATACGAGGTGAATCATAGAATTTCCTCACTTTACCACCACCAGACGAATGGATAAACCAAGATCTCCAATCGGGAGATGAAGAACATCCTACAAAAGACGGTTAGGCTTGATAGAAAAGACTGGACTTAAAAGCTTGATAATGCTCTTTGGGTCTTCCGTACGGCATACAAGATGCCTATTGGTATGTCACCATTTTTTCTGGTGTATGGTAAGGCATGTCATTTACCCATGGAGATTAAACATCAGCCATTCTGGGCAATCAAGAAATGCAACTTTGATTTCAGTTTAGCCGGAAAGACTAAGAAACTCCAATTATTTGAGCTAGAGGATCTTAGAAATGGCACATACGAGAATGCCAAGATCTATAAGGCTAGGACCAAAGCTCTTCATGACCAGCTGATTTCCCGCAAGAGCTTTCAGCCAAACTAGAAGGTCTAGTTCTTTGATTCTCAACTTACGCTCTTTCCTGGCAAGATTAGGACAAAGTGGAACAGCCCGTTCATCATTGATCGGATATTCCCAAATGGAGCCATTCAGATTTCTGACCCAAAGATGGGTAATTCATTCAAGGTCAACGGACAGCGTTTGAAACCTTATGTTGACCGCGTTATTCCAGAACATATCCTCAGACAAGGTTGCTTTAACCTTAATATGACTTCTTTAGCTAGACCCCGCTTAGTTGATAGTACTAAACTCAGCACTTGTACAGTCTGACTCAAAGCTGACCAGAGCATCATGGAATACAGGTGATATTTTTCCATTCTGCCTTTTCTCATGCCTTTTATTTTCAATGAGAACATTGCATGAGTTAGGCATAGGGGGGTGGATTCATTTTGTGAACCATATTGTCAGCTATGTGGATTCCATGTAAATTTTCCCTATTTTTCCTTTTTATTTAAAAAAAATTGAATTAGGAAAAGAAAACTTGGGCTTTAGAAATTTTCAACCTTAGGAAATAATACAGTAAGACCTGAACACTTAGACACTTCAAGTGTTCGGGCCTAATCAGCTTGGGTGTCCACTAAAATGTGGACTTGTTTCTCGAGTCCTCGCCATTTGAGAATTCTTTTCTAATTCGTTAATAAGTTGGGGTGATAAGCACATGATTTATCAACCCGTCCTCTGATTTAAGGGAACTTATAATCTAAGCATCTACACATACTTTGCACTAACTCATTGTTTGGCGATTTTAACAGAAATTGGGTAGCTAATGAACCTTTTAAGGTGGTATGGCTGGAAAGTTTATGGTAACAGCTCATCGGTCGGTTGTCCAGAGCCTAGCCACACGTCCATTCTCTTCTTGCTACCTTTAGGTAAATCCTAGATTAGGGAAGCCACCTACATAGAAAAAAAGAAAAAAATAGAAAAATATCCAAAAAGAAAAGAAAAAATGAAATAAGCCACACTTCACCGCACGAGTATGACTGGCAAGTTGTCAGTGGTAACAGCTCATCAGTCGATTGTCTAGAACTTAGCTCACAAAAATGTACGTTTAATTCCAAACACTTAGGAAGAAGTAGAGAAGTAGAATAAGCTGGGGAGATATACACTGGGTTCGCTCTTATGTTGACCCCATGAAAATAAAAAGTAGGGAGAAAGCTACCAGTTGTATAGATACACATTTAGGAAGAATTCCTTTTCAAGGTCACCTAGGGGTGTAGAAATCCGAAGTCCATTCTAATTGCCAATTAGTGAGTCTATCACATTTCACACAAAAAGATGCTTAGTACTTAAAGTTCTTTTCAAGTCTTGGTGCGTTGGGTAGCCGTAGAGAGCTACCTCGAAACTTTAAACTCAAAATTCAAAAAGAAATTAGAAAAGAAGAAAAAAAATTACTTTTACTTTCGAATAAGGTGAGGGCTTGGGCGGTTTGTATTTTTTCAAACACCCGGGCGGTGTTATGCCTATGTAGTTCAGATCCTTAGTAGAAATTTCTTAGTGTTGAAAAAATAACTATGGCACAAGTAATATGATCCTAATTATATTTATAAATAGCATATAGTTTTGCTAGGAACTAGCAAAAGATAGGCATGAGAGTGTGATGTGCATATATCTAATTGACCTAAAATGCATATTTATGCATGTTCTTAGTGTCATAGAAGCATAATACATTATAAATATTGCATAACATGCATTTTCATGCATTTAGGTTAATTTGTATAAATTGTATAGTAATTTGCCTCTTTTCGTTGTCAAGGACAGGGCAATATTTATCGGGGCCTCGGATTGAAGATCTAATCGTACGGATCTGATCAGGGTAATGATCGGAGTTCAACTACTTTGAGATCGCCCAAATCGGACCTCCCTGGTATTACAGTTCAAGAAAAATCAGAGGTTAAGGGGCCAAGGTGGTGTAAATACATACCTCAGACAATAAATCCAACCATAAGGATGGGTTCAGATCGACGATCGTAGCCCAACGAGGCGAAAATCGATCCAATCCAACAACCGTGACACCTCCTACAGGAAACAGAAGATGGACAGCCAAGATGGCATCACGTGGTGCCATCCAAGCCGCCCATGGTCACCACAGCCTCCTCATTCATCAACATCAACTTAATCTCCAGCATTGAATCATCATCCAACGGTGGAGATCGTTTGTGAAAAAAATCAAGAGCTTGACCATCCACACTCGCAGTGCGGTGGTCGAGCACCTTATCTCAACATCGAGGTCACACGTTCGAAGTGCGGCGTGCCTCAAATCGAGGCGACAAGCGGACACGGGTGAAATTCGCCAGTGCGATCGCGATCAAGCAGCTACGCAAGCGCGACATGGAGCCTTCTTGAGCGTCGAATGTAGAAGTGCACTGCACACGCGCGATCACACATGATTGCGCGTGCAATCATACACGGAGCTGTTGGCTCGATCTGAAGGCGAACCGCGCGTGATCTTGGTCGTCCTTTCACGATCGAACGCCTGAGAGCAGGCGCCCCTTCGCCGCATGTAACGCACACGTAAAGTGACGCGTGATCCATGCCATGCGATCAAGATCCAATGCACCTTCTCCCTCTGCACATCTTCACCGACACTTAGCTTCAGCAATGGCTACATCTGTCGCTAAAGACCCTTAGTTGATGATTTAAAAGCTTAAAATGTCCTTTTCACCCTCAAACCTCACCTTATAAAAGTCCCCTACGCCCTCCACATTTTCTTCATCCCTTCAATCATCTCTCTCCCTCTCTAAGAGCTAAGAACTCAAGTTCTAATGCTCACTCTAGTTGTAACGACCCGGTTTCCGAGTCCCTACGAGACACGAGAACCGGACCGACTCGACTAGTCCCAAGACCCAGTCGTCCAACGAGGAAGTAACCAAAAGACAGTAAAATAAACCACATTCAGCATAAATATAACTAACAGTAAGAAAGTACAGCAGTAAGGAAAGAAACTACTACAGTAGGTACCACCACAACAGTAAAACAACATTTATCATATAACAAAAACTGCAGGTAAAGAAGGTACAGCGGAAACAAAAACTACTCACTAGAACAGAAACAAAAGGGGTACAAAGCTGTGGTAACTCTACTGGACCCTACTCGGCCCAGCGTCCTCTACAGCCGCCGACCCTGGCTGCTCAACACCTGGTCCTGAAAAAGGTAACGAGTGTAACACGTCAGCAAAACGCTGAGTAGAGTGGCAAACTAACTAAAGGCAACAGTAGAGTGTACAGTAGATGTTATGTTCTATTACTTCCTTTATTCACATCTGTCAATTTTTCTTACTATTTCATTTATTTCTCAGATCCTTTACTTGATCTCGAATGTCCTCGCGGGAACGATCTTGATTGCAGTCTTTTCCAAAAGTAGAAGTAGCACGTGGTGCTCTCCTGGCCGGGAGAGTCCCCCGTGGTGATCCTACCCTCAGTCAACCACCCCAAGGTCACTGACATACGTAACGGTGACTACGGCACGCGCGATAAACGCACAGGTAGCTAGCCCGCACTGGCACGTGGTCAGTCGTTTCCGTTAACGGGTGCGCCCAAAGCACAGCACGGAACCAGGGCATAGCCCTCTCAGTAACAGGGGTCCAACCCCTCTACAGTAACCAAACCAGGGCCTTGCCCCTCCACAGTCCGCGCACCCTCGCCTGACTACCCTGGTTTGCCCTAGTGGGCCTAACAAGTCGGTGAAGGAGGCTAGCAGAACCCCGGGGCCCGTGGGGTAGCTAGTACTCTCCTAACACTACTAGCTCTCCTCGGTACTACGTACACGAGGGCCAACAAGTCGGTACAGAGCGGCCAATCCTAACCCCGGGTCCCTGGGGCGGCTGGCCCCACTCTGCACTAAACAGGAACAGGTACTTCCCTTGGTACTGCGTACCCAAGAGACAGTACAAACTACATCTCAGTTCCATTCCTTTTTCTTTCCAGGAGTTCCACTCCTAATTCCCCGTAGGGTTCCAGCTCTTTATCTCAGAACATCATATGTTTCACTTTCCAGATTCACATTCTCGAAATCCATGATCTCAACATGTTTCTTTATTCGTAACAGGCAGCTGTTAATTAATTTTACAGGCAGCTTTATATATATTCCTTTCCAATTTTCCAAGACTGCAGTAATATACATTCCACTAGTTTTTCCACCCTAGGATTCATGCCATATCCTAGGATCTATCATACAATCTAGTTTTCCGGCCCTAGGATTCATGCAATGCCCTAGGTTCTAGTTATGGTTCCATACTTTAACAGATTTTATTAATACTTAAAGCCACTCTACCAGGTACAACGGGAGTAATGGGGGCGTGATCGGGAATCCCGCGTGCCTCCGCGACTCTCAAGACTGCAACCGAACGAGGTCCTATCACAAGGATCAAACACAAGGAGTGTCTCAGAACAGTGTATAGCTACTGTAGGCGGGTAGAGGAATTAATTCTGAAACGAACGCAACTCGAATCGCGGAAAACGGAGCCCAAACGGGCCCTAAACGGGTCGAGAAAGACAATACTGTACAAAATCAAACGTCTGGAACTCCTTCCAGACGTCTTAAACGGTGGATCAGAGAATTACCTGTTCGGCTTGGTTCCCCGGACGTCCAGAAGTCTGCGGGGATGTCTGCCTAGATCCCAGACGTCCGATGGTCCCTCCGGACGTCTGGAGGTCACTCCCGCCATCTGGTACAACTTCCAGACATCTGATTCGCAAGGGATGGCGAATCAGCGAACCTGTGCACAGCCAACCCCCCTCCCTCAGCACGGTCAGTCGACAAGAATGAAGAAGAAAGTGGAAACTCACCTTTCAGACGTCTGTATGATCTTACAGACGTCGACCTTGCCGTCTGGCTATCAATCCAGACGTCTGATTCTGGAAATTTTTCCAGAATCAGAACCCTGCTCGGCCTCCGCTCGCGACGCCGCCCGCGTCGCACCTCGCGCGTCTGCTGCTCAGCCCGCAGCAGGTCCCTCTCCGCGTCACTCCGCGCCCCCTGCGCCCTCCGCCGGCCGGCCAAGCCGCTCCGGCGAGCTCGCCCTAACGGCAGAGCCCCGCCCTCGCACGCCGCACCTCCTCCGCGCTCACTGCGGCTGCCGCTGCCGCTGCGCCCTCGCGTCCGCTCGCTCTCGCGCACAGGCAGGAGAAGAAGGAAGAAGATGGTGGAGACGGGAGGGGAGGCGCACCCTTTTAAGGCCGCGCGAGGAGGAGAGAGAAGGTGGTCGCAGCCGCCTGCAGCCGCAGAGAAAGAGGGCAGAATTGCAGGTCTGCGCACACAGGCGCGCAGACGAATCTCCCGTGCGAACATAACTGTTCTCCAGACGTCTGTAAACTATCCCGGACGTCTGGTCAGACGTCTGGATGTGATCCCAGACGTCTGGTCTGACGTTTGGGCCACCTCCCAGACGTCTTAAAAGGCGTCTGGGGCACGCGCTCGTTACAATATAACAAACTCAAAGGAAGTTTCGTCCCCGAAACTTGCGCCAACTAGGGTGCGGGAAAAAGATGTCCAATAACCATAACAAACTCAAAGAGGACCGAAGCCAGTCCGAAAAGACGTACCCGCGAAAAGCTCTGGGTACCTCTCCTGCATTGCCGCCTCAGGCTCCCAGGTAGCCTCCTCGTACCGCTGGCTCCTCCACAAAACCTTTACCAGGGGTACTTGCTTTCGTCTCAACCTGCGGACGGCTCGGTCTAGGATCTGCACTGGCCGCTCGGGGTAGGTCAGGTCGTCGCTCACCTCGACGCTCTCATGGCTCAATACATGGCTGGGATCGGCTACGTACTTCCTGAGGTTGGACACGTGGAACACGTCGTGCACACCAGAAAGCTGCGGGGGAAGGGCAACTCTGTAAGCAACGGGTCCAACCCGCTCCAGGACCTCAAAGGGCCCCACGAACCTCGACGCGAGCTTCCCTCTCACCCCAAACCACTGTAAGCCCTTCATGGGCGAAACACGAAGGAAGACATGGTCCCCAACCTCGAACTGCACCTCTCTGCGTCTGCGATCTGCGTAGTTCTTCTGTCTGCTCCTGACAGTATGGAGTCGTCTGTGGATCTGCTCAACTACCTCCTGACTCTGCCGGATCAACCTGGGGCCAACCTCCCACTTGGTCCCCACCTCAACCCAACTCAAGGGTGCCGTGCACTTCCGTCCGTACAGAGCCTCGTAGGGAGCCATGCCGATACTCGAGTGATAATTGTTGTTGTATGCAAACTCCGCCAGGGGCAGGTGCTCCTCCCAAGAGCCCCTCCAGTCTAGTACACAAGCACGCAAAAGGTCCTCAAGTGTCTGTATCGTGCGTTCCGACTGTCCGTCCGTCTGGGGGTGGTAAGCCGTGCTAAACCTCAACCTCGTCCCCAAAGCCTGCTGAAACTCAGCCCAAAACTGGGACGTAAAGCGGGTATCCCGGTCGGATACGATCTCCTGCGGAACTCCGTGTAGTCGCACCACATCACGGATATACCTCTCTGCCAACTGTGCTGGTCCCAAAGTGACTCGGATCGGCAAGAATCGTGCCGTCTTCGTCAATCTATCCACTATTACCCAGACTGCGTCATGTCCTCGCTGGGTAACAGGTAAGCCCACCACCAAGTCCATGGTGATGCTCTCCCACTCCCACTCTGGCACTGGAAGTGGCTGAAGTGGCCCTGCAGGCCTCTGATGCTCGGCTTTCACCTGCTGTCACACTAAGCACTGCTGCACGAACTTACCCACATCCCGCTTCATCCCTCTCCACCAGAACTCGCGTCTCAAGTCATGGTACATTTTCGTGTTTCCGGGATATATGGTGAATCTGGAACCGTGTGCCTCAGTCAGGAGCTCTCTCAACAGCTCCTCGTCTCTGGGGACGCACAACCGTCCCCTCAAGCGTAACACCTGGTCTGTGAAAGAGAAGTCCCCTGGGTCCCCTGATAGTACTCTGTCGCGCAAAGACTGCAAGTACGGATCGGCCATCTGTCCCGTGATGATGCGGTCTATCAACTCTGGCCTGGTCTGCCGTGTCACCGTCACTGCCCCACAGTACCCTCGTAACTCTAGAGGTCGCCAACTGCCCACCTCCTCCAAAAGGCTCCAACTCTGTAACTGTAGACTGGCCAAGCGTGCGAGCGCCTTACGGCTCAAGGCGTCAGCCACCACATTGGCCTTTCCCGGGTGGTAGGAGATGCTGCAGTCGTAGTCCTTCAGGAGCTCCAACCAACGTCTCTGTCTCATGTTGAGCTCCTTCTGGTCAAAAAGATATCTGAGGCTCTTGTGATCTGTAAAAATCTCGAAGGTCTCACCGTACAAGTAGTGCCTCCATGTCTTCAGCGCGAAGACAACAGCTGCCAACTCTAGATCGTGGGTAGGGTAGGTATGCTCATGGGGCTTCAGTTGCCGCGAAGCGTAAGCGACCACGTGACCCCTCTGCATGAGCACACCTCCTAACCCCTGCAAGGAAGCGTCCGTGTACACAACGAACCCGCCACTACTGTCAGGGATGGTGAGCACGGGAGCCGAGGTCAACCTCTCCTTCAGCTCCAGAAAACACGCCTCACAGGCGTCTGTCCAAGCGAAAGGCACATCCTTCCGGGTCAACTGTGTCATAGGACGTGCAATCTGCGAAAACCCTCTGATGAACCGTCTGTAGTAACCTGCCAGTCCCAGGAAACTGCGAATCTCAGTGACTGAACGCGGTCTCTCCCACCTGAGCACTGCCTCGACCTTGGTGGGGTCCACCGCCAGGCCGTCTCCAGAGATCACATGACCCAAAAAGGTCACCTCCCTCAACCAGAACTCGCACTTGCTGTATTTGGCGTACAGCCTGCGTCGTCTCAGAGTGTCCAGAACCATCCGCAAGTGCTGTCCGTGCTGCGTCCGATCTCTAGAATAGATGAGTACATCATCTATGAAAACCACCACAAACTGGTCCAAGTACGGTCTAAACACCCGGTTCATCAGGTCCATGAAAGCAGCGGGGGCATTGGTCAGCCCAAACGGCATGACCAAAAACTCGTAGTGTCCGTACCGGGTGCGGAAAGCTGTCTTGGAGACGTCGGTCTCCCTGATCCTCAACTGGTGGTATCCAGACCTCAAGTCGATCTTGGAAAACACCGTGGCACCCCGCAACTGGTCAAACAAATCGTCGATCCTCGGCAGCGGATATCTGTTCTTGATGGTGACCCTATTCAGCTGTCGGTAGTCCACACAAAGGCTTAGGGTCCCATCCTTCTTCTTCACAAACAGTACCGGGGCTCCCCAGGGAGACGCACTGGGCCTCACGAAACCCTTCTCCAAAAGGTCCTGCAACTGAGACTTGAGCTCTCGCAGCTCAAGCGGTGCCATTCTGTATGGCGCGGTGGAGATGGGGCTGGTCCCTGGTACTAGTGAGATCTCAAACTCGATCTCACGCTCGGGCGGTAGTCCTGGTAACTCGTCTGGAAACACGTCGGGGTACTCTCTGACCACCGGGATGCTCTGGAAGTCTGCCACGGGGCTGTGCTCTGCCACCACACAAGCTAGGAAGCCCTCACACCCCTGGCTCAAAAGTCTCGCCGCCCGAAGTGCCGAAATGCACCTGAAACCTCCGTCCACTGGTTGCCCGTGAAACTCGAAAGAAGGCAACTCCGGAATGGAGAAGACAATCTTCCTCTCAAAACAGTCTACCAAGGCGTGGTAAGCGGACAGCCAATCCATCCCCAGAATCACTCCAAAGTCCTCCATCTGTATCATAATCAGCTCATCTGGCAGGCTATGTCCCCCGATGCTGACCCCGCAACCCGTGTACACCTCCTCAGCTACAAACAGCTGACCACTCGGACCTCTGATTACGAACGGATTCTCTAACAGTGTATAATCCTGGTCCAAACTAACTGCGAAACTGGCTGCGACAAACGAGTGCGTAGCGCCGGAATCGAAAAGCGTGTAAACGAGTCTGCCAGAAACTGAAACCATACCTGCTACCATGGATCCCGATGCTCTGGCGTCCCTGTGTGTTAGGGCGTTGATATGCCCCTCAGCTCTAGGTGCGGACGAAGCAGCCACACTCTGCGTCGGACGGGTAGGTGCTGGCCGGTACCCTCCTCGCGACTGCTGTCCTCCTCCTCGTGCCTGGGAACCGCAGCCTCCTGCACGCCCTCCAGTGCTCTGCATGGGAAGTATCTGCTGTCCTCTTGCCCTAGATGGGCAGTCCCTCCTGACGTGGCCCGGCTGGCCACACTGGTAGCAGAGGGGAACCCGACTCCCGCCCTCAGTGAGTCCCTACTGTCGGCTAGGCGGGGGTCCGGTGCTGGCGACTGGCCCCTGTCGAGGGCCCCCAAAGGCCACTGATGGCCCTGCACAACGTGACGGCTCTCCTGCGGACGCCACGTGTCTCCGTTCTCGCCGGCCCTGTGAGAAGTCTGGCTGAAAGGGCCTCTTCCGCCCGCCGTCGGTCTCTCGCGCGGACGGGTTGGTCTCCTCGTAAGTCATAGCTGCCTCTACCACCCTCGAAAACGTCGGCAGCTTCAGGGGTTTGACATACCCCCGGATCGCAAGCCGGAGCCCCTCGGTGAACCTCCAAAGGCGCTCCTCCTCAGTGGCTACCGCTGTCGCTGCAAAGCGGGACAGCTCCAAGAAACGCGTGCGGTACGTGCTCACGGTCATCGTCCCTTGGCGGAGAGTGTGGAACTCCCGCCTCCTCTGGTCCTGCCACGTCTGGGGAAAGTACTGCTCGCAGAAGAGGGTGACGAACTGGTCCCATGTCGGCTCGTCCCTCTCCTGACCCCGGACCGCCCTCCACCACCGGTGTGCCGCACTCTCCAGCTGGTACGTGGCAAAGGCCACGCGGCACTCCACCGGGGGGCAAAGGGTGTCGAAGATCTTCTCCAGCTGCTCAAGCCAATCCTCTGCCTCGGTCGGGTCCTCATCCCCCTTGAAGGAGGGGGGCTTCAGCTTCCGGAACTGTCCGAAAAGCTCGAAGTGGCGCTGTAGGGGAGGTGCTGGTGCACCTCCAGGCGAAGGTGCCTCGTGTACAGAAGTGTCGGAGGAAGGTGGGGGCGGCAGGGGCCCATCCCCTCCCTCGTGTCCAGCGCCGCGTCTGTCGCGTGGTCCCACAGAGGACTCCCCCTCTGCAACCCCAGGAGGAGGTGCTCGGGGCGGTGGGTGGAGCTCCTCTCGTACAATATCCCGTATCAGTCTGGCGAGGTCCTGGGCCTGGATGCCAGGGAGTGGTGGCTGGTCCACCGAGACGTCAACGACAGCACGACCACCTCGCCGACCTCGCCCTCGGCCGCGCCCGCGGCCAGTCTCGCCAGTCCCGCGACGAGGCATCTCCTGCAAGGAGACGCGAAACAAAACAGAACGTCAAAACAAACGGTACCTAACAAGACTTCTAAGAGCTCATGTCAAGAGATATGTTGTGGTGGCTACTCTAGCTATAAACATGTGAATTGGTTATTTTCCAGTCAGTTGATTCACTTCTCGGGACGACCTTGCTCTGATACCATCTTGTAACGACCCGGTTTCCGAGTCCCTACGAGACACGAGAACCGGACCGACTCGACTAGTCCCAAGACCCAGTCGTCCAACGAGGAAGTAACCAAAAGACAGTAAAATAAACCACATTCAGCATGAATATAACTAACAGTAAGAAAGTACAGCAGTAAGGAAAGAAACTACTACAGTAGGTACCACCACAACAGTAAAACAACATTTATCATATAACAAAAACTGCAGGTAAAGAAGGTACAGCGGAAACAAAAACTACTCACTAGAACAGAAACAAAAGGGGTACAAAGCTGTGGTAACTCTACTGGACCCTACTTGGCCCAGCGTCCTCTGCAGCCGCCGACCCTGGCTGCTCAACACCTGGTCCTGAAAAAGGTAACGAGTGTAACACGTCAGCAAAACGCTGAGTAGAGTGGCAAACTAACTAAAGGCAACAGTAGAGTGTACAGTAGCTATTATGTTCTATTACTTCCTTTATTCACATCTTTCAATTTTTCTTACTATTTCATTTATTTCTCAGATCCTTTACTTGATCTCGAATGTCCTCGTGGGAACGATCTTGATTGCAGTCTTTTCCAAAAGTAGAAGTAGCACGTGGTGCTCTCCTGGCCGGGAGAGTCCCCCGTGGTGATCCTACCCTCAGTCAACCACCCCAAGGTCACTGACAGACGTAACGGTGACTACGGCACGCGCGATAAACGCACAGGTAGCTAGCCCGCACTGGCACGATGTCAGTCGTTTCCGTTAACGGGTGCGCCCAAAGCACAGCACGGAACCAGGGCATAGCCCTCTCAGTAGCAGGGGTCCAACCCCTCTACAGTAACCAAACCGGGGCCTTGCCCCTCCACAGTCCGCGCACCCTCGCCTGACTACCCTGGTTTGCCCTAGTGGGCCTAACAAGTCGGTGAAGGAGGCTAGCAGAACCCCGGGACCCATGGGGTAGCTAGTACTCTCCTAACACTACTAGCTCTCCTCGGTACTACGTACACGAGGGCCAACAAGTCGGTACAGAGCGGCCAATCCTAACCCCGGGTCCCTGGGGCGGCTGGCCCCACTCTGCACTAAACAGGTACAGGTACTTCCCTTGGTACTGCGTACCCAAGAGACAGTACAAACTACATCTCAGTTCCATTCCTTTTTCTTTCTAGGAGTTCCACTCCTAATTCCCCGTAGGGTTCCAGCTCTTTATCTCAGAACATCATATGTTTCACTTTCCAGATTCACATTCTCGAAATCCATGATCTCAACATGTTTCTTTATTCGTAACAGGCAGCTGTTAATTAATTTTACAGGCAGCTTTATATATATTCCTTTCCAATTTTCCAAGACTGCAGTAATATACATTCCACTAGTTTTTCCACCCTAGGATTCATGCCATATCCTAGGATCTATCATACAATCTAGTTTTCCGGCCCTAGGATTCAAGCAATGCCCTAGGTTTTAGTTATGGTTCCATACTTTAACAGATTTTATTAATACTTAAAGCCACTCTACCAGGTACAACGGGAGTAATGGGGGCGTGATCGGGAATCCCGCGTGCCTCCGCGACTCTCAAGACTGCAACCGAATGAGGTCCTATCACAAGGATCAAACACAAGGAGTGTCTCAGAACAGTGTATAGCTACTGTAGGCGGGTAGAGGAATTAATTCTGAAACGAACGCAACTCGAATCGCGGAAAATGGAGCCCAAACGGGCCCTAAACGGGTCGAGAAAGACAATACTGTGCAAAATCAGACGTCTGGAACTCCTTCCAGACGTCTTAAACGGTGGATCAGAGAATTACCTGTTCGGCTTGGTTCCCCGGACGTCCAGAAGTCTGCGGGGACGTCTGCCTAGATCCCAGACGTCCGATGGTCCCTCCGGACGTCTGGAGCCCCGCCGTCTGGTACAACTTCCAGACGTCTGATTCGCAAGGGATGGCGAATCAGCGAACCTGCGCACAGCCAACCCCCCTCCCTCAGTACGGTCAGTCGACAAGAATGAAGAAGAAAGCGGAAACTCACCTTTCAGACGTCTGTATGATCTTACAGACGTCGACCTTGCCGTCTGGCTATCAATCCAGACATCTGATTCTGGAAATTTTTCCAGAATCAGAACCCTGCTCGGCCTCCGCTCGCGACGTCGCCCGCGTCGCACCTCACGCGTCTGCTGCTCAGCCCGCAGCAGGTCCCTCTCCGCGTCGCTCCGCGCCCCCTGCGCCCTCCGCCGGCCGGCCAAGCCGCTCCGGCGAGCTCGCCCTCACGGCAGAGCCCCGCCCTCGCACGCCGCACCTCCTCCGCGCTCACTGCGGCTGCCGCTGCCGCTGCGCCCTCGCGTCCGCTCGCTCTCGCGCACAGGTAGGAGAAGAAGGAAGAAGATGGTGGTGACGGGAGGGGAGGCGCGCCCTTTTAAGGCCGCGCGAGGAGGAGAGAGAAGGTGGTCGCAGCCGCCTGCAGCCGCAGAGAAAGAGGGCAGAATCGCAGGTCTGCGCGCACAGGCGCGTAGACGAATCTCCCGTGCGAACATAACTGTTCTCCAGACGTCTGTAAACTATCCCGGACGTCTGGTCAGACGTCTGGATGTGATCCCAGATGTCTGGTCCGACGTCTGGGCCACCTCCCAGACGTCTTAAAAGGCGTCTGGGGCACGCGCTCGTTACACTAGTGCTTCCAAGCTACGGGAAGCTCCGCTAGAGTAAAAATATAAATTTTTCCACCTCTCATCCCTTTTGCAGAGCTCTCAACAGCCGTCTTCTCAACCCCATTCTGGAAGTGGATTCCACGACGTTGACGCCCTATCTCACCCCCGGTTCTTCCTGATCCATCCTCCATCTTCCGTCTTCACTCTCCTTCCAAGTGACATCTGTCCGGCTCATCCTTCAAGCAGCCATCAAGGAGGATAACTTTTCACCCCTTCTCTTTATCTCTTTCTAGATTAGATTTCCTGCTTTATAATTGTAGTTATAATGACATTATTTTTAGTATAAAATTTGTTTCTATATCTCTCTTTCTCTCTCTTTCATAGTGTCAATGTTTATATTGCAAGTAGAATAGCGATCATTGTGAATGTCTTGTTTATAAGCAAAAATTACAAAAAGAAATATAACTACAGATTTCAAATCGACGTGGCCTCCCCGTGTTCGACCTAGGACTCATTTTGAGTTTCAGTAAAAGTTACCTAATTGACGGATTTTATCACGAATTGCACTGTGACGATAGGGTTTTCTAAACTCAAATCTTTTCTCTATGAATTTCCAACACATCATAATGTAATGTTTATTTCCTATCATATTTATTTTATTGAATGTTATGTATGTGTTAATGGATGTTATGTAGGTTAATTTAAATATTACCTTTGATTATCATTGGTAAAATTTAATCAATTAAAAAAGAAATTATATTTAAAGACAGTTATTCTAATAACCGTCACCAATGTACCTTTCGCGACAGTTGTAAAACCATCGCGAAAGTCAGCAAAACGACCTGCCCCTCCTTACAGCCTATTTTTTGCGACATTTATGCAACCGTGGCGAAATTACATTTAGAGATGGTTATCAAATAACCATCGCCAATAACCAATTTGCGAAAGTTATTTAATAACCGCGTCACAAAAGTGTTTTAATGACGGTTATAAGTCATCGCAAAAGAAAGCTAATCATGACAGATAGGATTGGTACTATTAGAGACGGTTAGTGTTAATAACCGTCGCGAAAGACTATTCGCTTCACAACCATCTGTGACCCCAACTTGAGATGATTTTGTTACAAAAGTAGTTTTTCTTGTAGTGAAAGCAACAAAATGAGGCTTATGGAACCTTTGCTATATTTTCAAGGCCAAATGAGGAATTGGAAAAGCTACAAGAAGTGAATCAACACACAACAAAATTGAGGGACATAAATGTTGCATTTGCATTCCTTAGAAAAAACACCAACATGCATGAAGGTTACTCAAGAAGGTTTGGCAATGGCTTATAACTATCAAGCTGGAGGGATTACTACCCCAATATGTGGGGTGTGAATAAGGACAAATCAATGCTTGAAGGGGGTCAATAGTGCTCCTTCTTTGGCTTCAACAACAAGTGATATAAGTACTTACAGTGATTCCTCTATCAAGAATTAGTCCACTATCTAAAGTTTTCACCTCAAACTTTTGTCGTGTTTTCTTGCCATAATATCCACTAAAAGGATAATAAGGTTACTTATGGGTGTAACCCAAACTTTTTCAGTAACAATTGGTCCTAGATTGATCAATTCAAGCTGATTCATTAGCAGCTTAATCCTGAGTTATTTCCTATAGGTAGCCAAGCCAAATAGTTAGCTACATGTTCTTCAACCACTAGTCAACCTAGATTGATGATTGCAAGTTGCCATCCTATTTACAATGATAAATAGCTTCAAGTAAAAGAGAATGATAACAACAATATCAGTCAATCCCCAATCCTATAATTTAATCAGGATATATCAAAATATAAAGCACCAACTATTACGATTAGATTTAATATGCTTCTTTAGTATCTTAAATTCAAAGGTTTAGAATTATCGCAATTGAGAAACTTACTGCTGTTAGCGATAAGGCTTCCTTACTAGATTTTGGATTGATTTCCTACCAAAGATTCTTCTTGAATCATTTCTCTTAGAATTACTTCACCAAAGATAGTTATACAATTAATTTCTCTAAAGATTCTCATATAATCACTTTTTCTAGCAATTCCTTTAGAATCACTTCACCAAAGATTCCTCTAGAGAGCTTTTATTTAAACCACTACAATTACATAATCTTAGAATCTCCTCCAAAATTATGAGAATTGCTCTCCCTAGAATCAAAATCAAAATGCTTGAGCTAAAGGGCTTATGTCGTTGTATGGGATGCCTCTCAATCTCTTCTCTTTATAGCTAATTTCTACCTTATAAAATTATCATGGATTGCCCTTCCAACAACTAAAACTCATGGACTAAGTGGTCTTCGTCCAAAAATTGACATATATAAAAAATGGCATTAAACAGAGATTTATTTAAATTAATTTTGAATCACACAAATAACTACCTTCGACAACCAAAATCTATCTGACCAATCAGTTGGAAATTAATCTGATGTTTACTGATAATGACCATTTAATTTGAATTTAAGTTGTAGGTACGATTTTAAATAGCCAAATGATCTTTAAGGTCATGCTTGGATGATTATGATGCAATAATATTGGGTAAAGTTTATAAAGGTGGTGTTTGGTGGAATAATGGAGTAAGTAATGGGTTATTAAGAGTTATATTTCATGGATGAATTGACGTATTATAAACAATTTTTGTCTTTATTTATATTAAGGAGTGATGTAGTGATGCCTCTAGGTGGCAAATCTAAATTTTGACCCTATAAATATTTTAATTACTTTTTAGCCAACTTAAGGGAATTTTAAGATTTTGGAGGACTATTTAAGCTATAAGGGCACTTTATGTGCATCCTCCACTTCACATATGGACTTCTTGATACTTGTAGCACATTTTTGCCTCTTTACATCACTTTTTGAGTTAGACTAGACTTCTTTAGCAACTGGCCAACTTTTAGTTAATCATTCCTCACCGATGCTTTGTTTCACATGCTTTCTTTATTTTGCAAACCCTGGGAGTCAGGGTTAAGCTTGGTGCAAATTGTCCTTCACCCCTGGTTATTTTCCTTGGTGATTTGGACTTCCAACCATGTTTTCTTAAGTTTGTCTCCATTTTCACCCTTCTGCTAGCCATGAAGTCAACTCTTGCCCCTGTCTCTAACTCCTCCGAGCATCGGATCACAAATCAAATACCTATTAGTGTAGTGTTGATGTTTTTTGTACTTCTATTATATGTTTGATGTATTTTATGTGTAATTTTCATTCAAGGACAATATTTGATATTTTTGCAAATAAACTTAGGATAAATCACAAATTAGGTTCTCTAATGTGCATTTTTGACTTAGTTAAGTTTACTAATTTGTGATTCTTCATGTACTATACACTTTGTGACGAGGAGCAAAAATTATTGAACTTTCAAAAAATGTATCCTAAAAAAGAAGTATGATAAGGTCAAAGTTGCCAAACTTTGAGAAGATGTGTTCCTAGAAGGATAAGTCTAGAGGGGAAGTAAACTAGTGGAGTAACATGTTAGACAAGTAGAATAGCATCTCTAAGAAGCAGACGATTAGTTTAACTATCAATCTTAGTATTGGTCTAACTACCACTACAACTACCATTTCAGTTGTGAAGTCTTTGTATTGTAGTTTGAGTACTAGTCCAAAATTTTAGTTAATAAATTAAACTGAGGCATGAAACGAAAGATATAAGTTTGGCCAAGTCAAAGATGACTCTAGATGGATGTTTGTCTAGGTACATTTGAACCTTTCAAGAACTAACACGTCATCTCAAGTGATAGCTAGATTCAAACTTTGGTGACCAAAACTCTAGCCCCTTAAAATTGATAAATAACGGGTTAAGCCCAAACGATGGGCACCTTTTTTACACCTCTCTCTCGAACAAATATTTGTCATCTTTCTACCACATCTTCCATCAATGAAGATCCATGTACGAACCGTTTCCCGATGGACCATTTAATCAACAAATTACTGATTTGCAATGTGAATGATTGATTTTTTCTTTTAGATGATCGACGATTTGTGTGGTTGTTTTCTTTGCAATGTCATGAATTCCGTGTCCGATCTCCTTCTCCCCCATCAACCTCATTTCACAATTCTCACAAATCAATCAAATATTATTGCTAGCGTGGTAGATGTATATTTGCATATATAGCTGAGGGTAGCATTGCATTCATCACTGTTGAACATAGTATTTTGCGCTAGGTTGAAATATATATTGATCAACATGCATAAGCTATAATTCTGCATGACGGATATCGAACATGAAGCACGACAACATGATGTGGATGTTAATGCAAGCTCCATCTCAATTATAAGTAGCTAGTCCATAAACACTTACAAGAGCTTGACATGCACCGATCCTCGGACAGGCCAAGACTTTGTTGGCTAAACCTGTATCTTTGACATGAGTGCTCGGTTCCTGTAAAGATCACAACACCGTAATCATATTAAGATTGGTCACCCTCGAAGATTACAAATAAAACTTCGGTAGAATGTTTTGAATCATTTGTTATTTTGAAACGAATTCATCGGCTAAAAAGCGTTAATTCTACATGCACGAAAACAAAGTGTGTAGATGAAGACAGCCAACATCGAGACAAAGACATGCTCGTTGTCTTCTGTACTGCAATCTGTAGCTCTGCGAGTGATTGTGGCGCTCTCGCTCCCTCCCTCCCTCTCCCTTATGTGTCCTCTACAATCGATACGGTGGGCATCAATGCTCCATCGCATTGGAAAGTAGCAGAATTGGCTTCATCCACACACCAACGGTACGTATGATTAATAATTAATACTCATACCCTCACATGTTTGTCCTCATCCCTACACCAGCGGATCTATCTATCTATCCATCGCCAAAGACCCACACTCACTCTTTTGACTGTTGGGTCGTTATCGGGAGTTCAAGCTCAATCAGATCCATCGACGAAACCTCTCTTTGTTTGAAAAAGAATGTCATACGATATAATTAATGACTTTGAATAAGCTGCCAGGGAATTTAATTTGTCAGAAATGCTGTGTACGCTCTCATATGTTGCTCTGTGACATTCCCTTTGAGCTCCAGACAAACAGCACCTACAATGGTTCCAAGGCATTCCATATTTTATATTTAATTTGTTATGTGCGGAATTGATTCTTCTTCGCCTGGACTTGGTCACCAGTTGCTTAGGATAAATACCATTGTCTTTATTTAAATAAAGTAAGGGTTTGTCACGTTCGTTTGCTTAGGATTCCTAAGCTCGCCACTGTGGATGGCATCACCGTGGATGGCGTATCCAATGCGTTCGGGATTTAAGTATGGGTGCTTGCACGTTCCATTCTGGTTGGCCTGCATTGACTTCAAAAAATTCTGGTTGATTTCTGCCCTTCTAAAATATTATTATTGCCGTGAATTGTGTATTTCTATTGATTTAATTGCTCTCGGTCGGTTTCCGAAGAATAAGCTTAACTAATCAATTACCACCTAATTATTATGTATAGTTCTTGTTCGGGGTGTCTATATATACGTTTGTGACGAGTTGAACAAACGAGAGAAGTGATTAATGGATCGAACTTAGCTCCAGTGCTAGCTTAAGCTAATATTCTCTTATCACAAAAGCACTTATAATTAGTTTAAGCAACATGAAGTATTAGTATGCAAATTCTCCCAAAAAAACAATGAAATGGGATTATGAGAATGAGTTATTGTCAACAGGAGAGTAGACATGTGTGTTTGAGGAGTTGGTCGTTGCAATTTAATTTTCTCGACCACGGAACAAGTAGATGCTTCGAAGCATTATGTAGCACCCCTCTCTCTCTCCTGCTTGTTGCCTCTATCGGTCCCCTCTCCCCTCCAAGGTTCCTACACCCCTCTTCTTCTGATGAGACCTCTCTTCCCCCCCTCCATTCAGAGGGGAACCAGGAGGCTTCTCACCATGGTCGTTCCTCTTAGCTAGGGCGACGGGTGCTAACCGTGGAGTTGTGGTTCTGGTGGTTCGCTTTTTCTTTTCTGGTCCGTATTGTGTTTTTTTCGTTTTTGGTTTTGGCTGTTTGTTGTTTCGTTCCTTTCCTCTTTTCGTGGTTTCGCTTATGCTTTGGTGCTCCCTTTTCGATTTTTGTGGTCTTTCATGGGTACGGTTGTGTTGTCGGAATATGGTTCCTCCCTCAGAGCCCCCCTTTGATCCCGCTGCGGCTGACCCTTGATCTTCGTCACCACTGAGGCCTTCGTTTGCCTCGGTGGTGGCCGATTGTCGATCTTCCAAGTCCCTACCCTACAAGGAGTTCTCCTTGCCGGTTCGTCTTCCCACGAGGCTTGATGGCCTTCTTTGCACTTTGTTTTCTTCCTCAGAAGTTTTGGAGCTCACTAAAGTCCTGGCTTCCTCGATGGTTATTCGTGTGACGGGTCCTAAATCGAATTTTTAGGTGGTAAGAGATTTTCTTCTCAAAGTTCGTCTCTCTAATTTTTCGTTGACGGCACTAGATATGAGGTATTGGTTTGTGTGTTGTTCTTCTTTTCTTGATTTCTGTAGGTTTTTCTCTCTTGGTTCTTCGATCTTGAACAATACTTGCCTTAAGTTCATATGCTAGTCACCTTCTTTTCATACTAACACTTTTACCACCTTGGCTCCGGTTTGGGTGGGGTTCCCTGGGCTCAACCTACACCTTATTCATCCTAATGTATTGTTGTCGCTTGCCTATCAACTAGGTAATTCGGTTTGTGTGGATCAAAAAGCGGTGCAAGGCTTGAGACCAGGGTATCCACGGGTTTGTGCTGAGGTTGATCTTTTTGCTGATCGCCCCGAGTTTGTTCGTATCTACAATGGTGATGTGATTATACAGCAAAAGGTGGTTTCCAAGCGTGTTCCATTATGTTTCTCTTATTGCATGAAGCTTGGTCATAACTTGCATTCTTGCTCTGCTTTTTCCTTTATAGGGCTTGATCAGACCTCCTAAGTGATCAGAGGATCCGACTCAACGATCTAAGCAATCGCAATAAGACAAGAGGATTGATAACTTAGTTCCACCATGCAAAGATGTATGCCTGGGGGGAGGGTGATACTCCTAAATATTCACTAATCATGAATGATAATACAATCTCTCTTTTTCTCTCAAAATGCTAGAGAGACAGCCTCAAGGACCTCTCTTAGCTATTTATGTTGCTAGGATCGATCCTTTTACAAGATCTTCTAATTAGATATGCCCGTTGCCAGGGTATGTATGTTGTCAAATTATTAATTACGGCAGTCATGCCATCATTCATTGATGGTATGGCCGTGTTGGACATTTTTGTTTTCTTATCATCGGCTGGTGTCGGATCCTTAAATGGGTCGAGTTTCTTAGACTCGCCTGTATTCCGATCTTTCCGGGTGTAAGCAGGTCAGATCCTCACCTTTGGGTGGTCGAACCTCTTGTTGGACTTTTCGTGGAGTTTTAAGTCCGAGGGCACTTTTTGCCCATCATCATATGCCCCTTTAACTAGTGGATGCTTGCTGAGAGAGTAACTGAAATGGTTAAAACTCTGCGATAGGTGATGCCCCTAAATGGTGCCTCGGCTTTTTGTTTAAGCGGGGGAGCATTTGTTATGAAGCGGGAATTGAAATTTTAAGTGGCCAAGGCACTCTCGATGTTGCTGTCTTTGGAGAGGCGAGTCTTTACTAAAGAGGTGGCTTTACCAGTAAGGGGGACATGGACACCTATTTTCTCTGTCGGCCTTAAGAGGAGATGGGGGGCACGTTTGCCTGTCATGTTGCGTGACCTTATGATATGGCTTGAGGCGCATCCGCCTAGTGTACTTGTCGACCTTGAGAGGTGGCTTGAGGCATGTCCACCTGTTGTATTACCGACCTTGAGAGGCAACTTAAGGCACATCCACCTGTTACACTGTTGGCCTTGAGAGGTGACTTAAGGTGCATCCACCTATTATACTACCGTGAGTAATGGCCAATTATCATGGGATTTAAATTTTGTCTTGTTGTTTGACAAGACCAGCAATAATTGCCATCTTGATGAGGCATTAAGGCCTAATATACCATGCTTGGCAAGGATGTGATTGGCATTACCGCTATGTGAGGTATATGAGCACAGGCATTGAATGTTGGTAATGATTACTGAGGTATCCCTGCCTTAAAGGGGGATTTTTTGAAACCCACGCCATATCCATGGGATTTTATTTTTTGGAATTCATGTCCCACAAGGGGAGAACCGCCCGGTACAGGGGTTATAAATAGGGGGTGTGCTGCATAGTTAATGCCTCACCTACCCCTCTGCGAGTGCTCTCTGTTGCTAGTGTGGGCCCTTTCTTCTCAGGGGAGGCACGAGGAGGTGTTCTCTCGGAGCTTCTTTTCCTGGGGAGTGTCAAGACATTCTTCGTGATGTCTAGATTCGTAGGCAAGGGTAAGTCATCATCTTCAGCCAACATTTCATTTGAGATGAGGGAGCTTTACACCATTGCTTCCGACTTTTGTAGTCATTCTGCGATTAGGGTGTTTCTGAGTGAGTATCGACTCGATGGAGTTCCGTTCCACCCTTGTGGGTCGCAGACCCACCTGTGCTTGAACGAGTCTAAGGACTCGTTCATAATTTGTAAATATGCCATTGAATATGGCATTTGGATTCCCTTGAACCCCTTCTTGTCTTCATTCCTTTCTTTCTATCACCTGGCCCCCTCTCAACTTAGCCTGAATTGTTAGCTGATGTTGAATGCTTCTACCACCATTTGTTTCCATTTGTAGATTATTCCCCACCTAGGTTTGTTTTGCTTGCTTTTTGGACTTATGACCCTTAAGGTTAAGAGGGGGAAGCCTCCGTCTGGTACCTATTCACTTTACAGCTAGCACACAAAATACTGTATAATTGACCTACTGGATAGTTTGAAGGGGCAGGACCGCCATTTTGTCATTGTCCTTATCGAGGGTCATGGCGTCCCTTATACATGGCAAGGTCCATTTGATAAGGAGTTGCCGCCTAGGCCTGAGGTACTTGATCCAACTTCTCAGGTGGACGTAGATAGGATTATTGACTTGGAACCACTTGCTAGCTCAGAGTTCAACCGAGAAGACGTTCAGGCAGCCTTGTGGTAGGTTGCGGATTCCTGTCCCATGCCATGTAAGTAGGGAGGAGGTGATAGCTCTAGAATGCATATCATCCTCGCTCGTTACTTAATGGCCTGACAATTCTATTGTTTGTTAGCAGCCTTCGGTTGGTTTGTTTGATCAAAGACTCCCAAGCGTCAAGGCAGCGATTCCTCTCAGTACCCGTCGCACCGTTGGGAGGAGAGGTCCATGGAGTGGAGAGAGGGAAGCTAGTCCTTTCTCTCCAAGGTGCCCAAGTGAAGGAGTGGCAGGGCGGAACGAAGAAATGGTAGAGACCCCTCTCAAGCACCCAAAGAGGGGTCTAGGGAGTGTTCAGCTGTCGCCGTCCGCTCGTGAGAGTTCGAGAAGGGTTGAAGCTAGGGATGCCCCAGTAGATTCGCCTACCCCCTCAGGCCCACCCGGACTGCCAGAGGGGTGTGTTATCCTCGACTCTCCGCCTACTGCTTCAGCGGAGAAGGCTCAGTCGGGCAAAGCGAGTGAGTCCAGCACCCCATCCGAACTAGCCAATGCCTTCTCTCAACTGGCACAAGAGGTGGCTAGGACCAGGGGATTCCTTAGTGGGAGCATTTTTGTGCAGCCACACTATAGGCGGAGCTCGACGGGGGCAAGGGTGCTAATGGACCCATCAGGTAGAGGGGGCAAGGATGATAGGGCGAGCGGTTGGATCTACTAAGGGATCTTTTTTGGAAGCTGCCAGTGCAGGGCCCATACCTGGCCGAGTAGTCCCAATCCCGACAGGAAATTTAGGGGGGTCAAGCAGTTTGAGCAGGGGGCTTACTGTGGAGAGGCAGCTCATTCAGCATCTGGAGGATGCCATATCTTAGACCACCTCCTGGTTGGGAGGCATGCACTCGAACCACGTGTTCTAGTACTGACTCTAAGCGGTAAGCCTTATCTTGTTTTGCCCTTTACTTATCCTTCGGGAATGAATTTTCTCTTTATACTTGCCCCTGGTTCATAGTAGGTCGAGCTTCTCGAGACAACTTTTGTTCCATGTAGCGATGCTCCTACCGGTGCCATTGGACCTGGCGAGTCGTCTGGAGTGGTTGAAATGAACACGAAGTGAGCTGTGACAGCCAAGGCGAAGCATTGCAACTTTGCCCACTGTGTAGAGGAGGCAGCTACTGCCTGAGAGAGGGTGGAAAAGAGAGCAGAGGACACCCTTCACTAGCTGCAATCACAATAGCAAGTGGCCCTCCAAGTCTCCTTGCTGGAGGAGGATCTGAGGAAGGTTTGCCAGGCTTTGAGATAGATTACCTCCTCGGGCCAGAGGCCACAGGAGAGTCTTACTGGAGCACACAAGACTGAAGTCGTGGCTCTGCAAGGCTTATTCGAGCGCCTGTAGGCTTCCTACACCAACGTCCTTTCCCTCAAAGAGGAGGTGCAAGTGCTAAGGGCCGATCACTCTTCAGTTGTGGAGGGCTATGAAGCGACCCTTTAGGAAGAGCACCTTTACTTGTGTGCGGCTGTCGACAAGCTTGCCGAGGTGTTAGTATGTGAGGAGGAACTGAAAGCCAACCTTGGCAAGGCTTAGCAACTCGCGGAGGATTGAGGCAAGGCGGTGCCCGAGCTGGACAAGGTTGGCTAGTAGAAGCTCAATCCCAACATGGTGATGGGGTTCTTCTCTACTGGCCCTTCCATGGAGGAGAACCAGGAGGCCTTGTCGAGGGAGGTGGGGAAGCACACCTTGGCAGTGGTACAGGCCCTACTTGAGGGCAAACGAACCTCTATAGAGGAGCTGTGCGGCTAGTCTATGGACCAGTTCTTGTCTGAGTATCAAAAAGGTTATGGTCATATTGCGGACAAAAATCCTATAGAATTGCCCGAAGGGGAGCTAGAGCTGGAGCCTATGAGCCAACCAAAGTGCATTAGCCAACCGAAACCCATGAGCTAGCTGGGAAGCCCAACCCCTGAGAAGGAGGCGCCCAACCCAGGTCTACCAGAGGCAGTGGTATCTCCTGCCCATCCGAGTGACTCTCCACGTGCCGCCGTGTTGCCGTGCAAAATACCTGGAGCAGACATCTTTGAAGACTGGGAGTGAAGTCACTTAGTCTTCGGAGTGGTCCTGTTATCTTTTTCTTTTTTGGAAATGTAACAGTCAACACTCCTCTTGAGTGAATGAAAAGAAAATTTCTATCTTTATTATTCGTCTGTATTCATACATGGTACAAACATAAATTGCTCGCATGCCAAGTGCAGGGGATGCTTTTGCTGCCTAGGGTCTGCAACTCATAGAAGTCTCTCGGATTGTCTTTGCAAACCTTGTAAGGCCCTTCCCAATGGGCATCTAGTTTCCCACCTGACTTGCTTGGCATGGAGAATTCATACTGGTACAGGACTAAGTCTCCTTAGGAGAATGTCTACTTGTGAACCTGCCTATTATAAGTGGCAGCAGTCGCTTCCTTATGCTTAAGAAATGCCTCTAAAGCCTTATCATTGGCGACAGGGTCATAGAGTTGTGTCCTATAGGTGGGGAGGATTATTTCGATAGGCAACCGAGTTTCCATGCTGTATACCAAGCTGAATGGTGTGTGGCTCGTGGAAGACCTCTAGCAAGTCCTTTAGCTCCATATCATGTCTAACAACTCGTCCGCCCATCTCCCCTTGGCTGAATCTAGCTGGCATTTTAGCGCTAAGATGATGGTGTGGTTGGTTACTTCCTCCCGTCCATTCGCCTGGAGATGTCCCATGGACTTAATGCGTAGGTGGATATCCCAACTGATGCAAAATTTCTCTAATTTTTTGCAGACGAACAGGATGCCATTATCTGTGATAATGTACTGGGGTATTCCATGTCGAGCTATAATGACTTTGCGGATGAAGGAGATAACTCTATTGGCTGTCAGGCTGGCCATGGCCTTAGCTTCGACCCATTTGGAGAAGTAATCAATTGCTACTAGTATGAACTATTTCTAAGCTGGGGCTGGCAGGAAAGGGCCAATGAAGTCCATACCCCATTTTGCAAAGGGGAAGGGTGACATCACAGGCACTAACTTTCCAGGTGACAAGTGGTGCAAGGTAGCGAACCACTGGCTCTTGTCACACTTACGCATGAAGTCCTTGCAATGTTGCTTCATTTGGGGGCAAAAGTAGCCCACCTGGAATAGTTGGGCCAGAAGTGCCTTGTACCCTTCGTGATTTTCGCACATGCCTCCGTGGGCTTCTTGCAAGGCCTGTGTTGCTTCCTCATTTGTTAAGCAACATAACAGGGGGGTGGAATACCCTCGCTTGTACAGTTAGCCCTCTATCAGGGTGTACCTTGAGGCTTTCAGGAAGAAGCCCTTGGGCTGTGGTTCCCTTGGGGGTAGCTCACCAGAGTTCAGATAGGTGATAATAAGTGCCATCCAAGAGATGGACTGCTCTAACGTGTATGTCTTGGGAGCAAGTACAATTGGCTCCTTTAGGGTTTGGAGGCAGATATCTTCCTCTTGCCCTAGAGGGATGTAGTAGTGAGTCTGGCCAATGCATCCGCCAGGAGGTTACCTTCTCTAGGCAACTACCAGATCGAGATGGGCTTACAATCTGCCAGCTCCTCTCTGACCATGTTGGTATACAAGATCTTGTTTGGATCCCGAGCTTGGTATTCGCCATTTATTTGGTTGGCGATCAGCTTGGAGTCTGTGTAAATCTCCAGTAAGATAACCCTTGTGGACTTGGCCACTCGGATGCCTGCCAACATGGCCTCATACTCCACCTAGTTATTGGATGCAGGGAAGTCCAATTTTACGGCACACTTACGAGTAACATCTTCTAAGGCGGTCAAGGCTATCCCGACCGCAGACCCAGCTGTCATAGATGAGCCATCAACGTACGGCTACTAGGGGAGTGTGAGGGAGGCATCTGGGTCCATGAATTCTGCCACAAAATCCAACAGGACTTGTCCTTTGATGGCTTTCCTTGGCTAGTACTTGACATCAAATTCTACCAACTCCATGGCCCATTTGATCTGTCGTGCTGACCCCATGGGCTTATGTAACATTCACCATAGGGGGTAGTCTGACAAGACCATTATAGTGTGGGCTTGGAAGTATGGGCGTAACTTCCTGGCTGCAGTGACCAAAGCCAACCCAAACTTCTTGATAACAGTATACTTAGCTTTTACACCTTGGTAGGTTTTACTGACGAAGTATACAGGTCGTTGTTTTCCTTCCCGCTCGTCAACTAAAACAACACTGATGACGAACATGGATGCTACCAGGAATAATGAGAGGACCTCCCCAAACTGGGGAGCCATTAAGATGAGGGAACGTCGAAGTGAGGCTTTGGCTTCCTCTAAGGCCTTCTGGAAGTGAGGAGTCCAATGGGTAGTAGTATAACCTTTGCCCTTTTTTATGCACTTGAAGATGGGGAGGAATTTGTCGGAAGATCGAGACAAGAAGCGGCCTAATGAGGCGATCTTTCCGACCAATGACTGCATCCCATTTAGGGTGCCTAACGGTTGTAGGTCTATGATCACCTGGATCTTGTCAAGGTTAGCTTTGATCCCCCGATTGGAGATCAAGAACCCTAAAAAGTTGCCGGCTGAGATCCCAAAGGTGCACTGGTCGGGGTTCAAGCGGAGGCAGCTATCTCTTAGAATCTAGAACACCTCAACCAAATATTCTAAGTGTTGAGGCAAATTGGATCCCTTTACAAGCATATCATCTATGTACACCTCAAATGATTTTCCTATTATTTTCGAGAAAATCATAATTACAAGGCACTGGTAAGTTGCTTCAGCATTTTTCAAGCCAAAGGGCATAACTCTATACTAGAACAAACCCCTATCGGTGATGAAAGAGATGTGAGGCTTGTCTACTTTAGCAAGGCTGATCTGGTGGTACCCGTTGTATGCATCCAGGAAGGACATGTGAGATTGTTCACTACAGCAGTCCACTGGGGTGTCCACCCTTGGCTAGGGGAACTCATCCTTCAGGCAAGTTTAATTGAGGTTGGTGAAGTCTACGCACATGTGCCATTTGCCATTAGCTTTTTTCACCATAATCATGTTCAAGAGCCATGCGGAGTACAGGGATTCTTCAATGAATCCAACTTCTAGAAGCTTTTGGACTTCGGCTTCAACCGCCTACCATTGTTCGACAAACTTGTGTTGGCGTGCCTGTTTGACAGTGCAGGTGCCTACCTAGATATTCAGATGGTGCTGGATCAAGGATGGCTCTACTCCCAGCAGGTCGTTGGTGGACCAAGTGAAAACAACTATGTTGGCTAGGAGCGGGAGTAGAAATTCCTGTACTTTGGGGTGATCAAGGTCCTCTCTGACTTGAACAAGCTTGGTAGCATTGTCAGGATACATCTGTATAGCCATGGCTGAAGAGCTTGGTTGTAGTCCCGAAGTTGCTGGCGAATTAGCTGGATTTATCTCCTGCTGGATTGCCTGGACTTAGTTTCTCTTCTTCCCCCATTTCTATGGTCTGGGGGCCTTCAGCTCCATGGACTATTCTAGCTCAATCCTTTGGAGCTCGCACCCGACCGTTTGACCCTCGTGTACTATTCCTACTCCACAAGGAGACTAGAAAAGCACGAATTGAAAGTACGAAGAGGGGATTACGCGGAAGGCGTGGGTAGTTGAGTGACCAAGGATGTCGTCGGATGCTGCCGTCAACTCGGCCACTATGAATGTGGCCATCTGATTGAGGTGCCTATTCCCATCATAGGCGGACAAGGGAGGCTGATCACTCCTTTTGACATCTCCTCGTGGTTGACAAACACTACAACCAGGTGAGTTGATAGGGAGAGGTGCACTTCTTTGAAACTTATCCGGAGTAGTGTTTTGGAGAAGAGGACATCAACAGCACTGCCCTCGTCCACGAGGAGCCGGGGTTGCTGCTGTCCCTCTAGTAGGAGTGTCACCAACAGCAGGTCAATGTGCTCTACCGGATTCAGTAGAGAAGCAAACAGTCTGGAGGTCACCTGCTTGACGAGGCCTCTCTTGCCTCATTGAAGAGTGGGGAATGTGCTACGGTTTACCTACCCAGAGGGGGTGAGTTGCTAATCCAGGGTGGCAGTGACTCTGAAAATTACTCCAACCTCCGCACCATAGAGGGTGGGAGGTGAGTATTTTAAGGTAATCCAGGCATAGCCGCCAGGACCTGGCAATGATACTCAGCCGAGGAGAGCAGGGGGGACACCGCCTTTTCACGATGGCGGGCTAAGGCGTTGTCGAGCTTGCGGCCCTCGATGAGGACCATGTTGACCCCATGAAACTACTGAAGCTTTTCCTTGTGATAGCCTTCTAGGCCCTCCATGGGTTCTTTGCCCCTATCCTAGCCTTCACTCTGCGTGACAAAGAGTGCTAGATTCTCATGCCCGATTTGGGACTTGATCTGGTCCCGTAGGTCCTGACGGTCTTCGGTGGCATGCCCTTGAGCCTTGTGGTGGTATTTGCAATAGGACCTGGAGTCTGCGTTCTTTTTCATCAACTTGGGTGGGGGTAGTAGGTCTTTGTCTGTAGACCATACTTCTGCCAACATGTCCGCCTGGTTCACGGCCAGGGAAGTATATTTTTCTAAGTAATCCTGCCTAGGTTGGCAGGGTCCACTATTTTGACCCTTAGTTGGCCGATCATTCCTCTACTTTGGGAAACTAGCTTTTCGCTTGTTGAAGCGGCTGCCTACGCAAATGGAGATGGGGGCGGAATCTCCTGGGGTTCGGCTTTCCTCAACCGGGCTGGCATTGTCTCCATAACCCTTTGCTAGCTGGCTACAAGAGCGGAAAGAATTGTCCTGCTCCTCAAACCTTGTAGCTCTGTCCCAGAGCTCCACCATATCTCTAGGCGGGAAATCGTCAATGTCATACCAAAACCTCTAAGTCAGGAGTCCTGACTTGAAGTACTGGATGGCAATCGTATCGTAAGGCTGCTTACACTTGAAATACTGGGCCTTAAAATAGTCCAGGTAGGATCGGAAAGATTCACCCTTCCGCTGCTGAATCTCTGATAGCCTTTCAAGGTTGTCTCTAACCCTCTGCTGACCAGCAAAATATTGGTAGAACTTGTCTGCTAAATCTTGAAAGCATGTGTTCTATCCGATCGGCAGTTCATTGAACCACTTATGGGCCATGCTGAACAAATAGGACGGGAATACTCTGTAGAGTACTCCGTCAGGGCAGCCTTAAACCAGCATCATCTAATGGCAACTTCCAACAAATCTATTGGGATCCATCGTCCCGTCATATTAGGCCATGACGGGCAGCTTGAATTACTCCAGTAAGGGGGCCATCATCACCTCAGTGAAAGGGTTGGTGGTGATGTAAGCTCAGGGGCATATACCATGCATCACCTCGGTCACCTAGTGGATAATCTCAGGGATCGAGCCTCCACAGCTGAGTACCCTTTCGACGAAGCGGGCAGGGAACTTTAAGTAAATCGGGAGGAGCCTCCCCTTTCTAGCTACTGAGCACTTATTTTAACTTTTTGAGTTGTTTGCGTAAGAGAGCATTCTTGTCGTCTACTGTATGTTGCCACCTTTGTTGCTCATCTTCAAGGCTCAATTGGCAGGGCTCCTTCAGAGGGATTTTTCCAAACTCCTAAATTTGTTTGATCTCCAGGAGTTTCTTGGCTACTAAAAGCTCTTCAACCCTAAGAGCTGCCAGCCTAGCCTAATATTGTTCCTCCCTCCTCTAGATTTCCAGAGTCCTCTAGCAGTTGGTTGGGGACTCTCTACTTTTCTTTGCTTGGCTCAGTCATCTGAGGGTGTTTCTTGGACATCGAAACACTAGATTTTGCCTGGGCCGACACTTTCTCGGGGCTGGCACGAGAGGAGTTGTGAGTCATAGGGGCCATTAGAAGGACTCGAGAGCTGGGAAACGTTATCAACTGATAATTGTTTCCCATAGACCACGCCAATTAATCAGACTTCCTTAGTGATTGGAGGGTCCAACTCAACTATCTAAGCAATTGCAATAAGAAAAAACGATTGATAACCCAGTTCCACCACGAAAGGGTGTACGTCTGGAGGGAGGGTGATGTTCCCAAATATTCACTAGTCAGGAACAATAATACAATCTCTCTTTTCCTCTCAGGTTGCTTAAGAGATGGCCTCAAGGGCCTCTCTTAGCTATTGATAGTGCTAGGGTCAATCCTTTTACAAGATCTTCTAACTGGATACGTGATGAGGTGTGGCTCATTATAGCTAAAATGCCCAAGTTAAGCTAGAAATTAAGTTAAGCACTACATAATTAACACAAGAAAAGGGTTTAAGTGTGGGAAATAATAGAAATGACCTAAAATAGCAAATCGGTGTTAAAAACACATAATTAAGCCACAAAAAGAGATATTCTATTCAAAAATGTAATTTAATGATCCAATTGCAAATTGAACACATCTTTGGACTCAAAAGTTTAAATTAAAAGTGAAATCATACTCTTAAATGTTTAATGAAGCTCCAATAAAAATCTCATGACATTTGGACAATAGGACCTTGTATTTAAAGTTCGTCATTTAGGTCCTTTAAGCATATACATTTATTCACATTAAATTCTCCAGGGGCATTTTTGCAAATCGACAGGGACCTATTTGAGAGAATTTTGGTCCACGGTGCAAATATTTCCATCACTTATGGATCTCTACGCAAATTCCTCACTATTTCACTCCAACGACACCTTTTCATTTATCCCTATACACCTGCAGCTGTGGTGCATCGCTATAGGTATACTGTTCACCGAAAGAACACGGAGAACAGTCACCATTGATCTCTTGTACCTTTGATCCTACAGTAGATCTTCTTCCAATCTTCCAACACCTTTGTACATGGAATCACCCCTCACCTCAGATTTCATCTGACGATGGAAAATTGGTTTAACTTTCTCGCGCTTCCTCATCTCTCCATCTCACCGTTAAAGCCCTAACTGACTAAATCCACCCTCACGGTGACCTGATCACCTCGCGTGCCCATATAAGCAACTACCTGAGCTTACATGTGAGGGATCGACTCCCTTCTACACCACTTGAGTTGATCACCTTCGTCCACTCTGGTTCTCCTCCTCACACGACCTTATTCCACTATTTTGGCAATGGAACCCATTTTCCTTCGAAATTCCTTCCTGCTAAGGACCACATAGCTGTTGAAGGGCAAATTCGTCGATGTTACGAGGAAAGAGGTGCTTGAGTTGTAGTATAGTCAACAAAACTGCTTTACAACATTTAAATTTATAAAAGAGTGCTCAAAAATAAGAAATGAGTCTGAGGTTAGATTAGCCCATATTTGTGGGCTATTTAGGTATTTCAATGCCTAGATATTAAGCTATCTTTAACATTTATTTAGCATGTACTAGGATGTAAATATATTAGCTTTTATTTTTAACTTAATTGCATAATTCATGCATTGCATTCATAATTAAATACATTTAGAATTAAGTTAGAATAGCTTGTGAGTGCATTACATGTATTGTTTGGTTTTAACATAGAGAATAAGGGTTTGCATATAAAAAATCCCCCATTTCTTTTCTTTATTTTATCTCCAATGGATGCATGCAGGAGAGTTGCACCAGTTATAATGCACAAGTGACAATCATGGATCTTTGTTCCGCATGATGTTCACCGCTTCACCTCTTCTTCAACCAACATCTGTCTGCATGCCTCCTCCTACAGCATAAAAGAACACTCCAGCCGCACCATCACCGGTAGGCCATCACCCCCGATCAACTACTGCGTAGAGAGTCAAGCCCTCCTCCATTCCACCACTGTCGGCCTCAATCACAAGCACAAGTCCACACCACCGCAAGCAAGCTGGGTGATAGACTGCTACGCCATTGATGGCTTGTGCTGATTACCGTGAGCACCTTAGCGTGCAACACCCTCACCGCCATCACCAGCAACCACCACCGTAGCCATTGCAACTCCACGCCGCAACTCCACACCCTGCACCTTCATCTCCCCCGTCAGTTAAGACGTTCGGGAAGTTTCTCGGACGTCTGACGCCCCTCGCTGCGACAAAAAGTGATAGCGATTTTACGCGGTTTGTTAATTGGGTCGTTGTAACCCGTAAATCCGCTTTCGCTCTTAAATTTATAATCCTAGATAGGGAAGTATTTAGGGTCGTCCAAGGAGGCAATATGGTTGCAAAATTGATTCTCTTGCTAGGAATATAAATCTCAACTTTCTTTTTGGTATTTTTTTCAATATATCATTTTTTTATTTTTAAGCTAAGGCAACATGCGAACTGATGGCGGGAAAAGTGATTTACACTTCAATTTAAATACTACTTCTATGTGGCAAGTAGAGCCTCTCCCTAAGCTCACTCTAGGAAAGTGGAGGCCTAGAATAATTAGGGAGAGGGAGTGAAGAATGCTGAAAATAAGCTAATAGAAATGCAAACAAGAAATGCAAAGAAGGCAACTAGATAATTGATAAAGTGTTTTACAAAAGGCCTAGTAGAGGAAAGCTTGTACTACTAGAAAAATGCAAATAAGAAAAGAAAACACAAATCCTCTAGATAGATGGTGAAGAAGAGGGCTTCTTGCTCCAAGGTTGGTGGCTCCCAATATTGAAAAAAGTCCTTCAACTCCTTCCTTGCAGTGCTCCGCCAAGGTGATGTCCTCCAAGGCAAGCCCTAGGGGGGCGTGCCCTAAGTTTCTCTCCAAGGGTGGACGTCCACCCTAAGTATTTCTCCTTTGCCTAGCCATCCTCCTTGAAGTGGAAGAGTCCTCCTCCTTGGCGTGGCTCAAGTTGAAGAGAGTGGGGAGAAGAAGGCACTAAAGGGGCTGGTGATGTGCCCCTTTAATCTCCTTCTCTACTCCTTCTTGGCTGTAGGTATAGGTGGTTTAGGTAGAAAAATATACTAAGGGAGGATGCCCCAAAATGGTGGTAGGTGGTGGCTTTTTATAGAATAGGAAGGGGGCTATGGTGACCTTTGAATTGGATGGCCAAGATGAGTTGATGGAGGTGGTTGGAGATCCCATGGCCAAGGAGAGTTGGCGCCACCTTAAGGGACACCAAGGGGGTAGTTATGGGTGTTGACACCCCTTAGTGTTGGCGCCAAAATGGGCTTTCTAGAAGGCTATTAGGTGGCGCCACCTTAAGGTTCTAGAAAGGGGGTATGTGGATGGCTAGGATGTGTTATATGGGTAGGTGTAGGGTGGATGAAGAGGCTGAAAGTTGGCGCCAAAATGGGGGTGGTTAGGGGTGGTTTTTGGCGCCAACTTGAAGTGTCCTTTGGTGGAGATAATGGGGTGAAGGGGTGGCTAGGTGGTGGCGCCAACTTAAGTAGGGTAGCTAGCTTAGGTAGGCTTGAGTTGGTGGAGCTAGCTAGGGTTGATTTTTAAGGTAATGGATGGCCAAGGAGCTGGTTGTTAGCTAAGCTAAGCTAAGCTAAGATAAGCTAAGCTAGCTTAGCTAAAGGTGGAGTAGAGGAGAAGGTAATGGAGCTAGGGTTTTGAGGAAGGAGCTGAGGAGAAGTCTGGAGCTGGAGCTGGCTGCTGCTGAAGAGGCTGGCATGGGGCTACTCTAGCTGGCTTAGCTTGCTAGTTCTTTGCTAGTTGCTAAGCCAAGCTAAAGTGATCTAGCTTCTACCAAAATGAGCTGAGGTGAGCTAGGTCTGGTACTCCCGGGGAGAATCAAGCTGGTTGAGGCAGCTAAGGTAGCTTAGCTCAACTGAGTTGAGCTAAGCTGAGTCCCCGGGAGCTGGACTTGAGCTTCCTGAGCTGGGATGAGTTCTTCTTCAGCTGGTTGGAGCTGAGTGGAGCTGGATGTAGCTGGATCTGAGCTGGGGTGAACTCCTGTCAACTTAGTTGAGCTAGCTAGAGCTCCCTATGGACTAGTGGGAGCTGAGATGAGCTAGACTCAGCCAAGTTGAGCTGGATCTGAGCTGACTTGAGCTAGGGTGAGCTAAGGTGAACTCTCTTGAGCTACCATCCAGCTGAGATTAGCTGAATGGAGCTGGGATGAGCTAACCCTAGTTCAAGTAAGCTAGGTTCCAGCTGCGGTGAGCTGGATCAAGCTGAAGTGAGCTGGATCAAGCTGAGGTGAGCTAGATCAGGCTGAGTTCCAGCTAGTCTGGGCTTCTCCTTCACCATTTGCCTTCTTGAGTGTTAGGGTTTTAGGGATCTATATATCTGTTCATCCCTAACACTCACAAAAACATATTAAAAAGACAATAAAAAATGCAATGCATGCCTAACCTATTTTATGCCTAAATGCAGCCCAAAAACCCGTTTGCGGAGTAAAATCCTAAGAGCTAGGTTTGTTTTAATGCATAAGAATGATGATAAATGCATAAGAAGGCACCAAAGGGGCTGGTGATGTGCCCCTTTAATCTCCTTCTCTACTCCTTCTTCTTGGCCGTAAGTATAGGTGGTTTAGGACTCTTCCACTTCAAGGAGGATGGCCAGGCAAAGGAGAAATACTCAGGGTGGACGTCCACCCTTGGAGAGAAACTTAGGGCATGCCCCCCTAGGGCTTGCCTTGGAGGACATCACCTTGGCAGAGCACTGCAAGGAAGGAGTTGAAAGACTCTTTTCAAGATTGGGAGCCACCAACCTTGGAGCAAGAAGCCCTCTTCTTCACCATCTATCTAGAGGATTTGTGTTTTCTTTTCTTATTTGCATTTTTCTAGTAGTACAAGCTTTCCTCTACTAGGCCTTTTGTAAAACACTTTATCAATTATCTAGTTGCCTTCTTTGCATTTCTTGTTTGCATTTCTATTAGCTTATTTTCAGCATTCTTCACTCCCTCTCCCTAATTATTCTAGGCCTCCACTTGCCTAGAGTGAGCTTAGGGAGAGGCTCTACTTGCCACATAGAAGTAGTATTTAAATTGAAGTGTAGATCACTTTTCCCGCCATCAGTTCGCATGTTGCCTTAGCTTAAAAACAAAAAAATGATATATTGAAAAAAATACCAAAAAAAAAGTTGAGATTTATATTCCTAGCAAGAGAATCAATTTTGCAACCATATTGCCTCCTTGGATGACCCTAGATACTTCCCTATCTAGGATTATAAATTTAAGAGCGAAAGCGGATTTACGCATTACAACGACCCAATGTAAAATCGCTATCACTTTTTGGCGCCTCCACACAGCATCTCAACAACCTTCGCATGCCACCCACTGCACTCCTCCAGCAGCTCCAAATCGCGTGCACCACGTGCATCTACGGACCGCGCCACGAATCCCTGCCGCACACACCGCCCGCAGCAGCAAGCAGCCTCCGCCTACGGCTGCAGCAACATGTGCAGCAGAGTGTGAACCCTCATCTCCAGCATGCGCCCCCTTTAGCAAGTCCCCTTCGCCTCCATTCCCAACATACGCCCGCGCCCCTTTCAGTAGCGCCCAGCAGCGCTTGCGGCCTGCAGTAGCAGCAGATGCGGCAGCGCTCCTCCAGCAGCTTCCGCAAGCATGCCCGCACAACCCACACATGCCCTCCCTGACTCCTCCAACACACGTGTGTGCTCATGCACCTCCTCGCGTGCGCGCCTTTGCAAGTGCCACACCAGCAACAGCAACAACCACCGTCAACGCTCCTCACCTCCGACCGACCACCTCCGGCTACGTCCTGCCTCGCCACCAGCACCAAAAGAAGCGACCCGGAAACAGCTACCTTCGGCAAGCTCCTCTCCTCCGGCCTTCGCCTCTCCTCCACGCGCGAGCAAGGGGATGAATTTCCCCTGTTTTGCTAAAGTGAAGAGGGTATTAGTTATTACATTTAGTGCCATTGTGAAATTTTATTGCTATATTATTGTGCTACATTGCAAAATATGTTCTTCAAATGTGCAAAATTGCTATTACAACATTAGCTCTTATTGTTTACTTAATCTGAAAGTGATTTTGACTCCATTTCTTGACGAAATTAATAGTGAACATCGATTTTTAACCCTTGCGAGTTTAAATAGGCCATTGCCTCCCTATGGACACGACTCGCTCCTAATTGAGTGGTTATTTTAATTATTTTGATTAGTCAATTTTCCACCACTTGGAAATACAACGACAAATCATCTTAATCATCATTTTCTAAAGCAAAAGTCAACTCGTCAAATGGCTCCATTGCCGAGGAGGCAATGAGCTTGTTAAATTCACATTTATCTATTTATTTTTTTACATTTTAGTTGAGGCATATTTTAATTTGATTATCTATTTGGTGCGAGGGTACTTGTATTCCGAGACGAGTTGATGCACCAGCCTCAGCGACACTGAGGTGGACCTTGTTTCCACCAATTGGAGGAGAGACCAAGCTTTGTATCTACAAGGAGGAGCTTGAACATTGGTGAACCTTGTTGTCACCAACTAGGAGGAGGACATCTAGAGTGATCATCTTCATCTCCGTCGATTTTTCAATAGATAGAATTTAGGTTTTGAAACTTCACTTTTCTTTATTTTCTTGCACATACATTTGGTTTGAGACCCTTGTTCTGGGGTACATTTTTAGGGGTTTGTTCTCCTATTCTATTTTAGGCTCATGTTGGGTAATTTTCGGGAGTCTGTTCCCAATTCTTTAGGCTTAGGTTTTTCTTCTCTTTTGTGGATTGATTTTATTTGTGCATAAGTAGTAAAAAAAATAAAACAAAACATGAGTTTCCTGCTAGAAGCTGCCTGCCCCTAGGACGAACCATTCAGGTGTGTATGAGCTATCTCTAGATTTATTTTCTACATTGCATGCATTTTGCATCGCTAATTGCTGGAAGTAAGGTACGTATCCTCTTACTTTGCATCCATATTTTGATCACGCATTTGCATTTGGACTTAATTCCTATACCACATAATTTGTCTTGAAATGATCTAACAAGTGGTCACATTAAATTTCTGAAAAGGACTAAGTAAAGGAGGAACACAATAGAACCCAAGGAGTTGATTTGAGATATTGTGTTACGGTTCAAAATTCAAATTCAAACTTTTACGGTGAATACACATGTGCATGACTGCGCACTAAAGAACACAATTAGGCACTCATAGGTTTTGACCTGCAAGGAAAGAACTCTCCTACCATTGGATACCAAAGTGCTTGAAACTTAAGTTAAAAGATTTTGTAACTCCAAGGAGGGGGATACCCTATCACGGATTTTTAAGGGTAGTTAAGAAGCACCATGAAAGCACAGCTTCAAAGGAAGGCATAGGCCTACTTGCATCCCTCGATCTTCCATCCTTGGAGTACTTTACCATTTGAACTTTAGGGCAAAGCACCTAAGTTCCAATTAAATCTTCATTAAGGCATTTCGTAGGTCGACAATAGGCACGGAATTGATTGGGCAATTTGTATTGTCACCTACAATTCGACTTAAATCTCAAAGGCCTTATTGATTAAAGACATAAAAGTCCTTTGGAATTGTGTTTGTATTGTTTGTGTATGCTTGGTAGGCGATCTCTAAGGAGACAACTTGTGTTTAATTCAGAACCTGAAAGAATCCTTAAGAGAGTCAACCAAGAGAGAAGAGAGATGGCCGAGGAAGGTGAAAATAGAATTGTGGAGAACCAACAATCTTTGAGAGATTATTTTATCCCTACCAACCTGTCATACACTGAGAAGACCTGGGGGGAACAATCCATATGAAATCAAGAGTAGTACCATATCTCTGTTGCCCTCATTCTATGGTACTTCTAGGGAGGACCCTGTTGGGAGTGCTTGATCGGGTTTTAAGAATATCGCATTGCAGTACAGTCAAAAAAGCATTCAAAACAAATATAATTTTACTACTCAAATTTTAAGTCCAAGGTCGAACACAGGGAGCAAATGTAATTCACACACTAATCTCAATAATAAATGCAAATTGAACATATAATACTACTCAAAATCTAATTAGGAATGTAAAGCATGAGTATATGAAGCATAAAAAGAATTGTAGCTAAAAATAATGAAATTGATTTCTCTCTCTCTTGAATCTTCTTCTTCCTTTGGCTTCTTCTTCCTTCTCTTCTTCTTTCTCTGTCATTGGCTCCTTCTCTGGCTCTTTTCTTCCTTTGCCTTTTCTCTGGCTTTCTTCCTTCTTCTCATTGTCTTCTCTTTCCTTTGCCTTGTTCTATCTTCTTCTTCCTTCTTCTCTATCATTGGTTGTTTCTTGCTTTTCTCTTTCTCTGCCTTCTGCCTTAAGCTTCTTCTTCTTCAGTTTCATCCTTCTCTGAATTTCTCCTTCCTTCTTCTTCTTCCTTGGCATCTTCCTTCTTCTCTGGTGATGTAAACATGTTTACATTGCATAAGATGTCTATTTATGCATGTTCTTAAGCATAGAATTGCATTGCATACTATAAATATTGCATAACATGCATCATCTTGCATTTAGATTAGTTTGAATAAAATGGAGGTTAATTGTCTCCTTTTATGTTCAGGGACAGGGCAAAATTTTTATTGGGGTCTTGGATCTAAGATCTAACCATATAGATGTGATCAGGGCAACGATTGGAGTTCAACGACTCCAAGATCATCCTAATAAGACATCTGTAGCATCAGATAGAGATCGGGGAACCCTAGAAGATCAAGGGCCAAGATGGTGTGAATCCACACTTCAAATGATAAATTCGACTGCACAGATGGATTCGGATCGATGATCGTAGCCTAACGACACGAAAATCGACTTAATCCGACACCCGTGGCACCATCTACATCATCCAGAAGATGGACGGCCAAGATGGCGTGGCAGACGAGATGGCGCCACATCTCGGCCGCCCAACCGGTTGCCCTCAACTGCTGAAGCTTCTAGCGCCCACGCATCTCAGCCATTCGATCAAGATCCAACAGCTGAGAGAGGAGCTCAACCGGTGCTTGAAGATTCTGAAGGACCGCTGAAAGGCGCAACCGTGACCGTTGGATCTCAATCCAACGATCCAGATCACACGATCAAGGATTACTCCGCCTGCCCATCCACTCTCATAGCGCCATGGGCGAGAGCGCTTAAGCGCAGCACGAGCGAGCATTTGAATCCTCGCGAGCTGCGGTTGGGTGAAGGTACGTGGGTGGGATCGATCGCCCGATGAGGATTGAGCGGCTACAGGCGCTTGATAGCATCCACACACTATTGCACGCTCACGCCTCATGCGAGATCGCACATGGGCATTGCACGTAAAGGAGGCGCTGCGAGGGGCGAGTTAAGCCGTTCGATCTCACGATCGGATGGCTAAGATCGGCAGAACGTGGAGCATGCGTCTCATTCGCAGGAGGCGAGCAGCTGCCCCACTAAGCCCACAATTAGGCTTTAGCGACGATTTTATCCATCACTAAAGACCCCTGATTTAATGTTTCTCAAATTAAAATGACCAAATTGCCCTCACTCCTTGCAACTATAAAAGGAGACCCCCTTCACATGAAATTCTCATCCCTTCTCTCCTCTACCTCTCCAAAGCTCAAGAGAAGCTTGTCCCACACCCGGGATGCTCCTCACAAGATAAAGTCAAATTTTCGCTCTCATTTCGAAAGCGATCCCACGACGACGACGACGTGCTGCCCCATTCTCGTTCCTCCTGCCTCGACCTCCTTCTTCCCGCTCCATCCTCCTTCGTCTAGGCGGCGTCTCGTCCGGCTCGTCCTCCAAGCAATCGTCGAGGAGGATAACTTCTCTCTCCCATTCTTCTTTACAGCTTTCTAGAGTAGAATTTTCCTGCTTTCTAGTGTAGCTGATTTCTCGCTTTCTAGTGTAATTCTTCTCTGATTTTATTTTATAAACATTTTGAATTATTGAATGCATGTTCTCTCTCTCTCTCTCGTTTATTCTTATTGTTAATATGGCTTCATTGTAATTACATCGCTTCACTTTTCAACAAAAATTCTTAAAAAAATATAATTACAAATATAGATCGACGTAGCCTCCCTGAGTTCGACTTGAGATTTCTATTTCGGTATAAATTTTATTTGTTGAACACGAGTTCTTATTGATTTTTTTCGTGTTTTATAACTTACAAATCATTTACCTCACTTCTCTTCTTTTTTATTGTGATTGCAGGTACTCTTTCAAAATGAGCAAAAGCGGTAGATTGGAGCAAAGTGCTGTTGAAGGTTCTGTAAGTTATCCCCCACTTCCCACCCATTAGTTTTCATTTCACCACATAATAACACAAACATCAATCAACCTAGGTGTTCTTGTAAACTCTAAGGTTAGTTTTGTTTGTTTGTTTGACACCCACACCTACCTCAACCTCTATAATTAAAAAGAAAAATAAAAAAAAAATTCTCACAGAGGTACACAATCTCATCTGATTTTCAAACTCAACCAGTAATCCAATCTTTGGAATCGATACACACATCCAAACACATAATTGAGTAGAAATCAGATTAGGTAATCACTTGTATGCCTAATTAAGTGGTGCAACAGGCCAATTGTTTGAGTTGATTGAGTCGCACCAACTTAATTAAAATCAACTCATCAAGTAGCTGCCGCTTAGGTTCAACTCTTAGGGATTTACCAGGCACTCCACATTTTTTTAAGCTTCGAAGGAAAACATCTTCACCTGTGCTTTCAAAACTTATTTGAAAATACCTAAAGTTGAATCCTAAAAGCTACTAAGCAAGATTTGAACCCTAAAATTCAACGCATTAAAAATAATCTTGCTTGAAAACCACTGGTTGTGCATGCACACACACTTCAATCAATCATTAAGGGCACAACCCAGATAAAGGGCCCATCACATTCCAAAACACATTCAAACTTAGCCCTAAATAAAATAGAGTAGACGTTGGCCTTAAGGATTCTACTCGCTCTTCAAAGCCCAAAACGAGATTATTTTCGATTAGTCTGTTTCTACTGTTTAATCTGATGTCTAGCTAGGGGAGCAGAATCAAACGATCACGGCTAGAGGGTACACTAGGAAGTGGAGGCGCAAGCCGAAGGAAGAACCTTCTCCCCAGTCCCTCCTTCTAATAGGTTGGATTGAACAGATAGAAGCAGATCAAATCATTTCTCTATCTTAAGATGGATTTTGGGAGTCTGTAGGTCTTTAGGCTAACCCACTTAAGGACAGGTTTGATTGCTTGTATTGTAGGGCACCTTTCTTCCTCCCGTCTCTCATGAATCCTTCCACATATTATAAGCATTCCTGCTCTTTCCCTCCTGATTTGAATTATCCTCAACATGACGATTATCCTGACTCGTATTGTAATCAACCATCAGTTAGTTGGGATAACTTGGATTGGGGATACAGTTCCGGACCTCTGTGTTTAGGGTCTAACCCTGAATACTATGATTGTGATTTCTATCTTTCTCAGAACCACATCGATTATAGATTGTCAACCTTTCATGGACAACCTAATACGATCTACAATCAAGAAGGATACACTGATTTTTACCCATCCTCTGATTACACTGCCTTTAGGTCATCACCACCTTTTGAACAATTCGAAATGACCTATTATCAGGAAGGGTATAACGAATCTCAATTCGTTAACTCCTCTACACTGATCCCAAACCCGTCCAACCCTGAACCAACTCATTTGGTTCAGGGTAATCAGGTTCAAGATAAGGTTCTGGCTAACTTGAGGAATATCATACAATCTTTAGAAGTTTAGCCAATACCTTCCATTGAAAGATTGGTGCCCCTGATTGAAATGATTGATGATTTGAACAAGTATTTGTTGGATTGGCTCCAGGATGTTAAGGATAAGAACCCGGGTGAGTTTCTACTTGGGAAGTTAGCAAAATTGAGGATGAGATTTGTGGTTGCTTTAGTTCAGTCATGGGATGATTCCCTGGATGAACTCCCTTCAGGAGAGCCAATGTCAGAACCCGCTCAGGCACCTGTTTGGGGGGACACGTGTTACGAGGCTGACTAGATTGAATTAGAGCAACTAATTAAGGATGATCTGATTTCTTCACTTGAGATCTATGAGCTAGGGTACGAGGAAACGTATGCCTCCATGGATCAGAAAGTGACAGATGATTTTGGGACATACATTAATACGGATCTTGATTTCTTTGATTCTGATGGTGAAGATTCAAGTTGCGAAGTCTCATGCGAGTTTACAAAACACGATTTCTGTGAGACGATTGGGCCTGAGGAATCTGATAGATCATTTGATAGCCCAAAAACTAAGGAAACTGATCTTATCAGGGCTCACCTTACAGTTCCAAACTTGCATTTTCTGGAGGATTCAATCAAACGCCCTGATTGTCAATTCACCCCATTGAGCTTATCAATGATTTTGTTTTTGGGATAACCAGACCCAAGTCAATTCTAATTCAACCACGTCTTTTAAACTTGGAGATTTCAGATGGGGTGATTAATATGCAAGAGGTCTCGAAATTTGACATTCTGAATGAGGAGAACAGAAGCTGGGAAGTTCTAATTTAGGAAGCTAACTCCAGAGGAAGTAGAAGACTGCGTCTAAGGGTTCCATTTCATCTGAAACCAACAAACCAAAACACTGATGACATTTGTTTTGAGGATGTTCAACCTAAGCATACATTCATTGATTATCCTTTTGATATCGAATTCTCTGTAACTCGACTTTTTGGTCTTGGGTTGCATCCTTATAAATTGCAGGCCCGACCCCGCTTGCATACTGATTTAAGGTTTTGGGTAATTTTTATCCAAAACCTTAGATTCTCGATTATGGGGTATGGGTCTGCATCACAATCTGGTCCACATTTGTGGGCATCTGTTGGTAGGTTAGAGGTTTCTTCTTTGTATTTTGATTCTGACCTGCACCTGTGAATTCTTTATTTCTCTTCTTTGTATAGTGTAACTAGCTGAAGGCACTAAATTCAGCACGTAAACAGTTTTTTTTTGTTTATCTCGGAGCGGACCCGACATTCATGTAATTCAGGTTCTTTCTACTCTATTCCACTCTATTTTATGTCTTTTTAATACAATGAGGACATTCCATTAGATAGGCATGGGGGGTGGATATTCATCTCTGAATTTATTCATCAGCTCCATAGATTTATTTTATTTTCTTTTATTTATATATATAAAAAAATTGAATTATAAAAAGAGAACTTGGGTCTAAGAAAATTTTCAATCTTAGGAAATACTACATTATGATCTGAACACAAAGACCCTTCAGGTCTTTAGACTTAATCAGCCTGTGTATCCACTAAAATGTAGATTTATTTTTTGAGTCATCACCAACTTGAATTCTATTTTAATCTGAGTAAATAAGTTTGGGTGATAAGTACATGACTTATCAATCCACCCTCTGATTGAGGGAACTTTGAGTTTTAAGCATCTACACACTATCTTTGCACTGACTCGTTCGACGATTTTAACAGAAATTGGGTAGCTAATGAACCTTCTAGGGTGATATGGCTGGCAAGTTATCGTGGGTAATAGCCCATAGGTAGGTTGTCCAGAGCCCAATCACTAGACCTTTCTCTTTTTGCTGCCTTTAGGTAAATCTTAGACCAGGGAAGCCACCTACTCAAAAAAAAACAGAGAAAAAGAAAGTCAAAAAGAAAAGAAAAAGAAAAGTAGAAAAGAAGAAGAAAATAAAAGAAATAAACCACACTTCGCCGCACGAGTATGGCTGGCAAGTTGTCAATGGTAACAACTCATTGACCGATTGTCCAGAACTTAGCTCAATAAATGCACTGAAAATTCCCAAAACATTTAGGAAGAAGCGGACAAGTAGAATAAACTGGGAAGATATATACCGGATTCACCCTTGTGTTGACCCCATAAAAATAAAAGTAGGGAGAAAGCTACCAGTTGTAAAGATACACCTTTAGGTAGAATTCTCTTTTTAAGGTCACCTAGAGGCGTAGAAATCCAAAGTCTATTTTTACTGTTGCCAATGAGTCTATCACATCCACAATAAGATGCTTAGAACTTAGGGTTCTCATCAAATCTTGGGTGAGTTGAATGGCCGTAGAAAGCCACTCTTAAACCCTAAAACTTGAAAATCCAAAAAAAATAGAAAAGAAGAAAAAGAGAAAAAGAAATTTTTCTTTGAATAAGGCAAGGACTTGAGGCGGTCTGCATTTGGCAAATATCCGGGCACTGTTGTATCTTTGAAAGTTCGGATACTAAGTAAATATTTTCTTAATGATTGAAAATAACTCATGCCCAAATAATCTAACCTGATTCTTTTATAAATAGCATATAGTTTTTGCTAGGGACTATCAAAAGATAGGCATGGGGATGTGATGTAAACATGTTTACATTGCATAAGATGTCTATTTATGCATGTTCTTAAGCATAGAATTGCATTGCATACTATAAATATTGCATAACATGCATCATCTTGCATTTAGATTAGTTTGAATAAAATGGAGGTTAATTGCCTCCTTTTATGTTCAGGGACAGGGCAAATTTTTATTGGGGCCTCAGATCCATGATCCAACCATACAGATGTGATCAGGGCAACAATTGGAGTTCAACGACTCTAAGATCACCATAATCAGACATCTGTACTATCAGATAGAAATTGGGGAACCCTAGAAGATCAAGGGCCAAGATGATGTGAATCTGCACTTTAAACGATAAATCTGACTGCACGAATGGATTTGGATCAATGATCGTACCCTAACGACGCAAAAATCGACTTAATCCGACACCCGTGGCACCATCTACATCATCCAGAAGATGGACGGCCAAGATGGCACCATGTGGCACCATCTCGACTGCCCAACCAACCGCCCTCAACTGCTGAAGCTTCTAGAACCCACACATCTCAGCTGTTGGATCAAGATCCAACAGCTGAGAGAGGAGCTCAACCGGCGCTTGAAGATTCTGAAGGACCGATGGGAAGGCACAACCATGACCGTTGGATCTCAATCCAATGGTCCAGATCACGCGATCAAGAATTACTCCGCCCGCCCATCCATGCGCGTAGTGCAGTGGGCGAGAGCACTTAAGCGCAGCGCGAGCGAGAGTTCAAATCCTCGCGAGCTGCGGTTGGGCAAAGGTGCGCAGGCGCGATCGACCACCCGATGAGGATCGAGCGACTACGGGCGCTCGATAGCGCCCACGTGCTATTGCACGCTCACGCCTCACACGCGATCACATGCGGGCTTATGCATAGAGGAGGCGTGCGAGGGGCGAGTTAAGCCGTCTAATCTCATGATCGGATGACTAAGATCGGCAGAACGTGGAGCGCGCGTCTCATGTGCGGGAGGTGAGCAGCCGCCCCACTACACCCACGATGGGGCTTTAGCAACAGTTTTATCCATCACTAAAGACCCCTGATTTAATGTTTTTTAAATTAAAATGACCAAATTGCCCTCACTCCTTGCAACTATAAAAGGAGATCCCCTCCACACGAAATTCTCATCCCTTCCTTCTCTCCTCTACCTCTCCAAAGCTCAAGAGAAGCTTGTCCCACACCCGGGATGCTCCTTGCGAGATAAAGTCAAATTTTCGCTCTCATTTCGAAAGTGGATCCCGCGACGACGACGACATGATGCTCCATTCTCATTCCTCCTGCCTCGACCTCCTTCTTCTAGCTCTGTCCTCTTTCGTCCAGGCGATGTCTCGTCCGGCTCGTCCTCCAAGCAATCGTTGAGGAGGATAACTTCTCTCTCCCATTCTTCTTTACAGCTTTCTAGAGTAGAATTTTCCTACTTTCTAGTGTAGCTGATTTCTCACTTTCTAGTGTAATTATTATCTGGTTTTATTGTATAAACATTTTGAATTATTGAATGCATGTTCTCTCTCTCTCGTTTATTCTAATTATTAATATGGCTTCATTGTAATTACATTGCTTCACTTTTCAACAAAAATTCTAAAAAAAGTATAATTGCGGATACAGATCAACGTAGCCTCCCTGAGTTCGACCTGGGATTTATATTCCGGTATGAATTTTATTTGTTGAACACGAGTTCTTTGCTTTCAAACTACAACGACAGGTTTTTCAAAACCAAACACATTAGCGTAGCAACTCGAGGCTTCAACATCTGGCTTTTCTCCTTCTTCTTCGCTGCCTGACCTCTTCTTCTTCCACTCTTGATTTGGCTATGGCACAAAATCCTTTTATGTGCACACAGTCACTCTTCTAGTTCTGAGGTTGGACTAAATGTCCCACCTCCCTTGCACACTATAGTATCGAATGTCTAGCTTAATTGGCAAGGCTTCTATGGCCTTTGACTCCACTTGCTAGCCTGGATGCGTTCGTGCCTCAAGTCCGCGTCGCCTGGGACTCTCGCTTGGAGCAGCAACAACTAGAGCATAGCAAGCGAGCTTCAAGCTCCTTCGTCAATGGCGGTCTATGGTCGATACCTAATAAACATGAGAACGACCTCACGGCCACGTCAAATCATCCAAGGAGCTTCGCCGAGGCACGACGAGTGTGCTACGATGGTTGGCGTGGCGTGGGGATGGCTGTGGTGGCAGATCTAGGGCTTACTGTGGCCTTGTAAGTGGGTGTGTTCAAGGGTGCTTTTGGGTGGTCGACAGAGTGAATGAAGTGGGGGATTATGATCAGTGAGTCGTTGCGGAGGTTGTTGGGCGGTTGGCGAGGAGGATGAAGGTGCGAGGCGATGGGAGCACCTTGCCGAAGGGATCGCCAGAGGTAGAGAAGGTGATGGTGATCAGTGGCGTCGAGGGTAGGTTTAGGGAAATAAAGAGAGGGAAAGGGCATGAGAGAGAGAGAGTCTAAGAAACCTAATCTAAGGACGAAGGGAAATGGAATCCCATGCCGATATGGTTGCTAGACGTGGGAAAGATGAATACCTCCTTAGGTGAGGCGACGACGACGATGGGGCAGAAGCAGCACCCGCTGGTGTTACTCGACACGGATGAATGAGAGGTAGACAACCCAACCATTGGTATTGTGGTTGGGTGACACGAGAGCGAGGGAGGAGCTGCTGGAGCTTGCAGAGGGTTGCGGTCGGTGAGGAAAGAAGAATGTGGGGGATTCCAGCCCAATTCCAAAGCTAAGGAGACTCGGTTGAATCTGGGGAGTCTTAAATAGGCCTTTGGAGAAGGATTTGTGCTTGGAAGCCAAGCTTCCAAGCAAGGTATGGTCTCCGGAGTTGGAATCTTCAAAAGACCCAAATCTCTCATGCGTTCGCATTAGAGATTGGGTAGGAATTAGGGGTCACAAATGGGTTCAGATTGGAGGAGATTACTCAGAGAATCTCCCTTCCAATTTTGGGAGGGATTCTCTGAGCAATCAAGGAGAATCCTCCTTTTAAAGCTTGCCGGAGTAGGATTCCTCCACTATAATGGTGGAGGGACCTAATTACAAAGAATGATGAAGAAGCTAGGGGGCTTTCTAAGGGTTTTTGAAAGATAGGGGTACAAATATAATCAGGTTGAACCTATTTGCAAAGTGGGTCAAGATGAGTTCCCCTTAGGTCCAAATTTTGGTACAAACCTAATTTGGACCTAAGGAATCTAATGGTGAAGTTGGATTTTGGGTTTGACTACGTTTGATAGGGTAATTTATGTAAAAACTCAATTTAGGGTAAATATTTGTCTGAGACCCCATTCTAGGTCAAAATGGGTTCCAATGGCCAATTTGAAAGTTCTAAACCCTGGAGAATATTTTTCTATGATTTTAAGAGGATTTAGGTGAATTTTATCCTAACCAGAACTTTGTTCAATCAAGTGGGTATGTTTTAGGGTTTCAAGAAGTCATTTAATTCACATGACACACACAAACCCTTTTCTATCAAATCCAACCCACTTTTTATCTTGTTAAGACCTTTTGATCTTTGTTTAGCCCTTGATAAAACTCGTGGTTGCACTGCATTGGTAAAATTACAGTTTTACCCCTTGCTTCTTGCTCATCTCTTAGAAAGGTTATGCAGTGAATTAGGACCTCTAGTTGGCTATGTAGGAGCCTTTATTCTCTTCATTGGGTCAAAATGAGCTAGTTAGGGCTCATGATGGTGTTCCCATCATGCCCTCATGCCTAGCTTTTGCTAGTCCCTTATCAAAATTTTAGGGTTTTAACTTTAATTCTAGACCATGAGGTCTTTTGATGTTCAAAAACTATGATGTGTGCTTTCTTCTGTGGATTAGGTTAGAATGTCAATAGTAGGCCTAGAGGTACTCAAGTACCAACCAAGATTCTGACCTGACCAACTCTAGCCTCAGTCTGCTGCGAAGGTTTTTAAGGCCCATAGGAACTATCCTAAGGTTCGTTGGACTCCGCAGTTAAAGCACCCGTGCTTGTAACATATTTTAGCCTTGGTTCAGTTTACAGTGCATTTTTGTAAGAGAGAGACAGAGGAATTTTCTTTGTTTGGAGACTTTTATCTCTTTTTTCTTTTTATTTCTATCTTCGGATTGGCTTCTCAACATGGTCTGTATCAGATTCCTAGTCCCCATCATCAATCCTCGAAAGGTCCCTGGCAGTCGATGCTTCGAGATAATACCACCCATGGTAACCCCCAGAACCTTGGCTTTTAAGATTTCGAGATAATCCAGCCCATGGCATTCTGTAGCTAAATCCAAACCCTGGCAATCGACATTTCAAGATAATGCCGCCCATGGCATCTGAACCAGCACAGGGTGCTTACATGCCCCCGATAGGATATGTAAATATCCTAGGAGACAAGCACCAACGAGACAATATGTTATTACGTATCTTCGAGGGAAATTTCCCGCCTCTTCGCACCGGGAACTCATCCAAATCAACTAGTGTCGATCAGCTGCTTCTAATCTGGGTGAATTTTTCAGAATAATTTAAACGCATTTGCATGATTTTGATACTTATGCGCACTGAACCAGACTATGTGTGGATTGGGGTGCTTAGGTTACCGAGTCCCGCAAACTAGAGGTCAATTAATAAGGCCGAATACTCCCTAAGCCTTAGACCTAATACTTAAGCTTTGCATTTTACTCAACCTCTTGAGGACTATCCAGATCTTAGCAGATACTTGAATTTTTGAGCCTAGGAGTGTAGCCCAAGAGGCCTAAGATTAGCGTTCCTACTAATCTCTTCTAAGTTTCATTAGCACTTTTTCCTTTTATTTTCTTTTTCTTGATATGGTCTAGAACTTAGTTAATCCCTTAATTTCTTATTAATGACTATCTCTTTTCTTTTCTACTTGTGCTTCTTTTTTGCATTTTTCACTTTTCCCTTTTTTTCTCCTCAAGATTTGTATGGCCTCAAAATTTTCTTTTCTCCTATATTTTTTTGTTCTTTTTCATAATTTTCTATTTTTTTTGGTATTTTTGGAATATGTGCTTTTTTTGTGAGAACCCTTTCGAACTTTTGATTTTTGTATGTTTGCACTTTACCTCCCCCCATGCACAAGTTTTGCAATGTCCTCATTGTAAACGGAGGGTGTGAAATAGGTTTGGGTTCAAAAATTTAGAATAGGATTTATCAGGTGGGCGAATGAGTCTGGAATCACTATTGCGGATGATTTCAAGTTCTAGCACATGTATCAGAGGTGGGATCGACTGTTCTAAAATTGAACTAAGGGTGCAATAGACGTGAAGTACAAAAGGATAATCAGAAGTATCTTGGGTTTTTGGAATGACGGGTTGCCTCCCGTTGAGTGCTAATTTCAACTCCTTCAGCCGAGCAGGAAATGGTATGGAGAGGGAGTGGTCAAATCAGCTGAGTTTTGTAAAACAAGCACCTTGAATAAAAGCCTGGTTGGTCTAACCAGGTGCTTATTCAGATCAACAGGCAGATGGTGCAGCCCAAATCCAATCAATCTGGTGGGTTGATCAATGTGGATCAAGAGGTGTGGAACCCACCATATACTATGGAGCTCGGAATGATACGGAAGTGTGAACCTAGGGTTTGGCTGAGTTGAATCTGCCTGATCAGAGTAGGGATCCTTAAAATAATCAGTGGATGATGCAGAAACCCTATAGGAGTGATCAGAGAATGATGGGGCATGATTTGTGGTCTGATCAATGTCCGAAACCCAAAAAAGATGTGGAGGTGAATCATCTGCAATCGGCTCAATAAGAGGGGAATCAGAATAGAAATTGAGTCTGGTTGCGGGTCGAGGTTGAAAATAGGTTTGGACGGGTTCTGTATATGTCGAGGAGGTGGCATCTATAAGAATTGTGTATGAGGGCTCCTCTAAAAAGGAATTAAAGGTGGGTTCATTTAGAGAGTCCTTATAGTGGCCATCAAATTCAAAAGTGAATGCGTAAAGAGTGTTTATAGGATAAAGAAAATCTGGGTCAAGAAAATAGTCGAATTCTGGGTTGCAATCACTCTCGGCACTTTCTGGTTTTGATTCCTGAGGACTGAAAGGAAATGATTCCATCTCAATGGAACTTGAATTTAAATTAGTGATCTCGGGATCAAGGACCTCAGAGTCAGCATCGAAGAGTGAATCATGTGAGGTGAGGTCGTAGATTGGCTCATAGTTGTCAGGAAACAATGGTTCTCTGAAATCATGGTAAGATTCGAAATCGTCAGAAAAATTGAGAGAATGAAGTTCTAAATTAGATTCGAGATCAGTGGTTCCACCACAGAATAAATCACAAGATGTAGACTCAGCAACCTGACCTGGATCTAGCCTATTTGTAGATTCTGAGCTTAAAAAGTGTCCTTATAGGGTATGGGCTCAGGTTTTTGGCTTGTGGGGAAGACCCAATCAAAACCCCATTCTTCCAACTCCTCGATTTCTGTATCATAAATTGGTGTGACTTTCAAAAAATACATATGTATCTCTGAGGATGTTGAAGAGGAATATTCATCAAACAAAGGCCTAGAATCATAATCCCAATTCAAACTTTGATCGTCATCATACGGGTCCTTGTAATCATCCCAATCAGGCTCAGATCCAGATTCTAGGCTGAGGATGTGGGTTGAAATACTAGAATCTAGGTTAGAATTACCTTTGAGGGTCACCTTATCAAAAAAGGGGTGGGATTTACACCCTCGAGAGGTTTTGTGTTAATCTCATCATTACAGGAGTCTTGGAATTCTATGCTTGGTGAACCAGAATTTTGGTTTTCTAGGGATAACTCAAAATCATGTTCTCCTGCAATTGGGACTTCCCAACCTAATTCAAGATCAGGCATGTTATATTCCATCTGGGTTGGGAATCCACAACAACCTTGTGCCTCAAACTTGAGATTTGGGAAGTCATGTTGATCCTCAATATTAGTCCAAGATGTTTCATTAACTGTTTGGGGCATGTACAGGTATTTTTGATCGATAACTAACTTATTTCAACAATTTCATCATCTCTTCCCATTTTTCAAGATCATCTTGGTGTTTTTCCCAAAGTACAGGATTTATCATGCATTGGAGATATTCAAAGTTATGCAATTTTTCTATCTTAATGTATCCTGTTATGAGAATGTCTAGAGTTGATCCCTTTGTTGCTTCTGTTAATAACAATTGAGCACAATTTATGATGAAAGTTGTTGCCGGTACACTAACCTGAATGTCTTCTACAGGTTTTGAGGTTTTGTACTCAATCTCATAAAATTCAAGGGCATTCTCAATCATTCTATCTCTCATGGATCTTTGTGATTCAGGTTTTTTGAATGGTTTACCTAAGTACCCAGGCTGCATATTTGAATCAGATGGTGGAATCAAGATGTAGAATCAAAATTCAAGTCTTAGAATGAAGTAATTTGATCTGAATAGAGACTCCTAAAGAAAATCTATGTGTTCTCTAAATAGAAGGGATGAGGGACTGGATGTGATGTTGACCCAATCAAGGCATCCAAAAATTTTTGGATGACTATGGAGGTTCGGGGCAGATGATACCCCTTAGTCAAAAAGTCGTCCACCTGAGAATTACCTAGGCAGCCAGAGAGGGATAGTCCTACAAAGACCCCTACAGGATAGAGTGCCCCCATGGGTTACAAGGTTTCCCCCACCCGACCTCTCTTGTCACTGAGGGTCCAGGTAGACTAGAATGGATAACTTGACCTCTTAAGTCTACCAATTTTATATCCTAATTTGTGCCTTTGATTTCACTTGAATTAGCAGTTGTTTTGGCTTGTGACCTAATTTGGAGGTTGGTTGGCCTACAATGTAGTCCAACTTTACCTAACTTGCCCTAAAGATGGTAGAATGACTCTAGGTCAAGACCCAGAAATCACCCTGATTTGACTCCCAAGTTATTAGGTCCAAGGATTTTAGGGTTCACGTGATTTTAGAGCCTAATTTTAGGATTTTTCCTAATTAGATCTTTTCAATCAAGGGCTTGGGTAGCACACAAATGCGGGTGGGTTTGTTTCCTTTTATGCAAGTAAGTGTGAACTAGTGCTCCAAAATCCTAATGAAGAAACCCTAATTGGCTTTATTTCCCTGTCCTCGTTGATTTTCAAAATGTTCTCCTTGGACTTCAAACAAGAAGTGCGTAGCCCAAGGAGATTAGAAATTAAGCGAAATCCCTAATAGGCGCAGGAATTTTGGGGTAGGATCTCTAAATAAAATCGCTTCAACTTCAATAAGATTTGCAAAAAGAATTTCGCAAATTAGGAAACTTTGCCTTTGAAATGATAATTACTAAAAAAAGGCAGGTGATTCCTCGTTGATTGCTTCCTTTTTGTCTTCCCAAGATTAAGAGGCTGATTAGGGAAGAATAGAGAAGTTACCTACCCTGGTGTGGTTGATTTACGTGGAAGATCTCCTCATGAAGTACCTCGCAAAATCACAATAAAGCAAATAGGGTAAGTTAGTGTTTCAATATAATCAAAAAATGTAGAGGATAGTGGTGAATTGCACGTTGTCCCCGGCAACGGTGCCAAAATGTTGGGAGCGCTTGATCGGGTTTTAAGAATATTGCGATGTAGTACATCCGAAAAAGCATTCAAAATAAATATAATTTTATTACTCAAATTTGAAGTCCAAGGTTGAACACAGGGAGAAAATGGAATTCATGTACTAATCTCAATAATAAATGCAAACTGAACGCATAATACTACTTAAAATCTAATTAGGAATGTAAAGCATGAGTATATGAAGCATAAAAGGAATTGTAGCTACACATAATGGAATTGATTTCTCTCTCTCTTGATTCTTCTTCTTCCTTTGGCTTCTTCTTCCTTCTCTTCTTCTTTCTCTATCGTTGGCTCCTTCTTCTCTAGATCTTTTCTTCCTTTGCCTTTTCTCTAGCTTTCTTCCTTCTTCCCTTTGTCTTCTATTTCCTTTGCCTTGTTCTATCTTCTTCTTCCTTCTTCTTTGTCTTTGGTCGTTTCTTCCTTTTCTCTCTCTTCCTTTTAGCTTAAGCTTCTTCTTCTTCGTTGCCTGATCTCTTCTTCTTCCTCTTCATTGTCTAACCTCTTCTTCTTCCTCTCTTGATTTGGCTAAGTGTGGAACGAAGCATTCCAAGGCAAAACCCCCCTTCCCCTGCGTAGCATTCCGCCCTTTCTCTCTTCTCTATTTTAGGTTCGCTCTCCCAGAGCCACAATCAGTTTGGGGAATCAGACCTAACGGAGACCCAGGTCCAGGCTCACCGGTGTGGGTGGTGAGTGAGGAGTGAGTCAGTTGGGTAAACGGGTCATGGCCAGGTCCGCATGGGTAGTGCCGCGAACGAGGCCGTGAGAGGGGGAGAGAGGGACCTCACCCCGTGATTTGGAGGCGACAAGGCTATGGCACAAAATCCTTTTATGTGCACACAGCCGCTCTTCCAGTTCTTTTACGCGCTGCAACAGCAAATGCCTAACTTAATGGGCGAGGCTGCTATGGCCTTTGACTCCACTTGCTAGCCTGGATGCGTTCATGCCTCAAGTCGGCGTCGCCTGGGACTCTTGCCTAGAGCAGCAGTACCTGGAGCATAGCAAGCGAGCTTCAAGCTCCTTCGTCAATGGCGGCCTGTGGTCGATACCTAATAAACATCAGAATTGCCTCACAGCCAAGTCAAATCATCCAGGGAGCTTCACTGAGGCACGGCGAGTGTGCTGCGGTGGTTGGCGTGGCATGGGGATGGTTGTGTTGGCGAATCCAGGGCTTACTGTGGCCTTGTAAGTGGGTGTGTTTGAGGGTACTTTTGGGTGGTCGACGAAGTGAATAAAGTGGGAGATTATGATCAGTGAGTCGTTGTAGAGGTTGTAGGGTGGTTGGAGAGGTGGATAGAGGTGTAGAGTGATGGGAGCACCTCACCGGAGGGATCACCGAAGGTGGAGAAGGTGATGGTGATCAGTGGCGTCGAGGGTAGGTTTAGGGAAATAAATAGAGGGAAAGGGTGTGTGAGAGAGAGAGAGTCTAAGAAACCTAATCTAAGGATGAAGGGAAAGGGAATCCCACATCGATATGGTCACCGGACGTGGGGACGATGAATACCTCCGTAGGTGAGGCAGCGGTGGTGATGGGGCAGAGGCAGCGTCAACCGGTGTTGCTCGACGCGGATGAATGAGAGGAAGACAACCCAACCACTGGTATTGTGGCTGGGCGACGAGAGAGAGAGGGAGGAGCCGCCAAAGCTAGCAGAGGGTTGTGGCCTGCGAGGAGAGAGGAATGTGGGGGATTCCGACCCAATTTCGAGCTAAGGAGACTCGGTTGAATCTGGGGAGTCTTAAATAGGCTTTTGGAGAAGGATTTGTGCTTGGAAGCCAAGATTCCAAGCAAGATATGGTCGTCGGAGTTGGAATCTTCAAAAGACCCAAATCTCTTGACTGGTCGATCTTTCGCTTTAAAGTCGTTTGTAGTTTAATGTGGTGGAAAAATCGACTAATCAATTTTTAACAAGAAATAACCACTCGCAGAGGAGCGGGTCGTATCTACAGGGAGGCAATAACATATTAAAATTCGTGCCACTTAAAAATGTTTGTTCGTAGTCAATTTGGACAAGAACGAAGCCAAGATTGCCTTTAGATTAAGGTTTAAGCAAGAAACAATACTGAAATGGCAATTATGAGAAACTAGAGGATATTTTCCACAATGCAGAATAAATAAAATATGATTAAAAAGTGGCAATGGCAGAAAATGTAAATTTTAATTGACGGTTTACTGTATCAAAACAGGGGAATTTTTCCCCTTTGTCTTGCGCGACGAGGAGCCGATGGCCGGGCACGGGAAGCTCGGAGGAGGTCCCTTGGACCAAGAGCTTCGAATCGGTGGTGGCGGCGAGTCGCGCGGCGGCCGGAGGTGGCCGGACAAGCTCCGGTGGAGGTGCTGCTGGTGGCGGCTGCAGGTGACTGGCGTGTGCGCGCAAGCTACGAGCGTGGCTACTGCTGTTGGCGTGGGTGCTGCTGCGGCTGGCGTGGGCACGGGAGCGCAGGCTCGGGGAAGGGAGGGCGCTGGTCTGCAGGCGCGGGGAAGAGGATGCTGCAGGCGGTTCTGCAAGCGCGGGCGTGTTTGGGCTGGTCTGCACCTGTGCGCGGGTCTGCAGGTGCATGGAGAGGGCTGCAGCCGGTGAGAGCGTGGAGATGGGCGCGGTTGGAGGGTGCAGGCGTGGTTGAGGAGAGTGTGCGTGGTTGGACTGCAGCTGTGCGCGGGTGGCTGCTGCTGGTGGCGGGCGTGCGGGCGAAGGTGTCTGCAGTTGTGGTGAGCGCTGATCTGCAGGCGCGGGGAAGAGTGGTTGGCATTCTGCAGCTGTGTGCTGATCTGCAGGCGTGGGGGTGGGAGCGGGTGAAGTTCTGCAGGCGCGGCTGGACGAGTCTGTAGGTGCGAGAGAATGGTTGCGCGGGTCTGCAGGTGAGTGGAGAGCGCTGCAGCCGGTGAGCGCGTGGAGATGGGCGCGGTTGAGGAGGGCGTGCGTGGTTGGAGGGTGCAGGCGCAGTTGAGCTAAAGGTTGATGGGCGCGGGTTGAGCTAAAGGTTCTGTAGGCGCAGGAGAGGGTCTGTAGGCGACTTCAGACGTGTGCGGTGGAAGTGAGCGGGTAACTTCAGACGTCTGGGAAATTCCCCAGATGTCTTAGGTTACTGAGAAGGTGGCTGAATCAGTAGCTCGGTGATGGTGGTCGGCGATGACGGCGAGGGGGATGCATGCTAAGGTGCTCACGGTGATGCGGTGAGCTCCGGATGGCGGTGTGGCCTGTCACACCACACGCCCACGATTTTGGAGACTCGTCGCCACAGTAGAGGCCAGCAATGTGGAGTGGAAGAGAGAGGTTCTCTCTGCACAGTGGTGGGTCGGTGGCGGAGGCCTCCCGAGCTCGGCTGCCTCCCTCTTCCTTTTGTAGTGGCCTGCACAAGTTTGAAATCAGCCGCCCGACCAGATCCACCACATCCGCTCCCCCTTGAATGGCTTCTTCACTGCAGCAGCTGGGCGTTGGAGTGACAGCCAGCCGTTCTGAAAGAAGAAGAATAAAGAAAATAATGTTAAAATATTAGGGTCATTTATGTACAGACCCTCAACTTCTATGTTAATGAAAACAATGTACCTAATTGGTTATCTAATTAGATGAATGCTATTCTAAGCTAATTCTAAATGCACTTAAGATATGAATGCAATGTATGGATTATGTAATTAAATCAAAACTATGAATTAATCTATTTGCATCCTAATTATGCTAAATAAATGTTAGAATTAACGTAATTTGTAGGCACTTAAATACTTAAATAGCCCACAACTATGGGCTAATCAAATACCCCCATGCCTAGTTTTTGCTAGTCCCTAGCAAAATTAAGCGAAACCTAACACTCTAAGTTGACTAGTCAACTCACTTAGTCTTCCTTCAAAAGCATATTAAGTTCAGGCTCTAGACCCAAGGTTCCTAAGTAGTTGCTAAGTTACAGACTAGGTCGACTAAAGACGAGTTGCAGGCACAAGTTTCCCTGATTTCTGACTCTACCCTAAAGTTTATTGATCCCTGAGATTAAAGCATCCGTGCTTGTGCATTGGTCCGAGTTATTTGAGTTAAAGGAAAAATTTTTTATATATACACCCTTTTTTTTTTCTTTTTTGTTTGTTTGTTTGATTCTTCTAAGTCTAACCTCAGATCAGCTATCGACACGGTCTGTGTCGGATTCATTGTCCCCCATTACCATACCTCGAAGGGTGCCTAGCTTTCGATGCTTCGAGATAGCACCGCCCATAACGACCCCAAGAACTCCTGGCAATCGACACTTCGGGATAGTATCGCCCATGGATTTCTTAAGCGAATTCAGGCCTATGGCAATCGGCACTTCGAGAAAGGGCCACCCATGGTACCTGAACCGCGCAATGCGCTTACATGCCCCCAGTAGGATGGATATCCTAAGGGACAAGTGCCGAGGAGGTAATATGTTATCATCGCATCCTCAAGGTGAGTATATACTCGACCTCTCCTGCGGTGGGAACTCTTCCAATCAAAATGTGTTTTCAAGCCTCTCTTAAGTCAAAACTAAGAGAACCAAATCTCTTTTCAGAAAGACGAAAATTAAGTTGATTACCAGACCAAGTGTGTGAAATTTGGATGCTTGGGTTACAAGGACCCGTAAACCAAAAGGTAGAATAAGACTCCAGGTACTACCCCACCTTTTAACTCAAACCCTAGCTTCCCTTCCTCAACCTCTCGAGGAATGGTCCGCAACTTAACTCCTACTTAAGTTTTTAAGTCCACAAAGGACCCTAAAGGTCTAAAGCTAGTAGCTCATTTAGGTTCTAAAGTTTGACCCTAGAATTAACTTAGTCTACCCTAGAGTTCTGATTTGCCTAAGACTGTAAGATCTAGCCAGTTAAGCTCAAAACCTTTTTTTTTATTTATATATATATTTTTTTTTGTTCTTTTTTCTCTCTTTTTTTTTCTCTTTTTTTTTTTATAAATGCATGCTATAAACAAAATGCCTCAGGCCCTCTCCCCCATGCCTGGTTCAAACAATGTCCTCATTGAAAATCAAAAATAGCTAAAGGAAGATATTACCTGAGGTGGAGAATGGTAGGAGCTAAGGCTCCTCAAGAGTGACTTCGTCAACTAGATGGCCATCTAAAGTTATGTACAGTTTTAACCGTTGACCGTTGACGATAAAGGGAGTTGCTGAAGAGGAAGGATTTTTAATCTCCACAGCTCCATGGGGGAATACTTTGGTGATTATGTAAGGCCCATCCCAACGAGATTTTAATTTCCCAGGAAAAAGCTTAAGTCTGGAATTGAAAAGCCAGACTTGTTGGTTGGGTTCAAAGGTCTTTCGAAGAATAAACTTGTCATGCAAGACCTTAGTTCTTTCTTTATAAGCTTGAGAGGTGTCATAAGCATCATTCCTCAGCTCCTCAAGCTCATTTAATTCTAGAAATTGTGCCTTACTTGCCTTCTCTAAATACATGTTAACACTTCGAATAGCCCAAAGTGCTTTATGTTCCAACTCAACAGGTAAATGGCACGCTTTTCTATACACAATCCGAAAGGGAGAAGTACCCAAAGGGGTCTTATAGGCCGTTCGATAAGCCCACAAAGCATCATCGAGCTTTTGGGACCAATCTTTCCTATCAGGTCTAACGGTCTTTTCCAAAATATTTTTTATCTCCCTATTTGATACTTCAACCTGCCCACTTGTCTGAGGGTGGTAAGGGGTAGCAACCTTGTGAGTCACTCCCAAACTCTTAATTAACCGATTGAAGTGGTGGTTTCAGAAATGAGGTCCCCCATCACTTATAATAGTCTTGGGGCAGCTGAAACGGGATATGATATTGGCCTTCACAAATTTCAAAACCACAGAGTGGTCATTTGTGCGCATAGGAATGGCCTCTATCCATTTAGAGACATAATCAACTGCCACCAAGATATATTCAAAACCATGGGACGACGGGAAGGGGCCCATAAAGTCAATTCCCCACACATCAAAAATTTCAACAGATTGAATAGGATGTTGAGGCATTTCATTCTTCTTCCCAATTGTTCCAGTCCGTTGACATCTAATACAGGCCTTAACAAAATTATGAGAATCCTTAAATAAGGAAGGCCACCAAAAACCGGACTGGAGAACCTTAAAAGCAGTTTTCTTAGCACCAAAGTGTCCTCCACAATGAAGTTCATGGCAAAATGTCAGCACACTTTGCTGTTCCTCTTCAGGCACACAACGTCTCAATACTTGGTCTTGTCCAATTCTAAATAATTCTGGCTCTTCCCAATGAAAATATCTCCCTTGAGAAATGAATCTCTTTCTTTTCTGCTTATCCCAAGAGCCAGGAGTTTGTCCAGTGACTAAGTAATTTACAATGTCTGCATACCAAGGTAAAGTTGGTGTTACCGCCATCAGAGTTTCATCGGGAAATGTCTCGCGAATGTCTTCAGAAATAGAGTCATTAAGAGGAAGGCGAGACAGGTGGTCAGCCACAACATTTTCTACTCCTTTCTTTTCACGTATTTCCAAGTCAAATTCTTGAAGGAGTAAGATCCACCTAATCAGACGTGGCTTAGAATCTTTCTTAGCAATGAGATGTTTCACTGCTGCATGATCAGTAAAAATAACCACCTTAGACCCAAGTAAATATGACCTAAACTTCTCCAGAGCAAAAACTACAGCAAGTAATTCTTTTTCAGTGACGGTGTAGTTTTGCTAAGGTTCAGTTAAAGTCTTGCTTGCATAATGCAGCACATGAGGTCTTCCCTCAACCCTTTGTCCAAGGACTGCTCCCACTGCATAATCCGAAGCATCACACATAAGCTCAAAGGGGAGTGTCCAATCAGGAGCTTGGAGAACAGGCGCAAAGATCAAGGCCTCCTTTAGAGTTTGAAAGGCCTCGGCACACTTTGAATCAAAACTGAAGGAAGATTCCTTCGCCAATAAGTCACAAAGTGGCCTAGAAATCTTACTAAAATTTTTAATAAAGCGCCTGTAAAAGCCAACATGGCCCAGAAAGGATCTAATCTGTTTGACATTCGTAGGCGATGGAAGTTTGGAAATAGAATCAATCTTGGCTTTATCTACTTCCAAACCTTGCTCGGATACAACATGCCCAAGTACAATTCCTTTCTGTACCATGAAGTGACTTTTCTCCCAGCTGAGGACTAAACCAGTCTCCTTACATCGTTTCAACACATTCTCCAGGTGCAGGAGACATTGGTCGAAAGACGAGCCATAAATAGAGAAGTCATCCATAAATACTTCGACACACTCGTCAATCATGTCCGAAAAGATAGACATCATACACCGCTGGAAAGTTGCAGGGGCATTACATAATCCAAACGGCATACGCCTGAATGCAAAAGTACCGTAAGGACTCGTGAATGTCGTCTTTTCCTGGTCATCAGGAAAGACTGCCACCTGATTGTACCCAGAATATCCATCGAGAAAGCAATAATACTTATTCCCTGCCAATTTTTCAAGAATTTGATCAATAAAAGGCAAAGGAAAGTGATCCTTCTGGGTAGCGGTGTTCAGCTTGTGGTAATCAATACAGACCCTCCATCCAGTTAAGGGTCTAGTGACAACTTATTCACCTTGGTCGTTGAGTTCCACAGTAAAGCCTACCTTCTTTGGCACCACATGAATGGGACTGACCCATTTACTATCAGCAATGGGATATATGATCCCAGCGTCCAACCACTTCAGGATTTCCTTCTTTACAACCTCCCTCATATTAGGGTTCAGACGTCTCTGCATGTCCCTAAAAGGCTTGATGGAATCATCAGTATAAATGTGGTGCATGCAGAGTGTAGAGTCTATACCCTTAATGTCAGCAATGCTCCAAGCAATAGCTTCCTTGTGCCTAGACAGGCATTCAATCAAGGCTCCCTCCTGTGCCTCAGACAGCACAGCCGAAATGATAACTGGGAGCGTATCATTGGCACCTAGGAAAACATACTTGAGAGTGTCAGGGAGGGGTTTCAACTCAAGGTTGGGGGCTTGTATGGTTGAGGGTTTCATAATAGATGTCCCCATCTCAGGTAACAAATCTGCCTTCGGCGGAAATGATGGGGGAAGAGACTCAGCAGAGACTCCTAGCAATTCCTCTAGTTCTAGTATATCCCCTTCACATTCCTCCAAGAGATGGGAATGCTCATTTAGCATGACATGCTGAAGGGGGTCATCACATAACATTGCAGGAGTTGCCTCTTCAATCAGGTCATCTATCACCTCAACTTGAGAACAATCCTCAAGTCCAGCTTATTTGTAAGCATCAAACACATTAAGCCGGATTTTCCTGTTCCCAAAGCCCATTTTCAATGCCCCAGTATTGCAATTAATTGAAGCATGGGAAGTTGCAAGGAAGGGGCGGCCCAAAATGATGGAGGGTTTGGTTGGCTTGTTGGTAGGGTCAGTGTAACGACCCGGTTCCCGAGTCCCTACGAGACACGAGAACCGGACCGACTCGACTAATCCCAAGACCTAGTCGTCCAACGAGGAAGTAACCAAAAGAGCAGTAAAATAAACCACATTCAACATGAATATAACTAACAGTAAGGAAGTACAGCAGTAAGGAAAGAAACTACTACAGTAAATACCACCACAACAGTAGATCAACATTTATCATATAACATGAATTGTAGGTAAATAAAGTACAGCGGAAACAAGAACTACTCACTATAACTGAAACAAAAGAGGTACAAAAGACTGTGGTAACTCTACTGGACCCTACTCGACCCAGCGTCCTCTGCAGCCGCTGACCCTGGCTGCTCAACACCTGGTCCTGAAAAAGGTAACGAGTGTAACACGTCAGCAAAACGCTGAGTAGAGTGGCAAACTAACTAAGGACAACAGTAGAGTGTACAGTAGCTGTTATGTTCTATTACTTCCTTTATTCACATCTTTCAATTTTTTCACTATTTCATTTATTTCTCAGATCCTTTACTTGATCTCGAATGTCCTCGTGGGAACGATCTTGATTGCAGTCTTTTCCAAAAGTAGAAGTAGCACGTGGTGCTCTCCTGGCCGGGAGAGTCCCCCGTGATGATCCTACCCTCAGTCAACCACCCCAAGGTCACTGACAGACGTAACGGTGACTACGGCACGCGCGATAAATGCACAGGTAGCTAGCCCGCACTGGCACGCGATCAGTCGTTTCCGTTAACGGGTGTGCCCAAAGCACAGCACGGAACCAGGGTAGAGCCCTCTCAGTAACAAGGATCCAACCCCTCCACAGTAACCAAACCGGGGCCTTGCCCCTCCACAGTTCGCGCACCCTCGCCTGACTACCCTAGTTTGCCCTAGTGGGCCTAACAAGTCGGTGAAGGAGGCTAGCAGAACCCCGGGGCCCGTGGGGTAGCTAGTACTCTCCTAACACTAGTAGCTCTCCTCAGTACTACGTACACGAGGGCCAACAAGTCGGTACAGAGCGGCCAATCCTAACCTCGGGTCCCTGGGGCGGCTGGCCCCACTCTGCACTAAACAGGTACAGGTACTTCCCTTGGTACTGCGTACCCAAGAGACAGTACAACTACATCTCAGTTCCATTCCTTTTTCTTTCCAGGAGTTCTACTCCAAATTCCCCGTAGGGTTCCAGCTCTTTATCTCAGAACATCATATGTTTCACTTTCCAGTTTCACGTTCTCACAATCCATGATCTCAATCATGTTTCTTTATTCATAATAGGCAGCTGTTAATTCAATTTACAGGTAGCTTTATATTCCTTTCCATTTTACCAAGACTGCAGTATTATACATTCCACTAGTTTTTCCATCCTAAGATTCATGCCACATCCTAGGATCTAGCATACAACTAGTTTTCCAGCCCTAGGATTCATGCATCACCTAGGAGCTATCATTCCATACATTTCTCATTCCTAGGATTCATGCAATGTCCTAGATTCTAGTTATGGTTCCATACTTTAACAGATTTTAAAAATAAACTTAAGCCACTCTACCAGGTACAAAGGGAGTAATGGGGGCGTGATCGGGAATCCCGCGTGCCTCCGCGACTCCCAAGACTGCAACTGAATGAGGTCCTATCACAAGGATCAAATACAAGGAGTGTCTCAAAATAGTGTATAGTTACTGTAGACGGGTAGAGGAATTAATTCTGAAAAGAATGCAACTCGAATCGCGGAAAACAGAGCTCGAACGGGCCCGAAACGGGTCGAAAAAGACAATACTATGCAAAATCAGACGTCTGGAACTTCTTCCAGACGTCTTAAAAAGTGGATCAAAGAATTACCTGTTCAGCGTGGTTTCCCAGACGTCCAGAAGTCTGCGGGGACATCTGTCCTAGCTCCCAGACGCCCGATGGTCACCCCGGACGTCTGGAAGTCACTCCCGCCGTCTGGTACAACTTCCAGACGTCTGATTCGCAAAGGATGGCGAATCAGCGGGCCTGCGCACAGCCAACTCCCTCCCTCAGTACGGTCAGTCGACAGGAAGGAAGAAGAAAGCGGAATACTCACCTTTCAGATGTCTTTATGGTCCTCCAGACGTCTCTCTCGCTGTCTGTCTATCTACCCAGACGTCTGATTCTGGAAAATTTTCCAGAATCAGGGCACCACTTGGCCTCCGCTCGCAACGCCGCCCGCGTCGCACCTCGCGCGCCTGCTGCTCAGACCGCAGCAGTCCCTCCCGCGCCGTTCCGCGCCCCCCCTGCGCCCTCCGCCGGCGGCCCTAGCAGCCCCGGCGAGCTCGCCCGCACGGCAGAGCTCCGCTCTCGCACGCAGCACCTCCTCCGCGCTCACTGCGGCCACCGCTGCCGCCCTCGCGCTCACTCTCGCGCTCACTCTCGCGCACTGGCTGAAGGAGAAGGGGAAGGAGACGGTGGTGACGGAGTGAGGGGAGGCGTGGCCTTTTAAGGCCGCGCGAGGAGGAGAGAGGGTGCAGCAAGCGTCTGCAGCCGCAAAAGAAAAAGAGGGAATAACGAATATGCGGTCTGCGTGCTCAGGCGCGCAGACGACTCGCGCGTGTGGAAGATAACGATTTTTCAGACGTCTGTAAACCATCCCAGACGTCTGGCAAGACGTCTGGATGTGATCCCAGACGTCTTGTCAGACGTCTGGGCCACCTCCCAGAGGTCATAAAATACGTTCGGGGCACGCGTTCATAACAATATAACAAACTCAAAGGAAGTTTCGTCCCCGAAACTTGCGCCAACTAGGGTGCGGGAAAAGACGTCCAAATAACCATAACAAACTCAAAGAGGACCGAAGCCGGTCCGGAAGACGTACCCGCGAAAAGCTCCAGGCACCGCTCCTGCATTGCCGCCTCAGGCTCCCAGGTAGCCTCCTCGTACCGCTGGCTCCTCCACAAAACCTTTACCAGGGGTACTTGCTTTCGTCTCAGACTGCGGACGGCTCGGTCTAGAATCTGCACTGGCTGCTCAGGGTAGGTCAGGTCGTCGCCCACCTCGACGCTCTCGTGACTCAGTACGTGGCTGGGATCGGCTACGTACTTCCTGAGGTTGGACACGTGGAACACGTCGTGCACACCAGAAAACTGCGGGGGGAGGGCAAGTCGGTAAGCAACGGGTCCAACCCGCTCCAGGACCTCAAAGGGCCCCACGAACCTCGGCGCGAGCTTCCCTCTCACCCCAAACCTCTGCAGGCCCTTCATGGGCGAAACACGAAGAAAGACGTGGTCCCCAACCTCAAACTGTACCTCTCTGCATCTCCAATCTGCGTAGCTCTTCTGTCTGCTCCTGACAGTGTGGAGTCGTCTGTGGATCTGCTCAACTACCTCCTGACTCTGCCGGATCAACCTGGGGCCAACCTCCCACTTGGTCCCCACCTCAACCCAACTCAAGGGTGCCGTACACCTCCGTCCGTACAAAGCCTCGTAGGGAGCCATGCCGATGCTTGAGTGATAACTGTTGTTGTATGCAAACTCCGCTAGGGGCAGGTGCTCCTCCCAAGAGCCCCTCTAGTCCAGTACACAGGCACGCAAAAGGTCCTCGAGTGTCTGTATCGTGCGCTCAGACTGTCCATCCGTCTGGGGGTGGTAAGCTGTGCTAAACCTCAACCTCGTCCCCAAGGCCTGCTGAAACTCAGCCCAAAACTGGGACGTAAAGCAGGTATCCCGGTCGGATACGATCTCCCACGGAACTCCGTGTAGTCGTACCACATCACGAATATACCTCTCTGCCAACTGTGCTGGTCCCAAAGTGACTCGGATTGGCAAGAACAGCGCCGTCTTCGTCAATCTATCCACTATTACCCAGACTGTGTCGTGTCCCCGCTAGGTAACAGGCAAGCCCACCACCAAGTCCATGGTGATGCTCTCCCACTTCCACTCTGGCACTGGAAGCGGCTGAAGCGGCCCTGCAGGCATCTGATGCTCGGCTTTCACCTGCTGGCACACTAAGCACTGCTGCACGAATTCACCCACATCCCGCTTCATCCCCCTCCACCAAAACTCGCATCTCAAGTCGTGGTACATCTTCGTGTTTCCAGGATGTATGGTGAATCTGGAACCGTGTGCCTCAGTCAGGAGCTCTCTCAACAGCTCCTCGTCCATGGGAACGCACAACCGTCCCCTCAAGCGTAGCACCTGGTCTGTGAAAGAGAAGTCCCCAGGGTCTCCTGACAGTACTCTATCGTGCAAAGACTGCAAGTACGGATTGGTCATCTGCCCTGTGATGATGCGGTCTATCAGCTCTGGCCTGGTCTGCCGCGTCACCGTCACTGCCCCACAGTACCCTCGTAACTCTAGAGGTCGCCAACTGCCCACCTCCTCCAAAAGGCTCCAACTTTGTAACTGTAGACTGGCCAAGCGTGCGGGCGCCTTACGGCTCAAGGCGTCAGCCACCACATTGGCCTTTCCCGGGTGGTAGGAGATGCTGCAGTCGTAATCCTTCAGGAGCTCCAACCAACGTCTCGGTCTCATGTTGAGCTCCTTCTGGTCAAAAAGATATTTGAGGCTCTTGTGATCTGTAAAAATCTCGAATATCTCACCGTACAAGTAGTGCCTCCAGGTCTTCAGCGCGAAGACAACAGCTGCCAACTCTAGGTCGTGGGTAGGGTAGGTATGCTCATGGGGCTTCAATTGCCGCGAAGCGTAAGCGTCAACGTGACCCCTCTGCATGAGCACACCTCCTAACCCCTGCAAGGAAGCGTCCGTGTACACAACGAACCCGCCACTACTGTCAGGGATGGTGAGCACGGGAGCCGAGGTCAACCTCTCCTTCAGCTCCAGAAAACACGCCTCACAGGCGTCTGTCCAAGCGAAAGGCACGTCCTTCCGGGTCAACTGTGTCATAGGACGCGCAATCTGCGAAAATCCTCTCATGAACCGTCTGTAGTAGCCAGCTAGTCCCAGGAAACTGCGGATCTCAGTGACTGAACGCGGTCTCTCCCACCTGAGTACTGCCTCGACCTTGGCTGGGTCCACCGCCAAGCCATCTCCAGAGATCACATGACCTAAGAAGGTCACCTCCGTCAACCAGAACTCGCACTTGCTGTATTTGGCGTACAGCCTGCGCTGTCTCAGAGTGTCCAGAACCATCCGCAAGTGTTGTCCGTGCTGCGTCTGATCTCTAGAATAGATGAGTACATCATCTATGAAAACCACCACGAACTGGTCCAAGTATGGTCTAAACACCCGGTTCATCAGGTCCATGAAAGCAGCGGGGGCATTGGTCAGCCCAAACGGCATGACCAAAAACTCGTAGTGTCCATACCGGGTGCGGAAAGCTGTCTTGGAGACGTCGGTCTCCTTGATCCTCAACTGGTGGTATCTAGACCTCAAGTCGATCTTGGAAAACATCGTGGCACCCCGCAACTGGTCAAACAAGTCTTCGATCCTCGGCAGCGGATATCTGTTCTTGATGGTGACCCTATTCATCTGTCGGTAGTCCACACAAAGGCGTAAAGTCCCATCCTTCTTCTTCACAAACAGTACCGGGGATCCCCAGGGAGATGCACTGGGCCTCACGAAACCTTTCTCCAAAAGGTCCTGCAACTGGGACTTGAGCTCTCGCAGCTCAAGCGGTGCCATCCTGTATGGCGCGGTGGAGATGGGGTTGGTCCCTGGTACTAGTGAGATCTCAAACTCGATCTCACGCTCGGGCGGTAGTCCTGGTAACTCGTCTGGAAACACGTCAGGGTGCTCTCTGACCACCGAGATGCTCTGGAAGTCTGCCACAAGGCTAGGCTCTGCCACCACACAAGCTAGGAAGCCCTCACACCCCTGGCTCAAAAGTCTCGCCGCCCGAAGTGCTGAGATGCACCTGAAACCTCCGTCCACTGGCTGTCCGTGAAACTCGAAAGAAGGCAACTCTGGAATGGAGAAGACGATCTTCCTCTCAAAATAGTCCACCAAGGCGTGGTAAGCGGACAGCCAATCCATCCCCAAAATCACTCCAAAGTCCTCCATCTGTATCATAATCAGGTCAGCTGGCAGGCTATGTCCCCCGACACTGACCTCGCAATCCGTGTACACCTCTTCAGCTACAAACAGCTGACCACTCGGACCTCTGATTACGAACGGATTCTCTAACAGTGTATAATCCTGGTCCAAACTAACTGCGAAACTAGCTGCGACAAACGAGTGCGTAGCACCGGAATCGAAAAGTGTGTAAACGAGTCTGCCGGAAACTGAAACCATACCTGCTACCACTGATCCCGAAGCTCTGGCATCCCTGTGTGTTAGGGCGTTGATACACCCCTCAGCTCTAGGTGCGGACGAAGCAGCCACACTCTGCGTCAGACGGGTAGGTGCTGGCCGGTACCCTCCTCGCGACTGCAATCCTCCTCCTCGCGCCTGGAAACCGCGGCCTCCTACGCACCCTCCAGTGCTCTGCGCGGGGAGTATCTGCTGACCTCCTGCCCTAGATGGCCAGTCCCTCCTGACGTGGCCTGGCTGGCCACACTGGTAGCAGAGGGGAACCCGACTCCCGCCCTCAGTGGGTCCCTGCTGTCGACTAGGCGGGGGTCCGGTGCTGGCGACTGGCCCCTGTCGAGGGCCCCCAAAGGCCACTGATGGCCCTGCACAACGTGACGGCTCTCCTGCGGATGCCACGTGTCTCCGTTCTCGCCGGCCCTGTGAGAAGTCTGGCTAAAAGGGCCTCTTCCACCCGCCGTCGGTGTCTCGCGCGGACGGGTTGGTCTCCTCGTAAGTCATAGCTACCCCTACAACCCTAGAAAACGTAGGCAGCTTCAGGGGTTTGACATACCCCCGGATCGCAGGCCGGAGCCCCTCGGTGAACCTCCAAAGGCGCTCCTCCTCAGTGGCTACCGCTGTCATTGTAAAGCGGGACAGCTCCAAGAAACGCGTGCGGTACGCGCTCACAGTCATCATCCCTTGGCGGAGAGTGTGGAACTCCCGCCTCCTCTGGTCCTGCCACGTCTGGGGAAAGTACTGCTCGCAGAAGAGGGTGACGAACTGGTCCCACGTCGGCTCGTCCCTCTCCTGTCCCCGGATCGCCCTCCACCACCTGTGTGCCGCACCCTCCAGCTGGTACGTGGCAAAGGCCACGCGGCACTCCACCGGGGGGCGAAGGGTGTCGAAGATCTTCTCCAGCTGCTCAAGCCAGTCCTCTGCCTCGGTCGGGTCCTCATCCCCCTTGAAGGAGGGGGGCTTCAGCTTCCGGAACTGTCCGAAAAGCTCGAAGTGGCGCTGTAGGGGAGGGGTGCTGGTGCACCTCCAGGCGAAGGTGCCTCGTGTACAGAAGTGTCGGAGGAAGGTGGGGGCGGCAGGGGCCCATCCCCTCCCTCGTGTCCAGCACCGTGTCCGTCGCGTGGTCCCACAGAGGACTCCCCCTCTGCAGCCCCAGGAGGAGGCGCTCGGGGCGGTGGGTGGAGCTCCTCTCGTACAATGTCCCGTATCAGCCGGGCGAGGTCGTGGGCCTGAATGCCAGGAAGTAGTGGCTGGTCCACTGAGGCGTCGGCAACGACACGCCCACCTCGCTGACCTCGTCCTCGGCCGCGCCCGCGGCCCGCCTCACCAGTCCCGCGACGAGGCATCTCCTGCAAGGAGACGCGAAATAAACGGAAATACGTCAATACGAAACGATATCCAACGAAAGACGTTGAGTAACTCATGTCAAAAGATAAGTTGTGGTGGCTACTCTAGCTATAGACATGTGAATTGGTTATTTTCCAGTCAGTTGATTCACTTCTCGGGACGACCTTGCTCTGATACCATCTTGTAACGACCCGGTTCCCGAGTCCCTACGAGACACGAGAACCGGACCGACTCGACTAATCCCAAGACCTAGTCCTCCAACGAGGAAGTAACCAAAAGTGCAGTAAAATAAACCACATTCCGCATGAATATAACTAACAGTAAGGAAGTACAGCAGAAAGGAAAGAAACTACTACAGTAGGTACCATCACAACAGTAGATCAACATTTATCATATAACATGAATTGCAGGTAAAGAAAGTACAGCGGAAACAAGAACTACTCACTATAACAGAAACAAAAGAGGTACAAAAGACTTTGGTAACTCTACTGGACCCTACTCGGCCCAGCGTCCTCTGCAGCCGCTGACCCTGGCTGCTCAACACTTGGTCCTGAAAAAGGTAACGAGTGTAACACGTCAGCAAAACGCTGAGTAGAGTGGCAAACTAACTAAGGACAACAGTAGAGTGTACAGTAGCTGTTATGTTCTATTACTTCCTTTATTCACATCTTTCAATTTTTTAACTATTTCATTTATTTCTCAAATCCTTTACTTGATCTCGAATGTCCTCGTGCGAATGATCTTGATTGCAGCCTTTTCCAAAAGTAGAAGTAGCACGTGGTGCTCTCCTGGCCGGGAGAGTCCCCCGTGGTGATCCTACCCTCAGTCAACCACCCCAAGGTCACTGACAGACGTAACGGTGACTACGGCACGCGGGATAAACGCACAGGTAGCTAGCCCGTACTGGCACGCGGTCAGTCGTTTCCGTTAACGGGTGCGCCCAAAGCACAGCACGAAACCAGTAACAGGGGTCCAACCCCTCCACAGTAACCAAACCGGGGCCTTGCCCCTCCACAGTCCGCGCACCCTCGCCTGCCTACCCTGGTTTGCCCTAGTGGGCCTAACAAGTCGGTGAAGGAGGCTAGCAGAACCCCGGGGCCCATGGGGTAGCTAGTACTCTCCTAACACTAGTAGCTCTCCTCAGTACTACGTACACGAGGGCCAACAAGTCGGTACAGAGCGGCCAATCCTAACCCCGGGTCCCTGGGGCGACTGGCCCCACTCTACACTAAACAGGTACAGGTACTTCCCTTGGTATTGTGTACCCAAGAGATAGTACAACTACATCTCAGTTCCATTCCTTTTTCTTTCCAGGAGTTCCACTCCTAATTCCCCGTAGGGTTCCAGCTCTTTATCTCAGAACGTCATATGTTTCACTTTCCAGTTTCACGTTCTCACAATCCATGATCTCAATCATGTTTCTTTATTCATAACAGGCAGCTGTTAATTCAATTTACAGGTAGCTTTATATTCCTTTCCATTTTTCCAAGACTGCAGTATTATACATTCCACTAGTTTTTCCATCCTAAGATTCATGCCACATCCTAGGATCTAGCATACAACTAGTTTTCCAGCCCTAGGATTCATGCATCACCTAGGAGCTATCATTCCATACATTTCTCATTCCTAGGATTCATGCAATGTCCTAGATTCTAGTTATGGTTCCATACTTTAACAGATTTTAAAAATAAACTTAAGCCACTCTACCAGGTACAAAGGGAGTAATGGGGGCGTGATCGGGAATCCCGCGTGCCTCCGCGACTCCCAAGACTGCAACTGAACGAGGTCCTATCACAAGGATCAAACACAAGGAGTGTCTCAAAATAGTGTATAGTTACTGTAGACGGGTAGAGGAATTAATTCTGAAAAGAACACAACTCGAATCGTGGAAAACGGAGCTCGAACGGGCCCGAAACGGGTTGAAAAAGACAATACTATGCAAAATCAGACGTCTGGAACTTCCTCCAGACGTCTTAAAAAGTGGATCAGAGAATTACCTGTTCAGCGTGGTTTCCCAGACGTCCAGAAGTTTGCGGGGATGTCTGGCCTAGCTCCCAGACGTCCGATGGTCACCCCGGACATCTGGAAGTCACTCCCGCCGTCTGGTACAACTTCCAGACGTCTGATTCGCAAAGGATGGCGAATCAGCGGACTTGCGCACAGCCAACTCCCTCCCTCAGTACGGTCAGTCGACAGGAAGGAAGAAGAAAGTGGAATACTCACCTTTCAGACGTCTTTATGGTCCTCCAGACGTCTCTCTCGCCGTCTGTCTATCTACCCAGACGTCTGATTCTGGAAAATTTTCCAGAATCAGGGCACCACTCGGCCTCCGCTCGCGACGCCGCCCTCATCGCACCTTGCGCGCCTGCTGCTCAGACCGCAGCAGTCCCTCCCGCACCGTTCCGCGCCCCCCCTGCGCCCTCCGCCGACCGGCCCTAGCATCCCGGCGAGATCGCCCGCACGGCAGAGCTCCGCTCTCGCACGCAGCACCTCCTCCGCGCTCACTGCGGCCGCCGCTGCCGCCCTCGCGCTCACTCTCGCGCTCACTCTCTCACACTGGCTGAAGGAGAAGGGGAAGGAGACGGTGGTGACGGAGTGAGGGGAGGCGTGGCCTTTTAAGGCCGCGCGAGGAGGAGAGAGGGCGCTGCAGGCGTCTGCAACCGCAGAAGAAAAAGAGGGAATAACGAATATGCGGTCTGCGCACTCAAGCGCACAGACGACTCGCGCGTGTGGAAGATAACGGTTTTTCAGATGTCTGTAAACCATCCCAGACGTCTGGCAAGACGTCTGGATGTGATCCCAGACGTCTTGTCAGATGTCTGGGCCACCTCCCAGACGTCTTAAAATACGTCCGGGGCACGCGTTCGTAACAGTCAGTGTCCAAAACTAAGAAGTCAACGGGAAAGAAGAAATCCTCCACTCTTACGAGGACATCTTCCAAAATTCCCTGTGGTGTCTTAAGTGATCGATCAGCAACTTGAAGGATTACAGGGCTAGGCTTCAGATTGCCTCCCCCAAGTTGTTCATACACGTAGCTCGGAAGGATGTTCACCCCCGCACCCAGATCAAGCAGAGCCTCATCAATTTGTAAGTCACCAATAACTACAGAGATATATGGGGCTCCTGGGTCCTTAAGTTTTGGGGGTGTGCCATGTTGAACAATTGAGCTAACAGAATAAGGCAGGACAACTTTAGATTGGACCTGTTTTCTAGATTGCCGCTTTTTCGTGCACAAGTCCTTTAAGAAGCAGGCATAAGACGGAATCTGCCTAATAGCTTCAAGCAAAGGCAGGTTATTCTGCACTTGCTTGAAAGTTTCCATAATCTCATCCATCTTATCTTTGGCTCCAGATGAGCCAACAGAAGTCTGCCCAGAGGTGGATAAGCACTATGGAAATGGCACTCTCGATCTCTGGGTGGAAGGGTTGTCATGTCGAGTAAGGGGTGGAACGGGGGCAACTTCTTCCGATGAGGTGATTTCAAGCGAAGAAGATTTGGGCAAATCTTCTTCAGTGGGGGTGAAAGTCGGGGTGGATGTTTTTTTAGGGGGTGAGACTATAGGAGCATCGGGTTTGGAAATTTCTTTCCCACTCCTCAGAATAGTCACCGCCTGAGCATTCTCCCTAAAGACAATCCCTTTTCCTTTAGGATTTTCCTCAGCAGCACTTGGAAACTTCCCAGTCTCCCTCTGTCTAACGGCCTCAACAAGGTGTCCAATTTGTGATTTCATCTCATGTATAGCCTTGTCATGAGATTGGATGATGGCACTTTGACTTTCTTGCATAGTTTTCAACATCGCCTTCAATTCATCCATCTCAGAGGTTTTAGGTTGGGCAAAGGTCTGAGGTTGGTTCATTTGATGGTTTTGAAAGGATTGCAGTTTGTAATTCCCTGAATTTGAGACATTTCCTTGTCTCCATGAAAAGTTTGGGTGGTTCCTCCATCCCTCATTATAAGTGTTGGAGAAAGGATCATTACGAGGTCTTGAACGGAACCCTTGAGCGGCATTCAAATCCGCTTGTACAAGCTCAGGGAATTGGGAGGCCAAGTGGCAATCCACAGTGGCGTGTGTATTGCCTTGACAAATTACGCATTCGGAAGCTTGGGATGTGGAGGTGTTAGGTGTGAATGAACTCGGGTTCGACATAAGCCTTTCCATGTTTTGATTCAGTAATTGAATTTGATAGGCTAAATTCTAGGTGTTCCTTGCTTCATTCGCCTCCAACTTTCTTTGCATGAGAGTGGGCTTTCTATCCATGTAGGCAGAATTCAAGTGAATAGAATTCTCACTCAAAGTATCAAATAAGTTCCAAGCTTCATCCTCAGTCTTAGATAGAAAGGTTCCTGCACAGGCACCATCCACAGTTTGCCTATGCGAATCATTAAGTCCGGTGTAGAACCTTTCAACCAGTTGCCATTTAGGCACCTGGTGATGTGGGCAAAGTCTCAGCAAATCATTAAAGCGCTCCCACGCATCATGGAAAGCTTCCCCATCCTTTTGAGCAAAACTCATGATTTCCCTCCTAAAGTGATTTGTTTTGCTCATGGGGAAGTACTTCTTTAAAAACTCTTTTTTCAGGGCATCCCAAGTATTTATATTATCAAGGGTGTGATACCAATACTTGGCTTTGTCCTTTAGGGAGAAGGGAAAGAGGGTTCGCATTTGAGCGTCATCAGTAACGCCCTGCAACTTCACCGTGGAACAGACCTCGGTGAATTCCTCGATATGCCTGTAAGGGTCTTCCCTAGTAGTACCATAAAAGGAGGGTAGCAAGGATATGGTACTACTTTCGATCTCATATGGATTGTCCCTTCCAGGTCTACGTAGTGCTGGGCCAGCTTGGTTGGTTGGGATGAAATATTCCTTAAGGCTCCTTTGACAGGCCATTTCTACCCTTGGGAGGTCTTTTCTTAGGATTCTTTCCGGTTCAAGATCAAATACAAGTTGTCTCCTAAGAGAACGCCTACCAAGCATGCACTATAAACACAATTCAAACGGACTTGTTTGGTCTTTACAGATTTAGGCTTTTGAATTTAATTCAAATTGTAGGTGACAAAACAAGTTGCCCAATCAATTACGCGCCTATTGTCAACCTTCAAAATGCCTAAAAAGACCTAGTTGGAACTTAGGTATTCTTCCCTAAATCTCAAATGGTCAAGTAAATCCAAAGATGGAAGATCGAGGGATGCAAGTAGGCCTAAGCCTTCCTTTGAAGCTGTGCTTTCGCGGTGCTCCTCAACTACCCCCAAAAATCCTTGACAGGGTATCCCCCTCTTTGGATTTACAAAACCTTTGATTTCCAGTTCCGAACACTTCAGAATCCAACGATAGGAGGGCTCTTGTCCTAGTCGTTTCAAGACTTAGGAGTGTCTAAATGAGTGTTATGGAGCAACAGATATAAGTGTGCATTCACCGCAAAATGATTTTGAATTTTTAATCGCACACCACGTTTTACAATCAAGTCCTTGATTTTTAGATGTCCCTCCTTTAATTAGTCCTTTTTTTTTTTTGAATATATGTGACCACTTGTTAGATCGCTTCAAGACAGACTTTGTGGTCTTTGCATTAAATCCTAAATGCAATGCGTGATCAAAAATATGATGCAAAGTAAGAGAATGCGTACCTTACCTCCAACGATCTTCGATGCAAAAATGCACGCAATGCAGAAAAGCAAATCTAGAGGCTGCTCATACAGACCTAAATGGTTCGTCCTAGGGCAGGCAGCTTCTAGCAGGCAGCTCATTTTTTTTCTTTTTCTATTTTTTTTTTAGAACTACTTATGCACAAGAAAATAAAATAAATAATAAAAAATAAACCTAAATCTAAAGAAAATGGAACAGACTCCCAAAAATTACCCAACACGGGCCCAAAACAAAATCGGGGAACAAACCCCTCAAAATATGCCCCAGAACAAGGGTTTCAAACTAACTGTAATGAAAAATTAAGTCTACAGTCTTAATTCTATTCTAATTAAACTAGCGACTAAATACAAAGGTGTCCGTCGCGTCCTCGTCCTTCTCCTCCTGTCAAAATTGCTCGTCCACTTCTCGTCTGGCGACGTCAAGGGTCGCCTCTCACACTGGCTGATTCTTGCACAATTTTTCTCGCACAGAAAAGAAAATAATAAATGGTTAAATCTCTGTGCAATTGACAAATAATCCAAATAAAATTAGGCGAAATTATTACGACTGTTGCCTCCCCGGCAACGACGCCATTTGACTGGTCAACCTTTCGCTTTAAAGTCGTTTGTAGTTTAATGTGGTGGAAAAATCGACAATCAATTTTTAACAAGAAATAACCACTCGGAGAGGAGTGGGTCGTATCCACAGGGAGGCAATAACGTATTAAAATTCGCGCCACTTAAAAATATTTGTTCGTAGTCAATTTGGACAAGAACCAAGCCAAGATTGCCTTTAGATTAAGGTTTAAGCAAGAAACAATGCTGAAATGGCAATTATGAGAAACTAGAGGATATTTTCCGCAATGCAGAATAAATAAAATATGATTAAAAAGTGGCAATGGCAGAAAATGTAAATTTTAATTGACGGTTTACTGTAGCAAAACAGGGGAATTTTTCCCGCGACGAGGAGTCGATGGCCGGGCGCGGGAAGCTCGGAGGAGGCCCCTTGGACCAAGAGCTTCGAATCGGTGGTGGCGGCGAGTCGCGCGGCGGCCGGAGGTGGCCGGACGAGCTCCGGCGGAGGTGCTGCGGGTGGCGGCTGCGGGCGGCTGGCGTGTGCGCGTAAGCTGCGGGCGTGGGTGCTGCTGTTGGCGTGGGTGCTGCTGCGGCTGGCGTGGGCACGGGAGCGCAGGCACGGGGAAGGGCGGGCGCTGGTCTGCAGGCGCGGGGAAGAGGATGCTGTAGGAGGTTCTGCAAGCGCGGGCATGGTTGGGCTGGTCTGCAGCTGTGCGCGGGTCTGCAGGCGCATGGAGAGGGCTACAGCCGGTGAGCGCGTGGAGATGGGTGCGGTTGGAGGGTGCAGGCGTGGTTGAGGAGAGCGTGCGTGGTTGGACTGCAGCTGTGCGCGGGTGGCTGCTGCTGGTGGCGGGCGCGCGGGCGAAGGTGTCTGCAATTGTGGTGAGCGCTGATCTGCAGGCGCGGGGAAGAGTGGTTGGCGTTCTGCAGCTGTGTGCTGATCTGCAGGCGTGGGGGTGGGAGCGGGTGAAGTTCTGCAGGCGTGGTTGGACGAGTCTGCAGGCGCGGGAGAATGGTTGCGCGGGTCTGCAGGTGAGTGGAGAGCGCTGCAGCCGGTGAGCTCATGGAGATGGGTGCGGTTGAGGAGGGCGTGCGTGGTTGGAGGGTGCAGGAGCGGCTGAGCTGAAGGTTGATGGGCGCGGGTTGAGCTGAAGGTTCTGCAGTCGCGGGAGAGGGTCTGCAGGCGACTTCAGACGTGTGCGGTGGAAGTGAGCGGGTAACTTCAGACGTCTGGGAAATTCCCCAAACGTCTTAAGTTACTGAGAGGGTGGCTGAATCAGTAGCTCGGTGATGGTGGTCGGCGATGACGGCGAGGGGGATGCACGCTAAGGTGCTCACGGTGATGCAGCGAGCTCCGGATGGCAGTGTGGCCTGTCACACCACACGCCCACGGTGATGGAGACTCGTCGCCACAGTAGAGGCCGGCAATGTGGAGTGGAAGAGAGAGGTTCTCTCTGCACAGTGGTGGGTTGGTGGCGGAGGCCTCCCGAGCTTGGCTGCCTCCCTCCTCCTTTTGTAGTGGCCTGCACAAGTTTGAAATACCGCCCGACCAGATCCACCACATCCGCTCCCCCTTGAATGGCTTCTTCACTGCAGCAGCCGGGCGTTGGAGAGATAGCCAGCCATTCTGAAAGAAGAAGAATAAAGAAAATAATGTTAAAATATTAGGGTCATTTATGTACAGATCCTCAACTTCTATGTTAATGAAAACAATGTACCTAATTGGTTATCTAATTAGATGAATGCTATTCTAAGCTAATTCTAAATGCACTTAAGATATGAATGCAATGTATGGATTATGTAATTAAATCAAAACTATGAATTAATCTATTTGCATCCCAATTATGCTAAATAAATGTTAGAATTAACGTAATGTGTAGGCACTTAAATACTTAAATAGCCCACAACTATGGGCTAATCATCTCTCATGCATTCGCATTAGAGATTGGGTAAGAATTAGGGGTCACAGATGGGTTCAGATTGGAGGAGATTACTCAGAGAATCTCCCTTCCAATTTTGGGAGGGATTCTCTGAGCAATCAAGGAGAATCCTCCTTCTAAAGCTCGCCGAAGTAGGATTTCTCTACTATAATGGAGGAGGGACCTAATTTCAAAGAACGATGAAGAAGCTAGGGGGCTTTCGTAAGGGTTTTTGAAAGATAGGGGTACTAATGTAATCAGGTTGGACCTATTTGCAAAGTGGGTCAAGATGAATTTCCCTTAGGTCCAAATTTTGGTACAAACCTAATTTGGACCTGAGGAATCTAATGGTGAAGTTGGATTTTGGGTTTGACTACGTTTGGCAGGGTAATTTATGCAAAAACTTAATTTAGGGAAAATATTTATCTGAGACCCCATTCTAGGTCAAAATGGGTTCCAATGGCCAATTTGAATGTTATAAACCCTAAAGAATATTTTTCTATAATTTTTAGAGGATTTAGGTGAATTTTATCTTGAACAGAACCTTGTTTAATCAAGTGGATCTGTTTTAGGGTTTCAAGAAGTCATTTAATTCACATGACACACACAAACCCTTTTCTATCAAATCCAACCCACTTTTTATCTTGTTAAGACCTTTTGACCTTTGTTTAGCCCTTGAGAAAACTCGTGGTTGCACTGCAATAGTAAAATTACAGTTTTACCTGTTATTCCTTGCTCTTCTCTCAGAAAGGTTATGCAGTGAATTAAGGCCTCTAGTTAGTTATGTAGGAGCTTTTATTCTCTTCATTGGGTCAAAATGAGCTAGTTAGGGCTCATGATGTTGTTCCCATTAGACCCCTATAGTCATCTGGAGGAATTCACAGAGGTATGTTCCATGGTGAGATTACAGGGTGTTACTGATGACACCCAAATGCGAACCCTCTTTCCTTTCTCCCTCAAGGATAAGTTGAAGCAATGGTATCACAATCTAGATGGTAGAGTGGATACATGGGATGCCTTGAAGGGAGAGGTTTTGAAAAAATATTTCCCCATGAGCAAGACTAATCACTATAGGAGGAAAATCATTGGTTTTTCTCAACAAGATGGAGAACAATTTCATGATGCATGGGAGCACTTCAAAGATTTGTTACGCTTATGTCCCCATCATCAAATGCCAAGATAGCAACTTGTAGAAAGGTTCTACACTGGATTAAATGACAAGCACAGGCAAATAGTGGATGGTGCTTGTGCAGGAACCTTTCTTACAAAAACTAATGATGAGGCTTGGGAGCTTTTTGAGACCTTGAGTGAGAATTCTATCCACCTAAATTCTACCTATTTGGATAGGAAACCCACTCTTATGCACCGAAAGATTGAGGCAAATGAGGTTAGGGATACCCAGAATTTAGCCTTCTAGATTCAATTGTTGAACCAAAATATGGAAAGGCTTATGTCAAACCCTAACCAACTCACAGCAAGCCTCTGCTCCACAAGTTTCTGAATGTTCTATTTGCCAAGGCAATACACATGTTACTGTGGATTGCCACTTTGCCACCCAATTCCCTGACCTTGTATAGGCGGACCTGAATGCTGACCAAGGGTTCCGTCCCATACCTCGTAATAACCCTTTTTCAAACACTTATAACAAAGGATGGAGGAACCACCCCAATTTTTCATGGAGACAGGGGAATGTCTCCAATTCAGGGAATTACAGACCCCAACCCTTTCAAACTCAACAGTATATTCAACCTTCTATTCCTTCCCAACCATCCAAGACTTCTGAGATGGATGAGTTTAAGGCCATGCTAAAGGCCATGCAGGAGAATCAAAGCATGATCATCCAATCTCATGACAAGGCAATCAATGAGAAGAAATCACAAATTGGACGCCTTGTCGAGGCCATAAGAAAAAGGGAGACTGGGAAGCTTCCCAGGACATCTGAGGAGAACCCTAAAGGGAAAGGGATTATCTTTAGGGAGTAAGCCCAGGCGGTGACTACTCTGAGGAGTGGGAAAGAAATTTCCAAACCTGATGCTCCTATAGTTCCACCTTCTGAAAACCCATCCACCCCGACTTTCGCCGCCACTGGAGAAGAACTGTCCAACTCTTCTCCTCTTGAAATCACCTTACCGGAAGTGGTTGTCTCCATTCCCCCACTTACCCGACATGACAACCCTTCCACCCAAAAATTGAGAGTGCCCTTTCCAAAGTGCTTATCTAACTCTGGGCAGACTTCTGCTAGCTCATCTAGAGCCAAAGATAGGATGGACAAAATCATGGAGACTTTCAAACAAGTACAAGTTAACCTGCCCTTGCTTGAAGCTATCAGGCAAATTCTGTCCTATGCCCGCTTTCTAAAGCACCTGTGCACGTAAAAGTGGCAATTGAGAAAACAGGTCCAATCAAAAGTTGTCCTACCTGATTCTATTAACTCAATTATACAACACGGGACACCCACGAAACTTAAGGACCCAAGGTCATTCATAAGGAACAAATATGGAATCATGCACTAACGTAATTTATAATTAATGAGCACAATAATAAAGATATGCGATGAATAATCAACTCAAAATGATATTCAATGATAAACCAATGTATCTTGAGAAATCAGTGAGATAAAAAGAATATCAAATTATAAAAATGGTGATTTAGATCACCAATTATATTCCACATTTAAGCATATGTTCAATGTAATCAAATTTCTCTAATAAGCCAATAGTGTTTAGAACCAAATCTCGACCAATAGCCACAGAGAAGACGCCTTAGATAATCCCACAATATAAGATTAGACGTCAGGCACCTATGTCAAATGCCTTAAACATCACCAATCCTCAGCAAGACAAGGCACAAGGCCTCCAGTAAGGCATAGCACAACCTCAGAAATGCCTAAGTGTTATGCATGAAGGCATGAATCTCGAGGATGAATAGTGCAAAACCTACCCCTACCCCCCTTTAGAATTTCTCCTCTTCCCTTCTCAAAACTAGGTATTTAATCGGGTAATTGGGTATATGGGTAATCGAATTCGAGCATTGGGACTAGACCTACCAGTGTGATATAGCAGATGAGGTATAAGAGGCATGTGCTTGGGAGACCTGACCCCTCATGTGCTGGGTGAATGGCCTCTATCACAAATTCCACTTATACGGTGTTGTGTAGCTAGAGCTAACCAATGTAGGACTAAATCCAACTCTCTTCTCACATGATGCTGCAGAGGAGCCAATCTTCAATTGGAGTTGGTGCTGGGTTCTTCCTCAATTGACGCTGCAATTGGGTATGTAGAGTGAATCTGCAGCTGCTAAAGGTTGTCTCGAAGTCGGATGTGGACGGAGTGTTGCGGTCAGTTGGGAAAGAAGAAAATGGCAATAGTGGCTCCAGCTTGATCTAAAATACAAGAATATAGGATAAGAGCCCCAATTAGATGGTTCAGAGGCTTCATCGTGTAATGGCGAAGGTGATGGTCGTGGAGGTTGGAGGTCTATGGTGACCGAATGAGGTCGGACTGTGCAAGTGGATGGTGGGTTGCTCAACAAGGTGTTTGAGTGGATGGAAAATGAAATTTCATGAGGGGTTTTGATGAGGGTGATGTGGCAAGGAGGTGATTGTGTGTAGTTTGGTGCAGTGTAGCGGTGTGGCGAGCTCGTCGGAGCTACACCAGAGGCGGAGAAGATGACAGGGAAAGGAGGTGATTGTTGGGTGAAACACGAGATACAGGGGATGAGAAGGATTGAGAGAGGGAGAGAAAGAAGAAAATTTGAAACTAAGGATGAAAGAGGGAGGAATTCCTCACCAGTTTGATGGCCGGACACGAAAGGGATGAAGACTTCGATGAGAGAGCGGCGGCGAGGAAAGGGTCGAGGGTAGCCAAACTTTGATGGGTTTTGGTCGCGAAGAAGAGAGGAAGGCCTTAGTGCCACCAATTTGACCGTTGGAGGCTCTGACGAGGGAGAGTGAGGGGGCCATCGGAGTCGCAGTTGGAGTTGGCCGAAGGGAGAAGAGAGGAAGCTTTTTGGGCCTAGACCAGACAAGTTTTGACCGCTGAACTTCAAGGAGCCTAATAGAGCTCATTCTCGAGCTCAATTGGCAAGGAAATGGGAATAAGTTCGCAGATCTGGGGATTTTCGAACGTCAAAAATCACGAGCTCTTCTAAGGTTGGCGGTTCAAATCAAGATCTAAGATGTGAGGGAATTGATTCTCCACCGTCTGAACATTAGTCCCACCAATTTTGGTGGGATTTGGTGGAGAAATCAAGTTGGTTTCCTCCTTTGGAAGTCGACACCTTTGGGTTGTGTTCTATTCCCACTTACTATGGTGGCAGGGGCTAATTTGCGAAGGGGATGAAGACATTAGGGACCCATTTGAAAGGAATTATGAAAGTTAGGGGCCTGAATGAGAAAAATAGAGATTTTAGGGATTGAAATGCAAACTAGGTCAAGATGAACTCTGATTGGGCCAAAAGTTTGGCCTTAACCTAATTTGAACCCAAGGAATCTAATGGTGATGCTGGATTTTAGTTTTGACCACGTTTGGTAAGGAAATTTTCATAGAAGCCCAAATTAGGGCAAAATCCCGTCTAAAGCTCTATCTAAGGTCAAAATGGGTTCAGATGGCCAAACCAAGGGTACCAAACCTCTTAGAATATTTTTCTATGAATTTTAAGTTTATATGAATTTTACCCTGAACAAAACCTCTTCAATTTAAGTGGATCTAAAATTAGGATTTTGTGTTCTGATGCAATTCTTGAAACGTGTGAAACCCCGTTTCTGTCTGTGTGGACCAACTCTTTGGACTTTAATGCTAAATTTACCTTCAATTAACTCCTGACAAAGCCCATGTTTACTCTGCAATTATGATGTGATGTTAAAACTATAGATTTAACCCTATATTAATGTTTTCTTCTCAGAATGGATTTACATGGAATTACTGTCCTTGGGCGATCATTCAGAAGCATTTGTCACTTTATTTCAAATAATTCAAGTTTGTTATGGCTAAAGATGGTGTTACCCTCAGTAGCTCCCTAATGTGACCCAGAGCTTCTATAGCAGGCTTTCACTCCGCCAGAGCATCTTCCTCCATTTCTTCCTCCTTAGCCATCAGCTTTGAATCCTTAGGTCCCGTCCTTCCCTTTAGACTAGGATTTCAATGCTTTTTAGAGTAGCTTAGATTAGTAATTAGCGTACATTAGCTTAGTTAGGAGTAGATCAGGCAACAAATCAATGGTTTGATTATTAGAGTTAGGATTAGATTATACTAGGTAGTATTTCACTCCCCCATCTCCTATGATCAATTAAGATCAGAGGAGACAAATTCACCCATTCATTAAGTTCATTTAATCTCCCTCTTCATATCACCATCACATTTATTGATCTCCCTCGATGTTTTAACCGTGAATCATCCCGTTCACTAGAGTCGTTCTAGATCTGAAGCTTCTTAGCTCTCAGATCTAGCATACACTCGAATTTCACAATGGAGGACCTCCCATTCACCTCATCTAAACACAAAGGTCTTCCATGTGTGCTGAATTGCACTGATTTAGTTGTTTAACTCTAATTTGGTTTAAGGACATGAGTGAAGAATTTTTCAGTAATTTGAATCCAATCAGTGTTTAATCAACTTAATTTAGAATGTTTTTGCATAAATCAGGTTTTTCATGATGGTTTTGAACTATGTGATATGTATTTTCAATGATCGGATCAATTCTGACCAATTTAATGGAGATCTCTATTTTTCTTCCATTGCAAAGTGAGAATAAATCAATGAAATCAGTGTTATTGATTAGAGACCTATTCAATGATCTAAGCTATTTTGGAATCAATGTGAGGAAGATTTGATAACAGGGATTGAGTAAGATTTGAATGTGGGCATTGATGTGATCTAAATTCAAACTGATTTTTAAACACCTTTAAGTTTATTTGTGAGGATAGGGATGTATATTTTCATGATTTGATTGGTATTCAAAGGTGTTTTGTTTTCGAACTCAGAATTTCAGATCTTATTTTGTTTTGGCTTCTCAGATTAAGCTTTGAGGAAAAAATATATTAAAAGGACTGATCTGAGTGTATCAGTCCAACATTGAGGTGAATTTGAGCATCAGATCAGATCTATGTGATCTGATCAGAGCTGCTGAAGCAGCTATTGGCTGCTAAAATGGCTACAACAGTAGCTGCAACATTGTTTTAAGTCATCTGATCCTTAAAGACATCATCTGGGCACCTTCAGCAGCATCTGAGCTGCTATTTTCAATAGCAATTATAGCAGCCTAGCTGCTGAATTTGAGCAACTACTAGGATACTTAAGCTATCTGCTAAGATATATGAAGAGCTGACCTGTGTATTATGATAGAACTCATGTGAACAAACATTCATGTACCTTAAATTGATTGAAATTCAATTAGAATTTCTTGTAATTTAGGCTTAAATCCTTTGTCAGCTATTTGAACTTCGATTAACTATCCAAATATGTAATTGCATAAGAATTAAATTAAAAGCCCCGTTTAAATGGTTGAACATCTTATGTGTGAAGTGCTGAACATCATTAAGTGTTTGAATTATTTTTTTAGCACTTAGAACCAATTTCAAGCCTTAGGTTCCATTGTCATATCTCATTTTAAGCCTCTTGTGTGCTTGATTTGTAAATAAATAAAATTGATTTTAAAAAAAATCATAAAAAAATAAAATAAAGATGCTCAAGTAGGATTAACAAGTTTTCTAAGTGTTCACCAAGTTTCAAGGTAATCTAAACCCCCAGTTTGGTAAAACATACCAGCTAACGATTCAGTATACCTTAGAATTTAATAAAAGAACCTAAGATGAAAAAAAACAAAATACTTCCTCTCTCATCTCACCCTTTCTCTCTCATCCCTTATCTTTATTATCTATATAAAAACTATAAAAATCAGAAAATATCCAAAAATGCCTTATATACTATGTATATACTTCTATATATAAGGTAAACCTAAGCTATATGTAAATATTGCATAATATGTATATAATGTGTGTAATTAACCTATATATGTATTATATAAATTAAATTAAATATATAGAATGATTTATTGTATATATAACTTTATTGTATAATTATATATTAATTTATAATAACCTAAGTAATTATACAAACCTACTTATATGTACATAATTATATTTAATTCTATACATACGTATTTAAGTAAGCAATATGCACTGTATAATACCTATAATTTAATTTAATTATGTATTTACAGTAAATAATTAAGTTATTAAGTTTACCAAGTAATTTATTAACTTAAAATAAAATAAATTAGCAATTTAAGATTATATTAAGTATTTTCAACCTATTTATACTGAATTTATAATGTATTATAGTATTTATAAATTATTTATTTGTAAAACTAACTGAAACATGTATTTAATTGTAAATAAATTAAAATAAAGTTTCTATAATTCAATAAAAATGTGTAATAAATAATTTATTACATAAAGTAACTCTATATAAATTCAATTTGGTAATTAAGTCATTAATTTATACGTTAATTAGCAAATTAAACCTTAATTTCATGTATATAATTTCACAACTTTAACCATTTTTAACATATATATGTAAATAACTTATTTTTGTAAATAAAATTTGCATTCATGAAGCCCTATATAAGGGCTTTCTAAAGGTATAGTTTAATTAGAAAACGAACCTTAATTGGGCCTGCAAATTGAGGTCCAAATCTCCTCAATCAGGATGCACTGTAGCACGGTATTGTGCTAATTACACTCGTTGATTTGCACCACATCATGGATAACAGAAGTGGCAAAGCCACATATAAGGTTTTCGTGCAATTGCCTCGACAGTCGTCAGGTGATGGGCACCTATACACACCATACCCCTCTCCTCTCATGACCTTATACAAGCATATGAATTGATATTGGTACAGTGCATGGGCCAGGGGCCACACACTATAGCTAGGCCTATATTAGGCCTGTCATGGGCCTATAACAGAATAAAATGAACCCAATTAAAGCTAGGGCTAGCCCATGCTTATCCTCCGAACGTGGACTGGCCCGCCCATTAAACCCAAATTTTTGGGTTGGGTGAACAGTGTTTAAGTGTGTTAAGTAAGAAAGAGAGGAGTGAATTAAACTAACTGTAGAAGAAGAGAAAGAAGAGGGGCATGAAAGACTGTGGACAGTGAGTGTTGTGCTTAAGTGTTGGGAGAGGCTAAGTGTCTAAGTGTCTGTGTGAGTATACGTATATTTGTATAGTATATGTATATATGTATATAATATAATATATAAGTGTATGTCTAATAAATAAAATAAGTATATATAATTTATACATATACATAGGTAATATATATATATGTATAAATATATGTAAATAGAATAGTAAGATACTGTTTGAACCTTATATATATAAATAAACTCTAAGGTTTTAGTGACGAATGTATCTGTCACTGTATATATGTATATATATTAGTATAAGTAGTTCTTTTTGCCTTATGTTATGCAGATATCTTACTAAGGCTACACTGATGTATGTAAATGTCACTGTACATATAATATATGTTACTAAATATATTAGTATGTAAATATAGCTTAGCTTAGTATATATTAATAGCTATTTTTGTACCAACACTCAGGTATTACATAGAGTAGTTGTATATAATTAACATAGTGTAGTATTGGTTAGTTTTTAATGCCTTTCAATTGTACATTTGTTCAAGGCATTCTAGTGTTCACTCATTGATTTTTTTGTAAATAATTAACCAATTCCTTTATTAATTGATTCATTGATTATTTTTGTAAATAAAATTAATATTTTTTGGAATAAAAGAACATTTTTGGACTTAGAGAGCAATGTATATCAATAAATGTCTCCCAGTGAACGACCTGTAAACTAACTAGTAAAAATTGTAATTAAATAAAAGTGACGAGACATTGGTTTGTATTGTGACACCTTTACTACAACAACACTTAAAACACTATTTTTATTGCAACACAATCGTCGCTTGTCAATGTGCCATTGCTAAGATATGTATGTTGTTAGAATATTAACTGCAGCGTCCATGCCATCATTTATTGATGGTATGGTTGTGTTGAGATTTTTTGCCATCTTCTTATTGTCAGCAAGCACTAGATCTTTAGGCGGGTTGGGTTTGTCAGACCCGCCTATATCCAAGCCTTTCCAAGTGTAAGCAGGCCGAATCTGCACCTTCGAGTGGTCGGACTTCTTCTTGAGCTTTTCGTGGAGTTTTAAGTCTGAGGGTGCTTTTTGCACCTCATTGATGGGAACACCATCATGAATCATAACTAGCTCAATTTGGTCTGATAAAGACAATAAAAGCTCCTACATAACCTTTAGAGGATCCTAAGTGCTTAACATTCTATTTTGAGAAGAAAAGATGAAAATAGCGTTATTTCTATAATTTTACCATCTTATCACAAATATAGAATAACCACGAGATATGCTAGGGGTTTATTAAAGGTCATATGGTCATTAATGTCTAACAAGTGGGTCCATACGGATAGAAATGGGCTTTCACGCATTTCAAGAATTAATGGACATCTAAAACCTTAAAAATAGACCTGCTTAATTAACTGGAGTTTTGATTAAGATAAAATTCATTTAAACCCTCTAAAAATCATAGAAAAATATTCTCTAGGGTTTGGCATTCTTGATATGACCATCTGAACCCATGTTGACCTAAAATAGAGTCTCAAGTAGACAATTGCCCTAATTTGGGTTTCTATGCAATTTAACTAGGAAAACTTGGTCAAAATCTAAATCCAACTTCACCATCAAATTCCTTGGGTCCAAATTAGGTTTCTACCAAAATTTGGGCCCAATTTGCATTTCAATCTTGTTCTGACTCTTTTTCTTACAGAGAACCCCTCAGCTTTCGAAAACCTTGCAAGGACCCCCCTAACCTAATCATCTTCTTCACATCCAAGTCCCTGCTGCCATTAAGACTAGCTATAACATCTCCGACAACATTCTAGGAAGATTTTCTCGCTCGGTTCTCAATCAATTAGTCCCAAATTTGAACCAGAGATTTCCTGAGGAATTCTCTTTCAATCATGCCCGTCCTTGGACTCCAATTCTTTTCCAATCTCCTATGCAAATGCATGGAAGACGCAGGTCTCTTGTCGCCCAAGCACCATGTGCTTCCAAGCTTGATTTCCAAGCTTGGAATGTCATTCTAAGCCCTATTTAAGGACCCAGATCTCAAGGCCAATCTCCTTAGCAAGTTTTGGTGAGTCAAAATACCCTAATTTACCCTCTTCGGCTACCAAACACCTCTGCACCAACGACCGCTCTCCATCCTTCTCCGCACCTCCAACCATCAAATTGGAGGTTCCACTGTCTTCCTCTCTTCCTTGTGCACCTCTCTAGTTAAAGGGAGGGCGTTCCTCTGCCTCAATCGCCATCGCCACTTTGCCATCTCTACCGTCTTCTCCGGCTCTGGTTAGCCACAACTAGAGCCCTCATCCCATCTCCCCTCTATGTCTCTTTATTCCTTCTTCTCTCCATCTACTTTCTTTTCACCTAGTCACAAGTCATTCACAACCACCGCATTGCCCTCCTGCACCTTCGTCTTCTCCGCCTCCAGCAGAACTCCAATGAGTTCGCTCGCACTCCACAGACCATAATGCACCTCGCCACAACACCCATTAGCACCGCCATGTTCCAGAGAGAAAAAGCCCATTGGTTATTCAGGCTATTGGCCTCTCCACAGTGCCACCGAACACCACCACCTACGCACCACCTTCTCGAGGTTGTCAGGCCTCCACCATCACTCACACCACATGCTGCACCCACCACCACACTCACCATTCCACAACGATCCTTCAGAGCTGCTTTGACATGGCCGCAAGGCCGTTCTCATGGTTTTAGGTTCCTCACCAGTCTCCACCACCGCTGCCATCTTCGTCGTTCCGTTCATCGTATTCAAAGCCACGCATATCCCAGGTGATACGCCCAAGTCACGCGGAGTATCTCCAGGCAAGTCTCTCGGTCTGCAATTAAGCATCACGACCTCAACTGCTACTTCAATCGGTCAAGGTCCTCCCCTGCAGCTGCATGCGACGAGCTCCATGGGATAGTCCCACATTGGATAGAGCAGACCCCTCTGTAGCGTACAAATTGAATTTCTATTTACGGCTATTCACCTCAGCATGCACACGGGGTGAGGTACCGCTCACGCACACACATACACACACCCCTGTCCGCGGTTCACGCAACGTGAGTCTAGGCCTTGGTCCGTTTACCTGGTTACCCAGCTCTGGTTTGATTCTCCTGATTCTGAGAGAGAAAGAAGAGAAAGAAATAGAGAGATGAAGAGGGCGTTTTGCCCTCTATTGCTCTCTCTACACTTGGCAAATTTGAGAGGCCATCGCCTCTGAAGCTGCTGTGCTGTGCTTGCCTCTTCCTGAGGCCTGAAGGAAAAGAGAGGCCTTTGCCTCTGTTGTTGGTTCTGAGTCACTGTTGCATTATTGAAATACTTAAGTTGACATGGAATATTTGGTTGGATTTACTATTCATTTATTTAAGATACTTGAGCTTAATTAAAAAGGGTTAATTGGTGGTTCAAATCACCATTTTAACCCATCATTTTTTGCACATTGATATTTGAAATCTTGATATATCATTCTTGAATCAATTCTGGTAGCAATTGCTTACATCTTTTACTTAGAATTGTGATCTTGAGATTAATTGGCTGATTGCTACCTGCGTTCAACCTCAAACTTTTCTGAGTTATAAATTTAAGTGTTTTAATGTGATTTTGTCCTATACTATAACACATTTCTCAAACGTCATGATTTTGCGTTAACATTTTGGCACCATTGCCAGGGAGCAACGTGCAATTTGATCTCTTGATTACGATTCCTGATTTGATACTGTCACGACCTGATCCCAAATCCCTACAGGATCTAAGACCGACTCACTTCGATTAATCCCAAGACCCAGTCGTCCAACAAGAAATAACCAAATAACATTCAACAAACCACAATCACACAAGTACAGTAGCTAAGTAGAAAGAAATTGACAACAGGGGAAAAGGAATAGTAATATTATGCATCATTTTATAGCCATCACAACAAAAAATGAGTACATATAGCAGAAGACAAAGCTATAGGAACTCACTACTATACACTAGAACTAAAGCTAGGCTCGACTAGGCCCAGCGTCCTCAGTAGCCGGTAGCTCGGGCTGCTCAAATCCCTCACCTGTACAAAATTTATTTAACTGGAGTCAGCTAATGCTGAGTAGAGTGGTAGCTAAGAAGTAACATGCATTTAACAAGTAGTTAACATAAAATTTTCCGTTTTCCACTTATACTATACATGTGGGCGCATAGCGATCTTTAATTAGGATTTATTAATTAATCTTCTTGTTCCCTATAGAAACGATTTTACTTGCAGCTTCCTATGATATAGGATGCCCACGTGGCACTCTCCTGGCCAAGGGAGTCCCTTCGTGGTAGCCTTATACTCAGTCTACCACCCTGAGGTCATGGTCGTGATGTAGCGGTGTCTACAGCACACGTGATAAGCGCGCGGGTAGCTACCTCGCACTAGCACACGGTCAGTCATTTCTGCTAGTGGGTATGCCTCAATGTACAATGCGGAATAGTATCGAGCCTTGCTCTCTCAGAATAGAATAGGTGTCTCGCCCCTCCTCAGTCCGCGTGCCCTCGTCCGACTACCCTGGTTTGCCCAACGGGATAACAAGAGTCAGTGAAGGGTGGCCATACCTAGCCCCGGGCCAGCTAGGGCAGCTAGCTCCCCGATATACTAAGTATCTCACCTCGATACCACGTACACAAGGGCCAGTAAGAGTCATCGTAGAGTGGCCAAACCCACCCCGATCCCAACCCAAGGCTGGCAAGCTCCCCTCTACACTACAAGGGATAGTTGCTCTCTTCGGTACCATGTACACAAAGGTCATCTTACTTCCCTTAACAGCTGCCCATGGGCAGCAAATTTTCAGAACCATCCGATTCTCTGTATTACGGTGTTCTTGTCTATTTCTCGTGGGGTTCTTACAGGAGTTTCTTTTTCACATCTGGGTTGGAATGTACGGAACGGGCAGTTCAATTTCCATTTTTATTACAGTAGGGTTCATTTTAAAATAAAGCAGGCAGTTTTTGATTACTCAATCATTCACATGTAATTTCCTCTAACCCTAGTGTTCATGCCATGACCTAGGGTTCAAGAATTTGCTCTCGAGTATGCATTTATTCCTTCCTACGGTTCATCTCAAGTCCTAGGATTACTTACTTGCACGTATTAAATTAGAGATTGAAGGTTATAACCACTCTACCTGGGTAACCAGGTGGAATGGGGGCTCGTACAGTGGCTCCCAATGTCTCCGCAGGTCCTGTACACCCGACGGACTGGAGACCTAAAACATGGATTGATGGGCCAAAAGGTTCAGAATGATACAAATAAGGTATCATTAAACAAAGAAACTCATTTGGAAAATAGAAATGGTTTGTTTGAGGAAAATCGATAATATTAGGGCCTTGCATGGGCCCAAAAACACGCTGTCAAACAAAATCAGACATCTGGGAAAGGTCCCAGATGTCTTGAAATAGTTCTCAGGGATACCTCTCTCGGTGTTCCTCTATCAAACGTCTGGAACTCAATGCCGACGTCCAAGGACTCCGTCAGACGTCTGGGGGTGCTTCCGGACATCTGAAACTGCCTCAGTCCGCTCTCCACCTTCTGACACATATACGTAGGCTAACAGGACTTTGTTAGAGAGAAAATACGAAAAGTAGATCTCTACTAGACGTCTTGCTCTACCTTCGGACGTCTGGTAAGACATCTGAATGTCCCTCTGATCGTCTGATTCCACGGAAAAATGACTTCCATGGAATCGCTCTGGCTTTCCTCTCTTGCAGGCACTACAGCAGAACGGCGCAACGCCCTCTGCTCTCGCGCTTCCTCTCGCTCTGGCTCTCTGCTCTACACTCTCTCTCGCCATTGCTGTGCTCTCTCGTCCAGCTACGGGGTGGGCAACAAAGAGGAGGAGGAGAGGTTTATAAGGGAGAGGAGGTGAGGGGGACGAGATGGCGAAGCATGGCGCGTAGTGGCGTCGTAAGAGAAGGTGTGGAGAGGAGCGGTGAGGGAGGAAGCATGGCGTACGTATGGTCCACGCTGAAGAGAAAAGGCATTTTCAGACATCTGGTGAACATCCTAGACGTCTTAAATGACCAAAGGGTGGTGGGTCGTTTCAATATAACAAACTTAAAGAAAGTTTCGTCCCCAAAACTTGAACTGACTAGGGTGCAAAAAATAACGTAACAGCGTATAACAAACTTAAAGAGGACTGGAGTAGGTCCGAAGAGTCGTACCTTCAAAAAGTTACGGGTACTGCTCTCGCATTACCGACTCAGGCTCCCAAGTTGCCTCCTCGTACCATTGGCTTCTCCATAGGACTTTCACCAGGGGTACCTCCTTCCGCCTCAACCTCCGGATGGCTCGGTCTAGTATCTATACCAGTCTCTCGGGATAGGTCAGGTCATCTCCCACTTTGATGCTCTTGTGGCTAAGGACATGGCTGGGATCGGCAATATATCTTCTAAGGTTGGACACGTGAAATGCATCATGCACCCCAGAAAGCTAGGGAGGAAGGGCAAGCCAGTAAGTGATGGGTCCTATCTGTTCTAAGACCTCAAAGGGTCCCACATATGTCGGTGCAAGCTTCACTCTCACCCCAAACCACTGCAAGCCTTTCATCGGCGAAACACGGAGAAAAGCGTGATCCCCAACCTCAAATTGTACCTCCATACACTTTAGATCGGCGAAGCTCTTTTGCCTGCTCCGGACAGTACGCAGTCGTTGATGGATCTGCTCGATCTCCTCCTGACTCTGGCGTATCAGACGAGGACCCACCTCCCACTTGGTCCCCACCTCAACCCAACTCAAGGGAGTCGTACACTTTCTCCCATACAGAGCTTCATACGGTGCCATGCCGATGCTCGAGTGGTAACTATTGTATGCGAATTCTACCAAAGGCAAATGTTCCTCCCAGGAGCCTCTCCAGTCCAATATGCAAGCTCGTAGAAGATCCTTAAAGGTCTGAATGGTGCGCTCCTACTGTCCATCCGTCTGGGGGTGATAGGTTGTATTGAACTTTAGATAAGTCCCCAAGGCTCGCTAAAATTCTGCCCAGAACTGGGAAGTGAAACAAGTGTCCCTGTCTGAAATAATCTCGCGGAGAACCCCGTGAAGGCGTACTACGTCTCTGATGTCTCTCTCTGCCAACTGTGCTGGTCCAAAAGTGACTCGAATTGGAAGAAACCGTGTCGTCTTTGTTAATCTATCCACAATCACCCAGATTGCATCGTGTCCTCTCTGTGTCATAGGTAACCCCACTACCAGATCCATAGTGACACTTTCCCACTTCCATTCTGCAATGGGAAATGATTGCAATGGCCCCGTAGGCCTTTAATGCTCGGCCTTCACCTGCTGGCATATTAGACACTGCTAAACAAAAAGGACAACATCCCGCTTCATGCCTCTCCAGCAAAAATCACGTCATAGGTCGTGATACATTTTCGTGTTCCCAGGATGTATGGTAAATCTGGATCCATGAGCCTCAGTCAGGATCTCCCTTAAAAGCTCCTCATCTCTAGGAACGCACAAGCGTCCCCTCATACGCAGGACTCCGTCAGTGAATGAGAATTCTCCTGGGTTCCCTGCCAATACTCGGTCTCGTTGTGCCCATAGATATGGGTTCGTCATTTGTTCAACCATGATGCGATCCATTAGCTCTGGTTGTGTCTGCCTCACTACTATCACTGCCCCGCAGTACCCCTGTGACTCCTGGAGTCGCCAACTGCTCAACTCCTCCATGAGCCTCCAACTTTGTGCTTGTAAGCAAGCTAAGTAGGCGGGCACCTTTTAGCTCAAGGCATCAACCACCACATTAGCCTTTCCTGGGTGGTAGGAGATGCTACAATCGTAGTCCTTCAGGAGTTCCAACCAACGTCTCTATCTCATGTTGATCTCCTTCTGGTCAAACAAACATCTGAGGCTCTTATGGTCAGTGAAATTCTCGAACGTCTCTCCGTACAAATAGTGCCTCCAGGTCTTCAATGCGAGGATGACTGCTACCAGGTCTAAGTCATGGGTGGGGTAGTTATGCCTGTGGGGCTTCAGTTGCCGTGAATCGTATGCGACAACATGACCCCGCTGCATAAGCACACCCCCTAATCCCTACAATGAGGCGTCAATATAGACGATGAATCCGCCACCGCTGTCAAGGATGGTGAGTACAGGAGCTGAGGTCAACCTCTCCTTCAGCTCCTGAAAGCAAGACTCACACTCGTCTGTCTAAGAGAAAGGTACATCCTTCTGAGTCAATTGAGTCAGAGGACGGGCAATCTGCGAGAAACCTCGGATAAATTGTCTGTAATAACCAGCCAGCCCCAGGAAACTACGAATCTCTATCATCGAACGTGGCCTCTCCCACCTAAGTACTGCCTCTACCTTGGCTAGATCCACAACTAAACCATCTTCTAGGAACACATGGCTCAGGAAGGTGACCTGTCTCAACCAGAATTCGCACTTGCTGTATTTGGCATACAACCTGTGCCGTCTCAAGGTATTCAAGACCATGTGAAGGTGCTGCTTATGCTGCGTCTGGTCTCATGAGTAAATGAGCACATTATCAATGAAAACAACCACAAACTGATCTAGATATGGTCGAAAGACACGGTTCATCAAGTCCATGAAAGCGACAAGGGCATTGGTCAATCCAAACAGCAAGACCAAGAACTTGTAGTGGCCATACCATGTACGAAAGGCTGTCTTGGAGATGTCGGTTTCCCTAATCCTTAGCTGATGGTATCCTGACCTCAAATCTATCTTTGAAAATACAGTGGCATCCCTCAACTGGTCGAAGAGGTCATCTATGCGTGGTAACGGGTACTTGTTCTTGACGGTGACCCGGTTCAGCTGTCTGTAGTCAATGCACAGCCGAAGAGTACCATCCTTCTTCCTCACGAACAGGACGGGGGCTCCCCATGGGGAGGCACTAGGCCTTACGAACCTCTTCTTTAGTAGGTCATGTAGTTGTGACTTGAGCTCTCGCAGCTCAAGCGGGGCCCTTCGGTACGATGCTGAAGAAATGGGGCCTGTCCCCGATATTAGTGAGATCTCGAACTCGATCTCGAACTCGATCTCACACTCAAGTGGTAGTCCTGGCAACTCCTCTGGAAAGACGTCAGGGTACTCACAGACCACCAGAATACTCTATATATTGTCCATGGGGCCATGCTCTGCTAAGACGCAAGCAAGGAAGCCCTCACACCCTTGACTCAGTAGCTTCGCTGCCCAAAGTGCGAAGATGCACCTGAATCCTCCATCTATAGGCTGGCCATGGAACTCGAAGGGAGGCAGCGTGGTATGGAGAAAACAATCTTCCTCCCAAAATAGTCTACAAGGGCGTGGTATGCTGCCAACCAGTCCATCCCCAAGATTACATCGAAGTCATCCATCGGGATCATGATCAGGTCTATCAGAAAACTGTGTCCCCCTATCATGACCTCACAGTCAGTGAGAACCTCCTCGATAACAAATACCTGCCCACCTGGTCCTCTAATCAGAAAGGGCTCCTTTAAAAGTACACTGCTCAACCCTGTGTAGACAGCAAAACCCATAGAAACAAACGAATGCGTGTCTCCGGAATCGAAAAGAGTGTAGAAGAGTCTACCGGAAATACTAACCATACCTGCCACTCCAGAGCCTGAAGCTCTAGCATCTCCATGACTCAGGGCGTTAACATGCCCTTCAACCCTCAGTATAGAAGAAACAGTCGTGCTCTGGGTCAGGCAGTAGGTAGCGGGTCGGTACCCTCCTCGTCCCTCCTCCTCGGGACTAGTATCCACTGCCGCCTGACCGGCCTCCAGTGCTCGGTGCTGGGAGCGTCGGCTGTGCTCCAGTCCTAGATGGGCAATTCCTCCGTATGTGGCCTGGCTGGCCACAATGATAGCAGAGGGGTACGCAACTTCCCTCTGTCTGTTGTCCCTGCTGGTGACTGGGCGGGGGTCTGCTGCAGTTGGCTGATCCCTTTCGAGGACCCCTAAAGGTCCCTAGTAGACCCACAGAATGGGATGGTTCCCCTGCTAGTGTCTAGTGCCTCCTCTCCTGATGGCCCTGTGAGTGCTCCTGCGGGTAGGGCCTCTTCCGTCCTCCTCCATCAATATCTCGTGCGGATGGGTTGGTCTCCTCGTAGGTCATGGCAGCCTCGACTATGCGGGAGAAGGTAGGTAACTTCAGGGGCATTACATGCCCCCGGATGGCGGGTCGGAGACCCTCGGTGAATCTCCACAGGCGCTCCTCCTCGGTGGATGTGGCTGTCGGGGTGAAGCATGACAGCTCCAGAAAATGCATACGATACGTGCTAACCGTCATTGCCCCGTGGCAAAGAGTGTGGAACTCCCGCCTCCTTTGATCCTACCAAGTCTGTGGGAAGTACTACTCACAGAAGAGCACCACAAACCAGTCCTATGTCCGCTCTCCTTCCTCCTATCTTCTCACCGCCCTCCACCACCTGTGAGCTGCACTCTCCAATTGATATGTGGCGAAGGCCACGCGGCATTCTGCAAGAGGACAGAGGGTGTCAAAGATCTTCTCCATTTGCTCCAGCCAACCTTCTGCCTCAGATGGGCTTTCCTCCCCCTTGAAAGAAGGGGGCTTCAGCTTCCTGAATTGGCTGATGACCTCATGGTGTAGCCGGAACGGAGGAAGGGGTGCACCTCCAAGCAAGGAGGACTCATACCCCGAAGTGTCTGAAGGAGGTGGGGGTGGTAGAGGATCACCCCCTCCCCCTCCATCTCATCCAGCATAGTGGCGGCTTGCCTGCCCACGGAGGATTCCCCCTCCACATCCCCAGGAAGGGAAGGCTAAGGAGGAGGTTGATGGAGCTCCTCCCGTATAAGACTCCGGATCAGTTGGGTGAGGTCTGGGGCCTGAATGCCCGGGAGGAGAGGTGGAGCGGCTCTATCTTCGGCCATCGCTCGTCCTCCCCTGCGACCACACCCTCGGCCACGACCACGTCTGCGGCCTACCTCAATAGCTCCCTGGTGAGGCATTTCCTACACAGAGATCAAGGAGGAACGAGATTATTAGTGCTTGTTTGACTAAAGAGAAGATGTGAGTCTCAGAAACAATAATCAATAGAAAACGTTGTGATGGCTATCTCAGTTACATGTGCAAGTATGGTGTTTTCCGGACTACTTGGTTCATTTCTCGGGATGACTTTGCTCTGATACCATCTGTCACAACCCGATCCCTGATCCCTACAGGATTTGAGACTGGCACGCTTCGATTAATCCCAAGACCCAATCATCCAACAAGAAATAACCAAATAACATTCAACAAACCACAGTCACACAAGTGCAATAGTTAAGCAGAAAGAAATTGACAACAGGGGAAAAGGAACAGTAATATTATGCGTCATAATACAGCCATCACAACAAAAAATGAGTACGTATAGTAGAAGACAAAGCTATAGGAACTCACTACTATACACTAGAACTAAAGTTAGGCTCGACTAGGCCCAGCATCCTCAGCAGTCGGTAGCTCGGGCTACTCAAATCCCTCACCTGTGCAAAATTTATTTAACTAGAGTCAGCTAACACTAAGTAGAGTGGTAGCTAAGAAGTAACATGCATTTAATAAGTAGTTAACATAAAATTTTCCATTTTCCACTTATACTATACATGTGGGTGCATAGTGATATCTAATTAGGATTTACTAATAAATCTTCTTATTCCCAATAGGAACGATTTTGCTTGCAGCTTCCTATGATATAGGTTGCCCACGTGGCACTCTCCTAGCCAAGGGAGTCCCTCTATGGTAGTCCTATACTCAATCTACCACCCCGAGGTCACGGTCGTGACGTAGCGGTGACTACGGCACACGTGATAAGCGCGCAGGTAGATACCCCGCACTGGCACGCGGTCAGTCATTTCCGCTAGCGGGTACGCCTCAACGTATAATGCGAAACAGTATAGGGCCTTGCCCTCTCAGAAAAGAACAGTGGTCTCACTCCTCAGGGGTCTTGCCCCTCCTCAGTCCGCGTACCCTCGTCCGACTACCCCAGTTTGCCCAACGGGCTAACAAGAGTCTGTGTAGGGTGGCCATACCTAGCCCCGGGTCCCCTGGGGCAGCTAGCTCCCTCCTACACTAAGTAGCTCACGTCGGTACCACATACACGAGGGCTAGTAAGAGTCACTGTAGAGTGGCCAAACCCACCCCGGGTCCCAACCCAAGGGTGGCAAGCTCCCCTCTACACTACAAGGGATAGTTGCTCTCTTCGGTACCATGTACATGAAGGTCAGCTTACTTCCCTTAATAGCTACCCATGGGCAGTAAATTTTCAGAACCATCCGGTTCTTCGTATTACGGTGTTCTTGTCTATATTTCCCGTGGGGTTCGTACAGGAGTTTCTTTTTCACATCTAAGTTAGAATGTACAGAACAAGCAGTTCAATTTCCATTTTTATTATAGTAGGGTCCATTTTAGAATAAAGCAGGCATCTTTTGATTACTCAATCATTCATATGTAATTTCCTCTAACCTTAGTGTTCATGCCATGACCTAGGGTTCAAGAATTTACTCTCGAGTATGCGTTTATTCCTTCCTAGGGTTCATCTCAAGTCCTAGGATTACTTACTTACATGCTTTAAATTAGATATTTAAGGTTATAACCACTCTACCTGGGTAACTGGGTGGAATGGGGGCTCGTATAGTGGCTCCCGACTTCTCTGCAGGTCCCGTACACCTGAAGGACTGGAGACCGAAAACATGGATTGATAGGCTAAAAGGTTCAGAATGATACAAACAAGGTATCATTATACAAAGAAACTCATACGGAAAGCAGAAACAGTTTGTTTGTAGAAAATCGATAATATTAGGGCCTTGCATGGGCCCAAAAACACACTGTCAAACAGAAATCAGACATCTGGGAAAGGTCCCAGATGTCTTAAAATAGTTCTCAGGGATACCTCTCTTATTGTTCCTCTATCAGACGTCTGGAACTCAATGCCGACGTCCAAGAACTTCGTCAGACATCTAGGGGTGTTCCCGTTCGTCTGAAACTGCCTTGGTCCACTCTCCACCTTCTGACACATATACGTACACTGTTAGGACTTTGTCAGAGAGAAAAATACAGAAAGTAGATCTCTACCAGACGTATTGCTCTACCTTCGGACGTTCGGTAAGACGTCTGGGTGTTCCTCCGATCGTCTGATTCCGTGGAAAAATGACTTCAGCAGAACCGCTCTGGCTTCCCTCGCCTGCAGGGACTGCAGCAGAACGACGCAGCACCTTTCACTCTCGCGCTTCCTCTCGCTCTGGCTCTCCACTCTTCACTCACTCTCGCCCTCGCTCTGCTCTCTCATCCAGCTACGGGGTGGGCAACGAAGAGGAGGAGAGGTTTATAAGGGAGAGGAGGTGAGGGGGACGAGGTGGCGAAGTGTGGCGCGAAGTGGCATTACTGGAGAAGGTGTGGAGAGGCATAGTGAGGGAGGAAGAGTGGCGTACGTACGGTCTGTGCGGAAGAGAAAAAGCATTTTTAGACTTCTGGTGAACATCTCATATGTCCGGACAGACGTCTGGTGAACATCCCAGACGTCTTAAATGACCTAAGGATGGTGGGTCGTTTCAGATACTAACTTGATTTATCTCTTTTGATTGTGATTTATGCAGGGATTTAGCCAAGGAACAAGATCAACTGCACAACAGCCACTCTTGGGGTAGGTAATCTCATTTTCCATTCTCAATAAACCCCTAATTCTGAAAAGCTAAAAAAGGAAAAAAAATCAATTATGACCAACTTGCATTCTATATTTAGATTCAATCATAACAAGTTGCCTGATTTGATTCATTTTTAGAAATTTCCCAAACCTGATTCTTGCACCTATTTAGGGATTTAAGACACCTAGGGCTACCACCTTCTTGATTGAGCCCTAGGTGTTTGATTTGGAATTAATTGACTGACTAATTAAAGCTAATTAGGGTTTCCATTCTAGGGCTTTAGAGACACACTTGCTTAAGAAAGATTCAATTTTTCCAAACTGTGTGTATCCTAAGCCTTGATTGAACTTACCTAAACAAGCAAACCCTAAGAATCAAGCTCTATCCTAAAAGCGGGACCTAATAATCAAGGACAAATCAGGTGAAGTTGACCCACCTTGCGAGGTCAGCCAATCTTCAAATTAGGTCACCACTCACAAAAATATCTTAAAGTTCAAGTGAAATCCTAAGCACCCACACTCTAAACTAAAATTGGTAGACTTAAGGGGTCAAGTTATCCATTATGGTCTACCTGAACCCTCAGTGACAAGGAAGGTCAGGTGGGGGAAACCCTGTAACTCGTGGGGGCGCTCTACCATGTAGGGGTCTTCGTGGGACTCTCCCTTCCTGGCTACCCAGGTAATTCTCAGGGGGGCGACTTTCTGATCTAGGGGTATCATCCACCCTGAACCTCTATAGTCATCCAAAGATATTTGGGTGTCTTGATTGGGTCCATTACACCTTCTATCCCTCGTCTTCTCCATCGGTGCATGTTTGGGAGGAGGTCCCTAAGACCACCCTTGAGGCCTCCATTAGCCATTCACTCTCGTCGAGACCAAGCCTCGACTTCCTGTTTGTGCAACCACCCGACCATATTGACATATCTTCTGATTCATCTAAGCCTGGATCTCCTTCATCCATACTCATGGAACAACCGGCAGAAGAAGAAAATAATCTCCAGAATCAGCTTCAGCACCTCAACGATCTATTCCAGGCCTTTATGAATCCACCGCAGCATCCTATGATGCGAGATCATTACAATCCCAGTACGGTGGCGATCGAACCTCGAGTCCAAATCCTGGCTGGTGGTCCTAATAATGAACTCAAGCCCAACATGATTCATGCTATTCCTAAATTTCATGGGCTTAATTCCGAAGATCCTTTCTAGCATATCAAGCAACTCAAGCATCTGGCCTAGACCCTCGAGTCAGAGGCTCAAAATCAGGATATCTTGCTCATGAAAATGTTCTCCTTCTCTCTCATGGACAAGGTTGCTGACTGGTGCCAAGCCCTAACTCATCCAATCAACACGTGGGCTGAACTGCAATCTGAGTTTCTGAAAAATTTCTTCCCTGTTGGTCGGACAAATGCTCTATGGCACCAGATCACACATTTCATGCAACAGGCAAGAGAACTGCTTCATGAGGCATGGGATTGCTTTCTGGATCTCATGCGAAAGTGCCCCCATCACGGAGTTCCTAAATGGGAACAAGTCCAGTCTTTTTACCAGAGACTCCGTGAGGATATTCGATTATTCGTCAATCCGACCTGTGGAGGAACCATCATGGGTCAACACGAAGATACCGTGTGGGAGATTCTCGAGAACATGTATGAGAACTCCATTAATAATGAATCCATGGACATGTTCAACCAGACGAATGCACGTGCATTGACAAATCTGCAAGGAGCACATGAGACACAGGGCATGTCCTCTTATGTTGACTTGGAGTTAATGGCCAGCTGCCTAGACAAGGTCTTGATCATTGAGAAGAAGGTGGATGAGCTGACCCGTCATCTGCAGCGAGCCACCTCTACATAAAACCCATTCGCACAACCACCCTATGGGAGGGAGGTTGTGCATAACATCTACCACTGATCTTCTTAGGGGATGGATCCATACCCACCCTCATCTGATCTAGGGTTCGGAGGAAACTCCAGGTCCGCCTACTCTAGTTGGGGGAACTCTGAACCCTCATCTTCTGATTTCTCCGAGGATCCTTAGACCTGTGAGGATCTCAACGCCATCCAGAACGATCCTTTCTCAAACACTTATAACCCTAGATGGTGTAATCATCCTAATTTCACATGGTCAGGGAACAATCAAAATCGGAGACCTTAATATCAGCCTGAACACAAGTTTCTCATCCATATCAACCGCCTCAACCTCGACCTAATCCGAATTACCAAACTAGGCCAACTCAGGAAGATCAAATGACTCTTATCCTTCAGACTCTGGCTGACATTCAGAAAACGAATGCGGCTATGCAAAAATAGCACAATGACGAGATCATAGAGGTTCGCAATCAACTCGCCCAGATGGCAAATCCCCGCCAACCTAGTACACTTCCTTCCCAACTTCTGCCAAATCCAAATAGCATGTTGGCCCAGAAACACGTGGTGCACCAAGTCCAAAGTCAAGCTTGCTATACCCAACCAGGCTCCTTGAGTCATACCTGTATGTTTTCCCTTTCCACCTCAACTGAGCCAAAACACATCGTGACTTACCCGACTACTCAGCAATAAGGGCAACTTTCTCCCCTCCACCTCTGCATCATGACTGTGCTATGATCAATGTGGTAGACACAAGAAAAGATCACAAGACTAGGACCCAAGGCTCATCTTCCAAGTCTCACCTGACCTTTGATCAACACACCAAGATTAAGGGAAAAGAAAAGAGGTGGAAGTAGAAACCCGCTCCTCAAAACCACCAGTTCACCACCTTATCTCAAGCCTTCTCTCACCTCCACATTAGAGATGTATCAGAATATGATATAACGGGACCATTAAGGAATGCACAATTCACTATCCCATTACTTGATATCCTCGCTTGCAACCCCACCTCGCCTGACTTATTCAAGAAAGAGGTGGAAAAGGCTGCACAAGAGAAGGTAGTACTGTCAAAAAGCATGAGTACCATAATTCAACACAGTCTACCTCCTAAGAAATCAGATCTAGGTGCCCCACTGATCCCCTGCAAGATAGGTGATACAACTTTCAAGAGGGCCATACTAGATCTTGGCGCTTCAGTCAACCTAATCCCTATCACCCTATTTGAAAAATTACAGATCAGACAGTTAAAACCCGCCAATGTTACTTTACAACTAGCTGACTGAACCCTGATCACGCTAGTTGAGCTAGTAGAGGATGTGGTAATTAGAATTAAGGATTTCAACTACATGGCTGATTTCCTAATTCTTGACATGGATACACCTCAGCAAATGCAGAATATGCCCGTGATTTTGGGAAGATCATTCTTGGCTACTGTAGGAGCTATAATCAATTGTGAATCAGGACACATGATAATTGCCTCAGAAGATCAACGTGCTGAGATTAATATTTTTGAGGTTACAAAAGGAAAAGGCTTGGGGGAACAACTAGGTTTTATTCAGGACCTCATGACCGTGTCATTAGCAGAAAACCTAGAGCCAGAAGTAGAAGCTTTTCACATCTTAGATGTTCCTGGTTTGACCGAGCATGATGACATAAGCGTAGTAGAGGCTTTCACCTTTGATTGTGAGGACATCCCCAGGGATTTCAAGCAACACGGTGACACGTTGGATTCAAATCCCATGGATATAGAAACATTTCAGTTTGAGGACTCATGGAATCAGGCTTGGCAGATATTGAGAGTGACCTCCACCCAGAATATGAATCCTTTACAGAAGTCAAGTTTTATGATCCAAAAGGCACTCTCCAAATGTTCACTTTTGAATAGGATGAAGATTATAATAAAGATTCATCAGAAGACCCGATTTATGAGTCATTCCTTAAGGAACCGATCTCACATCCAGCAAAAAACAATCAAAATGACTCACAAAGTGTCAATCTGTTAGGCCACATGGCACGAAAGGAACCACACATCTGGGATACAATTGCTAGATCCTTCTCTGATGAGCTCTGGATTCATTTTTCAAGATCCCATGACCGCTACACTTTCCAAATGATTCCTCCACAAAAGATCTAGAGAGATCATACAAATAAGGATCAACCTGACCCATACCAAAGACATTCTGGAATGACTCTTCACCATGCTTTGATACTTAGCTGTGGCCATCCGATTCTAATCCATCATGATCATATATTCTCTCATATCACTCATGCAACCAATGACATATCCCTGAACCTATTGCACCCATCTGATGGCATTAAACTTAGCGCTTAATGGGAGGCAACCCGTCATCTTTTGAAAAAACCCAAAATCCTTTTGACATATCTCTTAGCTGAAATCATATTGCACTTTAGGGTTCGTCCATTAGAACAACGGACTCCACCTCTAGTACACGTACTAGAGCTTGAAATCATCCACAATAGTTACTCCGACCCATCCACCCACCCTTTGAACCTATTCTAGTGCACGATCTAAGCTGAACTCGAACCCACCTAATTTACGATGAGGACATTGCAAATCGTAGGCATGGGGGGGTATTAAAATGCAAACCACCATGAAAATCAAATCTCACAGAAGTATTTCACCAAAAAAAAATGGAGGAATGAGGAAAGAGAAGGTCCATTTGAGAGAAAAATGAGAAAAAGGAGGGAGGAAAATTGAAAAGAAAAGAAAGGAGCAAAATGATAAAGAAAAAATGGAGTCCGTTCAAAATAATATGGAACTTACCTAACTTCTAGGTTGGATCGAATGATGAATTAAGACATGGAAGGCTAAAACTTAAGGGATTAGTGGCGAATACCAACCTTAGGCCTCTTAGATCTGTTCTGAGATTTAAACACTCAAGTACTTGTCAAGATCTAGATTAGTCCTCAAGAGGTTGAGGAAAATGCAAAGATTGTGTATGAGGTCTAAGGCTTAGGTAGTATTCGACCCTGTTAACTGACCTCTGGTTTACGGGATTCGGTAACTTAAGCACCCAAAAAACACACAAAGTCTGGCTCAATGTGCTTAAATATGAACTTATTCCAAAAGCATTTATGCTGTTCTGAAAATGGTCCTAAGATCTACATTAAGAGTGGATCAAAAACACAAGTTGATTTGGACAAGTTCCCGGCACTGAGAGGTGGGAAATTCCCCTCGAAGATGCGTAATAACATATCATCTCCTCGGTGCTTGTCTCATAGGATATCTAAATATCCTATCGAGGGCATGTAAGCACCTTGTGCTGGTTCAGATGACATGGGCAGCATTATCACAAAATGTCGATTACCAGGGTCTGAATTTAGCTACAGAGCGCCATGGGCAGCACTATCCCGAAGTGTCGAAAGCCAGGGTTCTAGGGGTTTCCATGGGCTGTGCTATCTCGAAGCATCGATTGCCAGGGAACCTGTGAGGATTGATAGTGGGGACCAGGAATTTGATACAGAACGTTTTTAGGGCCAATTCGAGGTTGGATCTAAAAATATATATATATATAACGAAAAGAAATAAAAAGAGAGAGAAAAGCTCTCCACAAATGAAAATTCTTCCATCTCTCTTACAAAAGTGCACTAGCAAACTGAACCTGAACTAACCATGTTAGAAGCATCGGTGCTTTAACCGCTAGGTCTAACGAACCTTAGGTTAGTTCCTGCAGGCCTTAGAAACCTTCACGGTAGACTGAGGCGAAAGCTAGTCAAGTCTGGATCTAGGTTGGTACTTAAGTTCCTGTAGGCCTATTGTTGGTATTAAGATATGATTCCTAAATATGCAGCCTAGTAGGACATCCTGATAGCTACATCCGACCTAGATATCTGGTTTGGTCCATAAAGCTTTGCTAAGGGACTAGCAAAAGCTAGGCATGGGGGTATGATGGGAACACCATCATGAGCCATAACTAGCTCAATTTGGTCTAATAAAGTCAATAAAAGCTCCTACATAACCTTAAGAGGGTCCTAAGTGCTTAACATTCTATTTTGAGAAGTAAATTTGAAAATAGGGTTATTTCTACAATTTTACCATCTTATCACAAATACAGAATAACCACAAGGTATGCCAGGGGTTTATTAAAAGTCATATGGTCATTAATGTCTAACAAGTGGGTCCATACAGAGAGAAATGGGTTTTCATGCATTGCAAGAATTAATGGACATCTAAAACCCTAAAAACAGAGTCGCTTAATTAACTGGGGTTTTGGTCAGGATAAAATTCATCTAAAACCACTAAAAATCATAGAAAAATATCCTCTAGGATTTGGCATCCTTGATTTGACCATCTGAACTCATTTTCACCTAAAATAGTCTCAGGCAGACAACTGCCCTAATTTAGATTTCTGCATAATTTCCCAATCAAACTTGATCAAAACCTAAATCTGACTTCACCATCAAATTTCTTGGGTCCAAATTAGGTTTCTACCAAAATTTAGGCCCAATCAGAAATCATCTTGACCTAGTTTGCATTTTAATCCTATTCTGACTCTTTTTCTTACAAAGAACCCCTCAGCTTTTGAAAACCTTGCAGGGAAACCCCTAACTTCCTCATCTTCTTCACATCCAAGTCCTTGCCACCATTAGGACTAGTTGTAGCATCTCCGGCAAGATTCGAGTGAGATTTCCTCGCTCATTTCTCAATCAATTAGTCCCAAATTTAAACCAGAGATTCCTTGAGGAATTCTCTTTCAATCAAGCCAGTCCTTGGACTCCAATTCTTTCCCAACCTCCCATGCGAATGCATAGGAGATGTGGGTCTCCTTTTCGTGCAAGCACCACATACTTCCAAGCTTGATTTCCAAGCTTGGAATGCCGCTCTAAGCCCTATTTAAGGACATAGGTCACAAGGTCGATCTCCTTAGCAAGTTTTGGTGAGTCAAAATACCCTAATCTACCCTCTCCAGCCACCAAACACCTCTGCTCTGGTGACCTCTCTCCGTCCTTCTCCGCACCTCCAACCATCAAATTAGAGGTGCTACCGTCTTCCTCTTTTCCTTGCACACCTCTTCAGTCAAAGGGAGGGCGTTCCTCTGCCTCAATCGTCGTCGCCACTTCGCCGTCTCTACCATCTTCCCCGGCTCCAATCAGCCACACCGGAGCCCTCCGCCCATCTCGTCCCCTCTAAGTCTCCCTATTCCTTCTTCTCTCCCTCCACTTTCTTTTCACCAAGGCACAAGTCACAACCACCGCACCGCCCTCATGCACCTCCGTCTTCTCCGCCTCCGACAGAACTCCGACAAGTTCGCCCGCACTCCACAGACCATCGTGCGCCGCACCACAACACCCATTAGCAACGCCGTGTTCCAGAGCAAAGCCCCTATGGTTATTGAGGCTATTGGCCTCTCCTCAGTGCCACCAAACACCACCACCTACGCACCACCTTCTCGAGGTCGTCAAGCCTCCGCCATCACTCGCACCACATGCTGCACCCACCACCACACTCGCCATTCCACGACGATCCTTCTGAGCATGTTTGACGTGGCCGTAAGGCCGTTCTCGTGGTTGCAGGTTCCTCACCGGTCTCCGCCACCGCTGCCATCTTCACCGCCCCGTTCATCATGTTCAAAGCCACGCACATCCCAGGTGCTATGCCAAGGTCACGCGGAATAGCTCAAGGCAGGTCTCCAAGCCTGCAATTGAGTGTCACGAGCTCAGCTGCTGCTTCAATAAGTCAAGGTCTTCACCTACAGCTGCACACGATGAGCTCCGTGGGATAGTCCCACATCGGATAGAGCAGACTGATGTAAATACATTTACAATACTTAAGATGTCTATTTATGCATGTTCTTAAGCAAAGGATTGCATTGCATGATATAAATATCGCATAACATGCATCATCTTGCATTTAGAGTAGTTTGAATAAAATGGAGGTTAATTGTCTCCTTTTATGTGCTTGGATAGGGAAAACTTTTTATTAGGGCCTCGGGTCGAAGATCCAACCGTACAGATGTGATCAGGGCAACGATTGGAGTTCAACGACTCCAAGATCGCCCTAATCAGGCATCTATAGCATCTGATAATGATTGGGGAACCCTAGAAGATCAAGGGCCAAGATGGTGTAAATTCACACTTCAAATGACAAATCTGACCGCACGGATGGATTTTGATCAACGATCGCAGCCTAACGGCACAAAAATCGAGTCAATTCGACACCCATGGCACCATCTACAACATCCAGAAGATGGACGGCCAAGAAGGCGCCACGTTGCCCCATCTCAGCAGTCCAACCGACCCCCAGCACTGCCGCACCTTCTCTTCTTCAATCAGAGCGCCGCTTCTCCGCCGTTGGATCAAGATCCAATGGCTGTGGATGCGGCGCCTTGAATACGTCCGCGCGACCATTTAGCCAATGCAGCACAGTGGTACAGCACCATATCGTGAGGCACTGGCGCGAGTTCGAGTCACAGCAAGCGGGATTTGGAGCGGGGGCGTGCCTTCAATCAACCATCAAATCGTAATCCAATGGCCACCTACGCTCGATAGAGCCAACGCACTATCGCACGCCCGTGCCTCACGTAGCATCGCACGCGGGAGGGCGGGCGTTGAGGAGCGGGGAAGGCGCATCTTAAGCCATCCGATCTCACTATCGGACTGCTGAGATTCAGCGAATGTGCACAAGCGTTAAGTGTGCGTGAAAGCCAGTAGCCACGTGGGCAGTGCCCACTACGCCTACGATGGGGCTTTAGCGACGGTTTTATCCGTCACTAAAGACCCCTTATTTAATGTTTTAAAGATGTAATGACCAATTTGCCCCCACTCCTTGCAACTATAAAAGGAGACCCCCTCCACACGAAATTCTCATCCCTTCCTTCTCTTCTCTATCTCTCTAAAGCTCAAGAGAAGCTTGTCCCACACCCGGGATGCTCCCGCGAGATAAAGTCCAAATTTTCATCCCCGTTCGGAAGTGGAACCCGCGACAACGACAATGTGCTGCCCCTTTCCCGTTCTTCTGCTTCATCCTCCTTCGTCCTGCTCCGTCCTCCTTCATCCAGGTGTCGTCCCGTCCGGCTCGTCCTCCAAGCGATCGTCGAGGAGGATAACTTCTCTCTCCCATTCTTCTTTACAGCTTTCTAGTGTAGAATTTTCCTGCTTTCTAGTGTAGCTGATTTCCCACTTTCTAGTGTAATCCTTATTTGGTTTTATTGTATAAACATTTTGAAATATTGAATGCATGTTTTCTCTCTCTCTCTCTTCTAGTCTGATTGTTGTAATAGCTTCATTGTAATTACATCGCCTCGCTTTTCAAGAAAAATTCTAAAAGAATATAATTGCGAATATAGATCGACATAGCCTCCCTATGTTCGACCCGGAATTTCAATTTTGGTATAAATTTTATTTGTTGAACACGAATTCTTCGCTTTCAAGCTACAACGACAAGGTTTTAAAACCAAACATGTTAGCATAGCAATTCGAACGTTCAACATTTTGGCGCCGTTGCCGAGGAGGCAACGATTTCCGATCTTCTTTTCGCATTTCTTGCACTTTATTATTTTCTAGCTTGCTTTCTCTTGTTCTATTATTTTGCAAAGACCTCCATCAAGGAATCATCAAGCGGTAGACTAGAGTAAAGTGCAGTTGAAGACAACTGCAAGTGCTCCCCATTCTTTCCCCCTCCATAGATTTCATTCACCACATTAAATCCAAATTCCAATTAACCTAGGTGTTTGTATAAATCATAGGAATAGTTTGGTTGTTTGGATTCTCACTCACACTCATTCCACCCTCATTTATATAAAAAAAACAACAAAATGATAATCTTGTGGGGCAATTTTCAACAAACACACAACGTACACCCACATTCAAGGCACTTAACTGGATTAATTTGTTTCTACTCAACCAAGTTTTGATCTGTGGAACCGGTACACACAAAGCAACACATAAAAGAGTAGAAATCACTCTAGGTTAACCATCTTTGAGTGCCTAACTTAGTGGTGCATTTGCGGCCAATTGTTTGAGTTGTTTGGGCTGCACCACTCTATTTAAAATTAACTCATCAAGTAGCTCCTCCTTAGGGTTTTTAATCTAGGTCTATTCCAGGCACTCCACTTTCTTTCTGGTTTTAAAGGAAAACAATCTTCACCCGTGTTTTACAACTTGGTTTGCCTAGAAACTTGATTGCAATCCACCTAATTTGAAACCCTAAAAGCTATTTAAACAAGATTTGAACATTAAAATCCACACATCACAAATAATCTACCTTGAAAATCCTTGTTGTGCACGCACTTACACAAATCTCAATCAATCATTAAGGGCACAACCAATTTTAAGGGCCCATCACATTCCATAAGCACCACAATCCCAGGCCTTAATAAAATTAAGTAGACGTTGGCCTTAAGGTCTGATTTGCTCTTCACGGACTAGTCTGAGATTGTTTTTGATTAACCTACTTGTACTGATTAATCTGTTGTCTAGCTAGGGGAGTAGCATCAAACGACTGCGGCTGGGGGGTACACTAGGAACCGGAGGCGAAAGCCGAAGGAAGAACCTTCTCCCCAGTCCCTCCTTCTAACTGGTTGGATTAAACAAATGCAAGTAGAGTAAATCATTTACAGTCTTAAGATAGGTTTTGGGAGTCAGTAGATCCTTTGGCTACCCCACTTAAGGACAGCCTTGTTTTGTTGTGTTGCAGGGTCCCTATCCCTAGTCCTTCAGACCTTCTTCTAGTTTATGCCGGGTAGACAGTCACTGAATCCCCGATTGGAAGGACCATTAGAACATTCTAGGAGGTGCAAGTTGGATTTTTGTCAAATTGATCCCATGGCCGACCAACAGCCTCCTCTGCTTGGAAATCCACAGGAAGAATTTCGAAGGCAGCTGGAACAAATGCAGAGAATGTAGGAATGGTTCCAGAGAATGCAAGGCGCTCAGCCCTTGAAGGATTTTTATGATCCTTCAAATTACGGGGAACGTCCCGATGTCCAGATTCCAGCCGGTGATATAGAAATCAAGCCCCGGCTGTTAAGCCTGATTAAACATTATCATGGGCTTGGCTCCGAAGATCCGTTTCAGCACTTGGAGGACTTGACCACTTTGGTCCAGACCACCAAGGCTTGAAACGTAAACGAGGAGCAAATGATCATGAGACTCTTCCCTCACTCTCTTAGGGATAAGGTCGCGCATTGGTATAGGACAATAGGAAGACCAATTACAACTTGGAATGAGTTGAAATCGGCCTTTCTGATGAAATTCTTCCCAGTCGGACGTACCAATGCTTTGAGACGGGCAATCACTACCTTTACCCAGCAGCCGGGGGAGCAGTTTCATGTGGCCTGGGAACGATTCTAGGACTTATTGCGGAGGTGTCCACACCACGAGGTGCCGAAATGGCAACTCGTGCAGATTTTCTATCATGGGTTGACTGAGCAACTTAGAAATCATGTGGATGCTTCTTGCGGAGGCAATTTCCTCAATAAAGATGCAGATAGTGCACATGATTTATTTGAGGAAATGAGTGAGAATTCAATCAATCATGCCTCCATGGATACTTTTAACCGGTCCCAGCAGCCCAGATCAAATGTCAATGAAGTCCATGACTCTCATTCATTTGATATGGAATTGATTTGTAACAAACTTGATAAGGTGGACTTGGTTGCTAAGAGAATGGAAGAGTGGATGGCTGGCAATTCTATGAACAACTCTCGATCCACTCAATCCCAAAATTTGGGATTCCATTCCTCACGAGCTCCTTCTGGACGGGAGTTCGTGAATCAACTTGATGCGGCTCAACCTGTGAGTTAGCATTTTTCGGAACCCCACGGGTTCCAAACTGGGGCCTTTGATCCCAGTTTTTCTGATCCTTCCCTTTCTTTCTCTCCATCCTCACCCATGAGGATATCTGTGATGTACAAGAGAATGTTAGATCCAACCCCTACTCGAATGCCTATAATCTAGGTTGGAGAAACCACCCTAACTTCTCTTGGAAAAATTCAGGGCAACAGACCCAATTCCGACCCGGCAACCATGCTCCGCAACGACCAATGGGTCAAGGTCAAGTATATACTCAGTTGCCTCCAAATCAGGTCAATCAGCCAGCTTGGAATTCCCATCAACCTGCAGGGCAGGCTGATTTGAACCGTCAAATGGTAGAGATGCAAGTATCCATGCTCCAGCTCATGCAGCAAATGAAAAACTCGCTGGACAACTTGCAGTTCGAGCTCATTGCTAACTCTCGTCAACCCGGATCTCTACCATCCCAACCTGTACCCAACCCGCGAAATATTATGAATTCGAGCAACCAAGCCCATGGGTACGGAAATCAGAGGGACCCACACACACAAGCTCAGGTGGTTGAGTAGGGTTTCTCTTCTTCTTCTTCTGCAAATCAATAATTCATGGTTAATCAAGCCCCTTCAATCTTTCCTAACCCTCCCCAAGACCCAAATTCTTATGCATCTGCAAATTCTGTCACTTTGAGGAGTGGTAAGAAGACTCAGGATCCACAATCGCACTATTCTGATCTTTTGAATCCTGAAGAACTGAGGAGAGAGAGGAGAATCCTGAAGGAGAAATCAAGGCTCAGGAACCTGATTCCAAAGATCTGACTCATGTTCCTTTTCCTGAAGCCTTAACCAAATCAAAGAAGAAGTCTATTGATAGCAATGAGGAGCTTCTGAATCTATTTAAGAATGTTGAGATCAATATCCCGCTCCTTGATGCTATCAAGCACATACCGGCTTACGCAAGATTTTTAAAGGAATTATGTACACAAAAGCGTAAGTCAAGAGAATCTATTCCGAGGAAGGTGCTACTCTCCGAGCAGGCTAGTTCTGTTATCCTGCACTACCTCCCTCAGAAAAAGAGAGATCCTGGTGCTCTATTAATTTCTTGCATTATTGGAGATTACACGTTTGATAGAGCACTTTTGGATCTGGGTGCATCCATCAACCTAATTCCGACTTCTCTTTACGAGAAGTTTGGGTTAGGTGAACTTCGGCCAACTTCAGTAACGCTACAGTTAGCGGACCGCTCGGTCACAAATCCGCGAGGCGTTATTGAAGATGTTATAGTTAAGGTCAAGGATTTCTATTTTCCTATAGATTTCCTTGTCCTTGACATGGATGTACCTGATAATCTGATGAACACGCCCATCATTCTGGGACATCCGTTCCTGGCTACCGCAAAGACCAACATTAATTGTGAAAGCGGTAGCATGAAAATCGCCATTGGGGACCAACGAATGAAATTGGATATTTTTAAGGCGATCAACAAATTTGAGGATTGTGGATTTATTGAGGAACTAGATGAGGATAATGATAACATTGAAACTTGTTTGATGGTTTCTTCAATCGAAAGTTCCTCTTTGGATGATGAATTTGACCTGCAACCCTCTATGGTTGACCTTACATCTTCGGAAGAGGTTATTGATTTTGTTCACTCAACCTCTTCCTCTTGTTGAATCTTCAGCATCTACCCTACCATCAATCATCAACTCGCCCCAGCTTGAATTGAAACCATTGCCTGAGAATTTGAAATATCAATTTTTAGGACCTCAGAAGACGCTCCTTATGATTATCAGTGCTAAATTGACAAAAGAGCAAGAGATTAAATTGATCACGGTCCTGAAGGAACATAAGGAGGCAATTGGTTGGACCATTCATGACCTCACGGGAATCGAGCCATCTTATTGTAATCATAGAATACTTTTGGAAGATGAATCCCGCCCTTCTCGCTAGATGCAGAGGAGATTGAATCCAAATATGCAAGAAGTGGTCAAAAAGGAAATCATCAAGTGGCTCGATGTAGGAATTATTTATCCAATATCTGATAGTCCCTGGGTAAGTCCCGTACAGATTATTCCGAAGAAAGCCGGGATTACCGTTGTGACTAACGAGAGAGGAGAATCTGTCACAACTTGTTCAGCTTCCTCTTGGAGGGTTTGTATTGATTATAGGAAGCTGAACACAGCCACTAAAAAGGATCATTTTCCCCTACCCTTCATCGATCAAATCTTGGAAAAATTAGCCGGGCAGAAGTACTTCTGTTTTCTTGATGGCTACTAAGAATACAACCAAGTTCCTATCCATCCCAAGGATTAGGAAAAAACTACTTTCACCTGTCCCTATGGAACCTTTGCTTTTCGTAGGATGCCTTTCGGGTTATGCAATGCACCTGCAACTTTTCAAAGGTGTATGCTAGCCATATTTTCTGACATGGTGGGAGAGTTTATGAAAGTCTTCATGGATGATTTCTCTATTTTCGGAGAATCATTTGACTCTTGTTTGGCTAATCTGAAAATAATTCTTAAGCGATGTATCAAAACACGATTGGTCCTTAACTGGGAAAAGAGTCATTTCATGACCCAAGAAGGCATCGTTTTGGGTCATGTAATCTCTGAACGGGGAATTGAAGTAGATAAAGCTAAGGTTGATGCTATCGCTAAACTTCCACTTCCCACATCTGTTAAACAAATCCAATCATTTCTTGGCCATGTGGGATTTTATCGAAGATTCATCAAGGATTTCTCAAAGGTTGCTCGTCCTTTGAGCAATCTTCTTGCCAAAGAAATGCCGTTTGTTTTTGATGAATCATGCCGAAAGGCATTTGATTTCCTGAAAACGGCAGTCACCTGTGCTCCAGTTTTGCAACCACCAATTTGGATAGCCCCTTTTGAGATCATGACCGATGCTTCTGATTATGCGGTCGGGGCTGCCCTGGGTCAAAAAATTGATAGAAAGCCCTCTATCATCTACTATGCTAGTAAAACTCTAGATGAAGCCCAGACGAATTATACTATTACTGAAAAGGAATTACTAGCTGTAGTGTTTGCTTTAGAAAAATTCAGGGCTTATCTCTTAGGGTTTCATGTTATCATCTATACTGACCACTCGGCCTTGAGACATCTCTTGGCCAAAAAGGATGCTAAACCTCGGCTTATTCATTGGATTCTTCTTCTTCAAGAATTTGATCTTGAAATCAAGGATAAAACCAGGGTACAAAATGTGGTAGCGGATCATTTGTCGAGACTCCTAGGTGATTCTTCTTTTCCGGACATTCCGATTGCTGACACTTTTCCGGACATTCCGATTGCTGACACTTTTCCGGACGAAACTATTCTTACAGTTTTAGGTGTCCACACCCCATGGTTTGCTGACATTGTTAACTATTTGGCCGTTGGTCAAATCCCCTAGGATTGGACCAAGCAACAACAGGATAGACTCAAATCTGAAGCCAAATACTACTTCTGAGAGGACCCTGAACTGTATCACATTGGCTCTGATCAAATTATTCGCCGATGTATACCGGAGAATGAATTCAACAGTATACTCGAGTTCTGCCATGCATCTGGGTGTGGTGGGCATTTCTCTAGGAAAAAGACGGCTGCAAAAATCTTGCAATCTGGCCTCTATTGGCCGTCTTTATTCAAGGATGCCTAGGATTTCTCAAGGTCATGTTCTTGATGTCAGGCACTCAGGAGCATAACTAAGAGAGATATGATGCCCCTAAACCCTATTCTTCCCGTCGAAATTTTCGATGTTTGGGGCATCGATTTCATGGGACCCTTTATCCCTTCATTTAGACATCAGTAAATTCTTGTTGCTGTTGATTATGTTTCCAAATGGATTGAGGAGATTCCCACCCGAACCAATGACCACAAGGTGCTCATTAATTTTGTCAAGAAAAATATCTTCAGTAGGTTCAGGATTCTGAGGGCTATCATCAGTGATGGTGGCACTCATTTTACTAATGCCCAATTCCAGAATTTATTGGCCAAATACGGGGTTAATCTCTAAATTTCCACACCTTACCATCCCCAGACGAATGGACAAGCTGAGATCTCCAATCGAGAGATAAAGAACATTCTGCAGAAAACGGTTAGGCCTGATCACAAGGACTAGACTCAAAAGCTTGATGCTCTTTGGGCCTACCGTACGGTGTATAAAATGCTCATCGGCATGTCTCCATTCCGTTTGGTGTATGGAAAGACATGTCATCTACATGTAGAAATTGAACACAAGGCATTCTGGGTGATCAAACAATGCAATTTAGATCTGAATTTAGTTGGGAAGACCAGGAAACTCCAACTATCTTAGTTGGAGGAGTTTAGAAATGATGCTTATGAGAATGCCAAGATCTACAAGGCTCAGATCAAAGCTCTACATGATCAACTGATTTCCCGCAAGAGCTTTGAGCCGAACTAGAAGGTCTGGTTATTCGATTCTAAACTTAAGCTCTTTCCTGGCAAACTTAGATCTAAATGGAATGGCCCATTCATAATTGACCAGATTTTTCCAAATGGAGCCGTTCAGATTTCTGACCCAAAGACGGGTAACACATTTAAAGTCAGCGGTCAACATCTGAAGCCTGTTATTGACCGTATTCTTCCAGAACCCGTCTCAGACATAGTTGCTCTAGCCATTCTGTGACTTCTTTGGCTGGATTTCGCCTAGCTGACGGCATTAAACTCAGCAGTTGTACATATGACACAAGGCTGATACGAGCTTCATATTCAGGTGACATCTTTCATGTTCTACCATTTCTTTCATGTCTCTTTTTCAATGAGGACATTACATCAGCTAGGCATGGGAGGGTGGAATCATTTTTTAATCATTTGGTTAGTTTTGTGAAATTCATGTAAATTATTTTTCTCTTCTTATTTATACATTAAAAAAAAATCAAAACTAGGAAGGATTAGTTAGACATTAGGACTTTTCAGTCTAAGAAAATTTTACATTAGGATCTGAACACAAAGATCCTTCAGGTCTTTGGACTTAATTAACCCGTGTATCCACTAAAATGTGGATTTGTCTTTCGAGTCCTCGCCATCTTAATTCTATCGTAATTGGAATAAATAAGTTTGGGTGATAAGTACACGACTTATCAACCCACCCTCTGATTTAAGGGAATTTTTTAGTTTTAAGTATCTACACACTTTCTTTGCACTGACTCGTTGTTCGACGATTCTAACGGCAATTGGGTAGCTAATGAACCTTCTAGGGTGATATGGCTGGCAAGCTATCGTGGGTAACAGCCCATAGGTAGGTTGTCCAGAGCCCAGTCACTGGACCTTTCTCTTTTTGCTGCCTTTAGGTAAATCTTAGACCAGGGAAGCCACCTACTTAAGAAAAGAAAAAAAGAAAAAAAATCAAAAAGAAAAGGAGAAAAGAAAAAAAGAAATAAACCACACTTCCCGCACGAGTATGGCTGGCAAGTTATCGGTGGTAACAACTCATAGACCGGTTATCCAGAACCCAGCTCAATAAATGCACTGAAAATTCCCAAAACACTTAGGAAGAAGCGGAGAAGTAGAATAAATCGGGGAGATATACACTAGATTCACCCTTGTGTTGACCCCGTCAAAAAAAATAAAAGTAGGGAGAAAGCTATTGGTTGTAAAGATTGACCTTTAGGCAGAATTCTTTTTAGGTCACCTAAAGGCGTAGAAATCCGAAGTCCGTTTTAATTGCCGATCAACGAGTCTATCACATTCACAATAAGATGCTTAGAACTTAGAGTTCTCATCAAATCTTGGGTGAGTTGAATGGTCGTAGAAAGCCACTCTTAAACCCTAAAACTTGAAAATCTAAAAAAAAAATTAGAAAAGAGGAAAAAGAGAAAAAGAAATTTTTCTTTGAATAAGGCAAGGGCTTGAGGCGGTCTACATTTTGGCAGATACTTAGGCACTGTTGTGTCTTTGAAAGTTCAGATCCTAAGTAGACAGTTTCTTAATGATTGAAAATAACTCATGCCCAAATAATCCAACCTAATTCTTTTATAAATAGCATATAGTTTTTGCTATGGACTAGCAAAAGATAGGCATCGGGGTATGATGTAAACCCATTTACAATACTTAAGATGTCTATTTATGCATGTTCTTAAGCATAGGATTGCATTACATGATATAAATATCGCATAACATACATCATCTTGCATTTAGAGTTGTTTGAATAAAATTGAGGTTAATTGTCTCCTTTTATGTGCTTGGACAGGGAAAACTTTTTATCAGAGCCTCAGATCGAAGATCCAACCATACAGATGTGATCAGGACGACGATTGGAGTTCAACGACTCCAAGATCGCCCTAATCAGGCATCTGTAGCATCTAATAGTGATCGGGGAACCCTAGAAGATCAAGGGCCAAGATGGTGTAAATCCGCACTTCAAATGACAAATCCAACTGCACGGATGGATTTAGATTGACGATCGCAGCCTAACGACGAAAAAATCGAGTCAATCTGACACCCGTGGCACCATCTACAACATCCAGAAGATGGATGGCCAAGATGGCACCATGTGGCACCATCTCAGCCGTCCAACCGGCCCCCAGCACCGCCGCAGCTTTTCTTCTTCAATCAGAGCGCCGCTTCTCCACCGTTGGATCAAGATCCAACGGTTGTGGATGCGGCGCCTTGAATACGTCCGCGCAACCATTTGGTCGATGCAGCACAACAGTCCAGTGCCTTATCGCGAGGCGCTGGCGTGAGTTCAAGTCACAGCGAGCGGGATTTGGAGCGGGGGCGCACCTTCAATCAACCGTCAGATCGCGATCCAACGGCCGCCCGTGCTCGATAGCATCGACGCGCTATCGCACGTAGGCGGGCGCGCGTTGAGGAGTGGGAAAGGCGCATCTTAAGCCATCCGATCTCACGATCGGATGGCTAAGATTCAGCGAACGTGCACAAGCGTTAAGCGCGCGTGAAAGCCAGCAGCCGTGCAGGCAGCGCCCACTATGCCCACAATGGAGCTTTAGCGACGGTTTTATCCGTCACTAAAGACCCTTTATTTAATGTTTTAAAGATGTAATGACCAATTTGCCCTCACTCCTTGGAACTATAAAAGGAGACCCCCTCCACACGAAATTCTCATCCCTTCCTTCTCTTCTCTACCTCTCCAAAGCTCAAGAGAAGCTTGTCCCACACCCAGGATGCTCCTCGCGAGATAAAGTCCAAATTTTCATCCCCGTTCGGAAGTGGATCCCGCGACGACGATGACGTGCTGCCCCGTTGTCGTTCTTCTTCATCCTCCTTCGTCCTGCTCCATCCTCCTTCGTCCAGGCGTTGTCCCGTCCGGCTCGTCCTCTAAGCGATCGTCGAGGAGGATAACTTCTCTCTCCTATTCTTCTTTACAGCTTTCTAGTGTAGAATTTTCCTGCTTTCTAGTGTAGCTGATTTCTCGCTTTCTAGTGTAATCCTTATTTGGTTTTATTGTATAAACATTTTGAAATATTGAATGCATGTTTTCTCTCTCTCTCTCTCTCTCTTCTAGTCTGATTGTTGTAATAGCTTCATTGTAATTACATCACCTCGCTTTTTAAGAAAAATTCTAAAAAAATATAATTGCAAATATAGATCGACGTAGCCTCCCTGTGTTCGACCCAAAATTTTAATTTCGGTATAAATTTTATTTGTTGAGCACAAATTCTTCGCTTTCAAGATACAACGACAAAGTTTTAAAACCAAACACGTTAGCGTAGCAATTTGTACGTCCAACACAGACCCCTCCGCAGCATACAAATTGAATTTCTATTTATGGTTATTAGCCTCAGCATGCACACGGGGTGAGGTCTCGCTCACGCACGCACATACACAAGCCCTCGCCCTCGATTCACGCCACACGGGTCTAAGCCTTGGTCCGTTTACCTGGTTACTCGGGTCAGGTCTAGTTCACCTAATTCTGAGAGAGAAAGAAGAGAAAGAAAGACAGAGAGGAAAGGGGGGTTTTTTCCCTTTGTTGCTCTCTCTACACTTGGCGAATTTAAGAGGCCTTCGCCTCTGAAGCTACTATGCTGTGCTTGCCTCTTCCTAAGGCTTGAAGGAAAAGAGAGGCCTTTGCCTCTGTTGCTGGTTCTGAGTCACTGTTGCATTATTGAAATACTTAAGTTGACGAGGAATATTTGGTTGGATTTTCTGTTCATTTATTTGAGATACTTGAGCTTAATTAAAAAGGGTTAATTGGTGGTTCAAATCACCATTTTAACCCATCATTTTTTGCACATTGATATTTGAAATCTTGATATATCATTCTTGAATCAATTTGGTAGCAATTGCTTGCATCTTTTACTTAGAATTGTGATCTTGAGATTAACTGGCTGATCGCTCCCTGCTTTCGACCTCAGACTTTTCTAAGTTACAAATTTAAGTGTTTTAATGCGATTTTGTCCTATACTATAATGCATTTCTTAAACATCGATGATTTCACGTTAACACTCATCAAGGCTCAAAGGCAAGTCGATGGATACCCCCATCTTGGATGATGCTCAGCCTGGCAACTCTGTCTCTAAGGAGGTTGAAGCTCCTTCTGCCCTTTCGGGTGCCTCACCTACCTTGCAGGCTACGTTCCCCTCATCTTCACCTCCGGAGGACCTTGGGGGGCTTGCTATTCCATGTTGTATAATTCCTTATTCTTCTTTGGGGGGTCCTTGTAACTTAGAAGGTCTTCCGATGGTGAAAAAGAAGAAACGTCGTGTGAGGTTGCGAACCAAGAAGAAATCCAAACCTCTGCACATCGACGATTTGGGGAAGGAGACTCTAATGTCTCGTACATCAGGGTCCCCGAATCCCAGCAGGTATACTCTTACTCCTCTGTCCTTGTTTCTACCTGTAAGATTCTTACTTCTGGTGATGATGTGCTTGCCAATACTTTTAATGGTTTTCCTGTTGATTCCACGCTTAAAACCAACAGTTTAATTAGTGATATTGAGAAAGAGATTAATACTGTGGACAATTCTAAGATGTTGGTTTTGCATAGTCTTGCTAAGAATGCTGGTTATTACATTGACTATGAAAACTGTCGTATTGTTTCATCGCCTCAAAGATGTGCTACCTAATATGGTCTGTGAATTAACCCTCGTTCCTCAAAATTGCTTTGTTAACTTCTATTTTAACTCTAATTAAGGAAGATAGAACTCTGATTTGCTTTTGCATTTGAATAATCAGATTAAACAACTGGTTAAAGTGCTGAATTGCATGAATGAGGATGGTATTCTATCTTGGGGTATTTACCTTCCCCTTCCTAATCCATCCCCTCCTGATCTTGACCCGGCCCCTCCTTTAATTACGGAAATTGACTCTAATGAGGAGAATCTTCTAGTGAACAATGATGAACCCTTAATTCCCTTAAGATCTAAGTTCGTTTCTCAGGGCTCTCTTGACTACCTTGCTATTGATTTACTTCCTACTCAAGTTGACACTTACATGGCACACTCTACTTCAAGGTCTACAGGAGCCCGTGGAGGCGACTCCTTAAGGGGAAATGGAAGAATGACTCGTAGTAGCAGTAAATCGCTTTCCAAGATTCGTTCTCTATGAAGGGTTTCTTTTGGAATTGTAGAGGGGCTCTCAACTTGCCCACTCTAAACCACATTAAGTTTATGACTCGAGATCAAGCTATTGACATAATGTTTCTCTTTGAACCTTTCGCTGACACCACTTTGGCTCCCATCTTCATGGATATGATTGATTTTCACCAAATGCACATTAAATCCGAGGCTCCCAACATTTGGTGTTTTTCTAAGAATCATGTTGTGACCACCTTGCTTTGTGCCATGCCCCAATCTGTTTCTATCAAGTGTGCATTTCAGAGTTCCACTTGTATCATCTCTGGGGTGTATGCGTCCTGCAATGACAATTCTCGTTCGGCTCTCTAGTCCTACCTTTCTAACTTTCACCCCTCCATCTCTGATCCTTGGATCATTGGGGACGATTTTAATTACATTCTTCACGCCTTTGAGAAGAGTGGGGGCTTACCTTTCCAGGAGTCTCAAGCTTCTACTTTGCATCATTGGAAAGATTCTCTTAGTCAGTTGGAGCTTCCTATGGAAGGTAATTAGCTCTCTTGGTGTAATGGTAGACAAGGTAACTCGAGGATCTATCAAAAGTTGGACCGTATCTTTGTCTCATCACCTTGTATGACTCTTTCCCCGGAGGCTCTCTATCTCTCCAGACGCAATTCGGACCATGCACCAATGATTTTCTCCTTATGCATTCATAAGCCTTTTAGACCTCGTCCATTCAAGTTCCAAAATATGTGGTTTAAAGATCCTACCTTTAGGGATTTGGTTTATCGGGTTTGGGATCAGCCTTAAACTAACCCTACGTATAATCCCATAAATAATCTTTATTCTAAACTTGCCAGCCTCAAAAGAGCACTTCAATCTTAAAATAGATGTTTTTTTTATGACATCAACTCTATAGTCAAAGACCTTGAGAAACGCCTTGATGATCTTGAAGCAAAATTGACATCCCAATGGGATGTTCAAACCTCTTCTGAGCTCTCGATTATCCACATCCAACTACAAGATGCCCTTGCCAAGTATTATGATTTTCTTGTTCAAAAAGCGGAGATCAACTGGTTGCATCAAAGGGAAGGGAACAATTCTTTCTTTTTTACTACCATTAAAAAGAGGTTTGCTAAGCGTAATCGCAATTCCCTATCCTCTTCTATTGGTAATAACTCTTGGGATTTGGCGGCCTCTAAATCTGTTCAATACTTTGAAAATCTTCTCTCCTCTGTTGGGATTGGGGACATTGACAAATTTTTGGAGGTCATCCCCCCCATTGTCTCCCTTGCGGATTCTTCTTTTTTGACTCAAATCCCTACTGAACATGAAATCTTGGATGTCATGAAACATATGTCCTCTAATAGTACCCCAGATCCTAGTGGGTTCGATGTTGAGTTTTTTCTTAAGTGCTGGGATATTGTTAAGATTGATGTTGTGCATGCCATTTCTCATTTCTATACTACTCACTATGCTCCTAGATCTTTCAATTCCACTTTTATTTCTCTTATTCCCAAAAACCAAAATATTGAGGTGCTTTCTGATTTTCACCCTATAAGCCTCTGTAATGTGACTTTCAAGATTGCCTCTAGTATCTTTGCTAAACGTTTGGCTTCGATGATGCCTAGGATCATTTCCCTGGAACAGGTTGGTTTCATTCAAGGTAGATCGATCTTTGACCACATCTCTACCACTTTTAAACTTTCTCAAAGGCTTAACCATAAGGTTTTTGGTTCTAACGTCATCTTTCAACTTGATCTTCAAAACGCCTATGATAAAGTGGAATGGGAGGCTCTTTACTGCACTCTCCTTAAATTTGGCTTTTCTATTCAAGCATTTCTCTCATCAAAGGTTTTGTGGAACATGACGGCTCTTCCATTTTGGTTGAAGGGTGTTCCTCACCTCTTTTAAAGTCTCCAATGGGTTGAGGAACCTTCATCTGCAAGGGGATCCTTTGTCACCTTTTCTTTTTGATATCTTTATGGAATCCTTCATCTGTGGCATCAAGGAGATGGCTTTCTTGGGCTTGTTGGCTCCCTTCTCCATTAAATATGGTATCTCCTCTCCGATTGTGCTCCTTTATGCCGATGATATCATTCTTTTTCTCAATGGTAGTCTTAGATCTACCTCTAATCTCATGACCTTCATTCATGATTTTGAATCTAATTTTGGTCAAAAATTAAACTCTCTCAAAAGTTTCTACTATGTTGGCTAGCACTTCCCATTGGAAAGACTTTCTCGTATGCTTCCTATTACTATATTTCAACCTAGGAGCTTTCGTTTTACGTACCTAGGCTGCCCTATCTTCACAAGTAGAGCTAAGATCACTTACTTTCATGGTCTGATTGACAAAATTTGCTCCAAACTTTCGAGATGGAAAGCCAAGCTCCTTTCTTCTGCTGCTAGGCTTCTCTTAATCAAGCACGTCCTTTCTTCCATCCCCATTCATGTGTTGTTTGTGATTGATGTCCCCAAATCTATGATTCATAATTTAGAGTCCACTTTTGCCAACTTCTTCTGGAATTCTACTTCTAAGGAGAGACATCATCATTGGATCTCTTGGTCTTCCATTTGCAAGCCCCTTCATCTCGGAGGTCTTGGCATAAGGGACCTCTCCTTAGCTATTAAAGCATTCAAGATGAAGCAACTTTGAAACATCATATTTGGGGATTCCCCTTATGCTTCTATGATGCGGAATCTCTATGGTTTGTCTCATAACTCTCTCCATAATCTCCCAAATAGACTTAACTCCTTAGCCTTAGCTTATAACGATATGAAACCTTTCCTTCATTGGGAGGTTAAGGAAGGTGAGCCTAACTTATGGATCAATATTTGGATTGGGGACTCTCCTCTCAAGAACTTTCTCCCTTCTGATATTGATCCTCCCTATCTTAAGATCAAGGATGTTTTGGCCTCTCCTACTTTGATTGACCATCGTAGCTTCATTCCTCCCTCTATCCACGCCAAAATCTTTCAAACTTCTATTCATGATGCCAAAGACACTCCAATTTGGACACCTACCCCTAATGAGCATTTCTTTGTGTCCTTTGCTTACCACATCAATTTCAAATCTTTGCTCACTAATCCTTTGTTGCAAAGCCTCTGGAATTTAAAACTGCCTCTCAGGATGAAGTAGACCGCTTGGAGGATTCTCTGTGACAGGCTCCCTACTGATAATAAAATCCAAAATCTTGGTTTCTACCTTCCTTTGAAATGTGTTTGCTGCCTGGCCTATCCGAATATGGAGTCTCTTTCCCATCTTATTTGCCAGAGTAAGCTTGCTATCATTGTGTCTAAGTGGACGTTCAGGAATAATTTCTTGCACATGATAGCCTTTTTCATTACTTCCTCAATATCAATGCTTCTTCTTCCAAAATGACCAAGGGTTTGACCATTTTTATTTGGCACAACATTTGGTGGCTTCGAAACAAAATTAAAAATGATAACTTTAGCTTCTTACATATCCATCATTTTCTGGAATATAACTAGAGGATGTTTAGCATGGCTAATTGAATTAAATCTCAGCATCCCAAAGTTTTCGCTATTTCTTGGGTTCATCCTTCCGTGGTTTATAAGGTTAACTTTGCTACTATTCATGATAATGGCTCCTCCTCCATTGCCTGGGTGCTCCGTGACAAGCATGGGTCTTTTACCAAAGCTGCTAGTGCCAAGATCTCTTGTTTTTCTATAGTGATAGGTTTGATTGAGGTTATCCACCACTTCTTTGAGAGGGGCTTACGGACTACAATGCTCTTCAATTTGAGATGAATTCTACACTTCTATACTTTTGGTGGAGTGGTAAAGTTTTGGTGGCTTGGAGAACTTGCACATTGCTTCAACATCCTAAAGACTTCTGGTCTTAGGAGATTAATTTGACTATGTTCACCCTTTGGACAATAACCTTGCTCGTTTGATAGCTTCCTCTATTGTTGGTCCCGGCCAATGCATTCTCTCTACCAATCTTCAATTCTCTCTTCAAGAAATCGTGGTTTGCTTAGGTTGGACAAGATTCAATTCCCTTATATCATTGGTTTATAATGCTGTGTGTTTTGGGTGTTGTGTTTACATTTTTTTATTTGTTGCTTTTTTTGTACTAGATCATAAGTTGTGATCCACCTTTTTTAGTATGGAATAGGTTTTGATCTAATCCTCCTATCCTTCTTTTTAGGCCTCCAAGGAATGAAGGATAAATAAAATTGACTACCATTCTTTAAAAAAAAAAAATGTCACAAGGAAATGTTCCCATAACTCATGAATTAGATACGATCCAAAGAGAATGTGACTCTTAAGTAGAATCGAGGATGGCAACTTTTGCTTGTGGGCATATATATATATATGTATGAGAAGTGACAAACAGTTGGACCCTACCCTGACTGCCTCTTTACTTGTTTTAATTTCATGGTATCGATTGTTGGGTACGTAGGGCTGTGGACACCTAAGATGTCAATTTCGTGATTAGTGTCAAGATTCATGTCGGTGGAAATTGTCTTCGTTGGATTTCGTGTTTAAACTTCTCTAAAATCGAACATTTGGACATAATTTTCCCTGCGAGGAAAAAGTTCAGACGCTAGATATGTAACCGATCCTTCACCCATGTCAGCTAAAATCCGTCGTGGATTTATCTTAGTGTGAGAGTAAAAAAATATACAAGTTTATTTTGTAACAACTTGATGTAATATTTTGATGTAAAATTATTTAGAATTATTTTACATCTATGTAAAACAAGAATTATTTTATATTAATATAAAATTATCTAAAATGATTTTACATTGATGCATAAATTATTTTATAATTATTTTAAATTGATATAAAATAATCAACAATCACTTTACATTGATATAAAATCATTCTACACTAACATAAAATCTTTCAAAATCATTTTACACCATTCCAAAATCACCCCAATATAAGTGACTGCATCGAAAGGCCCACAAGTGGAGTGCATGGAAGCATATAAATGAAGGTAGTAGTGAACTCGTTAACGAGCATTAACACAAATATTGTAATGTTTAAAATTTTAGAACATGTAAACAAGAGTGAAACCTCTCAACCTCCCAATCTCATTCTCCCACTCGCAAGTAAATTATCAACAATAAAGTAAGAGTAGTAAAACTATGCAATCTAATAATACGTGGAATGTCAAAAATAAATAGCTTTCCTAAGAATATAGATAGGTTCAACGTAACAACTTTGTGCAGCAGCAGCTCAAGGAGAAAGATGGTGGGATAGACTAAATTTTAATTGCAACTAGCTAATCAATTTTTGTCCAAAAATATAATGAAAAGGAAACATCAATATCAAATGCCCATGGATCGATTGCGGTAATTGTGATATCTCACAGTAGGGATATGACAATTACAGCATCTCGCAGCAGGGTGAGATGGAGGAGGCGACAAAATTAAAACAGGAGATTAAGCATTCCATGTCAATACATTAAACCCAGATTTTACTCAAAACCCAGGTTGGGTTCGTTGGGGGGATATCACCAAAGGTAAACGAGCCCTTATAGAAAAGTGTACTTTCAATTGCACGAGACGTAAGAATTTGAATGTGCGGATCCTTCCAAATTGCACATTAACGAGAGTCGCATAAAAACGTCAGCAAAGAGAAAAAAGGGGGCAAAGAGAAGCATCCCAATCATTGACCATTCCATCCTCCCATACTTTTAACTACTTGTTCACTTTCTGACATTCTCTTCGACAAGTCCTAAATTACGCGCCATAATAGACTTCGGAACGCATGACCCCAGGAAAAAAAATAAAAAGGGAGAAAAAGGGATTTTGGAACGGATCTATCCTTACATGGGACCAGCTACAATCCAAAGACAGCGCCTATTGGCCAGCCGACATATGTAAGTTCGATTTTATTAGTTTGTCAACTTATTTGATCGGCTAATTGCAACTTTTTAGACTTTAAATTTTCAATCGTTGACTTAATTCAGAACATTCCATCCTCTTAGACCCTACGTACCCATGTATTGTTTTGGTTTTTCTAATCGTGTAAAAGACTTCCCAACGCGCTTAGGAGTCTACGATCACTGCAGGGTTTGACCCCAATTCAATTTGGGCAGTCGACGTAATTTCTTTGATTTATATAAGTTTGCCGTCTTATTTAATTATTTCTTAATTCCCGTTGTCCGACGATATATAAACACAGAAAATTAACATCCAAGATTTTCTCCTTTTCTTTGCTTTAATCTTTTTTTTTTTAGCTTTTCCAAGAAGTTAGGGAAATAGTTGCCTCTCCGTTTCTCTCCTTGCAAGGCAAAAAAGACATTTAATAAAAAAAAAAATGGGAGCATGTTTATTCACCCCCACTCCCTTGAGGTCCAAAAAGGGGTGGGATCAAACCAAAACCTGCTCAGCATAAAAAGAAGCAGGCCACGACTCGTGGCTTATTATAAAAAGAAAACAAAAACAAACATGCAATAACAACACCAACACCACATAGGGAAAACAGGCAGGCCATGACCTGTGCCCAAAAACAAAAGATCGGAGAAAGTAGCAGACAGCAACACCAAAGCCTAACTTAGGAAATCATCTAGGGCATCTGAATTTTATCCAAAAGAATAGTGCCTTGGATGCCCACGGGTAGATCCCTAACATTGGAGAGGAGGGACCGCTGATCCAAGCCCGGAACCGCTACCTTAGCAGCTAACGCATTGGCTGAAGGGCAAATGTATGCAAAAGAGGCAACCTAGTTTTTGAAACAGCTCAAATCTCCAAACTCCATACTGATCTTCCAGGGCAAAGGAACTTTCCCATTCCACCAAAAATGTAAAAGGTTGGAATCGGTCTCTAAATGAACCTAGGGAGCTGAAGGGTGGTAGCCAAGAAATGCTCAATCGCTCTAAGAAGGGTTACATTATTATCGGAGATCCTAAGTCTGACGTGGGTGGCCTTCAAAAAGTCTCTATTGCAATTACGCATAACCCAAGAAACATGAGTACAATGCGAGCCAGAAGCTGTAGCTATGTTAACCTTAACCCCCTTTGCAGGACGAGTCCAGGACACCACAAAAGTCTTCAGGCGCTGTCTTTTAAACCACAAGAACATATTAAAATTATCCCAGTTATGGCTGAAGATGTAATTAATCCTGTTAGACTTGAAACCCTCATTTCTATATTTCTTCCTGACCCACCAGACATTATACCAAATGAAATAGATAAGGCCTGTAAGAATCTTGGGTCTCCGAGAATTGGCCATAGATTTCATGATAAGGAAAAATTGGGACGGATGGATAAGAGCAATAAGATGCTTAGAGACGACCCAATTGGAGATCTGATGGACAAGCTCCTCATAGAGCAAAGGTGCAAAAGAGTTTCCTGAGCAGGAGAGGAAGAACAACACCAACATTTAGACGAAATATTAAACCCTAACCTAGTGATGTTATCATCAGTGGGAAGCTTAAGATGAAGAATTCTCCATGTCAACATGAAAAAAAAGAGAGGCATGTCAATCTTCCAAATCTCTTTCATGTAACCAATCTCCTGACCCTTAGGGAAATTGGAGAGATATGCAGAGGCCATGGAGAAGGAATCAGAGGAATTGGGAGACCAAATAGGGATGTCCGGAGAACTATCTAAAGTAGTCCGAAGAATACGAGTTCTTATGTTAGTGGGTAAAAGGGTAAACTGGGGAATATCAGGAAGATGATCGATAATGCCCTTTACAAGAATAGGAGCTAGTTCGATGGACTTAGGAAGAAGACTTTTGAGAGTCGTATCACCAATCCAAATATCGACCCAGAAATCCACAACCCCTTCATGAACCTCCTAGCGGATGAGGTGCCTCATAGAGAGGAAAGTCTCCCAAAGGATGCGAATATGAGTAGGGAGAGGACGAGAGGCAATGAAAAAATTGCCATAAAGATGTTTCATAAAGTTGGCAAAGGATGAATTAGAGAAAAGAATGTTCCACACCCTCTTCATCCTAAGAGCCTGAACGAAGAGACCAAGGTCGTGAATACCAAGGCCACCATGAGATATGGCTTTAGAAACTTGATTCCAAGCAACCCAGTGGTGTTTATGTTCGGAAGAAGAGGATCCCCAAAGGAAGTCCGCAAATTTGCTCTCCAACATTTTGATGATAGCCCTTGGGACATCCAAAACAGAAAGGATATAGACGGGCATGGAAGAGAGGACATGTTTGATGAGGAGCAGTCTAGAGGCATAGGATAGGAGATTGGCTTTCCAACTAGCCAATTTAACATTGATTTTATCCACAATAGGGGAAAAATAAGAGTTCGTACAGCCGAGGAAAATAGGGCAACCCAAGTAAGTGAAAGGGAAGGAGCCGATCTAGCAACCTATAAGATGAAGAATGCGATTAAGTCTGCCAGAGGGAAAATGCTTGCCAAAAAAGCAGAAGCACTTCATACGATTAAGGCGTTGCCCAAAATTAGTCTTAAAAGATTGGATAAACCTAGAAAGATTGGAGATCGAATGCACGTTGCCATTGAGAAAGAGGACAATATTGTCGGCATACAGGAGAGCAAGGGGGGAGAGACCCCCCGCTTCAGAGAATAGGGAACCAACTCACCACGAAACGCTAACTCTTTAATGCCCTGGATGAAAGGTTCCATAAAGAGATCAAACAGCAAGGGAGAAAGAGGGTCACCCAGCATAAGACCCCGAGATACACGAAAAAAGGAAGAGGAAACTCCATCAATGAGGAGGGAAGATCCTTCATGATGAATGAAACCCCTAACAAGATCAATAACCCTCTCAGAAAAGGCAAATCTCCGAAGGATGTTAAAAAGAACATTCCATTCAACCCTATCATAAGTTTTTTGGAGATCAAGTTGGATATTGTTACGATCATGGGCGTCAGAAGCAGTTTAAGACGTTTGGGAAGTGTCCCAGACGTCTGGCCAGACGTCGGGAACCCTTCCTAGACGTCTGGTAATAAATTTTTTCGGCGTACGGGTTCGCGTTTGCGTGCCTACGCGCGCAGACTGAACCCACAGCCTTCATTTTCTCTCCCTGCAGGCGCCGCTTTCCTTCTCTCTCTTCCCACGGCTGCCTTATAAGAGTGCTCCCCCTCTCCCTCACCCCCACTCCACCGTCTTCTCTTCTCCTTCTCCCTGCGAGCGAGCGAGGGCGCAGCAGCGGCTGCAGCAGGCGTGTGGGAGGGAGTGTTGCGAGCAGAAGGAAGAAGCTCGACTGTGAGGGTGCGAGCTTGTCAGGGGAGCTAGAGCCGGCCGGCGAGGGAGCGGTGGGTGTGGGGTGTCGCGGAGGGGCTACTGCTACTCGGGCAGCAGGTGGACGAGGCGCGGCGTAGCCGTGCGTCACGGGCGGAAAGTGAATCGGGTTCTGGTTCTGGAAATTTTTCCAAAATCAGACGTCTGGTCTTACGTCCAGACGACGCCGAAGACGTCTGGAGTACGGTCCAGACGTCTGACAAGTAAGATATTTCTTATCTTCTCCTTTTTATCGTGTACGACCATGCAGCCGTCCATCGCGATTTCTTCTACGCTTCGTCGTGCTGAGAGCAAGTGTGTGTGTGTGCAGGTTCTACTCGGGAGGGCATGAGGGCTCGCCACCCCACGTGAATCAGACGTCTGGCCACAGTGCCAGACGACGGAGAGGACCTCCAGACGTCCGGGGTGACAATCAGATGTTTGGAAACCAAGGCCAGACGTTTCAGCAGGCGTCTGGACGTCTGAAGAACTGCGCAAACTGAGGTACGACCTGATCCACCTTTTAAGAAGTCTGGAAGAGGTTCCAGACGTCTCATTTTGGACAGATTTGTCGTTTTGACCCGTTTAGGGCTCGTTCGGAGTCCGTTTTCCGCGTTTCGAGTTGCGTTCTTTCCAGAATTAATTCCCCTATCCGTTTACAGTAATTGTATACCATTCTGAGAAACTCCTTGTGATTGATCCTTGTGTTAGAATCCCGTTCCGTTGCAGTCTCGTGGGTTGCGAAGGCATGTGGGATTGCCGGCCACAACCCTAGTACTCCCGGTTTCGCTGGTAGAGTGGCTTTTTAATTTATTTAACAAAATTTGTTACAATTATGAAACAATTAATAGATCCTAGGGTATTGCATGAATCCTATGATTGGAAAACTAGATTGAATGATAGATCCTAGGGTATTGCATGAATCCTAGGATTGGAAAACTAGATTTGAATGATAGATCCTAGGGTACGGCATGAATCCTAGGACTGGAAAACTAGTTGAATATATAAATATTGCAGTCTTGGAAAAGTAGAATGGAAATGATAACTGCCTGTAAAGCGATTAAGAACATGGGTTATATAAAGATAAAGCTGAAACGGTGAAACCCAAAATGACCAAACAAAAAGAATATGAACCTTACGTGGAATTAGGAGTAGAACTCCTGGAAAGAGAATAGAATGGAACTGAAAAAGTAAAACGTGGAAGTGTGTTGTCTCTTGGGTACGTGGAACAAAAGAGAGCACGTATTACCTCTTAGTATAGAGGGGAGCTTGCCGCCCTCAGGTTGAGATCGGGTGGGTTTGGCCACTTACACCGACTTGCTGGCCCTCGCGTACGCAGTACCGAGGAGAGCTACTAGTGTAGGGAGAGCACTAGCTGCTCCACGGGCCCCGGGGTTCTGCTAGCTCTCCTACACCAACTTGTTAGGTCCACTGGGAAAACCAGGGTAGTCAGGCGAGGGTACGCGGACTGTGGAGGGGTTGGACCCCTGTTGCTGAGAGGGCTCTGCCCTATACTAGTTCCGTGCTGTGCTTTGGGCGCACCCGTTAATGGAAACGACTGACCGCGTGCCAGTGCGGGGTAACTACCCGTGCGCTTATCGCGCATGCCGTAGTCACCGTTACATCTGTCAGCGACCTTGGGATGGTTGACTGAGGGTAGGACCACCACGGGGGACTCTCCCGACCAGGAGAGCACCACGTGTTACTTCTACTTTTCGGAAAACACTGCAATCAAGATCGTTCCCACGAGAAACATTCAAGATCAAGAGAAGGATCTGAGAAATAAATCAATAGTGAAATAATAGAAAGACGTAAATAAAGAAAGTAAAAATATAACAGCTACTGTACACTCTACTGCTTCTTTAGCTTTTAGTTGCCACTCTACTCAGCGTTTCGCTGACGTGTCACCCTTGTTACCTTTTCAGGACCAGGTGTTGAACAGTCAGAGCCAGTGGCTGCAGAGGGCGCTGGGCCTAGTAGGCTCCAGTAGGGTTACCTATAGTACTTTCTGTACCTTCTTTCCGCTGTAGTGAGTAGTTTTCTGTTGCTCCTTGTACTCTCTTTAATGTAAACTTCATGTTCATATTTATATTTATTTCTCTACTGTTGTGGTGGTGTATACTGTAGTGTTTCTTTCCTTTACTGTTGTATTTTGTTACTGCTAGTTATATACATGGTGAATGTGGTTTATTTTACTGCTCTTTTGGTTACTTTCTCGTTGGACGACTGGGTCTTGGGATTAGTTGAATCGGTTCGATTCTCGTGTCTCGTAGGGATTCGGGAATCGGGTCGTTACAGATATTGATATTGGAACCAAACACTTTCTTATCAATGCACTGAGCAAGCTTAAAGGTAGTAGTAATATGATAAAAATGGAATGGTCCTTAACAAAATCGGCTTGCTAAGGAGAGACAAAGTAGCCTTATAATTGGATAATGGTAGCTTAGAACAATAAGGGAAAGCAAATCAAACTATGACTCATGGTCTTACAAAAGACCTGGATTGAAAAGTATAGCTACATTGAATCTGATTATAACTCAAAAACATGTTAGCTCATCAGAAGAGATATCTAGAGTGAGATGCTAAATTACCTTTGCAAAACTTGGAAAAGCAATATAATCTAACTTGATGAGTATCCAAATCCTAGTTGGTACTTGAGATGTATCATAAAACTCCTCGAGCACATCAGGTTTTAAGTACCTTTAAACAGTTATTGCCACTACGTATATACATGCTTCTTCTGCAGCAAAGTGAAAGGTTGAACAAAGGTGTTCAAATGATTAGAGTCTATATATTTGGTAGGCCCATTAGGCCCATGGAGGTTGCTCCCACCACTTGGGAATATAGGGAGTCATTTTCTACATACAAGAGATCAAGGTCATGTGAGAGGCACTTCCATAAATAAAGAATCATAGTGGAAGGGCAGAAGCAGATAGGTTACACACATCGGCCTAGACTAGTTCATCAATTACCTTAATGTTTGTATGATGATTTATGATTACACGCATCGACCTATGCACATGTAAGATGCTTGCTAATGAGAGCTAAAAATCACTTCAATTTTTGTATGATGATTTATTGATTTATGATTAATGATTTTGAACTGTTACGTAAAGATGATCACGGTGATATAGGAGGTCGATCGGGTAGCTTAAAGGTAAGGGAAAGCAACTCAGCTACAGGGAACATGACAAGCAAAACTTGATGACTCGGAACCGATCAGCATATTCGATCTTAAAATTTTAATTAAATCTCAAAATTTAATCTCTCATGATTTTTAAGATCCGAATTAATTAAAGTCCTACCGCTCAACGCATGTGAGAGATAGGTAAAACGGCCATCAAGTGGAAAAGACAATGTTTGATTGCCTTAAGGTCGAAGAAGAGGGAAACATCCAACCATAGGGGTGAAAGGATTGACTCGTGTTCGAGAGAAGAAGCCACGATCCTAGTAATTGGATCAAGGAAGAAGGGCTAACTCAATCTAAATATCGGATACATCCATCAAAAGACAAAAGGACTAACTCATAATGGTTGAGTAGCTATTGGGTTAATTAAGGATCGATTTCTAAAATCAAATAAAGATATGTTAAAGGATCCAAGGCCAAGAAGAAATGGAGGGGGGGAATTAGGCCATTAAAAGAGGGGAAGCATATGCCTCAAGATCACCCTCCATTAGCACTAATTAACCGGACTGAATGGATGTGTATGACACGTGAAGCAATTCCTACCCTAAATGATGCAAATTTTGCAAATTTTCCTCTATTGCTACTTAAGGATGGAACTTATGTGATTCCTAAACAAGTAGACAATTCATGAGATATCTCCTTCTCCCATAAGCCAAACCGCTTTATCCCCTTCTCTAGGCTAGCTATCTTCACAACCAAGCAAAGGCAACTAATTAAAAGAAGTTCATAAACAGAGACACCATGATACAATAAATACAAAACAATTATTGGGTCTATTAAATATCTTAATAATGCAAAATCCCTTTGAAGAAGAAATTTGCTGGACTCTCCAGATAGAATATTCCATCGAATCGTCATCAATTCCAAGCGCAGCAGGTGGCAGAGCTCGTAAACTAGGCTCGAGAATGAAGGAAATGAACATTCATTTCAATTGAGACTACCATACATCCCATACTTAAATGTAAAAAATGGACACAATGCCTTAGGCTGTGGGACCACGGGCATGGTTGATTGGACATTTTGTTCGTCTGGGGTGCGTGTGACTCTTTACGGTATGCAATCCTTCACTTAGGCGGGTGTGCAAGGCATGAAAATGGAGGACCCATCAAAGATCTTCTATTTCCGGTTAAAAGCAGTGAGTTGCTACTACGTCCTCCGTCTCCTCAGTTTGAAACTTCTATCTGCTTCGGTCTATTACTAGTTCGCCACTGTTATTTGGTTTCCACCGTGGACTATATTGTTTTGACTTGGACAAAGTTTTCCTTGGCGCGTGTCTCGATGATGAGTTTCTATGTCCTTGAGGATTGCTTATTCGGAAATGGTTCATCTTCATTGTGTGGTTTATTTGTTGATCGTATCTTCGTGTGTTGTGGCATTCTGTTTTGACTACTAATTCCTAAGATTGGAGATGGTTGGCGGTGGTTGTTCAATGCATGGGAATTAATATTTACGGTGAGGGAACAGAACAATCGGAGGTTCTCCATGGTATGTTCTATATCTTCCCTCTAAAATTCCTTTATTGTTCTAAAATTTTGATAACGTTGTGTAGCTTTGCTACATAACCACACTTGCCTAATTGCTTCTATCGATTTTATTATGTAGTCTAGTCCAAGGAAGACACTGGAGGATGAACATCACATTGCTTCTAACGATCTACCTTTGAGTATTTTGCTTTCCAAAGTGAAATATTTGTCCTGCTCCATGTTCATGTTTCATTTTATTCTAATTTTCTCATCCTATGTTAATGTGGGAAATTAATTATGTAAATGTGAGTTTTGTAGGAGGGGGAAGTGATGATGAGCTTTTTATTTCATATAAATTATTTTCAATTGTTGGTTATGAATGATCTCCCTTATGTCTTTTTCTTTTAGTTGGTGTTGTCAGTGCAACTCCTCAAGATGATTACTTTAGAAATACAATTCAAGGTGGGTTAGCATAGTGTTCCACGTAATTTTCTATCCATGATGCATGTTAGGTTTCATTTAATTATCCTTAATGTCATTATTTTTTCTATAATTGTAATTATCTTAAGTTATTATTTGTGTCATCTCTTGTCAAATAGAAACTTAAGATGAGTTAATATGCTACGGATTGAAATTTGGCTTCTTTGATAAATTTTACACACTACCATAGTGTTGATTCGCTTCGATCATTTTATAAAATCGTGCGTGCTAGTATAGGTGATCAAAATGGGTTAATATTTAAATTTTTAATACTCGAATTAACAGAAAAATCTGGTGTCATCTCTTAGAGCAAGCTAATGCGTAAATACCATTATTACAACTTTAAAACTTAGGAACTCGATATGATACATTTTAATTCTCTAAACTCCGAATCTAGTTCAGAAATATCATTCTAATCCTTATAATCAATTTAATCCCAAAAAAAATTGAATCTCAATCAATTAATGCTTAATTTGATAAAGAATAATCATTCATCACAGAACTAGGTACTAAATAATCAATATGACTATTATTTGATCAAAGTAATGTGATGAAACCACGAGAAATGTAAAAAATGAACCAAACCTATCAATGTATCAATTTAGACCCTAGATAATAGCTTTTATTACACTTAGGTCCCTATGTTCTTACAATCAGGTCCTTAAAAATTTTCTTTTCTTTTAGATAGATCCCTACTCTCCTCCTTCAAAAGGCAAGGGTCGCCAGAGTGGCGGTGCGTCACCAAAATTGAGATCCGGTCGTGGGATCTCACCGATATGCGACGGAGCAATGTCATCGGAGCACTACCGATATGATGGCAGTGGAGATTTTGTTGATTGGCGGCGAGGAAACGGTAGAGACGATGGCGGAAGCAGCAGATCAAACTGTGGTTGATGGAGCTCCTTGGTGGATGGAATCTCCTGCTGAGGGTCGGAATGTGATGCTTGAGGTGCCAGGAAGCTTCTCGTGAAGCTTTGGAATGTGGGGAGGCCGTCTACAGCCAGTCAACGTCGAGAACATACGACGAGAGTGGGTTGTTTGGAGAAGCTCAAATCGCATCGAAATCCTCGCCCAATGGGTCGAGGAGCTTTGCGGAAGCTCGCTGAAGGTGATGGTGGTAGTGGATCTCTTCTTTGAGGTCGAAGGAGGTCGGGCAGCGGCAATGAAGGCAGTGGCGGCCGTTTGTGTCTAGCGAGGTTCCTCGGTGAGCAATCAACCCAATAAACTTACGGCTTTTGCTCGCCATGCCTAAATGGAGCTTTGAGGGTGGTTGATGATGCAGGAGACGACGTGGAGTGGCGAGGCGTGCTTACCAGAGGGTGGCCGATGGGGTTGCCACCCACGAGGAAGAAAGTGGTGAGGAAGGGGAAATGGAGATCGAATCCTATGTTTAAGAGGCCTAAGTTACTCTATAGGGAAAGGAGAAGGAGAACTACCTAGGAGTGGACTAGGAGGTGAAGAGTGGCCGGTCGTGAAGAAGTCGAAGGGGCAGAGAAGAGAGTCAGCGACGATGAAGGGGACTAGAGGAAGGAGAAGAGGATGTTGGTGCAACCCTTTTGGCCGAAGCACGCACAGAGGAGGAGGTAGGAGAAGTCACCAGAATCGGAGACGAAGCTGATCATGGCATATGAGGAGGGCAAGATTCGTGATCTAATCTCGACTAAATGAAACGACGTGAGGTGGCCGAGATTTGTAGCTTGTTGGCATGCAAGGAGAGGGGCAACAAATGCGCGAACAACCTCGCTGGAGTTGATGGCCGGAGGTTCCAGAGGAGGAAGGTGGAGACGGTACTGGCGAGGGCTAGTTCATAATAGAAATCAAAAGTTAAGGGGTCTTTTGCAAAGAAATCAGGAATTAAGGATCAAATTGCAAAGTTGACCAAGATGAAGTCTAAATGAGCCTAATTTTTATGGTAACCTAATGTAGACATAAGGAAGTTGATGGTGAATTTAATTTTGGATTTTGATGTCATTTGCATGGAAAATTTACATTTAGACCCAAAATGTAGAAAATTCCTGCCTACATTTCTATTTTAGGTCAAAATAGGTTTCGATTATCAAATTGATTATACTAAACCTTATATAATATTTTTAATTGATTTTTAGAAGGTTTATATTACATTTATTTCTATCAAAACTTTTTTACTTGAAGTAAGGTTGAAATTAGCCAGTTTAATTAAGGATTACCACTCAATTTGAATGAAAATCCTAAATTATCCATTATCAACCCACTTTTAAGATAATTAAGCTCAATTGAACTTTGATTAATCAAAATTTTTTCCTCTAGCTATTCTACATTTATACTTGTTCATGAAAATTGCAGAATTAACCCATTTTTCTATTAATTCCTCTCTCTTTAGCCCTGATTGAGTTATACTCTTTTAATGTGTTAATTAGGTGAATTTAACCTTAGAACTTAGCCAAATTAAGTTAATTATAGAGGATGATGGCCATGCCATAACATAGATATGCACACAATGGAGGGTTCAAATTCTTACTTAGGAGCATGAATTATGACACGCTAGATAATGAGTGGCAATGTTAGCATGCTCATAGTCTAGTCATGCACTAGACCACACATGTGACCCTTATTACTCTAGAAGGTTGACTAGCAAAACTGGATGTGCAGCTAAAGTTAGGGTTTGCCTTTGTGGCCTATTGAAGTATGTTATGGTTTTAGTTAGGTTAGATCATAATCATAACCTCCTAGATCAGTCTTTAACCTAGTTTCTGTGAACCAAGAAGAATCTGAGTGTGGGAAAAAGATGGAGGATCGAGATTAATGCTCGATCAGGGATAGGAGTTTCCAAGATGATGGCAACATTTCCCGTAGAGGCTAGGGGAGTTTGAAAATGTCTCTTTCATTGAATAGGATGTTAGGAATGCTCTTCTACTTTTGTAGAATCCAATCCTTAAATTCAAACTTTTTCTACATGTTGGATTTAGATTGGGTCGGATGCCTTAAGAATGTATTCCAGGTTGATGCAAGTAATCATGTAGCTTACAAGTTGTTTGGAGATGTAGTATCCTTTGACACAACCTACTTGACCAATAATTATGATATGTCATTTGCCCCCTTTGTCAAGGAAAACAACCATGGCCAATTAATCTTTTTTGGTTGTGCATTGATTTCAGATGAGATGATTGAGACCTTCCCATGGTTTCATACGTGGCTTGCTTTTATGGGAGATATTCACCCCAAGGGAATAATTACTAACTATTGTTAGTCCAATATTGCTTCTAGTACATTCGATTTCCTTATGACTCGTCACCATCTATGCTTATTTCATATAATGCAAAAGATTCCACACCATTTTGGATTAGATCCTTCCAGGAACCATTTAAAAAATATTGTGCATGGTTTAAGGAGTGTAGTTGGATTAAAAAATCCTTAGAGTTAGTTTGTCGTCGAGAAACAATTAGAAACAAATACATGGATCTATCAAATGTTTTAAATCAAGCATATGTGGGTATCGGTCTACTTTGACGATCTCTTCTACACGGGTTGAGTTCAACTTGAACCTAAGCTGACCCAACCCGATTGGGTTGGGTTGAGAGTTATAATGGGTTAGGATTTTCCTATGATGGCATCGCCATCATCCTTTGTATCTAACTCAATTTGACTAAATTCCAAAGCTAAATTCACCTAATTAACACATTAAAAGGGTGTAATAAAATCAGAGAGGAATGAAGAAGAATCAATGCAAAAGGGGTTAATTCTACTATCTTAACAGACAAATTTAAAGGCAGAATCACTTAAGGGTAAAACTAAAGTAAATTAAGGGTTAAATAAGCTTAAAAGTCAAATAAGTTGACTTAAACAAATTAATTTAGGGTTTCACTGAGTTAACAAGCCTTTTAATAATTAATTAACCCTAATTTTGGCCCCACTTAATTAACAAGGTTCTAGTAGAAATAAATGTAATCTAAACTTTCTAAAAATCATCTAAAAATATTATATAAGATTTAGAATGATCAATCTAACAAAAGGAACCTATTTTGACCTTCAGCAGAGACCTAGTCAGGTTTTGTATACATTTTAGGTCAAATCATAAATTGACATGCAAATGTCCTTAAAACCAAAAATTGAAGTCATCATTAAATTTCTTATGTCCAAATTAGGTCATAAAAATTTGGGCTCATTTGGATTTCATCTTGACTAAGTTTACAATTTGACCCTTGAAACCCCAATCTCTTATAAAGACACCCCAGCTTCTAACTTCCTCACAAACAAGCCCTTGTCAATACCTGGCGCCATGGAAACACACAGCTACTCACAAGGGCAAGATTCACGTGTGAATTCCCATGGACTCCATCCACCAAACTCTGTGAAGCTTAGAGGACCTCTTCCCTAAGCTCATTTGCGTTGATCGGCAATCGTTGCAGCTGATCTCGCCAACCTTGGGGCATGCAGTTCTAGGTTAAAATATGGCGAGAAACCTGTGTTTCAAGACAAGCAAATGGGGTTGAATTCTTGCCTTATTCTACGCAATTCCTAGTCTATAAAGCATTGTCGTGCTCTGTCATGATAGGGTGTGCTCATTTTTGGCATGTTCCTCCTCTTCCTCTTCTTCCTCAATCTACCATTTACGTGCACCTTGGAGCTCTCCTTGCCATCTTCTTCCTTTGATCTTCCTCAGAAATTGGAAGAGGGTTATTCTTCCTCTTCATCCTCAGAAGCTTCCTACGAAGCCTCGGAGCTCGACACCCTTCGCTTCTCTCCAATTCCTCTTTCCTCTTTGTCGCCGACCAGCCTCGTCCGTCAGGTAGTTGCTCTCCTCCTCTCATCAATTAAGTTAAGGTTTTTGCTTGCTAGACTTAGGAATAGCTTAGAGACACTTCAATTGGCTTGTTCATCACCTCCACCACCATCACTGAACACTGCTAACGTGGAGCTCTTCAAAGCTCATTGCCACAATCACACACATACGCACTCCTACAATCATGAGTGGGCTTTCATTCGGGAAGACACCCCAAATCTTTTGGGATGGATTTGAGGTCGAAAGACCTCATATTTTGATCGTAGGATGTCATCGGAGCACATCCTCTTCCCCGACTCTGGCTGTCTCCCACACCTCCCATGCAACTCCAATCATTGGTCTTACATCATCGTCGAGTTAGCAGCCTGCTAGCAACCTTCCTTTGCCCTTCGTTAGACCTATGAAATGAATAAATCATCTTCTCCAACGAGCTCCGCCAGCCCTCGCCGGTTACGAAGAAGAGAAAAAAAGGAAATGGTCGAGGGACCTTTTTGCATGAAAAGGACCTATTTGCAAGCTTCTCAGGGACCTAATTGCAATTCCTAGGGACCTAATCATGATTCTCTAGAGACTAATTTGAAGAATGATGATATTTTGAGAACTCGATTTATTCATTACATCCCTTAGGGTTTTCATTGCTATCACTTGCTTAAGCATTATTGTTAACACTTATTTAGTGCTTAACTAGGTGAACATTTGATTTTTATTCCTTACTAATCATTAAATAATCATTTGATCATATTTGTATAATACTAGACTTAATCGCTTCATTTTGCAATTATCAAAGTGCAATTATGAGCTTGTCATAGTTTTAAGATCTCATCCTTGTCACAAGCTCATCAAGTTATCCTAAATATAATTAAATAGTGGTAATTCGCGCAAAAGTTTGCTCCCACAGACAACCACGGATTTTTCTGATAATTCGAGTAATATAAATTTTAAATAATAACTCTGCTCTGATCATATATACTATGACGTGCATTTTAGAAAACGATCAAAGCGAGTTAACACTTAACCTAATAAAAAATGGGTTGGGTTGGGTTTGCGGTCTAACCAATCCAACCCAACACGCAACCTGATATATAATTTTATACATATATATATTATATGTATATAATATATAAGGGGTGCCAAGCTACAACAAAACTATCATGTCATCAACATCTCCTCACTCTCTGTCCCAAATTTCCAACCGCAACCCTCATGATCTCACTGGCCCCTCATGCATCCCACCTCCCAAATTCCTAATTGTAGCCCTCACCCCTCAAGTCACAATCTCACTGACCCCTTAGCCCTCCCACCTTTATTAGCTTCATGTGACAGTTTCTCCACTCTTAGCTCCAAGATCTAGGCAGTGCCCTCTCCTTTCCTCTATGGCGGCCAGTGACAGGATGATCACTTCTCCTCTCTTCTTCCTCGCAAAGATCCTACCCCCACTATCGAAGCACCCCCTATTTCCTCTTCTTCCAGGCTAGAAGCCCCCACACTAAGGCCACCACCACCAAACGACACCTCTCCCCTAACCCCACCACCCCCCTTTCCCCGTTGACAACCCACTAGCCACCACCACTGGACAACCCCTCTCCATCAACACCACCACCCCCCTTACCCCTGATGATCCTCCCCCATTAGCCACCACTATTGGACTTCCTAATCGTCGACTACCAATTTGTACTAAAAATGGTGTTTTAGATGTCGTTGTTGTAGTATATATCATAAATACAAACCGATGTTGTGTTAAATTTATTTATATACTTAATTTTTACTGGTATATTCTAGATCATTCACTGGGAGGTAGTTATTGATATATATCACTCTCTAAGTTCAAAATTATTCTTTTATTTCAAAAATGTTGATTTTATTTACAAAAATGAATGAAAGAATCAAATAATTGCATAAATTGGTTAATTAAAAGAATCCGTTAATACACATTACAATGCTTGAATACTTGTATACACAAACAAGAATTAAAAACTATATAAAATTACTCTATGTTAATTATATACAACTACTATAAAGAATACCTAAGTATAAGTACAAAAATAGTTAATAATATTTACTATACTAAGTTACTATATTAATACCTTTAGTAACATATATTATACATATAGTGACAGATATAAGTGTCACTAAAACCATAGTAAACTATATACATAACCTAGGCAAAAACTACTATCTATACTAACATATATACGTATGTATAGTGATAGATTTATTCGTCACTAAAGCTTTAGTTATTTATATACATATATAAGAGCTCAAACATTCCTCCATACAATCCTTATATAACATATATCTATATACATATATATATACACTACATACGTATACTTATTTATTTACATTTTACATATACTATTTATACTTATACATATACACTAATTCTATACATATATACACACACACAGGCATACACAAACATACAACACACGCACACCAAGGATTGTGGCTACTCCTCTCTTCTTCACTGTTACAAACAGCGCATTAGGTGTCGTTTAAGACATCTAGGAAGTGGCCCAAACGTCTGGAAGACTTCCCAGACATCTGGTATTAAATTTTTTCGGCGTACGGGTTCGCGTCTACGTGCATGCGCGTGCAGACTGAACCCGCCACCCTCCTTCTCTTTCCTCTCCCTCCCTGCAAGTGCCGTTTTTCCTCCTTCCTCTCCCCGCGGCTGCCTTATAAAAATGCTTCCCCTCTCCCTCACCCTCACACCATCGCCTTCTTCTTCTTCCTCTCCCTGTCTACGAGAGAGCGCGCAGGCGAGATCGGCAGCAGCGACTGCTGCGGGTGTGTGGGGAGGAGGAGCCGTTGCGAGAGGAAGAAGGAGCTCGACCGCGAGGGTGCGAGCTTGCCGAGGCAGCTAGAGCCGGTCGGCGAGAGAGCAGCGAGTGTGGGGTACCGCAGAGGAGCTGCTGCAGCTCGGTAGCAGGCGGACGCGGCACGGCATGGCCGTGCACTGCGGGCGTAGAGAGAAAAGGGTCCTGATTCTGGGAAAATTTCCCAGAATCAGACGTCTCGACTTACGTCCAGACGACGCATAAGACGTCTGGAGGAAGGTCTAGACGTCTGACAGGGACAATAATTGTTATCCTCTCCTTTCACGTGTACGGCCATGCAGCCGTCCGCCGAGTTCTTCTGCACCCCTTCGTGATGAGAGCGAGTGTGTGCGTGTGCAGGATTTGTTCAGGAGGGCGCGAGGGCTCGCCATCCCACATAGATCAGATGTCTAGGCACAGCACCAGACGATGGGCAGGGCCTCCAGACGTCCAGGGTGACAATCGGACATCTGGAAACTAAGTCCAGACGGTCCAGCCGGCTTCTAGACATCTGAAGGACTGTGTAGACCAAGGTATGACCTGAGTGACCTTTTAAGACGTCTGGAAGAAGTTCCAGATGTCTGATTTTAGACAGACTCATCGTTTTTGACCCGGTTAGGGTCCGTTCGGGGTCCGTTTTCCTCGTTTCAAGTTTTGTTCTTCCCAGATTTATTTACTCTACCTGTTTACAGTAATTGTATACTGTTCTGAGTAGCTCCTTGTCTTTGATCTTTGTATTAGGACCCTGTTCCGTTGTGACTCTGGGGGTTGCAGAGGCGCGCAGGATTGCCAACCACGCCCCCAGTACTTCCGATTTTGCGGGTAGAGTGACGTTTCAATTAATTATCAAAAATTATGCAATTGTGAAATAATTAATAGAGTTTAGGGCATTGCATGAACCCTAGGGCTAAAAAATTAGATTGAATGATAGATCCTAGGGTATTGCATGAATCCTAGGACTGGAAAACTAGATTGAATGATAGATCCTAGGGTATGGCATGAATCCTAAGATGGGAAAACTAGTTGAATATATAAACATTGCAGTCTTGGAAAAGTAGAAAGGAACGATAACTGCCTGTAAATTGGTTAACAGCTGTCTAGTTATGAATGAATAATTGCGGTTGAGAACATGGGTTACATGGATATAAAGCTGGAACGGTGAAACCTAAATTGGCTGTGTTAAAAGAGCATGAACCCTACGGGGAATTAGGAGTAGGACTCCTGGAAAGTGAATGGAATAGAATTGGGGAAGTGAGTTGGCCCTTGAGTACGTAGTACCAAAGAGAGCAACTGTCCCCCTGTTTAGTGCAGAGCGGAGCTAGCCGCCCCAGGGACCCGGGGTTAGGTCTGGCCACTTTGTACCGACTTTTGGCCCTTGTGTACACAGTACTGAGGAGAGCTACTAGTGTAGGGAGAGCACTAGCTATCCCATGGGCCTCGAGGTTCTGCTAGCCCTCCTACACCAACTTATTAGGCCCACTAGGCAAACCAGGGTAGTCAGGCGAGGGTACGCGGACTGTGGAGGGGCAAGACCCCTGTTTGGTTACTGTGGAGGGGCTGGACCCCTGTTACTGAGAGGGCTTTGCCCTATACTGGTTCCATGCTGTGCTTTAGGCGCACCCGTTAACGGAAATGACTGACCGCGTGCCAGTGCGGGGTAGCTACCCGTGTGCTTATCGCGCGTACCGTAGTCACCGTTACATCTGTCAGCGACCTTGGGGTGGTTGACTGAAGGTAGGACCACCACGGGGGACTCTCCCGGCCAGAAGAGCACCACGTGTTACTTCTACTTTTCGGAAAAGACTGCAATCAAGATAGTTCCTACGAGGAACATTCGAGATTAAGAGAAGGATCTGAGAAGTAATTCAATAGTGAATAAATGGAAAAAGATTAAAGCAAGAAATTATAAATATAACAGCTACTGTCTACCTTACTGCTTCTTAGCTTTTAGTTGCCACTCTACTCAGCGTTTCGCTGACGTGTCACCTTTGTACCTTTTCAGGACTAGGTGTTGAGAAGCTAGAGTCGGCCGCTGCAGAGGGCGCTGGGCCTAGTAAAGCCCAGTAGGGTGACTTGTAGTACCCACTGTACTTTTCTTTCCATTGTAGTGAGTAGTTTCTGTTACCCCTGTACTCTTTTTATTGTAAGCTTCACGTTTATGTAAATGGTTATTTCTCTACTGTTGTGGTGGTGTATACTGTAGTATTTCTTTCTTTACTGCTGTATTTTGTTACTGCTAGTTATATACATGTGGAATGTGGTTTATTTTACTAGTCTTTTGGTTACTTTCTCGTTAGACGATTGGGTCTTGGGATCAGTCGAGTCGATCCGATTCTCGTGTCTCGTAAGGATGGTATCAGAGCAAGGTCGTCCCGAGAAGTGAACCAACTAACTGGAAAATAACCAATTCACGTGTCTGTAACTAGAGTAGCCACCACAACATTTCTTTTGACATGAGCTCTTAGACTTGTTGGTTAGATATCGTTCTATATTGACGTGTTTCCATTCTGTTTCCGAGTCTCCTTGCAGGAGATGCCTAGACGCGGGACTAGCGAGGCGGGCCGCGGGTGCGGCCGAGGATGAGGTCGGCGGGGTGGGCGTGTTGTGGTCGACGTCTCAGTAGACCAGCCACTACTCCCAAGCACTCAGGCCCAGGATCTCGCCCAGCTGATATGGGACATAGTGCGAGAGGAGCTCCACCCACCGCCCCGAGCACCTCTCCCTGGGGCTGGGGAGGGGGAGTCCTCTGTGGGACCACGTCACGGACGCGGCGTTGGACGCGGGGGAGGGGATGGGCCACCACCGCCCCCACCTTCCTCCGACACTTCTGTGCACGAGGCTTCCTTACCTGGAGGTGCACCAGCATCCCACTGCAGCGCCACTTCGAGCTTTTCAGGCAATTCCGGAAGCTGAAGCCCCCCTCCTTCAAGGGGGATGAGGACCCGACCGAGGCGCAGGACTGGCTCGAGCAGATTGAGAAGGTTTTCGACACCCTTCGCCCCCCGGTGGAGTGCTGCGTGGCCTTTGCCACGTACCAGCTGGAGAGTGCGGCACACAGGTGGTGGAGGGCGGTCAGGGGACAGGAGAGGGACGAGCCGACCTGGGACCGATTCGTCACCCTCTTCTACGAGCAGTACTTTCCCCAGACATGGCAGGACCAGAGGAGGCGGGAGTTCCACACTCTTCGCCAGGGGACGATGACCGTGAGCGCGTACCGCACACGTTTTCTGGAGCTGTCCCGCTTCGCAGCGACAGCAGTAGCCACTGAGGAGGAGCTCCTTTAGAGGTTCACCGAGGGGCTCCGGCCTGCGATTTGGGGGGTGGTGGAGGCAACTATGACCTACGAAGAGACCAACCCGTCCGCGCGAGATACTGACAACGGGCGGAAGAGGCCCTATCAGCCAGACTTTTCCCAGGGCCGGCGAGACAGGAGACACATGGTGCCTGCAGGAGAGCCGTCACATTTTGTAGGGCCATCAGCGGCCTTTAGGGGCCCTCGAAAGGGGCCAGTTGCTAGCACCGAACCCCCGCCCAGCCGACAGTAGGGACCCACTAAGGGCGGGAGTCGAGTTCCCCTCTGTTACCAGTGTTGCCAGCCGGGCCACATCAGGAGGGACTGCCCGTCTAGGGCAGGAGGTCAGCAGACGCTTCCCGCGCCAAGCACTGGAGGGCGAGCAGGAGGCCACGGTTTCCAGGCACGAGGAGGAGGACAGCAGTCTCGAGGAGGGTACCGGCTAGCAATTACCTGTCCGACGCAAAGCGTGGCTGCTTCGTCCGCACCTAGGGCTGAGGGGTGTATCAATGCCCTGACACACAGGGATGCCAGAGCTTCAGGATCAGTGGTGGCAGGTATGGTTTTAGTTTTTGGCAGACTCATTTACACGCTTTTCGATTCCGGCGCTATGCACTCGTTTGTCGCAACCAGTTTCGCAGTTAGTTTGGGCTAGGATTATATGCTGCTAGAGGATCCGTTCGTGATCAGAGGTCCGAGTGGTCAGCTGTTTGTAGCTAAGGAGGTATACACGGGTTGCAAGGTCAGTATTGGGGGACATGGCCTTCCCGTTGACCTGATTATGATACAGATGGAGGACTTTGGCGTAATTCTGGGGATGGACTGGCTGTCCGCTTACCACGCTTTGATAGACTATTTTGAGAGGAAGATCATTTTCTACATACCGGAGTTTCCTTCCTTCGAGTTCCACAGTCAGCTAGTGAGCGGAAGTTTCTGGTGCATTTCTACACTTCGGGCGGCGAGACTTTTGAGCTAGGGGCGTGAGGGCTTCCTAGCTTGTGTGGTGGCAGAGCCTAGCCTTGTGGCAGACTTCCAGAGTATCCCGGTGGTCAGAGAGTACCCCGACGTGTTCCTAGACGAGTTGCCAGGACTACCGCCTGATCATGAGATAGAGTTTGAGATCTCACTAGTACCAGGGACTAGCCCCATCTCCACCGCACCATACAGGATGGCACCACTTGAGCTATGAGAGCTCAAGTCTCAGTTGCAGGATCTTTTGGAGAAGGGCTTTGTGAGGCCCAGTGCATCTCCCTGGGGAGTCCCGGTACTGTTTGTAAAGAAGAAGGATGGTACCCTACGCCTTTGTGTGGACTACCGACAGCTGAATAGGGTCACCATCAAGAACAGATACCCGCTGCCGAGGATCGATGACTTGTTTGACCAGCTGCGAGGTGCCACGGTATTCTCCAAGATCGACTTGAGGTCTGGATACCACCAGTTGAGGATCAAGGAGGCAGATGTCTCCAAGATAGCTTTCCGCACCCGGTACGGACACTACGAGTTTCTGGTCATGCCGTTTGGGCTGACCAATGCCCCTGCTGCCTTCATGGACTTGATGAACCGGGTGTTTAGACCGTACTTGGACCAGTTTGTGGTGGTATTCATTGATGATGTGCTCATCTATTCTCGAGATCAGACGCAACACGGACAGCACTTGCGAATGGTTCTGGACACACTGAGACGAAGTAGGATGTACGCCAAATACAGCAAGTGCGAGTTCTGGTTGAGGGAGGTGACCTTCTTAGGTCATGTGATCTCTGGAGATGGCTTGGCAGTGGACCCAGCCAAGGTCGAGGTAGTGCTCAGGTGGGAGAGACCGCATACGGTTACTGAGATTCGCAGTTTCTTGGGACTGGCAGGCTACTACAGGCGGTTTATCAGGGGCTTTTCACAGATTGCACGTCCTATGACACAGTTGACCTGGAAGGACGTGCCCTTCACTTAGACAGACGCCTGTGAGGCGTGTTTTTAGGAGCTGAAGGAGAGGTTGGCTTCGACTCCCGTGCTCACCATCCCTGACAGTAGTGGCGGGTTCGTTGTGTACACGGACGCCTCCTTGCAGGGGTTAGGGGGTGTGCTCATGCAGAGGGGTCACGTTGTCGCTTACGCTTCGTAGCAACTGAAGCCCCATGAGCACAGCTACCCTACCCACGACCTAGAGCTGGAAACTATTATCTTCGCGCTGAAGGCCTGGAGGCACTACTTGTACGGTGAGACCTTCGAGATTTTCACAGATCACAAGAGCCTTAGATACCATTTTGATCAGAAGGAGCTCAACATGATACAGAGACGTTGGTTGGAGCTCCTGAAGGACTATGACTGCAGCATTTCCTACCACCTGGGAAAGGCCAACGTGGTGGCTGATGCCTTGAGCCGAAAGGTGCCCACACACTTGGTCAGTTTACAACTGCAGAGTTGGAGCCTTTTAGAGGATATGGGCAGTTGGCGACCCTTAGAGTTGCGGGGACACTGTGGGGTAGTGACTGTGACACGACAGACAAGGCCAGAGCTGATAGATCGCATCATCACAGGATAGATGGCTGATCCGTACTTGCAGTCCTTGCGCAACAGAGTACTGTCAGGAGACCCGGGGGACTTCTCTTTCACAGACCAGGTGCTGCGCCTGAGGGGACGTTTGTGCGTTCCCAGAGACGAGGAGCTGTTGAGAGAGCTCCTGACTGAGGCACACGGTTCCAGATTCACCATACATCCCGGAAACACGAAGATGTACCATGACTTGAGACGCAAGTTTTGGTGGAGGGGGATGAAGCGGGATGTGGGTGAATTCGTGCAGCAGTGTTTAGTGTGCCAGCAAGTGAAAGCTGAGCATTAGAGGCCTGCAAGGCCGCTACAACCACTTCCAGTGCCAGAGTGGAAGTAGGAGAGCATCACCATGGACTTGGTGGTGGGCTTACCTGTTACCCAGCAAGGACACGACGCAGTCTGGGTAATCGTTGATAGATTGACGAAGACGGTGCGTTTCTTACCGATCTGAGTCACCTTGGGACCAGCACAGTTGGCAGAGAGGTATATCGGCAACGTGGTACGTCTACACGGAGTTCCGCGGGAGATCGTATCCGATCGGGATACCCGCTTTACATCCCAGTTTTGGGCTGAGTTTCAGCAGGCCTTGGGGACGCGGTTGAGGTTCAGTACAGCTTACCACCCCCAGACAGACGGACAGTCTGAGTGCACGATATAGACACTTGAGGACCTTTTGCGTGCCTGTGTACTGGACTGGAGGGGCTCTTGGGAGGAGTACTTGCCCCTGGCGGAGTTTGCATATAATACCAGTTATCACTCGAGCATCGGCATGGCACCCTACGAGGCTCTGTACGGACGGAGATGTATGGCACCCTTGAGTTGGGTTGAGGTGGGGACCAAGTGGGAGGTTGGCCCCAAGCTGATCTGGCAGAGTCAGGAGGTAGTCGAGCAGATTCACAGGCGACTCCGCACTGTCAGGAGCAGGCAGAAGAGCTACGCGGATCGGAAATGCGGAGAGGTGCAGTTCGAGGTTGGGGACCACGTCTTCCTTCATGTTTCGCCCATGAAGGGCTTGCAGTGGTTTGGGGTGAGAGGGAAGCTCGCGTAGAGGTTCGTGGGGCCCTTTGAGGTCCTGGAGCGGGTTGGACCCGTTGCTTACAGGCTTGCCCTCCCTCCTCAGCTTTCTGGTGTGCACGACGTGTTCCACGTGTCCAACCTCAGGAAGTACGTAGCCGATCCCAGTCACGTCCTGAGTCACTAGAGCTTCGAGGTGGACGACGACCTGACCTATCCCGAGCGGCCAGTGCAGATTCTGGACAGAGCCATCTGCAGTCTGAGACGAAAGCAAGTACCCCTGGTGAAGGTCTTGTGGAGGAGCTAGCGGTACGACGAGGCTACCTGGGAGCCAGAGGCAGCGATGTGGGAGCGGTACCCAAAGCTCTTCACGGGTACGTCTTTTTAGGTTGGCTTCAGTCCTCTTTGAGTTTGTTATGCATATATTGTTCTTTCCCGCACCCTAGTTAGCGCAAGTTTCGGGGACGAAACTTCCTTTGAGTTTGTCATATTGTTACAAATAAGGCATCAGGCGTCGTTTAAGACATCTGGGAAGTGGCCCAGACATCTTGCCAGGCGTCTGGAAGCCTTCCCAGAACTCTGGTATTAAATTTTTTCGGCATACGGGTTCGCGTCTGCGTGCATGCGCGCGCAAACTGAACCCGCTGCCCTCCTTCTTCTCTTTCCTCTCCCTCCCTGCAAGGGTCGTTTTTCCTCCTTCTCTCTCCCCGCGGCTGCCTTATAAAAACGCTTCCCCTCTCCCTCACCCTCACTCCACCGCCTCCTTCTTCTTCTTCTCCCTGTATGCGAGAGAGCGTGCAGGCGAGATCGGCAGCAGGGACTGCTGCGGGTGTGTGGGGAGGAGCCATTGCAAGAGGAAGAAGGAGCTCGATCGTAAGGGTGCGAGCCTGCCGGGGCAGCTAGAGCCAGCCAGCGGGAGAGCAGCGAGCCTGGGGTGCAGCGGAGGAGCTGCTGCAGCTTAGGCAGCTGGCGGACGCGGCGCGGCACGGCCGTGCACTGAGGGCGGAGAGCAAAAAGGGTCCTGATTCTAGGAAAATTTCCCAGAATCAGACGTCTGGATTACGTCTAGACGAAGTATAAGATGCCTGGAGGAAGGTCCAGACGTCTGACAGGTACAATAATTGTTATCCTCTCTTCTTTCGCGTGTACGACCATGTAGCCGTCCACTGAGTTCTTCTACACCCCTTCATGATGAGAACGAGTGTGCGCGTGCAGGATTTGTTCGGGAGGGAGCGAGGGCTCGCCATCCCACATAGATCAGACATCTGGGCACAGCACCAGACGACGGGTAGGGCCTCCAGACGTCCGGGGTGACAATCGGACGTCTGGAAACTAAGTCCAGATGGTCCAGCCGGCTTCTGGACGTCTGAAAGACTATGCAGACCAAGGTATGACCTGAGCGACCTTTTAAGACGTCTGGAAAAAGTTCCAGATGTCTGATTTTGGACAGACTCGTCATTTTTGACCCGTTTAGGGTCCATTCGGAGTCCGTTTTCCGCGTTTCAAGTTTCGTTCTTCCTAGATTTATTTCCTCTACCTGTTTATAGTAATTGTATACTGTTCTGAGTAGCTCCTTGTCTTTGCTCCTTGTATTAGGACCCCGTTCCGTTGCGGCTCTGGGGGTTGCGGAGGCACGCGGGATTGCCGGCCACGCCCCCAGTACTTCCGGTTTTCCGGGTAGAGTGGCCTTTCAATTAATTATCAAAAATTATGCAATTATGAAATAATTAATAGAGTTTAGGCCATTACATGAACCCTAGGGCTGAAAAATTAGATTGAATGATAGATCCTGGGGTATTGCATGAATCCTAGGACTGGAAAACTAGATTGAATGATAGATCCTAGGGTATAGCATGAATCCTACGATGGGAAAACTAGTTGAATATATAAACATTGCAGTCTTGGAAAAGTAGAAAGGAACAATAACTGCCTGTAAATTGGTTAATAGCTGCCTAGTTATGAATGAATAATTACGGTTGAGAACATGGGTTGTATGGATATAAAGCTGGAACGGTGAAACCTAAATTGGCTGTGTTAAAAGAGCATGAACCCTACGGGGAATTAGGAGTAGGATTCTTGGAAAGTGAATGGAATAGAATTGGGGAAGTGAGCTGGCCCTTAAGTACAGAGTACTAAGGAGAGCAACTGTCCCCCTGTTTAGTGCAGAGCGGAGCTAGCCGCCCTAGAAACCCGGGGTTAGGTCTGGCCACTTTGTACCGACTTTTGGCCCTCGTGTACACAGTACCGAGGAGAGCTACTAGTGTAGGGAGAGCACTAGCTACCCCACGGGCCCCGGGGTTCTGCTAGCCCTCCTACACCAACTTGTTAGGCCCACTGGGCAAACCAGGGTAGTCAAGCGAGGGTGCGCGGACTGTGGAGGGGCAAGACCCCTATTTGGTTACTGTGGAGGGGCTGGACCCCTGTTACTGAGAGGGCTTTGCCCTATACTGGTTCCATGCTATGCTTTGGGCACACCAGTTAACTGAAATGACTGATCGCGTGCCAATGTTGGGTAGCTACCTGTGCGCTTATCGCGCGTGCCGTAGTCACCGTTACGTCTGTCAGCGACCTTGGGGTGGTTGACTGAGGGTAGGACCACCACGGGGGACTCTCCCGGTCAGGAGAGCACCACGTGTTACTTCTACTTTTCGGAAAAGACTGCAATCAAGATTGTTCCTACAAGGAACATTCGAGATCAAGAGAAGGATCTGAGAAGTAATTCAATAGTGAATAAATGGAAAAAGATTAAAGCAAGAAATTATAAATATAACAGCTACTATTCACTTTACTGCTTCTTAGCTTTTAGTTGCCACTCTACTCAGCGTTTCGCTGACGTGTCACCTTTGTACTTTTTCAGGACCAGGTGTTGAGCAGCCAGATTCAGTGGCTACAGAGGATGCTGGGCCTAGTAGAGTCCAGTAGGGTGACTTGTAGTATCCACTGTACTTTTCTTTCCGTTGTAGTGAGTAGTTTCTGTTACCCCTGTACACTTTTTATTGTAAGCTTCATGTTTATGTAAATGGTTATTTCTCTACTGTTGTGGTGGTGTATACTGTAGTATTTCTTTCTTTACTGCTGTATTTTGTTACTGCTAGTTATATACATGTGGAATGTGGTTTATTTTACTGCTCTTTTGGTTACTTTCTCGTTGGACAACTGGGTCTTGGGATCAGTCGAGTCGGTCCGATTCTCGTGTCTCGTAGGGATTCGGGAATCGGGTCGTTACATTCACAGTTAGAAAATTTAGAGCTTGCTCTCTCTTAGACTGGTTTGGTTCAACCCAAAAATTTGGTTTAATGGGCAGGCAGCCTTTTCGAGGGATACGTTGCACCCTTTACAGAGTGGGACCAAACTTCTATTAGGGTCACCCTAGTTCTTAATTAGGTTCATTAAATCAGGTTCATAGCTCAACCTTCAGCCTGCACAGGCCCACACGCCTGCATACTTACACGCACACGTACACACCCATGCATGCCTGCAAGCGCAAGTGTCACGTAAATCGAGGATAGTAGTATAGAGTTTCTTTGGTGCCCTGCACCGTGACGATCGAAACGCCCTTTTCACAAATTCCTAATACACTAGTGCGACTCTTCCACAGCCACCGATGTGGCGCTATCCATCGCTCAATTTAACGCTACAACTGTATGCAAATGCATCCTGAATTGTAATCTTTGGCCCTCGATTTGAGGGCCATAATTTATTTTAAATTAAAAGTAAATTATAGGGTTACAAAACCCTTACATAGGGCTACATAATTATGTAATTACTTTACATAAATAAATTATTTACATATATAATAAAATTAGGTGAAGTTGACTATTTATATATATTAAATTAGATGTTAATTTGTTAATTAAGGTATAAATTAGTTAATTAATTATCAAATTGACTAATACAGAGTTAATATACATAATAAATTATTTATTACATATTTTTATTATATTTTATAAGATTTATTTTAATTTATTTACAATTAAATACATATTTTAGATGGTTTAACATATAAATAAATTATATATACTATAATACAGTATAAATATAGTTCAAATTAGTTTAAAATACTTAATATAATATATAACAAATATGCAATATAATTTACCTTAGTATTAACTTAAATTACTAATTTATTTTATTTTAACTTAATAAATTACCTAGTTAAATTAATAACTTAATTATTAACATTAAATATATAATTAAATTAAATTACAGGTATTATATAGTACATAATATATATATAAATATGTATGCACAGTATTAGGTACAGATATGTACTTTTAAATAGGCTTATATAATTACTTAGTTATTATACATTTAGTTTATATAAATTAATATATAATAATACAATAAAGTTGTATATACAATAAGTTATTCTAAATACTTAATTTAATATGTAGAATACATATATAAGTTATATAGAGATATTTTATACATATTGTACAACATTTACATATAGCTTAGATTTAACGAATATATACATGTAGATAATATATAGGGTATTGTTGGGTATTTTTGGGGTTTTTCTGATTTGTTTGGGTTTTATAGGTTTAGAGGAGGTAGGAGGTGAGACAGAAAGAAAGAAATAGATGAGTGAGAAGTTGTTTTTGATGTTTTTGAGTTTTGGTCTTTTATTAAGTTTCAGGATATATTGAACCGTCGATTGGTATGTTCTATCAAGTCGGAGGTTTAGATTACCTTGAAACTTTGTATACACTTAATAAAATACTTGATCTTAATTAAGATAGGTTTATTTTATTTTTTTGGAATTTTTTTATGATTTTTATTTATGTACAAAGTTCATACATTCTAAGCCTTAAAAGGATCTGAAACCTAAGAACCTAAGGCCTAAAATGGACTCTAAGGGCTGGAAATGTGGTCTAAACATACAAGATTATCCAACACACTATCTGAAACATGATTGTCCTTATAAACATGATTTTTGACTTTGAATTTCATTAAAATCAAGTATGGACAGATTGTACAATCTCAAATGACTGACAAAGGATTTAAACAAAATTTACAAGCAATTCTAGTCAAATTAAATTCCAATTCAAGTGCATGAATGTTTGTACATTTCTAGTCTACAGATATATACACGTCAACTCCTTTAACACCCAATTCCCAACCCAAAACCAGCGAAAATAGTAGTTGTAGCTGCATCGGATCAATGCTATTGGAATTCAGCAGCTGTAGCTGCTGTTGTGGGTTTCAATTGGACAGCAGGTAGGTGCTGCAGCAACTGTTGCAACCATTTTAGTAGTTACTGGCTGCTTCCTTGATCATTGAAAGCAAGATTTTATCTAAGATAATGTAGCTGACAATGCAACCTTTGATGTGTTGAAATGAGGGATTCAAAACCAGAAACACATGTTTAAACAACCATAAAAATTGATTGGGCTTCAAGCTCATTTTAGAAACCAAATGTGTGTGTTAAACTCTTCATCAAGTACCCTTAGAAATCAAATCTGATCTTAAATCAGGGATTGGAGAAAAACATTCAAGATCTGGAATGATTGATTAAATCCCACAAGAAATCATTGCAAACTCTTTACTAACATCTCTGAATTTCAAGTTAAGCTAAACATATCTTTCAGAAATCATTAGGACCATAATGAGATCCTTATCTTACACTATAGACAATGTAAGATAAAGGTCTACAATAAGCTCCCAAAGCATACAAATCCAATTCAAAGGTGATTTAGAACTTTCAAACTCAATTGCAAACTTTCAAAATCATGAAACATACTGATCTAATCCCTCTCTTATGCTATAGTTATCATGAAGAAAGAAATTAAATTAGTTAATGAATTCCAATCAATTTGAATCCAAAATATTTATAACTCAGAAGAATATACTGAAATTCTTTAGGTTAAAATCCAAATCTCAATCAAATGAGGATGTGAATCGTTGCTAGGGCCTCAAATCAGTAGAACTGATTTTCCTAGGCTCTAATAATCGATGAAGAACTAAAAATTCACATCAATCATCAAATCCAAACCACATCTGAGAAATTCAACAATTCAGCTCAATCAAAATCAAGGAAGATTCATTTGTGAGTAAACAAAGTGAATGAGATAACCCTTAAATGCAATTGGCACATATAACAGATCTAAGAGTTGGAAAGCTCTAGATTTGTTAATGGCCTAGATGGATGGGTGAATGGTGGATTATGCGGAAAATCAGAAGATGCGATAGTGATATGGAAAGGGAGATTAATGGATCGATGGAAATGTGTGTGAAAACTCTTCTCTGATCTAGATTGATCAGAGAAGGCGAAGTCTCTCTAAGCTAATCTACTCCTAAAACTATCAATCAATCCACTAACTAATTCTACTCCTAGAAAGCATCAAAAACTAATCTATGAAAGCATTAAAAATCCTATCTAAGTGTAAGAATGGGATGCCTGGCCTGCAGCTGGTCACTACAGCAATGAAGGGTGATGAGGAGATCTTGAGCGAGGAATGAGGTCCCTGGATCCACAGCGGGTTGTTGTGGTAACGAAATTGAGGAAGAAAGCCACCTCTATCACAAACAACTGATGAAGGAGGAAGGGGAACTAATGTAGACACATCTAATTAGGATAAACTGCCTATTTTATGCATGTTGCTAGGATTAGATATGCATTCCATATAATAAATATTGCATAGCATGCATCATTCTACATTTAGAGTAGTTGTGTATATTTTAGGTTAATTCATGTCCTTTTGTGGTCAAGAGAAAGGAGATCTATTTCGAGGCCACAGATTGACGATCCGACCATACGTATCTGATCAGGACGATGATCGAAGTCCAACGACTTCGAATTTGTCTAGATTGGAATCCCGTAGCACCGTATGCAGTTCGAAGAAGATCAATGGCCAGGGGGCAATGCGACATCCTTACAGGTTTCGAATGAAACATCCAACCATACGGATGGATCCGAAGTGACGATCGCAGTCCACCAACATAAAGATCATCTTGATCCGAGCACCGTGGCATCCTCTGCAAGCGAAAAAAGATGGACGGCCCAGATGGCACCATGTGGCACCATCTCGACAGCCCAACATTGGCCAGTAGCAACCGCAGGTGCCCCTCATCCTGCGACCTCACACCATAGCCATTAGATCAGGATCCGACGACTAGGATGCCTCTGTGCCTGCACCACTTAACTCCTCTGCTTGACAATCCAGCATGGAGCGCAGCGGTTACGAAGGCCAATCTTAAAGCTGTGGCACACGTTCAACTCCTCCAGTGCCTCAAATCTAGCCCAACGACGAGGCACGCCAAAATTTGACCACTCAATCGTGATCGAGCAGTCGAGATGCAGCCACGTGGTGCAACGGATGAGCGTGGATATGCTTGTGCGTGCACGTGCGATCGCACGCTCTAACTGACGCCTAATCTGACGTGCCATCACACTTGTGATCTGAAGGTGAGATCTTCGCATGATCCTCAACCACGAGATCATGATCCAACGGTTGTGCTTCATCCACGCCTCGCCAGTTGTTGCATTCGGAGGGTGCGCATGCATGAGCGCCAGCAAGCCCTTCAGCGACATTAAGGGCAGATCTTCAACGACACATTTGTTGTCGCTATAGCCCATGGATAGATTTCTCCCTCTCCTCCACTATAAAAGGACCTACACCCCTCCATCCACCTTCATCTCTTCCTTTCTTTCCCTTACCACCTCCAAGGCTCTAGAGAGAGCTTTTCCCAAGCCCGAGATGCTCCTCTAGAGTAGAAAACCAAAATATTTTCCTGCCTCTCACCCCCATTCATGAAGCATCCTATGGCCGTCCTCTCACCACCTTTCGGAAGAAGATCCTCGTCGTGATGCCGTCCCGTCCTATACCGCCCTCTGTCCTCTCACCTAGGTTTGTGTTCCTAACAATTTATGCAAGTTTCTACTTCCATTTGTGAATTTAGTCAGATCATTTAAAAGACTACCAGAATTCTCTTTCAATTTATCGATATCTACCTTTAAATTGTCTATCTATGATTTTAATGATGTGATTTCAACAGATAATTCTTTGTTTTGTTGAGTAAGTATATCTTTGTGTGTTCTTTCTTCTCCTAATGCTTTAGTTAGGTTTTTATTTTCTATTTTTAATGAGTAAGCTATGTCATGCATCTCAAAAAATGCTTCTAATAACTCATCATGTGAAAAAGAGGTTACCTCATCTTCCAGTGACATTAGTCCTAGAAGAGCTTCTTCTCCAGAGGTTTCTTCTTCTGAACTTGAGTCTGATTCATCCCATGTTGCTGTGAAAGCCTTCTTTTTTCCATCCTTTCTGAAGAACTTCTTTTCTAACTCCTTCTTGAGAAGTGGACAGTCTTTCTTGATGTGTCCCTTTCTCTTGCAGTTGTAGCAGGTGATTTCATCTATCTTGGATTCCTCTTTCTTTTTCCTCCAGCTCCTCTTATTCTTGAGGAACTTTCTGAATTTTCTAGGGAGGAGAGCCATGTCTTCATCTTCTTCTCTTCTTGATGATTCTTCAGATTATTGGTTGTCTTCAAGGACTATGATCTTCTTTTTGGTTCCTTCATTTTCTTGCTCTTTCATGTGTTGGAGTTGAACTTCATAAGCCATCAGTCTTCCAATAAGTTCATCTAGTTTCAAGGTGGTCAGATCTTTTGATTCTTGAATGGTTGTTGTCTTGGTCTCCCAATCACTGGTAAGTATACGAAGGATCTTCCTTACTAAAGCTTCATTCTTTATGTTTTGATCTAGATTCCATAGGGAGTTATGATGTCCATAAATCGTGTGAACATCTCCTTGATAGACTCCCCCTTCTTCATCCTGAAAGGCTCATAATTTTGCGTTAGTAAATTTACTCGAGTTTCTTTTACCTTAGTTGTCCCCTCATGTGTGACTTCAAGGATGCTCCAAATCTTGTATGCTATCTTGCAAGCAGAGATGCAGTTGAATTCTTCTCTTCAAAGCTTGCAAACCATTGCATTCATACCTTTGGCATTGTGGGTTGCCATCTTCTTCCGATCTAGTGTCACCGCCACTCCCTTGATTTCAAGACGAGTGTACTTGGATGCGATGACATCCCAAACTTTAAAGTCCATGGATTCTAGGAAGATCTGCATCCTAGTCTTCTAATATCCGTAGTTCGTCCCATCAAAGAAAGGAGACCGAACAACAATTGTCCCTCAGTGTATGTGTCGACAGATGTCTTCGACATCTTTTGGACAACTAGGCTCTGATACCAAGTGAGAGTGGTAGGAATATTCTGTGCATCACAACTAAATACTAGAAGGGAGGGGTGAATACTATTGCTTAAAAATATATGCACAGATCAAAAAAATAAAGCACAAGAGATTTATGCACAGAGTACACCTGATTTAAAGTGGAAACCCAATCCGGGTGAAAACCACTACCTAAGCCTCCCAGCTTAAGATTTTTTTGACTAGGCAATGCTAGCCAATCCACTAAATCGTACCACTTGAATGAGGTTGGCACAACCTCTTACAATCACTTACCTTTTTATCCTTAAGAGAAGCAAAAACAACAACCATGGATCTTCCAAACAAACTTGGAATCCGCAAATCAAAAAAACAAAATAGAATAACAAGAATAACTTCTATGGAACCTCAATAAAGGATCAAACTGATTTTTCGCAGAAGTTCGAGACATCGTGCTTTTGAAGAACGTGAAGAATGAGGCACGAAAGCCTTTTGAAATAAGCACGAGAAGCTCTATTTTTTAATGGTATTTCTATTTAAAAGTTATGAAAGAATGGGTTGCATACAACCTCTATTTATACTAAAAGTTTTGCCTGAATAGAAAATTAAATTGGTCAATCAATTAAGATTAATTGATCGATCAAAAGGTAATTTGGTCAATCAATTAAGGTGGTTGGTCGATCACTAATTGATCAGTCAATTAACTTGGTTGGTCGATCAAGATAATTTGGTCGATCACTTAACTAGTTTGGTCGATCAATAACCCTAAAAGCTTGGTTTTGAAAAGATATGCGAACAAATCCGTATTTGAGTTTTATTTGAGATTCCTTACAATAATGTCCTAGACTCAAATAAAGATAAAAAGACATACATTAGCAACTATCTTCTCTTGACTTGAAAGATGCTTTGATGCTATAATCCGAGATAGTCCTGAAAATGTTAGTCTAGTACTAAACATAATTTTGGTATATCAAAACAAAGGTGCTTACAATTTCCAGACATCTGATAATTTTCCTAGACGTCAGATAACCCTGTCAAAATCATTAATGACCCTAATTCCAGCCTGTTTTGCCTCGGGTTCACTCCCAACGACTACCTAAGGGTTCATAAGCCTTCCTAAGGGTTCCTAAGCCTTCTATAAATAGGAGAGGCCCCTTCCTTTGTTAAACACTTAGAAACACCAAGAGACACCTAAGAACACTACTTCCACTAAGATTGTCTCCAAGAGAAGAAAGGAATCACCTAAAAGTGTTGTTGCTCTCTAAACCCTTGTCTACACCCTTGAGAGCTTCATCTTCGCTGCACACTTGCTCTCCCACCATCGAATACGAGAGCGTCGTCGTGCTTCGCATGGTTCACGTGCACGTATTGATAGCCAACACACTTCCATCAAAGGAAAGTTATCTTTGCCTATAGTAGCTAGTTTCATTCACATTCTTTGTGGCTCTATAGGATATTTTGTATTTGTCTTTGGTTGGGTATTCGCTTTGCGAATTCTCGTCTCCTTCGAGAGACTAAATACTCCTCGTGAAGAGGAGGGGTTTGTGGCACGCTACCCTCGTTCAAAGTAGCGTCGGTTGTATTGAGGTTAAGTCACCCTCATTTTAAGTGACTCGTTAGTGGATTTGATTGACTTAGTTGATCAGGAAATCCTAAGTTGAGATGCTTAGGTGGTGGTTTTTACTCAGGTTTGGGTTTCCACCTAAAAATCCTTGCATACTTGTGTGGTTGTGATTTTTGTGAGATTGTTGCATATTTAATTTCTGCATCATTTACATTTTCCACAAATCTCAACCCCTCACATAGGGAATTACAACCACCACCTTTGCCATCACTTGGCGATCATCCTGAGATGTTTTAACATGGTCGACAAGCCTTATCTCGTGTTTCAGGTATACTATTTAAATGAATTCATCATTTGTTAAGAAAATGCATCGTAGTACAAGACAAAATCGCTCAAATCATTTAAATTTATAACTCAAAATTAAAGAAGAGTCCAAGGTCGAACATAGGGAGTAATTAATGGCAATTTAATCTCACCAATCACAAGAAATATAAGCAATTATAATCAAAACTTTATTCAGAATAACTCAAAATGATATATAGATGAAATCAAGTATCACAGTGCAAAAAGAATGAGTTAAAATGGTGATTTGAATCACCAATTAACTCTTTGAAGTTAAGCTCAAATATCTCAATAGTAATTATCAATCAAATAACCCACATCAACCAGATGAATATCCCAACAGAACTAAGGTACCAGCAATGTCTTCATTTGCTCAAGGTTCAGCTTAGCTTCAACAGAACAAAGGCAAAGGCCTCTTTTTCCCTCTTCTTCCTTCGTGCCCCAAGAAGAGAGGCAACCACAGCATAAAGGCAAGGGCCTCAGGTTCGGCTAAGTGTAGAGGAAGCGTAGTCGAGGACAAAACACACCCCCTCCCCCTCTTTCCTTCTCTTCTTTCTCTCAAAGACCCAATCTTAATCGGGTAATCAGCTGAGTAAATGGGTCTAGAATAGTGTCCAGGCTTGCGGGCATGGGTCTGAAGTGAGGAGTGAACTCAGGTAAGTGGATGTGCAGGTAGCTACGGACCCGACCCTCGTGCCTTGGGTGAGGGGTCGGGAACACAAATCCCTTGTATCTCGCACCACCCACCTCAATCTCTACGATGTGGGACTATCTAGTCCCCTCTTCGTCGCGACACTGCAACAGATGAAGGCACTTCGAATTGATGTCAAAGATGAGTCAGTGGAGTTCAATTGAGCACTAGGTTTGCTTCCTGGGAGTTAGCCGTAGAGCTTGGAAGGGAATCCTGGAGGAGTGGTGGCTGGAGGACTGCGGACGAGGTCGGAGGAGTCGAGGCAGCGGCGAAGGTCCGGTCAGTCACCTGAAAGCAGAAACACGGCCTTACAGCCACGTCAAAGGTTCTTAGAAGCTTTGTCGGTGTGCGGGGAGTGTGTTGGTGGCAATGGTGTGGTGTGTGGTGTCGTGAGGAGGGTTGATAGTGACGGAGGCGATGTGCGAAGAAGGTGGTGTTCAGGGAGGCATTGTAGTAGGTGGAAGCCCAAATTAGGAGAGGGCTTTCATAAAGGGTGGCGCGGCGAAGCTCGTGGAGGTGGCGGCGAGATGTTTTGTGAAGTGTAGCGGGCTGGAGGCTACACCAAAGCGTCGTCGAAGGCAGGGAAGATGAGGGTCGCGTGGGTGATACAATGGTTGTGAGGGTGTCGTGAGTATGGGGAAATGAAGAAAAGAGAAAGAGGAAGAGATTGAGACGCCTAAGAAAGAAGGAGGCGGATGGAGAGTGACAGCACTGGCAAGCCGGAGCCGAAGAAGATGAAGAAGTCCAGTGAGTTTTTGCGACGACGAGGAGGAGGAAGAATGCCCCTGCCGTAGCTAGCGAGGAGCGGGATCGACGAAGGAAGGTAGAGGGTCGACAAATTTGATTGTTGGATGGCCTGACAAGGACGACAGAGAGGGTCACTGAAGCAAGGTGCGAAGGTGGCCGAAGAGGGAAGGAGTGGTTTCTCTGGTCAAGACTTGCTAAGGAGCATAGTTAGAAGACCCAGGAGCTTTTATAAAGCTTGGGTAGGCTCTCAAGCTTGGAAACAAGCTTGAAGAGATCCAGAAATTAGGGAAGAAGATCCTTAAAATTCTAAGGATTCGCATGAGCTTCTTGGGCCAAATCTGAGTCTAAGATGAGATTCAGGTGATTAGGGATGACCTCAAGATCATCCCTTCAAATTTTGGAAGGGATTGGTCGAGAAATCAGGGAGGTATCCTTATTGAAGCTTGGCTCCTTTGGGTTCACACCTGCCATGGTGGCAAGGACCCAACTGAGATGAAGATGAAGAACTTAGCGGGGTATTTGCAAGGATTTCAAAAGTTAGGGGCGTATGTGAGAGAGAAAGAGTCTAACTAAGCTAAAATGCAAACTAGGTCAAGATGATATTTGATTGGGCCCAAATTTTGGTACAAACATAATTTGGACTTAAGGAATCTAATGGGGAAGTTAGATTTCAGTTTTGGCCAAGTTTGACTGGGCAATTTGCATAGAAACCCAAATTAAGGCAACTTTCTATCTGAGACTCTATTTAAGGTCAAAATGGGTTCCAATGGTCAAATCAAGGGTACCAAACCTTATTGAATATTTTTCCATGATTATCAGAAGACTTAGATGGAATTTATCTTTACTAGAGCCTCAGTTATTTAAGTGGATATGAAATTAGGGTTTTAGGTTACTGTTAATTCTCGAAATGCGTGAAAACCTGTTTCTATCTGCATAGACCCACTTATTAGACTTTAATGCTCATTTGACCTTTAATTTACCCCTACCAAACCCCTTGGTTATTCTGTGTTCATGATTTGTTGTTAAAATTACATAATTAACCCTGGTTTCTTATTCTCTTCTCAAAACATAATATGGTGGAGATATAAATCTCAGATGAATATGTAGGAGCTTTGATCTTTTATTCCAAACTAAAATGGGCTAGTTAGGGTCTATGATGGTGTTCCCATCATACCCCCATACCTAGCTTTTGCTAATCCTTAGCAAAACATTCTATGGATCAAACCAGGTCTCTAGGTCGGATGTAACCATCAGGGTGCCTTACTAAGCTGCATCTTCAGAAATCAGATCAGAATACCAACAATAGGCTTAGAGGTACTCAAGTATCAGCCAAGATCTAGACCTGATCAGCTTCAGCTTGAGACTACTACAAAGGTTTCTAAGGCTTGCAAAAACTGCCCAGAGGTTCGTTGAACCCAGCGGTTAAAGCACCCGTGCATAGACGTAAAATGTCCAAGTTCAATTTACCAGTGCATTTTTTGTAAGAAAGAAATAGAGAAGGATTTTCATTTGGAGAGTTTTCTCTCTTTTCTTTTTATTTTTCCCTAAATTCAACCTCGAATTGGCTCTAAACATGATCTATATCGGATTCCTTGTCCCCACCATCAATCCTCGAAGGGTCCCTGACATTCAATGCGTCAAGATAGCACCACCCATGGCAAACCCCTGAACCTTGGCTTTCGACACTTTAGGATAGTGCCACCCATGGCGTTCTGTAGTTAAGTTCAGGCACTGACGATCGACATTCTGGGATAATCCTGCCCATGGCACTTGAACCAGCATAAGGTGCTTACATACCTCCGGTAGGATATTTAGATATCCTAAGAGACAAGCACTGAGGAGATGATATGTTATTACGAATCTTTGAGGGGAATTTCCTACCTCTCCGTGCCGGGAACTCATCCAATCAATTTGTGTTGTCGAGCCACTCCTAAGCTAGATCATCGAAATGACTTTTTAGAATAGAACACTTTTTGGCAAATTTTTCTTTGCTAAGCGCACTGAACTAGACTAAGTGTGTGAATTTTGGGTGCTCAGGTTACTAAGTCCCGCAAACCAAAGGGAAGGCAACGAGGCTGAATAATCCCTAAGCCTTAGTCCTACTACATCAGCCTCGCACTTTCCCCAACCTCTTGAGGATTAATTCGGATCTTGACAAATACTTGAGTGTTTAAACCCTAGAATAGATCCAAGAGGCCTAAGGTTGGTATCCACCACTAATTCCTTAAGTTTTAGCCTTCCAGGTCTTAATTCATCATCTGATCCAACCTAGAAGTTAGGTAGGTTCCATATTCAGTTCCAAGGGACTCTTTTTTTTCTTTTATTTGCTCCTTTTTCTTCTCTCCTTTCTTTTCCTTCCCTTCTCTTTTTTTTTCATTCAGCTCAAAATGACCTCTCCTTTCCTCTTTCTTTTTTTTTATGATGATACCCTTCCATGCATCGATTTCACAACATTTTGCACTTTAATACCCCCCATGCCTATAATTTACAATGTCCTCATTGTAAATTAGGTGGGTTCAAGTTCAATTAATATTGTACATTAGAACAGGTGGGTGGTGAACGGGTCAGAATGACTGTTGCGAACTATTTCAACCTTTGATATAAGTATCAGAGGTGGAGTCAGCTGCTCTAATGGATGAACCCTAAAGTGCAATATGAATTCAGCAAAAGGATATGTCAGGAAGGTTTCAGGTTTCTTAAAAGATGATAGGTTGCCTCCCGTTAAGCGCTAAGTTTAACATCATCAGCTGGGCACAATGAATCTCAGGGAGAATGGAGATTAAAAGATATCGCAGCCAAGGTTGAGTCAGTAAGTTCGACGAACGGTCTGAGTCTCTGACCGTTCATGACAAAAGGTTTAGAATCAAGGCTGAGTTCACTAATTTCTACAGCTCCATTTCCGAATACTCATCTCACCATAAATGGTTCAATCCCTTTAGATCTTAGTTTTCCCAGGAAGAGCTTGAGTTTGGCATCAAAGAGTAGTACTTTCTGACCAGGATGGAAGGTTTTTCTTGAAATGTGCCTGTCATGGAGGGTTTTCACCCACTCTTTGTAGATTCGCGAGTTCTCGTACGCGTCATTGCGTAACTCGATCTCGCTTAATTGCAACCGGCGGTGGATTCCAACCTTCACAAGATCTAGATTGCACTTCCGTACTGCCCAATAGGCTTTATGCTCCATTTCTACAGGAAGGTGACATGCCTTCCCGTACATGAGTCTGAAGGGAGACATGCCTGACTAGGTCTTATGGGTTATCCTATATTCCCACAAGGCTTTCAGGAGGCGAGTAGACCAATCCATCCTGTCAAGCCGAACAATGACCTGAAGGATCTTCTTGATCTCTTGGTTTGACAGTTCTGCTAATCCATTAGTTTGGGGGTGATAAGGAGTTAAGATACGATGCGACACCCCATACTTTTTCATCAGGGACTGGAAGTGCACATTGTCAAAATGAGACCCGTCATCACTAATGATGGCTTTTGGAACCCCAAATCTGGAAAAGATGTTCCCCTGAATGAATCAAAGAACAACTTTATTGTCACTTGTTCTGGTGGGGATGGCTTCGATCCATTTAAAGATGTAATCAATAGCGAGTAAGATATATTTGAAGCCCTTAGATCCTGGAAAGGGTCCCATAAAATCAATTCCCCAGATGTCAAAGATCTCGCACACAATGATTGGATTCAAGGGCATCATACCACGTGGGCTCATGTTGCTAGGGGTCTAACAACGAGCGCAAGCCCTACAATAAGTTTGTGCATCATTGAACATTGTGGACTAGAAGAACACACACTGGAGGATCTTCGCGACGATTTTCCGATCAGAGAAATGGCCACCGTAGGCCTGGTCATAACAGAATGAGGTGACGTTATTGACCTCGTTGTTAGGAATGCATCCGGATTACCTGATCATTGCCAATATGGAAGAGATACGGTTCTTCCTAAATGTAGTACTTGGCATCGAAAATCAACTTGTCCCGCCTGGAAGTTGCCCAATCTGGCAAGACTTTCCTCGTAACCAAGTAGTTTACCATGTCAGCAAACCAAGGAAGTCCATTAATGGCTAATAGATGCTCTTCTGAAAAATTCTCAATAATAGGTCCAGATGAGTCAATGACCGAAGAAGGAAGGCGAGACAAATGGTCAGCTGCCATGTTCTGCCTTCCTGCCTTGTCACGAATTTCAAGGTTGAATTCTTGCAATAGCAAGATCCATCAAATTAATCTAGGTTCCGCATCCTTATTCGTAAGTGCCTCACTGTGGTGTAATCCGAGTATATAATGACATGGGAACCCAGGAGGTATGATCCAAATTTTTCCAGGACAAATACGATAGCCAACAACTCTTTCTCCGTAATTTTGTGTTATGCTGAGCCTCATCTAATGTCTTGCTGACGTAGTATATGACCACAGGTTTCCCATCAATTTTCTACCCTAAACTGCTCCCTCTGCATAGTCAGATGCATCACACATGATCTCAAATAGTTGAGACCAGTCAAGGGATTGCAGATTGGTGCTTGGGTGACTCGGTCATGCAGGATTTCAAATGCATAAATGCACTCACTCATCATCTCGAAAGGCACATCTTTTGAAAGGAGGCTTGTCAAGGGGCGCACGCTCTCAGAAAATCAGATATAAATCGACGATAAAAACCCACGTGCCCTAAGAATGATCTGATATCTTTGACCAAGTTAGGTACAGAAAGTTTGGAAATCAAATTCACCTTGACTCAGTCAACTTGAATACCTCTCTCAGAAACAAAACGTCCCAAGACGATGCTTTTTGGAACAATAAAGTAGCTCTTCTCCCAAGAGAGCACTAGGTTCACATCAATGCATCTTTTGAGGATTTGGACCAGATGCAGGAGGCACTCATCAAAAGATTCGTCAAATACCGAGAAGTCGTCCATGAATACTTCAAGGTATTTACCTACCATGTCAGAGAATATGGCTAGCATGCACCACTGAAAAGTGGCAGGTGCATTGCATAGCCCAAAAGGCATCCTACAAAACACGTACTTACCATAGGGGCAGGTAAAGGTGGTCTTTTCCTAATCCTCTGGATGACTTGACACCAGATTATACCTAGAGTAAGCATCCAAGAAACAGAAGAATCAATTTCCCGCTAATTTCCCGAGCATCTGATCAATAAATGCCAGTAGGAAATGATCTTTCTTCATGGTGGCATTCAGTCTTCGATAATCAATGCAGACTCTCCACAAATTCATGATGCAAGTCGGGATGGTCTCTCTAGATTCAGTCATGATAATGGTGAACCTTGCCTTCCTAGGCACAACCTAGATCGGGCTCATCCAGTGACTGTCGGAGATTAGGTAGATGATCCCAACATCTAACCACTTGGCAATCTCCTTTTTCACAACCTCCTACATATTAGGATTAATTCTTCTCTGCATCTCTGTTGAACGCATGGGTTTCTATGCTAACACATTTGATTTTGAAAACCTGTCGTCGTAGTTTGAAAGCAAAGAACTCATGTTCAACAAATAAAATTTATACCGGAATAGAAATCCTGGTCGAACACAGGGAGGCGGATGTTTGATTTAAAAACACGCGTTTATTTTATTTGTTACGAAGTAAATTAATTGATTAGAACTATCTAACTATTTACACTAAATAGAAGAGAAAGAGAATAAGAGAGAGAGAGAGAATATTACAAACAAAAACCAAAAAGAGATGTGGAATGAATATGGAATTTCTTCATCAGAAAGATTATTCATTACACTAGGAAGAAGGAAAATGATTACACTAAAAAATAGTAAATCTATTCTAGAAAGTAATAAATCTATTCTAGAAAGCAGTAAAAAGATTAGGGAGAGAGATATCCTCCTCGACGGTCGCTTGGAGGACGAGCTGGACGGGACAATGCCTGGACGAAGGAGGATGAAGGAGGACAAAGCGGAAGAATGGGAACGGGGCAGCATGTCGTTGTTGTCGCGAGATCCATTTCCGAAAGGGGACGAAAAATTGACTTTATCTCGCAAGAAGCATCCCGGGTGTGAGACAAGCTTCTCTTGAGCTTTGGAGAGGGAGAGAAGAGAAAGAAGGGATGAGAATTTCGTGTGGAGGGGGTCTCCTTTTATAGTTGCAAGGAGTGAAGGCAATTTGGTCATTTTAATTTGAAAATCATTAAATCAAGGGTCTTTAGTGACGGATAAAATCATCTCTAAAGCCCCATCGTGGGCGTAGTGGGTAGCGCGTGCACGCTCGCTCACCTCCTCGCACGTAACGCGCGCACACATTCAGCTGCTCTCAACAGACCGATCGTGAGATCGAACGGCTTAAGTCGCGCATCCGCCCGCTCCTCAGTGCGCGTGCCTACGTGCGATCCTGCGTTACGCGCGGGCATGTGTGGGCGCGTCATTTTGATTGACCACACGTGGCCGTTGGATCGTGATTGTGCGGTCGATCGAGCGTGCGCCTCCGCTCCAATTGCTCCGTGGCGAGGCTTGAACGCGTGCCTACTCTTTGCATTAGAGCGCTTGACCAACACACTGTGGGTGCGTTTGTGTCGAGCGCTTAACTTAAGCGCGGGCGCATCGCAGTCGTTGGATCTTGATCCAACGATAGGAAAGGGTTGATGCAGAGACATTCAGCTGATGCGTGCGGTCGATTAGGCGGCCGAGATGGCGCCACATGGTGCCATCTTGGCCGTCCATCTTCTAGATGATGTAGATGGTGCCACGGTTGTCGGATTGAGTCAATTTTCACACCGTTAGGCTGCGATCGTCTATCCGAATCCATCTGTGTGGTCGAATTTGTCGTTTGAAGTGCAGATTCACACCATCTTGGCCCTTGATCTTCTAGGGTTCCCTAGTCTCTATCTGATGCTACAGATGTCGGATTAGGGCGATGTTGGAGTCGTTGAACTCCAATCGTCACCCTGATCACATCTGTACAATTGGATCTTTGATCTGAGGCCCCGATAAAAAGTTTGCCCTCCATGAACATAAAAGGAGACAATTAACCTACATTTTATTCAAACTAATCTAAATGCAAGATGATGCATGTTATGCAATATTTATAGTATGCAATGCAATCCTATGCTTAAGAACGTGCATAAATAGACATCTTAAGTAGTGTAAACATGTTTACATCAATCTCTCAAGATGGTCGTAATCCCAAAGTGTAGATACGATGTGTGCAATAGGAGGGACTGATAGATGATCAGGAAGAGGTTTCAACTCCATAACTGGGTTATCAGCAGTAGGAGGTTTGGGATGGGCCTCAAAAGATTAGGTGGGAGTTGTGGTTGGATATGGATCGGTTCTAGGCTCCTCTATTTGTGGGGCATGATCTGCTTAGTGCTGAGGATCAGGAGTAATCAGGTTTTCTTCTAGAAGTGGGTCCTCAATCACAAAATTGATGTCGCAAACTTGCTCAATAGCCCCACAGTTAATTCCTTTCTAGGCCTTAAATATAGCAATCTTCAATCTTTTGTTCCCAAATTTTAATTCGATCTGACCCTCTTCACAGATTATATTAGCCTTAGCTGTGGCTAGGAATGGTCTTCCTAAAATGATTGGTGTATTCTCCAGATTCTTAGGAGTATCCATATCTAATACAAACAAGTCCACTAGGAAGTAGAAATCACGAATTCGAATTAGAACATCCTCGAGAATTCCTCTAGGTGACTTGATTGATCGGTTTGCTAACTGCAAAGTCACCTTTGCCAGTTTGAGTTTAGTTTCCTCGAAATGGTATAGCAGGGATGTAAGTATCAAGTTTATGGAGGCTCCTAAATCCAATAATGCTCTATCAAACTCTAGATCACCAATTTTAAAGGAGATCAAAGGGGTGCCAGGATCATTTGCTTTTTACAGGAGCTTGCTAAAAATGATTGAGCTGACTTGCTCAGACAATATGATCGGACTCTCGTCTTTGGTTCGTGGCTTACACTTAGGTGTACACAAATCCTTCAGAAATTTAGCGTATGCCAGTACGTGGCAGATCGCATCCATCAAGGGGATGTTTATCTAAACTTGCTCAAAGAGCTTGACCAGATCTTCCTCAAGTGCCACGGGTTTGGGTTTCCTCTTTCCTTTGGACAAAGCCTCAGGAAATGGAACCTTTGTAGGTTCCTCTAGGATTGGTTCAGGTTCTAGATCTGGGATAGGGGCATCCTGGATAACCAACCTAGGATTAGGCTCTGAACTACCAGGCTTAGAGTGGCTTGGATAAGGTGGATCCTGAGTTGTCTTGCCACTACGGTGTAGGATCTAAAAGGCACAAGCACACTAGAAGAAGGGATGAATAGTGTGGTAGATAAAAATATGCAAGCAAATTAAACCACAAAAAATAACACCAGATGTATAGTAGTTCCCCTCACTTAGGTACTCCACTACCTAAGTCTCCCCATTTAGGATTTTTAACCTAATTCCCTTAACTTGGAGGGAATCAATCTGCTATAAACGTAGGTAATTAACAGGTTACCTCAACCCAATTAAAAGATTAAATAAGAGCAAAATGATAAAGGTGTAAGCAAGCACCAATAAAGCTTACAACTAAATTCCTAAGCCTCCAACAAGAATTTTCTTAATAAAATGATTATAAACTAATCTAATGAGAGCACACTAAAGCGAAAGATTTTACGACGAAGAATGAGATTGCTTAAAAGTGGTTTGTTGCAGAGAGTATTGCCTTGATAAAAAAAACAAATCAACAATCCTTGTAGCTAGAAATGTGTAATCTCAGAATTTAGAGCAAGGAGACAATATTTGCTTGTTATTTTTTGCAAATGACACACACAAGGTGTTTATATAAGTCACTGAACACCTCCCTATGATTACTAGCCGTTCGGGCCAATTTGGGAAGTTTAGATATAGGATTAATTGAAAAATAGTCGTTCAGATTGGTCACAACGGTTAGTTGGTACCAATACTGACTGCTCACAGATGACCAGTAGTCAACCCAACAAAGCTTGGGTCCTGATACTCATTATGGGTACCGGTGCTCAGTGCTTACAGTTAAGTACCAACTAAGTCACTAGGTATTGATACTCATGATGAGTACCGGTACTTGTGACTCACAGATTTAGGTCCTGTGACCTACATGTACTAGTACTCATGATGAGTACTAGTACTTGTAAGGTCCAGACACTTCTCAAGTCTTCAAAGTTTGAGCACCTGATACTGGTACTCATGATTAAAACCGGTACTTGTTGTTCATAGTTTGGGACTAGAACCCAAACCCATGCCAAGTACCAAGAATGACCTATGATCATTAATCTAAGTGAAATTTGAACGTAAAAATAAGATCAATTTGACAGCGAAATAATGAATTTTAAAACGAATAGCTGAATGGAAGAATGATTCCTAATTATCTCTATTTTGATTTTAATTCCTAAGTCATTTATCTTGTTAGGAGACATGTATAATCTGGATTACAAAATAAATGAACAAAATAGAAACAGTCTTCAATCTTCATGCCATCACTACATCTTTCATACATCCTTAGATCCTGTTATTTCCTGAAAATAACACTTCATAAACTCATTAAATTTAAAGCAATTTTGTTAACACCAAAACATAAAAGAGAAGTGGAAATAGATTCCAACATACGGGTGGTAACAAAATTTAGTCCTGCTTGGTTTTAGTTTGGAGTAGGTAAAAGTGGTAGTTGCTACTAATATCCTGAGTATGATGTTGAAGCCTCCATCCCATTAGGTGATGGAGTAGAAGGGGCCTGATAAACATAATGTGCTTGGCCCTAATTTAGGTTCATAACGTGCCTCTGGTTTGGCCCGTTATTTGGATTCAGCAGAGGTTATGAAGGAAGTGCATCAGGCTGGCGAGAATTCGCCATCTGTGCGAGCTGATTACGGACCTCTATGATCTCATCCTTATGCTGTTTCTACATAGCCACATTCGTCTTTTGAATGTCAGCCAGCGTTTGAAGGATTAGAGACATTTGATCTTCTCGTGTTAGCCCGGATTGGAAATTCACACTGGGCCTAGGCTGAATAGGCTGATATGGGCATGGAGCTTATGGTCGGGGCTGGAATTGAGATCTCGAATTTTGATTATTCCCAGACCACGCAAAATTGGGATGATTATGCCATCCAGAAATATAAGTGTTTGAGAAAGGATCATTCAGAATGGCGTTGAGGTCCTCACAAGTTTGAGGCACCCCAGAGAAGTCAAAATATGAGGGTTCAGAGTTCCCCCAACTAGAGTAGGTTGGTTCGGAGTGTCCTCTACTACCAGGATGAAATGGGGGTGGGTATTAGTCCATCCCTTGGGAGGAGTGGTGATATATGTTATGCACAGCCACCCTACTAGAGGGTAGTTGCACAAACGGGTTTTGTTGTGCTGAGGTGGCTCTCTGCAAGTGTCAAGTCAATTTGTCCACCTTTTTCTCAAAAATCAAGACCTTGTCCAGGCGAATGGCCCCTAGTTCCAGATCGATGGGTGCGGATAGGCCTTGGGTTTCATGTGCCCCCCGGGTATTCGTCAATGCACGGGCAATCATCTTGTCAAACATGCCCATGGATTCATTATTGATGGAGTTTTCGCACATTCTCCAGGATCTCCCACATGGTGTCTTCATGTTGACCCATGATGTTGCCACCGCAGGTCGCATTGACGAATAATCTGATATCTTCATGGAGTCCCTAGTAAAAAGACTGGACTTCTTCCTATTTAGGAACTCCATGATGGGGGTATTTCCGAATAAGATCCAGAAAGCGATCCCATGCCTCATGAAGTGGTTCTCTTGCATTCTGAGTAAAGTGCGTGATCTACTGCCTCAAAGCCTTTGTCTGACCAACGGGAAAAAACTTCTTCAGAAATTCAGATTGAAGTTCAGTCCATGTGTTGATTGGATGAGTTAGGGTTTGGTACCAGTGAGCAGCCTTGTCCAAGACGGAGAAAGAAAACATCTTCATGAGTAAGATGTCTCGATCTTGAGCAGCTATCCCAGAGGTCTGGGCCAAATGCTTGATTTTTTTGATATGCTGGAAGGGATCTTTGGAGTTTAGCCCATGAAATTTGGGGATAGCATGAATCATGTTGGGCTTGAGTTCAATATCAGGTCCTCCAGCAGAGATTTGAACTCTAGGTTCGATTGCTACCGCAGCGGGATTGTAATGATCTCACATCATAGGATGCTGCGGTGGATTCATGAATGCCTGGAATAGATCGTTGAGGCGCTGAAGCTGATTCTAGAGATTGTTTTCTTCTTCTGCTTGGTGTTCCATGGCTATGGATGAAGGAGATCTAGGCTCAGATGAATTAGAAGAGATATCGATCTGGTCGAGAGGTAGCACAAACAAGTGAGTCGAGTCTTGTCCTCGACGAGAGTGAATAGCTAATGGAGGCCTCAAGGGTGGTCTTAAGGACCGCCTCTCGAACATGCACCAGGGAATCAGATGAGGGACAGAATATGTAACAGACCCAATTGAGGCACCCAAAAACTTTTGGATGACTAAGGAGGTTCGAGGCGGATGATACCTCTTGATCAAAAAGTCATCCACCTAAGAAATACTTGGGCAACCAGGAAAAGAGAATCCCGCAAAGACTCCTACACGATAGAGTGTCCCCACGGATTACAGGGTTTCCCCCACCCAACCTTCCTTATCACCACGAATCCAAGTAGACCGGAATGAATAACTTAACCTCTTAAGTCTACCAAATTTTAATCTTGAATTAAGGTGCTTAGAATTTCACTTGAACTTTAAAGTTAATTTGTGCTTGGTGACCAAATTTGAAGGTTGGTTGACCCACAAAGTGGATCAACTTCACCTAACCTACCCTAAGGCTTAGGATGAGTTGGGTAATGGACCCAAATTGCCCTGAGTAGTTTGCAAGCAGGTTATTAAGTCTAAACTTTTAAGGATTCAAGTGAATGATAGAGCTTTCTTTTAGGGTTTTCTTGATTAAGTCAATTCATGCAAGGGTTGAGGTGACACAAAATGCGAGAAAATCAATTCTCTTTATTTCAGGCAAGTGTGTTTTCTCAACCCTAAGATGGAAACTCTAATTTGGCACTTTTGGTCCAATCAGTTCTTTCCAAATGTGGCACCTGGGGCTCAATCAAGAAGATGAGCAATGCTAGGCACCTTAAGTTCCTACTAGGTGCAGAAATCTGGAAGGGGATCTCTGGAATGAATCAAATTAGGCAACTCAAGTGGTTAAGTCTAATAATAAATATGAGTTTGATCCTAATTGGTTTCCCTTTTTTACTTCTTTCAGGAAATTGGGGCTTAAGAAGAAGGAAATAAGATTACCTGCCCCTAGAGTGGCTGTTGTGCTGCTGATCTTCTCAAATGTACCTCGCACAAACACAACAAAATAGATAAGACAAATTAGTATCAGATCAGATATTGTAATCAGTGAAATCAAATTATGTGTTGCTCCTCAGCAACAGTGCCAAAATGTTTAAGCGAATTCGTCATTTGTTAAGAAAATGCATCGTAGTACAGGACAAAATCATTCAAATCATTTAAATTTATAACTTAGAATCAAAGAAGAGTCCGAAGTCAAACACAGGGAGAAATTAATGACAATTTAATCTCACCAATCACAAGAAATATAAGCAATTATAATCGAAACTTTATTCAGAATAACTCAAAATGATATATAGATGAAATCAAGTATCATAATGCAAAAAGAATGGGTTAAAATGGTAATTTGAATCACCAATTAACCCTTTGAAGTTAAGCTCAAATATCCCAACAGTAATTGTCAATCAAATAACCCACGTCAACCAAATGAATATCCCAACAAAACTAAGGTACCAGCAGACGTCTTAATTTGCTCAAGGTTTAGCTCAACTTCAATAGAACAGAGGCATAGGCCTCTTCTTCCTTCTTCTTCCTTCGTGCCTCAAGAGGAGAGGCAACCACAGCACAAAGACAATGGCCTTAGGATCGGCTAAGTGTAGAGAGAGCACAGTATTGGGCAAACCCCCCACTCCCTCTTTCCTTCTCTTCTTTCTCTTAAAGACCCAATCATAATCGGGTAATTGGCCAGGTAAATGGGTCTAGAACACTATCCAGGCTTGCGGGCGTGGGTCGCAATCGAGGAGTGAACTCAGGTAAGCGGATGTGCAAGTGGCAAGGGACCCGACCCCCATGTCTTGGGCAAGGGGTCGGGAACATAAATCCCTCGTATCTTGCACCAGCCGCTTCAATCCCTATGATGTGGAACTATCTAGTCCCCTCTTCGTCGCGACACTACAGTAGCTGAAGGTGCTTCCATGTGAGGTTGAAGATGAATTCGTTGAGTTCAATTGAGCACTGGGTTTGCTTCCTGGGAGTTAGGCGTAGAGCTTGGAAGGGAATCCTAGAGGAGTCGTGGCCAGAGGACTGCGGACGAGATCGGAGGAGTCGAGGTAGTGGTGGAGGTCTAGTCAGTCACCTGAAATCAAGAACATGGCCTTGCAGCCACGACAAAGGTGCTCAGAAGCTTTGTCAATGTGCGACGAGTGCGTTGGTGGCAATGGTGTGGTGTGTGGTGTCGTGAGGAGGGCTAATGGTGATAGAGACGACGTGCGAAGAAGGTGGTGTTCAGGGAGGTGTTGTAGTGGGTGGAAGCCAAAATTAGGGGAGGGCTTTTGTAAAGGGTGGCGCGGCGAAGCTCATGGAGGTGGCGGCGAGATGTTTGGTGAAGTGTAGCTGGCTGGGGGCTACACTGGAGCGTCGCTGGGGGCGGGGAAGATGAGGGTCGTGTGGGTGATACAGTGGTTGTGAGGGTGTTGTGAGTATGAAGAAATGAAGCATAGAGAAAGAGGAAGAGATAGAGATGCCTAAGGGGGAAGGAGGCAGATGGAGAGTGCCGGCATTAGCGAGCCGGTGCCAAAGAAGATGAAGTACGGTGAGTTGGTGCGGCAACGACGAGGAGGAAGAACGCCCCTGCTGTGGCTGACGAGGAGCGGGGTCGACGATGGAAGGTAGAGGGCCATCCAATTTGATTGTTGGATGGCCTGACGAGGAGGATGGAGAGGGTCGCTAGAGCAAGGTGCAAACGTGGCCAGAGAGGGAAGAATGAGGGGTTTCTCTGGATAAGACTTGCTAAGGAGCACGGTTAGAAGACAAGGAGCTTTTATAGAGCTTGGGCAGGCTCTCAAGCTTGGAAACAAGCTTGAAGAGCTCAAGAAATTGGGGAAGAAGATCCCTAAATTATGAGGATTCACATGAGCTTCTTTGGCCAAATCTGAGTCTAAGATGAGATTCAGGTGATTAAAGATGACCTCAAGATCATCCCTTCCAATTTTAGAAGGGATTGGTCAAGAAATCAGGGAGGTATCCCTGATTGAAGTTCAGCTCCTTTGGGTTCACACCTGCCATGGTGGCAAGGACCCAATTACAAAGAATATGAAGAACTTAGGGGGGTATTTGCAAGGATTTCAAAAGTTAGGGGCATATGTGAGAGAGAAAGAGTCCAACTGGACTAAAATGAAAACTAGGTCAAGATGATATCTGATTAGTCCCAAATTTTGGTACAAATCTAATTTTGACCCAAGAAATCTTACAGTGAAGTTGAATTTCAGTTTTGACCAAGTTTGATTAGGTAATTTGCGTACAAACCTAAATTAGGGCAACTTTCTGTTTAAGACTATGTTTAAGGTCAAAATAGGTTCCATTGGTTAAATCAAGGGTACCAAACCTTACATAATATTTTTCTATGATTTTCAGAGGGTTTAGATGAAATTAATCCTGACCACAACCTTAGTTATTTAAGCAGATCTGATATTAGGGTTTTGGGTTATTGTTAATTCTCAAAATGCGCGAAAACCTGTTTCTGTCTGCATGGACCCACTTATTAGACTTTAATGCTCATTTGACCTTTAATTTATCCTTAGCAAATCCCTTGGTTATTCTGTGTTCATTATTTGCTGTTAAAATTATATAATTAACCCTGGTTTCTTGTTCTCTTCTCAAAACATAATTTAGTGGAGATATAACCCTTAGATGAATATATAGGAGCTTTTATCTTTTATTCTAGACTAAAATGGGCTAGTTGAGGTCTATGATGGTGTTCCCATCATATCTGCCATCCACCATCGTCGCCATTGTCATCTCCGTCGTCGTCCGCCTCTCTCCAACTGCCATACACCCTACCACTTCTCTTAGGCACGGATATAAGGATTTTGTGCATTAGGTTGTTTGCCTCAAGCACACAGGGGTGAGGTCCCCTTCACCCGCTTACGCACTCCTCGATCACACCCACACTTGGTGACCTTGGTCAAACCTGACTACCCACTTACCCGTATCTGGATCCGAGTAGCCCTGGGTCTTTGAGAGAGGAAAGAGGAGGAATTGTGAGAGAGTGGGGGAGGGTTTTGCTCTCTGAAGGTATGCCTCTGTGTGACACTTAGTCGCTAAGGAGAGGTTGTGCTCTGTGCCTATGCTTAAGAAGGAAGGGAAGGCTTTGAAGAAGAAGAGAAGGCTTGTGAAGAAGAAGGAAGAAAGAAGGAGAAGGCTCTTGGAGAGCCTTAGCCTTGTGCTGTTAAGTCCTATGAAAGAGAAAGCCTTCATCTGATAAGGCATTAGCATTTGATACTATGGCATCATTTGAATGATTGATATGAGTTATTATTAAATAATTTGAATATGAGATGCATGCTTAATTAGAGGATCTAATTGGAGATCTAAATCACCACTTTTTAGATTCTCTATTCTTTTTTTCTCATTATCTTTTGAAATACAATCTGACAAATTGTATTCATTAAATATCTATTTTTATGCTCAATTAATTGTGCTCATTGATTCTAAATGAAGATTAATGTATGAATTCCATATTTGCTCCCTGTGATCGACCTCAGACTCCATTTTAGATTCTGAGTTATAAATTTAATTATTCTTGAGCAATTGAGGCTTTGTTACGATGATTACTCCTTAAAACTCCTCAATAGCCCGTTAACATTTTGGCATCGTTGCTGGGGAGCAACGCATAATTCACACATTAGTCCTATCTTTCTTGTTTTATCTAAGCACTAACTTGCCCTATTTGCTTTAATTGTGATTTTGCGAGGTACATTATGAAGAGATCTTCAGCGTAAATCAGCCACTCCTGGGGCAAGTAAAATTCTCTTCTACCCTAATCAATCTCCTAATCTTTGGAAGAGAGATGCAAACAAACAAATAGGAATCACCTACCTTAGTAATTATCATTCTAAGGCAAGTTTCCTAATTTGCGAATTTAAATCAATATTTGTTTGAAGTTGAGACTATTCTATTTAGAAGATCCCTACCTTGATTGCCTGTACCTACTAGGTATTTACGCTTAATTTCTGATCATCTTGGACTACGTACTTCTTATTTGAGTCCATAGTGTACATTTTGAGATTAAATTGGACTTGAAATAGAGCCAATTAGAGTTTTCACTCTAGGGTTTTGAAGTGTTAGTGCACACCTGCCTGAATTAAAGGAAATTAACCCTCCTCATTTGTGTGCTACCCAAACCCTTGCTTGAAAAGATCTAATTAGAAGAACCCTAAAATCAGGCTCTAAATTCACTTAAACCCTAAAATTATGGACCTAATAACCCGAAAGTCAATTCAGGGTGATCTTTGGGTCTTGACTTAGATTTCATTCTTCATCTTTGAGGGTAGGTCAGGTAAAGTTGGTCTACTTTGTGGACCAATCAACCTCCAAATTAGGTCACAAATTGAATTAACTTCTAATCAAGTGAAACCCAAGGCACAAACTAGGCCAAAATTAGTAGACTTAAGGTCTCAATTTATACATTCCGGTCTACTTGGAACTATAGTGACAAGGAAGGTCGGGTATGGTAAACCCTGTAACCTATGAGGATGCTCTACCGTGTAGGGGTCTTTGTGGGGCTCTCCCTTCCTGGCTGCCTAGGTACTTCTTGGGTGTGTGGATTTTTTGATTCAGAGGTACCATCCACCTTGAAACAAGCCTTAGTCATCCAAAAATCTTTAGGTGCCTTAATTGGGTCCAACTCATATCCAGTCCCTCTCCTATTCTTTAGAGTACATACAAAGGAAAGGTCCTTAGGTCTTTGACCTAGAGGCCCCATTAGAATTGTTCTTCTTGGGGATTTCTGATCTGATCCAATCACTTCAATCTGAACCTAAATCTGATTCTACATCTTCATCCACCACTTGATTTGAAAATGCAACCTGACAAATTAGGAAGAATTTGTAGGAAACCTGAATCCCAAATGACCACAAAACAGAAAATGATTGAGACTACCCTTAAACATTATGAAGATTATGATACAACCTTAAATCCAGTTAATAAGATTCAGGTTAATGTATCAGCAACAACCACCTTCACTACAAATTGTGTCCAACTAAAATTAACACAGATGACAAATGGTTCAACTTGAGATATTCTCATGACAGGATTCATTGAAATAGAAAGATTGCAAAATTTCAAGTATCTTCAATGTTTGACAAATCCACGACTTTGGGAAAAGCACCAAGATGACCTTAAGAAACGGGAAAATTGATAACTATGCTGAAATAGGTCATAAATCAAAATTATCCATATCAACAGTTAGAAATTGATGATCTCCCAGAACTTGGGTTTAAGAATAGAGGTTGTTGTGGACCTCCAACCCAAATGGAATCAGATTCAAACTTCATAGTGATTGACATGCCTGATCATGATGTGGGTTGGGAGGATCCAATTACGAGTGTTCCCGATTCTGAACCAGCCTTAGAAAGCCATGAAGCTGGTCCATCAAGCCTTGAGTTCCCAGACACCTATAATGATAAGCCTGAATTAGAACATCTCGAAAATGTAATTCTCGAACCTTATCCTGTTAAGGAAATTCTCGAGAATGATTTTGACATCCCAATAGAGCCTAAACTAAATTCTAGTGACCAATTCCTACCATTAACCTAGAATCTAGATCAGAGCCTATTTGAGATGATCAAGAGGCCCAAATTGAAGAGAATCAGATTTTTTATCTGGACTATGATTATGGGCCTATGTTTAATGATTGCACCTCTCCAACCTCCTCAGAAATGCAAATTGAATTTTCAGAAGTTAAACCAATCTATGATACAGAAACTAAGGAGTTGGAAGAGCTAGGATTCGATTGAGTCTATCCTAAGAGCCATGAACCTGAGCCTATACCTAATAAGGACACCTCTTTGAGCTCAGAATTTGAGATTAAGTTAGTGTAAATCCCTATAGGAGGGGGTGAGATATGCGTGACGTAATATGAAATGCGGAATTATGTAAACAATCTCACAAATAGCACAATCACACAAAAGGCACAAGAATTTTTAGGTTGAAACCCAAACTGGGTGAAAACCACCACCTAACGCACTCGAGTTAGGATTTCCCAATCGACCTAGTCGAGCAAATCCATAAAACAAGTCACTTCAACGAGGGTGACTTAACCTCTACAACCACACTACTTTGAACGAGGGTAATGTACCTCAAAACCCCTTCTCTTCACGAGAAGGATTTTGTCTTCCGAAGGAGACGGGAATTCGCAACATGAATACCCAACAGAATTACAAAGAAAAATTACAAAACAACCTATAGAGTCAACAAATATTAACCAAGCTACTATAGGTAAAGAAACTTCCCTTTGGTGGGAGTGCCTAGGCGTGGTGACGCGGGTGTGTGAACCATGCAGGGGCACCTCGTCACTCTCATAATTGTGGAAGGAGAGCAAGTGCGCAATTGGATTCAAGCTCTCTAGATGTGGAACAAAAGCTTGGAGAGCTAGAACTTATTCTAGATGGTCTTCTACTTCTTTTTGACACAAGAGATGCGAAAATGGTATTCAAGGTGTGTCTTTGCAAAGCAAAGGTCCTCCTCTATTTATAGAGGGCCTAAGAAGGTTTTGGAAGCCCTTAGAAAGCTTCCATAGCCGTTGGGGTTGAACCCAAGGCAAAATAGGCCATAATCAGAATCAATTTTGATTCTAATAGGGTCATCAGACGTCTAGTCCAGGTATCAGATGTCTAGAAAAACTTGTTTAAGATGTCTAGGAACTAAGTTAGACGTCTGATTCTAGGCGAGTTTCCATCCTGACTTGGTTCAGACCTAAACAGGGTTCTAGTGTATAACCATCAGACGACGTATAGGACGTCTGGCACTAGGTCTGGACGTCTGGAAACCTATTGTACTGCGGGAATGGATTTCCCAAGGTAGGTTAATAATAATAATACAATGGATTTGTTAATGACTGATGTGGTAATGTGTAATGGTGTGTTGTAGTATGTTGTGATTTGAAACATCATGAGTGTCATTGTGGTGAGTTGTATGGAGTACCAGTCATTACAACCATTATTATTATTTACTTATTTAATTTTTACTAGTTTTATTCCAGGTCGTTCACTGGGAGGTAATTTATTGAATTACATCGCTCTTTGATCTCAAAATTATCCTCTAATTCCAAAAAGAAGCTTTACATCTTATTAAAGAATGAAAGAATGTGGACATTGTTTATCTACTTAATAAGAATCAATTGTAATGCTTGCAAAAAGTAACTATAAACAAGCACCAAACAATTTATTACTATACTATAAATTGTCTTTACAAGTTGTAGAATTAATACTTACATGAAAGTACACAAAAGACTAAGATTACATAGTATATTAACTTAACTTACTAGTCTGATATCTACAGTAACACATACAACAGTTTTAGTGACAGACATAAGTGTCGCTAGATCCCAAAAAACACTATACACAAACCTAAGGAAACTAGGGTCTGTAGCGACACTTATGGTGACATTTTATTCTGTTAGTAAATATATGGGTTCATTTATACAAATAATTGGCTATACTACGTATACATATATATATATATTTATATTTTTATTGTATATGTATTTATTTACATATGTACATCATCTCTCTTGTATGTACGTCTTCTTTCTCTCTCTTACTCCTCACTAAGCTTCTTCTGTTCTTCTTCTTCTCCTTTGTTTCTGCCTTAACAAGTTTCAGATACAGTGGCATAAAGGTGATTAATCAACCGTCATTAGTTCTCTTTAAGCAGTTAAAAATGTGTTTAATTTGCGGGCGTGCTTTTCGAGGGATACACAACACCCATAGGATGGGACTAAACCTCTACTAAGCGCGCCCTAATTCTCATTAGGCCGCTTAATTACGTTTTTCTTTCTTAACTCAGCGCAGGGCCTTCAAGCCCCACGCACACACGCCTCTCGGGCCCCTGACCCCACACATATGTTTGTATGCTATCTCATATGCTCAGACAGTATGCTCATAATCGAATCGAATATTCGATTGTTTCGGGCGCTCGGCGCTGATGAAAACTGAACAGCTAATGCATAAAAACAATATATACCGCTGTGTGCAGTTTGCAGCGCATGATGTGGCGCTATTCGAGCGCCACATCTGCACTGGAAATCACGCGTAGCTGCGGCTGGAAGCGATTTTGGCCTTCAATTCGAGGGCCATAATTTAATTAAAAATAAAAATAAATTATGGAAAATAAAGTATTTACATTATACTATATAATTGTTCAATTAATTTGAAATTTTAATTATATTTACCATATAAATAAATTCACTAAAGTGGGCTATTTTTACACACTGTTTTAGGTATTTTCTTGGTTAATTACTTATAAATTAGTTAGTGAATGGTCTAATTGACCTTATACATAGTTAGATTACATACAAAAGTATTTTATACACATTTTTATTATATTTTTCCAAATTAATTTCTATTTTATTTACATTTAAATAGCAATTTTTGACAGTTTTACTTATAAATTAAGTTAAAGTAATATAAAAAGGGTATAAATATACTTCAACTAGCTTAAATTACTTAAGATATATTAGCCTAAGTATATAAATTCAATTAACTTAATTATAACCCTAAATTACTAATTTATCTAATTTAATTTAACCACTTAGCTGTTAACTGAATAAATTCATTATTTATTATATATAAAGGATTAAATTAAGGTACAGGATTTTATTTACTTGTAATCTACATATGCATAGATATATATACAGTTTTATAGAATATACAATGTACTACATATATATACTTACAGAGTAATATACTATTTACATACTGCCTATATACAGAATAATATACATATATTATTTTAAATTAGATTACAGTATACAATATACTTACATAGTTAGTTATACAGTTATATGTATATAACGCCTATTTACATATATATATATAGTAATATATATAGTTTAATATTTACATACAACTTATGTATATAGGAGTATACAGAGTAATATAAATAAGTAATTTTCTATATATACTGTCTATCAGAATTTTGTATGTATTTTTGGCAACAATAGGAGATGAGAAAGGAAGAGCTAAATGAGATAAACAATCTACTGTCAGCTTCCAGACTCTGCAGCAGTTTAATTTACTGCCCAAAAGGTGAGAAGGGAAGAGTTAAAATGGGCTAACAGAGTTTTATATACATGGTTTTCAGATTTCTCTTTTAATCAGCAGCTTAAGCCACTGTCCAAATGGGCTAATAGAGTTTTAAATGTATGGTGTTAAGTTTAGGGGTTTTTCTCACTTTGATTGGTTCTAAAAATCCTACAGCAGTAGGAGATGAAACAGGAAGAGCTAACTGAGGAGAGAGTCCTCAGTTCAGATTTTTTTGTCTTTTAACAGCAGCCTAAGCCACTGTCCAAATGGGCTAACTGATGCTGCAGTTAGTCCATTTGAGAAGAAAGGTGAGTTTGGAGAGAAAGAAATATGTAGCTACAAGATGCAACACTTTGCTTTGTTACTGGGATCAGAGTCAATCAAAACCAACTGAAAAGCAAATAAGTAAATCCTAAATCTGACAAGGGTTCAATTTCTCACGAAAATCACTAAGTATCTCAATTCAGATGCCAAAAACCCTCATCAAAACCTTCATTTTAGAAGAAATCCACAAATATCACTGAATCAACTCTTCCTAATGCTATAGACAGCATGAAGGAAGAATTAATTCAATGAAATACAACCATAAGATCAAATCCCAGTTTCTTGAAACCTTAAGGAGTATTGAGAACTCCTTAGGTTAGGAGGTCACCAGACAAACCAGACAGCCATAAAAAAAACTTATGAATGCAAGATCGGATTTCAAATTACCACAGTAATTATCCTTAGATCTAAGTTGCATTCAATGCATTCAAGACATTATCAAAATAGATTTAAGTATGGCTCTTCTGAGATGATTTCTGTCACCAGAAATCCTCTCAGAATCCTTGCCAACACGGAATTCAAATCAACTTCAATTTGTCAGATCAGGCAGTAAATCCAGAAAGCAAAAAATCCTTAAAATCCACATTGAGGAGAAATCTGACAAACTGAAAAATTTGACCCAAAATCAGGGGCTTTTGTGACCAAGAGTGAGATGAGTGGGAAGCCCCTCAAGTGCTTGTGATGCCAATTTCAGATCTGAGGTTGAAAACCAATCAGATCTGAAATTGGGTCAGAGTGTATGGGTGGAAGATGGGCAAACAAATCATGGAAAATAAGAACTGGACATGAAAATATGGAGAGGGAGAGAATTTGAAAACATGGATATATGAAATCTTCCCCTCTGATCTGGAATGATCAGAGGAGGTGAGGGGGGAAAATTTAAGCCTAATTCTACTGCTACAGCTACTTTATCCTACAGCGAAATTAAACATTAACAATTACCTTAATTCTACTCTAAACTACTTAACTACAACTAAAACTAATATGCAGAATTGCAAACCTAATCTAACAGGAAGAATGGGACCTATGTGTCCTTAGCCGGTGGCTAAGGAGGAAGAAAGGAGGAAGATAACTCCAGCGGAGGGAAGAGTCTGCTAGTGAGGCTCCAGGGTCGTCCTCAGGTGCTACGAAGTCCTTAGCGATGAGGAGGTCGAGAGAAGGTGATGATTTCACAGCCGGTGGCTGTGAAATCAAAGACTGATGGGGAGGAGGAACTGGAGTGGACGAATGATCGCTAAGAGGTGTAGGAGGGAGCGATCCCTTGCGCGCGACACCACTGAGGTGCTTAAGTAGCATGCTCAATGGCTGAGATCACCGCGCAAGTGAGAATAATCAAGATGCAACCGACGGCGAGGATGAGAGGGCGAAGCACACGGTGAGCCAAGCACAAAATCTAACCGTCAGATGAGATCTGGGGAGAGGGGTGATCGCACGCGCCGAATCGCGCGAAACTTCCATTCGAATCTGACCGCAGATCGAGATCTTGAAGAGCGACGGACGGCTGAGATTGGCCGTGTTCTTCACGCGCTACAGTGCGTGCGAAGAACAGCAGGCTTCTCTCTGAAATGAAGGAAATTTTGCAGACAGACCCCTGAACGAAGGGGTAGAAGAATAGCGTGCAAGCCCATAAGTGAAAAGAACTATAACTGGAAGGGCCCTGCAGCCTTTTAAAAGGGTCCCTGCGGCTTACAAGTAGGTCCAAGGAGGGGTTTTTAAGGGTAGGAGTGTAATGCATGAAGGACCTAAGTGTAAACTACCTATTTCATAACCTAAATGATGTCCAATTGCCTTCAAATTTTTATATGTGCTTAATTGAACATTTAAGACATTGATTTTACTTCTGATTTGGCCTTTCAAACTTATTTATGTGTTCAATTGACGCATTGATCATCATTTGTACTTTGCATTCAGAATATCTCATTTTGTGACCTAGTTATGAAGTTTTAACACAGAGTAAAGGTTTTAGGTCTTTTTCTTTAATTCCCACACTTAACCCCTTTTTTTTTGTTAATCTGATGTTGTTTTACTTAGTGTCTAGCTTAACTTCAGCTTTTTAGCCATGATGAGTAGCCACTCATCAGTTAACAGCTAAAATATCTTACAAAGGTGATTTTGGGTTAGTCGAGGCAAAATGGTCATATATCAGACATCTGGGATCCTCTACGGACGTCTGATATAAGCCTAATGGTCATTTTCCTCAACGTTTACTTCGTAGCCAACATTCCACTAATTGGACGTCTAGCACAACCATTAGATGTCTTCTAAGACGTCTAGTCTAAGGTCTAGATGTCTGATTTCATCAGACAGAGCCTACTAAGTTCAGCCTAAGTTATTGGACATCTGATTCAACAGTCAGCGGTCTTAAAAGTCACAATCAGACGTCTGATTTCCAGATTAGACGTCTGATTAGGCTGACAGAACCCTATTTTGGTTTTTTAAGTTCTCTACAGAAAACCTAAGTGTCCTAGGGTTGTGCAAGTGTTCCTAGGACTACTTTAAGGGTACTTTGAGGCTCTTTAACATATATTTAGACAAAAAATAAAGAGCAAAATAATTACAAAAGAATACATGGAAAGAGAATTTATCCTATTCTTCTCTTCATGCTTTTGCTCCTCGTGAAGCCCCTTCTTCTCCATCAATCTTCTCCAATCCGCCATGGATGCGAGCTCAAACTCCGTCTAAACACGTTTCCATTTGCAATTTGACTTGAAAACTAAGACTCAAAAGCAAATGTTAAAAGACACTATTTTGTTATCATCAAAATAAACAATCGTGGTGCACTAGCACCAACAGTTAGATCCAAGTCAGGTTGTTGATTCTACACATCATGATCCATTCTATGGTGGAAATCCCGATCTAAAATCAGGTTCAGACACTGATCTTTGCAAATTCTCCGATGATTTCAAATCATACTCTAATTTTAGAGAACCTTTGTTTCCTGATGATTACGAACCAGTTTACGACCTCAGCATCCATGATCCATTCTTTGATTCTGATACTAAGGCCAATGATTTGGACCTCAAAGAAGCCACACCTTATAATCCACATATAGAGCCTTCTAAAATCCGATCCTAACCTCGATTTGCCACCGAAATCAACTTCTACTCTGATTCACCTCTCTTTGATCCGGTTGCATATGATTCTCCTCCATCCTTTGATTAGGTTTCGGACATTGATCAGACTAATAAACACTTCTTATCCTTCTCTGATCTCACCTAGAGGGTTCCTACATCCTCTACAGCTCAATTTTATTTTGAGGATCCCTACTCTGACCAGGCTAAGCCAACTCAGCCAAACCCTAGATTTACATTTCCATATCTCTTTAAGCCTCAAAGTATTTGGTGGGCTCGATATCTATTGATTCATATCCATCAACCAACTAGACTGATTGGGTTTGGGCTGCATCACTAGCCTATTTATCTAAACAAGCACCTAGTTGGACCAACTAGTCTATTGACCAAGGTGCTTGTTCTACAAAACTCATCTGATTTGGCCACGCCTTCTCCTTGACCACCTTCTGCTCGACCGAAGGCATTGAATTTAGTGCTTAACAGGAGGCAAACCGTCCTTCCAAAAACCCAAGACCCTTTTGATTATCCTTTTAAGCTACACTCCTACTCCACTTTTGAGTTCAACTTTAGAACAGCCAACTCCACCTTTGGTACTTGTATCAAAACTTGAAATCTTCCGCAATAGTCATCCCAACCCATTCACCCACCCTTTGATCTTGTTCTAAACCTTGAACCAAACTGAATTTGTACCCTCCTAGTTTACAATGAGGACATTACAAAACTTAGGCATGAGGGGGTGTTAAAGTGTCAACAAATGAAAATTCAATTCTCTGAGGGGTTCTCACAAAAAAAACTATATTAAAAAATGATAAAAAATAAAATATTAAAAAACAATTGAAGGAAGGGGAGGAAATTTTGTGAACTCAATTGCAAATCTTTCTTGAGAAGGAAAAGAGGAGAAAATTCAAATGTCAAAAAGGAGCAAAAAAATCAAGAGAAAAAGTGATAGTCATTAGCACTTAATTAGAATGTGCTTAAGTTCTAGACCTAATCAAAAGAAAAATTAAGTCCTGAAATGACAAAAAGACAAGGAAGATTAGTGATTAGTGCTGATCTTAGGCCTCTTAGGTTTGTTTTAGGGCTTAAACATTCACATATCCATTAAGATCTAGATTAGACCTCAAGAGGTTGAGGAAAGTGTGAGGCTGATGTAGTAGGTCTAAGGCTTAGGGACTATTCGGCCCTGTTGCTTGCCCTTTGGTTTATGGGACTTGGTAACCTAAGCACCCAAAATCACATACTAGGTCTGGTTCAGTGCGCTTAACAAAGAAAAATCTGCCAAAAGTGTTCTGTTCTGAAAAGCCATCTCGAAGATCTAGCTTAGGAGCAGCTAAAAAACATAAGTTAATTCAACGAGTTCCCGATGCAAAGAGGTGAGAAATTCCCCTCGAAGATGCGTAATACAATATCGTCTCCTCAGTGCTTATCTCCTAGGATATCTAAATATCCTACCGGGGGCATGTAAGCACTTTGTACTGGTTCAGGTGCCATGGGTGGGATTATCCCGAAATGTCGATTGCTAGGGCCTGAAGTTAGCTATAGAACGCTAAGGGATGTTGAACTTACGAATTGCTACGCTAACGTGTTTAGTTTTGGAAAACCTGTCGTTGCAGCTTGAAAGCGAAGAATTTGTGTTCAACAAATAAAATTTATACCGAAATTTGAATTCCGGGTCGAACACAGAGAGGCTACGTCGATCTATATTCACAATTATATTTTTTTTAGAATTTTTGAAAAGCGAGGTGATATCATTACAATGAAGCTATCAGACTAAAAGGAAGAGAGAGAGAGAGAGAAAGAGAACATGCATTCAATATTTCAAAATGTTTCTACAATCAAACCAAATAAAAATTACACTAAAAAGCGGGAAATCGACTACACTAGAAAAGTTATAAAGAAGAATGGGAGAGAGAAGTTATCCTCCTCGACGATTGCTTGGAGGATGAGCCGGACGGGATGATGCCTAGATGAAGGAGGATGAAGCAGGACGAAGGAGGATGAAGCAGAAGAACGGGAACGAAGTAGCACATCGTCGTCGTCACGGGATCCACTTCCGGAGGGGGACGAAAATTTGGACTTTATCTCGCGAGGAGCATCCTGGGTGTGGGACAAGCTTCTCTTGAGCTTTGGAGAGGTAGAGAAGAGAACGAAGGGATGAGAATTTCGTATGGAGGGGGTCTCCTTTTATAGTTGCAAGGAGTGGGGGCAAATTGGTCATTACATCTTTAAAACATTAAATGAGGGGTCTTTAGTGACGGATAAAACCGTCGCTCCAGCCCCAACGTGGGTGTAGTGGGCGCTCCCCACGCACGCCTCCTCAGCTGCCCACTCTCAACGCCCGCCCACGTTCATCCATCCACAGCAATCGGATGGCTTAAGATGTGCCTTCACTCGCTGCTGCGTGCCCACCCAGCACGTACGATGCCGCGTGACCCCGTGCAGGCAATAGCACGTGGTCGCTATTGGAAGATCTGAGCTGCCCGATCACGATCCAACACACGCCCGCACCCTTCTCCCCTTCGTTGCGGCTCGAACCCACGACTGCAGCTCGCGATAGCGCTTTCGACCACTGCGCTACAGGGCGTGGATGGTCGAGCGGACGCTTTTAGGCACGGCTATCCACAGCCATTGGATCAAGATCCAACGGCAGAGAGAGCGGATGCAGAGACTTCAGTGATTGCATGCGACCGTTTGGGTAGCCGAGATGGCACCACGTGGTGCCATCTTGCCTATCCATCTTCTAGGTGTTGTAGATGGTGCCACGGATGTCGGATTAACTCGATTTTTCCGTCGTTAGGCTGCGATCATCGATCCGAATTCATCCGTGTGGTCGGATTTATCATTTGAAGTGCGGATTTACACCATCCTGGCCCTTGATCTTCTATGGTTCCCTGGTCACTATCTGATGCTACGGATGCCTGATTAGGGCGATCTTGGAGTCGTTGAACTCCAATCGTCGTCCTGATCACATCCATACGGTTGGATCTTTGATCCGAGGTCCCGATAAAATGTTTGCCCTATCCAAGCACATAAAAGGAGACAATTGACCTCTCTTTTATTCAAACTACTCTAAATGCAATATGATGCATGTTATGCAATATTGATAGCATGTAATGCAATCCTATGCTTAAGAACATGCATAAATAGACATCTTAAGTAGTGTAAATGTGTCTACATCATACCCCCATGCCTATCTTTTGCTAGTCCCTAGCAAAAACTATATGCTATTTATAAAAGAATTAGGTTGGATTATTTGGGCTTGAGTTTATTTTCAATCATTAAGTAATTGTCTACTTAGGAACTGAACTTTCAAAGACACAACAGTGCCCAAGTATCTGCCAAAATGCAGACCGCCTCAAACCCTCGCCTTATTCAAAGAAAAATTTCTTTTTCTCTTTTTACTCTTTTCTAATTTTTTTTGGATTTTCAAATTTTAGGGTTTAAGAGTGGCTTTCTACGGTCATTCAACTCACCCAAGAGTTGATGAGAACCTTAAGTTTTAAGCATCTCATTGTGAATGTGATAGACTCGTTGACCGGCAATTAAAATGGACTTTAGATTTCTATGCCTCTAAGTGACCTAAAAAGAATTCTGCCTAAAGGTGTATCTTTACAACCAATAGCTTTCTCCCTACTTTTATTTTTTTACAGGGTCAACACAAGGGTGAATCCAGTGTATATCTCCCCGATTTATTCTACTTCTCTGCTTTTTCCTAAGTGGTTTGGGAATTTTTTTAGTGCATTTTCTGAGCTGGGTTCTAGACAACCGGTCGATGAGCTGTTACCACCGATAACTTGCCAGCCATACTCGTACGGCGAAGTGTGGCTTATTTCTTTTTTTTTTCTTTTATCCTTTTCTTTTTGATTTTTTTTTTTAAGTAGGTAGCTTCCCTAGTCTAAGATTTACCTAAGGGTAGGAAAAAGTGAAAGGTCCAGTGACTGGGCTCTGGACAACCTCCCTATGGGCTGTTACCCACGATAACTTGGTAGCCATATCACTCTAGAAGGTTCATTAGCTACCCAATTTCCGTTAGAATCGCCGAACAATAAGTCAGTGCAAAGAAAGTGTGTAGATGCTTAAAACTCAAAAATTCCCTCAAATCAGAGGGTGGGTTGATAAGTCGTGTACTTATCACCCAAACTTATTTATTCCAATTACGATAGAATTAAGATGGAGAGGACTCGAAAGACAAATCCACATTTTAGTGGATACACAGGATAATTAAGTCCAAAGACCTGAAGGGTCTTTGTGTTCAGATCCTAATGTAAAATTTCGTAGGATTGAAAAGTCCTAATGTCCAACTAATCCCTTCTAATTTTGATTTTTTTTGTATAAATAAGAAGAGAAAAATAATTTACATGAATTTCACAAAGCTGACCAAATAATTCAAAAATGAATCCACCCCCCCATGCCTAGCTGATGCAATGTCCTCATTGAAAAAGAGACATGAAAGAAAGGGTAGAATATGAAAGATGTCACTTGAATATGAAGCTCGTATCAGCCTTGTGTCATATGTACAACTACTGAGTTTAATGCCGTCAGCTAGGCGAAGTCCAGCCAAAGAAGTCACAGAATGGCTAGAGCAACAGAGTCTGAGACGGGTTCTGGAAGAATACGGTCAACAACAGGCTTCAGACGTTGACCGTTGACTTTAAAGGTGTTACCTGTCTTTGGGTCAGAAATCTGAACGGCACCATTTGGAAAAATTTGATCAATTATGAATGGGCCATTCCATTTAAATCTAAGTTTGCCAGGAAAGAGCTTAAGTTTAGAATCGAATAACCAGACCTTCTGGTTTGGCTCAAAGCTCTTGTGGGAAATCAATTGATCATGTAGAGCTTTGGTCCGAGCCTTATAGATCCTGGAATTCCCATAAGCATCATTTCTAAGCTCCTCCAACTTAGATAGTTGGAGTTTCCTGGTCTTCCCAGCTAGATTCAGATCTAAATTGCATTGTTTGATTGCCCAGAATGCCCTGTGTTCAATCTCTACGGGTAGATGGCATGCCTTTCCATACACCAAACGGAATGGAGGCATGCCGATAGGCATTTTATACGCCGTACGGTAGGCCCAAAGAGCGTCCTCAAGCTTTTGAGTCCAATCCTTGCGATCAGGCCTAACCGTTTTTTGCAAAATGTTCTTGATCTCTCGATTGGAGATCTCGGCTTGTCCATTCGTCTAGGGATAGTAAGGTATTGAAATTTGGTGATTAACCCTGTATTTGGCCAATAAATTCTGGAATTGGGCATTAGTAAAATGAGTGCCACCATCACTGATGATAGCTCTCTGACAGAGAGCCGTTTTCGTGCATTTGAAAGTCATCGAAAATCGTAGTATAGTTGCGTAAAAACGTTCGTAAAAAATATTATTTTGTAAAATAACGAGACTTGAGTCTCGGTCGTTCGTCTCTGGGAGGCGTGTTTCTGTTTTTGAAATCGATCTTAAAGCCGCTCTACTTAATATTCTGGTGCGCAATATATAGGCGATTAAAGAACAGGCACTTAAATCACGCAAATAAAAAAATCATTCAGCTCATGGTGATTTCAAACACATAAAGAGAGATATATATATAAATGCATTTTCATTCAGTCATTGGGGGAGAGTTGTTTGTACAGGAAATCTAGAGGAAAGCTTATAAAGGAATGCTTGAAATTAAACCTAGCTACCAGAAAACGATTGCATACAAGAATCGACGGGGGGATTTCACATGCAGCATTGGGGGAGAAGTAAGACTACACTACTAAGCAGTAAACGAAAGCAATAAAGATTATGAAGAGCATGATCTAGAGCTAAAAGAGTAGAGGGCATTCAGGGGTGGTCCCCGATGGCCTTGGAGTGGTTGAGAAGAGAATGAGGGGCGGCCAATGTAGCTTAGGCCGACCCTTGGAGAGAGGTAGGGTTGATCCAGCATCCCAGCATGGTGTCCTGCATCGTGGTGGAGTGAGTGGCTAAGTGGAGGTGGCGTGAATAGCACCAATGGAGTGCAATTGCCAAAGAAGTGAATGGGTGCAAATGGCCACCCATGGGGTCTTTTTATAGACCCAATGGAAGCTCTCTAGAGAATTATGGAATTCTCTAGAGAGGCCTATGGTGGGAGCTCGTGGGAGAGTGAGAGAGAGAGGGTGGATGGTGGTTTTTAGATCCACAAAATGTGGATCTAAAAATTGAATGGCTCTTGGTTGCTATTTTTGGCAACCAAGGCAACCACACATGGTAGAGAGTTCTAGAGAACTCTAGGCTAGATATTTTCGTGTGGATGGTGTGTGTGGGTGTGTGTGGGTTGAAACTTAGGTGGCTAGGTTGATTAGGTTGGGTTCTAGTGGGTTTAGGTCAAGGTAGGTCTTAAATTAGGGTTATAAACCCTACTTCACTAAGGTAAAGTGCAATTAAACTTAATACAAGTTTAATTGGGTGTGTGGAAACTTAATTGAAAAAAAAACTACTCAATTAAGTCAGGTCTAGGTCAATTGGACTCTCACTGAGTCCAATTGGACAGTGTGTGCTGAGATCAGGGCTCAATTGGACTCAATGAGTCCAATTGAATAGGCTGATGGAATTGACTAAGATCCAAGTCAATTAGGTTTAGTGAGGACCTAATTAGGTCCTTAGGGAGATCTAGAGGTGATGTCCTAGGGTTAGGGCACCTTAATTTAGGTTCCTATGGGGTTGGACCTAGAGATCCAAGATCAAGGCTTAAATCTCAAAACAGGAATTGGAGAGTAGTATCAGACGTCTTATACTCAAAAATTAGAAGTCCAGACTTATTATCTGGACATCCAATCAGAGTTAGGAAGGATTTCAGGTTCTGTTTTGGGTATTTTGCAGAAATTAGACGTCTGACAAAGTGTCTGGACGTCCAATAACACTGCAGAAGTGGGTTTGAAGTGTGCAGGAGTTGGCTAAAGGGTCCTGGACGTCTTAAAACTTATCTGGACGTCCAGAGAAGGGTTGGAACTAGGGTTTTAGGGCTTCCTAAGGTGTTGTGACCTAATCTAAGGGTGGCTAAGGCTTGGGGAAGTCTCTAGGCTATCCTAGGGCTAGGATGGACCTATGCTCTTCATATTTTATTGCTTTATTTCTACTTAATAGAATAGAAAACCTTTAACCCCCTTACATTATTATTCCTACATCTAAACTAAGCCTTCTGCTCGAGCTCTGCTACAACTCCCGTTATTCCTGATCCAGCTTCAGATCAACTTATTCCCTGCAATCGACATAATGTACTTAATCAGCGTATTATAACATTATTTTATGCATAGCTAAAGGAAAGCAGTAAAGATGCAAATAATGCGTATGCACGCATGAATAGCCCTAACTTATGCTAAGTCCTAGCTTAATCTAGGCCAATTAAGACCTATGATTACTGCGCAATCATACCCCCATGCCTAAATCTTGCTAGTCCCTAGCAAATGCAAGACTAAATTATTTACAGCAAGGGTCCCTAAGGGACTGGTTATTTTATCAAGTGTTTGCATAGAGATTTTTCTCCTTTTTGTTTTCATCCTATGCTCTAGAAATCTAGACAATCGTGAAGGTGCAGCTATGTAGCTTTTGCAATAGATTCGAGTGAAAACTAATACACCTCTAAAGCTTGTACTTGACCCCTAATAAAAATTCTAGCGGGATAGGCGGATTTCTTCCCTCAGGGTATTCAAGATATTTTATGAATTCCACCTTGGCTTTAGGCTTAGGTAGAGAATCTGAGGGAAAGGATTGTATATTTGGTGGCTCATTCTCACTTGGTGCTACATAGAGACTAGTACTACAGAATCCAGATTCTTGAATTACTAAGTAACTCAACTCAGAGAAAGACGAGAAAAACTATGCTCCCTTTTGATTCCTTTGTATTCATTCTCTCTTGCTCTTTTTCTTTCTTTTTCTTACAGCTCACAACCTCACTAGATTCACACATATGTTCTGTATTTGGTGGTCTCACTAGGCATTAACACTTTAATTGAGTTCTCATAATCCTAACACTAAGTCGAGATTCCTCAGCCAGTATTTGGGCAGTCAGAAACATAAGAAAAATAGGTTAAGGCCATATTTGGTGGAGCTCAATTTTATTTGGTGGTATTGCCTCGATGAAATAAACACCAAATATTAGTTCTTTTCTTTGCTTTTTCTTCTTTTTCTAATAAATTTTTTTTTCAGTTTTTCTTTCTTTTCATCATTCTTTTTCTTTTTCTTTTTCTCATTTTTTTTTATTTTTTTTTTCAGCATAACACAACTGGCATACATCCATGAACTTTATTAAAGAGGCATTATTGGGGATTGGTGGTACTCAAGAGACATTGGGTGGCTTATTTGGTGGAAGTGCCTACTCACGGCACCGGGAGAGACGGATAGGACGGTGTATTTTTGACCTTGACATCAATACCCTCCTTTAGCCAAGGATTCCGTAAAGAATGGTCGTAACCATCCACCTTAGCCCTAGTTTTATGAAAGCTCACTCTCCGCGTATTTGCCTTATTCGGTGGATCTCACAATTTTGCACACAAATGTATACGCGGGAACTGAGAGCGAAAACTATGTCTAATCTCAGAGTATCATCACCTAATTATCTAGGATTCCAGATTCCTTGCACTAATCTTAAAGCACCAGTATACTCTACTCTCTCACACTATTTGGTGGATTTTTGGAGGAAAATCTGCCTGACTCCCAAAACATTGTCCAAGGGTTCAGGAAAAGAAACACTGCTTCTTCTCGACAGACTGAAGACGTTTATCAGCGTTCACCGTGAATCCATTGCAAATTTTACGTGTGTGTGAAAAGCTGTACTGGATTCCAGACTACAGGAATCAACTAAAGGATAAAAATCCCTAATGCATTCTCTTAATAAAATAATCTTATTCATGAATGCAATATGTATATATGTTATAGACATGTAACCTCGTATAATTTGTATTTCGTGAATTTCCCGTATCGGGTTACAATCAGCTTGACCCTAAATTTAGAACAAAAGGTGAGCGAGTGAGTCGGAATTGGTTGTTGCGAATGATTTCTAGCTCTAATGCGAGCATTGGAGGTGGAGTCGATTGTTCTTTTATTTAAGGTCCTAAAGTACGTTTTACATGCAACTCCGAGGTTTTCCTAAGTGTTGGCACAAAAATTTTTTTCAGTTTTTCTGTATCTACCCCCCATGCCTAAGTTCTTGCATGTCTTCATGCATGAATATAAAAGAAAATAAATTCGACAGAGGATGAGTGGGTAGAAGTCACCTGGAATTGCTCCTGAAATTATATTCAGCACCGGTCAACCTGTTAACATGCAATATACAAAGGAAATATGCTAAAGGAAAAATATGCTATGTATAAAAATGGTTATGTATTGATGATGGTGGAATGGTATTTATATGTGCTGAGTTTAACGCCTCCAGCTGAGCGAAAACTCAATCAGATGTCCTCACTAAGATGAATAGTCTCGTCAGGTGGAGGAGGTTATTGGGCCAAAAATGGCTTAAGGCGCTGGCCATTTACCGTGAATATATGCCCAGATTTGGGGTCCTTGATCTGGATTGCCCCATTAGGATATGGTTGCATCACAACATACGGACCAGTCCATTTGGATTTAAGCTTCCCTGCAAACAGTTTCAGTCTTGAATCAAATAACCAGACTCGCTGGTTGGGCATGAATACTTTCCTCCGGATGTGGCGGTCGTGAAAGGCCTTGGTCTTGTCCTTGTATATTAATGCATTCTCATAGGCCTCCCACAGGATTTCTTCTAATTCGCTGAGCTGGAGTTTCTGTTCTCGACCACCTGCATCGAGGTCGAGGTTGCATTTTCGCACCGCCAAAAAGGCGCGGTGTTCCAGCTCTACAGGAAGGTGACAGGCCTTGCCATATACCATGCGATATGGTGACATTTCGAGTGGGGCCTTGTATGCAGTCCGATATGCCCAGAGTGCATCGATTAATTTGTCGGACCAGTCCTTCCTGTCTGGTCTAACCGTCTTCTGGAGAATCAGCTTGATTTGACGGTTAGACACTTCAGCCTGCCCATTGGTCTGCGGGTGATACGGGGTGGCTATGCGGTGATGTACCCCATATTTCTTTAATAACGACCTGAAATGGGCGTGGATGAAGTGGCTTCCCCCGTCGCTAATCAGAGCACGGGGTATTCCGAATCTCGCGAAAATATTTTGCCGTACAAAAGAAATGATGGTCTTGTGGTCAGCCCGTCTTGCCGGGATGGCCTCGACCCACTTCGAGACATAATCAACGGCTAGCAATATGTACTCGAAGCCATGCGAGTTCGGAAAAGGGCTCATAAAATCTATGCCCCAGACGTCGAACACTTCTGCGACCATGATGGATTGGAGTGGCATCATGTCTCTCCTGGTCATAGAACCAATCGATTGACATCGTTTACACCGTTGGGTGTAATCATGTGTATCTCTGAAGATGGTTGGCCAGAAAAATCCCGACTGCAAAATTTTTGCAGCGGTTTTCCGTCCTGGGAAATGGCCACCACATGCATCATTGTGGCAGAAAGATAACACACTGGGGATCTCAGAGTCTGGGATGCATCTGCGGATAATCTGGTCTGCTCCAATGCGGAAGAGCAGTGGGTCATCCCAGAGATAGTATCTGGCCTCTGTAATGAATTTGAGTTTCTGGTCTTTGGATAGGTTCACGGGAATTTTGCCTGCAGCAAGGTAGTTCACGAAATCCGCATACTAGGGGAACTCGACAGAATGAATTGCCAAAAGTGATTCATCCGGAAATTGTTCATGGATAGGCAGGGAATAAGGAATGTGGTCTGGGTCCAATCTGGATAGGTGATCCACCACAACATTTTGTTTCCCGGCTTTGTCGTGGATCTCGATATCAAATTCCTGTAATAGAAGGATCCATCTAATGAGTCGTGGTTTGGCATCCTTCTTTGCCAACAACTGCTGGAGGGCGGAGTGCTCAGTGAAGATTATGACCTTGGACCCTAATAAATATGATATGAATTTCTCCAACCCGAATACTACTGCTAGCAGTTCTTTCTCGGTGACAGTATAATTGCGCTGAGCCTCATTTAGCGTCTTGCTAGCATAGTATATGACAAAAGGTTGTTTCTCCCGACGCTGGCCTAAAACAGCACCGACGGCAAAATCAGAAGCTTCGCACATCATTTCGAAATCAAGCGACTAGTCGGGTGGTTGGAGAATCGGGGAGTCGGAAATAGCGCTTCGTAAAGTCTCGAAGGCGCTGAGACACGAGGTATTAAATTCAAATGGGATATCGGTAACCAGGAGATTCGTCAAAGGCCGCGCAATTTTTGAAAAATCGCGTATAAATCTCCGATAGAAGCCGACATGGCCCAGGAATGATCTAATCTGCTTGACCGAGCCAGGTGGCGGTAAGTGGGAGATAATCTCTAATTTAGCCCAGTCGACCTCGAGTCCATTTTTGGAGATCCTGTGCCCTAGTACTATACCATCCCTCACCATGAAATGGCTTTTCTCCCAGGATAGTACTAGGTTTACCTCAATACATCGTTTCAGGATCTTTGTGAGGTTATCAAGACAAGACACGAAATCATCTCCGAAAATAGAGAAATCATCCATGAATACCTCCACATAATCCCCAATCATGTCAGAGAAGATAACCATCATACAACGCTGAAATGTCGCTGGGCGTTGCAGAGGCTAAAGGGCATCCACCTAAAGGCAAATGTTCCAAAGGGACATGTGAATGTGGTCTTGTCCTGATCTTCCAGGCTAATTGCTACCTGATTATACCCGGAGTATCGATCCAGAAAGCAGAAGAAACTGCGTCCGGCTAACCGTTCCAAGATCTGATCAATGAATGGCAAAGGAAAGTGATCCTTCTGGGTAGCCGTGTTCAGTTTCCTGTAGTCAATGCAGACCCGCCAAGATGTCGCAGTGCGGGTCGGGATGGATTCACCCTTATCATTCTTTATAACGGTGAGTCCTGCTTTCTTGGGCACTATCTGAATCGGACTCACCCACTGGTTGTCTGAGATTGGATATACAATGCCTGCATCCAACCATTTGATGATCTCCTTCTTAACAACCTCTAGCATATTCGGGTTTAGCCGTCTTTGAGGTTGTCTCGAAGGTTTCACCCCCTCATCCGTGCAAATGTGATGAGTGCAATGCGAGGGGCGAATACCGCCCCTCGTATGGTGGTTTTTAGAGAGGCCTATGGTGGGAGCTCGTGGGAGAGTGAGAGAGAGAGGGTGGATGGTGGTTTTTAGATCCACAAAATGTGGATCTAAAAATTGAATGGCTCTTGGTTGCTATTTTTGGCAACCAAGGCAACCACACATGGTAAAGAGTTCTAAAGAACTCTAGGCTAGATATTTTCGTGTGGATGGTGTGTGTGGGTCGAAACTTAGGTGGCTAGGTTGATTAGGTTGGGTTCTAGTGGGTTTAGGTCAAGGTAGGTCTCAAATTAGGGTTATAAACCCTAATTCACTAAGGTAAAGTGCAATTAAACATAATAAAAGTTTAATTGGGTGTGTGGAAACTTAATTGAGAGTAAAACAACTCAATTAAGTCAGGTCTAGGTCAATTGGACTCTCACTGAGACCAATTGGACAGTGTGTGATGAGATCAGGGCTCAATTGGACTCAATGAGACCAATTGAATAGGCTGATGGAATTGACTAAGATCCAAGTCAATTAGGTTTAGTGAGGACCTAATTAGGTCCTTAGGGAGGTCTAGAGGTGATGTACTAGGGTTAGGGCACCTTAATTTAGGTTCCTATGGGGTTGGAATTGGGTTTAGGGACCTAAAGATCCAAGATTAAGGCTTAAATCTCAAAATAGGAATTGGAGAGCAGTATCAGACGTCTAATTATAGAATCAAACGTCTTATACTCAAAAATCAGAAGTCCAGACTTGTTGTCTGGATGTCCAATCAGAGTCAGGAAGGATTTCGGGTTCTGTTTTGGGTATTCTGCAGAAATTAGACGTCTGACAAAGTGTCTGGATGTCCAATAACACTGTAGAAGTGGGTTTGAAGTGTTCGGGAGTTGGCTAAGGGGTCCTGGACGTCCAGAGAAGGGTTGGAACTAGGGTTTTAGGGCTTCCTAAGGTGTTGTGACCTAATCTAAGGGTGGCTAAGGCTTGGGGAAGTCTCTAGGCTATCCTAGGGCTAGGATGGACCTATGCTCTTCACATTTTACTGCTTTATTTCTACTTAATAGAATAGAAAACCCTTAACCCCCTTACATTATTATTCCTACATCTAAACTAGTCCTTCTGCTCCAGCTCTGCTACAACTCCCGTTATTCCTGATCCAGCTTCAGATCAGCTTATTCCCTGCAATCGACATAATGTACTTAATCAGCGCATTATAACATTATTTTATGCATAGCTAAAGGAAAGCAGTAAAGATGCAGATAATGCGTATGCATGCATGAATAACCCTAACTTATGCTAAGTCCTAGCTTAATCTAGGCCAATTAAGACCTATGATTGCTGCGCAATCACTCTCGGAATCCCAAACCTACTGAAGATATTTTTCTTGACAAAATTGATGACCACTTTGTGGTCATTGGTTCGGGTGGGAATCGCCTCAATCCATTTGGACACATAATCAACAGCAACAAGAATGTACTAATGTCCAAATGAAGGGATAAAGGGTCCCTTGAAATCGTTGCCCCAAACATTGAAAATTTCGACAGGAAGAATAGGGTTTAGGGGCATCATGTCTCTCTTAGTTATGCTCCCGAGTGCCTGACATCGAGAACATGACCTTGAGAAATCCTGGGCATCCTTGAATAGAGACGGCTAATAGAAGCCAGATTGCAAGATTTTTGCAACCGTCTCTTTCCCGGAGAAATGTCCACCACACCCAGATGCATGGCAGAACTCGAGTATACTGTTGAATTCATTCTCCGACATGCATCGGCGAATAATCTGATCAGAGCCGATGTAATACAGTTCAAGGTCCTCCCAGAAGTAGTATTTGGCCTCAGATTTGAGTCTATCCCATTGTTGCTTGGTCCAATCCTGGGGGATTTGACCAATGGCCAAATAGTTAACAATGTCAGCAAACTATGGGGTGTGAACACCTAAAACTGTAAGAATGGTTTCGTCCGAAAAAGTGTCAGCAATCGGAATGTCCGGACAAAAAGGGTCACCTAGGAGTCTCGACAAATGATCCGCCACCACATTTTGTACCCCGATTTTATCCTTGATTTCAAGATCAAATTCTTGAAGAAGAATGCAACGAATAAGCCAGGGTTTAGCATCCTTTTTAGCCAAGAGATGTCTCAAGGCCGAGTGGTTGGTATAAATGATAACATGAGACCCTAAGAGATAAGCCCTGAATTTTACCAAAGCAAATACTACAGCTAGTAATTCCTTTTTAGTAACAGTGTAATTTCTTTGGGCTTCATCCAGAGTTTTACTAGTGTAGTAGATGACACAGGGCTTTCGATCAATTTTCTGACCCAGGACAGCCCCGACCGTGTAATCAGAAGCGTCGGTCATGATCTCAAAAGGGGCTGTCCAAATTGGTGGTTGCAAAATTGGAGCACAGGTGACTGCCGTTTTTAGGAAATCAAATGCCTTTCGGCATGATTCGTCAAAAACAAACGGCATTTCTTTGGCAAGAAGATTGCTCAAAGGACGAGCAACCTTCGAGAAATTCTTGATGAATCTTCATTAAAATCCCACATGGCCAAGAAATGATCTGATTTGTTTAGCAGATGTGGGAGGAGGAAGTTTAGCGATAGCATCAACCTTACCTTTGTCCACTTCAATTCCCCATTCAGAGATTACATGACCCAAAACGATGCCTCTTGGGTCATGAAATAACTCTTTTCCCAACTAAGGACCAGTCGTGTCTTGATACATCGCTTAAGAATCATTTCCAAATTAGCCAAACAAGAATTAAATGATTCTCCGAAAATAGAGAAATCATCCATGAAGACTTCCATAAACTCTCCCACCATGTCAGAAAATATGGCTAGCATACACCTTTGAAAAGTCGCAGGTGCATTGCATAACCCGAAAGGCATCCTACGAAAAGCAAAGGTTCCGTAGGGACAGGTGAAAGTAGTTTTTTCCTGATCATTGGGATGGATAGGAACTTGGTTGTATCCTGAGTAGCCATCAAGAAAACAGAGGTACTTCTGCCCAACTAATTTTTCCAAGATTTGATCGATGAAGGGTAAGGGAAAATGATCCTTTTTAGTGGCTGTGTTCAGCTTCCTGTAATCAATACAAACTCTCCAAGAGGAAGCTGAATGAGTTGTGACAGATTCTCCTCTCTCATTAGTCACAACAGTAATCCCGGCTTTCTTTGGAACAATCTGAATGGGACTTACCCAGGGACTGTCAGAGATTGGATAAATAATTCCTGCATTGAGCCACTTGATGATTTCCTTTTTGACCACTTCTCGCATATTTGGATTTAATCTCCTCTGCATCTGGCGAGAAGGGCAGGATCCATCTTCCAAAAATATTCTATGATTTTAGTAAGATGGCTCGATCCACCTGCCAATTATGTTCCTTTAGGACCTTGATAAATTTAATCTCTTGCTCCTTTATCAATTTAGCACTGATAATCACAGGGAGCATATTCTGAGGTCCTAAAAATTGATATTTTAAATTCTCGGGCAATAGTTTCAATTCAAGCTGGGGTGGGGTGATGATTGATGGTAGGGTAGATGCTGAAGATTCAATGAGAGGAAGAGGTTGTGAGTGAATAAAATCAATAACCTCTTCTGAAGATGGCAGGTCAACCATAGAGGGTTGTGGGTCAATTTCATCATCCAAAGAGGAACTTTCAATTGAAGAAACTGCCAAACAAGTTTCAATATTATCATTATCCTCATTAAGTTCCTCAATAAATCCACAATCCTTAAATTTGTTGATCGCCTTAAAAATATCCAATTTCATTTGTTGGTCCCCAAAGGCGATTTCCATGCTACCGCTTTCATAATTAATGTTGGCCTTTGCGATAGCCAGGAACGAACACCTCAGAATGATGGGCGTGTTCCTCAGATTATCAGGTACATCCATGTCAAGGACAAGGAAATCTACAGGAAAATAGAAATCCTTGACCTTAACTATAACATCTTCAATAACGCCTCGCGGGTTTGTGACCGATCGATCCGCTAACTGTAGCGTTACTGAAGTTGGCCGAAGTTCACCTAACCCAAACTTCTCGTAGAGAGAAGTCGGAATTAGGTTGATGGATGCACCGAGATCCAAAAGTGCTCTATCAAATATGTAATCTCCGATAACGCAAGAAATCAAAGGAGCACTAGGATCTCTCTTTTTCTGAGAGAGGTAGTGCAGGATAATAGAACTAGCCTGCTCGAAGAGTACCACCTTCCTCAGAACAGATTCTCTCGACTTACGCTTTTGTGTACATAATTCCTTTAAAAATCTTGCGTAAGCTAGTATGTGCTTGATAGCATCAAGGAGCGGGATATTGATCTCAACATTCTTAAATAGATTCAGAAGCTCCTCATTACTATCAACAGACTTCTTCTTTGATTTGGTTAAGGCTTCAGGAAAAGGAACATGAATCAGATCTTTGGAATCAGGTTCCTGAGCCTTGATTTCTCCTCTAGAATTCTCCTCTCTCTCCTCAGGTTCTTCAGGATTCAAAAGATCAGAATAGTGTGGTTGTGGATCCTTAGTCTTCTTACCACTCCTCAAAGTGACAGAATTTGTAGATGCATAAGGATTTGGGTCTTGGGGAGGGTTAGGAAAGATTGGAGGGGCTTGATTAACCATGAATTGTTGATTTGCAAAAGAAGAAGATGAGGAACCCTGCTCAACCACCTGAGCATGTGCGTGTGGGTCCCTCTGATTTCCGTATCCTTGGGCTTGATTGCCTGAATTCATAATATTTCACGGGTTGGGTACGGGTTGGGATGGTAGAGATCCGGGTTGACGAGAGTTAGCAATGAGCCTGGATTGCAAGTTGTCCAACGAGTTTTTCATTTGCTCCAAGAGCTGGAGCATGGATCCTTGCATCTCTACCATTTGACGGTTAAAATCAGCCTGCCCTGCGGGTTGACGGGCATTCCAAGCTGGCTGATTGACCTGATTCGGAGGCAACTAAGTATATACTTGACCCTGACCCATTGGTCGTTGCGGAGCATAATTGCCGGGTCGGAATTGGGTCTATTGCCCCGGATTTTTCCAAGAGAAGTTAGGGTGGTTTCTCCAACCTGGATTATAAGCATTCGAGTAGGGTTGGATCTAACATTCTCTTGTACAGTGCAGCCATCCTTATAGGGTGAGGATGGAGAAAAAGAAAGGGAAGGATCAGAAAAACTGGGATCAAAGGCCCCAGTTAGGAACCCGTGGGGTTCCGAAAAATGCTGACTCACAGGTTGAGCCGCATCGAGTTGATTCACGAACTCTTGTCCAGAAGGAGCTCATGAGGAATGGAATCCCGAATTTTGGGATTGAGTGGATCAAGAGTTGTTTATAGAATTGCCAGCCATCCACTCTTCTATTCTTTGAGCAACCAAGTCCACCTTATCAAGTTTGTTACAAATCAATTCCATATCAAATGAATGAGAGTCATGGACTTCATTAACATTTGATCTGAGTTGTTGGGACCGGTTAAAAGTATCCATGGAGGCATGATTAATTGAATTCTCACTCATTTCCTCAAATAAATCATGTGCACTATCTGCATCTTTATTGAGGAAATTGCCTCCGCAAGAAGCATCCACATGATTTCTGAGTTGCTCAGTCAACCCATGATAGAAGATCTGCACGAGTTGCCATTTCGACACCTCGTGGTGTGGACACCTCCGCAATAAACCCTGGAATCGCTCCCAGGCCACATGAAACTACTCCCCCGGCCATTGGGTAAAGGTAGTGATTGCCCGTCTCAAAGCATTGGTACGACTGACTGGGAAGAATTTCTTCAGAAAGGCCTATTTCAACTCATTCTAAGTTGTAATTGGTCTTCCTATTGTACTATACCAATGCGCGGCCTTATCCCTAAGAGAGTGGGGGAAGAGCCTCATGATCATTTGCTCCTCATTTACATTTCGAGCCTTGGTGGTCTGGACCAAAGTGGTCAAGTCCTCCAAGTGCTGAAACGAATCTTCGGAGCCAAGCCCATGATAATGTTTAATCAGGCTTAACACCTGGGGCTTGATTTCTACGTCACCGGCTGGAATCTGGATGCCGGGACGTTCCCCGTAATTTGAAGGATCATAAAAATCCTTCAAGGGTTGAGTGCCCTGCATTCTCTGGAACCATTCCTGCATCCTCTGCATTTGTTCCAGCTGCCTTCGAAATTCTTCCTGTGGATTTCCAAGCAGAGGAGGCTGTTGTTCGGCCATGGGATCAAATTGACCAAAATCCAATTTGCTCCTCCTAGAATGTTCTAATGGTTCTTCCAATCGGGGATTCAATCCAATTTGCGCCTCCTAGAATGTTCTAATGGTCCTTCCAATCGGGGATTCAATCCAATTTGCGCCTCCTAGAATGTTGTAATGGTCCTTCCAATCGGGGATTCAATGATCGTCTTCTCAGCATAAACTAGAAGAAGGTCGGAAGGACTGGGGATAGGGACCCTGCAGCACAACAAAACAAGGCAGTTCTAAGTGGGGTAGCCTAAGGATCTACTGACTCCCAAAACCCGCCTTAAGATTGTAAATGATTTACTCTACTTGCGTCTGTTTCATCCAACCAGTTAGAAGGAGGGACTGGGGAGAAGGTTCTTCCTTTGGCTTTCGCCTCCGGTTCCTAGTGTACCCCCCAGCCACAGTCGTTTGGTGCTACTCCCCTAGCTCGACATCAGATTAATCAGTATAAGTAGGTTAATCAAAAACAACCTCAAACTAGGCCCTGAAGAGTGAATCAGACCTTAAGGCCAACGTCTACTCAATTTTATTAAGGCCTGGGATTGTAGTGCTTATGGAATGTGATGGGCCCTTAAGATGGGTTGTGCCCTTAATGATTGATTGAAATTGTGTTAGTGCCTGCACAACCAGGGTTTTCAAGCAAGATTATTTATAATGCGTGAATTTTAATGTTCAAATCTTGCTTAAGTAGCTTTTAGGGTTTCAAATTAGGTGAATTGGAATCAAGTTTCTAGGCAAACCAAGTTGTAAAACATGGGTGAAGATTGTTTTCCTTTAAAATCAGAAAGAAAGTTGAGTGCCTGGAATAGACCTAGATTGAAAACCCTAAGGAGGAGCTACTTGATGAGTTGATTTTAAATAGAGTGATGCGGCCCAAATAACTCAAACAATTGGCCACGAATGCACCATTAAGTTAGGCACTCAAAAATGGTTAACCTAGAATGATTTCTACTCTGTTATGTGTTGCTTTGTGTGTATCAGTTTCACAGATCAGAACCTGATTGAGTAGAAATAAATCAAGTTGATTAAGTGCCTTAAATGTGTGTTGTGTGTTTGTTGAAAATTACCCCACAAGATTATCTTTTTGTTGTTTTTTTTTTATAAATGAGGGTGGAATGTGAGTGAAAATCCAAACAACCAAACTATCCCTATGATTTATGCAAACACCTAGGTTAATTGGAATTTGGATTTAATGTGGCGAATGAAATCTATGGAGGGGGAAAGAATGGGGAGCACTTACAGTTGTCTTCAACTGCACTTTACTCCAGTCTACCGCTTGTTGATTCCTTGATGGAGGTCTCTGCAAACAATAGACACAAGAGAAAGCAAGTTAGAAAATAATAAAGTGCAAGAAATGCGAAAAGAAGATCGAAAATCGTTGCCTCCCCGGCAACGGCGCCAAAATGTTGGACACTCGAATTGCTACGCTAACGTGTTTGGTTTTGGAAAACCTGTCATTGCAGCTTGAAAGCGAAGAATTCATATTCAACAAATAAAATTTATACCGAAATTTGAATTTCGGATCGAACACAGGGAGGCTACGTCGATCTATATTCGCAATTATATTTTTTTTAGAATTTTTGAAAAGTAAGGCGAAATAATTACAATGAAGCTATCAGACCAAAAGGAAGAGAGAGAGAGAGAAAGATAACATGCATTCAATATTTCAAAATGTTTCTACAATGAAACCAAATAAAAATTACACTAAAAAGTGGGAAATCGGCTACACTAGAAAGCAGGAAAATTCTACACTAGAAAAGCTGTAAAGAAGAATGGGAGAGAGAAGTTATCCTCCTCGACGATCGCTTGGAGGACGAGCCGGATGGGACGACGCCTGGATGAAGGGGTATGAAGCAGGACGAAGCAGAAGAACGGGAACGGAGCAGCACAATGTCGTCGTCGCGGGATCCACTTCCGAAGGGGGACAAAAATTTGGACTTTATCTCACAAGGAGCATCCCGGGTGTGGGACAAGCTTCTCTTGAGCTTTGGAGAGGTAGAGAAGAGAAGGAAGGGATGAGAATTTCGTATGGAGGGGGTCTCCTTTTATAGTTGTAAGGAGTGGGGGCAAATTGGTCATTACATCATTAAAACATTAAATGAGGGGTCTTTAGGGACGGATAAAACCATCGCTAAAGCCCCAACGTGGGTGTAGTGGGCACTCCCCATGCATGCCTCCTCAGCTGCCCACTCTCAACGCCTGCCCACGTTCATCCATCCACAGCCGTCCGATCGCGAGATTGGACAGCTTAAGATGCACCTTCACCCGCTGCTGCGCGCCTGCCCAACGCGTACGATGCTGCGTGACACCGCGTGTGCAATAGCGCGTGGCCGCCATTGGAAGATCTGAGCCGCCCGATCACGATCCAACGCATGCCTGCGTTCACTCGCCCACGCCCTTCTCCCCTTCGCTGCGGCTCGAACCCGCGGCTGCAGCTCACGATAGCACCTTCGACCGCTGCGCTACGGGGTGTGGATGGTCGAGCGGATGCTTTTAGGCGCGGCTGTCCACAGCCGTTGGATCGAGATCCAACGGCGGAGAGAGAGCGGATGTAAAGACTTCAGTGATTGCATGCGGCAGTTTGGGTGGCCGAGATGGCACCACGTGGCACCATCTTGCCCGTCCATCTTCTGGGTGTTGTAGATGGTGCCATGGATGTCGGATTGACTCGATTTTTGTGTCGTTAGGCTGCGATCGTCGATCCGAATTCATCTGTGCAGTCGGATTTGTCATTTGAAGTGCAGATTTACACCATCCTGGCCCTTGATCTTCTAAGATTCCCCAGTCACTATCTAATGCTACGGATGCCTGATTAGGGTGATCTTGGAGTCGTTGAACTCCAATCGTCACCCTGATCACATCCATATGGTTGGATCTTTGATCCAAGGCCTCGATAAAATGTTTGTCCTGTCCAAGCACATAAAAGGAGACAATTAACTCCCATTTTATTCAAACTACTCTAAATGCGAGATGATGCATGTTATGCAATATTTATAGCATGTAATGCAATCCTATGCTTAAGAACATGCATAAATAGACATCTTAAGTAGTGTAAATGTGTTTACATCAGAAGCACTATCTAGAAGTGTCGAAAGCCAGGAGTTCTGGGGGTTGCCATGGGCGATGTTATCCCAAAACATCGAAAGCCAGGGACCCTTCGAGGATTGATAGTAGGGACAAGCAATCCGATACAAACCGTGTTTAAGGTCAATTAGAGACTAGATTTAGGGAAAAATAAAAAGAAAGAGAGAAAACTCTCAAAATAAAAATCCTTCTATCTCTCTGTTACAAAAATGCACTGGCAAACTAAACCTAGACATGCTACATTCTATGCACAGGTGCTTTAACCGCTGGATTCAACGAACCTCTGGGCAGTTTTTGCGGGCCTTAGAAACCTTTGTAGCAGACTCAGACTAAAGTTCGTCAGGTCTGGGTCTTGATTGATACTTGAGTACATCTAAGTCTATTGTCGGCATTCTGACCTAATTTCTAAAAGTGTAAAACAAATTAGGCATCCGAACTTCAATGCATGGTCTAGAACTCTAGTTCTTTCCATAAGATTTTGCTAGGGGACTAGCAAAGTTAGGCATGGGGGTATGATGATAACATCATCATGAGCCATAAATAGCTTTAATTAATAATAATCAATTAACAAATGTTCCTACATAATCGCCTAAGAGCCATAATTCAATGCATATCTTTTCTGAGAAGAATTCATTAAATCAGGGTTAATTCTACAGTATTAACAACATATCATGAATGCAGAATAATCATAGGATTTTCTAGGGTTTAATCTAAAGTCTAATAAACATTAAAGTTTAATAAGAGGGTCCACATAGATAGAAACAGGGTTTCAAACACTTCAAGAACCTATTCATAACCCAAAACCTCAATTTCAAACCTGCTTAAATAACAGAGGTACAGGTCCGAATAAAATCCATCTAAACCTTCTAAAATTCATAGAAAAAATATTCCATGAGGTTTGGTACCCTTGATTTGACCATTGGAACCCATTTTGACCTTAAACAGAGTCTCAAACATAATTTTGCCCTAATTTGGGTTTCTACGCAAATTGCCTAGTCAAACTTGGTCAAAACTGAAATCCAACTTTACCATTAAATTTCTTGGGTCCAAATAGGTTTGTACCAAAATTTGGGTCCAACCAAAGATCATCTTGTCCTTGTTTGCATTTTGGTCCATTCAGACTCTTTCTCTCTCACATACGCCCCTAGCTTTTGAAATCCTTGCAAATTACCCCCAACCTTGTTGTCTTCTTCACAAAAGGGTCCCTGCTGCCATGGCAGGTTTGAACCCAAAAGAGCCGAGCTTCAATCAAGGATACCTCCCTGATTTCTCGACCAACTCCTTCCAAAATTGGAAGGGATAATCTTGAGGACATCCTCAATCACAAGAATCACATTTTTGACTCAAATTTGAACCAAAGAGCTCATGCGAACTCTTGGATTTCATAGATTCTCTTCCCTATTTTTGCGAGCTCCTCAAGCTTATTTCCAAGCTTGGAAGCAAGCCTGGAGCTCTATAAAGCTCCCTCATGCACAACTGCTCGTGCTTAGTCCAGTTTGGCCTCAAATTCCTCAACTTTCCCGTCCTCCGGCCACCTCCGCCGCAACTCCGGTGAGCTTCCTCGACTTCCTTCTTCAAGCCACTAGACAGACAAATCAAGCATCCCATCCTCTTCCTCTCCTTCATCCACTCTTCGCAATACCAGCAAGGAGCTCTTCGACTCTTTCTTTCCTCGCCACCCTCTCACCGAAGAATTCCTCTTCCGATTGGCCAGCGCCCTCCTGCCCCTTTTTCCCATTAACACTAGGTTCCCTTTCCTCCTCTCCCTCTCTACTCCACTTCCCTCTCTTTAAATCTCAGGTTTAGCCCACGACATGCCCGTGCCACCTCTGTCTTCCCCACGACCAGTCAAGCTCCGATGAAGCCTCCCCAACGCTACACTGCACCACTTGCCTCCCCATGACTCCCATAAGCATCGCCGTGCTCCACTAACCAAAACCCTGAAGCAATTTAGGGGATTGGCCTCTCAAATGCTCCACCAGACACGAGCACCTCCACACCACCTTCGCGACCTCGCCCGACCTCCACGCCCACTCCCACATTGTGCAAACACCACCACCTTCTCCATCACTTGGCGATCATCCTAAGATGTTTTAACATTGCTGTGAGGCCTTATCTTGTGTTTCAAGTAACCACCATTTGAAAGAGTGATTTTCGTTGTCGTTGAAAACTTTAACATAAAATGATGTGTTGTTGTATTTAATCGCATGGTAAAAAATTGATTTTCAAAACATTTTAATTTTCAGAATCTAACCACAAATAGTTAGGTCATCTCCACAGGGAGGAATTAACCTATCAAACATGAGTAATGATGTATCAAGTAATCGGGAATTTCAACGGATGTGCATGCTAATTAGTATTCTCATTTCTAGCATAAATTCTCAATTTAGATAATTAACCAAGAATCTGAGGGTGCACATGCAAAATCACCACTATGGAAATACCAAAATTGCCATCTTAATACTGACAAGCGTCATCAAATTTATCTAAATCTGAATTTGTTCCCCATAGCAGAGATACATGTTAGCTTAGTCATGAGATGAATATAATGTGACTGCATGCAATTTCATTAAAATTAAGGGTCATTCATGCAATTCTACTGCAATATAATATTAATATAAATAAATAAATAAATAGTAGCTTTGACAATGGCGTACCCTGTAATTTTTAATAGGGGAATCTCCTCTCTTGTGCGTGCGTGTGGAGTGGCGATCATCAGCCGGCTGGAGTTCGGTGGAGGTGCATCGGAGACCAGGCGTCGTAACGGAGGTGGAGCGGCAGCTGGAGGTGGACGACGGCGGCCGGAGGGTGGAGGTGCGTCGTCGATGTTGGGTTCTACTGCACGGTTGTGCGCGCAGCCTGTGGCATGGCCTGCGGTTGCACGCTCGCACACGGGTGCGTTGAGGCGCTGCACGGTCTGAGGTGTGGCCTGAGTTGCAGGGTGGGCTGCATGCAAGGGGCACGTGTGTGGTTGCGGCAGTGGGTTCTTCTCTTCGTTGCAGTAGTGGAAGAACGAGGAAGACGAAGAAGACAAGAAGCGCAGTCTGCAGTGCGCGTCCTTGCGCGCTGTTATAATGCTGCGCGGTGCCCACTTGGAGGCGATGGCGCGTGTGGCTGCTAGCCATGTGAGGGCGCTGGTGTGCTGCGCGCGGTGGGGGCTGGTGCAGTGCTTGCAGAGGGCGCAAGTGTAGGCAGGCAGTTGTTTGCACGCGGTGGAGGCAGGTTGGCGTAGGAGGATAAGGTGCTGTGGCAGTGCGGTGAAGGAAGAAGGGCACTGGTGTGGCTGGTGAGGGCTTGGTGCAGGCATTGGTGGGCCTGCACAGGTGCGGGTGGTGGAAGATGTGATGGCGTGGTGCCTGCGGGCATGTGGTGCAGCACCTGCAGGCGCTTGGTGCAGGCAATGCAAGTAGTTACGGGCACGCGGTGAAGGACGGCTCTGTGGCAGTGCGGTGAAGGACGCGGCTGTGGCTTTCAAAGGATTGATGAAGGTGATGTATGCTTGGTTCCACAATGCCTGCACTCTCCACAGTAGGGAAGGTGGAGAAGAAGGATATCACCCCAGGGGGAAAGAAGAACCGAAGCCCCCTCTTCTTTGCCAAGCCTCCTCTTAACTCCTCTCCCAGCACGAGTTAAGGGACTTTCAAAATCCCTTACTAAATATGGCCTTCGGCTGTTGGGGAGATGTTGAGGCTGGCCAAAGGTTGAGGAAGGCTCAGTTGAGGCCGACAGCTGTTGGGGGAGGGGAAAATTTAATTAACCCCCCTCGTCTCTTGCAATTTATTGCTACAATGATGAAACATAAAATAATTACATACTAAGTTATAGAATACGATAGAATAGATAAAAACTCAAGTAATGATACATGCACTTATTTAATGACCTAATGTGATTATTAACAAACATACTATGTTAGAATTGAAGTACCTAGGCGTAACAAAAGTCCATTAAAATGGACTCATCACCGTTGTTACGACCCGGTTCCCGAATCCCTACAGGACCTAAGACAGGCTCGACTCGACTAATCCCAAGACCCAGTCGTCCATCAAGAAATAACCAAAAAGTAGGAAAGTAAACCACATTCACTATGCTAAGTAACCAACAGTAAAAGAGTACAAGCAGTAAAGGTAGTAAAAGCTACTAACAGAATATATCACCACCACAACAGTAAAGCGGAAATAAAGTACAAAAACGTAAATGGTAACAAGAGTCTAAACTCACTAACAAAAGAAAGTACAACAACATGAAGACTACTGCTGGGCTCGACTGGGCCCAGCACCCTCTGCAGCCAGTGACTCAGGCTGCTCAACTCCTAGACCTGTAAAGGGGTATGAGTAAAATGGAGTCAACAAACACTGAGTAGAGTGGTAACCAAACTAACTAAAGTAGTAGAAGCTAACAGGTAAATTTATCCTTTCCAATTATTTTATTTTAAGTCATTTCTTTTCACCCATTGGTTTACTTTTAGATCTCTTTCTTGATCTCGTATGTTCCTCGTGGGAACGATCTTGATTACAGCCTTTTCCAAGAGTAGAAGGCACACGTGGTGCTCTCCTGGCCGGGAGAGTCCCCCGTGGTAATCCTACACCCAGTCAACCACCCCGAGGTCACTGATAGACGTAGCGGTGACTACGTCATGCGCGATAAGCTCACGGGTAGCTACCCCGCACTGGCACGCGGTCAGTCGTTTCCGCTAGCAGGTATGCCCAAAGTACAGCACGAAACAGTATATGGCCTAGCCCTCTCAGTAACAGGGGTCTCACCCCTCCACAGTACGTGCACCCTCGTCTGACTACCCCGATTTGCCTAGTGGGCCTAACAAGTCGATGTAGGGTGGCTAACTGAACCCCGGGCCCCGTGGGGTGGCTAACTCTCTCCCTACACTAGTAGCTCTCCCCGGTACAGTGAACGCGAGGGCCAAAGAAGTAGGTGTAGAGTGGCCAATCCTAACCCTGAGCCCCAACCCAAGGGCGGCTAGCTCCGCTCTACACTAAACAGGGGACAGTTGCTCTCCTTGGTACCACATGCTCAAGGACCAGCACACTTCCCACTCAAATTTCCAAATCTATTCCCATTTATCCACAAGAGCTCTACTCCTAATTCCCCATAGAGTTCATGCTCATATTCTCCATGTTATTCTGTACCAGGTTTCATCATTCACTATTCCATTCTCAGTTTTTACACATGTAGCTCGTATTTCCATAATTTGTATATACAACAAGAATTGTCACAGATAACTGTTTAACTAGCACAGGCATTTCATATTTCACATGCAGCTCTTATTTATTAATAGGCAGTTGTTCACATTTCTATTCATTCATTTAAGACTGCAATTTCAAACACGCATACAAACAATGCAAGTACTTCTCGTCCTAGGATTCATGCCACATCTTAGGTTTCTAGTTATCCAATTGCACATATGCATTCAGGTTTTATAATTAAAATAGGGGGAAACCACTCTACTAGACGACCCGGGAGTATTGGGGGCTCAAATGGTAGGCTTACATGCCTCAGCAAGCCCCCAACCCGCAACCGATCAAAGTCCTATACCAAAGAACATACCACAATGGAATGTTTAGAATAGTATATAACGATTTCTAACATGTAGAGGAACTCACAAGGAAACCACCGATATCTTGTTTGCATTAAACGGACCCTAAATGGGTCAAAAACAAGGCTGCTGACCTAAATCAGATTTTTGGCACAAGGTCCAGACGTCTTAAAAGTAACCAGGGTCTCACCTCAGGTTCCTGCGTTGACTTCAGACATCTGAACCCCTACTTGACTATCTGGACCTAGCTCCAGACGTCTGACCTCTACTCCAGTCGTCTGGAAGTGCTTCTGATCATCTGGTTAGCTGCCTAGACATCCGAAATGCGTGGGAGGGCATGCCCCGCGCCTTCCTAAAGCTGCTCCTGCACACAACAATGCATCACGCCTTATTTTAGCCAAGCAAAACCTACGTCAGTGCGGCCTGTATGGCCGCAGCCGCGGAAATGACGTACCTTCGCGAGTACCCTACTTTCAGACGTCTGGTGTCGTCACCAAACGTCCAACCCATCATTTGGATGACACGCTAGATGTCTGATTCTGGGAAAATCCCAGAACCAGACCGACCTCCTGCTCCTCTCGCCATGTGCAGCCGCAGCCTCTCCTCCTCGTCTGCAGCAAGGTGTCGGAGACGTCTCCTCCGACGCACTCCTCCTCCCGCACATGCTGCTCTAGCCGTGCGTCCTCCGGCGAGCTCCCACGAGCTCGCGAGCTCAAGCTCTTCCTCCTCTCCTCACGCCGCCTCTCCTCCTCGTCACTCACTCTCGCGCCCTCTCTCGCTCTCGCCCCTCTCGCTGTAGTGGAGAGGAAGGAAGGAAGGTGGCTGTGGTGAAGTGGGGAAGAGAGGAAGGGGGAGAGGGTTTTATAAGGGTGTGCTATGGTTTGGGTGGAGGAGAGAAGAGGGAAAGAGAAAGGAGCGGTACTATCTTCTCGCAGCCCGTGCGTAGATGCGAAATTATGTACCAAATTTTCAATTTCCAGACGTCTGAGAAAGGGTTCAGACGTCTGACTAGATGTCTGACTGACAGTCCAGACGTCTTAAAGGGCTCAGAATAGAATGGGTCTTTACAGCCGTCCACCATCGTCTCCTTCATCATCTCTAACGTCGTCCGCCTCTCTCCAGCTGCCATATGCCCTACCACTTCTCCCAGGTGCTGCGGAAGTAACTCACGAACCTAGCCATAATGCTAATTGAAGACTTCAGTGCTAGCAACTCATCAATTTGATGAAGAATCACCTTCGCTGCGTATGCGAAGGGAGGAGGGGGACAATAGTCCCACCTCGTGGAGTGAAAGGCGTGCGAGCACGGATATAAGGATTTTGTGCATTAGGCTATTTGCCTCAAGCACACGGGGGTGGGTCCCCTTCACCCGCTCATGCAGTCCTTGGTCATCACCCATGCCCGATGACCTTGGTCAAACTCGACTACCCACTTACCCATATCCAGATCCGAGTAGCCATAGGTCTTTGAGAGAGGAAAGAGGAGGAATTGTGAGAGAGTGGGGGAGGGTTTTGCTCTTTGAAGGTATGCCCATGTGCGACACTTAGCCACTGAGGAGAGGTTATGTTCTGTGCCTATGCTTGAGAAGGAAGGGAAGGCTCTGAAGAAGAAGAAAAGGTTTGTGAAGAAGAAGGATGAAAGAAGGAGAAGGCTCTTGGAGAGCCTTAGCCTTATGCTATTAAGTCGTCTGAAAGAGAAAGCCTTCATCTGATAAGGCATTGGCATTTGATACTATGGCATCATTTGAATGATTGATTGGAGTTACTGTTGAATAATTTGAATATGAGATGCATGCTTAATTAGAGGATCTAATCGGTGATCTAAATCACCACTTTTTAGGTTCTCTATTCCTTTTATCTCATCATCTTTTGAAATATAATCTGACAAATTGTATTCATTAAATATCTATTTTTATGCTCAATTAATTGTGCTCATTGATTCTGAATGAAGATTAATGTATGAATTCCATATTTTCTCCCTGTGATCAACCTCGGACTCCATTTTAGATTCTGAGTTATAAATTTAATTATTTTCGAGCGATTGAGTCTTTACTATGACGATTACTCCTTAAAACTCCTCGATAGCCCATTAATAACTAAACTCAGATCAGATGGGTGGGTTTCCTGGGTAGGCTGAGATTGCTATGTTCATGGTTTTGTGTACCTCTAATTGCCCATAATTATTCTACCTTGTCAAGTTAGGACCCTGGGCAGGATTCTGACTTGACCAGACAAAATTAGGATGGTTACGCCATCTAGGGTTGTAAGTGTTCGAATAGGGATCATTTCTAATATATCCCTAGAGTGCATTAACATCCTCAGGATAATTCAGCATCGGGATGCCTAATTCAGAATTTAAGGGCATCAAGGTCCCTCCTTAGTACCCAGAAAGAGATGGGTTCAAGTAAAGTTGGCTCATGGGTGGAGCCATGGTTAGGTCATAAATATTGTGCACTAATCTTGACCTAGAGGAATGGGGAGTTGAGTGCGGGTTAACATAGAAATTCCTTAGGTAGGCATAGGGTTTACTTTGGAATGTGTACCTAAGGAATTCCCACCCTTCATAAGGTTATCCAATTTCTTATCCAAATTCTCTACATTCTTTCCAACAAGTTCCACCTTATCCAATCATTATGCAATCAGTTCTAAATCAACCGAATTTGAATCATCCTTAATTTCATAGACTCCACTACTTGGTTGATTTGATCTGTTGAAGGCGGATATCAAGGCATTATTAAGGGAAATTTCACTCATATTTTCAAATAATTCAAAGGCTCCCTCAGCATCTTTGCTTAGGAAATTACCTCCACATGCTGCATCAACAAAATTCTTCAAGTTGTCACTTAACCCATAATAAAAAATATGGGCCAAGTGCCACTTGCGAATCCCATGATGAGGGCATTTCCTAGCTAAGTCATTAAATCTCTCCCAAGCCTCATGCAATTGCTCCCCAGGGTTTTGCTTGAAGGTTGTAATGGCACATCTAAGGGCATTTGTTTTTCCTATGGGAAAGAATTTCTTCAGAAAAGTGCTTCTCAAATCTTCCCAAGTTAAGATTGGTCTACCAATTGTTCTCAACTACTGAATAGTTTTATCTTTTAAGGAAAATGGGAACATTTTCATCATTAAGGTATCCTCATTCATGTTCCTAGGGCCAAAGGTCCTTCCTATGTGTAGAAGTTCTCCAAGGTGGTGGAAGGGGTCATCGGAGCTGTGGCCATGGAAGTGGGGAATCAGATTGATGATTTGTGGTCTAAGCTCAAAATCATCCCCATCCTGAGGTACCCTAGCAAAAGGTTCAGGTTGGGAATCGGGAGGATTGTAAAAGTCTTTTAGAGGGTGGTCTGCTCTCCATTTTGGAGTCGGGTAATGGCCTGTACTATGACCTGCATCTATTTTTTCATGATGTCGACTGATAAACGCCAGTTTATCATCATTCTTATGCATTAAAATAAACCTAGCTCTTAGGATTTTACTCCGCAAACGGGTTTTTGGGCTACATTTAGGCATAAATTAGGTTAGGCATGCATTGCATTTTTTATTGTCTTTTTGATATATTTTTGTGAGTGTTAGGGATAAACAGATATACAAATCCCTAAAACCCTAGCACTCAAGAAGGAAAATGGTGAAGGAGAAGCTCAGACTAGCTGGAACTCAGCTTGATCCAGCTCACCACAGCTGGAACCTAGCTCACTTGAACTAGGGATAGCTCATCCCAACTCCATTCAGCTAATCTCAGCTGAATGGCTTTCATCTTAGCTCACCCTAGCTCAAGTCAGCTTAGATCCAGCTCAACCTAGTTGAGTCTAGCTCATTTTAGCTCCCACAAGTCCACAGGGAGCTCTAGCTAGCTCAGCTGAGTTGACTGGAGTTCACCCTAGCTCAGATCCAGCTACATCCAACTCCACTCAACTCCAGCCAGCTGAAGAAGAACTCATCTCAGCTCAGGAAGCTCAAGTCCAGCTCCCGGGGACTCAGCTTAGCTCAACTCAGTTGAGCTAAGCTACCTTAGCTGCCTTAACCAGCTTGATCCTCCCCAGGAGCACCAGACCTAACTCACCTCAGCTCATTGTGGTAGAAGCCAGCTCACTTTAGCTTGGCTTAGCAACTAGAAAAGAACTAGCAAGATAAGTCAGCTAAAGTAGCTCCATGCTAGCCTCTTCAGTAGCAGCCAGCTCCAATTCCAGCTCCAGACTTCTCCTCCTTAGCTCCTTTCTTCAAACCCTAGCTCCAATACCTCCTCCTCTACTCCTCCATTAGCTAAGCTAGCTTAGCTTAGCTATGCTCCAACTTCCTTGGCTTATACCACCCGAAAAACCCACCTAACAACTCCACCCAACTAGCTCCACCTAAGCTCCACATAAGCTAACCTACTTGGCACCAACCTAGCCTACCCACCACCTCCAAAAGATACCTAAAAGTGGCGCCAAAACCACCCTAACTACCCCCTTTGTTGGCACCACTTTTCCCACCAAAAATCCCCTTCATCTCCACCACACATCTCCCCTTAAACCCATCTCCACCCTCCACATAACCCCTCCTTCTAGAACCTTTCTTGGCGCCACCAAAGACCACCTTCTAGAAACTATTTTTGTGCCAACTTCAAGGGGTGCCACCACCCATAACCACCCCCTAGGTGTCCCTTAGGTTGGCGCCAATTGTCCTTAGCTATAGGATCCCCAACCACCTCCATCTCTCCATCTTAGCCCTCCATTCCAAGAGTCACCTTAGCCCCCTTCCTACTTTATAAAAACCCACCACCTACCACCATTTGGGAGCATCCTCCATTAGTACATTTTTCTACCTATACCCACCTACACCTACGGCCAAGAAGAAGGAGTAGAGTCAACTTGGGCCACGCCAAGGAGGAGGACTTTTCTACTTCAACGAAGACGGCCAGGAAAGGAGAAGGACCTAGGGTGGACGTCCACCCTTGGAGAGAAGCTTAGGGCACGCCCCCTTAGGGCTTGCTTTGGAGGACATCACCTTGGCGGAGCATAGCAAGGAAGGAGTTGGAGAACTCTTTTCAAGCTTGGGAGCTACCAAGCTTGGAGCAAGAAGCCCTCTTCTTCACCATCTATCTAGAGGATTTGTGTTTTCTTTTATTTATTGCAATTTTCTAGTAGTAGAAGCATTCATCTACTAGGCTTTTCTGTAAAACACTTTCTCATTAATCTAGTTGCCTTCTTTGCAATTTCTTTAGTTGCATTTTTTTAATTGCTTTGTTTTCAGCATTCTTCACTCCCTCTCCCTAATTATTCTAGGCCTCCACTTGCCTAGAGTGAGCTTAGGGAGAGGCTCTACTTGCCACTTTAGAAGTAGTATATTGAGTTGAAATGTAAGTCACTTTCCCGCCAACAATTTCGCATGTTGCCTTAATTTAAAAAGAACATAAAAATGATATATTGAAAAAGATCAAAAAGAAAGTTGAGATCTATTTTGTAAGCAAGAGAATTAATTTTGCAAACAAATTGCCTCCATGGACAACCCTAGATACCCCACTATCTAAGTTTATAAATTTAAGAGTTGATCGGTTTTGTGCGTTACAACGACGTATTTTACAAACCGCGTAAAATCTGTATCATCGACCCTACCTATCAATCTACCTCTGTAAAAGAGCCATTGGATCTAGATTTTCTACCCCCTCTTCAACATCATCTCCCTCATGGTGACTAGCCATTGAAGAAGATTTAGATTCAGATCTTGGAAAATCAGGTCTTCTCCTAGGATTTCTCTCTAAAGGTGGTAGAAAATTAGGGTTTAGAGGTCTTTTACCTTGCATGCACTAAAAGAATGTCTATAGATGAGGGAGAGAAAACAAATGCAAGAATACCTACCCTCATAGTACAAGCAATCAAGCTAATCCTTAGAGTGTAAACCCTAATTAGACCTAAACATGGCTCCCCAAAATACGACTAGGTTAGATCAACCCTTGAATTTCTTGGATGGCTAGAAGAGTGGGACCCCCTAGGACACCCCGTATAGCAAGGCACCACTAAGGGTTAACGCGGTTATTGCACCAAACTTTCTTGTCACCAGTGGGTTCAAGCAAACAAGGCCTTGACCTTGATCCAATCAAACTTCAAGTTACCATGCAGATTAGTACTACTTAGAGCACGTCTACTCAATTTTAGGCTTCAGCTTGAAGTGCTTTTAGAATACGATGGGTGCTAGGGGGGTGATGCCCTTAAAATTGATTTCAAAAGTGAAGTGCACAATCAAGGGGTTCACAATGCAAGCCTAGTTGATGTGGTTGCTTTTACTGTTCAAGTTTTGTATTAGTGAATTTTAGGGTTCACTTGGTTAAATATTTTCAAACAATGGTTCTGATGAGGAACATAAGAGGTTTTACAAGTCCCAATTGTTTCATAAATTTTCTTTAAGTATGGAGATGCAAGTGTGCTCTCCCTTAATGCGAAACCCTAAGAGTAGATAATGCTAAATGATGGAATTTAAGTCCAAAAAGAGTAAGCTAGTAAGACCCAATAAATGCAATCAATTGGTCCTATTGCACCCAACTAAGCACTCAGCAAATATTTTTTCAAGAATTTTAATGCATGTTTTCTATTTTTTTCATATTCAAAGTGTACTAGGGGTTCTGTAGTCTATTTTGACCCCAGTTAGTGATCGAATATTTCGTATAATAAAACGTGCACCAAATACATTTTTCAGATTTTCCTGGGATTCTATATTATCACAGGAATCCAACGCATAAAAGTTCAGATAAATCAGAGTTGCATAAAAACTCCGATTATTTTTTGAATTTCAAAAAATCAGGAGCAACAACAAACTTGATAGCAGTTCAGTTCGTGAATTTTTAAAATTTTTGAGCAAATTAGAATAGTACGAAATTTGGATATGTTATTCCTGACTTCAATACTCATGCCCAGTAGAAATTTCATAATTTTTAGACGTGTAAAATTTCAGGAATTGAATTTTGAAAATAAAAGTTTGTTATAGCCCGAAAATGTACGAGGTCATTTTATTAATTTTCAAAAGATAATACCCACCGACGAAGGCTTTTTTTTTTATTTTTATTTTTCTTTTAAAGCAAGCAAATACTAACCTAAGGATCAAACAAAGCACCTAATTTTTATGATTTTTTTTTGAAAGGAAATCTAACCTAATCTAAGATACGAATACTTACCTGAGATTAAAAACCTACACTTTTTCCGTTGTTGCGTTTCTTCTCGAATTTCTGCACTTCCTGCATATATGAAATCAATGGAAATAAAGGTTAGAAATCTCAAATAAGTACTGAGGAGAAAAGCTTCAAGAATAACTCTGTTGCCTCCCCAGCAATGCACCAAATTGTTCATCGCGAAACGCGTAAAAAGATTTCTACGTTATCATTGTAGTTGCGAATCGCTTCGAAGCAACATAAATTTTGAAATAAGAATATGGTAAGTCCTAAGTCATTCACAGGGAGGCAAAATGAGATTCTTAAAGCCTTTCATACTAACTAATCCAATCTAATGAAAGCACATAAAGAGAGATAAAATATCCATTGAATCAAACTCTTTATTACTATTTGCAGAAAGTTATAAATTATGAATCAAAGCAAATAAACTAAAGAAAGAGTAGAGAACGAGAGAGAGAGAAAGAAAGAGAGAGATAGAGATAGATGAAGAGTAGAGAATATTGAGGGATGCTTGTAGGAAACTCGGCAGAGCTTTAGATCCAGGGCGTCGGGAAGAAGGACAGATGAGATGCTGTAGAGAGAGGAGCTGGAGATGTGTGCAAGTGGAACTGCCTCTTACATGGGGCCTCTGGGGTTCTTTTTATGGCTAAAATGAGGGGTAAAATAGGTATTTTGGGCTACCAAACCATACAACAACCTTAAATCAATCAAATCGTTGATCAAGAGATCAACGGCTCAGATCGCGCCTTAATAGACCCTTCATTACGCCTTCATCGCACGACTTGCACCAGAACGCGCCATGTGATGCCTCCAGCGTTGCTCAATACGCCGCCTTACAGCTCATTGCACGTGTGCATGTACATTTGAATTCAGCCATCCAATCTTACTATCAGACGGCTTAAAACGCGCGTCGCACCGCCTCACCCCACCATGTGTAATAGCACGTGTAACTGCACGTCATCTCGTGCATCTATCGCACCGCCTGATCCAGCGCTCCACCGTACACCACACAGCTCATCCCACATCGCACGATCGCCATTCACGGCCCAATTTTATCCGTGCACACTGCCTCACCAAATTTGCATTCCATGCACCTTGAAATCGCACCCACGCTTCGCGTTTCAAGGGTATGACCGCTGTCTTACGTGCGTTTTTGTGTTGTGATTTTGGTTTTGAACGTGGCTACCCTCAGCCGTTGGATGACAATCCAGCGGCTGAGATTGTTTCTTTCTTGACGAGGTCAGAGAGGCCGATGATGTGGCTAAATCGTAGCCGTTGGATGGCTATCCAACAGCCCACATTTTGTGCTTCAACAGCTAAGGGCACAAAGCTAGGCCCTTATTGTCCATCTTCCTGCCTTTGTAATTGGTGCTACAGGCCTCCAATGGAGTTGATTTTTGCACCACTGGATTGCGATCATTGATCCGGATCCATCTATGCGGTAGAATTTATCATCTAAGGTTTGGATTTGCAAAAATAGTTTTTAAATGTTTAAAGTATTTGCAAAAACAAGCTAGTAATCAAGTTGTATTTATGTTTTAAAAGGTACTTGTTAACCCACAAGTATTGGTACTAAAGTTTCGTACCGGTACATATGAGGTACAGGTTTAGGCTTTTTCAAAGAAACAAGTCTGTACCCCGCAAGTACTAGTACTGGAGGCAACGAGTATTGGTACCCATGATCAGTACCGGTACAAGTAGGTTACAAATTTGTGTTAAGTATTTAAAATCCAAATCTAGAAGCAACAAGTACCAACACTCATGATTAGTATCGGTACCCAATAGGTATTGTCTGTTGCAAGTTAACTTAAAACACAAAACAGTATGTCACTAGTACCAGTACCCATACTTTAGTACCAGTACCAGCTAACTGTTGGACAGCTAGAATATTAAATTTGAAATCTTGAATGTTGGGAATTAAACCCCAACGTCTAGCTAGCGAATAACTAAGGTCCTAACTCTAAAAAAAAGCCTTTGGACTCTTAGTTTACATACAAGAAATAGAAGAGAAGAGCTATATTTTCATATTTCTTCCATATTCTCAAGAGAAGAAAAAGTAGTTTGTTGTTCCTAATCTCTCTACACATTTGCAAACTCAACGACGTGTGTTTCTCACACATTTACAAAGTGATTCACGTCTTTCCTAAGCTCTCTAATCGGTAATATCATTTTAATTATGGTTGAGAGGCTTAAGTGATTTTGTTGTAAGATTAGGCTTAATTAGTAATACATTTTAATATCTCCTTAGGTAACTTCTCCTCATCCTCCTCATCTTCCTACTCCTCCTCCTCGTCCACACCTGTCCTTTTCGTCCTCCCCGCAGCCCTCCTCCTCCTCATCTTCCTCCTCCTCCATTCCGCTCTCCTCTTCCTACTTCTCTTCCTCACCGCCTCCCTCCTCTGCCTCCTCCCCATCCACAACTCCTCCTCCCCCTCCTCATCTCCTCCTCCTCTCCCTGCAGTAGCCCCCCTCCTCTTCCTCCTCCTCACCACCTCAACACCTCCTCCTCTCCCTACTGTCCTCCTCCCTGCCCTACTCATCTCATCCTCCTCCTCACTGCCCCTTGTCCTCCTCGTTCTCCTAACCACCCCTCCCCCTCCTCATCTCCTCTAGCTATCCCCCTCCTCCTCCTCACCCTCCTCATCTCCTCTTGCCTTCCCCTTCCTCCTCCTCCCCATCCTCATCTCCTCCTCTCCCTCCTGCCTTGCACCTCCTCCTCCTCCCTCTCTCCCTCCTCATCTCCTCCTACCTCCCCATTCCTCCCCTCATCCTCATAGCACAAAATGTTATATGCATTCTTGTTTGTTTCCCTTTGGATTGTCTCACCTCATCTCCTCCAATCGTCCCCCTCCTCCTCTTTACCCTCCTCATCTACTCTTGCCTTCCCCTTCCTCCTCCTCCCCATCCTCATCTCCTCCTCTCCCTCCTGCCTTGTCCCTCCTCCCCCTCTCCCTCCTCATATCCTCCTGCCTCCCCATTCCTCCCCTCATCCTCATAGAACCAAATGTTATATGCATTCTTGTTTGTTTCCCTTTGGATTGTCTCATAGCACAACATGTTGGAATCTTATTCCACATCTTGTTTTGGTGTTAACAAAATTATTATGGATTAATGTTTGCAATTGAGTACTTTTCAGATTTAGATGAAGAGCAAGGCAAACAAGAAATGATGGAGGCGTGATGATGAGAAGCAGAAGATCATGACATGAAGGAGGCAAGATGACAAGGAAGAATCGAGGAGGAGAAGATCATCTTTGTCCTTAATTTTTTAGTTTAGGTTTTTCTAATTTATAGAATGTATGCCTCTTAACAAATATCAACTTAGATCGTAAAATTAATTAGAGATAACTTGGGATTTATACTACGATAATTTTCAAAGAACGTAATTGAATAATTCTCTTTAAAAAGGTACTTGTTAACCCACAAGTACTGATGCTAAAGTTTAGTACTGGTACATGTAAGTTACCGATTTGGGTTTTTTTTCAAAGAAACAAACCTGTACCTCGCTAGTAACGGTACTCATGATCAGTACCAGTACAAGTGGGTTACAGATTTATGTTAAGTATTTGAAATCCAAATCTGGAAGCAACGAGTATTGGTGCCAATTAGCCGTTGGCTCAAAACTGAACGGCTAGAAATTTTATATAAGCATTATGAACATTGGTATTTAAACCCCAACGTCTAGTAAACGACCCACTAATGTCCTAACTCTATAAATAAACCCTTGGACCCTTAGTTTGCATATAAGAAAAGAGAAGAAAAATTCCTAGAGTTATATTTCAAATTTCCACCATATTTGAAGAGAAGAGAAGTGTTTGCTGCCCTCAAATCTCTCTACGTTTTGTAAACTCCTTAATGTGTGTTGTTCATGCATTCACAAAGCAAATATCGTTCATTCTACGCTCTCAAATCGGTAATATCATTTATATATATTTGTTGAGAGGCTTAGGTATTTAGTTGTAAGATTTCTTTTGTCTTACACCTATTCTCTTATTTGTAACTGAGTTTGTTGCTCATTGGGTTGTAACAAACCCGTTGTTGTAATTGGATTGAGGTAACCCGCAAACTACCTCTTTTAGTAAATTGATTTTCTTGAGATTGAGGGAATCGGGTTAAAAATCCTAAGCTAGGAGGCTTAGGTAGTGGAGTACCCAAGTGAGTAGGGAACCACTATACATCTTGTGCCAATTTCTGTGATTATGATTTGTGTAAATCTTGTTATTACTGATATTTTGTTTGAGTATTTGTGTGCGTAGCTATCTTTCTTTAGATCCTATCACCTATCCTCATCTCCTCCTCCCCCTCCTACCTTGCCCCTCCTCCCCCTCTCCCTCCTCATATCCTCCTGCCTCCCCATTCCTCCCCTCATCCTCATAGTACAAAATGTTATATGCATTCTTGTTTGTTTCCCTTTGGATTATTTCAGAAGCGACAATTTTTCAACAAGGACCTTTGAACTTTGTGTTTCAGTGTATAACTAAATTAATCCATGGTGAACCATTCCTCCATATAATAAGAATGTTGCAGTTTCATGATTTGATTCCTAACAAGGCACATCCATTCATCTCTAAAACAAGCTTCTTTTTTCTCAAATTCACATATTTAGCAGATAGAAAGATCCTTAATGGAGTCTCTTTTGTTGTACCAATAGGAAGGAGTGCCGCGATTGTTGGAACTAGAAGCAGTGGTAAGCATTACATTTTTTTTCCTGCTTGGTAATTTTTATGTGTATGAATTTGTCTAAGTTAGCAGGAGATGTCAATGCTTTCTAGCATTGAAAATGTATATCGTGCCATCAATGGGCAAGAAAATTGGTGATAGCTACATTCAAGTGGTGATGAGTTTCTTGTTTTATGAGTTTGCTTGAGTTTAGGAATTTGTGAGATGGATATTTTACATTAATGCAATTACATTGGGATAAGTTTCTTTAAAACTTGCTAGGTTTGTAGAATATAGTTTGAATGTGTATTGCCTTGATGCTATAAGGCAAGAGGCCTTGAGACTAGTAGAAATGTCTAAAACTATGGTACTTGCACTATACTTGTTGGTTTTTAGTTATTTGTATAGATTGCATTCCCAGTTTTTTTTGCATCTTCTTATATGCTTAGGGATGTGGCCTGTGTTGTACTGATTCAGTATCGATTCATCATGGGGAAAGGTCCTTGATCCCTCAACAACATTCCCTAACCCATCTCTTTACTTCGTCTAGACTCTAAATTCACCAAATGTAGGAAGCCTCCAACACTTTCTTTTTTGTTCTATCTATTGGTTGCGACCTTTTTGAATCTCGTTGTGGACCATGTTTGCCAAAATTGCTTTTACTCTTGTTGAAATGTGTTGGAAAATATTTGATTTTTGAGGTAAAAGCAATTACCCAACATGGAATATTGCATACCAATCTACCTGCACATTGTTTGAACTCTCTTCATTTCCCCTCCTATACTTAAACTTTCATCAAAACCCCCTTCGATGGAGTAAACTACATGTAACGAATTTTTTTTCTCAAAAATGCATACTTAAATGGACATGTAGCTAGCCTAGTGGAATGGAACTATCATGCCACGTAAATAGTCTGCAAAGGGATAGGGGACAAGAGGGTGAAAGAAAGCATATGTTACCAAATTAATTGTGTTGCTTACTATAACTTTATAACTACATTCAAATAGAGCCTAGTTTAAGGGAAAAGAACAAGCCTTCGTAGTTATAGCTCTTGCTTTTGCTTCTTCATTATCTATTGTAAAGCACACATGTGCACTAGCTTCAGTTGCATCCCCTGCTGCATCCTTCCACATGGCTACTATCACTGAGCGCATTATACCAACTACAGCACCACCCAGAATCACTACTTGCACTTGTGTCACTCAGAACCATTTCTAATGTAAAGCCAGTCAAAAAATGGGAGCCATGCAGTTCTAATTAGATACATTTGTTGAGAAGGATTGGTGTTTAATGCTAATTCTAGTGGTTATATCCATAATCTCATACCACTCTACATCTAGGTTGTATCGTAAAAAATAATATTCCTTTTCATTTTATATATCTTATGAGTGGACACTGTTGAATCCCATGACCTTTTATTTTTTCTCCTTTTGCCATATGATTCAAAAATCTTGTTTGATGGTCTTCTTATTTGGCATCTAGAGATCTTTTTTATTTTTGTGGTTGTGGTATTGTTTTTAGAAAATTATTATTTTTTACAAAGTTTTTGGTTTAGATCATTGCTTCACATTTGTTTGATTGATGCATGAGATGGGTAGCATTATTCCCAAGTTACTATCTTTTGATTTTGTTGTATTACCTTTATTATTTTTTTTCCTCTTTATGAGCAGTCGTTCGCCAATTGGGAGGCCAAGGAGTTAAACACATCAAATGGATTGGATATCCCATCTGCATAAAAGCTGGAAGTGTCTCATAAGCTAGATACTGATTCATGTCAAAGTAGTGGACCTTAGAGCTTATGTTAGTGGAATGTTGTCCATTCTTGGTCTAATGATGTATCGTGGTTAATATGTGTGTAGGTTATGTAGGCTTTATATCTATTTTCCCATCTTTTGCAACTCATTGATGTAAGATTAGATCCTATGTCTAACATTTTTGTGGCTCGAAGCACAAACCATCATTTATAATGATTTTGTTCATGGTTACCAACGCATGTTGCCTGCTTTTCTTTGTGTAATTTTTGCATCTGTTTTATTTGTTCTTTGTGGATTGGCCATGTTGGTTACTTGGTTCTGTTTGTTTCTAGTTGCTTAATAAATGTGAGATACGATCCATTACATCTTACAATGTCCTTCCGTAGGTACAGGAGAGACAATCCTAATTTTCAGAATTTTTTTAAAAAATTACCTCTACCTTTGTCGTTGGTTTTTAAAATAACCGACGACAAAAAAAGATAAGTTTTTTAGCGAATGAAAGACTTTTGTCATGGCTAATTTTCGAAAGTGATGGCAAAAATAATTTTACCGTTGCTTGTATAAGTGACGGCACTTTCTTTTAAACGATGGCATAACTCAAAAATTTTACGTTAACACGGGAAAAAGTGACGTAAAGATGCCATTGCTTTTTTTATAAGCAACAACAAATCAAATTGGCATTGGTTGTGAAATGATAGCAAAAGATCCAATCCGTCCACTAGGTGAATGATATTTCGACATCAGATTTTCCTTGTAACTAACAGGAAAAAGAAAGAGCGACGCTACTTACATCGTCACTTTTTGGCATCGGTTAAAAGTGTTTTGCCGTTAGTTTTCAACCGACAGCAAAAGTGGAAATTGTTGTAGTGGATACATCATTTTTGTCACCCCTTCATTTTTTGATGATTGGCAAAAAGGGGGAGAAAAATAAAGAGGAAAATAGTCATATTTTTAAGGGGAGAATATATTGAGAGGAAGAATTGACAATTTGAATTTATTTCATTAAAAATGGCTAAAAATATATTTTTTTTAAATTTATCTATTTGAAAGATAGTTTTGTTAACACCAAAAAGGGGGAAATTGTTAGAACCATGTTCCACATCTTGTTTTACTGTTAACAAAATTATTTTAGATTAATGTTTGCAATTGAGTGATATTTCAGTGTGTGATAGAGATTAAGGCAAACAGAGCAAGATGATGAGGAGGCCATAATGACGATGACAAAAGATCATTTTCAGACAGGAGTTTATGCTATCAATTAGGTTTTTATTTTATTTTTAGAATGTATGCCTCTTAACAAAGAAACAAGAATTAGATCGTAAAAATCATATAGAGATAAATTAAGATAAAACATTATAATCATTCGATTTATTTCAAAGTATGTATTGTTTAAAAGATAGTTTTTTAATATTTAAAGTATTTGCAAAAATAGGCTAGTAATCAAGTTGTATTCATGTTTAAAAAGGTACTTGTTAACCCACAAGTACCAGTGCTCAAGTTTAATACCAGTACATGTGAGTTATAGGTTTTAGTTTCTTCAAAGAAATAAACCTGTGCCCTACGAGTACCAATACTCATGATCAATACCAATACCGTAGGCAACGAGTACCGAAACCCATGATCAGTACCGGTACAAGTGGGTTACGGATTTGTGTTAAATATTTAAAACCCAAATTTGGAAGCAACGGGTACCAATATTCATGATTAGTATGGGTACCCAATTGGTACTATCTATAACAAGTTAACTTAAAACACAAAACAGTATGTCACAAGTACTTGTACCAGCTAACCGTTGAGCCAAATCTAAATGGGTAGAATATTAATTTTGAGATCTTGAACATTGGGATTTAAACCCCAACGTCTAGCTAACAAATAACTAAAATCCTAACTCTATAAAAAGGCCTTTGGACTATTAGTTTACATACAAGAAATAGAAGAAAAAATACTAGAGCTATATTTTCAAATTTCCACCATATTCTTAAGAGAAGAAAAAGTAGTTTGCTATTCTTAATCTCTCTACACATTTGCAAATTCAACGACATGTGTTTCTCACACATATACAAAGCGATTCACGTCTTTCCTAGGCTTTCTAATCGATAATATCATTATAACTGTCATTGAGACGCTTAGGTGATTTTGTTGTAAGATTTATTTCTATCTTACACCTATTCTTATATTTTATTGAGCTTTTGCTCCTTGTTTGGGTTATAATAACCTGGCTTATTGTACTTGGGTTGAGGTAACCCATTAATTACCTCGGTTAGTATATTGATTCGCTTAGTGTTGAGGGAATCAGGTTAAAAATCCTAAGTTGGGAGGCTTAAGTAGTGGAGTACCCAAGTGAGTAGAAAACCACTATATATCTATGTTCATCTTTATGGTTTGAATTTTTGTGCAAATAATTTTTATTGCTAATATCTTAAATCTAGTGTGTTTGTACGTGTAGCATAGTAGCTTTAACATCCTACAATCATTAGATCCTTTACCTTCCTAATTAGTAGTTTATTTACATTAAATTTAAGGTTATCATGGACAAATCTTGGATTGGATTGAGGGGTTCAAATTACACCAGATATAAGGATGGAGTAATTTCATTCCTGGATTGGGCCTTTGATGATGATAGGAAGATATTTAGATGAGGAGAACAACTAGATAACATCTTTTGCCCATGCAAAAGATGTTTGTGGCGTCAGTTAAAATGGTTTTGTCGCTGGTTGCAAATGTCAAGTATGTTGTAGTAACGACCTGGGCTAAGACCCAAGTCTAATCGAGAAAAACTGACTTTAATAATGTGTTGGGTAATTCAACTTTTTGTGACATTCATCAAACAATCGCAATAAAGCATTGTTGACTGGTTTTTGTCCCCGTCAGCGACGCCAAAAAAATGATCTTTGACGACCGGCTTGCACTAAAAAGGGATTTTAAATGTTGTTATTGTAGTATATGTCACAAATACAAACTGATGTCTCGTCAATTTTATTTATATACTTAATTTTTACTACTTTACTCTAGGTCATTCACTGGGAGGCAGTTATTGATATACATACTCTCTAAGTCCAAAATTATTCTTTAATTCCAAAAATGTTGATTTTATTTACAAAAATGAATGAAAGAATCAAATAATTGCATGAATTGATTAATTATATACAAAAGAATGATTTAAAACACATTACAATGCTTGAAAACAAGTGTACACAAACAAGCATCAAAAACCATGTATAATTACTCTATGTTAATTATTTACAACTAATATAGTTAATACCTAAGTATAGGTACAAAAATAGTTAATAATATCTACTATACTAACTTATTATAACATACTAATATCTATAGTAACATATATAATATATACAGTAACATATATAAGTGTCGCTAAATCCTGAGTAAACTATATCCTTAACATAAGGTAAAATACTATCTATACTAACATATAATCCTATGTACAGTGACATAAATAAACATCAATGTATCCTTAGTAATATATTTACAATACGTAAGGCAAAAACTACTTATACTAACATACATATATATATACAGTGATGGATGAATCTGTCACTAAAGCTCTAAGTGTTATATATATATAAGAGCTCAAACAATACTACTATTTATACACTTGTATATACTATACTATATTATTTACAGTATACATTATTTATTTACATTATATTATATTATTTATATTTACACTTATCATATATTATACATGTACACATACACAACACAACTCACGTACACAACACACAAGGCACAGGGGGGTGAGCTCAACACTTAACCAATTTCTACTCGCTCTCCTCTTCTTAGTCGGTTCAGACTAGTGCAGTTTTAACTTTAACCTAAAAATTGGTTTAGTGGGCGAGCGGCCTTTTCGAGGGATACGTAGCACCCATTTCTGGGTGGGACATGACCTCTACTGGGGCCACCCTAGTTCATTATTAGGTCTATTTATCCGGTTCAATGCTCGTTAATGAGTCCACATAGGCCCACGCACAGTGCATGGCCTGCAGCCCAATGCATCGCACACTCGTATGCCATATCAAGTATCGAGAGAGGAGAGAGGTATATGTGTATAAGAGGGCACCCAACGCCTAACGACTGATCGGCCATAAACACAAAATCAATAAATAGCGCTGCGAGCACACGACCACTACCGATGTGGCACTAACAAGCACTCGCGTAAGCACTGTAGCTGTGCTCTATGCTATCTTGATTAGGCAATTTTGGCCCTCGATTTGAGGTTCATAATTTATTTTAAATTAAAATAAAGTATAGGATTACAAAGCCCTTACATAGGGCTACATAATTATATAATTTATTTACATAAATAAGTTATTTAAATATATAATAAAATTCACTAAAGTTTAAAGTTTATACATATTAAATTATATGTTAATTTATTAATTAAAGTATAAATTATTTAATTAATCATATAATTTACTTTATACAGAGTTAATATACATAATAAATTATTTATTACAGATTTTTAGGATATTTTATAAGCTTTATTTTAATTTATTTACAATTAATTACATGTTTTAAATGGTTTTACATATAAATAAACTATAAATACTATAATACGGTATAAATATGATATAAATAAGTTGAAGATACTTAGTATAATATAGTACAAGTATACACTATAATTTACCTTAGTATTAACTTGCATTACTAATTTATTTTATTTTAACTTGATAAATTATCCAGTTAACTTAATAACTTAATTATTTACTGTAAATATATAATTAAATTACGTTACAGGCAATATAATATTTATATTATATAGATAAATACGTATGAACAGTATGAGGTATAGATATGTACATATAAACATGTTTGTAGAATTACTTAGTTATTATACAATTAAGCTATATAAATTATTAGATAATAATACAATAAAGTTATATATACAATAAGTTATTCTAAATACTTAATTTAAGATGTATAATACATATATATGTTATTTATAGATATTTTGTACATATTGTATACTATATACATATAGCTTAGTTTTAATTACTATATACAAGTATATACATATCATACATGGTATTTATCAGAGTTTTTGAGTATTTTATTATTTTTATGGGTTATATATATATATTAGAGATAGGGGATGAGAGAGAAAGAATGAGATGAAAGAAAAGGAGATGTTTTCGGTGTTTTTGATATTTGATTATTTATTAAGTTCCAAGGTATACTAAACCATCGGCTAGTATGTTATACCAAGTTGGGGGTTTAGAATGCCTTGAAACTTAGTACACACCTAAAAATATACCAAATCCTAACTAAGACATATTTATTTTGTTTTTTTGAAAATTTTTTATGACTTTTATTTATTTACAAAGTTCACCAATTTAAGAACATGAAAGAGTTTTAAACAATGAACCTAAGGTCTTGAAAAGAGTTCTAGTGGTTGGAAGTAGGATATAGGCATCTAAACACATCCAACACACTATATGAAACATGTATGAGCAATTAAACCAAATTTTCACTTCAGATTTCATTAAATTCTAGTTTTGACAGATTGTACAAATGCAAATAGCTGATAAAAGATAAAATACTGAATTACAAGCACTTCTCATTGAATTTCAGTCAATTAAAAGCACATGAATGCTTGTTACATTATGTTCTAACACTACATAACAGGTCAACTCCAATTCAAATCCAATTCCCATCCAAAATCCACTCTAATCAGACCCCTTTCCAGTCAAAACAGTGGTTGAACTACTGCAAGAGACAAAGCAGCAGTAGCTGCTTAACTTTAGCAGCCAATTTAACTACTCAACTGCTCTGAAATATAGTAGCTGCAGCTACTGCTATTGTTATGGCTAGACAGTAGATAGGTGCTACAACAACTATTGCAGCCATTTTACTAGTAACTGGCTACTTCTTTGATCACTAAGATCAGCCCAGATCAGACCTACGAAGGTCTGATCTAAGGCACATGAAATCCATAAAACATTGTCCAAACTCCTTTAAAAATCCATTTCTGAAAATTTAAAATCCATATGACCAAGTCTCATCCTTTTTAATTCTCAAAATACCTTAAGATGATCTTCTCTCTACATTTTAGACTATGTGGAGAAGAAGATCACATTAGGTACTGAAATCACCTCAAAGCAATTCTAAATCTCCATTAAGACCTTGAAATCAGCATTTGTTTCTTTAAAAATTAGAGTGAAATCAGATTGGTATAAGAATTCATGTGGCCTTGTTTGGGCCTTTAATTTAGGATCATTCAGATTATTTGATAACCATGAGCTTCTAAACACTATATAACAGTGTTAGAACCTCAAATGATCCAATACAAAACATTGGATCATGGTTTAAAGTCTCAAATCAAACTCATTGCAATACACCCAATTAAGCAAATCCAAACTCGAATCACTCGATTAAAATCCCATTAAAATCAAATTGATTCCAATTCATGAGATTGGGCGTGAAAACAAATTCTAAAAGAATCGAGTGAATTAGTTTAATTAAAACCAAATCGGGAGGTCTTTGTGGATTTATGGAGTGAGTGGGAGACCCCCCAAGTGGATTTCAGGCGTAAATTCAGATCTAGAGGCCAAAGCTTCAGATCTGATTTTGACCTTAATGGATGGATGATCAATGAAAAAAATTGCGAGGAAATCAGAAGCAAATCGTGAAACATAGAGAAAGTTGTATGCATCGAAATGAAGGTAGAAAAACACCTCTCTGATCTGAATTGATCAGAGAGGGAAGAGGTCGCATCTATGCTAATCTACTCCTAAACTACACTAATCCATCAAACCAGTGAATTCTAACATCTAATCTACTCTTAAATTACACTAACACAATAATTAATCTAGAAAGTAGGAACTCTATCTAACAAACCAGGAAATCTATCTAAGGGAAGAAGTTGTCCAAGGTCACCAGCCGGCGGCTAATGACGACGAAAGTGGAGATCCTTCAGCTGATGAATATATCCAAGAGCCAACGGCTGGTCGACAGGAGGTGATCGACGAAGGGAGGAAAATGGTCTCTATCACCGACCATCGAGCAAGGAGGTAGGGAAGCTAAGGGAGTAGACGAAAGGAACCACTTAGGGGGGAGGGAGCTGGTTAGCATGCACGCAGCTCAGGGGAGCTGCTTAAGTAGGCAAATGAGTGAATGCGCTCACCGCAGAGGTGCGATTAAGTACCTAGGGCTTGGGCGATGGGGATGAGAAGAGAGGCGCACACGAAGTCCAAATCAAATCATGGCCGTTAGATGAGATCTGGGCAAGGTGGTGAACACACATGTCGAAGCGCGCAAAGCTTCGAATCAAGGATGGCCGTCAGATCATGGAATAAGAGATGGACTGTCGGGATTGAGTGAGTTCTTCGGTCACTACAGTGCTCCCATGCGACTACAAGTCTATTGGTGATTTTAGCATAGGCCCTTACAAACAAAGGGGTAGAACATTAGCACAAAAGCCCATAAGTGGCAAGAAAGCAATTCAGAGCAGTCCCTAGGATTTGTAAAGAGTCCCTATAGCTTTCAAAATGATCCCTGGAAGTTTTAATGTGAATAGAATGCATGTGAATAAAGGACCTAAATGTAAAACTACTAATGCAAGGTCCTAATGATGTCCAAACGCTACCAAGTTTTTATTGAAGCTTAACTAAACATTAAGAAAGTTAAGTTTACTTTTGATTTGAACTTTTGCGCTCAAATGTTTGTTCATTTTGCAAATGGATCATCATCCTATATTAATGAATAGAATATCTCATTTAATGACCTAATTTCGTGTTTTTAACATAGATTTGATGTTTTAGGTCTTTTTCACTATTTTCCACACTTAACCCATTTCATGTGTTAATTCAGTAGTGTTTAACCTAGTTTCTAACTTAACTTGAGCATTTTAGTTGTGATGAGCCACACCTCATCATTGGGTATAAGCCTCATAAACCCAAACAACCACCTAAAATCCTTAAGCCCAAGTTGGCCAGTATTAATTCTCGATCATTATATCCTACAACTCACTTGCATGAGTTTACGATGTGGAACTATATTTTGGGGGTGTTACACTTCTTCCAATGACAAGGTCAAATGATTCAAGTCGTACTTTGAATGATGCAATAGATATGAGGACATCTCATCTCTCATTGCTAAGTTCATGGAGATCGCTTCCACCTCATCTCAGTTCCACATTTATTGTGTTGAGGTTCTACAAAAGGCATATTTCAAGGTGTTGGCTAGTGGGTTGCTACCTAATGTATGTGTCTAGCTTGATTATGTTTAGCTCATTTTTCTTTTCGATAATTACCAAATGAATTAACTATCATATTATAAATTTCAACTTGTATGGAATGGTCGACCGATACTCATCTGTTGCATTAAGGTCTCTTGAAGACCCAAAGGCGATTAAGAGGAGGGGTAAAGCACCGCAAAATTGTCGTAGGATTGCTCGTAAGGTTCGTATGAACTCCAAAACCTACAAATGGCAAACATCATCATCTACTTTATGCTCTAGGAATGCTACTAACAATAAAAAGGTATTGGACCTAATGGTCAATGGTTTTTGTCACCTTTCCAGCATCCCCTACATCACACTTTATTTAAATATTATAGCAAACTAATTCTCTAACTGAATTCTAAATTGTTCTTCTAATTACCTACCGGTGCTTACCTAGTGCTCTCATAACATTCCCCAGTTATTATCATCACCTTTAGCCTTACTTTCATTTAACCAGAGATGACTCTAGTTGCATGGCTTGATCAACATGTTTGCCGCAACCTTTACAATGATTCTCAAGTCCTAAATGCATAACTTGAACCAGCTATCTACAGTGACCTTCATAATGATTCTCAACTCATCTGTTGAACATGGTTAAGCTATTTACCTTCTTCTACGTTAGTGAACATTAGGTAGATTGTATGAATTGCACTCTTTTAGTTAGGTGTTTGGATCTTCTATCCATTTATACTTTGTTAATTAAAAATGAAGTTCTTGTAGAATTTTGTGGCTTTGTCTTTGCCACTATTGGATTCCAACATTGTGGTGAGATCTATTTCTTATTTATATTTCACAAGTGTTTCAACCCCAGGCATATTCCTTCCTTCTTTCTTTCATGCTTAATAACCCCAGGCAAACCTTCTCATTGACAACATCCATCAGCCACCTTCGATTGTTACACTTTCATGGAATAAGAAAGTTTCCTATCCGTTCATAAGGGAAGCGTTCTATTTCTCTCTCTTCGTTTGCATAGATATATGGGCATGTATTTCCTTCTTCGAACGATTTCACGATGCTACATGTGATTTTTCGGATTTCACTTCAAGTAAACCTCCCATTTAAAGGTTCTCAATCTAGCCTCTCATGAAAGAAATAAAATAGGCTCCATTGCTAATTACAAACACTATGAGTAGTTATATCTTATAAAGTTCCAGGTTTTAAATCTAAATGGAAGTGGATGTTAAGTGATTACCTTTGGAGGCAACTGTAGAGTAACATGGGTTGAAAGAAGGATCACATTGCTTTCCACTCTCTTTGTAGTCCAAGCCACCTGTATGCACCAAATGTTTTCTTAGCTGCTTACTAAGTTAGGAAATCTCTTTGGCATAATGGTCATTTCAGATCCATACTAAATTTACCACTACGAAATAAATGTGTTATGTACATCTCTATACAAGTAACGGTTTTGATAGTTGTATTCTTTTTTGAATTCTTCTAAGTAGCCAAAGTTGGCCTTTCCTAATCATCAAATGAAATCAAGCCATCTGCAACTCCAAATAAGAATGATTTAGTTTGTCTATATTACGATGAATGGTAGGTTCTTGATGGGAACATCATCATGAGCTATAACTAGATCAGTTTGATTTGATTAAGTTAATAAATGCTTTTACATAACCATCAAAAGGCCATAATATATTGCAAATCCTTTATAAGAGAAATACAAGAAATCAGGGTTAAAACTGTAATTTTACCATCATATCATGAATGCAAAATAGCCGCGGGTTTCTCCAGGGGTTAATTAAGGGTCAAATTATCTTAAGAATCTAACAAGTGGGTTAGTATAGACAAATAAGGGTTTTCATGCATTTCAGGAATAAAATGACTTCTGAAACCCTAAAATCATACCTGCGTAATTAACTGAGGTTTTGGTTAAGGTAAAATTTACCTAAACTCTCTAAAAATCATATAAAAATATTCTCTAGGGTTTGGTATGCTTGATATGACCATTGGAACCCGTCTTGACCCAAAATAGAGTCTCAGTTAGACATTTGCCCTAATTTGGGTTCTTGCATAAATTACCTAGTCAAAATAGGTCAAAACCAAAATCCAACTTTACCACTGGATTCCTTAGGGCTAAATTAGGTTTGTACCAAAATTTGGGTCCAATCTGAGATCATCTTAACCTAGTTTGCAATTTGGTCCTGCTAATTCTTTTATCTCACTCATACCCCTAACTTTTGAATTTCTTACAAATAGCCCCCAAAATTTGTCATCTTCCTCACAAAAAGGTCCCTACCACCCTAGAATCCTAATCCTACAACTTCGGTGACCTTTGATTGAAGAGAACTCCTCTTATCAATGAATCCCTTCCAAAATTAGAAGGGAGATTCTTTATGGAGTCCTCTTTCCAATGAATCCGGTCTTGAGCCCAACAACCTTCCCAATCGCTCATGCAAATGCATGAGAGATTTAGGTATCTTTCGAGTTTCCTACTGCGGCAACCATCCAAGCTTAGGAAGCTTCCTAAGCTCTAATCACCCTCTAATGGCCTATATAAGACTCCCCAGGGCAGACCGTTTCGCCCAAGCTCGATTTCGACCAGAAATTTCCCACATTCCTCCTTCCTTTCCTGTCGAAAGGCTCCTCGAGTTTCCAGCGATCCTCTCCGACTTCTTTCATCGTCTGACCGTAATACCGACGGTAAATCCTCCTTCCTCGTCTTCCTCTACGTTGAGTAGTACCAACCGGCACCTCTATACCTTTCGCCCTCACCATCCTACCCCTATCGGAGTCATCTTCGCCTCCGGCATCGGCCATACTAGAACCGGTGCCAACTCCACTCCCCGTTGTCCGCTACTTACCCAGATTGCTTCCTTAGCTCCACTACTCCACAAATACACCGTTGATTACACAGCAAAAATACACCTACAATTGTGCCATCTTGTGCTATTTCCTAGCATTGCTAGTGCATATTAGGTAGCCCGATGTAAACACATTTACACTACTTAAAATGTCTATTTATGCATGTTCTTAAGCATAGGATTGCATTTCATGATATAAATATTGCATAACATGCATCATCTCGCATTTAGAGTAGTTTGAATAAAATGGAGGTTAATTATCTCCTTTTATGTGCTTGGACAAGGCAAACATTTTATCGGGGCCTCGGATCAAAGATCCAACTGTATGGATGTGATCAGGGCGACGATTGGAGTTCAGCGACTCCAAGATCCGTAGCATCAGATAGAGACCAGGGAACCCTAGAAGATCATGGGCCAGGATGGTGTAAATCCACACTTCAGATGACAAATCCGACCGCACAGATGAATTCGGATCGATGATCGCAGCCCAACGACACAAAAATCGAGTCAATCCGACATCCGTGGCACCATCTACAACTTCCAGAAGATGGACGGCCAAGATGGCGCCACGTGGCGCCATCTCAACCGCCCAAACGGCCGCTGGCATTTTGTGAAGGCCCCCGCCCGATCGCTCTCCGCCGTCAGATGGAGATCCAACGGCTGTGGCCGCCCGGCGCCTAAAACGTGTGCTCGACCATCCGCGCCCCGCAGCGCAGCGGTCGAGCGCGCTTACGCGAGCGTGGGGCGCGGGTTCGAGCCGCGGTGAGGGGATTGAAGGCGCGGGTAATTGAGGCGCATGGAGCGTCGGATGGAGATCGTGTGGTCGCAGGCGCCAGATAGCGCCGACGCGCGATTGGACGCCCCGCGTAACGCGCGATCGCACGCGCAGGCGGGCGGGTTGCAGCGGGCGCGGACGCGATTTAAGCTGTCCGATCTCGCGATCGGACGACTGAAAAGCGCTGGACGTGCGCGAGCGTTGAGGAGCAGGCAGCCGAGGAGGCGGGCGTGGGCGCGGCGGCGACGGCCACGTCGGGGCTTTAGTGACGGATTTATCCGTCACTAAAGACCCCTTATTTATTATTTTGAAGATGTAATGTCCATTTTGCCCCCACTCCTTGCAACTATAAAAGGAGACCCCCTCCATACGAAATTCTCATCCCTTCTTTCTCCTCTCTACCCCTCCAAAGCTCAAGAGAAGCTTGTCCCACACCCGGGATGCTTCTCGCGAGATAAAGTCCAATTTTCGTTCCCCTTCGGAAGTGGATCCCGCGACGACGACGGTGTGCTGCTTCGTTCCCGTTCTTCTGCTTCGTCCTCCTTCATCCCGCTTCGTTCTCCTTCGTCCAGGCGTCGTCCCGTCCGACTCGTCCTCCAAGCAACGGTCGAGGAGGATTTCTCTCTCCCTATTCTTTTTACCGCTTTCTAATATAGATTTACTGCTTTCTAGATTAATCTACTCGTCCTCCAAGCAATCGTCGAGGAGGGCATTTCTCTCTCCATTCTTTTAATGCTTTCTAGAGTAAATTTATCACTTTCTAGAGTAATTGTTTTATACTTTCTAGTTGTAATAAACAATCTCTTCAATACAAAAATTCCTTGTTTATTCTACATCTCATTTTGATTTCTCTGTGTAATATTCTCTTTCTCTCTTACTCTCTCTCTCTTCTATTTATTGTAAATAATTAGATGGTTCTAAATTGAATTATTCTGTAACAAATAAAAAGAAACGCGTAGTTTTTAAATCAAACGTCTGCCTCCCTGTGTTCGACCCGGAATTTTAATTTCGGTATAAATTTTATTTGTTGAACACGAATTCTTCGCTTTCGAACTACAACGACAGGTTTTCCAAAACCAAACACGTTAGCGTAGGTTCGTAGCGTTCAACATTTTGGCGTCGTTGCCGGGGAGGCAACGATTTTTTATTTCTCTTCGCGTTTTGTAACTTACAAATCATTTACCTCACTTTTCTCCTTTCTTATTGTAATTGCAGGTACTCTTTTGAGATAAGCAAAAGCGGTAGATTGGAGTAAAGTGCTATGGAAGGTTTTGTAAGTTATTCCCCATTCTTTCCCCCTCCATAGATTTCATTCGCCACATTGAATCCAAATTCCAATTAACCTAGGTGTTTGCATAAATCCTAGGAATAGTTTGGTTGTTTGGATTCTCACTCACATTCATTCCACCTTCATTTATAAAAAATAAAAAATAAAAAGATAATTTTGTGGGGTAATTTTCAACAAATACACAATGTACACCCACATTTAAAGGCACTTAACCGAATTGATTTGTTTCTACTCAACCGGGTTCTGATCTGTGGGACCGGTACACATAAAGCAACACATAAAAGAGTAGAAATCATTCTAGGTTAACCATCTTTGTGTGCCTAACTTAGTGGTGCATTTGTGGCCAATTGTTTGAGTTGTTTGGGCCGCGCCACTTCAAATACAACAAACTCATCAAGTAGCTGCCTATTAGGTTCAACTCTTAGGGATTTACCAGGAACTCCACATTCTTTTTAAGCTTTAAAGGAAAACATCTTCACATGTGCTTGTAAAACTTGGTGTGCCAACGAAACTTGATTGAAAACACCTAAAGTTGAATCCTAAAAGCTACTAAGCAATATTTGAATCTTAAAATTCACCACATCAAAAACAATCTTGCTTGAAAATCACTGGTTGTGCACTCATACACAAATCAATCAATCATTAAGGGCACAACCCATTTAAAGGGCCCATCCATTCCAAAGCACATTCAAACCTAGCCCTAAATAAAACAGAGTAGATGTTGGCCTTAAGGATTGGACTCGCTCTTCAGAACCCAGAATGAGATTATTTTCGATTAGTCTGTTTCTACTGTTCAATCTGATGTCTAGCTAGGGGAGCAGAGTCAAACGATCGCGGCTGGGGGGTACACTAGGAACCAGAGGTGCAAGCTGAAGGAAGAACCTTCTCCCCAATCCCTCCTTCTAACTGGTTGGATTGAACAGACAGAAGTAGATCAAATCGTTCCTTTATCTCAAGACGGGTTTTGAGAGTCTGTAGGTCTTTAGGCTAACCTATTTAAGGACAGGTTTGATTGTTTGTATTGCAGGGCACCTTTCTTCCTCCCGTGTATCATGAATCCTTCCACATATTTCACGCATTCCCGCTCTTTCCCTCCTGTTGTAAATTATCCTCAACATGACGATTATCCCAACTCATATTGTAATCAACCATCAGTTAGTTGGGATAATTCGGATTGGGGATACAATTTCGAACCCCCGTGTTTAGGGTCTAACCCTGAACACTTTGATTCTGATTTTTATCCTTCTCAAAGCTACATCGATTATAGATCGTCCTCCTTTCATGAACAACCTAATACGATCTACAATCAAGAAGGATACACTGATCCTTACCCATCCTCTGATTTCACTGCCTTTAGGTCATCACCATCTTTTGAACAATCTGAAATGACCGATTATCAGGATGGGTATAACGAATCTCAATTCGTTAATTCCTCTACATTGATGTCAAACCCGCCCAATCCTGAACCAACTCATTTGGTTCAGGTTAACCAGGTTCAAGATAAAGTTCTGGCTAACTTGAGAAATATCATTCAATCTTTAGAAGTTCAGCCAACACCTTGCATTGAGAGATTGGAGCCCCTGATTCAGATGATTGATGATTTAAACAAGTCTTTGTTGGATTGGCTCCAAGACTTTAAGGATAAGAACCGGGGTGAGTTTCTACTTGGGAAATTAGTGAAATTGAGGATGAGATTCGTGGTTGCTTTGATTCAATCTTGGGATGATTCCCAGGATGAACCCTCTTCAGGAAAGCCAATGACAGAACCTGCTCAGGCACCTGTTGGGGGGGACACTTGTTACGAGGCTGACCAGATTGAATTAAAGCAACCAATTAAGGATGACCTGATTTCTTCACCTGAGATCCCTGAGTCGGGTTACGAGAAAACGTATGTCTCCTGGGAACACAAAGTGACAACTGATTTTGGGACATACATTGATACGGATCCTGATTTCTTTGATGGTGAAGATTCAAGTTGCGAAGTCTCACACGAGTTTTCAGATCACGATTTTTGTGAGATGATTGGGCCTGAGGAATCTGATAGATCATTTGATAGCCCAATAACTGAGGAAACTAATCTTATTAGGGCACATGATACGGATCCAGAATTGCATTTTCTGGAGGAATCAATTCAATGCCCTGATTATCAGTTACACCCTGTTGAGCTTATTGATGATTCTAATTCTGAGATAATTAGACCCAAGTCAATTTTGATTCTGCCACATCATTTAGACTTGGAGATTCCAGACGGGGTGATGAATATACAAGAGGTCTTGGAATTTGATACACTTAATGAGGAGGATAGGAGCGGGGAAGTTCTGATTTGGGAAGTTAATTTTGGAGGAAATGGAAGATTGAGTCGAAGGGTTCCATTTAAGCTGAAACCATCAAATCAGAACCCTTACGACATTTGTTTCGAGGATGTTCAACTCAAGCACACGTTCAACGATTATCCTTTTGAGCTTCAATTCTCTGTAACCCGACATTTTGGCCTTGGGTTGCATCCTCATAAATCGCAGGCCCGACCCCACTTGCATTCTGATTTTAGGTTTTGGGTAATTTTTATCCAGAACCTAAGATATTCTCGATTATGGGGGATGGGTCTGCACCACAATCTGGTCCACATCTGTGGACCGCTGTTGATAGGTCAGAGGATTCTTCTGTTTATATTAATTCTGACCTGCACTTGTGAATTCTTCATTTCTTTTCTTTATATAGTGTGCCTAGCTGAAGGCACTAAACTCAACACATATACAGTTCTTTTTCGTTTTCATCTCGGAGTGGACATGACATTCACGCAATTCAGGTACTTTCTACGCTTTTCCACTCTGTTTTATGTCTTTTTAATACAATGAGGACATTGTATTAGATAAGCATGGGGGGGTGGATATTCATCTCTGAATTCATTCGTCAGCTCCGTAGATTTGTTTATTTTCTTTTATAAAAAAAAAATTCGGAATTAGGAAAGAGAATTTGGGTTTAAGAAAATTTTCAATCTTAGGAAATACTACATTATGATTTGAACACAAAGATCCTTCAGGTTTTTGGACTTAATCAGCTTGTGTATCTACTAAAATGTGGATTTGTCGTTCGAGTTCTCGCCATCTTAATTCTTTCGTAATTGGAATAAATAAGTTTGGGTGATAAGTACACGACTTATCAACCCGCCCTCTGATTTGAGGGAACTTCAAGTCTTAAGCATCTACACACTTTCTTTGCACTAACTCGTTGTTCGACGATTTTTACGGAAATTGGATAGCTAATAAACCTTCTAGGGTGATATGGCTGGCAAGTTATCGTGGGTAACAGCCCATAGGTAGGTTGTCCAGAGCCCAATCACTGGATCTTTCTCTTTTTTTCCTGCCCTTAGGTAAATCTTAGACCAGGGAAGCCACCTATTTAAAAAAAAAAAAATCAAAAATAAAAGGAGAAAAGAACAAAAAAGAAATAAGCCACACTTCGCCGCACGAGTATGGCTGGCAAGTTGTCGATGGTAACAGCTCATCGACAGGTTGTCCAGAACCCAGCTCAGTAAATGCACTAAAAATTCCCAAAACACTTAGGAAGAAGCGGAGAAGTAGAATAAACCGGGGAGATATACACTGGATTCACCCTTGTGTTGACCCCGTAAAAAAATAAAAGTAGGGAGAAAGCTACCGGTTGTAAAGATACACCTTTAGGTAGAATTCTTTTTGAGGTCACCTAGAGGCGTAGAAATCCGAAGTCCGTCCTAATTGCCGATCAACGAGTCTATCACAAATCACAATAAGATGCTTAAAGCTTAGGGTTCTCATCAAATCTTGGGTGAGTTGAATGGCCGTAGAAAGCCACTCTTAAACCCTAAAATTTGAAAATCCAAAAAAAAATTAGAAAAGAGTAAAAAAAAAAAAAAAAATTTTTCTTTGAATAAGGCGAGGGCTTGAGGCGGTCTGCATTTTGGTTAATACCTAGGCACTGTTGTGTCTTTGAAAGTTCAGTTCCTAAGTAGACAATTTCTTAATGATTGAAAATAACTCAGGTCCAAATAATCTAACCTAATTCTTTTATAAATAGCATATAGTTTTTGCTAGGGACTAGCAAAAGATAGGCATAGGGGTATGATGTAAACACATTTACACTACTTAAAATGTCTATTTATGCATGTTCTTAAGCATAGGATTGCATTTCATGATATAAATATTGCATAACATGCATCATCTCGCATTTAGAGTAGTTTGAATAAAATGGAGGTTAATTGTCTCCTTTTATGTGCTTGGACAGGGCAAACATTTTATCGGGGCCTCGGATCAAAGATCCAACCATATGGATGTGATCAGGGCAACGATTGGAGTTCAACAACTCCAAGATCGCACTAATCAGGCATCCGTAGCATCAGATAGAGACCGGGGAACCCTAGAAGATCAAGGGCCAGGATGGTGTAAATCCACACTTTAGATGACAAATCCGACCGCACGGATGAATTCGGATCGACGATCGCAGCCCAACGACACAAAAATCGAGTCAATCCGACATCCGTGGCACCATCTACAACTTCCAGAAGATGGACGGCCAAGATGGCACCACGTGGCGCCATCTCAGCCGCCCAAACGGCCGCTGGCATTTTGTGAAGGCCCTCGCCCGATCGCTCTCCACCGTCAGATGGAGATCCAACGGCTGTGGCCGCCCGGTGCTTAGAACGTGCGCTCGACCATCTGCGCCCCGCAGCGCAGCGGTCGAGCGCGCTTACGCGAGCGCGGGGCGCGGGTTCGAGCCGCGATGAGGGGATTGAAGGTGCGGGTAATTGAGGCGCGTGGAGCGTCGGATGGAGATCGTGCGATCGCGGCTCCCGATAGCGCCGACGCGATATTGGATGCCCCGTGTAACGCACGATCGCACGCGCAGGCAGGCGGGTTGCAGCGGGCGCGAATGCAATTTAAGCCGTCCGATCTCGCGATCGGACGGCTGAAAAGCGCTGGACGTGCGTGAGCGTTGAGGAGCGGGCAGCCGAGGAAGCGCGTGTGGGTGCGGCGGCGACGGCCACGTCGGGGCTTTAGTGACGGATTTATCCGTCACTAAAGACCCCTTATTTGTTATTTTAAAGATGTAATGTCCATTTTGCCCCCACTCCTTGCAACTATAAAAGGAGACCCCCTCCATACGAAATTCTCATCCCTTCTTTCTCCTCTCTACCCCTCCAAAGCTCAAGAGAAGCTTGTCCCACACCCGGGATGCTTCTCGCGAGATAAAGTCCAATTTTCGTTCCCCTTCGGAAGTGGATCCCGCGACGACGACGGCGTGCTGCTTCGTTCCGGTTCTTCTGCTTCGTCCTCCTTCATCCCGCTTCGTTCTCCTTCGTCCAGGCGTCGTCCCATCCGGCTCGTCCTCCAAGCAATCATCGAGGAGGATTTCTCTCTCCCTATTCTTTTTACCGCTTTCTAGTATAGATTTACTGCTTTCTAGATTAATCTACTCGTCCTCCAAGCAATCGTCGAGGAGGACATTTCTCTCTCCATTCTTTTAATGCTTTCTAGAGTAAATTTATCGCTTTCTAGAGTAATTGTTTTATGCTTTCTAGTTGTAATGAACAATCTCTTCGATACAAAAATTCCTTATTTATTCAACATCTCATTTTGATTTCTCTGTGTAATATTCTCTTTCTCTCTTACTCTCTCTCTCTCTTCTATTTATTGTAAATAATTAGATGGTTCTAAATTGAATTATTCTGTAACAAATAGAAAGAAACGTGTAGTTTTTAAATCAAACGTCTGCCTCCCTGTGTTCGACCCGGAATTTTAATTTCGGTATAAATTTTATTTGTTGAACACGAATTCTTCGCTTTCGAACTACAATGACAGGTTTTCCAAAACCAAACATGTTAGCGTAAGTTCGTACACGTTCAACATAGCCATAGTTGCATTTATAAAAATAAACGCATGCATGCACTTATTTGAGAGGGGAGGAGAGTGAATAAAATGGCCTTGAAATTAACGTTTTCCTCAAGTTCTACCTCGCAAAATCTCCATCTTTATTTTTTATTTCTATTTGTCTTTGAATTTCTCCGTGCGGCTGCAAGGCATGGTAGCTTCTTCTTCGCGCCATTCCCTACAACAGCTTGCCCTGCAGCCGCATGCACAGCCACGGCGTGGCTGTGCTTGCCTCCTTCCTCTTTAAAAAGAGCACAGCCCTCTTCCTTGCGGTGAGCCTGGTGCACACAAAAAAAACACAGACAGCACCTTCCTTCCTCCAGGTTGTCCCCTCCCCTCTCCCCTCCATACGCAGCCTCTCCTCCTTCTAAGGAGCTACGCTGCGGGCAGGAGCAGCTCACAGTGGTGCACAACCACCACTGTGAGTCCCACCACCACCCAACTAAACAAAGAGCCGGTGGGCGTGGTGGTTCACCGCCCTATTTCGTCATTCCAAGCCATTTCCGCCGTTGCTGCAAAGTCAAGCTTTGAAGCTCAACCACAGCTACAGCAAGGCACCGGCCACCTCTCACCCGCACGCAAACCACCGCGCAAGCTAGTAGCCGGCACAGCCCCTTCCGTGCGTGGGCCAGCCCACTGCACAACGCCCGCGTGCGCTGAACCGCCAGTAACCGGTCACGCGAGCCGAGCGCGCACTGTAGCCACTATTCACGCTAGAGAGTGCGACACTGTGGCTACAATGCGGTGATCGGAAAGTTTCTCACTTATCCAGTCATCACGCGCTCTCTCTTCGCGCTGCAACCGTCGCCAGCCCGCGCCCACGTCTCTCACCGCGCGCTCTCTCTCCGCGCTGCGACTGTCGCCAGCCCGTGCCCGCGTCTCTCCCCGCGCCCGATCCAGCGCCCGCTCTCGCGTCTGCACCCGCCCGCTCCAGCGCTCGCTCTCGCATCTGCACCCGCTCACTTCAGCGTCCGCTTCTTCACCGGCACCCGCCTCGGCACGCAGCACGATGCGCTGTGGTCCCTCCCTCGTGCTCTGGCGTAGAAACTTCCTCTATAGTTTTATTATTTCGTCGTAGTATAGTATAGAGGGAGGTGATTACCAGTTTAATACAATTTGTTACTCGGAAATAAAGAGTTCCCGAGGTCGAACTCAGGGAGCAAGTTGTATTCTAGGGGTACAAGTTTCTTTTACAAAAATAAAGAAAGAGAGAGAGAATTTGTTGGCTTTTCTTCTTTTCTCTTTGCTTCTCCTCTTCTTCCTTCTCAGATCTTCTGCTCTCTTCCTTTGTTCTTCTTCTTTATCTGCAGTGGTGATGTTCTTCTTCTTCTTTCAGCTGTTTCTGCTCGTCTCTTCCTTTTTCTTCTGCAGAGCGGTCCTGTTCTTCTTCTTCTTTCTTTCTTCTTTTCCTTTCTTCAGATCTTCTCGTGCTCTTCTTCTTCTTTCAGTTGTTTCTGCCCTTGGCCTCTCTGTGTTCTCCTCTGCCTCGCCTTCCTTCTCCTTCTTTGCCTTCAGGACGTCGTCTGATTTTCCAATCAGACGACTTAAACCGCCGCTGCAACAGTACTCCTCCTTCCTTCAGCTTTCGTCGTCCTTCTTCTCTTTCGCCTGTGCCTGCACACTTCAAAGCTCTCGTCAGCGGGAAAAAACCTATTCTACCCTCCCCCCCCCCGCATTTCTCTCTCACAGAAGTCGCTCTTAGGAAAGCTCTCCCAGAGCTGCCGGGTAGTCGGGTACGGGTCGCGCCCGGGTCCAGGCCCACCGGCGTGCGTGGTGGGCGAGGAGTGCAGGTCAGTCTAAGTCGGGTCGTGCCAGGTTCGCAGGGCGTGGTCGCGGACGAGGCCGGGTCGAGCGAGTGAGAGAGAGGGACCTCACCCCGTGCTCAGGAGGCAACGAGCATAAGGCACTTTTTGCCTTTATGCGGGCGCGCTCCTCTGAAAGGTTACGAGGTCGGACTAAATGTCCCACCCCAATTTGGGTGCCTGCGCGGAGGAAGCAGCGGCAATCGAGGCGAAGCGCGGGGGCTTCGCGCGAGAGCTTCGACTCGACTGCAGCCTGGTACTTCGCGAAGACGCCTCGCACTGTCTGGGAGCGTGACCTGGGCGTGGCGCACCTGGGGCAGCAGGTGAAGAAGCTGCTTCGCTTCAACAATGGCGGCGACGAGTGCAGGTACCTGCCTACAGAGAAACGGCCTCTCGGCCCAATCAGAAACGCGGAGGACCTTCGCCGTGGCACGGCGAAGGTGGTCAGGGGGTGTGCAGGTGGCGGGGCGGAGCCTAAGGGCTGCCCTAGGTCGGACTGTGGGTCGGGAGATGGGTTTGTTCGGTGGAGTTGCAGAGGGTGATTTGGGAGAAGTGGAAGGGCGGAGGTTGATCAGGGTGAGGAGGCGGAGGTTCTGCGGTGGTCGGCGAGCCGTGTGGGTTGCTGGAGTGATGGGAGCGGGTCGCCGGAGCAGGGGCCGGAGGTGGAGAAGGTGAGGGCGATTGGTCGGATCGGGGTAACAGTAAAGATGTAAAATGAGGAAAAGGAAGAGGGGAGAAAGAGGAGTTCTACCTACTTAGCAGGATGAGGAGGGGCCGGAGCGGGCGACAGTCGTATCGACTGTCGCCGGAGAAGAAGATGCCCGGGGGAAGGGGCGGCGGCGAGCAGAGGGCCGGAGAGGCGCCAGCTGGGTGCGGCGTGGCGCGGGAAGAGCAGGGGAAGAAGTCTCTGCTGCTGGTATTGCGGCAGAGCGAAGAGGAGGAGGAGGAAGAACCGCCGGAGCTGGTGGGCGTCTGCCGGAGTGAGAAGAGAGGAAAGTTGGGGGTTTTCTCCGTCAGATCCGAGCTGGGAAGAACGGTGGAGCGACGGGGGTATTTATAGGGACCGAATCAGGGAGGAAGGCGGAGGGAGACGACGTGTCTCCCTCGCAGGAGGACGCCGGAGATGGAAACCCATACCGTCCGTGCGTTCGCACGGCCGGTATGGTGGGTTACAGCGACCAGGGGGTGTCCCTGCGACGGCTGACGACGTAGGGCACCCCCGGTTTACTTGCCAGACTCTCCCCCTCACCCTGCGCGGCGCCATGCTCCGCGCAAGGTCGCCGGAGCATGGTGCTGGCAGGTTTTGCAGGGAGGACCTGAACGCAAAGAACGAAGGAGAGTTAGGGGCCAAAATGCGAGGGTTCAAAAGTTGAGGGCCAAAAAGTAAATATATGAGGACCAAAGTGTAAAGTTGGTCAAGAAGGTTTCTTCTTAGGCTCAAGTTTTTATACATTACTAATTAGGACCTAAGGAATCTGATGGTGAATTTTATTTCTAGATTAAACCTTGTTTGACTGATTAATTTACGCAAAAACCCAAATTAAGTTATCAATTGGGTATGGTTCTCAATGTAGGTCAAGATGGGTTCCTAAGGTCAAATTGAAGGTTCTAAACCCTAGAGATTATTTTTCTATGAATTTTAGAGGGTTTATTCCATTTTTTCTTTGCCTTGAACCTCGTGAATTGAAATGGGTTTATTTTAGGGTTACAGATTATCATTTAGTTCCTTGGAATTGCTGTAGCCCTTGCCAGATCATCTCATCCCACTTTTATTCTTATTAGGTTGCGTTGACCTATGTTTGGACCCTGAATTACCCTGTATGCAGATTATACTGGTAAAATTGCATTTTTACCCCTTATGACTTGTTTTCTCCTTAAACTCAGAATTCTCTGAGTTAAGCCTTTCCTTGAGTTATGTAGGAGCTTTTATCCTTCGTATTAGGTCAAAATGAGCTAGTTATGGCTCATGATGAGGTTCTCATCATACCCCCATGCCTAGCTTTTGCTAGTCCCTTAGCAAAAACTTAAGGTTTCAACCCTTGTTGTAGACCATGAAGTTCTTAATAGCTTTAGATAAGTGTTTTTTCATTTGAGCTCAGATTAGGTTAGAATGCTGACCATAGGCCTAAAAGGTACTCTAGTACCAATCAAGATCCAAATCTGTCTAGCCTTAGCCTCAGTCCTTAGCAAAGGTTTTTAAGGCCCACAAGAACTAACCTAAGGTTTATTGGACTTTGTGGTTAAAGCACCCGTGCTTGAAATGATTTTAGCCCTGGCTCAGTTCGCAGTGCGTTTTGTAAGAGAGAGATAGAAAGTTATTTTGTTTGGAGAGTTTTCTCTCTCTTTTTTTTTTTTTTAGTTCTAGCCTAGGATTGGCTTTTCAACACGGTCTGTATCAGATTCCTTGCCCCATCATCAATCCTCAAGGGTTCCTGGCGATCGATGCTTTTAGATAGCACCGCCCATGGCAACCCCCGGAACCCTGGCTATTGAGATTTCGAGATAATCCCATCCATGGTGTTCCGTGGCTGAATTCAGACCCTGGCAATTGACACTTCGAGATAATGCCATCCATGGAATCTGAACCAGCAGAGTGCTTACATGCCCCCAGTAGGATATGTAAATATCCTAAGAGACAAGCACCGAGGAGATGATATTTTGTTACGCATCTTCGAGGGGATTTCCCGTCTCTCCGCGCTGGGAACTCGTCCAAATCAACTTGTGTTGATCGGCCGCTCCTATTCTAGGTGTTCTTTTCAGAATTTTACGACGCTTCTGCGTGATTCTGATTTTTACGCTTACTGAACCAGGCTGTGTGTGAGGTTAGGGTGCTTAGGTTACTGAGTCCCGTAAACCAAAAATTAGTTAACGAGGCCAAATACTTCCTAAGCCTTAGACCTAATACTTCAGCTTTTCATTTTCCTTAACCTCTTGAGGAGTGTCCAGATCTTAATGGGTACTAAGAGTCTATTCAAGAATGCCTAAGGTTTGCATTCTTACTAATCTCATTGTGCACTTTTCAGTTATTTTCTTGAATGAGGTCTAGAACTTAGGTTAATTCCTTAGTTCCTTACTAATGACTATCACTTTTTTCTCATAATTTTGCGCTCCTTTTTCATTTTGTTTCTTTTCTCCTTCTCCTTCACAAAATTTCCTTCTCCTCTCTTATTCTTTTTCGAAAATTTTTAATTTTTATGGTGTTTTTGGCATATGTGAATTTTTTTGTTTGAAACCTTTTCTTACCAGTTTTGCACTTTCATACCCCCCCATGCCTAAGATTTGCAATGTCCTCATTGTAACCTAGGGGGTTTTTATTTAGCTTAGTTCATTCCTTAAGACAGAAATTTGGATGCGTGAATGGGTCGGGTTGAATTTTTGCGGACGATTTCTAATCCCAGATGCAAGCATCTGAGGTGGGGTCGGCTGTCTACAAGGGTGAACCTTAAGTGCAAAAAGGTGTCAGAAAAAGTTTTGGATTTTTAGGAAAATGACGGGTTGCCTCTCGTTAAGCGCTGAGTTTTACGCCATCGGCTGGGCGCAATAAGCTCAAGGGGAATGGAGGATATAAGATGCTTCAGCCAAATCAGTAGAAGTTACATCAATGAACGGCTTGAGTCTCTGACCGTTCACGATGAAAGGTTCAGAATCGTGGCTGAGTGGACTGATTTCGATTGCTCCATTTCCAAAAACCTGTCGGACCAAATATGGTCCGACCCACTTGGATCTCAGTTTTCCTGGGAAGAGTTTTAGTCGGGCATCAAAGAGTAGGACCTTCTGACCAGGATGAAAGATCTTTCTCGAGATGTGTTTGTCGTGGAAGGCTTTAACCCGCTCCTTGTAGATTTGCGAGTTCTCGTACGCGTCTAGGCGTAATTCATCGATCTCGCTGATTTGGAGTTTTCTGTGGGTCCCAGCCTTGGAAAGATCTAGATTACAGTTCCGTACTGCCCAATAGGCTTTATGCTCCAGTTCTACGGGAAGGTGGCATGCCTTTCCGTACACCAGTCTAAAGAGAGACATGCCCAATTGGGTCTTGTGGGCGATCCTATAGGCCCACAATGCTTCCGGAAGTCGGGACGACCAGTCCCTCCTGTCAGGTCGAACAGTGACTTGCAGGATTTTCTTGATTTCCCGATTAGACAGCTCAGCTAGACCATTAGTTTGGGGGTGGTAAGGAGTAGAGATTCGGTGAGACACCCCGTATTTGGTCATCAGTGACCTAAACTGAGCATTTGTGAAATGGGTCCCCCCATCAGAGATTATTGCACGAGGAATCCCGAACCTTGAGAAAATGTTTTGATGAATGAATTTGAGAACGATTTTGTGATCACAGGTTCGGGTCGGTATGGCTTCGATCCATTTGGACACGTAGTCCACAGCCAACAGAATGTATTCGAAACCATCCGAAACAGGAAAGGGGCCCATAAAATCAATCCCCCAAACATCAAAAATTTCGCATACTAGAATCGGTTGCATAGGCATCATGTCGCGATGGCTCATGTTGCCCAAAGTCTGGCAACGACTGCATGCCTTGCAGTGACTGTACGCGTCTTTGAACAGTGTGGGCCAGTAAAAGCCACACTGGAGGACTTTTGATGCGGTTTTATGCCCGGCGAAATGGCCACGGCATGCCTGGTCATGGCAGAAAGAGAGGATATTGTTGAATTCCTCTTCCGGGACACATCTCCGGATGATCTGATCGGCACCTATGCGGAAGAGGTACGGGTCTTCCCAAATGTAATACTTGGCATCGGAGCGTAATTTGTCCTTCTTGGCCTTCGGCCAATCGGACGGGATCTGATGAGATGCCAAGTAATTTACTACATTAGCAAACCATGGAAGGCTGGTACCAATAGTCAGCAGGTGCTCATCGGGAAAATGTTCAGTGATGGGTCCGGAAGGGTCAATTATTTCAGAAGGAAGACGGGACAAGTGATCAGCTACCACATTTTGCTTTCCCGCTTTGTCGCGAATCTCAAGGTCAAATTCTTGTAACAGCAAGATCCATCGGATTAATCGAGGTTTCGCGTCCTTCTTTGCAAGGAGATGCCTCACAGCTGTGTGATCCGAGTATATGATGACACGGGAACCCAGAAGGTACGATCTGAATTTTTCTAGGGCAAATACTACAGCTAGTAGCTCTTTCTCAGTAATCGTATAGTTACGCTGAGCCTCATCGAGTGTTTTGCTGGTGTAGTAAATGACCACAGGTTTCCCGTCAATTTTCTGCCCCAAAACCGCTCCTACAGCGAAGTCGGATGCATCGCACATGATCTCAAAGGGTTGAGACCAATCAGGAGACTGTAGGATCGGGGCTTGGGTGACTCGGTCACGCAGGATTTCAAATGCTTGAGTGCATTCCTTGGAAATTTCGAAAGGAACACCCTTGGAGAGAAGAGTGGTCAGGGGGCGCGCGATTTTTGAAAAATCAGGGATAAATCGTCGATAAAAATCGACATGCCCTAAAAAGGAACGGATGTCCCTGATCAAGCTAGGCATAGGAAGGTGAGAAATCATATTAATCTTAGCTCGATCCACTTGGATACCTTTTTCCGAAATTGAGTGTCCCAGGACAATTCCCTCAGGCACCATGAAATGGCTCTTTTCCCAGGAAAGAACCAAATTCACATCGATGCACCGGCTGAGTATCTGGACCAAGTCCTGGAGGCAATCGTCGAATGATGCTCCGAAAACTGAAAAGTCATCCATGAAGACTTCCAGATAATCACCTACCATATCTGAGAATATGGCAAGCATGCATCGCTGAAAAGTAGCGGGTGCATTGCAAAGACCGAAAGGCATTCTTCGGAAAGCGTATGTTCCGAAGGGGAAGGTGAACGTGGTCTTTTCTTGGTCCTCAGGATGGATTGCCACCTGGTTATAACCGGAGTACCCGTCAAGAAAGCAGAAGAACCTATTTCCCGCAAGTTTTTCGAGAATTTGATCCATGAAGGGTAGTGGGAAATGATCCTTCTTTGTGGAGGAATTGAGTCGGCGGTAATCTATACAGACTCTCCACGAGTTGGCTAATCGGGTAGGAATGATTTCTCCGGTCTCAGTCGTTATAGTGGTGAGTCCTGCCTTCTTGGGCACGACCTGAATTGGGCTCACCCAACGACTATCGGAGATCGGGTAGATGATTCCGGCATCTAACCACTTGATGATCTCCTTTTTCACGACCTCCTGCAGATTGGGGTTTAAGCGTCTCTGCATTTCACGAGAAGGTCGTGTGCCCTCTTCTGAATAGATATGATGAGTACAATAAGAGGGACTTATTCCAGTCAAATCATCGAGAGTCCACCCGATGGCTCTGCGATGTTGCTGGAGGACAACAATCAGACGGGATTCCTGTTCAGGACTGAGGTTGGAATTGATAATCACAGGAAGGGTCTGATTAGAACCCAAAAAGATGTATTTCAAGTGAGCAGGAAGGGGTTTCAGTTCGAGGATGGGGTTATCAGCAGCAGCGGGTGGTTCAGTATAGATGTGAGGTTCAAGGGTGGGAGTTACTGGGTTGTTCATATCTGGATTCGACTCCTCTGTTTGCGGGTCAAGATCCTTCTGTGGTTGATGAGGCATAATCGAGTTATTCTGGAAGTGTGATTCATCAACCAAAGTCCTGATGTCACAAATTTGTTCGATGACACCGCAATTAATTCCTTGTTGGGCCTTAAATATATCAATTTTCAGTGTTTGATCTCCAAACTTAAGCTCTATTTGGCCCTCCTCACAGCTGATGTTCGCTCTCGCAGTAGCCAAGAAAGGTCTCCCTAGAATGATTGGTGTATCCCTAGGGTTCTCAGGTGCGTCCATATCTAGGACTATAAAGTCCACTGGGAAATAGAAATCCCGCACTCTTACGATAACATCCTCGAGAATCCCTTTTGGTGACTTTATAGATCGATCTGCTAATTGTAATGTCACCTCGGTTGGTTTTAGCTCAGATTCTTCTAGATGGTCAAGTAAGGATGTGGGTATCAGGTTTATGGATGCACCCAAGTCTAACAATGCTCTATCAAATTGGGTACCACCTATCTTGCAGGAAATCAGGGGAGTACCAGGATCTTTTGCCTTGGGTGGGAGTCTACTGAGGATTACAGAGCTGGCTTGCTCTGACAGAACAATTGGGCTCCCTCCCTTGGTTCGCGGCTTACGCTGGGGTGTACATATATTCTTTAGAAATCGTGCGTAAGCTGGTACGTGGCGGATTGCATCCATCAAGGGGATGTTTATGTGGACCTGCTCGAAGAGCTTGACCAGGTCCTCCTCAGGGGCCACGGGTTTGGTGGTCTTCTTTCCCTTGGTCAAGGCCTCGGGAAACGGGATCTTGGTTGGTTCTTCTAGGATAGGTCCAGGTTGTGGATCCGGGACAGTGGTATCTTGGATAACTATCCTAGGGTCATGGTTATCAGGCTTGGAGTGGTTTGGATAATGCGGGTCTTGAGTTGTTTTACCACTACGTGTTGTTACAGAATTTAATCCGGCCTGATTTTGGTTTGGGTTTGGTAAGAGCGGTGGCCGCTGCTGAAATCCCGCATAAGAAGTTGAAGCTTCCATCTCATCTGGAGATGGAGCAGTAGGGGCCTGATAAATCCATTGTGCGTGGCCTAAATTTGGATTCATAACGCGCTTCTGGGTTGGCACGTTATTCGGGTTAGGAAGAGGTTGGGAAGAGAGTGTGCCTGGCTGGCGAGAATTTGCCAACTGGGCCAGTTGAGTTTTAACCTCTGTAAGTTCGTCCTTGTGCTGTTTTTGAATAGCCACATTCGTTCTTTGAATGTCAGCCAGAGTCTGAAGGATTAGGGACATTTGATCCTGATTTGGCCCTGATGGATAAGTAGGGTTGGGCCGAGGCTGAGGCGGTTGGTAATGACGAGAGGGCTGTGGGCGGGACTGAAGAGGTGGTCTTTGGGTTTGGGAATTTCCCGCCCACTGAAAATTGGGATGGTTTCGCCATCCAGGGTTGTAAGTGTTGGAGAATGGGTCGTTCTAGATGGCGTTGAGGTCCTCGCAGGTCTGAGGAACCTCTTGAGAATCAGGGAAAGGGGGAATGGAGTTCCCCGGGCTGGTGTAGAAAGGATCGGATGATCCTCCGATCCGAGAATCAGATGGGGATGGATATGGATCCATCCTAGGGGAAGATCGGTGAAGGATGTTTTACACAGTCTCCTGTGTGGGAGGAGGTTGTGCAAAGGAGTTACGCGCGGAGGTGGCTCGCTGCAAGTGCTGAGTCAGCTCATCCACCTTCTTCTCAATGATTGAGACCTTGTCCAATCGACTGGCCATTAATTCCAGGTCGACTGATGCGGACAGGCCCTGCGTCTCATGTGCTCCCTTAAGATTCGTCGCTGCGTGGGTATTCGTCCTGTCGAATAATCCCATGGAGTCATTGTTGATGGAGTTCTCGCACATGTTTTCGAGAATCTCCCATACGGTGTCTTCATGTTGACCCATGATGTTTCCTCCGCAAGTTGCATTGACGAAAAGGCGGATGTCCTCACGGAGTCCCTGGTAAAAAGATTGGACTTGTTCCCATTTAGGAACTCCGTGATGGGGGCACTTTCTCATGAGATCCTGAAAACGATCCCATGCCTCATGGAGAGGTTCTCCTGATTGTTGAGTGAAGTGTGTAATCTGATGGCGCAAGGCGTTGGTCCGACCAACGGGAAAAAACTTTTTCAAAAACTCGGATTAAAGTTCTTCCCAAGTGTTGATCGGCCGGGTCTGAGTTTGATACCAATGGGCGGCCTTGTCCATAAGAGAAAAGGAGAACATCTTCATGAGAAGAATATCCCGATTTTGCGCATCTGACCCAAAAGTGTGGGCCAGATGCTTTAGCTGTTTGATGTGCTGGAAGGGATCTTCAGAATTAAGCCCATGGAATTTAGGTATAGCATGAATCATGTTGGGCTTTAATTCGGAATCAGGTCCTCCAGTCGGGATTCTGACTCGAGGCTCAATGGCCACCGCAGCAGGATTGTAGTGGTCCAGCATCATAGGACGCTGTGGTGGGTGCACGAAGTTTTGGAAGAGGCCATTGAGTCGCTGGAGCTGGTACTCCAGATTATTTTCTTCCTCAACTGGCTGAGCCATGATGGGGGAAGAAGAAGAACTTGGTTCTGAATCAGAAGAGAGAATAATGTGAGGGTGTTGCTGCACAAACACGGGCGTCGAGGCTTGGCCTTGACGAGAGCGAATTTCTAAAGGAGGTCTTAAGGGTGGTCTTAAGGACCTCCTTCCGTACATGCACTGTTGGAAGAGGTAAGTTTAGAAGGTGCTGGACCCAATCAAGACACCCACAAATGTGTTGGGTGACTATAGAGGTGCGGGGCAGATGGACCCCTTGATCAGAAAGATCGTCCACCTGAGAATTACCTGGGCAGCCAGAGAGGGAGAGTCCCGCGAAGACCCCTACACGGTAGAGCGTCCCCACGGGTTACAGGGTTTCCCCCACCCGACCTCTCTTGTCACTGCGGTTCCAGGTAGACCAGAATGGGGATCTTGACCTCTTAAGTCTACCAATTTTTATTTTAAGATCAGGGTGCTTAAGGTTTCACTTGAACTTTAGTTTTTTAAGTGCCAAGAGTGACCTCATTTAAGGTTGGTTGACCCAAGGGGTCAACTTTACCTCTTGTTTTCTTTGAGAGCTTTTAGGTCCTGTCTTTTAGGGTTCAAGTATTTAGAGAGCCAATTGTTTTAGGTTTTCTTTGAATAGGTATTTTCAGACAAGGGCTTGGGCACACTTCATTTGGTTTTCTCAATTCTTGCTTAAGGAGTGTGTCTCTAAATCCCTAGTGTTGGATTCTAGGTTAGCTCTACTTGGTCCAGTTAATTCTTTGTTGGGTAATTAGGGCTCAAGCAAGAATGTGTTAACCCTTAAATACCCTTAATAGTGTGCAGGAGTAATGAGTTGAAAACATGCAACTCTTTATGGTTACTAAGTATGGAAGACAGGTTAGCCCTATATTGCTTGTTCTTTTCTTTTCTTCCTCTTTAGAGTTTAGGGGTTAATAGCAAGAGGAAAAAAATTTTACCTGTCCTCGGAGTGGTTGTCGTGCGGTTGCTTGTTTTCTTGATTTCCTGTAGCTGCACAAAAGAGAGGAGATTATCAGAAACTAAAAAGAAACAGGAATGTTTACCTCTAGAATAGCCGTTGCTCCCCGGCAACGGCGCCAAAAACTGGCGTAGAAACTTCCTCTATAGTTTTATTATTTCGTCGTAGTATAGTATAGAGGGAGGTGATTACCAGTTTAATACAATTTGTTACTCGGAAATAAAGAGTTCCCGAGGTCGAACTCAGGGAGCAAGTTGTATTCTAGGGGTACAAGTTTCTTTTACAAAAATAAAGAAAGAGAGAGAGAATTTGTTGGCTTTTCTTCTTTTCTCTTTGCTTCTCCTCTTCTTCCTTCTCAGATCTTCTGCTCTCTTCCTTTGTTCTTCTTCTTTATCTGCAGTGGTGATGTTCTTCTTCTTCTTTCAGTTGTTTCTGCTCGTCTCTTCCTTTTTCTTCTGCAGAGCGGTCCTGTTCTTCTTCTTCTTTCTTTCTTCTTTTCCTTTCTTCAGATCTTCTCGTGCTCTTCTTCTTCTTTCAGTTGTTTCTGCCCTTGGCCTCTCTGTGTTCTCCTCTGCCTCGCCTTCCTTCTCCTTCTTTGCCTTCAGGACGTCGTCTGATTTTCCAATCAGACGACTTAAACCGCCGCTGCTACAGTACTCCTCCTTCCTTCAGCTTTCGTCGTCCTTCTTCTCTTTCGCCTGTGCCTGCACACTTCAAAGCTCTCGTCAGCGGGAAAAAACCTATTCTACCCTCCCCCCCCCCCGCATTTCTCTCTCACAGAAGTCGCTCTTAGGAAAGCTCTCCCAGAGCTGCCGGGTAGTCGGGTACGGGTCGCGCCCGGGTCCAGGCCCACCGGCGTGCGTGGTGGGCGAGGAGTGCAGGTCAGTCTAAGTCGGGTCGTGCCAGGTTCGCAGGGCGTGGTCGCGGACGAGGCCGGGTCGAGCGAGTGAGAGAGAGGGACCTCACCCCGTGCTCAGGAGGCAACGAGCATAAGGCACTTTTTGCCTTTATGCGGGCGCGCTCCTCTGAAAGGTTACGAGGTCGGACTAAATGTCCCACCCCAATTTGGGTGCCTGCGCGGAGGAAGCAGCGGCAATCGAGGCGAAGCGCGGGGGCTTCGCGCGAGAGCTTCGACTCGACTGCAGCCTGGTACTTCGCGAAGATGCCTCGCACTGTCTGGGAGCGTGACCTGGGCGTGGCGCACCTGGGGCAGCAGGTGAAGAAGCTGCTTCGCTTCAACAATGGCGGCGACGAGTGCAGGTACCTGCCTACAGAGAAACGGCCTCTCGGCCCAATCAGAAACGCGGAGGACCTTCGCTGTGGCACGGCGAAGGTGGTCAGGGGGTGTGCAGGCGGCGGGGCGGAGCCTAAGGGCTGCCCTAGGTCGGACTGTGGGTCGGGAGATGGGTTTGTTCGGTGGAGTTGCAGAGGGTGATTTGGGAGAAGTGGAAGGGCGGAGGTTGATCAGGGTGAGGAGGCGGAGGTTCTGCGGTGGTCGGCGAGCCGTGTGGGTTGCTGGAGTGATGGGAGCGGGTCGCCGGAGCAGGGGCCGGAGGTGGAGAAGGTGAGGGCGATTGGTCGGATCGGGGTAACAGTAAAGATGTAAAATGAGGAAAAGGAAGAGGGGAGAAAGAGGAGGAGTTCTACCTACTTAGCAGGACGAGGAGGGGCCGGAGCGGGCGACAGTCGTATCGACTGTCGCCGGAGCGGGCGACAGTCGTATCGACTGTCGCCGGAGAAGAAGATGCCCGGGGGAAGGGGCGGCGGCGAGCAGAGGGCCGGAGAGGCGCCAGCTGGGTGCGGCGTGGCGCGGGAAGAGCAGGGGAAGAAGTCTCTGCTGCTGGTATTGCGGCAGAGCGAAGAGGAGGAGGAGGAAGAACCGCCGGAGCTGGTGGGCGTCTGCCGGAGTGAGAAGAGAGGAAAGTTGGGGGTTTTCTCCGTCAGATCCGAGCTGGGAAGAACGGTGGAGCGACGGGGGTATTTATAGGGACCGAATCAGGGAGGAAGGCGGAGGGAGACGACGTGTCTCCCTCGCCGGAGGACGCCGGAGATGGAAACCCATACCGTCCGTGCGTTCGCACGGCCGGTATGGTGGGTTACAGCGACCAGGGGGGTGTCCCTGCGACGGCTGACGACGCAGGGCACCCCCGGTTTACTTGCCAGACTCTCCCCCTCACCCTGCGCGGCGCCATGCTCCGCGCAAGGTCGCCGGAGCATGGTGCTGGCAGGTTTTGCAGGGAGGACCTGAACGCAAAGAACGAAGGAGAGTTAGGGGCCAAAATGCGAGGGTTCAAAAGTTGAGGGCCAAAAAGTAAATATATGAGGACCAAAGTGTAAAGTTGGTCAAGAAGGTTTCTTCTTAGGCTCAAGTTTTTATACATGACTAATTAGGACCTAAGGAATCTGATGGTGAATTTTATTTCTAGATTAAACCTTGTTTGACTGATTAATTTACGTAAAAACCCAAATTAAGTTATCAATTGGGTATGGTTCTCAATGTAGGTCAAGATGGGTTCCTAAGGTCAAATTGAAGGTTCTAAACCCTAGAGATTATTTTTCTATGAATTTTAGAGGGTTTATTCCATTTTTTCTTTGCCTTGAACCTCGTGAATTGAAGTGGATTTGTTTTAGGGTTACAGATTATCATTTAGTTCCTTGGAATTGCTGTAGCCCTTGCCAGATCATCTCATCCCACTTTTATTCTTATTAGGTTGCGTTGACCTATGTTTGGACCCTGAATTACCCTGTATGCAGATTATACTGGTAAAATTGCATTTTTACCCCTTATGACTTGTTTTCTCCTTAAACTCAGAATTCTCTGAGTTAAGCCTTTCCTTGAGTTATGTAGGAGCTTTTATCCTTCGTATTGGGTCAAAATGAGCTAGTTATGGCTCATGATGAGGTTCTCATCATGCTCACTCCTTCCTACATGCGCACGCGCCTTCGTGCGCCTACACACCTGCGCATGCGCGTGCAAGCTCCTACGCGCACCATCAAACGACGGCTAAAGCTCTTGGACGACTTAACCAGCAGACGCTCTCTCTCTCTCTCTCACAGCACTCTCTCACTCCCTCCTACAGACACATACACACACACACTCTCGTACACACACCCACTCACTTATACACTACTATATACTTATATATATACATATATATTTATATATATATACACACACACACACACACACACATATATATATACATACATACATATATATATACACACATATATTTATACATATATATATACATATCTATAACTATATAAATATATTACTATATATATATATATATATATATATATATACATACATACATGTATATCTAATTATAAATATATATATATATACATATACATACATCTATCTATACATATATTTACATATCTATATATACATACATACATACATACATATATATATATATATATATATATATGTATATATATATATATATATATATATATATATATACAAACATAACTACATATACACCTATATAATTATAACCATATATATATATACATACATATAGATATATATTTACATATATACATACATATATATATATTTTCATATCACCTACCATACGTTGTATGGTAGGAATATCTGCACCAGTTGCTGATATTCCTCGATACACGCGTACAGAAAGCGTCTTCGCACACATCTTCCACCCATCCATCCTACACTCCACGCAGCACTTCATCCTGTTGGTTGCATCTTCCTAAACGACGACAGACTCGACACCGTGCTACACGCCATTTCCACCTCCACCCCCACCCCTGTATACATTTATAATATATACATATATATACTATATTTATCTTATTTCTCTTTCTCTTTCCTACCATTAAAAAGATAAAAAATATATATATACAAAAGAGAAAAGATAATCCTTGACTTGCAGGTACTCAGTCTTGCGAATAGCAAGACCAATTTTGGAACCCTAATTTGGCTCAAAGCCAAGAACCTGATTTTGAGCATGTACCTCAAGAACAAAAATTATCAGAAAAAAATCTTAAATAGAAAAACATCAAAAACATAATAAGTGAACGGAAGAGATTCGTTGTAGGGCAGGCGTAGAAACTTATTCACCTCTAATCCCACTTCCCTGAGTTTGACGCTGGGCCTAAAAGTGACCAAGATAAAATCAAGTAGGCCAGGTTAAAAATTTTGTAAAAAGATGGTTAGGCTCGATTTAGGTTAACCACTATACGCATTTCAACGATTAAATCACCATATTAACACAACCTATCCGGGTCTACACCAACCGTCACCACTTCGATTCGACCCCTATCGCACCTGCTTCATCGTCGTCTTCCATCTCGCCAGCATACCACCAACGAGCTCTAGCGGCCTCCACAAACCACCAAACAAGTCGCTCTCACGCTCCTCACTTCCGCCATCACACGGAGGGCAAAAGCCCTCTGTCTATTTCGCCGATTCACTTCTCCACAACTTCCCCGAACTCCACCCTCACCACACCTTCGTTCCGAGGTCATACGAGCTCTTCACTCACTCACACACACTTCCACATTCATTAACACGTTTACCATTTTCATACAAAGGTTTTGAGCTGTTTTAACAAGACCAAGAGGCCGTATCTTGGATTTCAGGTCTTCAGGTCATCTCCGCCATTGACAAACTTCTTTGACCAAGCTTCAAATGTCGTTCTTGCAGCTGCAGCCCAGGTGTCCGCTCCAGGCACTGCGGACCAGTTCTAGGATCCTCCCCAAGTCGTCAATTGCAACTACAGGGTTGTTTCCATCCATAATTCGATCATTCACGACTTGCAGCTCACTCGAAGAAACATGGCAGGAAAATTAGTCCCACATCGTGGACTGTCATACTCGTGACCACGCATAAAGGGAAAAAGGCACATAAGCCCCTTGCCCAAGAACACGGGGGTCGGGTCCCCTTACCCACTCATGCCTCACCCGTGACATCATGAAACGACCCATCACCCCTTGGCCATTTAAGACGTCTGGGATGTTCACCAGACATCTGACCGGACGTCTGGGATGTCCACCAGACGTCTGGAAATACTTCTAACACGCAGCGTATGAGCGCCATGCTTCCTCCCTCACCACGCCTCACCGCACCTCACCGCGACGCCACTCCTCGCCCATGCTCGCCTCTCCTCTCCCCTCACCTCCTCTCCTTTTATATACCTCTTCCCCCTCCCCTTCATTTCCATTCTGCAACCTAGAGCGAGTGAGAGCGGAGTGAAGAGCGGAGGGCCGAGTGAGAGCAAGCATGAGGGTGAAGGATACAGTGGCATTTTACTGCAGCACCTGTAGGCAAGGAGAGCCAGGGCAATTCCGCAGAAGTCATTTTTCCGCGGAATCAGACGGCCAGAGAAACACCCAGATGTCTCACCAGATGTCCGAAGGTATGGCAAGACGTTTGGTAGAGATCTACTTTCCGTACTATTCCTCTTTGATAAGTCCTGACAGCGTACGTATGTGTTAGAGGGCGGGAGCGTAGCCGAGGCAATTTTAGACGTCCAGAAGCACTCCCAGACGTCTGACAAAGTCCTTGGACGTCGGATTTGAGTTTCAGACGTCTGATAGCGGAACACCAAGAAAGGTATCCCTGAGAACTGTTTTAAGACATCTAGGACCTTTCCCAGGGTCCCAGACATCTGATTTCCATTGATAGCGTGTTTTGGAACCATGTAAGGCCCTATTATTATCGCTTTTATGCAAACGAACCATCTCTGTTTTCCATACAAGTTTCTCTGTATAATGATATCTTGTTTACATCCTTCTGAACCTTTTGACCCATCAATTCGTGTTTAGGTCTCCAGTCAGTCGGGTGTACGGGACCTGTGGAGACGTTGGGAGCAACTATACGAGCCCCCAGTCCACCCGGTTACCTAGGTAGTGGTTACAACCTTAAATCTCAAATTTAATACATGCGAGTAAGTAATCCTAGGACTTGAGATGAACCCTAGGAAGGATTAAACATATATTCGAGAATATATTCTTGAATCCTAGGTCTTGGCATGAACACTAGGGTCAGAAGAAACTACATTTGAATGATTGTGTAATTAAGAGCTGCCTGTTTTTCTGCTAAAATGGACCCCTACTATAATAAAATGGAAATTGAGTTGTTGACCCGAACATTCCAATCCGGATGTGACAAAGAAATTCCTGTATACCCCGAGAAATGTAAACATGAACATTGTACCTTGAAGAACCAGATGGTTCTGGGAATTTGCTGCCTATGGATAGCTATTAAGGGAGGTAAGCTGACCTTCGTGTACGTAGTACCGAAGAGAGCAACTATCCCTTGTAGTGTAGAGGGGAGCTTGCCGCCCTTGGGTTGGGACCCGGGGTGGGTTTGGCCACTCTACAATGACTCTTACTGGCCCTCGTGTACATGGTACCGAGGTGAGCTACTTAGTGTAGGGGGTAGCTATCTGCCCCAGGGGACTCGAGGCTAGGTATGGCCACCCTACACTGACTCCCGTCAGCCCGTTGGGCAAACCAGGGTAGTCGGACGAGGGTACGTGAACTGAGGAGGGGCAAGACCCCTATTCTGTTCTGAGAGGGCAAGGCCCTACACTGTTCTGCACTGTACGTTGAGGCGTACCCGCTAGCGGAAATGACTGATCGCGTGCCAATGTGGGGTAGCTACCCACGCTCTTATCACGTGTGTTGTAGTCACCGCTATGTCACGACCGCGACATCAGGGTAGTAGACCGAGTATACTACCACGGTGGGACTCCCCTAGCCAGGAGAGTGCCACGTGGGTATCCTATATCACAGGAAGCTGCAAGAAAAATCGTTCCTATAGGGAACCAGATGATTAATTAACAAATCCTAATTAGAGATCTCTACGCACCCACATGTATAATACAATTAGAAGATGGAAAACTTTATGTTAAGGCATGTTAATTCTTAGCCACCACTCTACTTAGCTTTAGCTGACTCCAGTCAAATATATTCTATACAGGTCAAGGATTTGAGCAGCCCGAGCCACCAGCTGCTAAGGACGCTGGGCCTGGTCGGGCCTAGTTTAGTTCCACTGCCTGCTAGTGAGTTTTACAGTTTGTATTCTGTTACATGTACTCTTTGATGTGATGGCTATAATATCACTGTTCTCTTTCCACCTATTGAAACTTTCTTTTTGCTTAATTACTCTACTTGTGTGGTTTGTTGAATGTTACTTGGTTATTTCTTGTTGGACGACTAGATCTTGGGATAAACCAAAGAGAGCCAGTCCCAAATTCTATCGGGATTTAGGACTAGGTCGTGACAAGATGGTATAAGAGCAAGGTCGTCCCGAGAAATGAACCAAGTAGTTTAGAAAACACCACATTTGTACATGTAACTAAGATAGCCATCACAACTTTTCTCTTGGTTATTGTGTCCGAGTATCACGTCTCCTCTTTGGTCAAACCGGCACCAATAATCTCGTTCCTCCTCGATCTTTGAGTAGGAAATGCCTCGCCAGGGAGCTATTGAGTTAGACCGCGGACGTGGTCATGGCCGAGGACGTGGTCACAGGGGAGGACGAGCGATGGCCGAAGATAGAGCCGCTCCACCTCTCCTCCCAGGCATCCAATCCCCGGACCTCACCCAACTGATCTGGAATCTTATCCGGGAGGAACTCCATCAGCCTCCTCCTCAGCCTTCCCTTCCTGGGGATGCGGAGGGGGAAATCTTCCGTGGGGCAGGTAAGCCGCCACGGCGCTGGACGAGCTGTAGGGGGAGGGGGTGATCCTCTACCGCCCCCTTCAGACACTTCGGGGCATGAGCCTTCCTTGCCTGGCGGTGCATCCCTTCCTCCGCTGCAGCTACACCATGAGGTCTTCAGCCAATTCAGGAAGCTCAAGCCCCCCTCTTTCAACGGGGAGGAAAGCCCATCTGAGGCAGAAGATTGGCTGGAACAAATGGAGAAGATCTTCGACACCCTCTGTCCTCCTGCAGAATGCCGCGTGGCCTTTGCCACGTATCAGCTAGAGAGTGCAGCCCACAGGTGGTGGAAGGCAGTCAAAGGACAGGAGGAGGGAGAACTGACGTGGGACCGGTTTGTGGCACTCTTCAGTGAGCAGTACCTCCCACAAACATGGCAGGATCAGAGGAGGCGAGAGTTCCACACTCTCCACCAAGGGGCAATGACAGTTAGCGCGGACCGCATGTGTTTCCTAGAGCTGTCACGCTTTGCCCCGACAGCCGCATCTACCGAGGAGGAGTGCCTGTGGAGATTCACCGAGGGTCTCCGACCCACCATCCGGGGGTACGTGAAGCCCTTGAAGCTGCCTACCTTCTCCCGTGTGGTCGAGGCTGCCATGACCTATGAGGAAACCAACCCGTCCACACGAGATATTGATGGAGGAGGACGGAAGAGGCCCTACCTACAGGAGCACTCACAAGGTCACCGGGAGAGGTGACAAATGCCCATTTTTGCACATTTGGAAGTCGTCGAAAATCGTAGTATAGTCGTGCAAAAACGTTCGTCAAAAATTGATTTCTAAAGATAACGAGACTTGAGTCCCGGTCGTTCGTCTCTGGGAGGCGCTGCTTTTACTTTTGAAATCGATCTTTCTCTACTTTGTTTAGAATCGCATGCCAGTTCGTGATTATTACGTATTTAGGTATGACATGCTTAGTTGCAAGAATATTAGGAATCGGAAACAGGCAACTTGAATCACACAAAAAGAATGACAATTATTAAGCTCATGGTGATTTCAAACATATAGAGACAAATATATATATATAAGCATTTTTCATTCATTCAGCGGGAGAGTCGTTTGCAACATAAAATGTAGAGGGAAGCTTGTACATAAATGCTTAAAAATTAAATCTAGCTACCAGAAAATGATCGCATACAAGAATCGATGGGGGGATTTCTCATGCATCATTGGGGGAGAAGTAAGACTACACTACTAAGCAATAAATAAAAGCAGTAAATATATGAAGAGCATAATCTAAATCTAGCAGAATGGAAGGACATTTAGGGGTGGTCCCCGATGGCCTTTGAATGGTTGAGAGAAGGAGGGGCGGCCAATGGAACTTAGGCCGGCCCTTGGAGAGAGGTTGGGGAGCTGATCCAACTTCCTGCCTTGGAGATGGTGGCCTCCATGGTGGTGCTCAACTCGTGGAGGTGGAGTCGAGATGGAAGTGGCTATTCTAAGTGGAATGGATGCCAAGGAAGTGAATGGGTGCAAATGGCCACCCAAGGGGTCTTTTTATAGACCTAAGGGAAGCTTTCTAGATAATTATGGAATTATCTATAGAGGCCTATGGTGGGAGCTCGTGGGAGAGTGAGAGAGAGAGGGTGGATGGTGGTTCTTAGATCCACCAAATGTGGATCTAAAAATTGAATGGCTCTTGGTTGCTATTTTTAGCAACCAAGGCAACCACACATGGTAGAGAGTTCGAGAGAACTCTAGGCTAGATATTTTCGTGTGGATGGTGTGTGTGGGTGTGTGTGGGTCGAAACTTAAGTGGCTAGGTTGATTAGGTTGGGTTCTAATGGGTTTAGGATAAGGTAGGTCTCAAATTAAGGTTATAAACCCTAATTCACTAAGGTAAAGTGAAATTAAACTTAATACAAGTTTAATTGGGTGTGTGGAAACTTAATTGAGAGCAAAACAACTCAATTAAGTCAGGTTTAGGTCAATTGGACTCTCACTAAGTCCAATTGGACAGTGTGTGCTGAGATCAGGGCTCAATTGGACTCAATGAGTCCAATTGAATAGGTTAATGGAATTAACTAAGATCCAAGTCAATTAGGTTTAGTGAGGACCTAATTAGGTCCTTAAGGAGGTCTAGAGGTGATGTACTAGGGTTAGGGCACCATAATTTATGTTCCTATGGGGTTGGAATTGGGTTTAGGGACCTAGAGATCCAAGATCAAGGCTTAAATCTCAAAATAGGAATTGGAGAACAGTATCAGAAGTCTAATAATAGAATCAGACATCTTATACTCAAAAATCAGAAGTCTAGACTTGTTGTCTGGATGTCCAATCAGAGTCAGGAAGGATTTCGGGTTCTGTTTTGTGTATTCTGCAGAAATTAAACGTTTGACAAAGTGTCTGGATGTCCAATAACACTGCAGAAGTGGGTTTGAAGTGTGCAGGAGTTGGCTAAGGGTCCTAGACGTCCTATAACTTATCTGGATGTCCAGATAAGGGTTGAAACTAGGGTTTTAGGGCTTCCTAGGGTGTTGTGACCTAATCTAAGGGTGGCTAAGGCTTGGGGAAGTCTCTAGGCTATCCTAGGGCTAGGATGGACCTAAGCTCTTCACATTTTACTGCTTTATTTCTACTTAATAGAATAGCAAATTTTTAACCCCCTTACATTATTATTCCTACATCTAAACTAGGCCTTCTACTCCAGCTCTGCTACAACTCCTGTTATTCCTAGTCCAGCTTCATATCCAGCTCCTAATCAGCTTATTCCCTGCAATCGACATAATGCACTTAATCAGCACATTATAACATTATTTTATGCATAGCTAAAGGAAAGCAGTAATGAGGCAGATAATGCATATGCATGCATGAATAACCCTAACTTATGCTAAGTCCTAGCTTAATTTAGGTCAATTAAGACCTATGATTGCTGCGCAATCAAGAGGAGGCACCAGACACTAGCAGGGGAACCATCCCATCCTATGGGTCCACTAGGGACCTATGGGAGTCTCCGACAGGGATCAGCCGACTGCAGTAGACCCCCGCCCAGTCACCAGCAGGGACAACAGACAGAGGGAAGTCACGTACCCCTCTGCTATCAGTGTAGCTAACCGGGTCACATACGGAGAAATTATCCATCTAGGATTGGAGCACAACCGACGCTCCCAGCACCGAGCACTGGAGGTCGATCTGGCGGCCACGGATTCTAGTCCCACGGAGGAGGACAACAGTCGTGAGGAGGACACCAGTCCGCTGGCTCCCACCCGATCCAGAGCACGGCTGTCTCTTCTGCACCAAGGATTGAAGGGCATGTTAATGCCCTAATTCACGGAGATGTCAGGGCTTCGGGCTCTGTACTGGCAGGTATGGTTACTATTTCCGGCAGACTTGTCTACACTCTTTTCGATTCCGAAGCCACGCACTCATTTGTTTCTACGAGTTTCGCTGTCTGCACGGGTGTGAGCAGTGTGCTTTTAGAGGAACCCTTCCTGATTAGAGGACCAGGTGGGTAGGTATTTGTTGCCGAGGAGGTTCTCATTTATTGTGAGGTCATGATAAGGGGGATACAGTCCCTCGATGGACCTGATCATAATCCCGATGGATGACTTTAGTGTAATCTTAGGGATGAACTGGTTGGCCGCATACCACGCCCTTGTAGACTATTTTGGGAAGAAGATCGTTTTCTCCATACCACGACTGCCTCCCTTAGAATTCCACGGCCAGCCTGTAGACAGAGGATTCAGATGCATCTCCACACTTCGAGCAGCGAAGCTATTGAGTCAAGGATGCGAGGGCTTCCTTGCTTGCGTTCTAGCAGAGTTCGGCCCCATAAGCAGCATACAGAGTATTCCGATGGTCTGTGAGTACCCCGACAACTTCCCAGAAGAGCTGCCAGAACTGCCACCTGAGCGCGAGATCGAGTTCGAGATCTCACTGATACTAGGGACAGGCCCCATTTCTTCAGCACCGTACTGAATGGCCCCGCTTGAGCTGCAAGAGCTCAAGACACAACTACAGGATCTGCTAGAGAAAGGCTTCATAAGGCCCAGTGCCTCTCCATGGGGAGCCCCCATCCTGTTCGTAAGAAAGAAGGATGGTACTCTTTGGCTGTGCATTGACTATAGACAGCTGAACCGAGTCACCATCAAGAACAAATACCCATTACCACGCATAGATGACCTCTTTGACCAGCTAAGGGATGCCACGGTATTTTCAAAAATAGATCTGAGGTCAAGATACCATCAACTGAGGATTAGGGAGACCGACATCTCCAAGGCAACCTTTCGTAAACGGTACGGCCACTATGAGTTCTTGGTCATGCCATTTGGATTGACCAACGCCCCTGCCGCCTTCATGGACTTGATGAACCGCATTTTTCGGCCGTATCTAGATCAGTTCGTGGTTGTTTTCATCGATGACATGCTCATTTATTCACGGGACCAGACGCAGCATAAGCAACGCCTTCACATGGCCTTGGACACCTTGAGGCGGCATAGACTATATGCCAAATACAGCAAATGCGAATTCTGGCTAAGACAAGTCACCTTCCTAGGCCATGTGATCTCAGAGGATGGTTTAGCTGTGGATCCAGCCAAAGTAGAAGCATTACTCAGGTGGGAGAGACCGCGTTCGGTGACTGAGATATGCAGTTTCCTGGGGCTGGCTGGTTATTACAGACGATTTATCCAAGGATTCTCATAGATTGCTCATCCTCTGACTCATTTGACTCGGAAGGACATACCCTTCGCCTGGACCGACGAGTGTGAGTCTTGCTTTCAGAAGTTGAAAGAGAGGTTGACTTCAGCTCCTGTACTCACCATCCCTGACAGCAGCGGCGGATTCGTCATCTACACAAACGCCTCGTTGCAGGGATTAGGGGGTGTACTTATGCAACAGGGTCATGTTGTCGCATATGCTTCACGGCAACTGAAGCCCCACGAGCACAACTATCCCACCCACGACCTAGAGCTAGCAGTAATCGTCCTAGCGTTGAAGACCTGGAGGCACTATTTGTACGGAGAAACGTTCGAGATTTTCACTGACCACAAGAGCCTCAGGTATCTGTTTGACCAGAAGGAGCTCAACATGAGGCAAAGACGCTGGTTGGAACTCCTAAAAGACTACGATTGCAGCATCTCTTACCACCCGGGAAAAGCCAATGTGGTGGCTGACGCCCTGAGCCGAAAGGTGCCTGCCCACTTAGCTTGCTTACAAGCACGAAGTTGGAGGCTCATGGAGGAGTTGAGCAGCTGGCGACTCCAGGAGACACAGGGGTATTACGGGATAGTGACAGTCGCGAAGCAGACACGACCAGAGCTGCTGATCACATCATGGTAAAACAAATGACGGACTCATATCTACAAGCACAGTGGGACCAAGTATTGGCAGGGAAACCAGGAGATTTCTCTTTCACTGAAGGAGTTCTGCGTATGAAGGGATGCTTGTGCGTTCCAAGAGATAAGGAGCTATTGAGGGAGCTCTTGACTGAGGCTCATGGATCCAGATTTACCATACATCCCGGGAACACGAAAATGTATCACGACCTACGACATGATTTTTGGTGGAGAGGCATGAAGCGGGATGTTGCCCTTTTCGTCTAGCAGTGTCTGACATGCCAGCAGGTGAAGGCCGAACATCAGAGGCCCGCAAGGCCATTGCAGTCACTTTCCATTCTAGAATGGAAGTGGGAAAGTGTCACTATGGATCTAGTAGTGGGGCTACCTATGACACAGAGAGGGCACGATGCAGTCTGGGTGGTTGTGGATAGATTAACAAAGACAACACGGTTTCTGCCAATCCAAGTCACCTATGGACCAGCACAGTTGGTAGAGAGATACATCAGAGACATAGTACGTTTTCACAGAGTTCCCTGCGAAATCATTTCAGACAGGGACACTCGTTTCACTTCCCAGTTCTGGACAAAATTTCAGCGAGCCTTGGACTTGTCTGAAATTCAGTATAGCCTATCACCCCCAGACAGACGGACAGTCAGAGTGCACCATTCAGACCCTTGAGGACCTTCTACGTGCTTGTGCATTGGACTGGAGAGGCTCCTTAAAAGAGCATTTGCCGCTGACAGAATTCGCATACAACAACAGTTACCACTCGAACATCGGCATGGCACCATATGAAGCTCTGTATGGGAGAAAGTGTACAACCCCCTTGAGTTTGATATGCCAGAGTTAGGAGGTGATCGAGCAGATCTATCGACGACTGCCTACTGTCCGAAGCAGGCAAAAGAGTTACACCGATCTGAAGCGTAGGGAGGTGAATTTGAGGTTGGAGATCACGCCTTTCTCCGTGTTTCACCGATGAAAGGTTTGTAGCTGTTTGGGATAAGAGGGAAGCTTGCACCGAGATATGTGGGACCCTTTGAGGTCTTAGAATGGGTAGGACCCATCACCTACCAGCTTGCCCTTCCTTCCCAGCTTTCTGGAGTGCATAACATTTTTCACGTGTCCAACCTCAAAAACTACATCGCCGACCCCAGCCATGTCCTTAGCCACGAAATCATTGAAGTGGGAAATGACCTAACCTACCCTGAGAGACTGATACAGATACTAGACCGAGCCATTCAGAGGTTGAGGCGAAAGGAAGTACCCCTGGTGAAAGTTCTATGGAAAAGCCAGCGGTACAAGGAGGCAACTTGGGAACCTGAGTCGGCAATGCGAGAGCAGTACCTGGAACTCTTCGAAGGTATGACTCTTCCGACCTACTTCTGTCCTCTTTAAGTTTGTTATACCTACTACGTTATATTTTTCGCACGCTAGTCAAGTTCAAGTTTCGGGGACGAAACTTCCTTTAAGTTTGTTATATTGAAACGACCCACCACCCCTTGGCCATTTAGGACGTCTGGGATGTTCACCAGATGTCTGTCTGGACGTCTGGGGTGTTCATCAGACATCTATCAGGATGTCTGGGATGTCCACCAGATGTCTGGAAATACTTCTAGCACGCAGCGTACGAGCGCCATGCTTCCTCCCTCACCATGCCTCACCGCGACGCCACTCCTCGCCCATGCTCGCCTCTCCTCTCCCCTCACCTCCTCTCCCTTTATATACCTCTTCCCTCTCCCCTTCGTTGCCATTCCGCAGCCGAGAGAGAGTGAAGAGTGGAGGGTCGAGCGAGAGGAAGCACGAGGGCGAAGGCTGTAGTGGCATTCTGCTGCAGCACCTGCAAGCAAGGAGAGCCAAAGTGATTCCGCAGAATCAGACGGCCAGAGAAACACCCAAACGCCTCACCAGATGTCCGAAGGTATGGCAAGATGCCTGGTAGAGATCTACTTTCCATACTTTCCCTCTCTGACAAGTCCTAACAGTGTACGTATGTGTCAGAGGGTGGGAGCGTAGCCGAGGCAATTTCAGACGTTCGGAAGCACTCCCAGACGTCTGACAAAGTCCTTGGACGTCGGATTTGAGTTTCAGACGTATGATAGAGGAACACCAAGAGAGGTATCCTTGAGAACTGTTTTAAGACGTCTGGGACCTTTCCCAGACGTCTGATTTCCGTCTGATAGCGTGTTTTGGAACTGTGTAAGGCCTTATTATTATCGCTTTTATGCAAACGAACCATCTCTATTTTCCATACAAGTTTCTCTGTATAATGATACCCTGTTTACATCCTTCTGAACCTTTTGACCCATCAATTCGTGTTTAGGTCTCCAGTCTGTCGGGTGTACGGGATCTGTGGAGACGTCGGGAGCCACTGTACGAGCCCCCATTCCACCCGATTACCTAGGTAGAGTGGTTACAACCTTAAATCTCAAATTTAATACATGTGAGTAAGTAATCCTATGACTTGAGATGAACCCTAGGAAGGATTAAACATATATTCGAGAATAGATTCTTGAACCCTAGGTCTTGGCATGAACACTAGGGTCAGAAGAAACTGCATGTGAATGATTGTGTAATCAAGAGCTGCCTATTTTTCTGCTAAAATGGACCCCTACTATAATAAAATGGAAATTGAGCTATTGACCCGAACATTTCAACCCGGATGTGACAAAGAAATTCCAGTATAAACCCCCGAGAAATGTAAACATGAACACCATACCTCGAAGAACCATATGGTTCTAGGAATTTGCTGCCTATGGACAGCTGTTAAGGGAGGTAAGCTGACCTTCGTGTATGTAGTACCGAAGAGAGCAACTATCCCTTGTAGTGTAGAGGGGAGCTTGTCGCCCTTGGGTTGGGACCCGGGGTGGGTTTGGCCACTCTACGACGACTCTTACTGGCCCTCATGTACGTGGCACTGAGGTGAGCTACTTAGTGTTGGGGGGAGCTATCCGCCCCAGGAGGCCCGGGGCTAGGTATGGCCACCCTACACCGACTCCCGTCAGCCCATTGGGCAAACCGGGGTAGTCGGACGAGGGTAAGCGGACTGAGGAGGGGAAAGACCCCTGTTCTGTTCTGAGAGGGCAAGGCCCTACACTTTTCCACACTATACGTTGAGGCGTACCCACTAGCGGAAACAACTAACCGCGTCCCAGTGCGGGGTAGCTACCCGCACGCTTATAACGTGTGCCGTAGTCACCGCTATGTCACGACCGTGACCTCGGGGTAGTAGACCGAGTATAGGACTACCACGGTGGGACTCCCCCGGCCAGAAGAGTGCCACGTGGGCATCCTATATCATGGGAAGCTGCAAGCAAAATCGTTCCTATAGGGAACCAAATGATTAATTAACAAATCATAATTAGAGATCTCTACGCACCCACATGTATAATATAATTAGAAGATGGAAAACTTTATGTTAATGCATCTTAATTCTTAGCCACCACTCTACTCAGCTTTAGCTGACTCCAGTCAAATATATTCTATACAGGTCAAGGATTTAAGCAGCCCGAGCCATTGGTTGCTAAGGACGCTGGGCCTGGTCGGGGCTAGTTTTAGTTCCACTGCCTGCTAGTGAGCTTTATAGTTTGTATTCTGTTACATGTACTCTTTGATGTGATGGCTGTAATATCACTTTTCTCTTTCCACCTGTTGAAACTTTCTTTTTGCTTAATTACTGTACTTGTGTGGTTTGTTGAATGTTAGTTATTTCTTGTTAAACGACTAGATCTTAGGATAAACCAAAGCGAGCCAGTCCCAGATTCTGTCGGGATTTGGGACCGGGTCGTGACACACCTAAACATGGGTCTCGTCCGATTACCCGCCTACGCCTCACTCCTCGCTCATCACTACACACAGTAAGCCTGGTCCCAGGTACGCGGATCCCTATTCACCTTATTACCTGACACTGTTTGAGGCCTTGGGAGGGCAGAACCCAGAGAAAGAAAGGAGAGAAAGTGTGCGGGTTAGGGAAGGGTTTTGCTCTGAGGAGATTTTGACATTCAGCCAAAATCAGAGCCCCTCTGTGCGTGAAGCCAAGGCACAGAAGAAGAGAAGAGGAAAAAGATAGAGAAGAACAGTGCTTTTCTAGCACTATAGCACCAGCAGTTTAAATCGATTGATCGGCCTGACTGTTGACTGATACTACTGTTGCATTATTTGAGATATTAGAGCTTATTTGTGCTTAGGGTAATTTGGTGATCAAATCACTATTTTACCCTAATCTTTTTGCTTCATTGACATTTGCTTCATCATATATATCATTATTTCTTGGATTTATTATTATACAGTGTTATCTTGTGATAGAATTGTAATTTTGAGATTTATTTTGCAATACTTGCTCTCAGCAAACGACCTCGGATTTCATTCGAGTATAAATTTTATTTGTTGTTCGCCTTGATTCGATCTATACTACAACACGATGACCCTAAAAGCCATTTAAGAGTGATTAACTGTTCTTAATTTGAATATCATGTACCACACAAGTATTGCCAAATCTACTAATGCAAGAAATTTACCATTTCTCCCAGCTGGACTTAAATGAATACATGGAATAGTTCTTCCACTCCTACTACAGATATTACAAAAAGAACTTACAAGAGATGTACAACAAGCCAGCTTCTAAGAGATAACTATAATGTTACGATTTTCATCCTTATTTTATTTAACTATAATCCCATGATTTGCTTCCTTATTTTATCTTTTGCATAACTACCTCTTTTTCCTATTTTCATGTCATTTAACCATCCTTTCCATAACATGGTTTGCAACCCTCCTACCCATGTTTTTATAGGTCAAAAAACTTTCTTTTTCACCACCTTTCACATTCAAACACTCCCCCTTAACCACCTCTTTCATCACATAAAAATTTGACTTTCTTTTGGAAAATTATTTTACATACTAAAACATTTTATTAACATGTATATATAGCTCCGCAGAAAAAACTTTTAGTTGAACATGGATGTTTTCTTCTGAGGAACATTGCCTCTATGTATACACTGCCTCCTAAGCACTACCATGGTCTTACATTCTCCACGGTGAAATGTTCTTCACAAAGAGGCCATTTGTGCATAATAAAAATTCTAGCCATGGCTATATAACGAGTGCATGCATGGTTTAGATTTCCCAATTTTTGTGCGTAGAAACCCTAACTAACAAAGGTCTTATGCCAATGAATGGAACAGCTGATCTCTAATGTTGTAAAAATTCGATCTTGGAAAGTTCTCAAGAAATATTATATATTGATGTTTGCACTAGAGAAATATCTACTTATGCTAACCATAAGCAAAGAAGGAATGTGACTAAAATCGAAAACATTCGTGAAGAAGCTTTAGCATGGAATTAGTTTAACCATAGTGGTTCCTTGCATCGAGAGTTAGACATTAGTGTTGCCATTCTCCCTCTTTTGGTTCTTGCTCGTTGTTTCCATTTCAATGATCGAGTGAGGACTCTACCTTGGCTTCAAGATGAGTTGCTCCTGCACGGAATGATTTTTGCTTGAAAGCTTTAGAAAGTTTTGTTTGTTTGTTTTTTTTAAGTAATGATAATTTATTTACTTAAAGGTTAACCCACCAAAATACACACAAGGGGCGATATAAATTAAAAAAATATACAAACCGTAAGGTATCGAGCAAAGAAAGGTAATTAACCAACAAAGCTGTTCCAGTCATTGATAATGACAAGGCCTATTAAATAAATGGAATGGTGAAGTGATTGCTTTCATTGGTCGGTACGTGCAATCGATTACAACTACAAACCTACCCACTTGCATGGGAAGTTGTTCTTAGCTATGGGCAGCAGTGCAAAATCCACGCATCCTCTCTGTGGTTCCAATAATGTTCCTTAGGCTCATAACGTTGGAAGAAGGCAAATTAAAAGTAAGCTCAAAGGATAACATGAATATGTCTAAGCTAAATTAAATAAAAATACATATTGCTCAGAACGAAATTGCACATATATATTAATTAAGTGTATTTCATAGTTTTAACTATGTAGCTGATACGAATCTATTAGATGTTGGGTCCATACTACGTATTCATAGAACCGTTGGCAATGTAGGGAAGGCTAAAAGAATCGCTCCACCATGTCATGGGAAGATTATTTCCTTGCATATAATGTGCGTTGGTCGTAGTAGAAGTCCCGCATATTTTGGATCTTCACGTAGAATTCCTTCTTCCCATCCCTTATATCCTTAACTGCAACTAATTACAAGGTCGAAAGGTTCTCATTCAAATCATCTATATTAGCGTGCAACTTTACAACTTCGTCCCCCAAATTTAGAAGCTCTTCTACCAATTAATTTACCATCTCTAGCATCTGGATCCCTTGATGCATATGATTGATATTTAGTATAGATACTTGGGTCTTGTTTAATAAGAGAAATAAGTTGAATGGGTAAAATAAATGGTGGAATAAGTGAGTTAATCTATTTCGATATTTTGACGAGTTAAAATTATTTTAAAAAAAAAAAATAACTTTATTTCATCTAATCCCCTTAATTCCCCTTTTTGATCTCCAGAGGATAAGGGGATGAATATAATTTGGTCTTGATTTTTCAAAAAAATAAAAAATCTTTATCATAAATTAAGTCTACCTAATCCGAGGTAAATAGAAATAAGATTAAGTGATAAGTTAAATATTTAATCACCAACAAAATACAATCTTAAAAGTAAAACACAAATGTTGAGATCAGATCTTATATGCGTCTACTCCTGTTGCAACTTGCATTAATGGAGACATTCTTTCACTCTAAATTTAAAGGTGTTGCATAATAAAAGCTGTGGATGGTTGTTCACCTGGTTCTCGCTCCAACACGTATAGCCACGGAGCAAGGCTTGCTGCTGACCACAACCTTCGATTGTTACCGGATCCATCACCTCAGCGATTGTTCGACGGTAATTTCTATGATGTTGGGCTTTGTTTCCCCATTTGGTGATAGAGGAATTTAACTTTTGGCTGTCAAAATACTCTGTCCAAATATATTCCTGTAAATCTCTTAATTATATGTTCCTAGAGACGAGGTCTCTCTTACCCACTCCCTCAATGTTGAATGAGGAAATTTTGGGAAAAGATCTAATTTGGATGTTCCGAACTTTTTGACCATTTTCCTTTTCCAGGAATGAACTAAGTATCTTTTACCTCAAAAAAAGAGAAACTTCAGTTGATGACGTAGGGACATCTGGACGAGAATCCATCCTGATCCCTGTATTGCGGTTGCATTTGCAAATGATCCTCCCATGAACTCCAATTATTTCCCCATTGCCACCCATTGCCAAAACGAATACAAAAAATATCTATGAGACTTCTTATATATATATATATATACATATATATACATATATATATATATACATATATTGATATATAGGGGCAAATTGAGAGAGCGTAGCAATTACAAAATGGATGACGAATATGTAATATAATCTATTAGATTAAGATTGGATAAATATGGTAAATATTATTTATATCAATGAAAGTAATATTGTAACAACTTTGAGATTAAAGGTATTTAACATAGATGTAAATTACGTGTATTTATAATTATTAAGTTAACTAAAATATAAGATGCTATAATAACTAATCATATCTATATATTTTAAAAGTAGATGTATAAATTGATTGTAATAAACTAACAAAATATTTAAAATCATAAATATCCATATTAAGTATGTAAGAATCCAAAAAAGGTAAAATCAATCAAATAAATCTAACTGTTTGATACCTAAAATTAGAGAAGAGCACTCTATGTTACTACCTTTAAAATTATTGTAACAAAATATAATAATGTTTATAACGATAAGTGTGTATAGTTGTAATAGTTTTATGGGTAAGTTGTTACAAATAAATAAATTTTTGTAACAAATCAAATAAAATATTGTAATAACTGATTTGTGAAACTGTTTAAATATTACGTGCAATGTGTCGTAGATACTTTGCAATACATAGTATATTGCATCTAATATATTTATCACATATGATCAATTACAACTGCATAAGATTTCATTTAATTAAAAATATTTTTTTGTAATACATGCATGATTTGTTCCTGATAGATAATAAATATGGAGACAGACATGTAACGTATTATTATAATACGTTGTGTTCTAAAGTCTTTTAGTAGTGAATAGTTGTAACGTTAATACAAGATATTATAATACATTGCAACTACTTTGTAATACATCGCTTTCATTGAATATAAGTTTTGTGTTATAAAAGATATTGAATAACAAGGACGTTGGGAGTTGAGTTGTAATACAAGTCAGCAACACGTAAAATATTAGTTGTAATATAAATAAACAACATAAAATAATGGATAGTTGAATTATAATATAAGGTATCAACACATAAAATAATAAATAGTTGAATAAGAATACAAGCCGACAACATATAACCAATTGCGTTATTATAGAATATAATCAATATAAAATTTGTAAGATTCATTGTTATATTCCATATATAATAAGATAATCATGATTGTTTATTTCCAAAATTAATCAGAGATTTGTGTGGGTTGGTGTTACAAACGCGCGCTTCAGACGTCTTTTAAGACGTCTGGGAGGTGGCCCAGACGTCTGAGAATCGGTTATTTTTGGCACGCGTGTTTCGTTTGCGCGCCTAAGCACGCAGACCTGCGTACGCTCTCTTTCCCTCTCTTTTTCCCTCTCTCCTGCGGCCGCAGACCCACCCTGTCTGCTCTCTCTCTCCTCCTCGCGCGACCTTAAAAGGCCACGCCCTCTCCCTCACTCCCGTCACCTCCGCCCCCTTCCTCTTCTCCTTCCAGCCAGTGCGTGAGAGCGAGCGCGAGTGAGCGGCGGCTGCGACAGCCGCGGTGAGCGTGGGAGGAGGTGCTGCGCGTGGAAGAGGCGCTCGGCCGTGAGGGCGAGCTCGCCGGGGCTGCTAGGGCCAACCGGCGGGGGGCGCAGCGGGCGCGGAGCGACGCTGGGGGGGACTGCTGCAGTTTGAGCAGCAGGCGGACGAGACGCAGCGCGGCCGGGCGTCGCGAGCGGAGGGCGACTCGCGCCCTAGTTCTGGAAACTTTTCTAGAATCAGACGTCTGGGCTTCTAGCCAGACGACGGGAACGACATCTGGAAGACTGTCCAGACATCTGAAAGGTGAGTTATTTCCATCTTCTTCGTTTTCTTCGACTGACCGTACTGAGAGAGAGAGATGGGTACGCGCAGGTTCGATGATTCGCCATCCAACGTGAATCAGACGTCTGGCTGTAGCACCAGACGACGGGAGCGACATCCAGACGTCCGGGATGACCATCGGACGTCTAGAAACTAGGCCAGATGCCCCCGCAGGTTTCTGGACGTCTGAGAGCCCACGCAGAGCAAGGTAACCCCTGATCCACTTTTTAAGATGTCTGGAATAAGTTCCAGACGTTTGATTTTGCATTGTTTCATCGTTTTCGACCCGTTTAGGGCCCGTTCGGGTTCCGTTTTTCGCGTTTCGAGTTGCGTTCTTTTTGGAATTAAATCCTCTACCCGTCTACTGTAGCTATATACTGTTTTGAGAAACTCCTTGTGTTGATCCTTGTGATAGGACCCCGTTCCGTTGCAGTCTCGGGGGTTGCGGAGGCACGCGGGATTCCCGACCATGCCCCCAGTTCGCCTGTTGTAACCGGTAGAGTGGCTTTTAAGTTTATTGGTATAATTTGTTAAATTATGGAACCATAAATAGCACCTATGACATTGCATGAATCCTAGGAATGAAAAACTAGAATGAATGGTAGATCCTAGGGTGTTGCATGAATCCTAGGGCTGGAAAACTAGATTGTATGATAGATCCTAGGGTATGGTATGAATCCTAGGATGGGAAGAACTAGTGGAATATATGAATACTGCAGTCTTGGAAAATGTGGAAAGGAAATAATAGCTCCCTGTGAATTGAATTAATAGCTGTCTGCTATGAATAAATAAACGTGATTGAGAATATGGATTGTAAGAACGTGAAACTGGAAAGTGAAACCTGGATGTTCTGAGTTAAAAGAGCTGGAACCCTACGGGGAATTAGGAGTGGAACTCCTGTAAAGAGAAAGGAATGGAACTGAGAAAGAAAGACGTGGCAGTGTGCTGTCTCTTGGGTACGTAGTACCAAGGGAAGTACCTGTACCTGTTTAGTGCAGAGCGGAGCCAGCCGCCCCAGGGACCCGGGGTTAGGAATGGCCACTTTGTACCGACTTGCTGGCCCTCGCGTACGTAGTACCGAGAAGAGCTACTAGTGTAGGGAGGGCACTAGCTACCCCACGGGCCCCGGGGTTCTGCTAGCCTCCTACACCGACTTGTTAGGCCCACTAGGCAAACCAGGGTAGTCAAGCGAGGGTGCGCGGACTGTGGAGGGGCAAGGCCCCTGTTTGGTTACTGTGGAGGGGTTGGACCCCTGTTACTGAGAAGGCTCTGCCCTGTACTGGTTCCATGCTGTGCTTTGGGTGCACCCGTTAACGGAAACGACTGACCGCGTGCTAGTGCGGGTTAGCTACCTGTGCGCTTATCGTGCGTACCGTAGTCACCATTACGCCTGTCCATGACCTTGGGGTGGTTGACTGAGAGTAGGATCACCACGGGGGACTCTCCCGACCAGGAGAGCACCACGTGCTACTTCTACTGTTCGGAAAAGACTGCAATCAAGATCGTTCCCACGAGGAACATTCGAGATCAGGTGAAGGATCTAAGAAAAAGATAAATTGTGGGAAAATAGAAAGACGTAATTAAAGAAAGTAACAGAACATAACAGCTACTGTACACTCTACTGTTTCTTTTATTTTAGTTGCCACTCTACTCAGCGTTTTGCTGACATGTTACACTCGTTACCTTTCAGGACCAGGTGTTGAGCAGCCAGGGTCAGCGGCTGCAGAGGACGCTGGGCCAAGTAGGGTCCAGTAGAGTTACCATTGTTCTCTTGTACCTCTTTTTGGTTTCACTGTAGTGAGTAGTTCTTGTTACCGTTGTACTTTTCTTTACCTACAGTTCCATATTATGTTATGAATGTTGTTCTACTGTTGTGGTGGTATATACTGTAGTGGTTTCTTTCCTTACTGCTGTATTTTCTTACTGTTAGTTATATTCATGCTGAATGTGGTTTATTTTATTGCTCTTTTGGTTACTTCCTCGTTGGACGACTAGGTCTTGGGATTAGTCGAGTTGGTCCGGTTCTCGTGTCTCGTAGGGACTCGGGAATCGGGTCGTTACAAGATGGTATCAGAGCAAGGTCGTCCCGAGAAGTGAATCAACTGACTGGAAAATAACCAATTCACATGTCTATAACTAGAGTAGCCACCACAACATATCTCTTGACATAAGCTCTTAGACGTTTTCGTTAGGTACTGTTCCGTACTGACGTATTTCGTTGTTTTGCGTCTCCTTGTAGGAGATGCCTCGTCGTGGAACTAGGAGGGTGGGCGGCGGGCGCGGCCGAGGTCGGGGCCCGAGGGATAGATGTGTCGTGCTTGGAGTACATACTACCCCTCCTCTTCTCCTGAGCATACCGTCTCCGGACCTCGTCCAACTAATTCGAGAGGTGGTTCGAGAAGAATTTCAGCTTCCACCCACATCACCACCCCCTCCTCCCCCTTCCGAGCGTACGACAGGGGAGTTGGTGGTGGAACGAGATTTCTGCCGTCACACTAGGCGTGTTAGGAGAACTCAAAGGAGACACGTGGCGTCCGCAGAAGAGCCGTCACATTTTATAGGGCCATCAATGGCCTTTGGGGGCCCTCGACAGGGGCCAGTCGCCAGCACCGGACCCCCGCCCAGCCGACAGCAGGGACCCACTGAGGGCTGGAGTCGGGTTCCCCTCTGTTACCAGTGTGGCCAGCCGGACCACATCAGGAGGAACTGCCCGTCTAGGGCAGGAGGGACTGCCCGTCTAGGGCAGGAGGTCAGCAGATACTCTCCGCGCAGAGCATTGGGGGGCGCGGTTCCCAGGCATGAGGAGGAGGACAGCAGTCACGAGGAGGGTACCGGCCAGCACCTACCCGTCTAACGCAGAGTGTGGCTGCTTCGTCCGCACCTAGAGCTGAAGGGCGTATCAACGCCCTGACACACAGGGATGCCAGATCTTCGGGCTCGGTAGTGGCAGGTATGGTTTCAGTTTCCGACAGACTCGTTTACACCCTTTTCGATTCCGGCGCTATGCACTTGTAACGACCCGATTCCTGAGTCCCTACGAGACACGAGAACCGGACCGACTCGACTAATCCCAAGACCTAGTCGTCCAACGAGGAAGTAACCAAAAGAGCAGTAAAATAAACCACATTCAGCATGAATATAACTAACAGTAAGAAAGTACAGCAGTAAGGAAAGAAACTACTACAGTAGATACCACCACAACAGTAGAACAACATTTATCATATAACACGAACTGCAGGTAAAGAAAGTACAGCGGAAACAAGAACTACTCACTATAACAGAAACAAAAGAGGTACAAAAGACTGTGGTAAACTCTACTGGACCCTACTCGGCCCAGCGTCCTCTGCAGCCGCTGACCCTGGCTGCTCAACACCTGGTCCTGAAAAAGGTAACGAGAGTAACACGTCAGCAAAAAGCTGAGTAGAGTGGCAAACTAACTAAAGACAACAGTAGAGTGTACAGTAGCTGTTACGTTCTATTACCTCCTTTATTCACATCTTCCAATTTTCTCAATATTTCATTTATTTCTCAAATCCTTTACTTGATCTCGAATGTCCTCGTGGGAACGATCTTGATTGCAGTCTTTTCCAAAAGTAGAAGTAGCACGTGGTGCTCTCCTGGCCGGGAGAGTCCCCCGTGGTGATCCTACCCTCAGTCAACCACCCCAAGGTCACTGACAGACGTAACGGTGACTACGGCACGCACGATAAACGCACAGGTAGCTAGCCCGCACTGGCATGCGGTCAGTCGTTTCCGTTAACGGGTGCGCCCAAAGCACAGCACGGAACTAGGGCAGAGCCCTCTCAATAACAGGGGTCCAACCCTCCACAGTAACCAAACCGGGGCCTTGCCCCTCCACAGTCCGCGCACCCTCGCCTGACTACCCTGGTTTGCCCTAGTGGGCCTAACAAGTCGGTGAAGGAGGCTAGCAGAACCCCGGGGCCCGTGGGGTAGATAGTACTCTCCTAACACTAGTAGCTCTCCTCGGTACTACGTACACAAGGGCCAACAAGTCGGTACAGAGCGGCCAATCCTAACCCCGGGTCCCTGGGGTGGCTGGCCCCACTCTGCACTAAACAGGTACAGGTACTTCCCTTGGTACTGCGTACCCAAGAGACAGTACAAACTACATCTCAGTTCCATTCCTTTTTCTTTCCAGGAGTTCCACTCCTAATTCCTCGTAGGGTTCCAGCTCTTTATCTCAGAACATCATATGTTTCACTTTCCAGTTTCACGTTCTCACAATCCATGATCTCAATCATGTTTCTTTATTCATAACAGGCAGCTGTTAATTCAATTTACAGGCAGCTTTATATTCCTTTCCATTTTTCCAAGGCTGCAGTATTATACATTCCACTAGTTTTTCCATCCTAGGATTCATGCCACATCCTAGGATCTAGCATACAACTAGTTTTCCAGCCCTAGGATTCATGCATCACCTAGGAGCTATCATTCCGTACATTTCTCATTCCTAGGATTCATGCAATGTCCTAGATTCTAGTTATGGTTCCATACTTTAACAGATTTTAATAATAAACTTAAGCCACTCTACCAGGTACAACGGAGTAATGGGGGCGTAATCGGGAATCCCGCGTGCCTCCGCGACTCCCAAGACTGCAACTGAACGAGGTCCTATCACAAGGATCAAACACAAGGAGTGTCTCAAAATAGTGTATAACTACTGTAGACGGGTAGAGGAATTAATTCTGAAAAGAGCGCAACTCGAATCGCGGAAAACGGAGCCCGAACGGGCCCTAAACAGGTCGAAAAAGACGATACTGGGCAAAATCAGACGTCTGGAACTTCTTCCAGACGTCTTAAACAGTGGATCAGAGAATTACCTGTTCAGCGTGGTTTCCCAAATGTCCAGAAGTCTGCGGGGACGTCTGGCCTAGCTCCCAGACGTCCGATGGTCACCCCGGACGTCTGGAGGTCACTCCCGCCGTCTGGTACAACTTCCAGACGTCTGATTCGCAAAGGATGGCGAATCAGCGAACCTGCGCACAGCCAACTGCCTCCCTCAGTACGGTCAGTCGACAGGAAGGAAGAAGAAGGCGGAATACTCACCTTTCAGACGTCTGTATGAGCTTCCAGACGTCTCCCTCGCCGTCTGACTATCAACCCAGACGTCTGATTCTGGAAATTTTTCCAGAATCAGGGCGCTACTCAGCCTCTGCTCGTGACGCCGCCCGCGTCGTACCTCGCGCGTCTGCTGCTCAGACCGCAGCAGGTCCCTCTCCGCGTCGCTCCGCGCCCCCTGTGCCCTCCGCCGGCCGGACAAGCCGCTCCGGCGAGCTCGCCCTCATGGCAGAGCTCCGCTCTCGCACGCCGCACCTCCTCCGCGCTCACTGCGGCCGCCGCTGCCACCCTCGCGCTCGCGCTCACGCTCACTGGCTGAAGGAGAAGAAGGAGGAGACGGGAGGGGAGGCGTGGCCTTTTAAGGCCGCGCGAGGAGGAGGGAGAGAGAGCGCGGCAGGTCTGCAGCCGCAGAGAGAGAGCGAAAAAGAGAGAGAGAGGGGAATCGCGGGTCTGCGCGCACAGGCGCGCAGATGAAACTTTCGTGCGAAAAAAAACTATTTTCCGGACGTCTGGAAACGATCCCAGACGTCTGGTCAGACGTCTGGATTTGATCCCAGACGTCTGGTCCGACGTCTGGGTCACCTCCCAGACGTCTGGGGCACGCATTCGTAACAATATAACAAACTCAAAGGAAGTTTCGTCCCCGAAACTTGCGCCAACTAGGGTGTGGGAAAAAGATGTCCAAATAACCATAACAAACTCAAAGAGGACCGAAGTCGGTCCGAAAAGACGTACTCGCGAAAAGCTCCGAGTACCGCTCCCGCATTGCCGCCTCAGGCTCCCAGGTAGCCTCCTCGTATCGCTGGCTCCTCCACAAAACCTTTACCAGGGGTACTTGCTTTCGTCTCAACCTGCGGACGGCTTGGTCTAGGATCTGCACTGGCCGCTCGGGGTAGGTCAGGTCGCCACTCACCTCGACGCTCTCGTGGCTCAGTACGTGACTGGAATCGGCTACGTACTTCCTGAGGTTGGACACGTGGAACACGTCGTGCACACCAGAAAGCTGCGGGGGAAGGGCAAGTCTGTAAGCAACGGGTCCAACCCACTCCAGGACCTCAAAGGGCCCTACGAACCTCGGCGCGAGCTTCCCTCTCACCCCAAACCGCTGTAGGCCCTTCATGGGTGAAACACGAAGGAAGACGTGGTCCCCAACCTCAAACTGCACCTCTCTGCGTCTCCGATCCGCGTAGCTCTTCTGTCTGCTCCTGACAGTGCGGAGTCGTCTGTGGATCTGCTCAACTACCTCCTGACTCTGCCGGATCAACCTGGGGCCAACCTCCCACTTGGTCCCCACCTCAACCCAACTCAAGGATGCCGTACACTTCCGTCCGTACAGAGCCTCGTAGGGAGCCATGCCGATGCTCAAGTGATAACTGTTGTTGTATGCAAACTCCGCCAGGGGCAGGTGCTCCTCCCAAGAGCCCCTCCAGTCCAGTACACAGGCACGCAAAAGGTCCTCAAGTGTATGTATCGTGCGCTCCGACTGTCCGTCCGTCTGGGGGTGGTAAGCCGTGCTAAACCTCAACCTCATCCCCAAAGCCTGCTGAAACTCAGCCCAAAACTGGGACGTAAAGCGGGTATCCCGGTCGGATACGATCTCCCGCGGAACTCCGTGTAGTCGCACCACATTACGGATATACCTCTCTGCCAACTATGCTGGTCCCAAAGTGACTCGGATCGGCAAGAATCGCGCCGTCTTCGTCAATCTATCCACTATTACCCAGACTGCGTCGTGTCCCCGCTGGGTAACAGGTAAGCCCACCACCAAGTCCATGGTGATGCTCTCCCACTTCCACTCTGGCACTGGAAGCGGCTGAAGCGGCCCTGCAGGCCTCTGATGCTCGGCTTTCACCTGCTGGCACACTAAGCACTGCTGCACGAACTCACCCACATCCCGCTTCATCCCTCTCCACCAAAACTCGCGTCTCAAGTCATGGTACATTTTCGTGTTTCCGGGATGTATGGTGAATCTGGAACCGTGTGCCTCAGTCAGGAGCTCTCTCAACAGCTCCTCGTCTCTGGGAATGCACAACCGTCCCCTCAAGCGTAACACCTGGTCTGTGAAAGAGAAGTCCCCTGGGTCCCCTGATAGTACTCTGTTGCGCAAAGACTGCAAGTACGGATCGGCCATCTGTCCTGTGATGATACGGTCTATCAGCTCTGGCCTGGTCTGCCGTGTCACCGTCACTACCCCACGGTACCCTCGTAACACTAGAGGTCGCCAACTTCCCACCTCCTCCAAAAGGCTCCAACTCTGTAACTGTAGACTGGCCAAGCGTGCGGGCGCCTTACGGCTCAAGGCGTCAGCCACCACATTGGCCTTTCCCGGGTGGTAGGAGATGCTGCAATCGTAGTCCTTCAGGAGCTCCAACCAACGTCTCTGTCTCATGTTGAGCTCCTTCTAGTCAAAAAGATATCTGAGGCTCTTGTGATCTGTAAAAATCTCGAAAGTCTCACCGTACAAGTAGTGCCTCCAGGTCTTCAGCGCGAAGACAACAGCTGCCAACTCTAGGTCGTGGGTAGGGTAGGTATGCTCATGGGGCTTCAGTTGCCGCGAAGCGTAAGCGACAACATGACCCCTCTGCATGAGCACACCTCCTAACCCCTGCAAGGAAGCGTCCATGTACACAACGAACCCGCCACTACTGTCAGGGATGGTGAGCACGGGAGCCGAGGTCAACCTCTCCTTCAGCTCCAGAAAACACGCCTCACAAGCGTCTGTCCAAGCGAAAGGCACGTCCTTCCGGGTCAACTATGTCATAGGACGCGCAATCTGCGAAAACCCTCTGAAGAACCATCTGTAGTAGCCAGCTAGTCCCAGGAAACTGCGAATCTCAGTAATTGAACGCGGTCTCTCCACCTGAGCACTGCCTCGACCTTGGCGGGGTCCACCGCCAGGCCGTCTCCAGAGATCACATGACCCAAGAAGGTCACCTCCCTCAACCAGAACTCGCACTTGTTGTACTTGGCGTACAGCCTGCGTCGCCTCAGAGTGTCCAAAACCATTCGCAAGTGCTGTCCGTGCTGTGTCCGATCTCTAGAATAGATGAGCACATCATCTATGAAAACCACCACGAACTGATCCAAGTACAGTCTAAACACCCGGTTCATCAGGTCCATGAAAGCAGCGGGGGCATTGGTCAGCCCAAACGGCATGACCAAAAACTCGTAGTGTCCGTACCGGGTGCGGAAAGCTGTCTTGGAGACGTCGGTCTCCCTGATCCTCAACTGGTGGTATCCAGACCTCAAGTATATCTTGGAAAACACCGTGGCACCCAGCAACTGGTCAAACAAATCGTCAATCCTTGGCAGCGGATATCTGTTCCTGATGGTGACCCTATTCAGTTGTCGATAGTCCACACAAAGGCGTAGGGTCCCATCCTTCTTCTTCACAAACAGTACCGGGGCTCCCCAGGGAGACGCACTGGGCCTCACGAAACCTTTCTCCAAAAGGTCCTGCAACTGGGACTTGAGCTCTCGCAGCTCAAGCGGTGCCATTCTGTATGGCGCGGTGGAGATGGGGCTGGTCCCTGGTACTAGTGAGATCTCAAACTCGATCTCACGCTCGGGCGGTAGTCCTGGTAACTCGTCTGGAAACACGTCGGGGTACTCTCTGATCACCGGGATGCTCTGGAAGTCTGCCACGGGGCTGGGTTCTGCCACCACACAAGCTAGGAAGCCCTCACACCCCTGGCTCAAAAGTCTCGCCGCCCGAAGTGCCGATATGCACCTGAAACCTCCGTCCACTGGCTGTCCGTGAAACTCGAAAGAAGGCAACTCCGGAATGGAGAAGACGATCTTCCTCTAAAAACAGTCCACCAAAGCGTGGTAAGCGGACAGCCAATCCATCCCCAGAATCACTCCAAAGTCCTCCATCTGTATCATAATCAGATCAGCTGGCAGGCTATGTCCCCCGACGCTGACCTCGCAACCCGTGTACACCTCCTCAGCTACAAACAACTGACCACTCAGACCTCTGATTACGAACGGATTCTCTAACAGTGTATAATCCTGGTCCAAACTAACTGCGAAACTGGCTGCGACAAACGAGTGCGTAGCGCTGGAATCGAAAAACGTGTAAACGAGTCTGCCAGAAACTGTAACCATACCTGCTACCACGGATCCTGAAGCTCTGGCGTCCCTATGTGTTAGGGCGTTGATACGCCCCTCAGCTCTAGGTGCGGACGAAGCAGCAACACTCTGCGTCGGACGGGTAGGTGCTGGCCGGTACCCTCCTCGCGACTGCTGTCCTCCTCCTCGTGCCTGGGAACCGCGGCCTCCTGCGCGCCCTCCAGTGCTCTGCGCGGGAAGTATCTGCTGACCTCCTGCCCTAGATGGGCAGTCCCTCTTGACGTGGCCCGGCTGGCCACACTGGTAGCAGAGGGGAACCCGACTCCCGCCCTTAGTGAGTCCCTGCTGTCGGCTAGGCGGGGGTCCGGTGCTGGCGACTGGCCCCTGTCGAGGGCCCCCAAAGGCCACTGACGGCCCTGCACAACGTGACGGCTCTCCTGCGGATGCCACGTGTCTTCGTTCTCGCCGACCCTGTGAGAAGTCTGGCTGAAAGGGCCTCTTCCGCCCGCCGTCGGTCTCTCGCGCGGACGGGTTGGTCTCCTCGTAAGTCATGGCTGCCTCTACCACCCTCGAAAACGTAGGCAGCTTCAGGGGTTTGACATACCCCCGGATCGCAGGCCGGAGCCCCTCGGTGAACCTCCAAAGGCGCTCCTCCTTAGTGGCTACCGCTGTCGCTGCAAAGCGGGACAGCTCCAAGAAACGCGTACGGTACGCGCTCACAGTCATCGTCCCCTGGCGGAGAGTGTGGAACTCCCGCCTCCTCTGGTCCTACCACATCTGGGGGAAGTACTGCTCGCAGAAGAGGGTGACGAACTGGTCCCAAGTCGGCTCGTCCCTCTCCTGTCCCCGGACCGCCCTCCACCACCGGTGTGCCGCACTCTCCAGCTGGTACGTGGCAAAGGCCACGCGGCACTCCACCGGGGGGCGAAGGGTGCCGAAGATCTTCTCCAGCTGCTCAAGCCAGTCCTCTGCCTTGGTCGGGCCCTCATCCCCCTTGAAGGAGGGGGGCTTCAGCTTCCGGAACTGTCTGAAAAGCTCGAAGTGGCGCTGTAGGGGAGGTGCTGGTGCACCTCCAGGCGAAGGTGCCTCGGGTACAAAAGTGTAGGAGGAAGTTGGGGGCGGCAGCGGCCCATCCCCTCCCTCGTGTCCAGCGCCGTGTCCGTCGCGTGGTCCCACAGAGGACTCCCCCTCTACAACCCCAGGAGGAGGTGCTCGGGCCGGTGGGTGGAGCTCCTCTCGTACAATATCTCGAATCAGTCTGGCGAGGTCCTGGGCCTGGATGCCAGGGAGTGGTGGCTGGTCCACCGAGACGTCAACGACAGCACGTCCACCTCGCCGACCTCGTCCTCGGCCACACCCGCGGCCAGTCTCACCAGTCCCACGACGAGGCATCTCCTGCAAGGAGACGCGAAACAACACGGAAACGTCAAAACAGACGGTACCTAACGAAACTTCTAAGAGCTCAAATCAGGAGATATGTTGTGGTGGCTTCTCTAGCTATAAACATGCGAATTGGTTATTTTCCAGTCAGTTGATTCACTTCTCGGGACGACCTTGCACTGATACCATCTTGTAACGACCCGATTCCCGAGTCCCTACGAGACACGAGAACCGGACCGACTCGAATAATCCCAAGACCTAGTCGTCCAACGAGGAAGTAACCAAAAGAGCAGTAAAATAAACCACATTCAGCATGAATATAACTAACAGTAAGAAAGTACAGCAGTAAGGAAAGAAACTACTACAGTAGATACCACCACAACAGTAGAACAACATTTATCATATAACACGAACTGCAGGTAAAGAAAGTACAGCGGAAACAAGAACTACTCACTATAACAGAAACAAAAGAGGTACAAAAGACTGTGGTAAACTCTACTAGACCCTACTCGGCCCAGCATCCTTTGCAGCCGCTGACCCCGGCTGCTCAACACCTGGTCCTGAAAAAGGTAACGAGAGTAACACGTCAGCAAAACGCTGAGTAGAGTGGCAAACTAACTAAAGACAACAGTAGAGTGTACAGTAGCTGTTATGTTCTATTACTTCCTTTATTCACATCTTTCAATTTTCTCACTATTTCATTTATTTCTCAGATCCTTTACTTGATCTCGAATGTCCTCGTGGGAACGATCTTGATTGCAGTCTTTTCCAAAAGTAGAAGTAGCACGTGGTGCTCTCCTGGCCGGGAGAGTCCCCCGTGGTGATCCTACCCTCAGTCAACCACCCCAAGGTCACTGACAGACGTAACGGCGACTACGGCACGCGCGATAAACGCACAGGTAGCTAGCCCACACTGGCACGCGGTCAGTCGTTTCCGTTAACGGGTCGCCCAAAGCACAGCACGGAACCAGGGCAGAGCCCTCTCAGTAACAGGGGTCCAACCCCTCCACAGTAACCAAACCGGGGCCTTGCCCCTCCACGGTCCGCGCACCCTCGCCTGACTACCCTGGTTTGCCCTAGTGGGCCTAACAAGTCGGTGAAGGAGGCTAGCAGAACCCCGGGGCCCGTGGGGTAGCTAGTACTCTCCTAACACTAGTAGCTCTCCTCGGTACTACGTACACGAGGGCCAACAAGTCGGTACAGAGCGGCCAATCCTAACCCCGGGTCCCTGGGGTGGCTGGCCCCACTCTGCACTAAACAGGTACAGGTACTTCCCTTGGTACTGCGTACCCAAGAGACAGTACAAACTACATCTCAGTTCCATTCCTTTTTCTTTCCAGGAGTTCCACTCCTAATTCCCCGTAGGGTTCCAGCTCTTTATCTCAGAACATCATATGTTTCACTTTCCAGTTTCACGTTCTCACAATCCATGATCTCAATCATGTTTCTTTATTCATAACAGGCAGCTGTTAATTCAATTTACCGGCAGCTTTATATTCCTTTCCATTTTTCCAAGGCTGCAGTATTATACATTCCACTAGTTTTTCCATCCTAGGATTCATGCCACATCCTAGGATCTAGCATACAACTAGTTTTCCAGCCCTAGGATTCATGCATCACCTAGGAGCTATCATTCCGTACATTTCTCATTCCTAGGATTCATGCAATGTCCTAGATTCTAGTTATGGTTCCATACTTTAACAGATTTTAATAATAAACTTAAGCCACTCTACCAGGTACAACGGAGTAATGGGGGCGTAATCGGGAATCCCGCGTGCCTCCGCGACTCCCAAGACTGCAACTGAACGAGGTCTTTGATTAGCCCATAGTTGTGGGTTATTTAAGTACTTAAGTGCCTACACATTAGGTTAATTCTAACATTTATTTAGTATAAATTAGGATGTAAATAGATTAATTCATAGTTTTAATCTAATTACATAATCCATACATTGCATTCATATCTTAAGTGCATTTAGAATTAGCTTAGAATAGCATTCATCTAATTAGATAACCAATTAGGTATATTGTTTTTATTAACATAGAAGTTGAGGGTCTATACATAAATAACCCTAATATTTTAATAATATTTGCTTTATTCGTCTTCTTTCAGAACGGCTGGCTGCCGCTCCAACGCCCGGCTGCTGCAGTGATGAAGCCATTCAAGGGGGAGCGGATGTGGTGGATCTGGTCGGCGGCTGATTTCAAAATTGTTCAAGACACTATAAAAGGAGCACGGAAGCTGCCGGCTGCAGAGGCCTCCGCCACCGACTCACCACTGTGCAGAGAGATCCTCTCTCTTCCACTCCACACTGCCGGCCTCTACCGTGGCGGCGAGTCTCCACCACCGTGGGCGTGTGGTGTGACAGGCCACACCGCCATCCGGAGCTCGCCCGCATTACCGTGAGCACCTTAGCGTGCAACTCCCTCGCCGTCGTCGCCGACCACCGTCACCAACCTACTGATCAGCCACCCTCTCAGTAACTTAAAACGTCTGGGAAATTTCCCAGACGTCTGAAGTTACCCGCTCACTTCACCGCACACGCCTGAAGTCGCCTGCAGACCCCTTCCCGCACCTGCAGAACCTTCAGCGCACCCACGTCCGTCAACCTTCAGCTCAAACACGCACAACCGCCTGCAGTCCACGCCGTTCACCACTGTGTCTGCAGAACCGCCAGCAACCGACCTCTGCGCCCTCCACCGCTCACCGGCTGCTGACCTGCGCACGCCTGCAGATCAGCCCGCGCTCTCCTCCAACGCCTGCAGACCAGCCTGCAGCATCCTCCAACAGCCGCCTGCAGCTTCCACCGCGCAAGCGCCCCCTCTGCAGCTTCCACCGCACACGCCAGCGCCCGCCTGCAGACCACCGCGCCAGCGCCTTCCGCAGACTCTCCGCGCGCCCACGCACAGCCACCTGCAGAACCGCCAGCGCCCGCCTGCAGACCACCGCAGCCACGCCTCCGCGCGCCAGCGCCTTCCGCAGACCCTCCGCGCGCCCACGCACAACCGCCTGCAGCACCTCCGCCGGAGCTCGTCCGGCCACCTCCGGCCGCCGCGCGACTCGCCGTCACCACCGATTCGAAGCCCTTGATCCAAGGGACCTCCGCCGAGCTTCCCGCGCCCAGCCATCGGCTCCTCGTCGCGCAAGACAACGGGGAAGAATTCCCCTGTTTTGCTACAGTAAAGCATTGATTAAAATTTACATTTTCTGCCATTGCCAGATTTTATTCATATTCTATTCACTCTGCATTGCGGAAAATATCCTGTAGTTTATCATAATTGCCATTTCAGCATTATTTCTTGCTTAAACCTTAATCTAAAGGCAATCTTGGCTTGGTTCTTGTCCAAATTGACTCCGAACAAACATTTTTAAGTGGCGCGAATTTTAATACGTTATTGCCTCCCTGTGGAAACGACCCGCTCCTCTGCGAGTGGTTATTTCTTATTAAAAATTGATTAGTCGATTTTTCCACCACATTAAACTACAAACGACTTAAAAGTGAAAGATCGACCCGATCAAATGGCGCCGTTGCCGGGGAGGCAACAGACGCAATAATTTCGCCTAATTTTATTTTGATTATTTGTCAATTGCACAGAGATTTGACTATTCATTATTTTCTTTTCTGTGCGAGAAATTTTGTGCAAGAATCAGCCACTGTGAGAGGCGACCCTTGACGTCGCCAGACGAGAAGTGGACAAGAAATTTTGAAAGGAGGAGAAGGACGAGGACGCGACGGACACCACTGTATTTAATCGCTAATTTAATTAGAATAGAATTAAGACTGAAGACTTAATTTTTTCATTACAGTTAGTTTGAAACCCTTGTTCTGGGGCATATTTTGAGGGTTTGTTCCCTGATTTTATTTTGGACCCGTGTTGGGTAATTTTTGGGAGCCTGTTCCCTTTTCTTTATATTTAGGTTTATTTTTTTTTTTATTATTTCTTTTATTTGCTTGTGCATAAGTAGTTCTAAAAAAAAATAGAAAAAGAAAAAAAAAAACGAGCTGCCTGCTAGAAGCTGCCTGCCCTAGGACGAACCATTTAGGTCTGTATGAGCAGCCTCTAGATTTGCTTTTCTGCATTGCGTGCATTTTTGCATCGAAGATCGCTGGAGGCAAGGTACGCATTCTCTTACTTTGCATCCTATTTTTGATCACGCATTGCATTTGGGATTTAATGCGAAGACCACCTAATCTGTACTGAATAAATCTAACAAGTGGTCACATTTTTTTTTTTAGAAAAAGGACTAATTAAAGGAAGGACATTTTAAAAACCAAGGATTTCATTTTCAAACTTGGCGTGCGATTCAAAGTTTAAAATCTTTTACGGTGTATGCACACTTATTTCACTTGCACCACGACACGCTTCTAGACACTCCTTAGGTTTGGAAATACTAGGACAAGAGCCCTCCTTTCGTTGGATTCTGAAGTGTTCGGAACTTGAGATCAAAGGTTGTGTAAATCCAAAGAGGGGGATACCCTGTCACGGATTTTTGGGGGTAGTTGAGGAGCACCGCGAAAGCACAGCTTCAAAGGAAGGCTTAGGCCTACTTGCATCCCTCGATCTTCCGTCTTTGGATTTACTTGACCATTTGAGATTTAGGGAAGAACACCTAAGCTCCAACTAGGTCTTTTTAGGCGAGCCGTAGGTCGACAATAGGCGCGTAAATTGATTGAACAAATTGTATTGTCACCTGCAATCTGACTTAAAATCAAAAGCCTAAATTGGGAAAGACCTAAAAGGTCCTTTTTGAATTGTGTCTTGCTTGGGGAATTCTGATTGAAGTGTGAGTTAGGATGGACCACATTGATTTTCATCCTTTCACATCTTGCCCACACCCTCACCCCCACTCTGCATCCTTCGATCCCAGACGCCGAGATGGTCCATTCCTTGATGGACATAATGACAATCATTGGGATCCGTTTTACTCCTATTATAGGAGTATTGGCCTAGTTAAGCCCCAAATTAGTGAGCAGAACTCAGGAGCGGGATTTGCTTTGCCCAATATCCCACATACCAAAGAAATACCCAACCCACCCTCCCTGAAAACTTATAATGGTTGGACAAACACTCCTGGGTACTATAAGCCTGAGCCTGACTTCTCTTATGATAAAAATGACCTCTCCTCTTTGAAGATGGAAATACAGAAAATGCAAAATGAAATGAGTGAATTGTTAGGAGAATCTTTGAGAGCAGGCCAACAAGAAAGAGATGAAATTAGCCACCCAATCTGCCCCATTGACGATGACGTATACCCCTCTACAATAGATGCATCTCCCGTGGGAAAGCTACACTTTAAGTTGAAGGGAAATTCTGGGGAGAATAGCTACTTTTCGAGGATCGATTTTGAAACCTCCCCATTAGATGACACTTCCTTGAGAGATCTACACTTTAGGTGGGAGGAAAATACACATGAAAGTAGCTATGCATTGGATGAAGAAAGGTGGCAACCCGAGGAAGATGATGATAAGGTTGAGTATCCACCTGAATTATATTGGAGTCAAAAGAAGGGAATGATGGTGCCATTGGAAGACCTCGACCCAGATGATAGTATTTTCGTGACATTTGATGAAGTGGGTCAAATTCAAGTTGTTAATCCTACCCTCCCTTCTGATCATGATATGGAACTCAAACCCACCCTTAGGGAACCTAACCCTAAAGAAATTGACCTATCTGAGGAGTCTGATGTAACCAATGTAAATAATTTACCTCAGATAGAGCACCCTAGGGGATCTGCTGATATATTAAATGATTCTAGACCTCGGGTACATGATGAATTGTGTGATGAGGAGGAAGATGAATTATATGAGGAACCTACATTCAAGATTTGGAGTGACACTAAGGGTGATTATGTATTATTTGAAGAGTTAACCCCTGAGGATGTCACAAATTTGACCAAATTAGGTTTCCTTGGCACACCCATTGATGATATTTCTCCTCATGATAAAATGATGGAAAATTTGGAAGCAATTTCTAAGATTTATGTGGATTCACATATAGACTCCGGGGAAGATGTGAGTAAAGAACAAAAACCCGGGGATGACATTAATAGGATAATCCCTAGATCTGTTGCTTCCAACCTACCTTCATTCACTTCGAAGTCACCCTCTGATTCTCTTATATCTGAAAGCGAAATTGTGACTCCTGATGAAGAGCAGGAAGATCCACGTGATGGTGCAAGGAATGCTAGGGATGAAATTGAGGATTTAGAAAGAGTGTTTGGGATGGACACCAAGCTGATTAAACCCAACCTAGATCTTATGGCCATCCCACAACCTCGTAACTTTGACACCCTAGACGATCCTTGCCTTAGAGAATTGCTCATTTTTGTTCTGACTAGGGGGCTTAACAGACCAATATTTCCTGTAATGGAGTATCGGGTATGGATTGATGATTTCTTTAGTCAGTCCATTACCCTGGGGGTTTATCTCTATACCATTCCTTCCCCATTCTTTTTGGAGGATCCTTGTCATCCTACCCCTACCCCTTTGGAGGTTATTTTAACTGTTTATCCTTTAGAACCTCTTCTGGTGACCTGGGAAGATTTCATTCCCATTTTAGTTGGGCGAGCATTTGCTATCGGGATTCATCATCAGCTCGCCAACATCCTAGGTTACCTATTTTCTAGGCCAACTTTGCTTTCCTCATTTTTAGGGCCTATTTCTGCAATTCTTGAACCTGATTTGCAGGTTCTTCGGCTATTCAGCCCAGCTTTGACCCAGGTAATATCCTTCTATGCAATGAGGACATTGCAGATTTTAGGCATGGGGGGGTGTACTTGGGGATATACATAGCATAATTGCATACATTTGTACATATAAAAAAAAAAAAAAAAAAGAGGTTTTGAGCTTAACTGGCTAGATCTTGCCGTCTTAAGCAAATCAAAACTCTAGGGTAGACTAAGTTAATTCTAGGGTCAAACTTTAGAAGCTAAATAAGCTACTAGCTTTAGACCTTTAGGGTCCTTTGTGGACTTAAAAACTTAAGTAGGAGTTAAGTTGCGGACCATTCTTCAAGAGGTTGAGGAAGGGAAGCTAGGGTTTAAGTTAAAAGGTGGGGTAGTACCTGGAGTCTTATTCTACCTTTTTGTTTACAGGTCCTTGTAACCCAAGCATCCAAATTGTTCACACTTGGTCTGGTAATTAACTTAATTTCTGAAAAGAGATTTGGTTCTCTTAGTTTTGACTTAAGAAAGGCTTGAAAACATATTTTGATTGGAAGAGTTCCCGCCGCAGGAGAGGTCGAGTATATACTCACCTTGAGGATGCGATGGTAACATATTACCTCCTCGGCGCTTGTCTCTTAGGATATCCATCCTACTGGGGGCATGTAAGCGCATTGCGCGGTTCAGGTACCATGGGCGGCCCTATCTCGAAGTGCCGATTGCCATAGGCCTGAATTCGCTTAAGAAATCCATGGGCGATACTATCTCGAAGTGTCGATTGCCAGGAGTTCTTGGGGTCGTTATGGGCGGTGCTATCTCGAAGCATCGAAAGCCAGGCACCCTTCGAGGTATGGTAATGGGGACAATGAATCCGACACAGGCTGTGTTGATAGCTGATCTGAGGTTAGACTTAGAAGAATCAAACAAAAAAAAAAAAAAAAAAAAATTCCTTTAACTCAAATAACTCGGACCAATGCACAAGCACGGATGCTTTAATCTCAGGGATCAATAAACTTTAGGGTAGAGTCAGAAATCAGGGAAACTTGTGCTGGCAACTCGTCTTTAGCCGACCTAGTCTGTAACTTAGCAACTACTTAGGAACCTTGGGTTTAGAACCTGAACTTAATATGCTTCTGAAGGAAGACTAAGTGAGTTGACTAGTCTACTTAGAGTGCTAGGTTTCGCTTAATTTTGCTAGGGACTAGCAAAAACTAGGCATGGGGGTATTTGATTAGCCCATAGTTGTGGGTTATTTAAGTACTTAAGTGCCTACACATTAGGTTAATTCTAACATTTATTTAGTATAAATTAGGATGTAAATAGATTAATTCATAGTTTTAATCTAATTACATAATCCATACATTGCATTCATATCTTAAGTGCATTTAGAATTAGCTTAGAATAGCATTCATCTAATTAGATAACCAATTAGGTATATTGTTTTTATTAACATAGAAGTTGAGGGTCTATACATAAATAACCCTAATATTTTAATAATATTTGCTTTATTCGTCTTCTTTCAGAACGGCTGGCTGCCGCTCCAACGCCCGGCTGCTGCAGTGATGAAGCCATTCAAGGGGGAGCGGATGTGGTGGATCTGGTCGGCGGCTGATTTCAAAATTGTTCAAGACACTATAAAAGGAGCACGGAAGCTGCCGGCTGCAGAGGCCTCCGCCACCGACTCACCACTGTGCAGAGAGATCCTCTCTCTTCCACTCCACACTGCCGGCCTCTACCGTGGCGGCGAGTCTCCACCACCGTGGGCGTGTGGTGTGACAGGCCACACCGCCATCCGGAGCTCGCCCGCATTACCGTGAGCACCTTAGCGTGCAACTCCCTCGCCGTCGTCGCCGACCACCGTCACCAACCTACTGATCAGCCACCCTCTCAGTAACTTAAGACGTCTGGGAAATTTCCCAGACGTCTGAAGTTACCCGCTCACTTCACCGCACACGCCTGAAGTCGCCTGCAGACCCCTTCCCGCACCTGCAGAACCTTCAGCGCACCCACGTCCGTCAACCTTCAGCTCAAACACGCACAACCGCCTGCAGTCCACGCCGTTCACCACTGTGTCTGCAGAACCGCCAGCAACCGACCTCTGCGCCCTCCACCGCTCACCGGCTGCTGACCTGCGCACGCCTGCAGATCAGCCCACGCTCTCCTCCAACGCCTGCAGACCAGCCTGCAGCATCCTCCAACAGCCGCCTGCAGCTTCCACCGCGCAAGCGCCCCCTCTGCAGCTTCCACCGCACACGCCAGCGCCCGCCTGCAGACGCCCGCCTGCAGACCACCGCGCGCCAGCGCCTTCCGCAGACTCTTCGCACGCCCACGCACAGCCACCTGCAGAACCGCCAGCGCCCGCCTGCAGACCACCGCAACCACGCCTCCGCGCGCCAGCGCCTTCCGCAGACCCTCCGCGCGCCCACGCACAACCGCCTGCAGCACCTCCGCCGGAGCTCGTCCGGCCACCTCCGGCCGCCGCGCGACTCGCCGTCACCACTGATTCGAAGCCCTTGATCCAAGGGACCTCCGCCGAGCTTCCCGCGCCCAGCCATCGGCTCCTCGTCGCGCAAGACAACGGGGAAGAATTCCCCTGTTTTGCTACAGTAAAGCATTGATTAAAATTTACATTTTCTGCCATTGCCAGATTTTATTCATATTCTATTCACTCTGCATTGCGGAAAATATCCTGTAGTTTATCATAATTGCCATTTCAGCATTATTTCTTGCTTAAACCTTAATCTAAAGGCAATCTTGGCTTGGTTCTTGTCCAAATTGACTCCGAACAAACATTTTTAAGTGGCGCGAATTTTAATACGTTATTGCCTCCCTGTGAAAACGACCCGCTCCTCTGCGAGTGGTTATTTCTTATTAAAAATTGATTAGTCGATTTTTCCACCACATTAAACTACAAACGACTTAAAAGTGAAAGATCGACCCGATCAGTCTTATCACAAGGATCAAACACAAGGAGTGTCTCAAAATAGTGTATAGCTACTGTAGACGGGTAGAGGAATTAATTCTGAAAAGAGCGCAACTCGAATCGCGGAAAACGGAGCCCGAAAGGGACCTAAACAGGTCGAAAAAGACGATACTGGGCAAAATCAGACGTCTGGAACTTCTTCCAGACTTCTTAAACAGTGGATCAGAGAATTACCTGTTCAGCGTGGTTTCCCAGATGTCCAAAAGTCTGCGGGGACGTCTGGCCTAGCTCCCAGACGTCCGATGGTCACCCCGGACGTCTGGAGGTCACTCCCGCCGTCTGGTACAACTTCCAGACGTCTGATTCGCAAAGGATGGCGAATCAGCGAACCTGCGCACAGCCAACTGCCTCCCTCAGTACGGTCAGTCGACAGGAAGGAAGAAGAAGGCGGAATACTCACCTTTCAGACGTCTGTATGAGCTTCCAGACGTCTCCCTCGCCGTCTGACTATCAACCCAGACGTCTGATTCTGGAAATTTTTCCAGAATCAGGGCGCTACACGGCCTCCGCTCGCGACGCCGCCCGCGTCGTACCTCGCGCGTCTGCTGCTCAGACTGCAGCAGGTCCCTCTCCGCGTCGTTCCGCTCCCCCTGTGCCCTCCGCCAGCCGGCCAAGCCGCTCCGGCGAGCTCTCCCTCACGGCAGAGCTCCGCTCTCGCATGCCGCACCTCCTCCGCACTCACTGCGGCCGCCGCTGCCGCCCTCGCGCTCACGCTCACTGGCTGAATGAGAAGAAGGAGGAGACGGTGGAGACGGGAGGGGAGGAGTGGCCTTTCAAGGCCGCGCGAGGAGGAGGGAGAGAGAGCGCGGCAGGTCTGCAGCCGCAGAGAGAGAGGGAAAAAGAGAGAGAGAGGGGAATCGCGGGTCTGCGCGCACAGGCGCGCAGACGAAACTTTCGTGCGAAAAAAAACTATTTTCCAGACGTCTGGAAACGATCCTAGACATCTGGTCAGACGTCTAGATTTGATCCCAGACGTCTGGTCCGACGTCTAGGTCACCTCCCAGACGTCTTAAAAGACGTCTGGGGCACGCATTCGTAACAGCACTCGTTTGTCGCAGCCAGTTTCATAGTTAGTTTGGGCTAGGATTATATGCTGTAAGAGAATCCGTTCGTAATCAGAGGTCCGAGTGGTCAGCTATTTGTAGCTGAGGAGGTGTACACGGATTGCGAGGTCAGCGTCGGGGGACATAGCCTGCCAGCTGACCTGATTATGATACATATGGAGGACCTTGGAGTGATTCTGGGGATGGATTGGCTGTCCGCTTACCACGCCTTGGTGGACTGTTTTGAGAGGAAGATCGTCTTCTCTATTCCAGAGTTTCCTTCTTTCAAGTTTCACGGACAGCCAGTGGACGGAGGTTTCAGGTGCATTTCGGCACTTCGGGCGGCGAGACTTTTGAGCCAAGGGTGTGAGGGCTTCCTAGCTGGTGTGGTGGCAGAGCCCAGCCCTGTGGCAGACTTCCAGAGCATCCCGGTGGTCAGAAAGTACCCTGACGTGTTTCCAGACGAGTTACCAAGACTACCGCCCGAGCGTGAGATCGAGCTTAAGATCTCACTAGTACCAGGGACCAACCCCATCTCCACCACGCCATACAGGATCGCACCGCTTGAGCTGCGAGAGCTCAAGTCCCAGTTGCAGGACCTTTTGGAGAAAGGTTTCGTGAGGCCCAGTGCGTCTCCCTGAGGAGCCCTGGTACTGTTTGTGAAGAAGAAGGATGGGACCTTACGCCTTTGTGTGGACTACCGACAGCTGAATAGGGTCACCATCAAGAACAGATATCCGCTGCCGAGGATCAACGACTTATTTGACCAGTTGCAGGGTGCCACAGTGTTTTCCAAGATCGACTTGAGGTCTGGATACCACCAGTTGAGGATCAGGGAGACCGACGTCTCCAAGACAGCTTTCCGCACCCGGTACGGACACTACGAGTTTTTGGTCATGCCGTTTGGGCTGACCAATGCCCCCGCTGCTTTCATGGACCTGATGAACCGGGTGTTTAGACCGTACTTGGACCAGTTCGTGGTGGTTTTCATAGATGATGTACTCATCTATTCTAGAGATCGGATGCAGCACGGACAGCACTTGCGGATGGTTCTGGACACTCTGAGACGACGTAGGCTGTACGTCAAATACAGCAAGTGCGAGTTCTGGTTGAGGGAGGTGACCTTCTTAGGTCATGCGATCTCTGGAGACGGCTTGGCGGTGGACCCAGCCAAGGTCGAGGCAGTGCTCAGGTGGGAGAGACCACGTTCAGTCACTGAGATTCATAGTTTCCTGGGACTGGCAGGCTACTACAGACGATTCATCAAAGGTTTTTCACAGATCGCGCGTCCTATGACACAGTTGACCCGGAAGGACGTGCCCTTCTCTTGGACAGACACCTGTGAGGCGTGTTTTCTGAAGCTGAAGGAGAGGTTGACCTCGGCTCCCGTGCTCATCATCCCTGACAGTAGTGGCGGGTTCGTTGTGTACACGAACGCCTCTTTGCAGGGGTTAGGAGGTGTGCTCATGCAGAGGGGTCACGTTGTCGCTTATGCTTCGCGGCAACTGAAGCCCCATGAGCATACCTACCCTACCCACGACCTAGAGTTGGCAGCTGTTGTCTTCACGCTGAAGACCTGGAGGCACTACTCGTACGGTGAGACCTTCGAGATTTTCACAGATCACAAGAGCCTCAGATACCTTTTTGATCAGAAGGAGCTCAACATAAGACAAAGACGTTGGTTGGAGCTCCTGAAGGACTACGACTGCAGCATCTCCTACCACCCGGGAAAGGCCAATGTGGTGGCTGACGCCTTGAGCCGTAAGGCGCCTGCACACTTGGCCAGTTTACAGTTACAGAGTTGGAGCCTTTTGGAGGAGGTGGGCAGCTGGCAACCTCTAGAGTTACAGGGGTACTGTGGGGCAGTGACTGTGACACGGCAGACTAGGCCAGAGATGATAGACCACATCATCACAGGACAGATGGCCGATCCGTACTTGCAGTCCTTGCGCGACAGAGTACTGTCGGGAGACCCGGGGGACTTCTCTTTCACAGACCAGGTGCTGCGCTTGAGGGGACAGTTGTGCGTTCCTAGAGACGAGGAGCTGTTGAGAGAGCTCCTGACTGAGGCACACGGTTCCAGATTCACCATACATCCTGGAAACACGAAGATGTACCACGACTTGAGACGCGAGTTTTGGTGGAGGGGGATGAAGCGGGATGTGGGTGAGTTCGTGCAGCAGTGCTTAGTGTGTCAGCAGGTGAAAGCCGAGCATCAGAGGCCTGCAGGGCCGCTACAGCCGCTTCCAGTGCCAGAGTGGAAGTGGGAGAGCATCACCATGGACTTGGTGGTGGGCTTACCTGTTACCCAGCGAGGACATGACGCAGTCTGGGTAATAGTGGATAGACTGACGAAGACGGTGCGATTCTTGCCGATCCGAGTCACTTTGGGACCAGCACAGTTGGCAGAGAGGTATATCCGTGATGTGGTACAACTACACGGAGTTCCGCGGGAGATCGTATCCGACCGAGATACCCGCCTTACGTCCCAGTTTTGGGCTGAGTTTCAGCAGGCCTTGGGGACGCGATTGAGGTTTGGTACGGCTTACCACCCCCAAACGGACGGACAGTCTGAGCGCACGATACAGACACTTAAGGACCTTTTGCGTGCCTGTGTACTGGACTGGAGGGGCTCTTGGGAGGAGCACCTGCCCCTGGCGGAGTTTGCATACAACAACAGTTATCACTCGAGCATCGGCATGGCTCCCTACGAGGCTCTGTACGGACGGAGGTGTACGGCACCCTTGAGTTGGGTTGAGGTAGGGACAAAGTGGGAGGTTGGCCCCAGGTTGATCCGGCAGAGTCAGGAGGTAGTCGAGCAGATCCACAGGCGACTCCGCACTGTCAGGAGCAGACAGAAGAGCTACGCGGATCGGAGATGCAGAGAGGTGCAGTTTGAGGTTGGGGATCACGTCTTTCTTCGTGTTTCGCCCATGAAGGGCCTGCAGCGGTTTGGGGTGAGTGGGAAGCTCGCGCCGAGGTTTGTGGGGCCCTTTGAGGTCCTGGAGCGGGTTGGACCCGTTGCTTACAGGCTTGACCTCCCCCCGCAGCTTTCTGGTGTGCACGACGTGTTCCACGTGTCCAACCTCAGGAAGTACGTAGCCGATCCTAGTCACGTACAATGTCACGAGAGCGTCGAGGTGGGCGAAGACCTGACCTACCCCGAGCGGCCAGTGCAGATTCTAGACCGAGCCGTCCGCAGTTTGAGACAAAAGCAAGTACCCCTGGTAAAGGTTTTGTGCAGGAGCCAGCGGTACGAGGAGGCTACCTGGGAGCCTGAGGTGGCAATGCGGGAGCGGTACCCGGAGCTTTTCGCGGGTACGTCTTTTCGGACCGGCTTCAGTCCTCTTTGAGTTTGTTATGGTTATTTTGACATCTTTTCCGCACCCTAGTTAGCGCAAGTTTCGGGGACGAAACTTCCTTTGAGTTTGTTATATTGTTACGAACGCGCGGCTTCAGACGTCTTTTAAGACGTCTGGGAGGTGGCCCAGACGTCTGACCAGATGTCTGGAACCCATTCCAGACGTTTGGGATTCGGTTTGTTCGACACAAACGGTTTCGTCTGCACGCCTAAGCGCGTAGACCTGCGAACGCTCTCTCTCTCTCTCTTTTTCCCTCTCTCCTGCAGCCGCAAGCTGTCTGTCCACTCTCTCTCTCCTCCCCGCGCGGCTTTAAAAGGGCACTCCCCCTCCCTCACTCTCATCACCTCCGCCCCCTTCCTCTTCTCCTTCCAGCCAGTGCGCGTGAGCGAGGGCGAGTGAGTGGCGGCGGCGACAGCCGTGGCGGGTGCGAGAGGAGGTGCTGCGCGGGGGAGGAGGCATCGGCCGTGAGGGCTCGAGCCTGCCGGGGCAGCGGGAGCCGGCCGGAGGGGGTGCAGCGGACATGGGGTGACGCGGGAGGCCTGCTGCAGCTCGAGCAGTAGGCGGACGAGTCGCGGCGTGGCGAGCGTCGCGAGCGGAGGGCGAGTGGCGCCCTGGTTCTGGAAACTTTTCCAGAATCAGACGTCTGGGAGTCTAGCCAGACGACATGGGCGACGTCTGGAGGACTGTCCAGACGTCTGAAAGGGGAGTTATTTCCGTCTTCTTCCACTTCTTCGACTGACCGTACTAAGAGAGAGGAAATGGGTACGCGCAGGGTCTGAGATTCGCATCCAACGCGAATCAGACGTCTGGCTGCAATGCCAGACGACGGGAATGACTTCCAGACGTCCGGGGTGACCATCGGACGTCTGGGAACTAGGCCAGATGCCCCCACAGGCTTCTGGACGTCTGAGAGACCACGCAGAGCAAGGTAACCCCTGATCCACTTTTTAAGACGTCTGGAATAAGTTCCAGACGTCTGATTTTGCACTGTTTCGTCATTTTCGACCCGTTTAGGGCCCGTTTGGGTTCCGTTTTCCGTGTTTCGAGTTGCGTCCTTTTCGAAATTAAATCCTCTACCCGTCTACAGTAGCTATATACTGTTTTGAAAAACTCCTTGTGTTTGATCCTTGTGATAGGACCCCGTTCCGTAGCAGTCTCGGGGGTTGCGGAGGCACGCGGGATTCCCGACCATGCCCCCAGTTCGCCTATTGTAACCGGTAGAGTGGCTTTAAGTATAATCTGTTAAATTATGAAACCATAAAATAGAACCTAGGACATTGCATGAATCCTAGGAATGAGAAATAGATGGAATGGTAGATCCTAGGGTGTTGCATGAATCCTAGGGCTGGAAAACTAGATTGTATGATAGATCCTAGGATATGGCATGAATCCTAGGACGGGAAAACTAGTGGAATGTATGAATACTGCAGTCTTGGAAAATGTGGAAAGGGATTAATAGCTGCCTGTGAATTGAATTAACAACTGCCTGCTATGAATAATTAAACGTGATTGAGAACATGGATTGTATGAACGTGAAACTAGAAAGGTGAAACCTGATTGTGTTGAGTTAAAAGAGCTGGAACCCTACGGGGAAGTAGGAGTAGAACTCCTGGAAGGTGAATGGAATAGAATTGGGGAAGTGAGCTGGCCCTTGAGTACGGAGTACCAAGGAGAGCGACTGTCCCCCTATTTAGTGCAGAGCGGAGCCAGCCGCCCCAGGGACCCGGGGTTAGGACTGGCCACTTTGTACTGACTTGCTGGCCCTCGTGTACGTAGTACCGAGGAGAGCTACTAGTGTAGGGAGGTACTAGCTACCCCACGGGCCCCGGGGTTCTGCTAGCCTCCTACACCGACTTGTTAGGCCCACTGGGTAAACCAGGGTAGTCAGGCGAGGGTGCGCGGACTGTGGAGGGGCAAGGCCGCTGTTTGGTTACTGTGGAGGGGTTGGACCCCTGTTACTAAGAGGGCTCCGCCCTGTACTAGTTCCGTGCTGTGCTTTGGGCGCACCCGTTAACGGAAACGACTGACCGCGTGCCAGTGCGGGTTAGCTACCTCTGCATTTATCGCGCATGCCGTAGTCACCATTACGCCTATCCGTGACCTTGGGGTGGTTGACTGAGAGTAGGATCACCACGGGGGACTCTCCCGGCCAGGAGAGCATCACGTGCTACTTCTACTGTTCAGAAAAGACTGCAATCAAGATCATTCCCACGAGGAACATTCGAGATCAAGTGAAGGATCTGAGAATTAGATAAATTTTGAACCAATAGAAAGACTTAAATTAAAGGAAGAAAGAAAATTAAAACAGCTACTATACACTTTACTGTTTCTTTAGTTTAGCTGCCACTCTACTCAGCATTTTGCTGACGTGTTACACTCGTTACCTTTCAGGACCAGGTGTTAAGCAGCCAGGGTCAGCGGCTGCAGAGGACGCTGGGCCGAGTAGGGTCCAGTAAAGTTACCACTATTCTCTTGTACCTCTTTTTGGTTCCACTATAGTGAGTAGTTCTTGTTACCGTTGTACTTTTTTTTACCTGCAGTTTCATATTATGTTATGAATGTTGTTCTACTGTTGTGGTATATACTTTAGTGGTTTCTTTCCTTACTGCTGTATTTTTTTTACTGTTAGTTATATTCATGCTGAATGTGGTTTATTTTACTGTTCTTTTGGTTACTTCCTCGTTGGACGACCAGGTCTTGGGATTAGTCAAGTCGGTCCGGTTCTCGTGTCTCGTAGGGACTCGGGAATCGGGTCGTTACACACGGTGGGAGATGCGTGAGCTTATACAGAGCTCGACCATGCCTCAATCAAGAGGAATTATCGCGATTTCACCGCGATTTGGCTTGGGTTTCACAATGGATTTTTGGAGCTTCTCCTGAGCTCCACGCTTCAAATCTTGGCTCAAGATTGCATTCAAACGTCCCCTCTTAGTTTGAACACCAATCCCACATATTTTGGTGGGATTTGGTGAGGATCTGATGGAGATCTCGTTGAATCATCGTCGGTGGAGTTGGGTTCAGGAATCTAGGTTGAAATCAGGTAGCAAAGGACTTTTCGTGAAGAAGACGACAAACTTGGGTGGCTAAACGTAAGGAATTTTGAAAGCTGGGGGCCTGACTGAGAGAAATAAAGATTTAATGGACTAAAATACAAACTAGGTCAAGATAGACTCTGATTGGGCCCAAATTTTGGTACTAAACTAATTTAGACCCAAGGAATGTGATGGTGAAGTCAGATTTGAGTTTTAACCATGTTTGATTAGATAATTTACATAGAAACCCAAATAGGGTAGAATTCCATATGAGACTCTGTTCAAGGTCAAAATGGGTTCAGATGGTCAACCTAAGAGTACCAAACCTCCTAGAATATTTTTCTATAAATTTTTTGAGGTTTAGATGAATTTTGTTCTGACCATAACCTCTTTAATTTAAGCAAGTCTAAAATTAAGATTTTGTGTGTTGTTTTGGTTCTCAGAATGCATGAAACCCTATTTCTGTCTGTGTGGACCCACTCAGACTTTAATGTTCATTTGACCTTTAATTAACCATTGGGAAACCCTATGGTTATTCTACAATTATGATGTGATGTTAAAGCTACAGATTTAACCCTATTTTAATGTTTTCTTCTCAGAATGGATTTGAATGGAATTACTACTCTCAGGCGATCATGTAGGAGCATTTGTCACCTGATTTCCACTAATTTAAGTTAGTTATGGCTAATGATGGTGTTATCATCAGGACATGGTCCCCTTGCTTCGTCAGCCTAACCTTACCACCTTTAGGAGTAAGGACAACACTAAATTCGTTATGTGGTCGGAGCTTATTGTTGGACCATAGGTCCTTAAGCTACCCAATTTAAGGACATGCTTATATTTTTTATGCTGCAAGACTCCATATCTTTCCCCTGTCCTTTTGACATCCTTCCAGTGCATGCTTGGAAGGACCTTTAGACCATTCCCGAAGACGAAGGTTGAGCTATAGCCAAGCAGATCCCATGGCTGATCAACAACCACCTCCCCCATCCCCGAACTAGAAGGAATTGATTCAGATGCAGTTGGACCAGCTGCAGCAGATGCAGCAATGGTTCCAACAGATAAATGATCAGGGCATTCAGCCCTTGAAGGATTTCTATGATCCTTCAAACTACGGGGAACGTCCTGACATCATGATTTCCACCGGAGACGTAGAAATCAAGCCTCAGTTTTAAGCCTGATTAAATATTTCCATGGGCTTGGCTCTGAGGACCCATTCCAGCACCTAAAGGATCTGACCACTTTGGTTCAGACCACCAAAGCTAGGAAGGTGAACGAAGAGCAAATGATCATGAAGCTTTTTCCCTATTCTCTCAAGGATAAGTCCACACATTGGTACTGGACCATTGGAAGGCCAATAGAAACGTGGGCTGCTCTTAAGTAGTCTTTCCTGAAGAAATTCTTCCTAATTGGATGGACCAATGCTTTGTGACAGACGAATACCACTTTCGCCCAATGGCAGGGGGAACCGTTTCACGGTGCCTGGGAGTGATTCCAAGATCTATTGCGGAGGTGTCCACACTATGAGGTGCCGAAATGGCAACTCATGCAGATATTTTACCATAGGTTGGTTGAACAACTCCGTAATCATGTGGGCGTCTCTTATGGAGGCAATTTCCTCAACATGGATGCAGATAGCGCATATGACTTATTCGAGGAAATAAGCGAAAATTCGATAAATCACGCCTCCATGGAGACTTTCAACCAGTCCCAACAAACCAGGTCAAATGTTAATGAGATTCAAAACTCTCATTCATTTGACATGGAATTAATTTGCAATAAATTAGATAAAGTGGACCTTGTTGCGAAAAGGATGGAAGAGTAGATGTCTAGAAATTCAGGAAACACTTCTACACCCACTCAATCCCAAAATTCGGGATTCCATTATTCACGAGCTTCCACAAGGCGCGAGTTTGTGAACCAACTTGATTCGACTCAACCTATGAGCTAAAATTTCTTGGAACCTTATGGGTTCCAAACTGGAGCCTTGGATCCCAATTTTTCTGATCATTCCTTTTCTCCATCCTTGCCTTATAAGGATGTGTATGTTATACAGGAGAATGCTAGGTCCAACCTATATTCCAACACTTATAACTCGAGTTGGAGGAACCACCCTAACTTCTCCTAGAAAAATCAGGGGCAACAAACCTAGATATGACCCAGCAACTATGCACCTCAATGACCTATGGGTCAGGGTCAAGTATACACCTAGTTGCCCCCGAGATCGGTTACTCAGCCATCTTGGAATGCCCAACAACCCACTAGGCAGGCTGATTTAAACTGATAGATGGCCTGGAACCACTTCCCCCGAGACCGCCTGGGCTTCAGACATCTTTTAAGACGTCTGGGAGGTGACCCAGACGTCTGGAACCACTTCCAGATGTCTGGGAATCAATTATTTTTGGCACACGTGTTTCGTCTGCGCGCCTGAGCGCGCAGACCTGTGTACGCTCTCTCTCCCTCTCTTTTTCCCTCTCTCCTGCGGCCGCAGACCCACCCTGTCAGCTCTCTCTCTCCTCCTCGCGCGGCCTTAAAAGGCCACACCCTCTCCCTCACACCCGTCACCTCCGCCCCCTTCCTCTTCTCCTTCCAGCCAGTGCGCGAGAGCGAGCGCGAGTGAGCGGCGGCGGCAACAGCCGCGGTGAGCGTGGGAGGAGGTGCTGCGCGTGGAAGAGGCGCTCGGCCGTGAGGGCGAGCTCGCCGGGGCTGCTAGGGCCGGCCGGCGGGGGGCGCAGCGGGTGCAGAGCGACACGGGGGGGACTGCTGCAGTTTGAGCAGCAGGCGGACGAGACGCGGCACGGCCGGGCGTCGCAAGCGGAGGGCAACTCGCGCCCTGGTTCTGGAAACTTTTCCAGAATCAGACGTCTGGGCTTCTAGCCAGACGACGGGAACGACATCTGGAAGACTGTCCAGACGTCTGAAAGGTGAGTTATTTTCGTCTTCTTCGTTTTCTTCGACTAACCGTACTGAGAGAGAGAGTTGGGTATGCGCAGGTTCGATGATTCACCATCCAACGCGAATCAGACGTCTGGCTGTAGCACCAGACGACGGGAGCGACATCCAGACGTCCGGGATGACCATCGAACGTCTGGGAACTAGGCCAGATGCCCCCGCAGGTTTCTGGACGTCTGAGAGCCCACGCAGAGCAAGGTAACCCCTGATCCACTTTTTAAGACGTCTGGAATAAGTTCCAGACGTTTGATTTTGCACTGTTTCGTCGTTTTCGACCCGTTTAGGGCCCGTTCGGGTTCCGTTTTCCGTGTTTCGAGTTGCGTTCTTTTTGGAATTAAATCCTCTACCCATCTACTGTAGCTATATACTATTTTGAGAAACTCCTTGTGTTGATCCTTGTGATAGGACCCCGTTCCGTTGCAGTCTCGGGAGTTGCGGAGGCACGCGGGATTCCCGACCATGCCCCCAGTTCGCCTGTTGTAACCGGTAGAGTGGCTTTTAAGTTTATTGGTATAATCTGTTAAATTATGGAACCATAAATAGCACCTAGGACATTGCATGAATCCTAGGAATGAGAAACTAGAATGAATGGTAGATCCTAGGGTGTTGCATGAATCCTAGGGTTGGAAAACTAGATTGTATGATAGATCCTAGGGTATGGCATGAATCCTAGGATGGGAAGAACTAGTTGAATATATGAATACTGCAATCTTGGAAAATGTGGGAAGGAAATAATAGCTGCCTGTTGACGTGCCTTCGTGCGTGTGTGTTAAGAGGTGTCGTTATAGTTGCACTTGATACGTCGATTTTAAAAGAAGTAAACGGAGGTGAGTCCGAGTGTCGATCTCAGGGAGGCGTGGAAATCGGGTTTTGTTTACCACTTGTTGTCACGAAAAAGGCGGAGTTTTGCTTGCGAAAGAGACGGTTTTGAAAAGCGAGAGATAGAGAGAGTTTAGGGTTAGAAAGCTCTTGGTTTTGATCATGCACTTTAAACAGAAATTAAAATGGCGACTAAACGAAAAATAATTTCATTAAACATGCATTCATAGTTCATGGTTTACAACATTAAATACATGCTTCAACAAAAGTAAATGAAAGCTTAAAAGAGAGAGAGAGAGAGGTAGAGAGAGAGTGGAGAGCGACGAGGTAGCCACGACGGTGGAGGAGGCTCCGTCGGCGGCTCGTCATCTCCGGCGATTACAAGAGTGCCTAAAACTAGCTAGGAGAGGAGTGGAGTAGTTGCAAGTGGGAGAGGATGCCTTGAATGGTGGTAGAAGGGGGTTTAAATAGAGTTAAGGGCTTCCTAAAAGAAGAATGTGCTTTAGCGACATCCAGAACGTTGCTAAAACCGCTTCCAGATACGTCGGTGAAGCCCTCCTGCCGCCGGTCAGCTGCCCGCCCCTCTCTCTCTCCAAGAGCGATCCGTGGACGTTGAACGAGAGCCGTCCGATCGAAGATCGGACGGCTGAGATCCTCCGGTGCCCGCGCTGAGATCGCGCCTCGGGCACGCGTGCGCGCACGCGTTTCTGCCCGGAGTGCGCGCGCACGTGGGCGCTCGGGAGCTGTCATCGCACCGCGTGGCGCGATCCTGGCCGCCCGCTGCTGATCGGGCAGCCCAATTTTGCCGCACCCTTCGCTCGCGCTTATTTCCGCTCCGCGCGATTCGAACGCGCGTCGCTGCGATGCGGGCGTGCGCGCTAGCCGTTGCGCCACTCCCGTGCTTTGTCGCGGCGACAGCAGGCGAGCGCGCAGATTTCGGCCGTTCGATCGAAGATTAACGGCCGAGATTCGTCCTTGGATGGCTTGAGGGCATCCGAGCAGTGGGGCCGGGGCGACGTGGCGCTTTCTAGGCCGTTGATCTCCAGATCAACGGTCAGAATTTCTTGGGCCCATTGTGGGAGCTCCAGATGTCGGATTTGGCCGATCTTGAGTCCGTTGGACTTCGTTCGTTGTTCTGAATCCATCCGTGCGGTCTGATTGCTCATCTGAGGCCTGCTTTGACACATGCTTTACACAAATGGCCATTAATGCAGTTTATAAGCAATCTTGGTACTTGATACATGCAATGCTCCTATTCTACTTTATGTTGTGCCTTTTATTCTAAAGATGGGCCATATTCAACTTAATTACTACCCCCTTGCATGGTGTTATCATACCCCCATGCTTACTCCTTGATAGTCCCTAGCAAGGTTTATTCTAGCCTTTATTTCTTTGGAGAATTCAAGAAGTAATTACTTAGGCACTTCGTTACTCGTCAATAAGAGGAAATATACGAAGATCTTAATCTACAAAGACTAAGCAGCGCCCGGGTGTCTTCTAAAATACGAATCGCCCGAATCCTTGCTTTGTATATATAACTATACATATGTATATGTATATATCTATATATGTCTTTTTAGAATTTTCGGAACTCAGTGTGGGTTGGTAACTTTTTACGGCTACCCAACCCACCCAAAACTCGGTCAAAACCCTAAGTGCTAAGCATCTTGGTGTGAATGTTGTGATAGACTCACTTAACGGTAATTGAGACAGACTTCGAGTTTCTACGCCCCTAGGTGACCGGAAAAGAAAATAAATTTTTGCCTGAAGGTGTATTTGTTCGATTGGTAGCTTTCTCCCTACGTTCATTTTACTTGGGGTCAACACAAGGATTTTCCAGTGTATATCTCCCCAGCTTGTACTACTTCCCTGCTTCGTCCTTAGGTGTTTTGGTCTTTTTTTGTGCAATTATTGAGCTGGGCTCTGGACAACCGACCAATGGGCTGTTACCCACGATCACTTGCCAGCCATACTTGTGCGATGAAGTGTGGTTTATTTTCTTTTCTTCTTTTTTTTTCCGTAGGTGGCTTCCTTAATCTCAAATGTACCTAGAGGCAGTGAAAAAGAAATGGCCTGTGACTGGGTTCTGGACAACCTGCCAATGGGCTGTTACCCACGACAACTTGCCAGCCATACCACCCTAGAGAGTTCATTAGCTACCCAATTTCTGTCAAAATCTCCGAGAAGTGAGTCTGTGCAAAAATGTGTGTAGATGCTTAGACTCAAAGTTTTCCTGAGTTAGAGGGTGAGTTGATAAGTCGTATACTTATTACCTTATTTATTAGGTGGATTAGAATAGCTTAAAGTTGCAAGGATTCGTCGCTAAATCCATATTTTAATGGACACCAGGGCTAATTAAGCCTGAAGGCCTGAAAAGTCTAAGTGTTTAAGTTCTTTTTGTATTATTTCCCACTATTGACAAGTTTCTAATGCCTAAGTTTTTTCTTCCTAAATTCTTTTTTTTTTTTTTAATCAATTAATTTATTCATTCAGACTGATTAATTAAGCTCAGGATTATGCAATTTACCATCCCCCCATGCTTAAGTTGGACAATGTCCTCATTGGCAGATGCATGGATGCAGAAGCATTCAAAAAGATAGTACCTGAGTGACGTAAACTACCAGATCAGTCTGAATCCGCTAGGTTGCCTCCCAGGAAGCGCTGAGTTTAACGCCTCCAGCTGGGCGGTGCACAAACAGGAATGGCTTGGGTCAAGAAGATATGTTCAAAATTAACCAGACCCAAAATCAGAAGTCCACAGATGCGAATAAGGTTGTGGTGGAGTCCCGTTCCTAAGGGGCGGGAATTCTGTAACAGATATATCATGCATGCCCGTGTCAGATCCTCTCTTAGTTTGTGGGCATGCAAACAAGTTGCTGTGGACGAACGCACCCAAAATATGACATGCCAAACACTAAAGATGTAGATCTTATATACAGCTTGTGTCCCCATAAAATTGTAATCCATCGAAAGTGTATCAATTCTAGTGCATTCGGGTTGCGGGATCTTTATTCTGGTAGGGCAAGTAACAAAGTTCAGAGTTTCATACTGAGCCCTACAACCAAGCATGAGTCCTCTCTTCAAAGACGAATCCATCTCTTCCGCAACTATGGTTTCATTGCTCATTCCCTCCAAGCCCTTGATCTCAAGAATATTTTCTTCAACCTCCTTTATATCAGATTCACTGTTTGGGGTTGCATTAGAGGTAGAGTCAATTTCATCCTCTAGATCATATTCTTTCTCTCGGCCCTCCTCCAAATTTGTGATGGGGTTTCCAACCGATTCATAATCAATTTCTTTGAAATTGTAACTCCATTCTCCATCTCCGACGTTGGCTGCTACTCCCATCGGATTACTTGTCTTGGGCCAATTAAATTCAGATTCCAAGGCCTCTCCCCTCACCTTCTCAGTTTCCTCCTGATGTTTGTTCTCAATGCTCCCCAAATTGTGTTCCAAGGAATCCTTATTGTCATTATCCAGTGAGCTGTCCAACTCCTGAGGGGTATCAATGGTGGACTGAACCAAATCAGGATGATTGGGTGTAGTCCAATTGATCATGGTAGGTCCTTGCTTTATGAATTCCATGAATGGTGTTGTGTGCAACAGCTTTCTTTGGCCTTCTTCCCCCAACTGTTGGAACAACTCCAACATGGCGTGTTGCCCTTTAACCAATTCTTGATTCTGTCTGTGTAGTTCCAACTGGAGGTTATCAAGAATTGACATGGTGTCATTTGGTGTCCTTTGGATTTCCTCCTTGAAATCCAGGTTAAGAGAGTATGGTTGAGGTTGTGGATCAGAATCCATATTGGTGTTTAGGTTCTTGGGTGGGTCCTCTATTCTATCATGTTCAGGGTCCAGTTCTTCAAGAGGAACCATTCTCTGTTTGGTCCTACTCCGGAATAGTTGAGGTTCTAAGTCCTCCTCCCAGTCAGATTCTTCATCAGGGGACCAAATCAAAGGTTGATGATCCTGGGCTTGCCTAGATTTCTGATCATTTTCTGATTTCCATTTGTCTAGAACTCCTTCTAACCCAAAGGTCAAGTAGGCAAGGTTGTTGAATTCAGATGACCTTTCTTGGTTATTATCCTGAGATGGGTAGGGTTCTTGGTGTTCTCCTAAAGTGTAGGTCCTATCACAGTAGAGCGGGTCAGACCTAAATGAGGAGGCATCGTGAGGACAATCGAGATATGGAGCCCATGATTTGAATCGTACCCTTGGGTGGCTATGTTGGTTGTATTCCAATAAGAGGTTGGTGCGGTTTGGTCATAGTTGGGCCAAGAGGGATATTCAAGGTTGTACCCCCAACTTGGTGGTTGGTTAGCCCAAGTAGGCTGTGGGTATGGTCCACTTGGGTTAGCATACAAATCCTGTTGGGGGTAGTTTGGGTAAGATGGATAGGCATTGAAATCCATGGTTTGGAAGAAATGGAGGGATGTGGGAAGAACAAATGCGAGAGAGTTGTGTCCTCAACCAAGCAAACAAGCCTAATCCTTATGGTGTATTCCTTAGAAGAACTAGAAATCTCACAAAGGTTGATTAAGTCCGTAACCACTGGACTCCCCTTCCCGAGGTTAATCTGGCCAGGTTGATTACGAGGGGACTGCAGGGAAGGTTCTTCCTTTGGCTTGCGCCTCCGGTTCCATAGACCCCACAACCGCGGTTGTTTGACACTGCCCCGCAGCCTAGTCACCAGATTCTACCAAGGAAATGAAAGCCAAGTGCCTAGCGAACAAAACCTCACCTTTTGAGACTTAACTCAGTCCTGCCTAGGGCACGTCTACTCATTTTTAAAGGGCTAGGATAGTGCTTGTGCTTAGAGTGATGTGATGAGGCATTGATTGGGGTGGTGCCTCTTAATTTTCCACTTTCAAAGTGTGTGCTTCCAGCAAAACATGATTTTCAAGCAAGGATTTGTTAAGATATAGTGTCTTTTAGTGTTTCATCCTTACTTGAGTACTTTTTAGGGTTGACGTGTCTTAATGTTTTCAAACAAGTTTCAGTGGGCACGTCAAGTTCTGTACACAACTTGGTGAAAGTAGATTTCCTTTTATTTTGTAGAGGCTCTCAAATCCTAGTGTACTCATCCTAATGATCATGCAGCTTCTATTAGATGAGTCAGTTTTTAGGGTTGAGTGGTGCGGCCCAGGTCAACTCACGGTGGCTTCGCAAACACCACTCAAGAGAAAAAGAAAAGAACACTCCAAGAATTCGTTCAGAATGTTAGAGTGTACATTTTTTTGTGGGGTGATGTGTTATGGATGTGGGTCAAGCAATCATACACCACGCCAATTTTTTTCAGTTTTTACAATTTTTTTAGCTTTTTCATGCAAGCAAACAATGAGAGAGAGATTGCTCACTATCGGTCCTCGAGGCGCCTACTCCCTTGCTACCGTCGTGGAATGCGTCGCTTCGCCGTCCATGCGCCGAATTCCTGCAACCGTCAAGTAAAAAAGAAAATAGGGCATTAGACAATGTGAGAATGAGTGTGGAATGGAGGTGATAAAACAAATCCGTTGCCTCCCCGGCAACGGCGCCAAAAACTGACGTGCCTTCGTGCGTGTGTGTTAAGAGGTGTCATAATAGTTGCACTTGATACGTCGGTTTTAAAAGAAGTAAACGGAGGTGAGTCCGAGTGTCGATCTTAGGGAGGCGTGGAAATCGGGTTTTGTTTACCACTTGTTGTCACGAAAAAGGCGGAGTTTTGCTTGAGAAAGAGACGGTTTTGAAAAGCGAGAGATAGAGAGAGTTTAGGGTTAGAAAGCTCTTGGTTTTGATCATGCACTTTAAATAGAAATTAAAATGGTGACTAAATGAAAAATAATTTCATTAAACATGCATTCATAGTTCATGGTTTACAACATTAAATACATGCTTCAACAAAAGTAAATGAAAGCTTAAAAGAGAGAGAGAGAGAGGTAGAGAGAGAGTGGAGAGCGACGAGGCAGCCACGGCGGTGGAGGAGGCTCCGTCGGCGGCTCGTCGTCTCCGGCGATTACAAGAGTGCCTAAAACTAGCTAGGAGAGGAGTGGAGTAGTTGCAAGTGGGAGAGGATGCCTTGAATGGTGGTAGAAGGGGGTTTAAATAGAGTTAAGGGCTTCCTAAAAGAAGAATGTGCTTTAGCGACATCCAGAACGTCGCTAAAACCGCTTCCAGATACGTCGGTGAAGCCCTCCTGCCGCCGGTCAGCTGCTCGCCCCTCTCTCTCTCCAAGCGCGATCCGTGGACGTTGAACGAGAGCCGTCCGATCGAAGATCGGACGGTTGAGATCCTCCTGCGCCCGCGCTGAGATCGTGCCTCGGGCGTGCGTGCGCACGTGCGTTTCCGCCCGGCGTGCGCGCGCGCGTGGGCGCTCGGGAGCTGTCATCGCGCCGCGTGGCGCGATCCTGGCTGCTCGCTGCTGATCGGGCGGCCCAATTTTGCCGCGCCCTTCGCTCGCGCTTGATTTCCGCTCCGCGCGATTCGAACGCGCGTCGCTGCGATGCGGGCGTGCGCGCTAGCTGTTGCGCCATGCCCGTGCTTTGTCGCGGCGATAGCGGGCGAGCGCGCGGATTTCGGCCGTTCGATCGAAGATTAACGGCCGAGATTCGTCCTTGGATGGCTTGAGGGCATCCGAGCAGTGGGGCCGGGGCGACGTGGCGCTTTCTAGGCCGTTGATCTCCAGATCAACGGTCAGAATTTCTTGGGCCCATTGTGGGAGCTCCGAATGTCGGATTTGGCCGATCTTGAGTCCGTTGGACTCCGTTCGTCGTTCTGAATCCATCCATGCGGTCCGATTGCTCATCTGAGGCCTGCTTTGACACATGCTTTACACAAATGGCCATTAATGCAGTTTATAAGCAATCTTGGTACTTGATACATGCAATGCTCCTATTCTACTTTATGTTGTGCCTTTTATTCTAAAGATGGGCCATATTCAACCTAATTACTACCCCTTTACGTGGTGTTATCACCTGTGAATTGAGTTAACAGCTACCTGCTATGAATAAATAAACGTGATTGAGAATATGGATTGTAAGAACGTGAAACTGGAAAGTGAAACGTGGATGTTCTGTGTTAAAAGAGCTGGAACCCTACGGGGAATTAGGAGTGGAACTCCTGGAAAGAGAAAGGAATGGAACTGAGAAAGAAAGACGTGGTAGTGTGTTGTCTCTTGGGTACGTAGTACCAAGGGAAGCACCTGTACCTGTTTAGTGCAGAGCGGAGCCAGCCGCCCCAGGGACCCGGGGTTAGGACTGGCCACTTTGTACCGACTTGCTGGCCCTCGCGTACGTAGTACCGAGGAGAGCTACTAGTGTAGGGAGGGCACTAGCTACCCCACGGGCCCCGGGGTTCTGCTAGCCTCCTACACCGACTTGTTAGGCCCACTGGGCAAACCAGGGTAGTCAGGCGAGGGTGCGCGGACTGTGGAGGGGCAAGGCCCCTGTTTGGTTACTGTGGAGGGGTTGGACTCCTGTTACTGAGAGGGCTCTGCCCTGTACTGGTTCCGTGCTGTGCTTTGGGCGCACCCATTAACGGAAACGACTGACCGCATGCCAGTGCGGGTTAACTACCTGTGCTCTTATCGCGCATGCCGTAGTCACCGTTATGCCTGTCCGTGACCTTGGGGTGGTTGACTGAGAGTAGGATCACCACGGGGGACTCTCCCGGCCCGGAGAGCACCATGTGCTACTTCTACTGTTCGGAAAAGACTGCAATCAAGATCGTTCCCACGAGGAACATTCGAGATCAAGTGAAGGATCTGAGAAATAGATAAATTGTGGGAAAATAGAAAGACGTAATTAAAGAAAGTAACAGAACATAACAGCTACTGTACACTCTACTGTTTCTTTTGTTTTAGTTGCCACTCTACTCAGCGTTTTGCTGACGTGTTACACTCGTTACCTTTCAGGACCAGGTGTTGAGCAGCCAGGGTCAGCGGTTGCAGAGGACGTTGGGCCGAGTAGGGTCCAGTAGAGTTACCACTGTTCTCTTGTACCTCTTTTTGGTTCCACTGTAGTGAGTAGTTCTTGTTACCATTGTACTTTTCTTTACCTGCAGTTCCATATTATGTTATGAATGTTGTTCTACTGTTGTGGTGGTATATACTGTAGTGGTTTCTTTCCTTACTACTGTATTTTCTTATTGTTAGTTATATTCATGCTGAATGTGGTTTATTTTACTACTCTTTTGGTTACTTCCTCGTTGGACGACTAGGTCTTGGGATTAGTCGAGTCGGTCCGATTCTCGTGTCTCGTAGGGACTCGGGAATCGGGTCATTACAGTTGGTTAAAATCATTTACAGTATAGTAAAATGGTTTCATCAAATGCTTGTGGAATCTGATAGTCTCCATTTTAGATTTTTTAGAGAATTTATGGGCATAATACTAAATAGATACTATATATATATATATATATATATATATATATATAAGGGGCCTATCCATTGAGCACTGTACTCACAAATTAACAAATAAGCTCATAAGTGTAACCATTAGATTACTATCTCACGATTCTTATAAATACCACTTATTACACAAGGGTGGTTTTCCAATTCAATGAATATGATGGCTTTTACCATATAAAGTAATATATTATTCGAAATAATAAAACAACCTTCCAAAACAAACCTATTTGTGTTTAATATAAATAGATGAGGCACACGAAATGTGCTGATTTGAAATTAAAAATAACATGACATGCTTGTTATAATTGTGAAAATATTGTAACATAACTGCATATGCATTGTACCTATAAGGTAAGGGTTTGTAAAATGAAAGTATACGTATTGTAATGAAAATAATAGAAGTTGTAACAGAATAACATATGTATTGTAACATTAAAATATGTATTACAAAGATATATATAATATCTATACAAATAAAATATGTATAATATAACATACGCATCTCTAAAGTACAATGGATTGTGGACATGCATTCATATAAAACAAATTAACTGCACGTTATATTATGTAATACAAATAAATAATAATTTGACTTTTGATAACGACTTTGATATTTGTATTATGTCCGACACCATAAACTAATTTTTTATGATTGACATTTAATAGAACACGTTAGTAAAAAGGAAAATATAAAATATTCAATGTTGATAAAAGATTGTAATACAATGTTCTGATAATATTTTTAACCAAAAGTATTGTAACGCACACCTGTAACTTACTCCATTATATTACAATTTTTATTTTATTTTATTTTTGTGTTGTGTTATGATTGTTGAAGTTAGTTAATGTGCTACAATGAATACGTGTGTTATGTTGAGTTGTGTTACAATATAATATTATTAAAGTTGTGTTGCAAACCAATATAAATACAAGTATAATGTATTATAGCATAACAATATTGGCTTGTATTACAAACCGTTAAGAAATGTATTACAATTGTTGAAGTTAGTTAGCGTGCTGCAACGCACACCTGTCTTGCTACGTTGTATTACAATATAATATTATTAAGGTTGTGTTACAAACCAATATAAAGGTAATCATTGTAATGTTACAATTTATTACATAGTGGGATGTTTATGATTTTCCCACAAAGTATTACAAATTCATTGATAATGTTACGAATAGTTCCTAAAATCTTGATTTGTTACTTAAATCTTAGATAAACAATCAGAATTCTTTCCAAATATAAAATAAAGCATATTATGAAAATGTAACGGTAATAGTGATTTTGTAAATCCATTGACTTGTACTGTAAGTGGTTTCATCAATCATGTAATAAATCGTATGATGACAAAAAGAGATTTATTTGTTGATTTGTGAGATACTTTTCCTATATTTATATATTTGAAACTAAAAGGGGTCCCGAATTTCTCACTAGTCACGGAGTCCCTCCGTGATCAGAGCCATGGCCACTCTCCAGCACCGAGTCGGGATGGCTGGACACCACTAATGGCGCATCCACCCAGAAGGACACTATATGCGACTGGGCAAGTCGTGGGGATTCGACCCTGCGTACCCCACACAGGGAGTACCTTATGAGGAACAGGTACATCACTTGTGCTGTCCTATTAAACCCTATATGTGTGTGTGTGTGTGTGTGTGAGGATAGTGCTCTATTTCCTCTGCATTTGTTCCTGCCACAATTGAAAAGTTGATGAGGACTTCAGCTGAAGTTTGGGGAGATCATTCTCTCTTAAAACTAAGATGACCTTAAATGCTTGATTGTCGTGGAGCCACAACCATATTTTGGACTCACATGCATGAGATAAAAGCACTCTCAATTTATCACTGGTTGTTGTCCCTACCAAAAAATGGAAACCATAGTCGGACTACACCCTGCCGCCCCTATGTTACCAAAGATCCGTTGAGGTATCGTTTGTTTTAAGAAATTAATTTTGATGGATTAATTTTGTAAGTATTACATTGTAAAATAAATTTAAAATTGTGAAATTTGTTTATTTAGAGAAAATATAAATCAAATCATGAAATCGTTGAAAAAATAGGTGTAAATGTACTCCCACAAAATTATAAAATAAATAATCTTACATTTGAGGGATCTATCCCAAAACTATTATAATTCAAGATTTCAGGCAGGACATAAACTATTCAATCCTTGCGATCAAACAACACCCGAGGAGATGATCATTGCCCCTGCCAAGAAAAGTACACCACAATCGGACCGTAAGCCTACTTACCCAAGTGAAAAATCATTTTTTACCAATAAAAATGTAAACACATTGGTGTATTTTCATTTTCAATCGATATGTTTTTATTTTCAACCGGTATATTTTAATTTTCAACCAGTTGAAAATCGTTTCCAATTAGTGTATTTTTTATTTGCTTGATTTTTAACCGGTTGATTTTCTTTTTCAACTAGTGGAAAATGAGTTTCCAACTATTGTGTTTTAGTCTTATTGATTTTCAATTGATTAATTTTCCTTTTCAACCAGTGGAAAATGAGTTTCCAACTGATGTGTTTTGGTCTGCTTAATTTTCAACCAGTTGACTTTCGTTTTCAACCGGAAGAAAATAGGTTTTCACTTAAAAAATGGAAAGTGATTTCACCTATGGGTTTGATTTAAGATTTAGGGTTTAGGGTTTAAGTTTAGGTTTAAAATTTAGGATTTAGAGTTTAGATTTCACCTATAGGTTTGATTTAGGATTTAGGGTTTGGAATCTAAGATTTAGGTTGCCTAAATACTAGAAACTAAACCCTAAATTCTAAGGTGAAAAATCACCTTCCAAATGAAAAATCACCTTTTATAAATGAAGAATCAATTGAAGTGGATGAAAATTGATTGAAAATCAAAATTTATCAAAACACACTGGTTGAATATCACCAATATATTTAATTAAATGGGAACATACATTGTAACATACGTTAAACCACGTATTTTCCTATACACGCCTCTCTTTCTCGAGCGGAACGCTTCATGCCTCTCTCTCTCGAGCGACTGAAAGGCTGCCTCCTCAGGGGCCTCGATCAGCCATTAATTGTTCGACTACTGATACGTACAAAAAGGGGTCGTTGTTATAACATATGTCACAAATACAAACCGTTGTCATGTCAATTTTATTTAATTACTTAATTTTTACTAGTTTATTCCAGGTCGTTCACTGAGAGACAGTTATTGATATACATCACTCTCTAAGTCCAATATTATTCTTCGATTACAAAAAGATTGATTTTATATACAAGAATGAATGAATGAATCAAAGAATTAAAGAATGAAACAATTATATACAAAAGAATGAATTACAATACTTCCAACATTTTTCTACAAACAAGTATCCAAAAACTATAATTAAATACTTTATATTATTTATTTGCAACTTATAATAATAATACTTAGATATCTGTACAATAATAAGTAATAATATATACTATACTAACTTAACATAATATACTAACATATACAGTAACATATAATGTATGTACATTGACATATATAAGCATTGCTAAAACCTTAAAAAAATTATTTACATATGCTAAGGTAAAAATAGGGTATATACTGACGTTTATTCTATCTACAGTGACGAATATATCTATCACTAAAGCTGTCTCTTATTTATATACATGTATAGCTCAAACATGTACTCTACGTATACTCATATACTATTTACATTTATACTATATATTATATATCTATACTATATACATATACTATATACATTATCAGTATACATATATATATATATACACATATATACACACGCACACACTTAACACACTCACAGTGTACATTACGCACAGGGGTCTCTCCAACACTTACCTAATTTCGGTTACTCTTTTGTGTTTCTTCTTCATTAATCACCTTAATTAGTGTTTACTAATATAAAATTATTATTTTTAATTAGTAGGCAGCCTTTTCGAAGGATACACAGCACCCTCTCAAGTGGGACCAGACCTCTACTAAGAGTCACCCTAATTTCTTAATTAGGCCTCTTAATCTCATTTTATGCTCATTAATGGACCCAATTAGGCCCACGCACAATGCCAGACCCTCGACTCGCATCACACACTCAAATCTCAATGCCAATGCTAATGCTCAGATGGTAGAGAGGATGATGGTTTCGGGCGCCCGGTGCCCATGACAATTAAAGAGGAGAAGGAACAAAAACAACTTATATCAGTGCAGACGCACCTCAGCCACTAATGTGGCACCATTCTTAACGTCACACAGGTACAGCAGTCAGCGCGCATATGTTTAGATTTGGTGATTTTGGCCCTCAATTTGAGGGCCCAAATTAGTTCTTATTTTAAATTAAATTATATGATTGTAAAGTCCTTATATAGGGTTATATAATTATTTAATTTATTTGCAAAAATAATTATATTTACTATATAAATAAATTAGCTAAAGATTGTGATTTATACACACTAAATTTTGAGTTTATTTCTTAATTACACTATAAATTAGTTAATTAATGGTCTAATTGACCCTATACAGAGTTAATATACATATTAAATTATTTAATACATATTTTTATTATATTATACATGCTTTATTTTAATTGATTTATATTTAAATAAGTGATTTCAGAGTGTTTTACATATAAATTAGGTATAAATAGTATAATACATTATAAATATAGTTAAATTATTTTAAATTACTTAAAATACTATAGTACAAACATACAGTATAAATTAGTTCGATTATAACTTAATTTACTAATTTATTCTAATTTAACTTAGTAACTTACTTGATAACTTAATAAATTAATTATTTATTGTATATATATAATTAAATTATGTTACAGGCATATTAGTGTACATTATACATATATAAATACATATGTAAAGTATCAATAATAAATAATGTTATTTATAGTAGTTTAATAATTTAAATAGCTTATAATACATATAAGTTAATATAGTTACTAGTTAAATATATAAATAAGTTATATACAATTTAAGTTATATTAAATACTTAATTTATGTTACAGCATACCTACATAAGTTACATATACATATTATAAACATATTATACATTATGTACATAGATAGCTTATTATATAGCTTATATATACATGTATATACATAGTGTTTTTAGGTATTTTTGTGGTTTTTCTGATTTTTATGGATTTTATGAGTTTTATAGAGGTAGGAGGTGAGAGAGGAAGAGAGAGATGAGAGAAATTAAAATATTTTTGGTGTTTTTAATTTTGAGTTCTTTTATTAAGTTCTAATGTATACTGAACCGTCAGCTAGAATGTTCTACCAAACCAGTGGTTCAGAAAACCTTGAAACTTTGCATACGTTTAAAAATATAGTAGATCCTACTCACTACGCATTCATTTTATTTTTTTGGATTTTTTATAGTATTTTTATTTAATTACAAAGTTCATACAACCTAAACCTTAAAAGGGTTTTTCTATTAGAGCCTAAGGCACTAATGTGTAGGATGATAGGTGAAAAGGTAGTAAGAGCACTCAGAATAATTCAACACATCAAAGAAAAGGTGCTCAATCAGATAAACATGATTTTTCATTTAATTTTATCACATTTTCAATGTTTCAACAGTTATAAATTTGTATGGCTGACAAAAAAAGCTAAAAATTATATTACAAGTTGTTCAAAAGAGATTAAATGTAACGACCCGGTTCCCGAGTCCCTACGAGACACGAGAACCGGACTGACTCGACTAATCCCAAGACCTAGTCATCCAACGAGGAAGTAACCAAAAGACAGTAAAATAAACCACATTCAGCATGAATATAACTAACAGTAAGAAAGTACAGCAGTAAGGAAAGAACTACTACAGTAGGTACCACCACAACAGTAAAAAAACAGCATTTATCATATAACAAGAACTGCAGGTAAAGAAGGTACAGTGGAAACAAAAACTACTCACTAGAACAGAAACAAAAGGGGTACAAAAGGCTGTGGTAACTCTACTGGACCCTACTCGGCCCAGCGTCCTCTGCAGCCGCCGACCCTGGCTGCTCAACACCTGGTCCTGAGAAAGGTAACGAGTGTAACACGTCAGCAAAACGCTGAGTAGAGTGGCAAACTAACTAAAGGCAACAGTAGAGTGTACAGTAGCTGTTATGTTCTGTTACTTCCTTTATTCACATCTTTCAATTTTTCTCACTATTTCATTTATTTCTCAGATCCTTTACTTGATCTCGAATGTCCTCGTGGGAACGATCTTGATTGCAGTCTTTTCCAAAAGTAGAAGTAGCACGTGGTGCTCTCCTGGCCGGGAGAGTCCCCCGTGGTGATCCTACCCTCAGTCAACCACCCCAAGGTCACTGACAGACGTAACGGTGACTACGGCACGCGCGATAAACGCACAGGTAGCTAGCCCGCACTGGCACGCGGTCAGTCGTTTCCGTTAACGGGTGCGCCCAAAGCACAGCACGGAACCAGGGCAGAGCCCTCTCAGTAACAGGGGTCCAACCCCTCCACAGTAACCAAACCGGGGCCTTGCCCCTCCACAGTCTGCGCACCCTCGCCTGACTACCCTGGTTTGCCCTAGTGGGCCTAATGAAACGTCGGTTTTGTATTTGTTATAACGTTGTAGTAAAGCCGGTTATTACCAACACTTCAAATAAAATTTTTTACTCGGAAAATAAAAGAGTTCCCGAGGTCGAACTCAGGGAGCAAGTTGTATTCTAGAGATATACATGTTTCTTTTACAAAAAGAAAGAGAGAGGGAAAGAATTTGTTGTTTTCTCTTTGTTCTGCAGAGGGGATGCTCTTCTTTCTCTCCTTCTTTAGATCTCCTTCTTTCTCTCTGTTCTGCAGAGGTGATGTTCTTCTTCTGCAATGGTGATGCTCTTCTTCTTCTTCTTCCTGCTGTTCCTGCTTTGGTGATGTTCTTCTTTCTTCAGAGCTCCTTGTTCTTCTTCTTCGTTCTGCAGAGGTGATGCTCCTCTTCAGATCTCTTTCTTCTTCTTCCTTGGTTTCTGCCTTGACCTCTCTTCTTCTTCTTCTGCTTTGGTCGTTGCTCTTCCTTCTTCTTCAGCCTGCCTTCTTTCCTGCTCTGGCTGCTGACCTTCCGTCGTCTGACCCGGTGCTTAGACGACTTAACTATGCATTTGCTACAGTGCAGCTCCTTCTTCTTCCGCGGGTCTTCTTCCTCGCCTGTGCCTGCACACTTCAGGGTTTTTCGTCAAGAGGCAAAACCTACTCTACCCCCCTCCCCCGCGTCTCTCTTTCTCTCTGAAACCACTCTTAGGAAAGCTCTCCCAGAGCTACCGGGTAATCGGGTTCGGGTCACACCCGGGTCCAGGCCCACCGGCGTGCGTGGTGGGCGAGGAGTGCAGGTCAGTCTAAGTCGGGTCGGGTCAGGTCCGCGGGGCGTGAGCGCGGACGAGACCGGGTAACCGGGCGGGTGTAAGGGGACCTCACCCCGTGTACTGAGGCAATAGGGCTAGTGCACGAAATCAATTTAAACAGTGGAACGGGTGTGAGGCTTACCGATGTGGGACTAAACGCAGACCGTTCCTCGCGTGCGCCTGCTGGGAGACCGCGGCCTGGCTTCTGCAGCTGCGGCTTCTGTTGGCATAGGTTGCTGGTTGGCTGCCTTCGCAAGACTCCCCGTACTCCGCAGCAGCTGGAGACCTGGAGTCCTCAAGCCTGGAGCGCGGGAGAAGCTGCTTCAATGTGCGCTAATGGCGGTCGAACCTCAAAACCTGTCGGACACGAATATGGCCTCGCGGCCTAATCAAACCACTAGGGAACTTCGCCGTGGCACGGCGAACGTGAGGAGCTGCGCGGCAGGCAGCAAGGAGGTGTCTGGCGGCAGCCCTGGGTCGGACTGCAACCGGAGGAATGGGTTTGTTCGGGGGAGTGTTACGGAGGTGTGGAGTGGCAGTGGAGGGGTGGGGGGTGCTCAGTGTGATGAGGCGGAGGTGCGGTGAGGGTCGGCGAGCCGTGTGGGTTGCTGAGGTGATGGGAACGGCTCGCCGGAGGGTGGTCGGGACTGAAGGGGGTGAAGGTGGTCAGGGTCGGTAGAGGGCTTAATTGAATAAATTGAAAGCGGGGAAAGAAAGAGGAGGAGAAGGGGAGTAGCTCTAGCTTACTTGCAGGGACGAAAGGGGAGGAACAGGGCGACAGTCGTATCGACTGTCGCCGGAGAAGACGATGCTCAGGGAAAGGGGCGGCGGCGAGCAGAGAGCCGGAGAGGCGCCAGCTGGGTGCGGCGTGGCGCGGGAAGAGCAGGGGAGGAAGTCTCTGCTGCTGGTATTGCGGCAGAGCGAAGAGGTGGAGGGGGAGGAAACCGCCGGAGCTGGTGAGCGTCTGCCGGAGGAAGAAGAGAAGAAAGTTGGGGATTTTCTCCGTCAGATCCAGGCTGCTCTGGTCGGTGGAGCAGCGGGGGGTATTTATAGGGATGAAACAGGGAGGAAGGCGGAGGGAGACGACGTGTCTCCCTCGCCGGAGAATGGTCGGAAACACGAACCCATACCGTCCGTGCGTTCGCACGGCCGGTATGGTGGGCTACAATGACCAGGGGGATGCCCCTGCGACGGCTGACGACGCAGGGCACCCCCGGTTTACTTGCTAGGTCCCCCACCTCACCCTGCGCGGCGCCATGCTCCGCGCAAGGTCGCCGGAGCATGGTGCTGGCAGGTTTTTGCAGGAGGGACCTGATTGCAAAGAACGAAGGAGAGTTAGGGGCCACAATGCAAGGGTTCAAAAGTTGAGGACCAAAGAGTAAATATATGAGGACCAAAGTGTAAAGTCGGTCAAGGAGGTTTTTTCTTAGGCTCAAGTTTTTATACATGACTAATTAGGACCTAAGGAATCTGATGGTGAATTTCATTTTCATATTAAACCTTGTTTGACCGGTCAATTTGCACAAAAACCTAAATTAAGTTATTAATTGGGCATGGTTCTCAATGTAGGTCAAAATGGGTTCTAAAGGCCAAATTGAAGGTTCTAAACCCTAGAGATTATTTTTCTATGAATTTTAGAGGGTTTATTCTATTTTTACTTTGCCTCGAACCTTGTGAATTGAAGTGGGTTGTTTTAGGGTTACAGATTTATCATTTAGTTTCTTGGAATTGCTGTAGCCCTTGCTAGATCATTTCATCCCACTTTTATTCTTATTAAGCTTCTTTGACCTATGTTTGGGCCCTGAATTACCCTGTATGCAGATTATACTGGTGAAATTGCATTTTTACCCCTTATGACTTGTTTTCTCCTCAAACTCAGAATTCTCTGAGTTAAGCCTTTCCTTGAGTTATGTAGGAGCTTTTATCCTTTGTATTGGGTCAAAATGAGCTAGTTATGGCTCATGATGAGGTTCTCATCATACCCCCATGCCTAGCTTTTGCTAGTCCCTTAGCAAAAACTTAAGGTTTCAACCCTTGTTCTAGACCATGAAGTTTTTTTTTTTTTTTTTTTTTTTTTTTAATAGTTTTAGATAAGTGCCTTTTTTATTTGAGCATAGATTAGGTTAGAATGCTGACCATAGGCCTAAAAGGTACTCTAGTACCAATCAAGATCCAAATCTGTCTAGCCTTAGCCTCAGTCTTTTAGCAAAGGTTTTTAAGGCCCACAAGAACTAACCTAAGGTTTATTGGACTTCGTGGTTAAAGCACCCGTGCTTGAAATGATTTTAGCCCTGGCTCAGTTCGCAGTACGTTTTGTAAGAGAGAGATAGAAAGTTTTTCTATTTGGAGAGTTTTCTCTCTCTTTTTCTTTTTAGTTCTAGCCTAGGATTGGCTTTTCAACACGGTCTGTATCAGATTCCTTGCTCCCATCATCAATCCTCAAGGGTTCCTGGCGATCGATGCTTCGAGATAGCACCGCCCATGGCAACCCCCGGAACCCTGGCTATTGAGATTTCGGGATAATCCCATCCATGGTATTCCGTGGCCGAATCCAGACCCTGGCAATTGACACTTCGAGATAATGCCATCCATGGAATCTGAACTAGCAGAGTGCTTACATGCCCCCAGTAGGATATGTAAATATCCTAAGAGACAAGCACCGAGGAGATGATATTTTGTTACGCATCTTCGAGGGGATTTCCCGCCTCTCTGCGCTGGGAACTCGTCCAAATCAACTTGTGTTGATCGGCCGCTCCTATTCTAGGTGTTCTTTTCAGATTTTTGCGACGCTTCTGCGTGATTCTGATTTTTACGCTTACTGAACCAGGCTGTGTGTGAGATTAGGGTGCTTAGGTTACTGAGTCCCGTAAACCAAAAGTTAGTTAACGAGGCCGAATACTCCCTAAGCCTTAGACCTAATACTTCAGCTTTTCATTTTCCTCAACCTCTTGAGGAGTGTCCAGATCTTAATGGGTACTAAGAGTCTATTCAAGAATGCCTAAGGTTTGCATTCTTTACTAATCTTATTGTGCACTTTTCTTGAATGAGGTCTAGAGCTTAGGTTAATTCCTTAGTTCCTTACTAATGACTATCACTTTTTCTCATAATTTTGTGCTCCTTTTTCATTTTGTTTCTTTTCTCCTTCACAAAATTCTCTTCTCCTCTTTTCCTCTTATTCTTTTTCGAAAAATTTTTTAATTTTTATGGTGTTTTTGGCATATGTGAATTTTTTTGTTTGAAACCTTTTCTTACAAGTTTTTGTACTTTCATACCCCCCCATGCCTAAGATTTGCAATGTCCTCATTGTAACCTAGGGGGTCTTAGTTCATTCCTTAAGACAGAAATTTGGGTGAGTGGATTGGTCGGGTTGAATTTTTTTTTTTTCGGACGATTTCAAATCTCAGATGCGAACATCTGAGTTGGGGTCGGCTGTCTATAAGGGTGAACTTCGAGTGCTGAAAGGTGTCAGAACAAGTTTCAGGTTTTCAAAGAGAATGACGGGCTGCCTCCCGTTAAGCGCTGAGTTTTACGCCATCGGCTGGGCGCAATAAGCTCAAGGGGAAAGGAGGATATAAGACGCCTCAGCCAAATCAGTAGAAGTTACATCAATGAACGGCTTGAGTCTCTGACCGTTCACGATGAAAGGTTCAGAATCGTGGCTGAGTGGACTGATTTCGATTGCTCCATTTCCAAAAACCTGTCGGACCAAATATGGTCCGACCCACTTAGATCTCAGTTTTCCTGGGAAGAGTTTGAGTCGGGCATCAAAGAGTAGGACCTTTTGACCAGGATGAAAGATCTTTCTCGAGATGTGTTTGTCGTGGAAGGCTTTAACCCGCTCCTTGTAGATTTGCGAGTTCTCGTACGCGTCTCTGCGTAATTCATCGATCTCGCTGATTTGGAGTTTTCTGTGGGTCCCAGCCTTAGAAAGATCCAGATTACAGTTCCGTACTGCCCAATAGGCTTTATGCTCCAGTTCGACGGGAAGGTGGCATGCCTTTCCGTACACCAATCTAAAGGGAGACATGCCCAATTGGGTCTTGTGGGCGGTCCTATAGGCCCACAATGCTTCCGGAAGTCGGGACGACCAGTCCTTCCTGTCAGGTCGAACAGTGACTTGCAGGATTTTCTTGATCTCCCGATTAGACAGCTCAGCTAGACCATTAGTTTGGGGGTGGTAAGGAGTAGAGATTCGGTGAGACACCCCGTATTTGGTCATCAGTGACCTAAACTGAGCATTTGTGAAATGGGTCCCCCCATCAGAGATTATTGCACGAGGAATCCCGAACCTTGAGAAAATGTGTTGATGAATGAATTTGAGAACGATTTTGTGATCACAGGTTCGGGTCGGTATGGCTTCGATCCATTTGGACACGTAGTCCACAGCCAACAGAATGTATTCGAAACCATCCGAAACAGGAAAGGGGCCCATAAAATCAATCCCCCAAACATCAAAGATTTCGCATACTAGAATCGGTTGCATAGGCATCATGTCGCGACGGCTCATGTTGCCCAAAGTCTGGCAACGACTGCATGCCTTGCAATGACTGTGTGCGTCTTTGAACAGTGTGGGCCAGTAAAAGCCGCACTGGAGGACTTTTGCTGCGGTTTTATGTCCGGCAAAATGGCCACCGCATGCCTGGTCATGGCAGAAAGAGAGGATGTTGTTGACTTCCCCTTCCGGGACACATCTCCGGATGATCTGATCGGCACCTATGCGGAAGAGGTACGGGTCTTCCCAAATGTAATACTTGGCATCGGAGCGTAATTTGTCTTTCTTGGCCTTCGGCCAATCGGACGGGGTCTGATGAGATGCCAAGTAATTTACAATATTAGCGAACCATGGAAGGCTAGTACCAATAGTCAGCAGGTGCTCATCGGGAAAATGCTCCGTGATGGGTCCGGAGGGGTTAATTATTTCAGAAGGAAGACGGGACAAGTGATCAGCTACCACGTTTTGTTTTCCCGCTTTGTCGCGAATCTCAAGGTCAAATTCTTGCAACAGCAAGATCCATCGGATCAATCGAGGTTTCGCGTCCTTCTTTGCAAGGAGATGCCTCACAGCCGTGTGATCCGAGTATATGATGACATGGGAACCCAGAAGGTACGATCTGAACTTTTCTAGGGCAAATACTACAGCTAGCAGCTCTTTCTCAGTAACCGTATAGTTACGCTGAGCCTCATCGAGTGTTTTGCTGGCGTAGTAAATGACCACAGGTTTCTTGTCATTTTTCTGCCCCAAAACCGCTCCTACAGCGAAGTCGGATGCATCACACATGATCTCAAAGGGTTGAGACCAATCAGGGGACTGTAGGATCAGGGCTTGGGTGACTCGGTCACGCAGGATTTCAAATGCTTGAGTGCATTCCTTGGAGATTTCGAAGGGAACATCCTTGGAGAGAAGAGTGGTCAGGGGGCGTGCGATTTTTGAAAAATCAGGGATAAATCGTCGATAAAAACCGACATGCCCTAAAAAGGATCGGATGTCCCTGATCGAGCTAGGCATAGGAAGGTGAGAAATCAGATTAACCTTAGCTCGATCCACTTGGATACCTTTCTCCGAAATTGAGTGTCCCAGGACAATTCCCTCAGGCACCATGAAATGGCTCTTTTCCCAGGAAAGAACCAAATTCACGTCGATGCACCGCCTGAGTATCTGGACCAAGTGTTGGAGGCAATCGTCGAATGATGCTCCGAAAACTGAAAAGTCATCCATGAAGACTTCCAGATAATCACCTACCATATCTGAGAATATGGCAAGCATGCATCGCTGAAAAGTAGCGGGTGCATTGCAAAGACCGAAAGGCATCCTTCGGAAAGCGTATGTTCCGAAGGGGCAGGTGAACGTGGTCTTTTCTTGGTCCTCAGGATGGATTGCCACCTGGTTATAACCGGAGTACCCGTCAAGAAAGCAGAAGAACCTATTTCCCGCTAGTTTTTCGAGAATTTTATCAATGAAGGGTAGTGGGAAATGATCCTTCTTCGTGGAGGAATTGAGTCGACGGTAATCTATACAGACTCTCCACGAGTTGGCTAATCGGGTAGGAATGATTTCTCCGGTCTCAGTCGTTATAGTGGTGAGTCCTGCCTTCTTGGGCACGACCTGAATTGGGCTCACCCAACGACTATCGAAGATCGGGTAGATGATCCCGGCATCTAACCACTTGATGATCTCCTTTTTCACGACCTCCTGCAGATTGGGGTTTAAGCGTCTCTGCATTTCACGAGAAGGTCGTGTGCCCTCTTCTGAATAGATATGATGAGTACAATAAGAGGGACTTATTCCAGTCAAATCATCGAGAGTCCATCCGATGGCTCTGCGATGTTGCTGGAGGACAACAACCAGACGGGATTCCTGTTCAGGACTGAGGTTGGAATTGATGATCACAGGAAGGGTCTGATTAGAACCCAAAAAGATGTATTTTAAGTGAGCAGGAAGGGGTTTCAGTTCGAGGATGGGGTTTTCAGCAGCAGCGGGTGGTTCAGTATAGCTGTGAGGTTCAAGGGTGGGAGTTACTGGATTGTTCACATCTGGATTTGACTCCTCTGTTTGCGGGTCAAGATCCTTCTGTGGTTGATGAGGCATACTCAAGTCATTCTGGAGGTGTGATTCATCAACCAGAGTCTTGATGTCACAAATTTGCTCGATGACGCCGCAATTAATTCCTTGTTGGGCCTTAAATATATCAATTTTCAGTGTTTGATCTCCAAACTTAAGCTCTATTTGGCCCTCCTCACAGCTGATGTTGGCTCTAGCAGTAGCCAAGAAAGGTCTCCCTAGAATGATTGGTGTATCCCTAGGGTTCTCAGGTGCATCCATATCTAAGACTATAAAGTCCACTGGAAAATAGAAATCCTGCACTCTCACGATAACATCCTCGAGAATCCCTTTTGGTGACTTTATAGATCGATCTGCTAATTGTAATGTCACCTCGGTTGGTTTCAGCTCAGATTCTTCTAGATGGTCAAGTAAGGATGTGGGTATCAGATTTATAGATGCACCTAAGTCTAACAATGCTCTATCAAATTGGGTACCACCTATCTTACAGGAGATCAGGGGAGTTCCAGGATCTTTTGCCTTGGGTGGGAGTCTACTAAGGATTACAGAGCTGGCTTGCTCTGACAGAACAATTGGGCTCCCTCCCTTGGTTCGCGGCTTACGCTGGGGTGTACATATATTCTTTAGAAATCGTGCGTAAGCTGGTACGTGGCGGATTGCATCCATCAAGGGGATGTTTATGTGGACCTGCTCAAAGAGCTTGACCAGGTCCTCCTCAGGGGCCACGGGTTTTGTGGTCTTCTTTCCCTTGGTCAGGGCCTCGGGAAACGGGATCTTGGTTGGTTCTTCTAGGATAGGTTCAGGTTGTGGATCTGGAACAGTGGTACCTTGGATAACTATCCTAGGGTCATGGTTATCAGGCTGGGAGTGGTTTGGATAATGCGGGTCTTGAGTTGTCTTACCACTACGTGTTGTTACAGAATTTAATCCGGCCTGATTTTGGTTTGGGTTTGGTAGGAGGGGTGGCTGCTGCTGAAATCCCGCACGAGAAGTTGAGGCTTCCATCTCGTCTGGAGATGGAGTAGTAGGGGCCTGATAAATCCATTGAGCGTGGCCTAAACTTGGATTCATAACGCGCTTCTGGGTTGGCACGTTATTTGGGTTAGGAAGAGGTTGGGAAGGGAGTGTGCCTGGTTGGCGAGAATTTGCCAACTGGGCCAGTTGAGTTTTAACTTCAGTAAGCTCGTCCTTGTGCTGTTTTTGAATAGCCGCATTCGATTTTTGAATGTCAGCCAGAGTCTGGAGGATTAAGGACATTTGATCTTGATTTGGCCCTGATGGATAAGTAGGGTTGGGCCGAGGCTGAGGCGGCTGGCAGTGATGAGAGGGCTGTGGGCGGGACTGAAAAGGTGGTCTTTGGGTTTGGGAATTTCCTGCCCACTGAAAATTTGGATGGTTTCGCCATCCAGGGTTGTAAGTGTTGGAGAATGGGTCGTTCTGGATGGCGTTGAGGTCCTCGCAGATCTGAGGAACCTCCTGAGAGTCAGGGAAAGGAGGAATGGAGTTCCCCCGGCTGGTGTAGAAAGGATCGGATGATCTTCCAGTCCAAGAATCAGATGGGGATGGATATGGATCCATCCCAGGGGAGGATCGGTGGAGGATGTTTTGCACAGTCTCCTGTGTGGAAGGAGGTTGTGCAAAGGAGTTACGCGCAGAGGTGGCTCGCTGCAAGTGCTGAGTCAGCTCATCCACCTTCTTTTCAATGATTGAGACCTTGTCCAATCGACTGGCCATTAATTCCAGGTCGACTGATGCGGACAGGCCCTGCGTCTCATGTGCCCCCTTAAGATTCGTCGCTGCGCGGGTATTCGTCCTGTCGAATAATCCCATGGAGTCATTGTTGATGGAGTTCTCGCACATATTTTCGAGAATCTCCCATACGGTGTCTTCATGTTGACCCATGATGTTTCCTCCGCAAGTTGCATTGACGAAAAGGCGGATGTCCTCACGGAGTCCCTGGTAAAAAGATTGGACTTGTTCCCATTTAGGAACTCCGTGATGGGGGCACTTTCTCATGAGATCCTGAAAACGATCCCATGCCTCATGGAGAGGTTCTCCTGATTGTTGAGTGAAGTGTGTAATCTGATGGCGCAAGGCGTTGGTCCGACCAACGGGAAAGAACTTTTTCAAAAACTCGGATTGAAGTTCTTCCCAAGTGTTGATCGGCCGGGTCTGAGTTTGATACCAATGGGCGGCCTTGTCCATAAGAGAAAAGGAGAACATCTTCATGAGAAGAATATCCCGATTTTGCGCATCTGATCCAAAAGTGTGGGCCAGATGCTTAAGCTGTTTGATGTGCTGGAAGGGATCTTCAGAATTAAGCCCATGGAATTTAGGTATAGCATGAATCATGTTGGGCTTTATTTCGGAATCAGGTCCTCCAGTCGGGATTCTGACTCGAGGCTCAATGGCCACCGCAGCAGGATTGTAGTGGTCCCGCATCATAGGACGCTGTGGTGGGTGCACGAAGTTTTGGAAGAGGTCATTGAGTCGCTGGAGCTGGTGTTCCAGATTATTTTCTTCCTCAACTGGCTGAGCCATGATGGGGGAAGAAGAAGAACTTGGTTCTGAATCAGAAGAGAGAATAATGTGAGGGTGTTGCTGCACAAACACGGGCGTCGAGGCTTGGCCTTGACGAGAGTGAATTTCTAATGGAGGTCTTAAGGGTGGTCCTAGGGACCTCCTTCCGTACATGCACAGTTGGAAGAGGTAAGTTTAGAAGGTGCTGGACCCAATCAAGACACCCAAAAATATGTTGGGTGACTATAGAGGTGCGGGGCAGATGGACCCCTTGATCAGAAAGATCGTCCACCTGAGAATTACCTGGGCAGCCAGAGAGGGAGAGTCCCGCGAAGACCCCTACACGGTAGAGCGTCCCCACGGGTTACAGGGTTTCCCCCACCCGACCTCTCTTGTCACTGCGGTTCCAGGTAGACCAGAATGGGGATCTTGACCTCTTAAGTCTACCAATTTTAAGATCAGGGTGCTTAAGGTTTTCACTTGAACTTTAGTCTTTTTAAGTGCAAAGAGTGACCTAATTTAAGGTTGGTTAACCCAAAGGGGTCAACTTTACCTCTTGTTTTCTTTGAGAGCTTTTAGGTCCTGTCTTTTAGGGTTCAAGTGTTTAGAGAGAGCCAATTGTTTAGGATTTTTCTTGTTAATTATTTTCAATCAATGGCTTGGGCACACCTCTTTTGGATTTCCTCAATTCTTGATTAAGGGGTGTGTCTCTACTGAAATCCTAATGTTTGACCTTATGTTGGCTCTACTTGGTCCATTTAATTCTTTGTTGGGCAATTAGGGCTCAAGCAAGAATGTGTTAGCCCTTAAATGCCCTTGATAGTGTGCAGGAGTGATGAGTTGAAAACATGCAACTCTTTATGGTTACTAAGTATGGAAGACAGGTTAGCCCTATATTGCTTGTTCTTTTCTTTTCTTCCTCTTTAGAGTTTAGGGGTTAATAGTGAGAGGAAAAATTTACCTGTCTTCGGAGTGGTTGTCGTGTGGTTGCTTGTCTTCTTGAGTTCCTGTAGCTGCACAAAAGAGGGGAGATTATCAGAAATTAAAAGAAACAGGAATGTTTACCTCTAGAATAGCCGTTGCTCCCCGGCAGCGGCGCCAAAATGAAACGTCGGTTTTGTATTTGTTATAACGTTGTAGTAAAGCCGGTTATTACCAACACTTCAAATAAAATTTTTTACTCGGAAAATAAAAGAGTTCCCGAGGTCGAACTCAGGGAGCAAGTTGTATTCTAGAGATATACATGTTTCTTTTACAAAAAGAAAGAGAGAGGGAAAGAATTTGTTGTTTTCTCTTTGTTCTGCAGAGGGGACGCTCTTCTTTCTCTCTTTCTTTAGATCTCCTTCTTTCTCTCTGTTCTGCAGAGGTGATGTTCTTCTTCTGCAATGGTGATGCTCTTCTTCTTCTTCTTCCTGCTGTTCCTGCTTTGGTGATGTTCTTCTTTCTTCAGAGCTCCTTGTTCTTCTTCTTCGTTCTGCAGAGGTGATGCTCCTCTTCAGATCTCTTTCTTCTTCTTCCTTGGTTTCTGCCTTGACCTCTCTTCTTCTTCTTCTGCTTTGGTCGTTGCTCTTCCTTCTTCTTCAGCCTGCCTTCTTTCCTGCTCTGGCTGCTGACCTTCCGTCGTCTGACCCGGTGCTTAGACGACTTAACTATGCATTTGCTACAGTGCAGCTCCTTCTTCTTCCGCGGGTCTTCTTCCTCACCTGTGCCTGCACACTTCATGGTTTTTCGTCAAGAGGCAAAACCTACTCTACCCCCCTCCCCCGCGTCTCTCTTTCTCTCTGAAACCACTCTTAGGAAAGCTCTCCCAGAGCTACCGGGTAATCGGGTTCGGGTCACACCCGGGTCCAGGCCCACCGGCGTGCGTGGTGGGCGAGGAGTGCAGGTCAGTCTAAGTCGGGTCGAGTCAGGTCCGCGGGGCGTGAGCGCGGACGAGACCGGGTAACCGGGCGGGTGTAAGGGGACCTCACCCCGTGTACTGAGGCAATAGGGCTAGTGCACGAAATCAATTTAAATAGTGGAACGGGTGTGAGGCTTACCGATGTGGGACTAAACGCAGACCGTTCCTCGCGTGCGCCTGCTGGGAGACCGCGGCTTGGCTTCTGCAGCTGCGGCTTCTGTTGGCATAGGTTGCTGGCTGGCTGCCTTCGCAAGACTCCCCGTACTCCGCAGCAGCTGGAGACCTGGAGTCCTCAAGCCTGGAGCGCAGGAGAAGCTGCTTCAATGTGCGCTAATGGCGGTCGAACCTCAAAACCTGTCGGACACGAATATGGCCTCGCGGCCTAATCAAACCACTAGGGAACCTTCGCCGTGGCACGGCGAAGGTGAGGAGCTGCGCGGCAGGCAGCAAGGAGGTGTCTGGCGGCAGCCCTGGGTCGGACTGCAACCGGAGGAATGGGTTTGTTCGGGGGAGTGTTACGGAGGTGTGGAGTGGCAGTGGAGGGGTGGGGGGTGCTCAGTGTGATGAGGCGGAGGTGCGGTGAGGGTCGGCGAGCCGTGTGGGTTGCTGAGGTGATGGGAACGGCTCGCCGGAGGGTGGTCGGGACTGAAGGGGGTGAAGGTGGTCAGGGTCGGTAGAGGGCTTAATTGAATAAATTGAAAGCGGGGAAAGAAAGAGGAGGAGAAGGGGAGTAGCTCTAGCTTACTTGCAGGGACGAAAGGGGAGGAACAGGGCGACAGTCGTATCGACTGTCGCCGGAGAAGACGATGCTCAGGGAAAGGGGCGGCGGCGAGCAGAGAGCCGGAGAGGCGCCAGCTGGGTGCGGCGTGGCGCGGGAAGAGCAGGGGAGGAAGTCTCTGCTGCTGGTATTGCGGCAGAGCGAAGAGGTGGAGGGGGAGGAAACCGCCGGAGCTGGTGAGCGTCTGCCGGAGGAAGAAGAGAAGAAAGTTGGGGATTTTCTCCGTCAGATCCAGGCTGCTCTGGTCGGTGGAGCAGCGGGGGGTATTTATAGGGATGAAACAGGGAGGAAGGCGGAGGGAGACGACGTGTCTCCCTCGCCGGAGAATGGTCGGAAACACGAACCCATACCGTCCGTGCGTTCGCACGGCCGGTATGGTGGGCTACAATGGCCAGGGGGATGCCCCTGCGACGGCTGACGACGCAGGGCACCCCCGGTTTACTTGCTAGGTCCCCCACCTCACCCTGCGCGGCGCCATGCTCCGCGCAAGGTCGCCGGAGCATGGTGCTGGCAGGTTTTTGCAGGAGGGACCTGATTGCAAAGAACGAAGGAGAGTTAGGGGCCACAATGCGAGGGTTCAAAAGTTGAGGACCAAAGAGTAAATATATGAGGACCAAAGTGTAAAGTCGGTCAAGGAGGTTTCTTCTTAGGCTCAAGTTTTTATACATGACTAATTAGGACCTAAGGAATCTGATGGTTAATTTCATTTTCATATTAAACCTTGTTTGACCGGTCAATTTGCACAAAAACCCAAATTAAGTTATTAATTGGGCATGGTTCTCAATGTAGGTCAAAATGGGTTCTAAAGGCCAAATTGAAGGTTCTAAACCCTAGAGATTATTTTTCTATGAATTTTAGAGGGTTTATTCTATTTTTACTTTGCCTCGAACCTTGTGAATTGAAGTGGGTTGTTTTAGGGTTACAGATTTATCATTTAGTTTCTTGGAATTGCTGTAGCCCTTGCTAGATCATTTCATCCCACTTTTATTCTTATTAAGCTTCTTTGACCTATGTTTGGGCCCTGAATTACCCTGTATGCAGATTATACTGGTGAAATTGCATTTTTACCCCTTATGACTTGTTTTCTCCTCAAACTCAGAATTCTCTGAGTTAAGCCTTTCCTTGAGTTATGTAGGAGCTTTTATCCTTTGTATTGGGTCAAAATGAGCTAGTTATGGCTCATGATGAGGTTCTCATCACCTAACAAGTCGGTGAAGGAGGCTAGCAGAACCCCGGGGCCCGTGGGGTAGCTAGTACTCTCCTAACACTACTAGCTCTCCTCGGTACTACGTACACGAGGGCCAACAAGTCGGTACAGAGCGGCCAATCCTAACCCCGGGTCCCTGGGGCGGCTGGCCCCACTCTGCACTAAACAGGTACAGGTACTTCCCTTGGTACTGCGTACCCAAGAGACAGTACAAACTACATCTCAGTTCCATTCCTTTTTCTTTCCAGGAGTTCCACTCCTAATTCCCCGTAGGGTTCCAGCTCTTTATCTCAGAACATCATATGTTTCACTTTCCAGATTCACGTTCTCAAAATCCATGATCTCAAACATGTTTCTTTATTCATAACAGGCAGCTGTTAATTCAAATTACAGGCAGCTTTATATTCCTTTCCATTTTTTCAAGACTGCAGTATTATACATTCCACTAGTTTTTCCATCCTAAGATTCATGCCACATCCTAGGATCTAGCATACAACTAGTTTTCCAGCCCTAGGATTCATGCATCACCTAGGAGCTATCATTCCATACATTTCTCATTCCTAGGATTCATGCAATGTCCTAGATTCTAGTTATGGTTTCATACTTTAACAGATTCTATTAATAACTTAAGCCACTCTACCAGGTACAACGGGAGTAATGGGGGCGTGATCGGGAATCCCGCGTGCCTCCGCGACTCTCAAGACTGCAACCGAACGAGGTCCTATCACAAGGATCAAACACAAGGAGTGTCTCAAAACAGTGTATAGCTACTGTAGACGGGTAGAGGAATTACTTCTGAAAAGAACGCAACTCGAATCACGGAAAACGGAGCCCGAACGGGCCCTAAACGGGTCGAAAAAGACGATACTGCGCAAAATCAGACATCTGGTACTCCTTCCAGACGTCTTAAAAAGTGGATCAGAGAATTACCTGTTCAGCGTGGTTTCCCAGACGTCCAGAAGTCTGCGGGGACGTCTGCCCTAGATCCCAGACGTCCGATGGTCCCTCCGGACGTCTGGAGGTCACTCCCGCCGTCTGGTACAACTTCCAGATGTCTGATTCGCAAAGGATGGCGAATCAGCGAACCTACGCACAGCCAACCCCCCTCCCTCAGTACGGTCAGTCGACAAAAAGGAAGAAGAAAGCGGAAACTCACCTTTCAGACGTCTGTATGATCTTACAGACGTCGACCTTGCCGTCTGGCTATCAACCCAGACGTCTGATTCTGGAAATTTTTCCAGAATCAGAACCCTGCTCGGCCTCCGCTCGCGACGCCGCCCGCGTCGCACCTCGCGCGTCTGCTGCTCAGCCCGCAGCAGGTCCCTCTCCGCGTCGCTCCGCGCCCCCTGCGCCCTCCGTCGGCCGGCCAAGCCGCTCCGGCGAGCTCGCCCTCACGGTAGAGCTCCGCCCTCGCACGCCGCACCTCCGCGCTCACTACGGCCGCCGCTGCCGCCCTCGCGTCCGCTCGCTCTCGCGCACAGGAAGGAGAAGAAGGAGGAGACGGTGGAGACGGGAGGGGAGGCGCGCCCCTTTTAACGCCGCGCGGAGAGGAGAGAGAGAAGGCGGCAGGCCGCCTGCAGCCGCAGAGAAAAGAGGGAATATGCGGTCTGCGCGCTCAGGCGCGCAGGCGACTCGCGTGTGTCGAAAATAACGGATTTCCAGACGTCTTGAAACTATCCCAGACGTCTTATCAGACGTCTGGTTGTGATCCCAGACGTCTTGTCCGACGTCTGAGCCACCTCCCAGACGTCTTAAAATACGTCTGGGGCACACATTCGTTACATTAAAGGACATTAACAGCACATGAAAGCTTGTACAAAGTAGTATACTACATTACAAAGTATATCAACCATTTAAAAATTTCAATTCCCTCCCACTACCCTAATGTTAAGTCCAATCAGCAAAGCCAACAACTGTAGCAGCCATAGCTGCAGCAACAGCACAATAGCTGCTACTTTGAGTAGCAACTTCAGCAACTAAATGAGCTGCTCCAGACATCTTAACTAATTCTCAAAGGTTGTAGCAGTGCATCTATTCATCAATCTAGTAGCTGCAACAGGTCTGATAGGCATATCCAGTATATAATATATCCAAAATCAGATGTTATCAAGTCAGATTTTTGGATCAAAACATCCAACTTCAAGGAGTAATTTGCATCAAATTTAGGGTTAATAACTCCTTGGATATGTAGCTGCTGAAGCAGCACTTTAATATGTAGAATTGGGATTCAAAAATCACATAGTAAGCATTTTAAAATTCTGACAAGGCTTGAAAATATCATTGAAATCACTTCGAGATGTTAAAATCTGCATCAAAACTCCTTGTCATCATTCTCATTTCAAATCAGAAGGAAAACCATTGATCTAACACCTTCCTAATGCTATAGACAGCATGAAGGAGGTGTTAGAATCAATCCAATAAATCCAACTTGAATCCCAATTGTCTAAAACCTTAAGGAATACTGAAAATCCCTTAAGTTAGAAATCAGAATTTCAAATAATAAATCCACACAGAAATACTTGGTAGAGCCTCAAATCAACAAAGTCGATTCTCCTTGGCTTTCCCACATATTCAAGATCATAAAATCCCCAATTCGTGCCAAATTCAGACATGGCTCATCTAAAGAAAGATTTTTCATCAAAAACATCTCAGATTCACTGCCATGAAATGAATTACCCAAAAACATTTTGTAACGACCCGGTTCCCGAGTCCCTACGAGACACGAGAACCGGACCGACTCGACTAATCCCAAGACCCAGTCGTCCAACGAGGAAGTAACCAAAAGACAGTAAAATAAACCACATTCAGCATGAATATAACTAACAGTAAAAAGTACAGCAGTAAGGAAAGAACTACTACAGTAGGCACCACCACAACAGTAAAACAACATTTATCATATAACAAAAACTGCAGGTAAAGAAGGTACAGCGGAAACAAAACTACTCACTAGAACAGAAACAAAAGAAGGTACAAAACTGTGGCAACTCTACTGGACCCTACTCGGCCCAGCGTCCTCTGCAGCCGCCGACCCTGGCTGCTCAACACCTGGTCCTGAAAAAGGTAACGAGTGTAACACGTCAGCAAAACGCTGAGTAGAGTGGCAAACTAACTAAAGGCAACAGTAGAGTGTACAGTAGCTGTTATGTTCTATTACTTCCTTTATTTACATCTTTCAATTTTTCTCACTATTTCATTTACTTCTCAGATCCTTTACTTGATCTCGAATGTCCTCGTGGGACGATCTTGATTGCAGTCTTTTCCAACAGTAGAAGTAGCACGTGGTGCTCTCCTGGCCGGGAGAGTCCCCCGTGGTGATCCTACCCTCAGTCAACCACCCCAAGGTCACTGACAGACGTAACGGTGACTACGGCACACGCGATAAACGCACAGGTAGCTAGCCCGTACTGGCACGCGGTCAGTCGTTTCCGTTAACGGGTGCGCCCAAAGCACAGCACGGAACCAGGGCAGAGCCCTCTCAGTAACAGGGGTCCAACCCCTCCACAGTAACCAAACCGGGGCCTTGCCCCTCCACAGTCCGCGCACCCTCGTCTGACTACCCTGGTTTGCCCTAGTGGGCCTAACAAGTCGGTGAAGGAGGCTAGCAGAACCCCGGGGCCCGTGGGGTAGCTAGTACTCTCCTAACACTACTAGCTCTCCTCGGTACTACGTACACGAGGGCCAACAAGTCGGTACAGAGCGGCCAAGCCTAACCCCGGGTCCCTGGGGCGGCTGGCCCCACTCTGCACTAAAACAGGTACAGGTACTTCCCTTGGTACTGCGTACCCAAGAGACAGTACAACTACATCTCAGTTCCATTCCTTTTCTTTCCAGGAGTTCCACTCCTAATTCCCCGTAGGGTTCCAGCTCTTTATCTCAGAACATCATATGTTTCACTTTCCAGATTCACGTTCTCACATTCCATGATCTCAACATGTTTCCTTGTTCATAACAGGCAGCTGTTAATTAATTTCACAGGCAGCTTATATATTCCTTTCCATTTTTCCAAGACTGCAGTAATATACATTCCACTAGTTTTTCCATCCTAGGATTCATGCCATATCCTAGGATCTATCATACAATCTAGTTTTCCGGCCCTAGGATTCATGCAACACCTAGGAGCTATCATTCCATACATTTCTCATTCCTAGGGTTCATGCAATGCCCTAGGTTCTAGTTATGGTTCCATACTTTAACAGATTTTATTAATGCTTAAAACCACTCTACCAGGTACAACGGAAGTAGTGGGGGCGTGGTCGGGAATCCCGCGCGCCTCCGCGACTCTCAAGACGGCAACCGAACGAGGTCCTATCACAAGGATCAAACACAAGGAGTGTCTCAAAACAGTGTATAGCTACTGTAGGCGGGTAGAGGAATAAATTCGGAAACGAACGCAACTCGAATCGCGGAAAACGGAGCCCAAACGGGCCCTAAACGGGTCGAGAAAGACAATACTGTGCAAAATCAGACGTCTGGAACTCCTTCCAGACGTCTTAAACGGTGGATCAGAGAATTACCTGTTCGGCGGGGTTCCCCGGACGTCCAGAAGTCTGTGGCGACGTCTCCCCTAGATCCCAGACGTCCGATGGTCTCTCCGGACGTCTGGAGGTCACTCCCGCCGTCTGGTACAACTTCCAGACGTCGGGTTCGCAAAGGATGACGAATCCGAACACCTGCGCACAGCCAACCCTCCTCCTTCAGTACGGTCAGTCGACAAAAGAAGAAGGAGAAAGCGGAACTCACCTTTCAGACGTCTGTATGATCACACAGACGTCGCCCTTGCCGTCTGGATATCAGTCCAGACGTCTGATTCTGGAGATTTTTCCAGAATCAGAACCTCGCTCGGCCTCCGCTCGCGACGCCGCCCGCGTCGCACCTCGCGCGTCCGCTGCTCCGCCCGCAGCAGGTCCCTCTTCGCGACGCTCTGCGCCCCCTGCGCCCTCCGCCGGCCGGCCAAGCCGCTCCCGGCGAGCTCGCCCTCACGGCAGAGTCCCGCCCTCGCACGCCGCAGCTCCTCCGCGCCTTCGCTGCGCCGCTGCCGCTGCGCCCTCGCGTCCGCTCGCTCCGCCCGCAGCAGGAGAGGAGGAAGATGGTGGAGACGGGAGGGGAGGCGCGCCCCCTCCCCCTTTTAACGCCGCGCGGAGAGGAGAGAGAGACGCCCGCAGTCGCCTGCAGCCGCAGAGAAGATGCGGATCTCAGGTCTGCGCGCACAGGCGCGCAGACGAATATCCCGTGCGAGTATAACTGTTCGTCAGACGTCTGTAAACTATCCCGGACGTCTGGTCAGACGTCTGGATGTGATCCCAGACGTCTTGACAGACGTCTGGGCCACCTCCCAGACGTCTTAAAAGACGTCTGGGGTACGCGCTCGTTACAATATAACAAACTCAAAGGAAGTTTCGTCCCCGAAACTTGCGCCAACTAGGGTGCGGAAAAAGGATGTCCAAATAACCATAACAAACTCAAAGAGGACCGAAGCCGGTCCGAAAAGACGTACCCGCGAAAAGCTCTGGGTACCGCTCCCGCATTGCCGCCTCAGGCTCCCAGGTAGCCTCCTCGTACCGCTGGCTCCTCCACAAAACCTTTACCAGGGGTACTTGCTTTCGTCTCAACCTGCGGATGGCTCGGTCTAGGATCTGCACTGGCCGCTCGGGGTAGGTCAGGTCGTCGCTCACCTCGAACTGCACCTCTCTGCGAACTGTGCTGGTCCCAAAGTGACTCGGATCGGCAAGAATCGTGCCGTCTTCGTCAACCTATCCACTATTACCCAGACCGCGTCGTGTCCTCGCTGGGTAACAGGTAAACCCACCACCAAGTCCATGGTGATGCTCTCCCACTTCCACTCTGGCACTGGAAGCGGCTGAAGCGGCCCTGCAGGCCTCTGATGCTCGGCTTTCACCTGCTGGCACACTAAGCACTGCTGCACGAACTCACCCACATCCCGCTTCATCCCTCTCCACCAGAACTCGCGTCTCAAGTCATGGTACATTTTCGTGTTTCCGGGATGTATGGTGAATCTGGAACCGTGTGCCTCAGTCAGGAGCTCTCTCAACAGCTCCTCGTCTCTGGGGACGCACAGCCGTCCCCTCAAGCGTAACACCTGGTCTGTGAAAGAGAAGTCCCCTGGGTCCCCTGACAGTACTCTGTCGCGCAAAGACTGCAAGTACGGATCGGCCATCTGTCCCGTGATGATGCGGTCTATCAACTCTGGTCTGGTCTGCCGTGTCACCGTCACTGCCCCACAGTATCCTCGTAACTCTAGAGGTCGCCAACTGCCCACCTCCTCCAAAAGGCTCCAACTCTGTAACTGTAGACTGGCCAAGCGTGCGGGCGCCTTACGGCTCAAGGCGTCAGCCACCACATTGGCCTTTCCCGGGTGGTAGGAGATGCTGCAGTCGTAGTCCTTCAGGAGCTCCAGCCAACGTCTCTGTCTCATGTTGAGCTCCTTCTGGTCAAAAAGATATCTGAGGCTCTTGTGATCTGTAAAAATCTCGAAGGTCTCACCGTACAAGTAGTGCCTCCATGTCTTCAGCGCGAAGACAACAGCTGCCAACTCTAGGTCGTGGGTAGGGTAGGTATGCTCATGGGGCTTCAGTTGCCGCGAAGCGTAAGCGACCACGTGACCCCTCTGCATGAGCACACCTCCTAACCCCTGCAAGGAAGCGTCCGTGTACACAACGAACCCGCCACTACTGTCAGGAATGGTGAGCACGGGAGCCGAGGTCAACCTCTCCTTCAGCTCCAGAAAACACGCCTCACAGGCGTCTGTCCAAGTGAAAGGCACATCCTTCCGAGTCAACTGTGTCATAGGACGTGCAATCTGCGAAAACCCTCTGATGAACCGTCTGTAGTAACCTGCCAGTCCCAGGAAACTGCGAATCTCAGTGACTGAACGCGGTCTCTCCCACCTGAGCACTGCCTCGACCTTGGCGGGATCCACCGCCAGGCCGTCTCCAGAGATCACATGACCCAAAAAGGTCACCTCCCTCAACCAGAACTCGCACTTGCTGTATTTGGCGTACAGCCTGCGTCGTCTCAGAGTGTCCAGAACCATCCGCAAGTGCTGTCCGTGCTGCGTCCGATCTCTAGAATAGATGAGTACATCATCTATGAAAACCACCACAAACTGGTCCAAGTACGGTCTGAACACCCGGTTCATCAGGTCCATGAAAGCAGCGGGGGCATTGGTCAGCCCAAACGGCATGACCAAAAACTCGTAGTGTCCGTACCGGGTGCGGAAAGCTGTCTTGGAGACGTCGGTCTCCCTGATCCTCAACTGGTGGTATCCAGACCTCAAGTCGATCTTGGAAAACACCGTGGCACCCCGCAACTGGTCAAACAAATCGTCAATCCTCGGCAGCGGATATCGGTTCTTGATGGTGACCCTATTCAGCTGTCTGTAGTCCACACAAAGGCGTAGGGTCCCATCCTTCTTCTTCACAAACAGTACCGGGGCTCCCCAGGGAGACGCACTGGGCCTCACGAAACCCTTCTCCAAAAGGTCCTGCAACTGAGACTTGAGCTCTCGCAGCTCAAACGGTGCCATCCTGTATGGCGCGGTGGAGATGGGGTTGGTCCCTGGTACTAGTGAGATCTCAAACTCGATCTCACGCTCGGGCGGTAGTCCTGGTAACTCGTCTGGAAACACGTCGGGGTACTCTCTGACCACCGGGATGCTCTGGAAGTCTGCCACGGGGCTGTGCTCTGCCACCACACAAGCTAAGAAGCCCTCACACCCCTGGCTCAAAAGTCTCGCCGCCCGGAGTGCCGAAATGCACCTGAAACCTCCGTCCACTGGCTGCCCGTGAAACTCGAAGGAAGGCAACTCCGGAATGGAGAAGACAATCTTCCTCTCAAAGCAGTCCACCAATGCGTGGTAAGCGGACAGCCAATCCATCCCCAGGATCACCCCAAAGTCCTCCATCTGTATCATAATCAGGTCAGCTGGCAGGCTGTGTCCCCCGATGCTGACCCCGCAACCCGTGTACACCTCCTCAGCTACAAACAGCTGACCACTCGGACCTCTGATTACGAACGAGTTCTCTAACAATGTATAATCCTGGTCCAAACTAACTGCGAAACTGTCTGCGACAAACGAGTGCGTAGCGCCGGAATCGAAAAGCGTGTAAACGAGTCTGCCAGAAACTGAAACCATACCTGCTACCACGGATCCCGAAGCTCTGGCGTCCCTGTGTGTTAGGGCGTTGATACGCCCCTCAGCTCTAGGTGCGGACGAAGCAGCCACACTCTGCGTCGGACGGGTAGGTGCTGGCCGGTACCCTCCTCGCGACTGCGGTCCTCCTCCTCGCGCCTGGAAACCGCGGCCTCCTGCGCGCCCTCCAGTGCTCTGCGCGGGAAGTATCTGCTGACCTCCTGCCCTAGATGGGCAGTCCCTCCTGACGTGGCCCGGCTGGCCACACTGGTAGCAGAGGGGAACCCGACTCCCGCCCTCAGTGAGTCCCTGCTGTCGGCTAGGCGGGGGTCCGGTGCTGGCGACTGGCCCCTGTCGAGGGCCCCCAAAGGCCACTGATGGCCCTGCACAACGTGACGGCTCTCCTGCGGACGCCACGTGTCTCCGTTCTCGCCGGCCCTGTGAGAAGTCTGGCTGAAAGGGCCTCTTCCGCCCGCCGTCGGTCTCTCGCGCGGACGGGTTGGTCTCCTCGTAAGTCATGGCTGCCTCTACCACCCTCGAAAACGTCGGCAGCTTCAGGGGTTTGACATACCCCCGGATCGCAGGCCGGAGCCCCTCGGTGAACCTCCAAAGGCGCTCCTCCTCAGTGGCTACCGCTGTCGCTGCAAAGCGGGACAGCTCCAAGAAACGCGTGCGGTACGCGCTCACGGTCATCGTCCCTTGGCGGAGAGTGTGGAACTCCCGCCTCCTCTGGTCCTGCCACGTCTGGGGAAAGTACTGCTCGCAGAAGAGGGTGACGAACTGGTCCCACGTCGGCTCGTCCCTCTCCTGTCCCCGGACCGCCCTCCACCACCGGTGTGCCGCACTCTCCAGCTGGTACGTGGCAAAGGCCACGCGGCACTCCACCGGGGGGCGAAGGGTGTCGAAGATCTTCTCCAGCTGCTCAAGCCAGTCCTCTGCCTCGGTCGGGTCCTCATCCCCCTTGAAGGAGGGGGGCTTCAGCTTCCGGAACTGCCCGAAAAGCTCGAAGTGGTGCTGTAGGGGAGGTGCTGGTGCACCTCCAGGCGAAGGTGCCTCGTGTACAGAAGTGTCGGAGGAAGGTGGGGGCGGCAGGGGCCCATCCCCTCCCTCGTGTCCGGCGCCGCGTCCGTCGCGTGGTCCCACAGAGGACTCCCCCTCTGCAACCCCAGGAGGAGGTGCTCGGGGCGGTGGGTGGAGCTCCTCTCGCACAATATCCCGTATCAGTCTGGCGAGGTCCTGGGCCTGGATGCCAGGGAGTGGTGGCTGGTCCACCGAGACGTCAACGACAGCACGTCCACCTCGCCGACCTCGCCCTCGGCAGCGCCCGCGGCCAGTCTCGCCAGTCCCACGACGAGGCATCTCCTGCAAGGAGACGCGAAACAAAACGGAAACGTCAAAACAGACGGTACCTAACAACACTTCTAAGAGCTCTTGTCAAGAGATATGTTGTGGTGGCTACTCTAGCTATAAACATGTGAATTGGTTACTTTCCAGTCAGTTGATTCACTTCTCGGGACGACCTTGCTCTGATACCATCTTGTAACGACCCGGTTCCCGAGTCCCTACGAGACACGAGAACCGGACCGACTCGACTAATCCCAAGACCCAGTCGTCCAACGAGGAAGTAACCAAAAGACAGTAAAATAAACCACATTCAGCATGAATATAACTAACAGTAAAAAGTACAGCAGTAAGGAAAGAACTACTACAGTAGGCACCACCACAACAGTAAAACAACATTTATCATATAACAAAAACTGCAGGTAAAGAAGGTACAGCGGAAACAAAACTACTCACTAGAACAGAAACAAAAGAAGGTACAAAACTGTGGCAACTCTACTGGACCCTACTCGGCCCAGCGTCCTCTGCAGCCGCCGACCCTGGCTGCTCAACACCTGGTCCTGAAAAAGGTAACGAGTGTAACACGTCAGCAAAACGCTGAGTAGAGTGGCAAACTAACTAAAGGCAACAGTAGAGTGTACAGTAGCTGTTATGTTCTATTACTTCCTTTATTTACATCTTTCAATTTTTCTCACTATTTCATTTACTTCTCAGATCCTTTACTTGATCTCGAATGTCCTCGTGGGACGATCTTGATTGCAGTCTTTTCCAACAGTAGAAGTAGCACGTGGTGCTCTCCTGGCCGGGAGAGTCCCCCGTGGTGATCCTACCCTCAGTCAACCACCCCAAGGTCACTGACAGACGTAACGGTGACTACGGCACACGCGATAAACGCACAGGTAGCTAGCCCGTACTGGCACGCGGTCAGTCGTTTCCGTTAACGGGTGCGCCCAAAGCACAGCACGGAACCAGGGCAGAGCCCTCTCAGTAACAGGGGTCCAACCCCTCCACAGTAACCAAACCGGGGCCTTGCCCCTCCACAGTCCGCGCACCCTCGTCTGACTACCCTGGTTTGCCCTAGTGGGCCTAACAAGTCGGTGAAGGAGGCTAGCAGAACCCCGGGGCCCGTGGGGTAGCTAGTACTCTCCTAACACTACTAGCTCTCCTCGGTACTACGTACACGAGGGCCAACAAGTCGGTACAGAGCGGCCAAGCCTAACCCCGGGTCCCTGGGGCGGCTGGCCCCACTCTGCACTAAAACAGGTACAGGTACTTCCCTTGGTACTGCGTACCCAAGAGACAGTACAACTACATCTCAGTTCCATTCCTTTTCTTTCCAGGAGTTCCACTCCTAATTCCCCGTAGGGTTCCAGCTCTTTATCTCAGAACATCATATGTTTCACTTTCCAGATTCACGTTCTCACATTCCATGATCTCAACATGTTTCCTTGTTCATAACAGGCAGCTGTTAATTAATTTCACAGGCAGCTTATATATTCCTTTCCATTTTTCCAAGACTGCAGTAATATACATTCCACTAGTTTTTCCATCCTAGGATTCATGCCATATCCTAGGATCTATCATACAATCTAGTTTTCCGGCCCTAGGATTCATGCAACACCTAGGAGCTATCATTCCATACATTTCTCATTCCTAGGGTTCATGCAATGCCCTAGGTTCTAGTTATGGTTCCATACTTTAACAGATTTTATTAATGCTTACAACCACTCTACCAGGTACAACGGAAGTAGTGGGGGCGTGGTCGGGAATCCCGCGCGCCTCCGCGACTCTCAAGACGGCAACCGAACGAGGTCCTATCACAAGGATCAAACACAAGGAGTGTCTCAAAACAGTGTATAGCTACTGTAGGCGGGTAGAGGAATAAATTCGAAAACGAACGCAACTCGAATCGCGGAAAACGGAGCCCAAACGGGCCCTAAACGGGTCGAGAAAGACAATACTGTGCAAAATCAGACGTCTGGAACTCCTTCCAGACGTCTTAAACGGTGGATCAGAGAATTACCTGTTCGGCGGGGTTCCCCGGACGTCCAGAAGTCTGTGGCGACGTCTCCCCTAGATCCCAGACGTCCGATGGTCTCTCCGGACGTCTGGAGGTCACTCCCGCCGTCTGGTACAACTTCCAGACGTCGGGTTCGCAAAGGATGACGAATCCGAACACCTGCGCACAGCCAACCCTCCTCCTTCAGTACGGTCAGTCGACAAAAGAAGAAGGAGAAAGCGGAACTCACCTTTCAGACGTCTGTATGATCACACAGACGTCGCCCTTGCCGTCTGGATATCAGTCCAGACGTCTGATTCTGGAGATTTTTCCAGAATCAGAACCTCGCTCGGCCTCCGCTCGCGACGCCGCCCGCGTCGCACCTCGCGCGTCCGCTGCTCCGCCCGCAGCAGGTCCCTCTTCGCGACGCTCTGCGCCCCCTGCGCCCTCCGCCGGCCGGCCAAGCCGCTCCCGGCGAGCTCGCCCTCACGGCAGAGTCCCGCCCTCGCACGCCGCAGCTCCTCCGCGCCTTCGCTGCGCCGCTGCCGCTGCGCCCTCGCGTCCGCTCGCTCCGCCCGCAGCAGGAGAGGAGGAAGATGGTGGAGACGGGAGGGGAGGCGCGCCCCCTCCCCCTTTTAACGCCGCGCGGAGAGGAGAGAGAGACGCCCGCAGTCGCCTGCAGCCGCAGAGAAGATGCGGATCTCAGGTCTGCGCGCACAGGCGCGCAGACGAATATCCCGTGCGAGTATAACTGTTCGTCAGACGTCTGTAAACTATCCCGGACGTCTGGTCAGACGTCTGGATGTGATCCCAGACGTCTTGACAGACGTCTGGGCCACCTCCCAGACGTCTTAAAAGACGTCTGGGGTACGCGCTCGTTACACATTTCAATTCACTTGATCAAAATCATTCAAAACTCAATTTGATCAAATTCTTGCAATCTTGCTTTGAAATCCAAATTAAAATCAAATCAAGCAAATCGATTCTTTTCAAAATCAGATCAGGGGTCTTTGTGGAAAATTTAAAAAGGATGGGAGACCCCTAGATGATTTTTGAGTGCAAATCTTCATCTCAAAGTTAGAGGGCAATGAGATGAGGGCTTAACTCTAATGGGTGGATGGATTGCGAATTAAAATTAGAAGGAAATCAGAGCACGAAATGGTGATGTGAGGGGGGAGATCAATGATCAGCGAGTGAGATGAATTCATCTTCTCTGATCTGCGGAGTCGGAGGTGATTTCTACACTAATCTACTCCTAAGCTAAACTACAAACCAATGAATTCACTAACTGATCTACTCCTAACTAAGCTACTGTATGCTAATTACTAATCTAAACTACTCTAACAAAGCAGGAAATCCTAATCTAACCAAATGAATGGGACCTGTAAAGAGAACTGAGCTGGTGGCTGCAGTGACGAAGGAGGGGGAATCTCCAGTGGATTGAAAACTCGCTAGTGGAGTTCTGGGTTGCCCTTAGGTGCTACGATGTCCTTAAAGGCGAGGAGAGTCAAAGAGGAAGATGGAGCTTCACCGCCAGTGGTAGTGAAATAGGGATAGTATGAGGAGAGGAGCTGGAGTTGGTGAATGATCAGCTCAAGGGGTGTACAAGGGAGTTGATCCTTTGCACACAAGGCAGGGGAGCTCCTTAAGTAGAACGATCAGTGAATCAGGGCACTGTAGTGGTGCGATTAGCCACCTAGGGCACCTACGATTGGATGGAGAGGAGAAAGCACGTGAGAGGTTTAAATCAAAGGTGGGTCGTTGGATCAGATCTGGGGCTAGGGTGACTACACGCGATGATTCGCGCGAAGGTTCGATTGAGGAGCAGCCGCACATCAAGAGAATCGGAGATTGAACAGCGAGGATGAGGTCTGATCTTCACGGTGAACAGTGCCCACGCGAAGAGTAGGTGCTCTGAATTCTTTTGGTGAATTTGCAAGAAATGCCCCTCATTGAAGGGTAGAAGAATATCACCAAGGTCCATAAGTGGAAAGAATGCCTATAGAGTAGTCCTTCAGATGCTTCAAATAGGTCCCTACGAGTTACAAATAAGTCCTTGTAAGGTTTTCTATGTATGAAATGTGATATGTGAAGGACCTAAATGTGAAACTCTAATTGCAAGGTTCTCATGATGTCTAAATGCAACCAAGTTTTTATTAAAGCTCAATTGAACATATTAGAAGTTAATTTCACTTTTGATTTGAAGTTTTGAGCTTAAATGTTTGTTCAATTTGTGATTGGATCATCATTTTACATTATTTAATAGAATATCTCAATAAATGACCTAACTTTGTATTTTTAGCACAAATTGATGTTTTAGGTCTTTCTTTCTATTTCTCATACTTAACTCTTTTTATGTGTTAATTTGATAGTGTTTAACCTAATTTCTAGCTTAACTTGGACATTTTAGCTATGATGAGTCATAACTCATCAGCCATCGCCGATCGATCAGGTCCCCCCTCTATCGGGTCTCCCTCCCCTCCTCCAAATTGCATATCCTCGACAATTGGAAGGCGTTTGTCGACATGCAGCCATTGGGCGTCATGCATTGGCTTATCGTGGCAGAGATAGCAGGGTAAGGGGTCAAGCTCGAGCTTTAGTTGTGTGCGTTTCATTGCGATCAATCAAGGAGGTTGTCACGGCTGCCATAATGGTGGCTTCATTGGACACGATGTTTCGTCACGGGCAGAGCGTGGATCGACTTTTCGCTCATGCAGCCGTGGCTTTGTTTGGTGTTGCAGGCGGTGCTCCGGCCGTAAGGATGTGGGTCGTTAGTGGTTGGAGCTGCGATTGGCTTGGCGGGCTTGGAGTCGGAGGACGTGGCAATCGTGGTTTGCTCGGTGGTGCTCTTATGTCGAGACAAGGTCGACAGCGGTTGCGGGTGGTGTTGCATGTGGTACCAGATTTTTGGTCGTCAAGGTTGTAGTTCTTTTTCTTTTATTTTTTTAGTGTAGTTTTGTTCTATTAGAAGATCAGGTTTAATCTTGCATTTCTTCTGGCAGAGTTCCCTGACAAAATTTCCAGAGGTTGCCTGTTAACACTTTGTTAGTTCTACAAGCATGAGATCGATCTCCTTCGAAACATCATTCGATTCCTAATATTAAGACACTTATTTTCCTTTTTCTTTTATTTATTATCTTATTATTTTATATTTTGACATTTCCTCATGCTATGGGATATTTTTTCTTCCTCTTTTAAAGATTAGATGTCTCTATCTCCCCTTTACGTTTCTTTATGTCCGATTCTTTTCTTTTTCGATGAAAGTTAATCTTAAGGGAAAAAAAAGAAAGACGTTTATTTATTTGCGTACTTTTGTGTGTATGAGAAGGTGCTTACATGTGTCACTATCTTATCCCATTCTCCTGAGTCAATCAAGCATATTGTTTCTTGGAAGAACTATAAGATTCTGAAAGTGAAATTTCTTGTCTGATGTATATATATATATATAAAAGTCGAACCACGCGTTCCTTTTCCAAAAAAAATTATTATATTCACAACATTTCACGAACTTCATCCAATTGGGCCCTATCCTCGGAACATGTCTCCTTATTTTATTTACCTCCATGACCGTCAGTTTTTAACAGGAAGTATGCAGTAATATTAACCATCTATATCGATGCAAAATATCAAATAACAAATTAGGGGATTAAATTCCACACTAATCGGTAAAAAAAATCGTTGTAAATAAATCAAACGAGCTGCTGAAGGCTAGAACTTTAGAAATTTAAAACCACGAAGTTGCCCTACAGCTGAAACCAGAGACGACGTTTAGTGTAGCGCAAACTTCATAAGTGCAAGTAGGAAGTATTAATAAATCGTCGCGTTTTACGTGGCACATACTTTACTTCCATGAGTCGGCTTTGCGTGGCTACTTTTTGAGTCTTCTTTTTATTTTTTATCAGTCTGTTATGAGTTTTTTTCTATATAGTTGCTTGAATTTATTGAAATAATACTTGACAAATTCTCAAGATCAATTTTTTTTAATTAAATTTGAGCGTAGATTCGAGTAGACACACAAACAATCTCACGAATGATTGTTTTACGTTGCTCCTTAAAGGACTTTCTCATTGTGCTTGTTGAGTAATTGCTCAGACACATCTATGAAGGCACCATATATGTTGTATTGAAATGCATTAGTGGTTACATGTTGTCTTTCGTACGGAAGTTCACCATATTTTCGGATTATCATTTACATTAGGGTTTTTTTTATTTTCTAACATATAGGCCCTTCAGAACTCTCGTTCTCTAAAAGATCTAAGTACGAGTGATGTACGTGATTTGATTCCTTAACCTCTTGACGTTGACGGAGAAACTTAATTTACCCCTCTAGCAAGTAAGCCCTATGACCCCTTTGGAGCTATATTGTAGATATACAAAACCCTTTGACTTGTGCGATTAATCGAAAGCATCCTTGAAATTAAAATTCCACCGATCCAAATGACCACTTCATATAGCTTTCACCAAAAAGCAATAGCCACTAGAAAATGTCTTATTTATCCTTGAAATTAAGCTAATTTATATAATATGCCGTTTGAGCATGAGATTGAGAGAAAAAGTCCAATCAAGAGGGGATGGGCCGAGAGACAATTGGTTTCCGCTGGTGGTAATTAGGTGAGGAAGGGGAAATTAAAGGAGCTAAGGTTCAATTGGACATGGGGAAGAGAAAGAGAGAGAGGAATAGGGTTTTCAAGAGATAAGGAGGTCTGATACAACCTATAAAGGAGGAGGTCTCTTCTTTCTTGTTCCTTTTTTTTGCAAAGGAAGAGAGTGGTGGCATTGATGTTTCAATTAATTTGCATAAATCTCACTAATTGGGGGTTTTTAAAGAACCAAACTAATCGAGAAAAGTTAGAATTAGCACCCATCAAGGTATATTTTGTCGAATGGTGAGGACTTTTAATTTTAACATGACATCCAAGTTTGAGATACTTGCATTACCAAGAGGAGTGGTATGTAAGGTTTGATCAATATCTTCCCCATTTACTCAAATGAGATTTTGGATCATAATCAAAGAAGAAGTTGGAACAAATTTATGAAAGCTGTGTTAGATGGAACAACTTTATATGTTCGTGGATGCAAATGTGAACTTTAATTGAGCTTTTAAGTAAATATGAATGTTTTCTTGAAAACTAAAGTAAAAGTGAATGTTTTTAAGTATTTATGTGAAAAAGGTAAAAAAGGGTCAATCTAGAGATTTTTTTCTTCTAATAAAAGACTTAAGGATCAAGAGTTCATTCCATCAAAACAGGAGGAGAGAGAGAGCACGACATTAATAAGGAAATGTATCCTTGAGGATTCACCTTCAAAATTAGCTTACAAGGGTAAATGAAATTAAAAATGTTAGGTAAAAATTAAATTTTAGCTAAAAGAGTTTATTAGATTCCATTAGAACTCTAGTAAGAAAATAATCACCTTTCTAAACCTAATAAAAGAGTTGAATGGGTAGACTCAGAGTCTAGAATATCTTTCATTCCAAACCATACAAAAGAAATTTGTAAGAAAAGGGGTACGTAGTACGATATTTCAAGTTTGCTGAAAGAGCTAAGTTAATTTAGATTCTAGGAAAATGAAGATAGAAGGTGGAAAGCACTTAGTAAAAGGATCCAAGGGAGAATATATATATTCAGGATGGTAGTAACTAGTGAATGAGCACTGAAAGGAACCATTCAAGGTAGATATATTCACCATCCAGAGCACGATGATAATTAATAGGAGAAGATCCAAAACTATTTCTTGTTAAGATTGTCTCTCACCAGTGGTTAACGTGTAGAAGCAGCCATAGGAAGTAAGGAGGTCGAGGAAGGAGTCACAATATTTCCAAAATGGATTGCATATATAGTGAAGGGAAATTAATTAAACCTCTATTTGCCATGCATCAATACACATGTGCCTCTAATTTTTGTGCACTAAGACCCAGAAGAATGAGTATTTCTCAGGAGTAGGAATGAGTTTCTCTTCATTTGACTCGCCAAGTTCTCATTGGTCAAATGTTAAGATTAACGTTAGGAGTTTTTGTTTTAATATTTTTTATTTATCTTATTTTTTTCAATGGTTACACTTGAATATATCAAATACAACCTCATAATCGGGATCTACATTTCATTGGCAAGTTCAAAGTATGATGACCACACGGCTTGCTACACCAGAAGTTGCTTATCGGAGAATCACTTGATCGGAGGCGGAAATGGAAATTTAAGAGCTTGCCACAAGCAGCTAGTCAATTGATTAGAAAACCACTTGATCGGAGCGAAAATGGGAACCTGGAGCTTGCCGCAGGTGACAAGCCAATTGATCAAAGAATCACTTGATTGGGACGGAGATGCAAACGTGGAGCTTGCTGTAGGCGACGAGTTAATTAACAACATGGAAAATCAGACCTACAACCTGAAGCAAGAGTAAAACTCAACCACTCATGAAGGGGATGAGAGATGGAACAATTTATCACAAAGGGAGAGGATGAGAACTTAAACCCACACCTTCTAAGAGGGAGACACTAATGAGAAAGGAATGCACCAACTATACTACTCTTCAACTCCTAAATTTCAAAGCTTTTTCGTGCTGGATACATGAACAATTTCTGGACTCCATTTTCTGTCCAAATTTAAATGAGAAATAGCTAGGAAACACATTCATCCTCTCTCCTCTGCAATCAATTATGGTGGAGTCAATGTACCTCGACTACTTGGCTTATATTTTAGAACTTGAAATTTCCCCGTTCAATTGACTTGAACTTGGAAATTAGTCATCAAGCCGGATCCTTGTGCTTGGACGTATGCATATGGAAAACTTCACCATGACGGATCTTTTGTGCTTCCAAGCAACGTAATTATTTTCTATGTTTAGTCAGCAAGTCGGTCCTTTGTCATCGGTGATTTGGTACCCTCTCGTTCACGCTAGTGTACGTGCAAATGGACTAACCAACCTTGATTTGTTGGTGGGTCGCATCTGAATTGGTACCTAATTCTATCCATTTTTTTTTAAAGAAAAAGAAAAAAAGAAAAAACGATATATATATATATATATATATATATATATATATATATATATATATATATATAAAGATTATCTTATTCATCATCTTATCTCTAGGTGGAACCATATGCAAAAAGAGTAATAGAAATCAGACAAAAATCTACTTAATTGGTGCATGCAATAAGTAAACATAATGTAAAACAGACTATGACACAGCCTTAATTTACAAGAATTACATATCGTAATGCCAACAAACAACTTATAACATCTTTAGAAGAAAAGAAAATAAACGATGACCCTGCAATAGGAGAAAGTATATATACTCATGTTAGATCCCCAAATGATTAGTTAGACTATCGACATAAAAGATACTCGATCGATCTTCTGCAGATAGCTAATTCTTTTTGAGAATTTGTGGTGACTACACTCATGTTAATTGGAAGCCCAATTATTTGATTTAACCAGAATATATAGTTGTCGTGAGCAGATTTGGTGGCCGGATCTATTCGTCATGGCTTAAGCTTCTTGTTAAAAAAAACACAAAAAATAAAACATATACACTAAAAGATTAAATGGGATATTATATACCTCTTCCTACCAAAATCCTCAAACTTCTCAAACTTGATCTGGAGGAATTGTTGACGATTTAATTGTACATGACAAATTTACTTGTCAATTCTCTTTTGGACGCTAGCATATAAGCATGTTCATAACATTCTCTTTAATTTTTTTTTGAAGAAGACATTCTCTTTAAGTATATTTTTAAGGCCATGAGTCACAGTCAAGAAGCAGTCGGATCTTTTTAATTAATTTTCACATTTTGCAGCTGAGTCATAGTTATTTTGTTTCCATCGAGCATATGCATGTTTAGACATTTTCTTCGCCTTTTTAGACTAAGAATAGTAAAGTAGTACTAGGATCCTTTTGGTTTTAATATTTGAAGTTGAGTGAGTCGTAGTCCTTTTGTTTAATTTCATCTATCTGTGCTAAACCAGAGTTGTTGCAATCCTCATGTTTTCTTTTGTTTTCAACTATCTTACTTTTTAAATTTTGTGGAAATAAAATGATGAATAAGGTTATCTCCTAACTTATATATATATATATATATATATATATATAAAAGAGTGAACTTTTTCCCTTTAGAATAATGGAATAGTGTTATTTCTAACTGCCAATCAGAAAGGCCCATTCAATCTCAGCAAGTTTTATTTGTGAATATCATATTTTCGTATTGCACTTAGTCATATGTGCCTTAATTCAACTCCATTTTCGTTTCTTTTTTTTTCCCTTATTGGAAGCAAATTCCATTTTCGTTTCTATGTAGGATCGGTCATACGTAATGCTTTTAGCTGCAGGGAATGACGTAAACGTTTCTTCTATTTGCCCATTGGAGAAGGGTTAATAAAAATACTCTTCTTTCTTAAGACGAAGAAGAAGAAGAAATGTATCAATGTTTAATGATCAATCTAAATTTGCATCATTCGTTTTTATTAGGAGTAGAGGATTCCTAGTGTATATATATATGTTTTACCCGATTTCTTTGAAAGTTAAAATCTTAATGGGTTAAAATATTATAGAATTTGCATGTATATTGATAAAGAAGAGGTCCCTGATTGTAATTTGGGGATGAATGAAGAGAGGAGAGAGAGGTAGCTAGATTAGAGGATTTGTAACTTTAGCCAATAGGAAGAGACTCTCCTCTCAAGTGCCAATATAATTTCCTTCTACTGTATTGAATCAAGAAGTCTTGAGAGGTGATGGGACCTTCGTTGTAAATTGGGCATACTTTTTCATGGGAATATGATTATTTATTATAATGAGGCAATTTGTACATCTGAACTATCATGCCCAGTATTTTGGAATCAATGTGGTTAATGCATTCATGATGCCGTGGTGCTATAAGTACCATCGAAGATTGGTTTAAGATAGCACTAATGAAATGAGAACTAGAATGTCACTCGTGTTGGGATCCAATGATCATGGCAAATGACATGATGTCGTGGTGCTATAACTGCCATCGAAGATTGGTTTAAGATAGCACTAATGAAATGAGAATTAGAACATCGCACATGTTGGGATCCAATGATCATGGCAAAGAACATGACGATCAACATGTTGGTCAAGCACATGCATGTAGAAAAGAGAAAAACTAGCAAAGCCATGAAAAGAAGTCAATTTGTTAGTTTTGAAATTGTGGAGAAGTCCTTAATGGGATAAAATACGGTGGTGCGTGGATAGGTGTAGTACTGATGTAGTGTCGTTGATCTAGAGTGTTTGAGTCAAATAAGGAGGTAACATAAGTCAATTAAGACGATCAAAGATTCCAAATAAATGATAAATCTTCACCATTTTGGACATGGTAGATGGTGTGGATAAATGAAATACAATTATACTTAGAGTATATCATGTATTTGATAATGAAATACGATGATGATTAAGAAAGGTTGGTAGGATCAAAGCCAATCAGATGGTGAACGGTACCCAAGGGTACAATTCTAATGATAGCGGAGACTAATTTTTATGTGTGAGGATAGATGGAGCCTTAATAGCTTGCAAACAAAACTAGACGATATGCTACTTCTCAAAAGGCACTATACGACATGCTAGTTGTAGGGACGAGACAAATATATGTAATTAATGATGTCCTAGCTAGATCGTATAAAGGATTGTGCAGTGCTAACAAGCTCAACATTCTTAAGTTGTCCTTTAGGATCCGACTTGATAAGAGTAGTGGCCAAGGTCAATAGTAATTGATGATATGTGGTGTGACATAATGTAAAGGGTATGACAGCCTTTTTACTACGTACAGAACCCACATTCGACCATGACCTCTATGTTTAAGGTGGGGATATTTCCTTTATATGTTGGGTGGCATGGGTGAAGGTCACCATAGATGAAGCAAATGTCAAGAGAGAAATGATGATCCTAAAGAGGACCAAATGATCTTGGAAGGGGAATACTCCCATGTTGAGATGGAGTACATCGAGGACGCACCTATTATAAGATTGTGTAACGTTTTTAAGCGATAGAATCTAAAAGTCAATTGATCAAGTAGACTTATCAAATGCTTAAGATTAGCATTAATATTGACAAGAAGTAACTCTATACGTGGCATGCATTGAAGGAGTGAAGAGAATGTGAGCAATCATATTAATAAGATGGTGACTATATCTTAAGACATGAAATATCCACTATGCCATCAAGGTGCCAAGTCATTGACCTAGTTTCTAGCTTGCCAAGTTCAAAAAATATGTAGAGGTTGTAGATGTTTAGTGACGAATGAGAACTTGAATGAAGAGAAGTGTAGTCTTGAGGAGAAGAAGATTGCCATGAAACTTAAATTAGAGGAGAAGAGGGATAAAGATAGAGCTTTCCCTAGTATTACTTGATCATAAGAAAATTTGAGTTTAAGGTTTTATATTGTATATTTCATAATTGTTCATTCTTTTCTTATCTCTCATTGTGATTTAGGGCTAAAAAGCGATTCGAGAGAGATGTATTTGACGAGATCTCTATTTTGGGTGAAAATAAGGGCTTTTTCATTGAGGTATGATTATAATTCTTTTTTAAAGAAAGCTAGAAGATAACTTTATTCATCTCTTTTCCCCACACAGATGCTAACAAAAAGATAGGACATAAGTACTAGACCAAGGCCTATCCAGTATAAATAAAAAAGAGAAAATTGACTATGACTCGTAGCCTTGCATCAAAGATAAAGCAACAAAAGCTCACTAACAACTTATAGCCTTGCAATAAAAAGAAGCCAAAGCAAAAGCAAATAGTCTATAAGCACATTAAGTTAACCAAAAGTATAAATAGTTTAATAAATTAAAGTAAAAGGATGCCCTCCAAAAACCAACACTCTTAGCCGGAATAAGGTGCTATTTGAAGTGAATGCTAGGAAGGTCACACTTGTCTAAATCCAGAAAGCCTTGGATGCAAGAAAGAAGGCCTCACAAATCATTAAAAGTTTTAGCTTAACTAGCCTCAAAATATATGTCATGCATGCTTGGCATGGGCAACCTCGAGAAGATTTTGCTCCAAGAAAAAAATATGTAAAAGAGATCTACATGCTTACAAAATTAGATTTGACTCTATTGGCTAAAGGTTTTTCATACTAATCAAACCTCTCACTACCATCCTAGTGATCCCACTAACCAAGCAAGATTAAAGAAGAAGCCTCTATTTCCATCTTCATGTTGAGGTGCACAAAGCTTCCAATTAAGTTTGATAAGAGCCTTAGGGCCATGGGGAGCAGGGGAAGCTGGAGAGCGATCGGGCGAAGGAGTCGGTCCTCGACGGGAGCGAGGGTGTAGGTGGTCCGACCAAGTAGCTCCACCAGAGAATCAAGAGGTTGTGGGCTGCGGCTAGGGAACCCCCCAAGGCATGGGGACCGAAGGAGGCACCTACAACGAAGAAGGACCTGCGTCTGTGCAGAGGCAAGGGCAGGAGGTCAGTTCTCGACTCTCCATTACAGGCACGTTCCTCGCAGGAGAGTAGAGGTGGGTCGAGGCATGGGGAACCTCGCTAGGGCGGTGAGAACTGCGAAGCACCTGGGTGCCTGAGTGGGGCTCACCCGATGATGGTGGACCCTCTATCTGGTGGAGGGGGGCAAGGGGCTACGGAGCACGGGCCCGACGGTGGCGGCGACACTCCTGACATGGGAGGTCCTCAGCAATTCCTGGAGGAGGGGGAGGACCCACCTGGGTCGGAGGGGAACGGCAGGGAGGTTGTTGTGGTGAGGGCTGAGGGAGGGGGTCGGTCGATGTTGGGGGAGGAGGCTGGGGACGACGCAGACAGGGGGGCAGCGGCATAGGGAAGGCAGGCATGGGGGTTGGGGCGGGGAATGGGAGCAGGAAGTTTGAGGTTCTGGAGGAAGGGTGGGCTAACGCCTTTGAAGAAGGGGAGCTGGAACAGGTCGCGAAGGGGGCTGGTTTTGGTCGTGTGAGAGGGAACGGTGTAGTTGGGACCCCATGGTGAAGGTCCTCACATGGAACGTGAGGGGCCTCTACGACTCCACCCGCAGGGGGATGTTGTGGTCATACTTATCTAGATGGAACTTGGATGTGGCTTTTCTTCAGGAGACGAAGCTGCAAGAGTATAGCCAGAGGAGGTGGGGAGAGATTGGGGGAAACACAATGCGAGGTTTCTTGGCTCTTGATGTGGTAGGGAGGTTTGGTGGGGTGATTGTTGGTTGGAAGAAAGATCTGTTCTCAGTAGTGGGCTCGGAGGTGGGGATGGGTATGGTCACGGTGCAGCTGAGGAGGAGGAGCGACGAGCTCATGTTTACGCTCTCCTCGGTTTATGGGCCTACAGATGAGGCAAGGAGGAGCTCAGTGTGGGAAAGCCTTCGCCATGCGGCGAGGAGTTTTCAGGGGAGTCCGTGGCTCATTAGTGGGGACTTCAACGTCACACTGCAGGCAGAAGACAGGCCGGGGGGCAGGGACCAGGGCTCGGAAGAGCTCGCTGGCCTCGTTGCAGAGTATGGGTTTGTGCTTTCACATGGAGAGATTCAAGGGGTCGGATGTCGAGGCTAGACCACTTCTTTTGCTCGGTGGAGCTGGCTGAGGTATTTCCGATGGCCGGGGCCTGTGCTATGGAGAGGCCTTTCTTAGATCACACCCCACTAATGTGGGAGTCTGGCGAAGGAACCTGGTGTGGCACATGCTTCAAATTTGAGAGGGAATGGCTGTTGGAAGAGGGTTTCAGGAGCCTGGTGGAGAACAAATGGAAGGACATGCATTCGGACGGGTCGGCGGCCGCGAAGCTGGTGGAGAAGCTCCTGGAACTGAAGAGGTTTCTGAAGGAGTACAGGAAACAACTGCAAGAGGAATGGACCAGGCTGCGAGATGAGGCGCTCGTGGAGATTCAGAGATTAGATGGAGTGGAAGACCTGGGACGGATGACGGGCTCGGAGAGGCAAGACAGGACGAACTGCATGAAAGTCATCCAAGAGGAGGACAGGAAAGCCAAAGTGGAATGGAGAACCAGATCTAGGCAGAAGTGGGTCAAAGAGGGAGACTCAAACACCAGGTTTTTCCATTTGACAGATTTAGCCAGGCGTCGGAGGAACTGGATTGAGAAATCGCAGGTGAGCGGGACGGAGTTCTCGGGCAGGGAGTCTGTGGGGAGAGCAGTGGTGGGTTACTTTAAGGGCTTTACAAGGCGGAGGAGAGGAGGGAGATGGAGATGGAGGCTGGGGGCTCCAACTATAGGGGCTAAGGAAGCAAAGCGATTGATAGTACCCTTCATGGAGGACGAAGCCTAGGATACGGTTTGGGGGTTGAATGCCGAGGGGTGTCCAGGGCTTGACGGTTCCTCAGTACTCTTTTTCAAAGAATTCTGGTTACTGTTGAAGGAAGAACTCTTGTAGATCTTGGAAGAATTCAATGAAGGCAATAGGGGTTTCGACAGATTGAATAGGTTCTACATGTTCCTCCTGCCGAAGAGAAAGGGGGCGGAGATGGTTGAGGACCACAGACCGATAGTAGTGTCAAATGCGGCATACCTAATCATAGTGAAGATTCTGGCGAACAAACTTAGGAAGGTGGTTAGCAGGGTAGTATCGAAGGTGCAAACGACTTTCATCCCAGGGAGGTACATTTTGGATGGCTATGTAGTGGCAACATAGATCCTAGCGCATTGGAGGAGAAGTGGAAGAAAGGCTTTCCTGTGGAAGGTGGACTGTTACGACCCGGTTTCTGAATCCCTACAGGACCCAAGATCAGCTCGACTCGACTAATCTTAGACCCAGTCATCTAACAAGAAACAACCACAAAGTAGGAAAATAAACCACATTCACTATACAAGGTAACTAACAGTAAAAGAGTACAAGTAGTAAAGAAAGTAAAAGCTGCTAAACAGTACATATCACCACCATAACAGAAAAGTAGTACAAAAGTACAAAATAGGAACAGTAAACGAAGTCTGAACTCACTAACAAGAGGAAGTACAATAACAGTACGAACTACTGTTGGGCTCAATTAGGCCCAGCACCCTCTGCAGCCGGTGACTCGGGTTATTCAACTCCTGAACCTGTAAAGGGTTAGGAGTAAAACGGAGTCAGCGAAAGCTGAGTAGAGTGGTAACCAAACTATCTAAAGCAGTAAAAGCTAACAGATACATTTATCTTTTCCAATTATTTTAATTTACAAGTAATTCCTTTTCACTCATTGGTTTACTTTCAGATTCCTTTCTTGATCTCGAATGTTCCTCATGAGAACGATCTTGATTGCAGCCTTTTCCGAGAGTAGAAGGCACACGTGGTGCTCTCCTGGCTGGGAGAGTCCCCCGTGGTAATCTTACACCCAGTCAACCACCACGGGGTCACTGACAAACGTAGCGGTGACTATAGCATGCGCGATAAGCGCACGGGTAGCTACCTCTCATTGGCACGTGGTCAGTCATTTCCGCTAGCAAGTACGCCTAAAGTACAGCACGGAACAGTATAGGGCTTATCCCTCTCAGTAACAGGGGTCTCGCCCTCCAGAACCAAATAGGGGTCTTGCCCCTCCACAGTTCACACACCCTCGTTTGACTATCTCGGTTTGCCCAGCGGGTCTAACAAGTTGGTGTAGGGTGGCTAACTGAACCCCAGGTCCCGTGGGGTGGCTAGCTCCCTCCCTACACTAGGAGCTCTCTCCGGTACAGTGTACGAGAGGGCCAACAGAAGTCGATGTAGAGTGATCAATCCTAACCCCGGGTCCCAACCCAAGGGCGGCTAGCTCTGCTCTACACTAAATAGGGGACAGCGCTCTCCTTGGTACCACGTACACAAGGGCTAGCACACTTCCCACTCACATTTCGAGATCTTTCCATTTATCCACAGGAGCTTTACTCCTAACTCCCTGTAGGGTTCATGCTCATATTCACCATAGTATTCCATACCAGGTTTCATCATTCACAATTCCATTCTCGTATTATATACATGCAGCTAGTATTTCCACAATTTAGCAGATGCAACAAGTGATATTACAGGTAATTGTTTAACTAGCACCAACATTTCATGTTTCAACAGGCAGCTCGTATTTATTAACAAGCAATTGTTTACAATTCTACTCATTCATTTATGACTGCAATCTCAAACACACATATAAGCAGTGCAACAATTTCTCTTCCTAGGATTCATGCCACATCCTAGGTTTCTAGTTATCTAATTATCATAATTGCATTCATGTTTTATAAATAAAATAGGGGTAACCACTCTACCAGATAATCCGGGAGTATTAGGGGCTCGAACAACAGACTCATGTGCCTCTGCAAGCCCTAGACATGCAATAGAGAGAGGTCCTATACCAAGGAACATATCACAATGGAATGTTTAGAACAATATATAAGGGTTTCTAACATATAGAGGAACTCACAAGGAAACCGCCGATATTTCGTTTGCGTAAAACGGACCCTAAATGGGTCAAAAACAGAACTGCAGAACCAAATTAGACGTCTGGAACAAGGTCTAGATGTCTTAAAAGTCACCAAAGTCTTAGCTCACATCCCTGCGTCGACCTCAGACATCTAGGACTCCTATTTGACCGTCTGGACTCAGCTCTAGATGTCCGACCTCTCCTCCAGTCGTTTGGGAAAGCCTTTGGTCATCTGGTAAGCTGTCCAGATGTCTGAAAGGCGTGGGAGAGCGTGTCGTGCACCTTCCCAAAGTTGCTCCTGCACACGACAAAGTAGCAAATCCCCTTTTAGCCAAACAAATCGACTCTATGGTGTAGCCTGCATGGTCGTAATCGCAAGAATGACATACCTGTGTGAAACCTTTCTTTTAGACGTCCGGTGTCGTCACCAGACGTCCAGCCCGTCATCTGGAAGGCACTTTGGATGTTTGATACTGGAAAAAATCCCAGTATCAGAGCGAGCTCCCACTCCTCTAGTTGAGCTCCGCCGCGGCTCCTCCATCTCGACTGCAGCTCCAGCCACTGTAGGAAGTCGGGGACAGCTTCCTGATAACACCACACAAGGGGGTAATAATTAGGTTGAATATGGCCCATCTTTAGAATAAAAAGCACAACATAAGTAGAATAGGAGCATTGCATGCATCAAGTACCAAGATTTCTTATAAACTGTATTAATGGACATCTGTGTAAAGCATTTGTCAAAGTAGGCCTCAGATGAGCAATCGGACTGCACGGATGGATTCAGAACGACGAACGGAGTCCAACAGACTCAAGATCGGCCAAATCCGACATCCGAAGCTCCCACAATGGGCCAAAGAAATTCTGACCGTTGATTTGGAGATCAATGGCCCAGAGAGCGCCACGTCAGCCCGCCCCCACCGCACGCACACCCTCAATCGACCAAGGACAAATCTCGGCCGTCGATCTTCGATCGAACGACTGAGATCCGTGCGCGCAACTGTTAGCGCGCACGCCCGCATCGCTGCGACGCGCGTTCGAGCCACGCAGAGCGGATTTTGAAGGCGAGCGGGGGGGCGCGGAAAAATTGGGCCGCCCGATCAACAGCGAGCGGCCAGGATCTCGCCACGCGGCGCGATGACAGCTCGCGAGCGCCCACGCACGCGCGCACGCCGGGCGGAAACTCGCGCGCACATGCGCGCCCAAGGCGCGATCTCAACGTGGGCGCAGAAGGCTCTCAGCCGTCTGATCTTCGATCGAACGGCTCTCGTTCAGCAGCCACGGATCGCGCGAAGAGGAAGACCAGGGCGAGCGGCTGACCGGCGGTAGGAGGGCTTCATCGACGTTTGTGGAAGCGATTTTAGCGACGCTCTGGATGTCGCTAAAGCCCATTCTTCTTTTAGGAAGCCCTTAGCTCTATTTAAACCCCCTTCTACCACCATTCAAGGCATACTCTCCCACTTGCAACTACTCCACTCCTCTCTTAGCTAGCTTTAGGCACTTTTGTAATCGCTGGAGACGACGAGCCGCTGACGAAGCCTCCTCCACCGCCGTGGCTGCCTCGTCGCTCTCCACTCTCTCTCTCTATCTCTCTCTCTCTTTTAAGCTTTTATTTACTTTTGTTAAAGCATGTATTTAATGTTGTAAGCTATGAACTATGAATGCATGTTTAATGAAATTATTTTCCATTCAATCGCCATTTTAATTTCTGTTCAAAGCGCATGATCAAAACCAAGAGCTTTCTAACCCTAAACTCTCTCTATCTCTCGCTCTCGCTTTTCAAAACCGTCTCTTTCGCAAGCAAACCTCCGCCTTTTTCGTGACAACAAGTGATAAACAAAATCTGATTTCCACACCTCCCTGAGACCGACACTCGGACTCACCTCCGTTTACTTCTTTTAAAATCGATGTATCAAGTGCGACTATAACGACACCTCTTAACACACACGCACGAAGGCACGTCAGTTTTTGGCGCCGTTGCCGGGGAGGCAACGGATTTATTTTATCACCTCCATTCCACACTCATTCTCACATCATCTAATGCCATATTTTCATTTTTACTTGACAGTTGCAGGAATTCGGCGCATGGACGGCGAAGCAACACATTCCACGACAGTAGCAAGGGAGTAGGCGCCTCGAGGACCGATAGTGAGTAACCTGTCTCTCATTGTTTGCTTGCGTGAAAAAGCTAAGAAAATTGTAAAAACTGAAAAAAATTGGTGTGGTGAATGATTGCTTGACCCACATTCTTAACACATCACCCCACAAAAAAATGTACACTCTAATATGCTGAATAAATTATTGGAATGTTCTTTTCTCTTTTTTTCTTAAGTGGTGTTTGCGAAGCCACCATGAGTTGACCTGGGCCGCACCACTCAACCCTAAAACTGACTCATCTAATAGAAGCCGCATGATCATTAGGATGAGTACACTAGGGTTTTTAGAGCCTCTACAAAATAAAAAGGAAATCTACTTTCGTCGAATTGTGTGCAGAACTTGACGTGCCCACTGAAACTTGGTTGAAAACATTAAGACACGTCAACCCTAAAAAGCACTAAAGTAAGGATGAAATACTAAAAGACAGCACACCTTAAAAATCCTTACTTGAAAATCATGTTTTGCTAGAAGCACACACCTTGAAAGTCGAAAATTAAGAGGCACCACCCCAATCAACGCCTCATCACATCATCCTAAGCACAAGCACTATCCTAACCATTTAAAACTGAGTAGACGTGCCTTAAGTAGGACTGAGTTAAGTCTCAAAAGGCGAGGTTTTGTTCGCTAGGCACTTGGCTTTCAGTCCCTTGGTAGAATCTGGTGACTAGGCTGCGGGGCAGTGTCAAACGACCGCGGTTGTGGGGTCTACGGAACCGGAGGCGCAAGCCAAAGGAAGAACCTTCCCTGCAATCCCCTCGTAATCAACCTGGCCAGATTAACCTTGGGAAGGGGAGTCCAGTGCTTACGGACTTAATCAACCTTTATGAGATTTCTAGGTCTCCTAAGGAATACACCATAAGGACTAGGCTTGTTTGCTTGGTTGAGTACATAACTCTCTCTCATCTGTTCTTCCCGCATCCCTCCATTTCTTCCAAACCATGGATTTCAATGCCTATCCATCTTACCCAAACTGCCCTCAACAGGATTTGTATGCTAATTCAAGTGGACCATACCCGCAGCCTACTTGGGCTAACCAACCACCAAGCTGGGGATACAACCTTGAATATCCCTCTTGGCCCAACTATGACCAAACCGCACCAACCTCTTATTGGAATACACCCAACATAGCCACCCAAGGGTACGATTTAAATCGTGGGGCTCCATATCCCGATTCTCCTCACGATGTCTCCTCATTTAGGTCTGACCCGCTCTACTATGATAGGACCTACACTTTAGGAGAACACCAAGAACCCTACCCTTCTTAGGATAATAACCAAGAAAGGTCATATGAATTCAACAACCTTTCCTACTTGACCTTTGGATTGGAAGGAGTTCTAGACAAATGGAAATCAGAAAATGATCAGAAATCTAGGCAACCTTTGATTTGGTCCCCTGATGAAGAATCTGATTGGGAGGAGAACTTAGAACCCTAACTATTCTGGAGTAGGACCAAACAAAGAATGGTTCCTCTTGAAGAACTGGACCCTGAACATGATAGAATAGAGGACCCCCCAAGAACCTAAGCACCAGTGTGGGTTCTGATCCACAACCTCAACCATACTCTCTTAACCAGGATTTCAAGGAGGAAATCCAAAGGACACCAAATGACACCATGTCAATTCTTGATAACCTCCAATTAGAACTACACAGACAGAATCAAGAATTGGTTAAAGGGCAACAGGCCATGATGGATTTGTTCCAACAATTGGGGAAAGAAGGATAGAGAAAGATGTTGCACACAACGCCACTCATAAAGCAAGGACCTACCATGATCAATTGGACTACACCCAGTCATCCTGATTTGGTTCAGTCCACCATTGATACCCCTCAGGAGTTGGACAGCTCAGTGGATAAGGACAGTAAGGATTCCTTGGAACACAATTTGGGGAGCATTGAGAACAAACATCAGGAGGAAACTGAGAAGGTGAGGGGAGAGGCCTTGGAATCTGAATCTAATCGGCCCAAGAGAAGTAATCTGGTGGGAGTAGCAACCAACGTCGGAGATGGAGAATGGAGTTACAATTTCAAAGAAATTGATTATGAATCGGTTAGAATCCCCATCACAAATTTGGAGGAGGGCCGAGAGAAAGAATATGATCTAGAGGATGAAATTGACCCTACCTCTAATGTAATCCCAAACAGTGAATCTGATACAGAGGAGGTTGAAGAAAATATTCTTGAGATTAAGGGCTTGGAGGGAATGAGCAATGAAACCATAGTTGCGGGAGAGATGGATTCGTCTTTGGAGAGAGGCCTCATGCTTGGTTGTAGGGCTCAGTATGAAACTCTGGACTTTGTTACCTGCCCTCCCAGAATCAGAATCCCGCAACCCGAATGCACTGGAATTGATACACTTTCAATGGATTACAATTTTATGGGGACACAAGCTGAATATAAAACCTACATCTTTAGTGTCTGGCGTGTCATATTTGGGGCGCGTTCATCCACAACAACTTGTTTGCATGCCCACAAACTAAGAGAGGTTCTGACACGGGCATGCATGATACAGAATTCCCGCCCCTTAGGAACGGGACTCCACCACAACCTTATTCGCATCTGTGGACTTCTGATTTTGGGTCTGATTAATTTTGAACATATCTCCTTGACATTCCTATTTGTGCACCGCCTAGTTGGAGGCGTTAAACTCAACGCTTCCTGGGAGGCTACCCAGCGGATTCAGACTGATCTGGTAGTTTACGTCACTCAGGTACTATCTTTTTGAACCCTTCTACATCCATGAATCTACCAATGAGGACATTATCCAACTTAAGCATGGAGGGGTGATAAATTGCATAATCCTGAGTTCAATTAATCAGTCTGAATAAATAATTAAGAAAAAAAAATTGAATTTATGAAGAAAACTTAGGCATTAGAAACTTGTCAATAGTGAGAAATAATACAAAAAGAACTTAAACACTTAGACTTTTCAGGCCTTCAGGCTTAATCTGCCCTGGTGTCCGTTAAAATATGGATTTAGCGGCGAATCCTTGCAACTTTAAGCTATTCTAATCCACCTACTAAATAAGGTAATAAGTATACGACTTATCAACTCACCCTGTAACTCAGGAAAACTTTGAGTCTAAGCATCTGCACACATTTTTGCACAGACTCACTTCTCGGAGATTTTGACAGAAATTGGGTAGCTAATGAACTCTCTAGGGTGGTATGGCTGGCAAGTTGTCGTGGGTAACAGCCCATTGGCAGGTTGTCCAGAACCTAGCCACAGGCCATTTCTTTTTCACTGCCTCTAGGTACATTTGAGATCAGGGAAGCCACCTACGAAAAAAAAAAAAAAACCACACTTCACCGCACAAGTATGGCTGGCAAGTGATCGTGGGTAACAGTCCATTGGTCGGTTGTCCAAAGCCTAGCTTAATAATTGCACAAAAAAGACCAAAACACCTAAGGAAGAAGCGGGGAAGTAGTACAAGCCGGGGAGATATACACTGGAAAATCCTTGTGTTGACCCCAAGTAAAACGAACGTAGGGAGAAAGCTACCAATCGAACAAATACACCTTCGGGCAAAAATTTATTTTCTTTTCCGGTCACCTAGAGGCGTAGAAACTCGAAGTCTATCTCAATTACCGTTAAGTGAGTCTATCACAACATTCACATCAAGATGCTTAGCACTTAGGGTTTTGACCGAGTTTTGGGTGGGTTGGGTAGCCGTAAAAAGTTACCAACCCACACTGAATTTCGAAAATAATTCTAAGAAAAAATATATATATATATACGTATACATATGTATAGTTATATATACATTAAAGCAAGGATCCGGGCGATTCGTATTTTGGCAGACACTCGGGCACTGCTTAGTTTATGTAGATTAAGATCTTCGTATATTTCCTCTTATTGACAAGTAACGAAGTGCCTAAGCAATTACTTCTTGAATTCTCCAAGGAAATAAAGGCAAGAATAAACCTTGCTAGGGACTAGCAAGGAGTAAGAATGGGGGTATGATAACACTACACAAGGGGGTAATAATTAGGTTGAATATGGCCCATCTTTAGAATAAAAAGCACAACATAAGTAGAATAGGAGCATTGCATGCATCAAGTACCAAGATTGCTTATAAACTGTATTAATGGCCATTTGTGTAAAGCATTTGTCAAAGCAGGCCTCAGATGAGAAATCGGAGCGCACGGATGGATTCAGAACAACGAACGGAGTCCAACGGACTCAAGATCGGCCAAATCCGACATCCGGAGCTCCCACAATGGGCCCAAGAAATTCTGACCGTCGATTTGGAGATCAACGGCCTAGAGAGCGCCACGTCAGCCCACCCCCACCGCACGCACACCCTCAGCCGGACAAGGACAAATCTCGGCCGTCGATCTTCGATTGAACGGCCGAGATCCGCGCGCTCGCCCGCGGTCGCCGCGACAAAGCGCGGGCGTAGCGCAACGGTTAGCGCGCATGCCCGCATCGCCGCGACGCACGTTCGAGCCGCGCGGAGCGGATTTTGAAGGCGAGCGGGGGGGCGCGGAAAAATTGGGCCGCCCGATCAGCAGCGGGCGGCCAGGATCTCGCCACGCGGCGCGATGACAGCTCATGAGCGCCCACACGCGCGCGCACGCCGTGCGGAATCTCGCGCGCCCACGCGCGCCCAAGGCGCGATCTCAACGCGGGCGCAGAAGGCTCTCAGCTATCCCATCTTTGATCGGATGGCTCTCGTTCAGCGGCCACGGATCGCGCGAAGAGGAAGATCGGGGCGAGCGACTAACCGGCGGCAGGAGGGCTTCACCGACGTTTGTGGAAGCGGTTTTAGCGATGCTCTGGATGTCGCTAAAGCCCATTCTTCTTTTAGGAAGCCCTTAACTCTATTTAAACCCCCTTCTACCACCATTCAAGGCATACTCTCCCACTTGCAACTACTTCACTCCTTTCTTAGCTAGCTTTAGGCACTTTTGTAATCGTCGGAGACGACGAGCCGCCGACGGAGCCTCCTCTACCATCGTGGCTGCCTCGTCGCTCTCCACTCTCTCTCTATCTCTTTCTCTCTTTTAAGCTTTCATTTACTTTTGTTAAAGCATGTATTTAATGTTGTAAGCTATGAACTATGAATGCATGTTTAATGAAATTATTTTCCATTCAATCGCCATTTTAATTTCTGTTCAAAGCGCATGATCAAAACCAAGAGCTTTCTAACCCTAAACTCTCTCTCTATCTCTCGCTCTCGCTTTTCAAAATCATCTCTTTCACAAGCAAACCTCCGCCTTTTTCGTGACAACAAGTGATAAACAAAACCCGATTTCCACGCCTCCCTGAGACCGACACTCGGACTCACCTCCGTTTACTTCTTTTAAAATCGACGTATCAAGTGCGACTATAACGACACCTCTTAACACACACGCACGAAGGCATGTCACTTCCCTCGACGCACTCCTCCTACACACTCTGGGGCGACTGTGCACACTCCGGTGAGCCTCTCCGAGCTCACGAGCTCAACCTCCTCCACCTCTCTTCACATCGCTCCTCCTCCTCGCTCTTGCTCCCTCTCTCTCGCTCGTCTCTCTCACGATAGTGGAGAGGAAGTAAGGCGGTGGTGATGGAGTGGAGAGGGGAGGAAGGGGTGAGGGCTCTTATATAGGGAGTGGGGTTAGGGTTCAGTTTGGGGGAAGGAGGAAAGAAGAGAGAGAAGAAAGTGGTCTGCGTGTAGCCAGCGCGTAGAACCGACCTTGCGTACAGATTTTTCAATTTCCAGACGTCTGACTGACAGTCCAGACATCTTAAAAGTCTCAGAATAGAATGGGTCTTTACATGGACTTTGCAAAAGCCTATGACTCGGTGGAGTGGTCCTTCCTGGGGCAGCCATGGCTAAGAGGGGCTTTCCACAAATCTGGATTAGATGGATGAAACAATGCATCACCACATCATCTTTCTTGATTCTCATTAATGGGAACCCGGAAGGAGGTCGGATTCAACCAAGGAGAGGCATGAGGCAGGGTTGTCCCCAGGCGTCTTTGCTCTTTGTGCTGGCAGCAAATGCCCTGGCTAGGGCAACCGACAGAGCACGAGCAGAAGGGATGCTACAAGGTTGTTTGCACGGCTAGATCGTGTTTTAAAAGATATCTCGTTGTAATATAGATGAACTCTCCGCAAAAACAAATAAGAATTTATAACTTGAAAATCAAAGTATCCAAGGTTGAACACAGGGAGAAATTGGGTATTCCAAAACTTGAGAACACAACTTTTAATAAAAAGCAATAACTAATTCAACAAAAATAGCGGAGTAATGTTATGGAGAAAGTGCTAAAAAAGAATTGGACGTCTGATACAATATTAGACATCTTAAAAATTCTGACTATAGAGCTTTGAATTGTTGGCCTTCTGTGTTTTTTTCTTCTTTTGCTTTACTCTGCAGCTATACTTCTTTTGGCTTCTTCTTTTTCTTTTCTTCCTTAGCCGCTTCTGTTTCTCTTCCTTTTCTTCCCTTGCTTTTTCTCTTCTTGATTCTCCTCCTGCAGCTAAGTCCTGGCCTTTTCTTCCTTAGTTTCCTTCTTCTTCTTTTTCTTCCCTTGGTCTGCTGCTCCTCTGCTATGGTGCATCTCTTTACTTCTTCTCCTTTTTCCTTCCTTGCTGCGGCTACCTCCTTCCTTGCTAAGTCCTTCTTCCTTTCCTTCTCTTGCTGTGCCTCTTCCTTCCTTAGCTTCTTCTTCCTGCACAATCACCACGCAGCAAAACCTACCCCCTACCCTCCCCACATCTCTCTCTCTATATATTTCTCTCTTTGGTACGCTCTCCCAAAGCTGGGTAATCAAGTCGGATGTGCGCCTGGGTCCAGGCGTACCGGCGTGGGTGTGGTGCGCGAGGAGTGCTAGGTTAGGTAGTTGGGTCGGGTGCCAGGTCAGCTGGGGTAGGTCGCGGATGAGGCATGGAGAGTGAGGGCGAGGGACCTCACCCCTGTGTGAATTGAGTCAAACAACAGGAATCACAAAATCAATTTAAACTACGTACCTCACTCCTACGTTTCCGAGGTGGGACTAAAAGCCCCACCTGCTTCTACTGGCACATGCAAGAGGATGTCTTCACACAATTGACGCAGCTGAAGGGCCCGCAGCAACTACACTCAGGTTGGATTCACTCACACACTCCACCCGCACACCCTGGGATCCTGAAACCTGGAAGGCGTGGCCTAGAGCTGGAAAGCAAGCAAGCTTGTATGCTTGCTAATGGTGGATGAGGGCTCGACCCTGCACGACACAAAAGTAGCCTTGCGGCTCTATTAAACAACAGGATCACCTTCGCCGTATCACGGCGAAGGTGAGGCAGGGGTCGGCATGGCTCAAAACAGCCTAGGCATGCGTGCCTAGGTCGATCTGAGTCTGTGTGAGTGGGTTTGTTCGGTGGAAGAGTGAGCACGTGTGGCAGTCTGTGAGTGGGTGGAAAGTGTTCAATGGTCGATGGCGGACGTTAAGAGGTTGGTGGCGAGACGTGTGGAGGTGTGGAGTGATGGATGCGTCTCGCTGACGGTCAGTCGGAGATGGGGAAGATGAGGGTGGACAGTGGCAATCGAGAGGTGTTTTGTGAAATAGAAGGAGGGAAAAGAGAGAGTAGAAGACGAGGAACTTATCTGGGGTACTTGGAGTGAAGGGGAGGCAGAGGAGACGAACGGCACGTTTGTGCCGTTGTCGGAGAAGACAGCCCTGAGGGAGAGATAACGGCGACGAGGAGGAGATCAGGGAGGCGTGCACTGGTGTGGCGCAACGTGGAAGAATGAGGCGAAGCGAACCCTACCGCTGGTATGGTAGTAGAGCGATGAGAGGGGGGAGGAAGAGTTGCCGAAGCTTGTGGGCTACTTGGCCGGGGAGGGGAAAGAGGAATTCTGGGAGGATTCTTCGGCCAAATCAAGCTTGAGGAATTCGCAGAGGACCGGGGATCCTTTTATAGTTACTGGCCGAGCTTCTGGTGCTTGGAGGGCAAGCCTTCTATCGCCAACTCCATGCTGGAGAATGAAGGTAGTTGGAGACCCAAATCTCTCGTGCATTCGTAGGAGAGATTGGGTGCAAATCAGAGATTGCAATTGAGCTCAGATGGAAGGGAATTCCTCAGAGAATCTCCCTTCCAAATCTGGGAGATCTCTGAGGAATCAGGGAGTACTCCCCCTCCATTCCTCGCTAGAGAAGGATTTCTCCCCATTAATGGTAGAGGGACTTGTTTATAAGAGTGGCAAGGAAGTTAGGGGGGTCTATGCAATGGTTTTCAAAAGATAGGGGTTAAAATGTAATTAGGTGTACTATTTTGCAAAGTAGGTCAAGATGACCTCCCCTTAGGTCCAAATTTTGGTACAACCCTAATTTGGACCTAAGGAATCCAATGGTGAAGTTGGATTTTAGGTTTGACCACGTTTGACTAGATATTTTGTACAAAAACGTAAATTAGGTCAATTAATGAGCTAGGACCCCAATCTAGGTCAAAACATGTTCCAAAGGCCAATTTGAAGCCTCTAAGCCCTAAGGGATATTTTTCCATGAATTTTAGAGGGTTTAGTTGATTTTTATCCTGACCAAAACCTTCTTGAATTAAGCGGGTCTATTTTAGGGCTATAGAATGTCATTTAATTCTTGGATTGCACAAGAACCCATTTCTAACTGAACCAACCCACTCTTTATCTTATTCATACCATTTGACCTATGTTTTGCCTCTGAGAAATCTCATTTATGTACTGCAATGGTGAAATTACAGTTTTTATCCTTTAGTTCATGTTTCCTTCTCAGAACAATAAACCCTTTACTTAAGTCTTCCCTGAGGTTATGCAGGAGCTTTTGTTTACTTTCTCAGGTCAAAATGAGCTAGTTAGGGCTCATGATGAGGTTCTCATCATACCCCCATGCCTAGCTTTTGCTAGTCCCTTAGCAAAATTTTAAGATTTTAACCTCTATTCTAGACCATGAGTTTCTTCTACTAGTTGTGACAATTACGTTTTCTTTTTCTTTTGTGATTAGTTCAAAATGCCGAAAATAGGCCTAGAGGTACTCAAGTACCAACCAAAATCCAGGCCTGACCCGCTTTAGCCTAAGTCTTCTACAAAGGTTTTTAAGGCCCGCAGAAACTATCCTAGGGTTTATTGGACTCCGCGATTAAAGCACCTGTGCTTGAGACATTTTTATCCTATGTTCAGTTTGCAGTGCGTTTTTGTAAGAGAGAGATAGAGGATTTTTTTGTTTGGAGAGCTATCTCTCTCTTTTCTTTTTATTTCTAGCTTCGGATTGGCTTCTCAACACGGTATGTATCAGATTCCTTGTCCCCATCATCAATCCTCAAGGGTCCATGGCTTTTGAAATTTCGAGATAATCCCGCCCATGGCATTCTGTGGCCGAATTCAGAACCTAGTAATCATCATTTCATGATAATGCCGCCCATGGTATCTGAACCAGCAGAGTGCTTACATGCCCTCGGTAGGATATTTAAATATCTTAGGAGACAAGCACCGAGGAGACGATATGTGGCTACGCATCTTCGAGGGGAATTTCCCGCCTCTCTACGCCGGGAACTCATCCAAATCAACTTGTGTGGACTGGCCGCTCCTAATCTAGGCGACTTTTTCAGAACATTGAAACACTTTTTGCGTGATTTTGATATTTATGCGCACTGAACCAGACTGTGTGTGAATTGAGGTGCTTAGGTTACCGAATCCCGCAAATCGAAGGTCAGTTAACGAGGCCGAATACTCCCTAAGCCTTAGACATAATACTTAAGCTTCGCATTTTTCCCAACCTCTTGAGGAGTATCCATATTTTAGCAGGTACTTGAATTTTTAAGCCTAAGAGTCTAGCCCAAAAGGCCTAAGATCAACGTTCCTACTAATCTCTTTTTATGTCTCCTTAGCACTTTTCTTTCATTTTTCTCTTTTCTTGATCTGGTCTAAAACTTCAGTTAATCTCTTAATCCTTTACTAGTGACTATCTCTTTTTTTCATTTTGTGCTCCTTTTTAGCATTTTGCTCTTTTCCTCCTCCCATTTATAACCCAAAAAATTTCTCTCCCCCCTCAATTTTTTTTTCTTTTTCAAGATTTTTTATTTCTTGTGAATTTTTTTTGTTGAAACCTTTTCTTGATATGAGTTTTCTTGACATTTTGCACTTTCATACCCCCCATGCCTACGATTTGCAATGCCCCCATTGTAAATTAAGTGGGTTCGAATTCATCTTAATTCATGCATTAGGACAGGTGTTGGGTGGGTGAATGGGTCGAAGTGACTGTTGCGAACGATTTCTATTCTCGGGTAGTGTTAAGACTGAGACATCAAGCACACTTTAAGATGTCTGCGAGTTAGTCCAGACGACTGGTCAGACATCTGGACGCTTTCCCAGATGTCGGGAAATAAATTTTGGCGTGCGTACGATCGTAAGTCTGCACGCGTGCCACGCGTAGACTGCAACCCACCGCCCTCTTTTCTTCTCTCTCTTCCATCGCCGTCCTGCAGACAGCTCCCCCATACCTTCAAATACCCCTCCCCTCTCCCTCGTTCACCACCTCACCGTCTCCTCCTTCTTCCAGCGTGAGCACGAGAGCGAGAGCAGGGGCAGCAGCTGCTGCCGGGTGCGGTGCGGAGAGGTTGAGGTGCAGCGAGAGGGAAGTAGAGGGAGAGCACGCGAGGAAGAGAGAGAGCCCGCCGGAGCAGCTCGAGGATTACCGACGTGCGCGTGGAGGGGCGTCGTGAGGGGGAGATCTCCCCTGGTGCTGCTGCAGTTCAAGCAGCGGGCGAGCGGCTGCATGGCAAGCTCACGTGCAGCGGGAAGAAGGGGAGGAGGTGCTGATTCTGGGAATTTTTCCCATAATTAGATGTCTGGACCTACGTCCAGATGACGTGGGCGACATCTGGAGGGAGCTCCAGACGACTGAGAGGTACGAAATTTCTCCGCTTCCTCCTTTTTGCGGATACGGCCATGCAGGCCGATCCGTCGAAGTGCTGAGACGTGTCGTGATGAGGAGGCTTTCGTCGCGCGTGTAGGTTTCATTTTGGGAAGGTGCGAGGACACACCCTCCCACGCAGATCAGACGTCTGGGCACATCACCAAACGGCGGAGAGCGTCTCTAGACGTCCGGAGAGGTGGTCGGACGTCTGGAACTGGGTCCAGATGATTCAGCAGGATCCCTGGACGTCTGAGGAGCAACGCAAAATGAGGTATGACCTGGATCGCTTTTTAAGACGTTTGGAAGGTGTTCCAGACGTCTGATTTGAGTCAGAGTTGTCATTTTTGACATGTTTAGGGTCTGTTAGAGGTCTGATTTCCAAGTTTGAAAATTCGTTCTTCTCAGAATTAGTTCCTCTACTTGTTAAAATACTTGTATCCTATTTTAAGTGTTTCCTTGTGATTGATCCTTGTGTTAAGACCTCATTCTGTTGCAGCTTTGGGGGTTGCGGAGGAAAGAGGACCTCCCGATCACGCCCCCATTACTCCCGATTTTGCAGGTAGAGTGGCTCCCCTTAGTTATTTATAAACATTAATGCATCTCTGAAATGAATGATAGATCCTATGGTATGGCATGAATCCTAGGACCTGAAAACTAGATTGAATGATAGATCCTAAGGTATGGCATGAATCCTAGGTCCTAAAAACTAGATTGAATGGTAGATACTAGGGTGTGGCATGAATCCTAGGAACAGAAACACTGAAACGAATGTCTTGAATACCTAAATTGCAGTCTTGGATAAGTAGACAGAATGATGATAATTGCCTGTAATTGGGTAACAGCTGCCTGTGAAATGTAGAGTACTGCTGCTAGTAGCTGCTACATGTAATTCCTGTTGTTTGGAAGTTAAATTTGAGCTGCTTGTATATAAATTGATATTAAATGATTGGAAACACGGGCTAAATGTGAATGAAACTGAAATGATGAAACCTTGTATGGCATGGCCGGAGAAATATGAGCATGAACCCTACGGGGAATTAGGAGTAGAGCTCTTAGAAGATAAATAGAATGGAATTGGGAAAGCGGATGGGGAAGTGAGCTGGCCCTTGAGTACGGAGTACCAAGGAAAGCAACTGTCCCCCTGTTTAGTGAAGAGCGGAGCTAGCCACCCCAGGGACCTGGGGTTAGGTCTGGCCACTTTGTACCGTCTTTTGGCCCTCCCGTACACAGTACCAGGGAGAGCTACTAGTGTAGGTGGAGAGCTAGCCACCCCACGGGCCCCGGAGTTCAGCTAGCCATCCTACACCGACTTGTTAGGCCCACTAGGCAAACCAGGGTAGTGAGGCGAGGGTGCGCGGACTGTGGAGGGGCAAGACCCCTGTTGGTTACTGAGGAGGGGCTGGACCCCTGTTACTGAGAGGGCTCTACCCTATACTGGTTCCGTGCTGTGCTTTGGGGTGCACCCATTAACGGAAATGACTGACCGTGTGCCAGTGCGGGGTAGCTACCCGTGCATTTATCGCGGGTGCCATAGTCACTGTTACGTCTGTCAGTGACCTTGGGGTGGTTGACTGAGGGTAGGACCACCACGGGGGACTCTCCTGGCCAGGAGAGCACCATGTGCTACTTCTACTTTTTGGAAAAGACTGCAATCAAGATCATTCCCACGAGGAACATTCGAGATCAAGAGAAAAATCTGAGAAATAATTCAAGAAAGAATAAATAGAGAAATAAAGAGAGAAATTAGAAATAACAGCTACTTGTCCACCTTTACTATTTTCTTAGCTAGCTAGTTTCCACTCTACTCAGTGTTTCGCTGACGTGTCATATTTGTCACCTTTTTCAAGACCAGGTGTTGAGCAGCCAGAGCCTGCGGCTGCAGAGGGTGCTGGGCCTAGTAGAGCCCAGTAGTTGTACTTTTGTTGTACCATTTTCTGTAGTTGTGAGCATTTCTGTTTCACCTTGTACTCTTTATTGTAAACTTCATATTCTGTACATATTTTAAATTCTCTACTGTTGTGGTGGTATGTACTGTAGTAGTTCTTTCCTTTACTACTGTACTTTTGTTACTGTTAGTTACTTACATGGTGAATGTGATTTATTTTACTGCTTTTTGGTTACTTTCTCATTGGACGACTGGGTCTTGGGATCAGTCGAGTCGGTCCGATTCTTGTGTCCTATAGGGATTCAAGAACTGGGTCGTAACAAGATGGTATCAGAGCAAGATCGTCTCGAGAAGTGAACCAACTGGCTGGAAAATAACCAATTCACGTGCTTGTAACTAGAGTAGCCACCACAACGTACCTTTTGACATCTGTTTTAAGGTTGCTTCATTGAATATCGATTAGTATTAATGTCTTTTCTGTTCTGTATTCGTGTCTCCTTGCAGGAGATGCCTTGACGAGGAGGTAGCGAGGCTCCTTGCGGACGTGGCCGAGGACGAGGTCAAAGGGGCAAGCGTGTTGAGCCGATGCCTCAGTGGACCAGCCACTGCTCCCGGGCATTCAGGCCCAGGACCTCGCCCAGCTAATATGGGACATCGTGCGAGAGGAGCTTCACTCGCAGCCACGAGCGCCTCTCCCTAGGGCTACGGAGGGGGAGTCCTCTGTGGGACCACGAGATGGACACGGCACTAGACGCAGGGGAGAGGGTGGGCCTCCACCACCCCCACCTTCCTCTGGCACTTCCAAGCACGAGGCTTCTTTACCTAGAGGCGCACCAGCATCCTCACTTCAGCGCCACTTTGAGCTTTTCAGACAATTCCAGAAGCTGAAGCCCCCTTCCTTCACGGGGGATGAGGACCCGATTGAGGCGGAGGACTAGCTCGAGCAGATCGAGAAGGTTTTTGACACCCTTCGCCCCCCTGTGGAGTGCCGTGTGGCCTTTGCCACGTACCAGCTGGAGAGCGTGGCACACAGGTGGTGGAGGGCGATCAGGGGTCAGGAGAGGGACGAGCTGACTTGGGACCAGTTCGTCACCCTCTTCTGCGAGCAGTACTTCCTCCAGACGTGGTAGGACCAGAGGAGGCGGGAGTTCCACACTCTCCGCCAGGGGACGATGACCGTGAGCACGTACCGTATGTGTTTCCTGGAACTGTCTCATTTCGCAACGACAGCTGTGGCTACTGAGGAGGAGCGCCTTTGGAGGTTCACCGAGGGGCTCGGCCCGCTATTCGGGGGTATGTCAAACCCCTGAAGCTGCTGATGTTCTCAAGGGTGGTGGAGGCAGCTATGACGTATGAAGAGACTAACCCGTCCGCATGCGACACTGACAGCGGGCGGAAGCGGCCCTACCAGCTAGACTTCTCACAGGGCCGACGAGAGGGGAGGCACGTGGCGCTCGCAGGAGAGCCGTCACGCTTTGCAGGGCCGTCAGTGGCCTTTGGGGGCCCCCAATAGGGGCCAGCTGCTAGCACCGGACCCTCGCCCAGCCGTCAGCAGGGACCCACTGAGGGCGGGAGTCGAGTCCCCCTTTGCTACCAGTGTGGCCAGCTGGGCCACATCAGGAGGGACTGCCTGTCTAAGGCTGGAGGTCAGCAGATGCTTCCCGTGCCGAGCACTGGAGGGCGAGCAGGAGGCCGCGGTTTCCAGGCACGAGGAGGAGGACAGCAGTCGCGATGAGGGTACCGGCCAGTGGCTACCTGTCTGACGTAGAGTGTGGCTGCTTCGTCCGCACCTAGGGCTGAGGGACGTATCAACGCCCTGACACACAAGGATTCCAGAGCTTCGGGATCAGTGGTGGTAGGTATGGTTTCAGTTTCTGGCAGACTTGTTTACACGCTTTTCGATTCCGGCGCTAAGCACTCGTTTGTCACTGCCAATTTTGTGGTTAGTTTGGGGTAGGACTGTATGTTGTTAGAGGATCCGTTTGTGATCAAAGGTCCGAGTGGTCAGTTGTTTGTAGCTGAGGAGGTGTACACAGGTTGTGAGGTCAGTGTTGGGGGACACAGCCTTCCCGCTGACCTGACTATGATACAGATGGAGGACTTTGGCGTAATTCCGGGGATGGATTGGTGTTCTCGACGATTTTGTGCAAGTTTAAAATATATCACGTTGTAGTACAACCGACAAAACGTTTAAACAAATATAAGGAATTTTATTACTCGAAAAACTAAAGTATCCGAGGTCGAACACAGGGAGCAAGCTCAGTACTTTTTAAAACCAAAGAATACAAATGTTAAATGAAAAGGATTGATTCAAAGTGAGAATTTTAAAAAGGATTTGTGAAATAAAAATAGAATTGGACGTCTGATTTCTGCATCAGACGTCTTAAATGTAATCTCCTTTCTCTCTTCTTCTTCGGTGCTCTTCTCTCTTTCTGCCTTTGCTTCTTGTCTTGTGCAGGCTTCTTCTTCCTGCCTTCGTTTCTTTTCTCTTATTTCTTCTTCTGCCTTGCCTTTCTTGTTCTTCACTTAGCCTCTCTTCGTTCTTCTCTCTCTTCTGCCTTGTCTTCCTTCTTCCTTCTTCTCTGCGAAAACTTCTCCTTTCACTGCTACACAGCCTCTTCTTTCTTCTCTTCCTGTTCTACAGCTGCTAAGTGTTCGCTGCCTCTTTCGCTTCTTCCTTCCTACACACACCACAGTCAAAGCAAAACCTACACCCGTCCCTCTACCCAAGCGTCTCTCTCTCTCTCAAGCAATTCACTCAACGACGCTCTCCCAGAGCCACACGGGTAGTCGGGTCGAATTCGCACCCGGGACCAGGTGCACCGGCAGGTGGTGATGCGCGAGGAGTGCGTAGGTTTAGGTCGGGTCGGATCCCGCCAGATCCGTGAGGTCAAGCCGCGGACGAGGCAGGTGTGAGGGCAGGTGAGGGACCTCACCCCTGTGCTTACGGAGGCAATGAGCTTAAAACACAAAAATAATTTATATGATACCTGTGTTTTGCAATCCCACGATGTGGGACTATCTGGTCGGTCCTGCTTTCGCGCCCGCAGAGCTTTCGTCGCGCGATTGCTCCAGCTGCTGGCCTCTCTGTGCGACTTGCTAGCCTCACTCACTTCGCGACACTCGCGTGAATCTGCTGCACCAGCAGCCTGGGAGTCCTGGTACCTGAAGCTGCTACAAGCTCCTTGCTGCTTCGGCTGATAATGGCGGCCGGAGCTTAAACCTGTCACACACAAGAACGGCCTATTGGCCCAATCAGATTGGCTAGAAACCTTCGCCGTGGCACGGCGAAGGCGGTGGGCGGTGCTGCAGGCTGCAGGTTAGCCTAGGCGTGCGTGCCTAGGTCAACCTGTGGCCGGAGATGTTGGGTTGTTCGAGGGGTGATTGTGGAGGTCTAGAGTGGTGGTGGTGGGGTGAGGTGGGTTCCTGATGGTGAGGCGGAGCTCACGAGGGGGTTGGCGAGCCGTGTGGAGGGGCGGAGTGGTGTGGGCAGCTCGCCGGAGGGCGGTCGGAGGCGAGGGCGATGGAGGTGGTTAGGCACTGTCGAGGGGTGATCAGATAAAATAGCAGGGGGAAAAGAGAGAGGATAGGAGGGAGAAGGTATCTGGAGTGGTCTGGAAGGAAGGGAGGCGGCGGAGAGGACGGCGCGTAACTGCCGTCGTCGGGGAAGAAGGACCCTGAGGGAGGAAGCAGTGACGAAGATGAGGTCAAGGGCACGTGCGCGTGGTACAGCGCGACGCGGGAGGAAGTGGCGGAGTTGACTCTGCTGCTGGTATGGCAGCAGAGCGACGAGAAGGAGGGGAGGAGGTCGCCGGAGCTTGTGGGTCGTTTGGCCGGAGATGGGAGAGAGGGAATTTGGAGGGGATCTCCGTCAAAATCAAGCTTCGATTGAGTGGCCGGAGGTGTAGTCTCTTTTATAGACGCTGGGCCGGGTGTGCAGAGCGTGGAGGGCACGCCAGCGTCTGAGGTTGGTCGCCGGAGATGGAAAGAAGTTAAGATACCCAAATCTCTCGTGCGTTCGCACGAGAGATTGGGTTCACACCAGCGGTTGTGATCGGCCTTAAATGGAAGGGAATTCCTCAGAGAATCTCCCTTCCATTTCTGGGAGAGAATCTCTGAGGAATCAGAGAGGAATCCCTCTCTAAACCTCGTCGGAGCTCGGTTCTGCCCTAACAATGGAGGCAGGACCGGATTGCAAAGGGGGCGAAGAACCTAGGGGGCTCTCTGCAAAGATATTCAAAAGATATGGACCAAATTATGATTTGGGTGTACTACATTGCAAAGTAGGTCAAGATGACCTCCCCTTAGGTCCAAATTTTGGTACAAACCTAATTTGGACCTAAGGAATCCAATGGTGAAGTTGGATTTTAGGTTTGACCTCGTTTGACTGGATATTTTGCATAAAAACCCAAATTAGGTTAATTGAAGAGCTAGGACCCTATTTTAGGTCAAACTGGGTTCCAAGGGCCAAATTAAGTGTTCCAAACCCTAGAGAATGTTTTTCCATGATTTTTAGAGGGTTTACTTGATTTTTATTCTGACCGAAACTTTGTTAATTTATGCGGGTCTGTTTTAGGGTTACCAAGTGTCATTTAATTCTTAGATTGCACAAAAATCCATTTCTGATTGACTCAACCCACTTTTTATCCCATTTAGACCATTTGACCTATGTTTTTCCTCTGAGAAATCCCTTTTATGTACTGCAATGGTAAAATTGCAGTTTTAACCTTTATTTCATATTTTCTTCTCAGAGCACTTGTTCCTTCTGTTAAGCCTTCTTCTAGGTTATGTAGGAGCTTTTATCTTCTTTATTGGGTCAAAATGAGCTAGTTATGGCTCATGATGAGGCTCTCATCAATTGGCTATCCGCTTACCACGTCTTGGTGGACTGCTTTGAGAGGAAGATCGTCTTCTTCATAACAGAGTTGCCTTCTTTCGAGTTCCACGAGCAGCCAGTGGACGAAGGCTTCAGGTGCATTTCTGCACTTCGGGTGGTGAGACTTTTAAGCCAAGGGTGTGAGGGCTTCCTAGCTTGTGTGGTGGCGGAGCCCAGCCCTGTGGCAGACTTCCAGAGTATCTCGGTGGTCAGAGAGTACCCCGACGTGTTTCCAGATGAGTTGCCAGGACTATCGCCCGAGCGTGAGATCGAGTTTGAGATCTCACTGGTAACGGGGACCAGCCCCATCTCTACAGCACCATACAGGATGGCACCACTTGAGCTACGAGAGCTCAAGTCTCAGTTGCAGGATCTTCTGGAGAAGGGCTTTGTGAGGCCTAGTGTGTCTCCATGGGGAGCCCCGGTATTGTTCATAAAGAAGAAGGATGGTATCCTACGCCTTTGTGTGGACTATAGACATCTGAATAGGGTCACCATCAAGAACAGGTATCCGCTGCCGAGGATTGATGACTTGTTTGACCAGCTGCGAGGTGCTACGGTATTCTCCAAGATAGACTTGAGGTCTAGATACCACCAGTTGAGGATCAAGGAGGCAGACGTCTCCAAGACAGCTTTCCGCACCCGATACAGACACTACGAGTTTTTGGTCATGCCCTTTGGGCTAACCAATGCCTCGCTGCCTTCATGGATTTGATGAACCGGGTGTTCAGACTGAACTTGGATCAGTTCGTGGTGGTATTTATTGATGATGTGCTCATCTATTCTCGAGATCAGACGCAGCACGGACAGCACTTGTGGATGGTTTTGGACACACTGAGACGACGTAGGTTGTACGCCAAATACAACAAGTGGGAATTCTGGTTGAGGGAGGTGACCTTCTTGGGTCATGTGATCTCCGGGGATGGCTTAGCTGTGGACCCAGCCAAGGTTGAGGTAGTGCTCAGGTGGGAGAGACCGCGTACGGTTACTGAGATCCGTAGTTTCTTGGGATTGGCAAGCTACTACAGGTGGTTTATCAGGGGCTTCTCGCAGATTGCACGTCCTATAACATAGCTGGCCTGGAAGGACATGCCCTTTAATTGGACAGACGCTTGTGAGGTGTGTGATAAACGCCAGTTTATCATCATTTTTATGCATTTAAATAAACCTAGCTCTTAGGATTTTACTCTGCAAACATGTTTTTGGGTTGCATTTAGGCATAAATTAGGTTAGGCATGCATTGCATTTTTTATTGTCTTTTTAATATGTTTTTGTGAGTGTTAGGGATGTACAGATATACAGATCCCTAAAACCCTAGCACTCAAGAAGGCAAAAGGTGAACGAGAAGCCCAGACTAGTTGGAACTCATCTTGATCCAGCTCACCACAGCTGGAACCTAGCTCACTTAAACTAGGGTTAGCTCATCCCATCTCCATTCAACTAATCTCATTTGAATGGCAGCTCAAGAGAGTTCATCTTAGCTCACCCTAGCTCAAGTCAGCTCAGATCCAGCTCAACTTAGCTGAGTCTAGCTCATCTCAGCTCCCACTAGTCCACAGGGAGCTCTAGCTAACTCAGCTGAGTTGACAGGAGTTCACCCCAGCTCAAATCCAGCTACATCAAGCTCCACTCAACTCCAACCAGCTGAAGAAGAACTCATCCCAGCTCAGGAAGCTCAAGTCCAGCTCCCTGGGAGTCAACTTAGCTCAACTCAGTTGAGCTAAGCTACCTTAGCTGCCTCAACCAGCTTGATTCTCCCTGGGAGCACCACACCTACCTCACCTCAGCTCATTATGGTAGAAGCTAGCTTACTTTAGCTTGGTGTAGCAGCTACCAAAGAACTAGCAAGCTAAGCCAGCTAGAGTAGCTCCATGCCAGTCTCTTCAGCAGCAGCCAGCTCCAATTTCAGCTCCAGAATTCTCCTCCTCAGCTCCTCCCTCCAAACCCTAGCTCCAACACCCTCTCCTCTACTCCTCCTTTAGCTAAGATAGCTTAGCTTAGCTTAGCTTAGCTAGCAACCAGTTCCTTGGCCATTCACCACCTTCAATTTAACCCTAGCTAGCTCCACCAACTTAAGCCCTACCTAAGCTAGCTACCCTACTCATTTTGGTGCCACTTCTTCACCACCTTTCACCCCTCAACTAACCACCAAAAGACACCAAAAGTTGACACCAAAAACTACCCCTAACCACCTCTCTTTTGGCACCAACTTTCATCCCTTCATCCACCCTACACCTACTCACATAACCCATCCTAGCCATCCACATACCCCCCCTTCTAGAACCCTAAGGTGGCGCCACCTAATGGCCTTCTAGAAGGCCCATTTTGGCGCCAATTCTAAAGGCCACCAAAGCCTTAACTACCCCCCTAGGTGTCCCTTAAGGTGGCGCCAATTGACCTTGGCCATTGGATCCCCAACCACCTCCATCTCTTCATCTTAGCCCTCTATTCCAGGAGTCACCTTAGCCCCCTTCCTATTCTATAAAAACCCACCACCTACCACCATTTGAGGGCATCCTCCATTAGTGTATTTTGCTACCTATACCACCTATACCTACGGCCAAGAAGAAGGAGTAGAGAAGGAGATTAAAGGGGCACATCACCAGCCCTTTTGGTGCCTTCTTCTCCCCACTCTCTTCAACTTGGGCCACGCCAAGGAGGAGGACTCTTCCACCTCAAGGAGGATGGCCAGGCAAGGGAGAAGGACCTAGGGTGGACGTCCACCCTTGGAGAGAAGCTTAGGGCACGGCCCCTTAGGGCTTGCCTTGGAGGACATCACCTTGGCGGAGCACAACAAGGAAGGAGTTGGAGGATTCTTTTCAAGATTGGGATCTACCAACCTTGGAGCAAGAAGCCCTCTTCTTCACCATCTATCTAGAGGATTTGTGTTTGCTTTTCTTATTTGCAATTTTCTAGTAGTAGAAGCATTCTATTCTCAACGATTTTGTGCGGGTTTAAAGTATATCACGTTGTAGTATAACCGACAAAACGTTTAAACAAATATAAGGAATTTTATTACTCGAAAAACTAAAGTATCCGAGGTCGAACACAGGGAGCAAATGAAATTTACTACTAATCAAAATGTAATTGAACACTCTAATTTACTCAAAATGTTAATTCAAATATGAATGTATGCCATTAAAAGTAATTATGACAAAAAAATATGAAATTGGACGTCTGATCTGGTGATCAGACGTCTTAAAAGTATTTTCCCCTTTTTCTTCTTCTGATCTTCTTTCTCTTCTTTGCTTGTGAAGGCTTCTTCTTCCTGCCTTTGTATCTTTTCTCCTGTTTCTTCTCCTGCCTTGCCTTCCTTCTTTCCTCTTCTTCTGATCTTTGCTGTCTTCACTTGACCTTTTTTTCGTTCTCTGGCTTGCTCCTGCCTTGCTCTTCCTTCTTCTCCTTGCGACTAAGTCTCTCGACACTCAGTCTGCCTGCACAGGAGCAAAACCTACCCATTTCCCTCTACCTGCGCGTCTCTCTCTCTCAACAATTCACTCAAGGTCGCTCTCCCAGAGCCACACGGATATTCGGGTCGGATCGTACCCGGGACCAGGTGCACCTGCAGGTGGTGTGATGCGCGAGGAGTGCTCAAGGATTGGGTCGGTCGGAGGCAAGGAAGATGGAGGTGTTCAGGCACTGTCGAGGGGTAAGTAGATAAAATAGCAAGGGAAAAAGAGAGGGGAATGTGGAGAAGGTATTTGGTCTAACTATAGGGATGAAGGGGGACGGAGAGGCGAACAGCAGTACCTGCTGTTGCCGGAGAAGATGCTGCCCAGTGGGGGAGAACGGCGGCGACGACGGGGCTGAGGCGACGTGCGCGGGTGCTGCGCGACGCGGAGGAGAGTCAGGAAGATAACTCTGCCACTGGTTTTGTGGCAGAGCGAAGAGGGAGGGGAGGGGGGCTTGCAGGAGCTTGCTGGGAAATTTGGCTGGGCAGGAGGAGATGAATTGGAGGTGGAAACTCGGCCAACTCAAGCTGACCATGAGCGGCCGGAGGTGTAGTCTCTTTTATAGACGCTGGGCCGGGTGTGCAGAGCGTGGAGGGCACGCCAGCGTCTGAGGTTGGTCGCCGGAGATGGAAAGAAGTTAAGATATCCAAATCTCTCGTGCGTTCGCACGAGAGATTGGGTTCACACCAGGGATCAAGATTGGCCTCAGATGGAAGGGAATTCCTCAGAGAATCTCCCTTCCATTTCTAGGAGGGGATCTCTGAGGAATCAGAGAGGATTCCCTCTCAAATCCTCGCCGGAGCAGGATTCTGCCCTAATAATGGTGGCAGGACCTGATTGCAAAGGTGGAGAGGAAGTTAGGGGCTTTCTGTTATGCTCTTCAAAAGATAGGGACCAAATTATGATTTGGGAGTACTAAATTGCAAAGTAGGTCAAGATGACCTCCCCTTAGGTCCAAATTTTGGTACAAACCTAATTTTGACCTAAGGAATCCAATGGGAAAGTTGGATTTTAGGTTTGACCTCGTTTTACTGGAAATTTTGCGTAAAAACCCAAATTAGGTTAATTGATGAACTAGGACCCTAATCTAGGTCAAACTGGGTTCCAAAGGCCAAATTAAGTGTTCTAAACCCTAGGGGATATTTTTCCATAATTTTTAGAGGATTTAGTTGATTTTTATCCTAACCGAAACCTTATTTAATTAAGCGGGTCTGTTTTAAGGTTACCACATATCATTTACTTCCTAGATTGCACATGAACCCATTTCTGATTGACTCAACCCACTTTTTATCTCATTTAGACCTTTGACCTGTGTTTTACCTCTGAGAAATCCCATTTATGTACTGCAATGGTAAAATTGCAGTTTTAACCTTTAATTCATGTTTTCTTCTCAGAGCACTTATTCCTTCAGTTAAGCCTTCTTCTAGGTTATGTAGGAGCTTTTATCTTCTTTATTGGGTAAAAATGAGCTAGTTATGGCTCATGATGAGACTCTCATCACATTCCTCTACTAAGCCTTTTTGTAAAACACTTTTTCATTTATCTAGTTGCCTTCTTTGCAATTTCTTATTTGCATTTCTACTTGCTTGGTTTTTAGCATTCTTCACTCCCTCTCCCTAATTATTCTAGCCCTCCACTTGCCTAGAGTGAGCTTAAGGAGAGGTTCTACTTGCCACTTTAGAAGTACTTTATTAAATTTGAAGTGTAAATCACCTTCCCACCACCATTTCGCATGTTGTCTTAATTCAAAAACAAAAAAATGATATATTGAAAAATACCAAAAAGAAAGTTGAGATTTGTATTCCAAGCAAGAGAATTAATTTTGCAAACATTTGGCCTCCTTGGACAAACCTAGATAGTCCCATATCTAGGATATAAATTTAAGAGTTGATCAATTTTGCGCATTACAACGACGTATTTAACAAACCGCGTGAAATCGCTCACTTTTTGGCGTCGTTGCTGGGGAGGCACGGCTTTGCTTATTCTTTCTTCTCTTGCTTGAGGTGGATCTCATCCCCTTCTCTTTCTTTTCTTTTGTGTGTGCAGGAACTATTGCAGGAAGAAAGCGGGAATCTGGAAGCGAGAGCTCAAAGTTCCTTTTCTTCCCGTGAAATTCAGGTTGGTTCCCCATTTCTTGTCACATTTAGGCTAAAAGACTACCAAAAAAATTATTAAACTTGGCTTTCAGGACCCTAAACACTTTAATTAAGTGGAGTGGTGCCCATATAAAATCCATTGTTTGCTTGAATGCTTCTTTAACACCACTCCATTGCAAGTATTGGTGTTCTATTTTTCGGGTCCAGATTTCAGTCCGAACTTGAAAAATCGATTCCTAACACCACAGGCCACCTAAAATAACAAAATTTCATACATTGATTCCCAATTAAGTTACGAACATCTGTTCCAAATTTCAGATCATTTAGATTCGCATTTAATTTTTAAAAATTCGTGGACTGCAGAGGGGTCACACCCTTTAATCTTCATATTTTGCTACTGTCTGCGAATTTTTAAAATTTTTATACTCATCCAATTTTTGTGAAATTTCGCTTGTTGGAATCCTTGTGAAATTTTACATATCATGCAAAATCACAAAAATTTTCTAAGGTCGGTGGTAATACTGAAAAGTCCAAAATACCCACAGGTATCATTTCTGGACTTTAACACCAGTATAATTAAAAATTCAAAATAATTATCAAAAAAATTCATAAAATCTTACAAAAATATTTTTTGGAATCCTTGTTTGATTTTATTCAAAGTAGTGGTGTTGTTTTACTTGTTTGGACCACTACTTAATACAGAAAGCCTAAAATTAATTCATTGGTAGTAATTTTCTGTCTTAGGGATAATTGACTTAGGGTTTCTTTCTTTCTTTTTAAAGACTCACATTAAAGGAAATTAACCATCACCAATACAAATTGTCTTTCCTTTGATTGTGAAGTTTCAAACTTGTTTGAAAATTTAAAAAGAAAAACCCTAAAACACATTTAACTAAATCAAATCCTAAAAGACAAAAATACAAAAAAAATTGTGTGAGAACTTAATTTTCATTGGAGCCACTCTCCAATTCTTGCACACACACACAAAAATTGAAATAACAGGGCAACAACCTAATTAACGCCCTCCACATTCCGTGTGCACTGTAGTATCCTAGACCTAATTAAAACTTGTAACAACTTGACCCCTAAGGCTTCATCAACTTAGGCTTGATATCTAGGTCTTAAGTTTTCTTTAGTACCAATTATGTCATCTATATCTGGTGTTCAGGCTGAGGGGCCGTGTCAAACGACCAGGCGTGGGTTTGTACAAGCACCTGGGGTTTTCCCTGGGAAACGTTTGGGCCCAAACCTCCCCTTAAGCAACTTGGCTAGATTTGTTGACAGAACGGGTATTCACTATTGACTACTTATTTCCTACATAGACCAAGTCTTAGGTTATTATTAGGGAGTCGCATTTAAGTTAGGTCTAGTTTTGTTTGTTTGAATTGCACACTTTCTCTCATCTCTCTCTCTTCTCCTCCCCTCCCATTCTTCCAGTTTATGCACGGGCGACAGTCTCAAAATCTGCACTTGGAAGGACCATTTGATTTCGCCCCCTGCGCAAAAAGACCACTTTTTCTGTCTTCTTCTCCTAAAAAAATGGAAACACAACAAAATAGGTCCACTGACCCTTCCACTTCCACCTCTAACCCCACCACTAACCTTAATTCTAACCTTTCCACCCAAAACCCACCCACCATTAACTTCCCACACTTGGAGCTCCCTAATCTTGTGTTGCCCCAAACACAACATTAAGACCCCCTACCTGATCTTTTAAAATTGATGGACGAGAAGATTAATAAATTAAATTCCAATTAACAAACATTGACTAGGAACATTCAAAACCTAGCCAATCTAAGGCCACACCCACCACCCCGTCAGTAGACTGTTGTTCCTCTAAAAGATTTCTATGATCCGTCTTATTATGAGGAATGGCCAGGGGTGGTCATACTAGAGGGGGACTTTGAGATCAAGTCTGCTGTCTTGAACCTAATTAAACACTTTCATGGCCTTCCTAGGGAAGACCCTTTCAGCCACCTTGAAGAGCTAACTCTTCTTTCACAGACAACCCATTCCCAAAATGTGCAAGAAGGCAAATGGCTGATGCGGCTTTTTCTATTATCTCTTAAAGATAAGGCCGCTTCTTGGTTCAGGACCATTGGCCAACCCATCACAACTTGGCCTCAGCTCAAGAGAGCCTTCCTCAAGAAATTATTTCCTATAGGTCGTACCAATTCCTTGCGAAGAACTATTACGATCTTTCACCAAAAATTTGGTGAGACTTTCCATGATTCTTGGGAAAGATTTCAAGATCTTTTAAGAAGTTGCCCGCACCACGAGATTCCTTTATGGCAGCTCATGCAAATCTTCTATCATGGATTAGAAGATCAAATCCGACATTTTGTCGACGCCTCGTGTGGCGTCAACTTCTTAAATAAAGATGCTGAAAGTGCCTACGACCTGTTTGAAGAAATGAGTGAAAACTCATTTAATCAAGCTTCCATGAACACATTTTGCAGAACCCAAAACCCACAGTTCGGTGTTCATGAAATAGGCACTCAATCTATCCCTGTCACCCAAGACGATCTTCAATTGATCGCTCAAAAACTCGACCAGATGCATATTAATTAAAAGAAAATTGAGGAAAGACTGGCCACATCAACTCAAGCTCCACACCCACATCTAACTCAACCTAACTTTCCGTGAAGAGAAAATTTGCACAATCTCAACACTACTCCTGCTGATTATTCTGAGGTTGCCCATGATTCACTGGGGAATTACAACTATCCAGATCTTAACCCCACTCAAAACATTTCTGCCATCCAGGAGCCCTTTAAAAATTCTTCTAATTGGAAAAATTACCCGAACTACTCCTGGAATAATCAAGTTTCCTCCCAACCATATCATTTTAATGGGTATGGGCCGAATCCAAACTTCCATCCTGGGCCATCCCAACAAGACATCAATTCCCAGATGATGCGAACCCTGCAGGAAATGCAAACAAAAATGACGGAAGTAACCCGCACCATCACAAATCTGAATAATCAGATTGGGGTTACTCCCATGCAAAGACCTGCAGGACATCTTCCGTCCCAACCCATGCCCAACCCTAATCACCAAGGGAACCATTATACTGGCAGAACTCCACACTATTCGAATCAGCCTCCTCCTAATCCACCGCCTCAGCAGCCGCCCAGGTTTCTGCAATCACAGCCCCCCCCACCTCCTCCAAATAATAATCCGACTGCACATGCAGTTACTTTGAGGGGTGGGAAAACCACCACTGATCCCGGGCCTTCACACAAACCTGGTGATATACCTATGCAAATTGACTCCCCACCTCCCCATCAGGAAGAAAAAGAAATACAAAAATCTTAAGACAAGATTCCTATCCCTTTCCCACAAGCTCTCTACCCCACCACCAACAAAAAAAGGAAATCTAAGCTTACTACAGAAGAACTCATGGATCTATTTGGGCAAGTTCATATCAATATTCCTCTCCTAGATGCCATCAAATATATACCTGCCTATGCTAAATTTTTGAAGGAGATTTGTACTCCTAAAAGGCAGGCCAAAAATCTAGGACAGGTGCATCTTTCGGAGATAGTAAGCTCTGTCATATAGAGTAAGCTGCCTCCTAAGATGAGAGATCCGGGGGAGCCTTTAATTTCTGTAATTATTGATGACACTACCTTTAATCGCGCTCTCCTTGATCTTGGTGCCTCAGTTAATATTATTCCCACAAGTTTATTTGAAGAATTTTAGATCGGTGAATTAAAACTCGTCGAGGTTACCTTGCAATTAGCCGACCGATCTACAATCAAACCTCGTGGGATTGTCGAGGATGTTTTGGTCAAGGTCTAGAATTGTGTCTTCCCTGCAGACTTTCTGGTTCTTGACATTGAGGTACCTAAATCATTACTGGACTCCCCAATAATCCTTGGATTCCCTTTTTTGGCCACTGCAAAGGCAAATATCAATTGCCACATAGGAAAAATGGATATCACTTGTGCAAGCCAAACTCTCACTTTAGATATTTTCAAATCCTCCAGGAGATTCCATGATGATAACTTTTTTGAGGACTCAGATGCTGAAATTTCCAATATGGTGGAGACAATGTTAATAGATACCCTTACCGACCATAATTTTTTTGAGGACTCTGATTCAGAATCAATGGTCGGCGAAATCTGTGATCTGGAAACTTGTCTTGACCTCAAATTTATTCCTGATACACCCCCTAAGCACCCTAACCCACCCACTATTCACACACCTAATTTTTCCACACTAACTTCACCCAATCCTCACCATTCCTTCCCCGACTCCTTTCTTACGGACCTGCCACCAACCCCGCCCGAGTTTGGCATCCAACCTGACTTAAAACCATGGCTAGACTCGGGCTACACTTGTCATTTTCCATCCAACTTTGATCCCAATATTGCTTCTAATCAATTTTCTAGGGATCTAGAAGAAAACACCTTTTTTGCGGGCATCCAAGTGTCCAATTATTTACATGATTTTCCGTCTTCCGTGCATATCTTCACGCCCGGCTGAATGGCGTAAAAGATAGCACTGGATGGGAGTTAACCCATCATTTTTTTCTTGCTTTCCTTTTTTCTTCTTTTTCCAGGTTTTGCTCATCTTAAACCCGACCGTTCTTCACTAAGGTGATCCCTTTTCCCTCCTAATGCATGAGGACATGGCATATCTTAAGCATGGGGGGTGTTTTTAAATTTGACGATCGATTTAGGATTTTCAAAACCTAAAAAACATGCATTTTTCCTGGATTTATTTCCTGCTTGCATACCAAAAAAAAAATGTTGAAAACTTTTTAGGAAAAATTTTGAAATTGGGACTAAGGTCGAAAAATTCACTTTTGATACAATGGGATTTAATCTTTAACAAACTAAGGATGAGGACATGGATCTAATCATTAGAATTCCAAGGTCTATTTAGACTAGATTAGATATCCTTCTCTAAAATTTCACCTGAACTCATAATAGTTTAGGTGACTTGATCCTATTTTGTAATACGAAAAGTATTTGACTTAGTTTCCGATTCAAAAACTTGCATGTCTTGAGAAACTTCTAGTGTCAATTTTCACACACAAGCCAACACCTAAAAACAACTAAAAATTTGAAAAACTCCCTTGTTTTGACTTAGTAAAAGTCTGAAGCAGATCATTGGTTTGAGTTCCTATCGCCGAGAAGGAGGAAAATGCCTCCTTTGAGGATGCGATGTCAACATGTTACCACCTCGATGCTACTCCATATCTATATTTCATATCTTTAGACGGAGCATTGAAGCGCATTTTAGCTGCTCAAGTGTCTTGGATGGTGCTCTACCTAGAGTGTCGGAGCAAGAGCTTAAGTTTGCTTGGAGCGCCCCTTTACACCACATCGTGTTTTGGGGTTGTGAGCTCTTGGGTGGTGTCATGGACAGTACTATCTCGAAGTACTGGCGCCAAAGCCCCCTCGAGGAATGGTAATGGGAATGATGATCCCGACACATCTGTTGTAAGACTAAGCTAAAAATAAGCATGAGGGAGAGAAAAAAAAGAGTAATAATAAATAAATTAACATGCCCTCATAAATGTTGGCTTTTCACAAGCACAGACACAAAGTTTTAAAGGATTTTGCAGGTTGTGAATCAGCGTCATGAGCCAGAAAAATCCTAAAAACAAAAATTTCAAGTCATTTGAATTAACAAAGGGTTAATTTGTGAATTTTCTGAAAGATATATTGATCCCGTTTTGTCTAATGGTTGGATCCAAAAAACAAATCCTGGTGTTTATCTTTAACAAATCCCGTACCTCCTGTGTTTTAATCTAACAAGGTCCCTTAATCTCTTTTTCTCCTCAAAAGTCGAAAAAATTAGATTTCCCAAAAATTCCAATTTCCAAAAAAAATTTAAGTTTTGCTAAGAGACTAGCAAAAGATAATCATGGGGGTGTGATAAACGCTAGTTTATCATCATTTTTATGCATTTAAAGAAACCTAGCTCTTAGGATTTTACTCCGCAAATGAGTTTTTGGGCTGCATTTAAGCATAAATTAGGTTAGGCATGCATTGCATTTTTTATTGTCTTTTTAATATGTTTTTGTGAGTGTTAGGGATGTACAGATATATAGATCCCTAAAACCCTAGCACTCAAGAAGGAAAATGTTGAAGGAGAAGCCTAGACTAGCTGGAACTCAGCTTGATCCAGCTCACCACAGTTGGAACCTAGCTCACTTGAACTAGGGTTAGCTCATCCCAACTCCATTCAACTAATCTCAGCTGAATGGCAGCTCAAGAGAGTTCATCTTAGCTCACCCTAGCTCAAGTCAGCTCAGATCTAGCTCAACTTAGCTGAGTCTAGCTCATCTCAGCTCCCACTAGTCCACAGGGAGCTCTAGCTAGCTCAGCTGAGTTGACAGGAGTTCACCCCAGCTCAGATCCAACTATATCCAGCTCCACTCAATTCCAGTCAGCTGAAGAAGAACTCATTCCAGCTCAGGAAGCCCAAGTCCAGCTCCCTAGGACTCAACTTAACTCAACTCAGTTGAGCTAAGCTACCTTAGCTGCCTCAACCAGCTTGATCCTTCCCGGGAGCATCAGACCTAGCTCACCTCAGCTCATTATGGTAGAAGCTAGATTACTTTAGCTTGTCCTAGCAGCTACCAAAGAACTAGTAAGCTAAGCCAACTAAAGTAGCTCCATGCCAGCCTCTTCAGCAGCAGCCAGCTCCAATTTCAGCTCCAGACTTCTCCTCCTCAGCTCTTCCCTCCAAACCCTAGCTCCAACACCCTCTCCTCTACTCCTCCTTTAGCTAAGATAGCTTAGCTTAGCTTAGTTTAGCTAGCAACCAGCTCCTTGGCCATTCACCACCTTCAATTTAACCCTAGCTAGCTCCACCAACTTAAGCCCTACCTAAGCTAGCTACCCTACTCATTTTGGCGCCACTTCTTCACCACCTTTCACCCCTCAACTAACCACCAAAAGACACCAAAAGTTGACACCAAAAACTACCCCTAACCACCTCTCTTTTGGCGCCAACTTTCAGCCCTTCATCCACCCTACACCTACTCACATAACCCATCCTAGCCATCCACATACCCCCCCTTCTAGAACCCTAAGGTGGCGCCACCTAATGGCCTTCTAGAAGGCCCATTTTGGCACCAATTCTAAAGGCCACCAAAGCCTTAACTACCCCCCTAGGTGTCCCTTAAGGTGGCGCCAATTGACCTTGGCCATTGGATCCCCAACCACCTCCATCTCTTCATCTTAGCCCTCTATTCCAGGAGTCACCTTAGCCCCCTTCCTATTCTATAAAAACCCACCACCTACCACCATTTGAGGGCATCCTCCATTAGTGTATTTTGCTACCTATACCACCTATACCTACGGCCAAGAAGAAGGAGTAGAGAAGGAGATTAAAGGGGCACATCACCAGCCCTTTTGGTGCCTTCTTCTCCCCACTCTCTTCAACTTGGGACGTGCCAAGGAGGAGGACTCTTCCACTTCAAGGAGGACGGCCAGGAAAGGGAGAAGGACCTAGGGTGGACGTCCACCCTTGGAGAGAAGCTTAGGGCATGCCCCCTTCGGGCTTGCCTTGGAGGACATCACCTTGGCGGAGCACAGCAAGGAAGGAGTTGGAGGATTCTTTTCAAGATTGGGATCTACCAACCTTGGAGCAAGAAGCCCTCTTCTTCACCATCTATCTAGAGGATTTGTGTTTGCTTTTCTTATTTGCAATTTTCTAGTAGTAGAAGCATTCCTCTACTAGGCCTTTTTATGAAACACTTTTTCATTTATCTAGTTGCCTTCTTTGCAATTTCTTATTTGTATTTCTACTTGCTTTGTTTTTAGCATTCTTTACTCCCTCTCCCTAATTATTCTAGGCCTCCACTTGCCTAGAGTGAGCTTAGGGAGAGGTTCTACTTGCCACTTTAGAAGTATTTTATTAAATTTGAAGTGTAAATCACCTTCCCGCCACCATTTCGCATGTTGTCTTAATTGAAAAACAAAAAAATGATATATTGAAAAATACCAAAAAGAAAGTTGAGATTTGTATTCCAAGCAAGAGAATTAATTTTGCAAACATTTGTCCTCCTTGGACGACCCTAGATACTCCCCTATCTAGGATATAAATTTAAGAGTTGATTGGTTTTGTGCGTTACAACGACATATTTAACAAACCGCGTGAAATCGCTATCAACGTGTTTCCAGGAGTTGAAGAAGAGGCTGACTTCGGCTCCCGTGCTCACCATCCCAGACAGTAGTGGCGGGTTCGTTGTGTACACGGACGCCTCTTTGCAGGGGTTAGGGGGTGTGCTCATGCAGTGGGGTCACGTTGTCACTTATGCTTCGTGGCAACTGAAGCCCCAAGAGCATAGCTACCCTACCCAGAACCTGGAGCTGGCAGCTGTCCTCTTCTCGTTGAAGACTTGGAGGCACTACTTGTACGATGAGACCTTTGGGATTTTCATAGATAGTAAGAGCCTCAGATACTTGTTTGATCAGAAGGAGCTCAACATGAGACAAAGATGTTTGTTGGAGCTCCTGAAGGACTATGACTGTAGCATTTCCTACCACCTGGGAAAGGCCAATGTGGTGGCTAACGCCTTGAGTCGGAAGGCACCCACCTACTTGGCCAGTTTACAAGCACAGAGTTGGAGCCTCATGGAGGAGATGAGCAGTTGGCGAGCCCTAGAGATACTGGGGCACTGTGGGGTAGTGATGGTGACACGACAGACGAGGCCGGAGCTGATAGACCGCATCATCACTGGACAGATGGCCCACCCGTACTTACAGTCATTGCGTGACAAAGTGCTATCAGGGGACCCTGGGGACTTCTCTTTTACAGACCAGGTACTGCGCATGAGGGGATGCTTGTGCATTCCCAGGGACGAGGAGCTGTTGAGAGAGCTCCTGACTGAGGCACACAGTTCCAGGTTCACCATACATCCCGGAAACATAAAGATGTACCATGAATTGAGACGAGACTTTTGGTGGAGGGGAATGAAATGGGATGTAGGTGAATTCGTACAACAGTATTTAGTGTGCCAGCAGGTGAAGGCCGAGCATCAGAGACCTACAGGGCCGTTGCAGCCACTGCCAGTGCCAGAGTGGAAGTGGGAGAGCATCACCATGGACTTGGTGGTGGGCTTGCTCGTTACCCAGCGAGGACACGACGTAGTCTTGGTGATCGTTGACAGATTGACGAAGACGGCACGTTTCTTGCCGATCCGAGTCACCTTGGGACCAGCACAGTTGGCAGAGAGGTATATTCGTGACATGGTACGTCTACGCGGAGTTTCGTGGGAGATCGTATCTGACTGGGATACCCGTTTTACGTTCCAGTTTTGGCCTGAGTTTCAGCAGGCTTTGGGGACGTGGTTGAGGTTCAGTACAGCATACCACCCCCAGACGGACGGATAGTCTGAGCGCATGATACAGAGACTTGAGGACCTTTTGTGTGCTTGTGTACTAGACTGGAGGGGCTCTTGAGAGGAGCACTTGCCCCTGGCGGAATTTACATATAATAACAGTTATCACTCGAGCATCGACATGCCACCCTACGAGGCTCTGTACGGACGGAGGTGTACGGCACCTTTGAGTTGGGTTGAGGTGGGGAGCAAGTGGGAGGTTGGCCCTAGGCTGATCCAGCAGAGTCAGGAGGTAATCGAGCAGATTCACAGGCAACTCCACACTGTCAGGAGCAGATAGAAGAGCTATGCAGATCGGAAATGCAGAGAGGTGCAGTTTGAGGTTGGGGACCACGTCTTCCTTCATGTTTCACCCAAGAAGGGCCTGCAGCGGTTTGGTGTGAGAGGGAAGCTAGAGCCGAGATTCGTGGGACCCTTTGAGATCCTAGAGCGGGTTGGACCCGTTGCTTACAGGCTTGCCCTTCCTCTCCAGTTTTCTGGTGTGCACGACGTGTTCCACGTGTCCAACCTCAGGAAGTACGCTGTCGATCCCAGTCACGTCCTGAGCCACGAGAGCGTTGAGGTCGGTGACGACCTGACCTACCCCGAGCGTCCAGTGTAGATTCTCGATAGAGCCATCCGGAGTCTGAGACAGAAGCAAGTACCCCTGGTGAAGGTCTTATGGAGGAGTTAGCGGTACGAGGAGGCTACCTGGGAGCCTAAGGCAGCGATGCGGGAGCAGTACCAGGAGCACTTTGAGGGTACATCTTTTCATACTGGCTTCAGTCCTCTTTGAGTTTGTTATGCGTATATTGTTCTTTTCTGCACCCTAGTTAACGCAAGTTTCGGGGATGAAACTTCCTTTGAGTTTGTTATGTTATTAAGACCAAGACATCAAACACACTTTAAGACGTCTGGGAGTTGGTCCAGATGTCTGGTCAGACGTCTGGAAATAAATTTTGGCATGCGTACGATCGCGAGTCTACACGCGTGCCACACGTAGACTGCAACCTGCCGCCCTCTTTTCTTCTCTCTCTTCCCTCGCCGCCCTGCGGACACCTCCCGCACACCTTCAAATACCCCTCCCCTCTCCCTCATTCACCACCCCACCGTCTCCTCCTTCCAGCGTGAGCACGAGAGTGAGAGCGAGGGCAGCAGCTGCTGCCGGGTGTGGTGCGAAGAGGTTGAGGTGCAGCGAGAGGGAAGAAGAGGGAGAGTGCGTGAGGAAGAGAGAGAGCCCGCCGGAGCAGCTCGAGGCCGGCCGACGTGCGCGCGGAGGGGCGTCATGGGGGGAGATTTCCCCTGGTGCTACGGCAGTTTGAGCAGTGGGCGAGCGGCTGCCTGGCGAGCTCGCACGCAGTGGGAAGAAGGCGAGGAGGTTTTGATTCTGGAAATTTTTTCCAGAATCAGACGTTTGGACCTACGTCCAGACGATGCGGGCGACGTCTGGAGGGAGCTCCAGACGACTAAGAGGTACGAAATTTCTCCTCTTCCTCCTTTTTGCGGATACGGCCATGCAGGACGATCCGCCGAAGTGCTGAGACGTGTCGTGATGAGGAGGCTTTTGTCGTGCGTGCAAGTTTCGTTTCAAGAAGGCACGAGGACACGCCCTCCCACGCAGATCAGAGTCTGGTCACATCACCAGATGGCGGAGAGCGTCTCCAGATGTCCGGAGAGGTGGTCGAACATCTGAAATTGGGTCTAGACGATTCAGCAGGATCCCTGGATGTCTGAGGAGAAACGTAGAGTGAGGTATGACCTGGACCGCTTTTAAGACGTCTGGAAGGTATTCCAGACATCTGATTTAAGTCAGAGTTGTCATTTTTGACCTGTTTAGGGTCCATTCGAGGTCCGATTTCCGCATTTAAAAATTCGTTCTTCTCAGAATTAGTTCCTCTACTTGTTAAAATACTTGTATCCTGTTTTAAGTGTTTCCTTGTGATTGATCCTTGTGTTAAGACCTCGTTCTGTTGCAGCTTTGGGGGTTGCGGAGGCAAGAGGACTTGCCGATCACGCCCCCATTACTCCCGATTTTGCAGGTAGAGTGGCTCCCCTTAGTTATTTACAAACATTAATGCATCTCTGAAATGAATGATAGATCCTATGGTATGGCATGAATCCTAGGACCTGAAAACTAGGTTGAATGATAGATCCTAGGGTATGGCATGAATCCTAGGAACAGAAACACTGAAACGAATGTCTTGAATACCTAAATTGCAGTCTTGGATAAGTAGATAGAATGATGATAATTGCCTGTAATTGGATAACAACTGCCTCTGAAATGTAGAGTACTACTGCTAGTAACTGCTACATGTAATTCCTTTTATTTGGAAGTTAAATTTGAGCTGCTTGTATATAAATTAATATTAAATGTTGGAAACACGGGCTAAATGTGAATGAAATTGAAATTGTGAAACCTAGTATGGCATGGCCTGAGAAATTTGAGCATGAACCCTACGGGGAATTAGGAGTAGAGCTCCTGGAAGATAAATAGAATGGAATTGGGAAAGTGGATGGGGAAGCGAGTTGGCCCTTGAGTACGAAGTACCAAGGAGAGCGACTGTTACGTCTGTCAGTGACCTTGGGATGGTTGACTGAGGGTAGGACAACCATGGGGGAATCTCCCGGCCAGGAGAGCACCACGAGCTACTTCTACTTTTCGGAAAAGACTGCAATCAAGATCATGCCCACAAGGAACATTCGAGATCAAGAGAAAAATCTGAGAAATAATTCAAGAAAGAATAAATAGAGAAATAAAGAAAGAAATTGAAAATAACAGCCACTTGTCCACCTTTACTATTTTCTTAGCCAGCTGGTTGCCACTCTACTCAGCGTTTCGCTGACGTGTCATATTTGTCACCTTTTTTAGGACCAGGTGTTGAGCAGCCAGCTCCTGCGGCTGTAGAGGGTGCTGGGCCTAATAGAGCCCAGTAGTTGTACTTTTGTTGTACTGTTTTCTGTAGTAGTGAGTATTTCTGTTTCATCTTGTACTCTTTATTGTAAATTTCATATTCTGTACATATTTTAAATTCTCTACTGTTGTGGTGGTATGTACTGTAGTAGTTCTTTTCTTTACTGTTGTACTTTTGTTACTGTTAGTTACTTGCATTGTGAATGTGGTTTATTTTACTGCTTTTGGTTACTTTCTCATTGGACGACTGGGTCTTGGGATCAGTCGAGTTGATCCGATTCTCGTGTCCTGTAGGGATTCAGGAACCGGATCGTAACAGGTAGGGGTACCTGAGGTGGAGTCAGCTGTTCTAATGAATGAACCCTAAAGTGCAATTTGAATTTAGCATAGAAATGTCAGAAAAGATTTCAGGTTTTTCAAAGAATGACGGGTTGCCTCCCATTAAGTGCTAAGTTTTACGCCATCGGCTGGGTGTAATGAGCTCAAGGAGAATGGAGGATAAAGGATGACTCAACCAAATTTGTATTGGTCATGTCAATGAACGGTTTGAGTCTCTGACCGTTCACAACAAAGGGTTCAGAATCGTGGCTGAATGGGCTGATCTCAATGGATCCATTTCCAAAGATTTGTCGAGCTAGGTAGGGTCCAATCCACTTAGATCGCAGCTTTCCTGGGAATAATTTGAGTCAGGCATCAAAGAGTTGAACCTTTTGACCAGGATAAATGATCTTTCTAGAAATGTGTTTGTCATGAAAAGCTTTAACCCGTTCTTTGTAAATTCACGAGTTCTCATACGTGTCATGGCGTAATTCATCAATCTCGCTTATTTGAAGCCTTCTATGGGTTCCAGCCTTAGAAAGATCTAAGTTGTAATTTCGTACTGCCCAATAGGCTTTATGTTCCAATTCGACGGGGAGGTGACATGCCTTCTCATACACCAGTCTGAAGGGCGACATACCTAATCGAGTCTTGTGGGCGATCCTATAGGCCCACAATGCTTCTGGAAGCTGAGAAGACTAATGCTTCCTATCAGATCGAACAGTAACCTGGAAGATTTTCTTGATCTCTCAGTTTGATAGCTTAGCTAGACCATTAGTTTGGGGGTGGTAAGGAGTAGAGATTCGATGCGACACCCCGTATTTGGTCATTAGTAACCTGAACTGAGCGTTTGTGAAATGAGTCGCTCCGCCTTGAGAAGATGTTTTGATGAATGAATCTGATAACAATCTAATGATTATTGGTTCGAGTTGGAATGGATTCTATCCACTTGGACACGTAGTCAACAGCGAGTAAGATATATTCGAAGCCATCCAAGATAGGGAAGGGTCCCATAAAATCAATCCCCTAAATGTCAAAAATTTCACATGCCAGAATCGGCTGTAGAGGCACCATGTCTCGATGGCTCATGTTGCCTAAGGTCTGGCAACGGGTACATGCCTTACAGTGATCGTATGCATACTTGAAAATTGTGGGCCAGTAAAAGCCACACTGGAGGACTTTTGCTGCGGTTTTGTGTCCTGAGAAATGTCCACCGCGTGCCTGGTCATGGCAAAAGGAGAGTATGTTTTTGATTTCTGCTTCTGCGACACATCGTTGAAGTATTTGATCAGCACCAATGCAGAATAGATACGGGTCTTCCCAAGGGTAATACTTAGCATCGGAACGTAATTTGACCTTCTTGGCCTTCAGCCAATCGAACGGGATCTGATGTGATGCCAGGTAGTTCACTATATCTGCGAACCATGGAAGCCCTGTATTGATAGTCAGGAGGTGCTCATCAGGAAAGTGTTCTGTGATGGGTCTGGAAGGGTCAATTATTTCAGAAGGAGGGTGGGACAAGTGATCAACTACCACGTTTTGTTTTCCCGCTTTGTCGCGAATCTCGAGGTCAAATTCTTGCAACACCAAGATCCATTGGATTAATCGAGGTTTCGCATCCTTCTTTGCAAAGAGATGCCTCATAGCTGTGTGATCTGAGTATATGATAACACTGGAACCTAGGAGGTATGATTTGAATTTTTCCAAGACAAATACTACAGCCAGCAGCTCTTTCTCAGTAACCGTGTAGTTATGCTGAGCCTTGTCTAGTGTTTTGCTAGTGTAGTGAATGACCACGGGTTTCCCGTCAATTTTTTGCCCCAAAATTGCTCCTACAACAAAGTCAGATGCATTGCACATGATCTCAGAGGGTTGAGACCAATCAGGGGACTATAGGATCGGAGCTTGGGTGACTCGGTCATGAAGGCTCTCAAATGCTTGAGTGTATTCCTTGGAGGTTTCGAAAGGCACATCCTTGGAGAAAAGAGTAGTCAGGGAGTGCACGATTTTTGAAAAATCAGGGATAAATCGACGGTAAAAGCCGACGTGCCCCAAGAAAGATCGGATGCCTTTAATCGTGCTAGGCATAGGGAGCTTGGAAATCAGGTTAACCTTGGCTCGATCGACTTGGATGCCTTTCTCCGAGATTAGATGTCTCAGGACGATTCCCTCAGGCACCATGAAATGGCTCTTTTCCCAGGAAAGAACCAAATTCACATCAATGCACCGCCTGAGTATTCGAACCAAGTGCTAGAGGCAATTGTCAAATGATGCTCCAAAAACTAAAAAGTCATCCATGAAGACTTCCAGATAATCACCTACCATATCTGAGAATATGATAAGCATGCACCGCTGAAAGGTTGCGGGTGCATTGCAGAGACCGAAAGGCATCCTTCGAAACACGTACATCCCGAAGGGGTAGGTGAACGTGGTCTTTTTTTGGTCTTCTAGATGGATTGCCACCTAGTTGTAACCGGAGTACCCATCAAGAAAGCAGAAGAACCTATTTCCCACAAGTTTCTCGAGGATCTGATCAATAGGACGTAGTGGGAAATGGTCCTTCTTCGTGGAGGAATTGAGTCTTCTGTAATCAATGTAGATTCTCCACGAGTTAGCTATTCGGGTAGGTATGACCTCTCCGATTTTAGTTGTGATGATGGTAAGTCCGGCCGTCTTAGGCACAACCTGGATTGGACTCACCCAGCGACTGTCGGAGATCGGGTAGATGATCCCTGCATCTAACCACTTGATGATCTCCTTTTTCACGACCTCCTGTAGGTTAGGGTTTAAACATCTCTGCATCTCTCGTGAAGGTCGTGCACCCTCTTCTATGTAGATTCGATGAGTGCAGTATGAGGGGCTTATGGTAGTCAAGTCATCGAGAGCCCATCCAATGGCTCTACGATGTTGCAGGAGAGCAGTAATCAGACTGGATTCCTGGTCAGGTGTGAGTCGGGAGTTGATAATCACAGGAAACGTCTAATTAGAACCCAAAAAGACGTACTTCAGATGCTCGAGAAGGGGCTTGAGTTCCATGGTAGGATTATCAACAGCAGTCGGTGGTTCGGGGTTTGTATCAGGAACAAGGGTCGGAGTCATGGGTGTGTCTAGATCAGGTTCATGCTCCTCTATTTGCGGGTTTTGATCTTCTAGTAGTTGATAAGGGATAATCAGGTTGTCCTCAGTATGCAATTCATCAACCACAGCTTTGATATCACATATTTGCTCTATAACCCCGCAATTAATCCCTTGTTGGGCCTTAAAGATGTCAATCTTCAAAGTTTGATTCCCAAATTTTAATTCTATTTGACCCTCTTCACAATTTATGTTGGCCCTAGCAGTGGCCAAAAAAGGTCTCCCTAATATGATTGGTGTGTCCATGGGGTTCTTAGCTGCATTCATATCTAGAACTATGAAATCCACCGGGAAGTAGAAATCTTGTATCCTAACAATGACATCCTCGAGTATTCCTTTAGGTGACTTGATGAATCGATCGGCTAACTGCAACGTCACCTCAGTTGGTTTAAGTTTGGACTCTTCAAGGTGGTCAAGGAGGGATGTGGGTATTAGATTTATGAAGGTACCTAGGTCTAGCAAGGCTCTATCAAATTGGGTTTCACCAATTTTACATGAAATCAGGGGAGTTCTTAGGTCTTTAGCCTTGGGTGGGAGTTTACTCAAGATTACAGAGCTGGCTTGCTCTGACAGTACGATCGGGTTCCCACTCTTGGTTCTTGGCTTACGTTTAGGTGTACATACGCCTTTCAGGAATCTTGCATAAGCCAGTACATGACGGATTGCATCCATCAAGGGGATGTTTATCTGGACCTATTCAAAGAGATTGACCAGATCCTCCTCGAGAGCCACGGGTTTGGTTATCCTTTTTCCTTTGGTCAAGGCCTCAAGAAATGGAATCCTAGTTGGTTCCTCTAGAATAGGTCCAGGTTCTTGATCTGGGATAGGGGGTCCTGGATAACTATCCTAGGGTTTTGGCTACTACCAGGCTTGGAGTGGTTTGGATAATGTGGGTCTTGGGTTGCTTTACCACTACGAGTTGTTACAGAGTTTAATCCTACCTAGTTTTGGTTTAGGTTTGGTAAGAGGGGTGGCTATTGCTGAAATTCCGCATAAGATGTCGAAGCTTCCATCCCATCTGCTGATGAAGCAGCAGGGGCCTGATAAATCATATGTGTGTGGCCTGAATGTGGGTTCATAACGTGCCTTTGGGTCGGCACGTTATTTAGGTTTGGCAGAGGTTGCGAAGGAAGGGTGCCAGGTTGGCGGGAATTTGCCATCTGGGCTAGTTGATTGCGAACCTCTGTGATCTCATCCTTGTGCTATTTTTGCATTGCCGCATTCATCTTTTGAATGTCAGCCAGTGCTTGAAGGATAATAGTCATTTGATCCTAGTTTGGCCCATATTGATAGGTGGGATTGGGCCGAAGCTGAGACGGCTGATATGGACGAGGAGCTTGTCGATGGGGCTGATAAGGTGGTCTTTGAATTTGAGAATTTCCCATCCACTGAAAGTTGGGATGATTTCACCATCCAGGGTTGTAGGTATTGGAGAATGGGTTATTCTGGATGGCATTGAGGTCCTCGCAGGTCTGAGGAGCCTCAGGAAAGTCAAAATACGAGGGTTTAGAGTTCCCCCAACTCGAATAGAGTGGATCGGAGGTCCCTCCGGTCCGAGAGTCAGACGGGGGTGGATACGGGTCCATCCCCAGAGAAGATTGGTGATAGATGTTCTGCACAGTTTCCCTTGCCAGAGGTGGTCGTGTAAAAGAGATCTACGCAGAGGTGGCTCGCTGTAGATGCTGAGTCAGCTCGTCCACCTTCTTCTCTATGATAGAAATCTTGTCCAACCGACTGGCCATCAGTTCCAAGTCTACGGATGTGGACAGGTCCTACGTCTCATGTGCTCCCCTCAGATTCGTCGATGCGTGGGCATTCGTCTGGTCGAATAAGCCCATGGAGTCATTATTGATAGAGTTCTCGCACATGTTTTTGAGAATCTCCCACACCGTGTCCTCATGTTGACTCATGATGTTTCCTCCGCAAGTTGCATTAGCGAATAATGGAATGTCTTCACAAAGTCCCTGATAAAAAGACTGGACTTGTTCCTATTTAGGAACTCTGTGATGGGGGCACTTTCGCATGAGATCTAAGAATCGGTCCCATGCTTCATGAAGAGGTTCTCCCGTTTGTTGAGTGAAATGGGTGATCTGGTGGCGCAAGGCATTTGTCCGGCCAACGGGAAAGAACTTTTTCAAAAATTCGGACTGAAGTTCATCCCATGTGTTGATTGGACGAGTCTGAGTTTAATACCAATGAGCAGCCATATCCATGAGGGAGAAAGAAAACATTTTCATGAGCAGAATATCCCAGTTTTGTGCTTCTGACCCGAAGGTCTGGGCCAGATGCTTGAGCAGTTTAATGTGCTGGAATGGATCCTCGGAGTTAAGCCCATGAAATTTTGGTATGCATGAATCATATTGGGCTTGAGTGCAGAATCAGGACCTCGAACCGGGATTCGAACTCGAGGATCAATTGCCATTGCAGCGGGATTGTAGTGATCTCACATCATTGGTCGCTGTGGTGCATTTGCAAAGTTTTGGAAGAGATCAGTCAGGCACTGAAGCTGGTGTTCAAGGTTGTTCTCTTCTTCAATGGGTTGTGCCATGATGGAAGAAGAAGGAGAACTTGGTTCTGAATCAGAGGAAAGGTCTATGTGGTGAGGTTGCTGCACAAACAAGAGCGTCGAGGCTTGCCCTCGGCGGCGAGAATGAATTTCTAAAGGAGGTCTTAAGGATGGTCTTAAGGACCTCCTACCAAACATGCACCGAAGGATGTGATGAGATTAGAAGGTGCTGGACCCAATCGAGACACCCAAAAATTGTTGGGTGACTATAGAGGTTCAAGGCAGATGATACCCCTTAGTCAGAAAGGTCGTCCACTTGAAAAGTACCTGGGCAGCCAGAGAGGGAGAGTCCCGCAAAGACCCCTACACGGTAGAGCGTCCCCACGGGTTACAGGGTTTTCCCCACCCGACCTCTCTTGTCACTGAGATTCCAGGTAGACCAGAATGGGGACCTTGACCTCTTAAGTCTACCTTTTATTAATTAAGATCAAGGTGCTTAGGGTTTCACTTGAACTTTAGGTTTTTTGAGTGACAAAAAGTGACCTAATTTTAAGGTTGGTTGACCCAAAGGATTAACTTCACTTCTTGTTCCTTTGAGAGCTCTTAGGTCCTTTCTTTTAGGGTTCAAATGGATTAAGAGCCTGATTTGCTTAGGGTTTCTCTTGTATAGATCTTTTCAAACAAGGCTTAGGCACAACTCTTTTTAAAATTTTTGCTTCTTTAATTAAGAGAAGATGTGTCTCTAAAAACCCTAGCTTTGCAATCCTTAGGTTGGCTCTAGTTGGTCCAATTTAGTCACCTCGAAAATTGGTATCTAGGGCTCAATCAAAAAGGTTTTAGCCCTAGTTACCTTAATTGGATGTGCAATTCAAAATGTGTTGAAATGAAAAACAGGCAACTTTGATGAGTTACTAAATATGGAAACAGGTAGCCTTAGATTGATTTTTCTTTGTTTTTTCCTTTTCAAACTTGGAGGGGATTAAGAGAAAGGGCTAATCGAAAGTCACCTGTTCCTTGGTGTGGTTGTTGTGCGGCTGCTCTTCTTTCCTCTGCTTTCCTTGAGATACGCACAACAAAAGAGAGAAATCAAGTCAGTATTGAATTAGAAGTTGTGATCAAAAGCTTCAAAAATGCCCGTTGCTCCCCGGCAACGGTGCCAAAATGTTTGCATGGCTAGATTGTGTTTTAAAAGATATCTCGTTGTAATATAGATGAACTCTCCGCAAAAACAAATAAGAATTTATAACTCGAAAATCAAAGTATCCGAGGTCGAACACAGGGAGCAATTGGGTATTCCAAAACTTGAGAACACAACTTTAAATAAAAAGTAATAACTAATTCAACAAAAATAGTAGAGTAATGTTATGGAGAAACTGCTCAAAAAGAATTGGACATCTTATACAATATTAGACGTCTTAAAAATTCTGACTATAGAGCTTTGAATTGTTGGCCTTTTGTGTTTTTTTCTTCTTTTGCTTTACTATGCAACTATACTTCTTTTGGCTTCTTTTTCTTTTCTTCCTTAGCCGCTTTTGCTTCTCTTCCTTTTCTTCCCTTGCTTTCTCTCTTCTTGATTCTCCTCTTGCAGCAAAGTCCTGGCCTTTTCTTCCTTAGTTTCCTTCTTCTTTTTCTTCCCTTGGTCTGCCGCTCCTCTGCTTCGGTGCGTCTCTTTTCTTCTTCTCCTTTTTCCTTCCTTGCTGCGGCTACCTCTTTCCTTGCTAAGCCCTTCTTCCTTTCCTTCTCTTGCTGCACCTCTTCATTCCTTAGCTTCTTCTTCCTGCACAATCACCACGCAGCAAAACCTACCCCCTACCCTCCTCACATCTCTCTCTCTCTATTTCTCTCTTCAGTATGCTCTCCTAGAGTTGGGTAATCGGGTCGGATGCGTGCCCGTGTCTAGGTGCATCAGCGTAGGTGTGGTGCGCTTGGAGTGCTAGGTTAGGTAGTCAGGTCGGGTGCCAGGTCCGCGGGGGCAGGTCGCAGATGAGGCGTGGTGAGTGAGGGCGAGGGACCTCACCCCTATGTGAATTGAGGCAAACAGCAGGAATCACAAAATCAATTTAAACTACGTACCTCACTCCTGCGTTTCCAAGGTGGGACTAAAAGTCCCACCCGCTTCTGCTGGCACCTGCAGGAGGATGTCTTCACATAATTGATGTGACTGAAGGGCCCGCAGCAACTGCTCTCAGGCTGGATTTGCTCACACACTCAACCCATGCAGTCTAGGATCCGGAAACCTGGAATGCGTGGCCTGGAGCTGGAAAGCAAGCAAGCTTGTATGCTTGCTAATGGCGAACGAGGGCTCGACCCTGCACAACACAAAAGTAGCCTTGCGGCTCTATCAAACAACAGGAGAACCTTCGCCGTATCACGGCGAAGGTGAGGCGGGGGTCGGCATGGCTCAAAACGGCCTAGGCGTACGTGCCTAGGTCGGTCTAAGTCCGTGTGAGTGGGTTTGTTCGGTGGAAGCGTGGAGCACGTGTGGCGGTCTGTGAGTGGGTGGAAAGTGTTCAACGGTCAATGGCGGAGGTTAAGATGTTGGTGGCGAGATGTGTAGAGGTGTGGAGTGATGGATGCGTCTCGCAGAAGGTCGACCGAAGATGGGGAAGATGAGGGTGGACAGTGGCAGCCGAGAGGTGTTTTGTGAAGTAGGAGGGAAAAGAGAGTGTAGAAGACGAGGAACTTCTCTAGGGTACTTGGAGTGAAGGGAACGGAGAGGAGACGAACGGCACGTTTGTGCCGTTGTCGGAGAAGACAGCCCTGAGGGAGAGATAACGGCGACGAGGAGATCAGGGAGGCGTGCGCTGGTGTGGCGCAACGCGGAAGAACGAGGCGAAGAGAACCCTGCCGCTGGTATGGCAGTAGAGCAACAAGAGGGGGGAGGAAGAGTCGCCGGAGCTTGTGGGCTACTTGGCTGGAGAGGGGAAAGAGGAATTCTGGGAGGATTCTTCGGCCAAATCAAGCTTGAGGAATTCGCAAAGGACCGGGGATCCTTTTATAGTTGCTGGCCGAGCTTCTGGTGCTTGGAGGGCAAGCCTTCTATCGCCAACCCCTTGCTGGAGAAGGAAGGTAGTTGGAAACTCAAATCTCTCGTGCGTTCGTAGGAAAGATTGGGTGCAAATCAGAGATTGCAATTGAGCTCAGATGGAAGGGAATTCCTCAGAGAATCTCCCTTCCAAATCTAGGAGGAGATCTCTGAGGAATCAGGGAGTACTCCCCCTCCATTCCTCGCTGGAGAAGGATTTCTCCCCATTAATGGCAGAGGGACCTATTTGTAAGAGTGGCAAGGAAGTTAGGGGGTCTATGCAATGGTTTTGAAAAGATAGGGGTCAAAATGTAATTAGGTGTACTATTTTGCAAAGTAGGTCAAGATGACATCCCCTTAGGTCCAAATTTTGGTAAAAACCTAATTTGGACCTAAGGAATCCAATGGTGAAGTTGGATTTTAAGTTTGACCACGTTTGACTAGATATTTTGCATAGAAACCCAAATTAGGTCAATTAATGAGCTAGGACCCCAATCTAGGTCAAAACAGGTTCCAAAGGCCAATTTGAAGCCTCTAAACCCTAAGGGATATTTTTACATGAATTTTATAGGGTTTAGTTGATTTTTATCCTAACCAAAACCTTGTTGAATTAAGCAGGTCTATTTTAGTGTTATAAAATATTATTTAATTCTTGGATTGCACAAAAACCCATTTCTAACTGAACCAACCCACTCTTTATCTTATTCATACCATTTGACCTATGTTTTGCCTCTGAGAAATCTCGTTTATGTACTGCAGTGGTGAAATTACAGTTTTACCCTTTAGTTCATGTTTCCTTCTCAGAATAGTAAACCCTTGACTTAAGTCTTCCCTGAGGTTATGCAAGAGCCTTTGTTTACTTTCTCAGGTCAAAATGAGCTAGTTAGGGCTCATGATGAGGTTCTCATCAAGGGTTTCCCCCTGGAGGGAGGGGACGGTATCTCGGTCATGCAATATGTAGATGATACCCTCTTCTTTGTTGAGGGGTTGGTGACAGAGGCGAGACGATGTCGCATCATTCTAGAGATGTTCAGCGAAGCATCAGGTATACAAATAAACTAAGTCCTCTTTTGTTCACTTCAACATGGAGGCTGACGAGGCAGGGATATGTTCAGAAGCACTGGGGACAGGAGAAGGGACCCTTCTGCTCTGGTACCTGGGTTTGCCCCTAACAGATAGGAGGATATCGGCATAGGACTAAACCTCAATGATGGAGAGGATTGAGGGTTGGCTTTCGGGATGGGCGTCCAAGATGTTATCTAGAGGAGGGCGGCTGGTCCTTCTCAAGGTAGTCCTTTCAGTGATACCAGCTTACTTCTCCTCGGTGATCAAAATGCCTCAAAAGGTTGAGGACTAGATTACTAGCTGTTTGAGGAATTTTTTTCTGGACAAACTATGGAGTGGGGGGGAAGGGGGAAAGATTGGTGGTTTGGAACGAGGTTTGTCTGCCATTCAAGGAGGGGGGGTTGGGAGTTATGGAAGTGGGAACGATGAATGATAGCCTTCTGACGAAGTGGATTGACAGGTTGCTAGGGGGGAGGTCTCTCTGATAGGAAAGATCCTATGTTCTTGCTATGGCAGGTCGGTGAGTTGGGAGCTCCTCACTTCACCTCCGAGAGGAGCATCTCATTTCCTGAGGAGTTTGTCGCTAGTAGTGCCGAAGGTCAGATCTTTCTTCACCTCGATGCTAGGTTCAAGTCAGGATTTTAAATTCTGGACAGATGACTGGACGGGTACTGGGGCACTGGCGAAGCGTTTCCCTAGGCTTGCAACACTGGCAGTTGACAGAGGAGCCCCATTGGCAAATGTGTGGAGTGGAGCATGGTGCCCAGCTTTTGTGGGCACTCTGTCAGAGCAAAAATATGGTAAGATGCAGGTGCTCTTGCAAGATCTCCAAGGTTGGCAACCCGAAGATGGAATGGACAAATTTAGGTGGGAGGAGGGAGATTTCTCAGTGCGAGATACGTATAGAAGGCTCGGTGGCCCGACCACGATTGGGAACGACTTAGTTAGAGATTGCAGGCAACTCTGGGAGGCCTCCTACCCATTAAAGGTCAGAATCTTCGTTTGGCTCCTCAGCAGAGGATGGATGGTGACCAAAACATGGAGAGCCCACTGGATACCAGGTGCGGACAGGTCATGCCTACTTTATAGCCAAGCGGAGGAGGACATTGACCATCTTTTCTTCGCCTGCTCATTGGTGATGCGAACATGGGAGCACATGGGGGATAGGTGGTGGGCACTTGGTTCCCATGCAATGTTTTGGCAATCATTCAGATGTGGTGGGGTCAACGGAAGCGTCAGGTGATCCGGTCGAGGAGAGAATGGGCCAGGACATTGGCGGTTCTTTGGGCGCTTTGGCTGGGGAGGAATGCAGTGGTTTTAAGGGAGCAGCACTCATTTGTAGATAATTTTGCTGGGGCTGCGAAGGTTTTTGTGTTGAGTTGGAGTGTCGCTCAATGATGTAAATTTTAGCATTTTCTATTTATGAATTTCTAGGTGGAATCTAAAGAATCACCACCCTTTTTCCTTTCAAAAAAAAAAAAAAAGAGCATTTAGGGCCAACATAAGAGTTGTAATGCGATCTTCCTCATGATAGGTTGTAGTGCAATAGAAAAAACCCTAATCATCACGAACAATTTAGGTAAAGACAATAACAAGATTGACTTTAAGGTCCACTAAAGGTGACTACCCTTGATCATAGCAAGGATATCCCAGTCTGGACTCCCAATCCTACTGGCAATTTCACAGTGACCTCTGCCTATCAACACTTCTTCAAGAACTCTCCCATTAATCATGTTGCTAAGGAGCTGTGAAGTCTCAAGTTGTTGTTGAGATTGTCTATCCTATCCTGGAGGATTCTTCACTCTAAACTTCCTATTGATGAAAATATCCTCAAACTTGGATTCTCACGTCCTTCCAAATGCCCCTATTGTCTTCACCTTCCTCAAATTGAGATTATTCCTCACCTATTCTCTACCAGCCAGCTTGTTCATACCATCTCCAATTTGACATTTTCAAAGAATGTTATCTGTCCTATTTGCCCCAATCTCTTCTTTCGAATAATGAACAACCCTGCTAAGCATTGAAAGGGTCGCATCTACAAGGACCTCATTTACTTCATTTGGTTCAATGTCTGGACTATCAGGAACAAGTTTAGGAATGACCAGCTTACTTTTAGTCAAATCAACTCCATTATGGCTCATGGATTGAATAGTTTTGAGATTGGGATTTGGCTTCGGAAAATGCGACCTTCTACCTTTGCGGTGAATTGGATTCGCCCTCCTAATGCTTTCAAAATTAACTCCATTGTTCGTCGTTACAGCTCTTCTTTGTTTTTGGGTTGGGTTCTTCGTGATCAATATGGTGATTTCATTAAAGGTGCTAATTGCAGGATCCCCTCTATGATTAAGGAGAAGGCGCTCATAAAGTCCTTTATTCATTTACTTGCTACTGTGGATGGGATTGCATCTCTCCATTTGGAATTTGATTCCACGCTACTTCACTACCAGTGGGACGGGAAACTCCCTCTTCCTTGGACACTCAAGCAAGATTTGAGCTTACGGCTAGCAAGAATCGGATTAGCTCCTTGAAATACATCTCGCATACTGGCAATGTACTTGCTACTTACTTTGCAGAGTTGGCTACTGGAGATTGGAATGTTATCTCTGACCCTATGCAGCTGGCCTTCAGAGCTAAGGGTATCACCAGGATCAATTGACTCCAATTCCCATATGATGTCATCTCCTCCTTTTGACGCCTCTACAGCTTAGTTGTTCTGTTCTCTTAACTCTGTTTTGTATTATGCCACGAGTCGTGATCCTCTTTATTTTGTATTAGATAGGTTTTGATTTGATCTCGCTGCCTCTTTCCTTACCCTTGGAAAGTGGGGGATAAATAAGACCTACTCTTATTTTTTAAAAAACAAAAAGGTCCACTAAAGATTTGGCCCACACTGCCAACCGTGGCATTGTAGACAAAGTAACCAACTCTTAAGCTCAAAACTAGCCACAACTTAAGGAAAAACTAACAAGCCTGAAACTAAAGCTCGCCATTTCACAACTTACAGATGACAAAAAGGTGGACATTATACACGCAAATAGATTTCAAAGCCCTTCCTCCCAGGTTTCTTTTCCTCCCTCTTAGCATGCATTGTTCCTCATATAAATGTTTGACTGCTGTTATTATGTGAGACGACATTACAATTATGGTGCTAACGTAACGATCTAAAATCTACATTGTTGGCGCAATACTTATTAATTTGGAGATCAATCAACGTTCTCCCATTAAGCAAAAGGGTGGAAAGATGAGATCGGAACTCAAAGTTTGTCAGCATTGTTGCCAACAAGGAATGGAGAAGCAAATTAAGAACTACACGATACAGTAGTCTCGCATTATATATATATATATATATATATTATTCAACCAGTAGTTGTAGGGCTCGAGGCCATACCATACAAACAAAAAGGACCAGTGGGACTGTTCCTATACCTTGTGCTCATCAATATATATATATATATATTGACAAGTAGGACCGGCGGTACTGGCTGCAAGCTGAGCTGAGCTGTGACAACGATGAATCAAAGTTATTATTTGTGCTCCGTCACAGAAAAGTGACTCCTCATTGTATCTCGCCCATAATAGAAATTACGCATTCCATATATTTCTGGCAGTAACAATTTGGAGCGGGTTTATATGTATATATATTAGGAAAAAAAGAAAAGCACCGGTTGTATGAAAATAAGCTTGGTAGTTTTTTTTCTAATTTAAGAATAAATTTTTATTAAAAGGAAAGTATCCGATACATGAAAACACGTTCAAGAGGGGAAAAGAAAGATGGAGAAGCTTAACACCCTCATACAAGGAAAGGTTACATTTTATAAAAATAAGCGAAAGTCAAAGCACAAATACAAAAAATAAAGGAAAAAAAGAAAAAGAAAGCATCCCGTAAATCAGGAACCAGTCAATCTCTCAGATAAGAGCAACTCGACGCTCATAGAACGGCAACGAGTGATTAAAAAAATCAACTCCTGACTCACATCAGGAATCTCAGCTATGATATCCCAGAGTCACACATGATCCTTATTTAAAAAAGAACTATACTAAAAATAGAAAAAGAAGATCAAACCACTTCATCAAAATTAAATTGCCCACAACAACAAAACGACCAACGCTCGCTCCTACAATAGCCAACATCGGCCACGCCAAGCTCCCTGTTACACGCAGTACACCATGCCACAGCCACCAATGACCACGTACCACGGCATGCCGCACCGCTACCTGCCATAGCCCAACGCATCTCAGCACGTCGAACCGCCGCAACCATGACTCGCCCTAGCTGGCCAATCCGAACACTGAAGTGCTCCATGCAGGTCCACCGCTCACCGTGCCACAGCAACGTAGCAAGTTGGACCGCCGCACGCATCCCTCCACGCTACGGCTACGCAACTGATGCATTTGACCACCACGAGCGATAGGAGTCTACGCATGTCAAGGTGAAGGTCAGCTCGATGAAGGGGAGAGGTCTGACAGGAGGGAAAGGATCATTCGAAGCCAGGGGGACCCGACCGGCCACGTAAGGCCATTCGAAGCCCAAGCTTCTCAAAGTGTTCCCGCTCGCAGAGGGGTGAGAGGATTTCGGGTTAGCATTGTGTGAGACAAGAGGTACTAACATTATTAGGAAAGAACCACTTGGTCGTTTCCTGATCCACGCTACGATTAGGTCCAGAAGTCCACACCATACTGGTAGCGTTCCAACTTGGTAGAATATTACCCACTCAATTGTAATAGTTAACCCTTTAGATCATGTGAAGGTGGTACAAGATAAGCTTTGTTCGTTAAAAACAGAGTCGAGTTAAAGAAACATATCTCGGAATTTAACAAAAATCGAGATTTTTAATTTGCTCCATATTAATTGACGATTAATTCAGAGGCTCATGCATGCACCTTGCGGCAGCTATCTTCATTATAAAATTAAGATGCAAGTCCTTTGAATATCTTGTACGAATTAGGAGGTATTAATTTATTAGCGTAAACTGTTGAGTTACCTAATCCGGCAGGCACACCATTAATTAACTTGCATGTATAATTTCATGCATAAAGCCTCTTTACCCAATCCAACCACAGACATATAAACGCACGTGCGTTCTGATTTGTGGCCTTTTTTACTTCTATTCCTGCACTACTTAATTTCCCCCTTACAACTAATTCCATTGATCTATGAATGAATGCGGACCATTAACTTGTTTGGAGATTGACTAGGCTCTCAGTTTAATTAACAGTTAATTAGGCCCTCATCATCCACTAAATAGTCGAACGAAGAAAAGAACGATATTTCAATGGAAGCTTATCTGCGCGCGGATGATTGCAATTAATTAATATATTTTAGTATGTCTGTGCGAAATAGTATATTACTTACCGCACGTAAAAGTTACGCTCGTAGATATTCGTAGGAACCGTATACAGTGACGCTCTCATTCGAATTTGTTCATTGGTTTCGCAAATATATGGGGTTTGTAACTCTGATATGCACTAATCTGTTAAGATAGGGGCTTAGATGGTGAACTTTCTAATGCGTTGAAAATCTAAATCAATTTTAAAATAAATAAATAGCAACTTACTTCTCTATTTATAAATTATAAGTCTCATATTTACAACTTTTTGAACTCATTTATCATATGTATAATTATCAGCTAATTTTGTATTATATCATGAAATTGAATACCTTTTTTTCCTCTTAAACTTTCCTAAATGTTAAATCCAACAGGTAGCACCATTTGGCATCTCTAAAAGGAGAGAAATAGGAGTCTTCGTGTGCAAGAAAAGCAAGAGGTTGAGAGGATGATTCAGCTTGTAATTTTTAAATTAACTACCCTATCCATCTGCAATGTTGTGAATTTAGTATATGTGATTATTCTGTTGCTGTTGTGATCACTGTACTTTGACCTTAGCCAGTTACTTACTGAGTAAATTACATTTCCTTTTTTATCAAGAGTTACTCTTATTTATCCCCATACTCCCTAGAGGCATTGAAAATGGTAGGAGATTAGATCAAGAACTACCAAGTATAGGACAAAGTAAAAGAGTCACAACTCGTGACTTGGTACAGAAAAGTTAGAACGAAACAAAAACAAAATGAACCGACACATCAAGGACCACTAGCTCCAATCAACTCAAAAGAGAATGAAAACAGTAGACAAACCAAAAAGGATCCAAAAGGTAAGAAACATCGCATGATATGAGGAAATTGTATTCTGTCGAGGTTAATGACGCCTCGGATGCGCGAAGGTAGTTGACTGTTAGCAATGAAAATCCTCCATCTCCTAGTACCCAGCTCTGTGATCCTTAACGTGAGCAAATTGACTGTGGGATGGATGTACTGTAGAGAGGCTATGTGGCTCGTGAACAAATGCAGTTGATTGAAATACGTTTTGGCTTGCCAGGCAAGAGGTACTTTTCCATTCCACCAATAATATAACAGGGTGGAATCAACCTCCACAAAAAGTGGTTTGTGTAGACCAGTCCATTCTCTAAAATAGTGCAGAAGGCATCATAGAAGACTGATATCTTTGTGTATTTTAGTATTTTTAGTAGTAGCCCCCAAGATAAAGTTTCCTTCCCGATCACGAATAGCCCATCCCAAAGAAGTGTCATTGCAATGCTGTTGGACCGCCATATTAAGCTTAAACTCATTTTCCAGATGGACCCAAGAGAAAACGAAGTGTAGAAGACATTGGGTATGGAGCCAATTGACCATGTCAAAATTATTCCAATTATAATTCAAAAAGTGGTGGAGTGCATAGAAGTTGAAGTTCTCATTCTTAATTTTGTTTCTAATCCACCAAACACTGTACCAAATAAAGCAAATTAGTCCTTTAGTCCTTTTCGTTCTGAAAGAGGTGTTGGCTTAATTGATAATGTAAAAGAAATTTTCGAGGGTTATGGGGCAGAGTAAATTCTTTTGAAAAGCCCAAGTAGCGATTTGATCGACGAGATTTCTTTGAGAGAAAAGATGAGTCAAGGATTCAAAATGCAGGGAATTCGGGCAGCAATAGCATTTAGAGACAAAAGCAATGCCCAAATTCATAATTCTGTCATCAGTGGGAAGCCTATGATGGATTATCCTCCAAACACACAGGGAGACACGAAGAAGGAGTTTAAGCTTCCATAAAGCCTTTAAGGGAGGATGCTCTCTTAAAGTTACGAAGTTATGTGCATAGGTAGAAGCAACAGTGAAAGTCCCAGTAGGATTCGGGGTCCATCGTTACCATCATGGATAGTTGTTTGGAGAATTTTATCTCGAATATGTTGAGGAATGAAGTTCATTGATTGGCAACGTCTGTTATCAGCAACCCCATCTTTGACAAAGATTGGAGGAGGGAAAGAGTCTTGAGACAAGAAATCTTTCAAAGGGGAATCTCCCACCCAAAGATCAACCCAAAAATCTATTTTCCCTTCGTGTACCTCCCAGCGTATGAAAGGTTTCTTTTCTTGATAGGTAATCCTGAGAACCTTAAGCCCGGAGGGCAAGGATATGACAGAATTTCATTCTGACCAAAGAGGTCTCCCATAAGTGTGGAGTAGGGGGAATTTCCAAAAGGATGTCTCAAATCCTTTTCATTCTGAAAGCTTTGATAACCAAGAAGAGATCCCTAATTCCTAACCCTCCATTATGTAGGGGCCTAACAATGCTTTTTCAAGAGATCCAATGATGATGACGGTCCTCAGTGGAAGAATTCCAAAAGAAATTAGCAAAAGTGGACTCAAGATTACAGTTGATAGCTTTGAAACCTTAATAATCGAGAGAATGTGAATGGTAATAGAAGACAACACATGTTTAATGAGCAGGAGTTGAGCTGAAGGGGAAAGCAAATTAACCTTCCACCTTGAAAGCTTAGATTGAATCTTATCAATAATGCCATTGAAATAGGAAGTCTTAGCACGACCTTTGAAAATGGGACACCCCAGATAGGTAAACAGAAATGGTCCAATTTGAAAGCCCGTGATCAAAAGAATACTAGAGAGCCTCCATAGCAAGAAATTTTTAACCACATGGCAATAGCTCTTCAAGAGGTTGACTTTTTGCCGGATGAAGATTCAAAAGAGTGAATGTAATGGGTAGTGTTGGTTATAGATCTTAGGCTTCCATTGGTAAAAATGATGATATCATCAGCATAAAAAAGAGCAAGAGGTGAGGAAATGCCACATTTAAGAAAGAAGGGGGAAATCTTGCCCTCAAAGGCCTTCTCCTTCAATCCACCAATAAATGGCTCCATAAAAATATCAAACAGGAAAGGAAAGAGGGGATCACCCTGTCCAAGGCCACATGTGACCTTGAAAAGGTATGAGGAACTCCCATCTATCAAAATAGCAGAGCCTTCATTTTGGACAAAGCCTTGGATTAAATCAACAAACTGCATGGAGAAACCAAATTTCAACAAAATAAGGTAGAGAATATCCCAATCAACTCTATCATAAGACTTTTGGAGATCAAGTTGTAGAATGACATTAGATCCAAGGCTTTACGATCTAAATGTTGTGAGAGTTTAAAAGTAGTGGCAATGTGATAAAAAATGGATCTGCCTTATATAAAGCCAGCCTGTTCCAGAGAAATGATCTTAGGAAGCACCAAAGTAAGTCATTTAGCAAGGAGAGTAGATGTAATTTTATAGATGACATTACATAAGCTAATAAGTCTGAAATCAGAGAGATCAGAAGCATTTGGTTTCAGATGAAGGTGGTGTTGAAAGCTCTGGGGCATATGAGTGGTAAAGAAATAGATGATGGCACTAACCACTTCATTTTTAACGATATCCCAACACATCGAAAAAAATTCCATGTTAAAGCCATCAGGTCTGGGTGTTTTGTTGGAAAGCATATAATATCAAAATTTTCAGTCTCACCTGGAGGTTGAATAAGAGACGATGAATCTTCAGAAGGTATAATGGGGGGGATGACATTAATAAAGATGCCAACCTCACCATGACCTTCTGCAGAAAGTAGGTTGTGGAAGTAATCCGTATTTAAAGAGGAACCTTAAGACCAAGAACCCTGACCTATAGACACAGCTAAAGAATTCCTGGATCGCTTGGCAAAACGTTTTTTAATGGTAGCAAAGAAGAAGTGATTATTCCCCTTACCCTCCTGCAGCCACTTAATTTTAGCCTTTTGAGCAAGAAAATCATTAAGTTTAGCGAGGGTGTCATCAAGTTGAATGCGAACATCCTAGAGCTCTGCAGAAATGCCCTCGTCCCGTTCGGATGTAAGTCTGGATTCAAGATCATCATGGAGTTTTGATGGTAACACCATCATTTTCCATAACTTGCTTTTTTTAATTAATTGAAATCAAGAGATAAATGCTCTTGAATGATCGCCTGAGAATCATAATTCAACTCAGATCTGTTTTGAGAAGGTAAAAGAATTGGGTTAATTTTACAGTTTAACATCACATCATGAATGCAGAGTAACCATGGGGTCACCCAGAGGTTAATTGAAGGTTAAAGGAGCACAAAAGTCTAAAAAGTGGGTCAACATTGACAGCAACGAGGTTTTACGCATTTCTAGGGCGAAAACAACACCAAAAACCTTAATTATCAATCCACTTAAATTGAAGAGGTTCTAGTCAAAATAAAATTAATGTAAATCTCCTAAAATTCATAGAAAAATATTCTAAGAGGTTTAGTACCCTTGGTTTGACTATCTGAATCTATTTTGACCTAAAATAGAGTTTCAAACGAAAATTTACCTTAATTTGGGTTTCTATGCAAATTGCCCCATCAAATGTGGTCAAAACTCAAATCCAAGTTCATCATTAAATACCTTGGGTCAAAATTAGGTTGGCATCAAAATTTGGGCCCAATCAAAGTTCATCTTGACCTAATTTGCATTTCAGCCCTTAAAAACTTTATTTCTTACATTTAGACCCTAGGTTTCAATTTTATTATGATTGGATCCCTAACTTTCTCATCATTTTCTTCAAATGGGCCCCTACCGTCATTGGTGTGAATAGACCTCCACCACCTAGATTCGAGTGAAGATTTCTCGTTCGATCTTCGCTTAAATCTCTCTAAACTTGGAGAGAATGATCCTAAAATGACTCCCTACAGATTGGGCTAGATTTCAAAGCCAACCGTCAACGAACCCAAATTTATCAAGCACAAGAACCAACTCAGAGCTCGCTTGAATTGGCTCTTGGAGGGGTGTTAGAACACGGGTAGGGTTATTTAATATGGTGATATTAGCATCATAAAGTATACAGTGGAAGTGATTACCTACAGGCGAATCTACACTGTTTATCAAAATCTATTCACCTAGACTAAATCAAATTTTAACTTGTCAGTTTTAGGCCCAATGTCGAACTCAGGGAGGCAAGTTTGGGGTTAATCTGTTTCTACGCGATTCCTATGACTCACATCAATTTTATTCACTTATTATATTTTTGGGTCTTTCTTGGTTTTATAATTTGTTTGGATAGTCTTGTCCTTGAGTCATACCCTCAAAAATTTGTTCTTGGCTACCGTCAAAAGTTGGTCCTTGGTGATTCGCCAAAAATCAAGTTCAAAATGGATCTTGCTACATGCAAGATCGCATACCTGCAAAGACAAGAGTTATCTTTTCTATTTTAGGTTTTTTTGGTCTTTTCTTTATCAACAAAATAAAAGACAAGGAAAAGAAATGCAAAAAGAAAATACGAAATGGAAAGGAATGGAAATGCTTAGCTTATATATATATATATATATATATATATATATATATATATATATATATATATATATATATATATATATATATATATATATATATATATATATATATATATATATATATATATATATATATATATATATATAGGCATAAGTATATATAACTAGATGATAGGATAATGAATATTGAATCTAGGATTCAATAGAAATGTAGGACAATGCTAGGTTAACCGTCATCTAGAAAGATGGGATTAACCTATTTACGTGCCACATGCGGGTGTGGAGCAGACATGTGGAAGTGTGGGTGGAAGGCTTGATATGTGCAAATATCAGGAAATATATGCAACTGGTGTGAATATTCCTGCTATATGATGCGTGGTGAATGGATACATGCACGGTATTGTGAGTGAGGGATATGTGTAAGTGTGTGAAGGAGGAAGTGAAATATATGTGTGTATGTATATATGTATATATATGGTAGCTATATAAGTATATGTACATAAGTATATGTATCTCTATATATCTGTATAAGTGTATATATATATGTATATATATATATGTACTTATCTATGTATATATGCGTGTGTCTGTGAATATGGATGTGTGTGAGTGAGTGTCTGGATGTGTGTGTATGTCTGTGTTTGTGAGAGAGAGGGTGTGTGTGTGTGTGCTTGGAGTGCACCGCACGCAGGAGCAGGTGTGCAAGGGCAAGGTGCAGCGCCGCGCGCTAAGGTGCAGGGCAAGGGTCGTAGCGTGGTAAGGCACGTGGAGAGGCAACGTGCAGGCGTGCAAGGGCTCTACAATCGGCTGGTGCGGGTCGTGGGGAGGAGAGAGATGACACGCGCCATCGGATAAGTGAGGAATGGCCAGTCATGGCACTAGTTGCGTGAGGTTGCGGCTACAGTGCCAAGGGAAAAATGTGATTGGCTGTTCCGCAACGTCACCTGCTAAGCAGCGCGCGGGAAGAAGAGGCAGCGTGCGAAGAAGGTCCTAGACCGACAGGGAAACACGTGCAGGCACGTAGGGGAGGATGGCTGAGGCGCACGAAGGCACATGGCGGCAGGGCTAGAACGAACGGAGGTGGTGCGCGAGCTTTAGAGCTTCAAGCTCTGTTGCTCTAATGGCGATGTGTAGAGACAACAAAAATGAAAATAAAATAGAAATCAAAATAACAAAACAAATAAAAAGAGAATACACCATGCCACCTGCTCGCGATGGATTTGGGCGGTGGTGTTCCCTCACCCTGGAGGTTTCAACCACGAGAGAGAATCCTCTTCTCTCAGTGTTCCTCTCAACTCGTGAGAGGATACTGAGAATGAGGAGGGGAAGAGAGGGAGAGAGAGCCTAGCGAAGAGTGGTCGGTTGTGTGTTGTGAGGGTGTGTAAGCATTGATGGTGGGATGGGAGGGAATCGCTGAGGGTGAGGTGAGGGGATGGGCCGACGACTTGTGTGGAGTGAGGTGAAGGAGTTTATATAGATGAGGGGGGATAGAAGATGACAAGGGAGGTCGTTGAGGTGTGGGACTTGTGTGTGGGGTTTTTGCATGTATGCTCTTGAAGTGTCATCAAATTATTATAGGTGAAGTATGTGGTGTTGTGTTAGGTAAAAATGTGGTGGAAATGAAATGGGAATGAGGTAAACATGGAGGCTCAATCTCTCTCTCTATCTTCCTCTCCGTAAAATATATAAATGCAAATATTTACCAGATGCATGTAAACCTATCTAATTTAATTGCCTAATGTTAGAAACTAGCATAAGATGGCCAAATTAGAGATGTGAATTGCTGCGCAATCAAGAAGCAGGAGAGGTCCTATTTAAATCCCTCGGGTCCCGGGCATCCTCCTAAGCCCAGTTCTAGGCCAATTACCCTATTTTCTTCCCTCCTACTGCAACCTACTTCCCCTATCATCTTACGGCCAGCCAACGGCCAAATTGTCCAGGCCACGACCTTCCTCTCCTTCTTTCACCTCTCATCGATCAACACGAAGGCTCTTTACCCCTCTCCTCGTCGTCCTCTCACTCGTCAAAGGATTCGCCTTCCTTGCGATCGGCAAGACACACCGACGTGAGACCCTCTCCTTTTCATCCAATAGATCAAACCTCTCACACTCTCTCTCTTCCCCTAGATTCAATTCGACCTCTTCCCTTCTCAATTTAACGATTGTTCACCTCCTTTCCCCTCTATCATCCCTAGTGATGGCGATGCCTCTGGCGAAGCTGCGCACTCGCTACATGCCACCAAACTCACAAACACCGCCACCACAACCTTCCTCTCATCCCAAGGATCAAAAGCCCCAACTTTATTGGAGCTTTCGACCCCTAGAGACCTCCACCAAACAACCTATCAACACTTCACCTCTACTTACTTTGACCACACTCCACAGCCCTCCGGTCACCAAACCATCACCACCATCACATACCTTAGACTTAGGCGAAGGTGCTGAACCATCTAATTGGGGCAAATAGCCCGTATCTTGATTTTCAGATGCTTGTCGGACGTCTCTTCTCTGCCGTTAATCACAACCGTCATCCGCCAAGCTTCGTCGATCTTCGACCTCGCCATCACCTCGCAGCATCACTAAACTGCCTTAGGAACTCGTCTGGGGTTTCAATTGAATGAAGCCTCAACAGTAGGGACACGAATCAGATGCTCCAATTCTCCGCTGCTTCACGTGAAGACAAAGGCATTTTGGTGCCACATCGTATGTAGCAGATTCACAAAGACGCATAAATTGAATTGATGCTAGTGCCTTGTCGTCTCTACACCAAGGGGTAAGGTCCCTCTTACCTCAACCTTTCCACTCCTCACCCGCGACCCACACCCGCGGGTCAGGATACTATGCTTTGACCCGATTACCCAACACTATTCTTACCCATTAACCCATTTAAGAAAAGGAAGAGAATCTGAGGAGGGAGGGGGTGGTTTTGCATCGGGTTTCATGCCTTGTTGCCTTAAGATGCATGCTAATACGTCCACACTTAGACATTTCTTTGGCTTTGGGCTTTGCTTAAAGTTGCTGATTCTATGAGGCTATTTCCTTGAGCTATGCTTTGAGCACTTAAGGCGTCTAGCTCTCTGTGTTGATGTCGGATTGTGGGTACTGTTGACTTATTGATCTGACATGGATATTTGAATAAGTGGTTGAGGAACCATTGTAGCAATATTTGAATTGGTTTGAGAATTGACATTATCTTTGGGATATGTGCTTAATGATTGAAATGACCCTTCCTAAGGGTCATTCGAAAATTTTCCAGAATTGTGGGGGTGTTACTGTCATTGTAAACCCCTTGGGTTTTTAATTTGTGGGCTCTGCGGGAATAAAAGTCTTTCGCAGGGTCATCTTTGCAAAAAATCCCATACCATGCCCCTACACCGCCATGCCCACCATGCCCATACACCTCCACCATACCCATGCCCATCCCTCACCCATTCATTAAACCCCCCCTCCTCCATTTCTCTCCACCACCATAACCGAGTGAGGGAGGAGAGGAACAATGGAGAGCAAAAGGAGCTCGAGAGGGAGGAGAGCATGGGCGAGGGAGAGAGAAAGAGAGTGGGCAAAGAGGGCGGCAGGAGCTCCATAGCACGTTGGCAGAAGCTACTGTTGTGGGGTGCAGTAGCACACAGAGGAAAGAAGATCGCGAAGGGTTCTGCGAAGCCATTTTTTCGCAGAATCAGATGTTTGTAGAGTTCGACAAACGTCTAGTAAGATGTCCAAAGGTAATACCAAATGTATAATGGCACGTAGTTTTCAATTATTTTTTCCCTGTAGAGTTCTAATCGTGCATGCACATATCAGAGGTTGAGAGGTGCACTGGTGCAAGGATCAAGGTGGTTTCAGATGTCCGAGAGTGTTGCCAGATGTCTGAAGACCCCCTCAAACATCTGCAAGGAGTTCCAGACATCTGAAAAAGATGCAGAGAGCAAGGTGAGCCACTGCGTTTGTTTAAGACATCTGGGACTCTTCCCAGACGTATGATTTTAGTCAGAGTTGTGTTTTTGGGCCTATTCAGGGCTCAAACGGAGTCGACTTTCCGCAAACGAATTATCGTTGGTTTCCGTTTGAAATTCTCTACGTTGTGGTATAGTGTCTACATTGTTTTGAGCTCCTTGTGACATGTGGGTCAATGTGATAGGTCGTCCATTCGTGGTGTGCACGAGACCTGCGAAGGCTACAAGATCCGTCATTTGTGCCCCCACATCTCCCGATTATCTCGGTAGAGTGGTTTTCACCTTAATCCCAGAGTTAATAATTAAATTGCATGCGTAGAATTATTTGAACCCTAGGTTGTGAGATGAACCATAAGATTGAAAAGAGACAAATGCATGCTACTTTAGAATATATTCGATTGAACCCTAGGTTGTGAAATGAACACTAGAGCTAGATGAAATGCATGTGTAGTTAATGAATGATTGAGTTACCATGATGCTTCCTGAAAAGAAATAAATCATGAGCTGCCTGTCCTAACTGTAATGAACCATGTGATGATTGGAAATACATACCTATATTGAGTAATCAATGGTGAAATTGAGTTTCCTATTCTACATGTAACGAACCAGATATGGAAATAAGAAAGTCCATGTACGAACACTACGGGGAATTTAGAAGGAAACCAAGAACACTGTAGCACGGAAAACCTAGTGGTTTTGGAACATGTTGCCTATGGGCGACTATTCGGACTTGGTTAAGGGAACTGCGCTGGCCCTCGTATACTGAGGAGAGCAACTGTCCCTTTAGTGTGGAAAGTGAGCTGGCTCTTGTGTACGCGATACCGAGGAGAGCGACTGTCTTGCGTATGCGATACTAAGGGAGCCACTGTCCCTTTAGTGTAGAGGGGAGCTAGCCTCCCCTTGAGTTGAGACCCAAGGTTAGGACTAGTTACTCTACATTGACTCCTGTTTGGCCCTCGCGTACGTGGTACCGAAGTGAGCTACTTAGTGTAGGGAGGAAGTTAGTCGCCCCATGGAGCCTGTGGTTAGTATTAGCCACCCCACACTGACTCTTGTTAGGCCCACTGGGCGAATCAGGATAGTCGGACGAGGGTACGCGAACTGTGGAAGGGCAAGACCCTTGTTCTGAGAGGGCAAGGCCCTGTACTATTCTGTGCTGTACTTTTGGGCGTAATCGCTAGTGGAAATAACTGATCGCGTGCTAGTGTGGGCTAGCTACCCATACGCTTATCGCGCATGCCATAGTCACTGCTACATCGCGACCATGACCTTAGGGTGGTAGACCTAGTGTAGGACTACCACGGGGGACTCTCTTGGCCAGGAGAGTGCTATGTGTACATCCCGCATCGTGGGAAAACTACAAGTGAGATCTTAATTGAGATCGTTCCCTTAGGGAACAAGAAGATTTAGCAATGTTATGGATTCTGATTATAGTACTCGACTCGGAAATGCATAAATGAGATAAACGGAAACGAATGATAAATAACCAGTAATGTATGATTAGCTAGTTGCTTGCTTAATTATGTTTGGTCGCATGTAAATGAATTAACCTCTACTTTACTTAGCATTAGCTGACCACAAATTTCTATAACCATGTTCAGGCAAGGGATTTGAGCAGCCAGCTCCACCGGCTGCAGAGGGTGCTGGGCCTAGTCGAGGCCAGCTGTAGTATTCTCTCCTGTTCCGCTGTAGAGTTTTTTTCATAGTGAGTATCTGTAGCATGTAGTGACTGTTCTATTACATTTCTACTAGTTTCTGTTGTGATGGTTATGTTTTGTACTAGTACTTTCCGCTGGTGACCTATAATATCTTGAGATATGCTATTCTATTTTCTTCACTGTCTACCATATACTTTCAGCTTAGTTACATTGCACGTGTGGTTGTGGAATAGTATGCATTTGGTTGTTTCTCGTTAGATGACTGGGTCTTGGGGTTAGTCGAGGCGAGCCGTTCTCAAGTTCTGTAGGCAGCCGGGAAGGGGTCATAACAAGAATGGTATCAGAGCAAGGTCGTCCTGAGAAATGAACTAAATGGTTTGTAAGTAACCACTCATGTGCATGTAGCTAGGACAACCATCACAATGTATTATCTTGATCTTTGCTTCCAAGTCTCGTTTCTTTTGTAACCTAGTATGGTTGATAGTCCTTGTCCTTTCTCTTCTATCTTCTTGTAGGAGATGCCTCATCGAGGAGCTCATATAGCAGGCCACGAACGTGGCCATGGTTATGGAGGAGGGGGTGGACATGTCGGACTCGAGGCAACAGTTGATCCACCCCTCCTCTGAGGCATCCAGGCCCAAGACCTTATCCAGCTGATTCGGGAGATTGTACGGGAGGAGGTTCAGCATCCACTGCCTCTGTCGTCTCCTCATGTCTCTTTAGAGGATGTGGAGGGGGAGCCTCCCATAAGGCATGAGAGTCACCACAGTGTTAGGAGAGCTGGAGGAGGACAAAAGAGGCCCTACCAACTTGGCCACTCCTAGGGCCACCGGGGGAGGTGACACTTTCGCCTAGTTACCAGCAGGGGCAGATAGAGGGAGGAAGTTGTTTCCCTCTCTACTACCAGTGTGGCCAGCCGAGCCACATAAGGGGGGATTGCCCATCTAGGGCCAGAGCACAGTAGATACTCTTAGCACCGAGTACTGGAGGCTGATCTGGTGGCCATGGTTACCTAACCTAAGGGGGAGGACAACAGTCACATAGAGGGTATCGGCCAGCTGCCACTCACATAGTCCAAAGCACGGTTGTCTCTTTAGCACCTAGGGCTGAGGGGCGTGTCAAAGCCCTGACTCACAGAGACGCCAGAGTGTTGGGTTCTGCAATGGCAAGTATGGTTACAATTTCCGGCAAATTAGCTTACGTGTTATTTGATTTTGGTACCAGGCAATCTTTGTCTCGAGTTTTGTCATTAGTTGGGGCTGAGCAATATACTGATTGAGGATCTGTTCCTGATTAAAGGCTAGGTGGACAGTTATTTGTCACCAAGGAGGTTTTCATTGATTGTGAGGTCACTATAGGGGGACACAGTCTCCCGATTGACCTGATTGTGATTCCGATGGACTATTTTTGGCATGATCCTAGGGATGAATTGGCTGGCTGCTTATCATGCCGTAGTGGATTATTTTGGGAGGAAGATTGTCTTCTCCATACTGAAGTTGCCTCCCTTTGAGTTCCACGGCCAACCAGTAGGTGGAGGATTCAAGTGCATCTCCGTGCTTCGAGCAGCAAAGCTACTAAGCCAAGGGTGTGAGGACTTCCTAGCTTGTGTCATAACAGAGCTTAGCCTCGCTGTTGACTTGCGGCGTATCCCAGTGGTTTGTGAGTACCCCAACGTCCTTTCAGAAGAGTTGCCAGGACTACCACCTGAGCATGAGATCGAGTTTGAGATCTCGCTAGTACTGAGGACCAGCCCCATCTCTACTACACCATGCAGGATGGCCCCACTTGAGCTACGAGAGCTCAAGTCTCAGTTACAAGATCTATTAGATAAGGGCTTTGTGAGGCCCAATGCATCCCCGTGGGGAGCCTCTGTCCTGTTCGTGAAAAAGGACGGTACCCTTTAGCTTCGTGTCGACTACAGACAACTAAATCGAGTCACCATCAAGAACAAGTATGCATCGCTTTGTATTGATGACCTCTTTGATCAGCTGAGAATCAAGGAGACCAATATCTCCAAGATAGCTTTCCATACACGGTATGACCACTACGAGTTCTTGGTCATGCCGTTTGGGCTGACCAACGCCCCCACTGCTTTCATGAACTTGATGAACTGCATCCTTCGACCATACCTAGATTAGTTCATGGTTGTATTCATCGATGATGTACTTGTCTACTCTTGGGATCAAGTGCAGCATGGACAGCATCTCCGCATGGTCTTGGACACTTTAAGATGGCACAGGATGTACGCCAAGTACACCAAGTGTGAGTTCTGGTTGAGACAGGTTGCCTTCTTGGGCCATGTGATCTCGGGAGATGGGTTGCTGTGGATCCAACCAAGGTTGAGGCCGTGCTCAGGTGGAAGAGGCCACATACAGTGACAGAGATGCACAGTTTCCTGGGGCTGGCAGGCTACTACCGACGGTTTATCCAGGATTTCTCACAGATCGCATGTCCTATGACTTAGTTGACTCGGAAGGACGCGCCCTTTGCCTGGAAAGATGAGTGTGAGTTGTGCTTCCAGGAGCTGAAGGAGAGGCTGACTTCAGCTCTTGTACCACCATCCCGGATAGCAGTGGCGGATTCGTGGTCTACACCAACGCCTCATTGCAGGGATTGGGTGGTGTGCTCATGCAGCGGGGCCAAATTGTCGCTTACACTTCGCGCAACTAAAGTCCCATGAGCATAACTACCCCACCCATGACTTGGAGACTCATGGAGGAGGTGGGTAGTTGGCAACCCAAGGAGTCACGGGGGTACTGCGGGGTAGTGACAGTGACGAGGCGGGCACGACCAGAGCTGATAGATCATATCGTTACTAGATAGATGACTGATCTGTATCTATAAACATTGCTAGAATAGGAATTAACACGGAACCCAGGAGAGTTCTCTTTTTCTGATGAGATCCTTCGGATGAGGGGACACTTGTGCGTTCCTAGAGACGAGGAGCTATTGAAAGAGCTCCTGACTGAGGCACACAGGTCCAGACTCACCATACATCCCAGGAACATGAAGATGTACCACGACCTACGACACGATTTCTGGTGGAGGGGGATGAAGCGGGATGTTGGTAGATTTGTTCAGCAGCATATGGCATGCCAGCAGGTGAAGGCTGAGCACTAGAGGTCTGCAAGGCCGCTACAGCCACTTCCCGTGCTGGAGTGGAAGTGGGAGACTGTCACTATGGATCTGGTAGTGGGGTTACCTATGACATAGTGAGGACACGGTGCAGCCTGAGTGATAGTGGACAGATTGATGAAGATGGCATGGTTTCTACCAATCTGAGTCACTTTTGGACCAACATAGTTGGCAGAGCGCTACATCTGAGATGTGGTACACCTTCACAAAGTCCCTCGTGAGATTATTTCAGACAAAGACACTCATCTCACTTCTCAGTTTTGGGTGGAGTTTCAGTGGGCTTTGGGAACTCGTCTACGATTCAGTATAGTCTATCACCCCCAAATCGACGGACAGTCGAAGCACACCATTCAGACCCTTGAGGATCTCCTATGCGCTTGCGTATTGGACTGGAGAGGCTCCTAATTGCGGTGGATTCACACACAGAAAGGGTTCGAGTTTGGAAAACCCGTCGTCGTAGTTCGATTCGCAAGAAAATTCATCGATTAGATAAAATTTATAATCGAAACTCGAAAAGTGAATCCTGGGTCAAACACGGGGAGGCAAACATTTGGTTTTGAAAAATACGCATTTCATTTTTATTTATTTTTGTTGTTTCTGTCTTTTCTTTTTTTTTTGGTATTTTTAGCAAGCAAGAGATTAGGTCGATGAATTCTTATCTAACTAATCTACCTGCAAAACATAAGAGAGAGAGAGAAGAACAATCATCTATTTATGAATAAATGTTTGTTACTACTACGAAAGCAAAAAAACTACACTTTGAAAGCAAAAAAGATAGAAAGAGGTGAGAGAATCCCCCTCGACGATCACTCGAAGGATGACTCGCTCTGACGTCGCCTGGAGGAAGGTGGTGAGGAGCAGGATGAAAGGGGACGGAGCCAGAGGATGGAGGATGGGGCAGGACAGTGTCGTAGCAAGGATCTTCTAAAAGGGCGGTGAGAGGACGACCATGGGATGCTCCACGAAGGGGGATGAGAGGCGGAAACAAACATTTGTTTCCTACTCTAGAGGAGCATCCCGGGCTTGGGACAAGCTCTCTCTAAAGCCTTGGAGGTGGTGAGAGGAAGAAAGGAAGAGATGATTTGGAACGGAGGGGGATAGGTCCTTTTATAGTGGAGGAGAGACAAAATCATCCATGGGCAATTAGTGACAGTTGTAATCATCGCTGAAGATCTGCCTAACTGTCACTGAAGATTTAAGCGCTTCAATTCCTTTACTGGCGCGCGCATAACGTAGGCCATTAGTGACAACTACAAGCGTCACTAAAGGCCCACCCAATTGCCGCTAAAGATCCATGCCCTTCAATTCCTTTGCTGGCACCGCGCTCAATTGGCCAATTGGGGGGCTGCAGGGATTCGAACCCGTACCCCTCCGTTGAGAGCCCACGCCTCCACCATTGCGCCAAATCGTCCGGACGGTCGCACGGACGTCTTAAGGCTCGCAGTGGAGGAGAGCTCTCAACCATTAGATCAAGATCCAACGATTGAGAATTGATGGTGAAAATGATGCCTCCCAGTTGCTGCTGGCCAGTGTTGGGCAGCCTGGATGGTGCCACATGGCGCCATCTAGGCCATCTGTCTTCTTCTTTTTGTAAAGGGTGCTACAAAGCTCTGATCAAGATGATTTCTACGTTACTGGACTACGATCGTCGCTTCGGATCCATCTGTATGGTCGAATTTTTCGTCCGAAGTCCATATGGATGTTGCATTGGCCCCTGGCTGTTGATCTTCCTCGAACTTCATATGATGCTACGAGACTTCGATCTAGAAGATTTCGAAGGAGTTAAACTCCGATCGTCGTCCTGATCAGATCCGTATGGTCCGATTGTCCATTCGAGGCCCTAAAATAAATCTTCTTCTCTCTTGACCATAAAAAGGACCTAATTAACCTAAAATATATACAACTACTCTAAATGCAGAATGATGAATGCTATGCAATATTTATAACATGAAATGCAAATCTAAGCCTACGAACATGCATGATTAGGCATTTTAACCTAAATAGATGTGTCTATATCATACCCCATGCCTATTTTTTGCTAGTCCCTGGCAAAATTAAACTACATGCTATGTATAAAAATAGAATTAGGACTCGATCGCTTAGGCCTAAGTTGTTTATTAACAATAGAAAATTTCAACTAAGGTCCTAAACTACGAAGAATCAACAGTACCCAGGTATCTGCCAAAATGCAGACGCCCAAGTCCTCAGCTTATTTGAAAAGGAAAGATACATTTTTTTTGCTTTTTCTTCTTTTCTAGTTTTTTTGGACTTTTGGAGTTTGAGAGTTGTGGGATAACTTTTTACGGCTACACGACCCACGCAAGACTTGAAAAGGACTCTAAGTGCTAAGCATCTAGTGAAAAGAGTGAAAGGCTCATTAGGCGACCGTTAAAATGGACTTCGGGTTTCTATGACCCTAGGTGACCTTGCCTAGAGGTTTATCTTTTCGAACGGTAGCTTTCTCCCTATTTCTTTTATTTATGGGGTCAACACAAGGGCGAACCCAGTGTATATCTCCCTAGTTTATTCTACTTGCCCGCTTCTTCCTTAAGTGTTTTGGGAATTATTGTGCATTTTTGTGAGCTGAGCTCTGGACAATCGGCCAATGGGCTGTTACCCACGGCAACTTGTTAGCCATACTCGTGTGGTGAAGTGTGATTTTATTTGTTTATTTTTTCATTTTCCCTTCTCTATTCTTTTTTTTTCAAGTAGGTGCTTCCCTTATCTAAGATTTACCTAAAGGAAATATGAAGAAAATGGTCTTGTGGCTGGGCTCTGGACAACCGACTGATGAGCTATTACTACCGACAACTTGCCAGCCATACCACCTTAGATGGTTCATTAGCTACCCAATTTCTGAAGAAACCGTCGAAAAGTGAGTCAGTGCGAATGGTGTATAGATGATTAGACTTAAAATCCCCTCAAATCAGAGGGTGAGTTGATAAGTCGTGTACTTATCATCCCAATTTATTTACTAGATTAAAGATGAATTTGAATTGGCGAGGACTCGAGACTAAGTCCACATTCGAGTGGACACCCGGGCTAATTAAGCTCGAAGACCTAAAGAGTCTAAGTATTTAGGTCCTATCGTATCATTTTGTAAAGTTAATAACTTCCAAATGCCTAAGTTCTCTTCTTCCTAATTTCTTTCTTTTTTATCTTTTTGAATTTTCATTCTTTTTTTAAATAAACTAGAAGATATTCTATGAAGTTAACAAAATGATTTCAGGAATTAATTATCCACCCCCCATGCCTAAATGCTGCAATGTTCTAATTCTAAAAATAAAGACATGAAAAGGCGGAGTAAACAAAATATCACCTGAATAACGTGAAAATCTGGTCACCTCCGCGAGAACGTGGAATACAAACACGTGCTAAATTTTATGCCTTCAGCTAGGCATAGCATACATACAAGGAAGAAATTGAGAATTCACAAGTGCAGGTCAGAATCAAAATCCAAAGATTAATCCTTAGACCCGCCAACAGAAGATGTCCACAAGTGTGGACCAAGTTGTGGTGCAGAACCATGCCCTAGGGTCAAGTGGTTCTAAGGTTCTGGATGAAAATAACCCAGAACCAAAGATTGTTGTATTTACGGGGTCGGGTCTGCGATTTGGTGGTGTACAACCCAAGACTAAAGTGTCAGACAATGGATTGATCTGATTCATTAAAATCAGGTGTCTACTTATAGTTCAGCTCGGGAAGATAGTCAATTATTCCAAGCTTAGGTCACACGTGAAAGATATTGTAAGGGTCCTGATAGAAGGTAGGTGGTTTCAGGTCAACAGGAACCCTTATATCCAAAATTGTATTTCCCTCAGAGGTAGCTTCCCAGATTTTTATTTCCACATATCTACCCTCTGAAATCAATGTTCTCGGGACCTCCAAATCATTGTACACCCCATCTAAAGTACCAAAGTCCAACAATTGTGACTGAATCAGGATTGACTTGGGTCTGGTGATCTCAAAAATATCATCATTCAATTCTTTAGGGTGTGGTTGAAGGTTAGGGCTACCGATTGGATCATCTATTATATTAGGATCAGTATCCTCCATGTCAGCCCCAATCGGATCACAATCTTCAATAATCAGGCTATCAAATGGTTCATCTTGCTCCTCAAGCCCATTTGTCTCACTAAAATCATTCTCGTTAAGCTCAAGTGAGACTTCACTAAGAGATTCCTCACCCTCAAAATCAAAGAATTCATGATCCTCATTTATATGTCTCAAAATCATATGTCATTTCATGGTCCATGGAGACATATTTTTTATCATTCCCTGGCTCTGGGATCTTGGGTTAGAAACTTGGATCATCCTCAATGGGTTGCTCTAGCCCAACCTAGTCATCCCCGATCTCAAAACATGTATCCCCCCCCGACAGGCGCCTAAGCAGGTTCAGACATTGGCTCTCTTGAAGGAGATTCATCTTGAGAATCATCCCAAGATTGAACTAGGGCAACCACAAATTTCATCCTCAACCTCGACAATTTCCCAAGTAGAAACTCACCTAGGTCCCTATCCCTAACATTTTGGAGCAAATTCAATAGAGAACTATTAAGTTCATCAATCATTTTGATCATAGGCTCCAATGCTTCAATGCGTGGTGTTGGCTGAGCTTCTAAAAATTGGATGGTGTTTCTCAAGTTAGCCAACACCTTGTCTTGGACCTAGTTCACCTGAATCGAAAGGTTCGGTTCAGGGTTGGGCGGGTATGAGTTAAATCTAGGGGAGTCAAGATATCGAGGTTCTCGGGTCCCTCCCTGATAGTAGGTCATCTCAGGTTGTTCAAAGAATGGTGGTGACCTATATTTAGTGGAATACTGGGGAGGGTAGGTGATTGCACATGTTTCGCGAGTTTGAAATCAAGGTTACAAGTAACCCGTCGTCGTAGTTGCAAAACTCGTGGTCAAATAAAATTTATATCGAAACTCCAAGGGAGTCCTGGGTTGAACACGGGGAGGCATACGCTTGGTTTTATGAGATCCGCACTTCACTTTTATTTGTTTTTGGTTGTTTTTATCTTTTCTAATTTTTTTGGTATTTTTAGCAAGCAAGAGATTCGGTCGATGAAAACTTTATCTACTTGCAAAAATAAGAGAGAGAAACAATCATTTATTTATCAAGAACTGTTTGTTACACTACGAAAGAAGGAAAACTACACTACAAAAGTAGGAAAACTACACTACGAAAGCATAAAAAGATAGAAAGAGGTGAGAGAAATCCCCCTCGATGGTTGCTCGAAGGATGACTCGCTCTGACATCACCTAGAGGAAGGTGGTGAGGAGCGGGACGAAGGAGGACGGAGGATGGGGTAGGATGGCATCGCGGCGAGGATCTTCTTCCCAAAGGGCGGTGAGAGGATGGCCACGAGATGTTCCACGAATGGGGATGAGGGGAGGGAAAACTATTTGAATATCTACTCTAGAGGAGCATCCCAAGCTTGGGACAAGATCTCTCTAAAGCCTTGGAGGTGGTGAGAGGAAGAAAGGAAGAGATGAAGAAAAGTGGTAGGGGAAGGGGTTCTTTTATAGTGGAGGAAAGAATCAAATTCGTATACTAGACATTTAGTGACGGTTATAAGCGTCATTGAAGATCTGCCGCAAGCGTCGCTGAAGACAGCCCACGCGCCCACCCACCGCTGCATTTGCGTGTGCGTGCCTCCACGTGCATGTGCGCAGCCAGGCTGCTGTGCGCGTACGGTGGCACATGCGTGCGCATGGGTAGCCTGGGTTGTGCCACGTGGCGCGATCTAGGCTGTCCATCTTCTTTCTGTTGTAAGGGCTGCTATAGAGGTGGGATTGAGTCGATTTTCATGCCGTTGGGCTGCGATCATTGACCCGAATCTATCCACATGGTCGGATTTGTCATTTGAAGCACCAAATTACGTCACCTAGTCCCTTGGCCGTTGATCTTCCTCAGACTACCTATGGTGCTACAGGACTCTGATCAAGGCGATTTCAGAGGCGTTGGACTCCGATCATCGTCTTGATTAGATCCGTACGGTTAGATTGTCAATCCAAGACTTCAAAATAAATCTCCTCTCCTGACCACAAAAAGGATGCAATTAAATCAAAATATATACAACTACTCTAAATGCAGAATGATGCATGCTATGCAATATTTATAACATGAAATGCAAATCTAAGCCTAGGAACATGCATGAGTAGGCTTTTTAACCTAAGTAGATGTGTCTGTATCAGTAGGTGTTATAGTCAACATATCCTTCTTGATTGTAGATCGAGTTAGGTTGATCATCAAAGGGTGGAGATCTATAATCATTGTAGCTCTGAGAAGGATAGTAATCGTAGTCTTATTCTCTAGGGTTAAACCCTAGACAATGAGGTCTGGATTCATATCCCCAATCAAAGTTATCCTGGCTAGTGGATGGGTAGTCATAATTCAAGTCGGGATAGTAATCATCTTGAGGATAAGTGTTGGTAGGAGGGTAGGATGGGAAATGCGTGTAAGATGTGGAAGGATACATGATAGAATAGGAGGGAAATCAGAAGAGAGAAAGGAGCCCTACAATACAAGCAATCAATCCTGTCCTTAGGTAGGTTAGCCTAATGACCTACAGACTCCCAGGACTCGACTTGAGATTATAAATGATTTGGTCTACTTTTATCCAATCAATCCAACCAGTTAGAAGGAGGGGTTGGGGAGAAAGTTCTTCCTTTGGCTTGTGCCTCTGATTCCTAGTGTTCCCCCCAGTCATGGTCGTTTGACGCTACTCCCCTAGATAGACATCAGATGTACCAATAGAAGCAAATTGTTAATCTCGCTGAATTGGGTTTTAAAAAGTATTGTGTTGTAGAACAACCAAAATAGCGTTCAAAACAGATATAATTTTATTATTTGAAAAGATTTTCGAGGTCGAACACAGGGAGCAAATTGGTATTTAGAAATCAAGATTACAATTTAAATTGAAAGAAATTGCAAAAATAGCAGTATCAGAGGGTAAAAATATGGGAGTAAAATGGTGATGTAGATCACCAAATACTCCTACAATATCACCAAATGATTCAATATATAAATATGCAATGGAGACTAGAATCTGTCGTCTGATTCCTTAATCAGACGACTTAAAGTGTCTAAGTTCTTCTTCTCTTTCTCTTCTCTGTCTTCTCCTTCCTTCTTCTTCTTCCTTCTTTAGCTCCTACGATTGCTTTTCTATTGCCTTTCTTCTTCCTTGGATTCTCTTTCTGCCGTAGCTTTCTTCTTCTTTCTCTGTCTTTGGCCTTTCTTCTGCCTTGGCTTCTGTCTGACTTCCTTTGTCTTTGCCTTCACGATTCTTCTCTTTCTCTTCTTTTCTTCTGTGATCCTTCTCTTTTCTCTTTAGCTTTCTTTGTCTTCTGCCATTCTCTTTTCCTTCTTCTTCCTTCTTCTTTCTACCTTTGCCTTTCTTCTGAATTGGCTTCTCCTTCTTCTTCCTTCTTTAGCTCCTTCCTTTGGCTTTCTGCTTTCCTTAGCTTTCTCTGCCTTTGGCCTTCTCTTCTTCTTCCCTTCTTCCTTCAGCCCTGTTGTGCCCTCTGAATTCGACTAAGTGTCGAAGGCAAACTCCTCAGAGCAAAACCCCCCTTCCCCTTGTAGCTCTCCTCTCTCTTTCTCTCTTTTCTATTTCAGAATCGCTCTCCCAAAGCCTTAATCGGTCGGGTAATCGGACCTAACGCAGACTCGGGTCCAGGCTCACCGGCGTGTGTGGTGAGTGAGGAGTGAAGGGTAGTCGGGTTCGGCTAAGACCGCAGGGTATGTTGCGGACGAGTCCAATGAGAGGGGGGGAGGAGGACCTCACCCTCAATGTTGGAGGCGAAGAGCATCCAACACTTTTTCCCTTTATGCGACTTCGGGCGGGCATAGGTAGATGATTTAGGGAAATAGAGAGAGGGAAAGAAGGTGAGAGAGAGAGAGAGTCTAAAAACCTATTTATAAGGGATGAAAGGGGACGGAATACCACACTGGTATGTTTACCGGACGTGGGGAAGACGAAGCTCCGTAGGTGAGGCGGCGGCGAAGATGGGGCAGAGGCGACGTTGGCCGGTATTGTGCGACGCTGAGGACTGAGGTGGAGTTAACCTGACCACTGGTATTGTGGTTGGGCGACGAGAGAGCGAGGGAGAAGCCATTGGAGCTTGCGGAGTTGTTGTGGCCGAAGGGGAAAGAAGAATGTGAGGGGGAACCAGCCCAATTTCAAGCTTGAAGAGATCGGGGAGGTCTGGGCTCCTTTAAATAGGGCTCTGGAAGTCAGTTAGGGCTTGGGGGAAGAAAGCTTCCCAAGCTTGGAAGGTTGCCGGCGATGGAAATCCTTAGGATACCCATATCTCTCATGCGTTCCCATGAGAGATTGAAAAAGAATCAGGGATCAAAGATGGATTCAGATTGGAGGGAATTTCTCAGAAAATCTCCCTTCCAATTTTGGGGGAGATCCTTTAAGCAATCAGGGAGAACTCTCCATTCAAAGCTCGCCGGAGTAGGATTCCTCCGCTATAATGGGGAGGGACCTGTTTATGAAGCTAGGGGACTTTTTGTAAGGGTTTTTGAAAGTTAGGGGTAGAAATGTAATCATGCTGAACATTTTTGCAAACTAAGTCAAGGAAAACTCATCTTGGGTCCAAATTTTGGTAAAAACCTAATTTAGACCTAAGGAATCTAATGGTGAAGTTGGATTTTGTGTTTGACTACGTTTGAATGGAAAATTTATGCAAAAATCCAAATCAGGGCAAATATTTGTCTGGGACCCCATTCTATGTCAAGATGGGTTCTAATGGCCAAATTGAAGGTTCTAAACCATAGAGAATATTTTTATATGATTTTTAAAGGGTTTAAGTGAATTTTATCCTGACCAGAACCTTGTTTAATCAAGTGGATCTGTTTTAAGGTTTCAAAAAGTCACTTAATTCATAGAACTCACATAGACCCTTTTCTGTCAAATCCAACCCACTTGCTATCTTATTAAGATCATTTAACCTTTGTTTAGCCCTTGAGAAATCCCACGGTTGTACTGCATTGGTAAAATTGTAGTTTTACCCCTAGTTTCCTGTGTTTCTCTTAGAAAGGTTATGCAGTAAATTATGACTTTCAATTGGTTATGTGGGAGAATTTATTCACTTTATTAGGGTCAAAATGAGCTAGTTAAGGCTCATGATGGTATTCCCATCATACCCCCTACCTAGCTTTTGCTAGTCCCTTAGCAAAATTTTAAGGTTTTAACTTTGACTCTAGACTATGTAATCTTTTGATGCTCAAAAATTATGATGTGTGCTTTCTTCTATAGACTAGTTTAGAATGCTGATGTAGGCCTAGAGGTACTCAAGTAGCAACCAAGATCCAGACATGACCAGCTCTAGCCTCAATCTTCCGCGAAGGTTTTTAAGGCTCACAGGAACTATCCTAAGGTTCGTTGAACTTCATAGTTAAAGCACCCGTGCTTGTAACATATTTTAGTCTTGATTCAGTTTGCAGTGCATTTTTGTAAGAGAAAGATAGAGGAATTTTCTTTGTTTTGACAGGAACTATCCTAAGGTTCGTTGAACTTCATAGTTAAAGCACCCGTGCTTGTAACATATTTTAGTCTTGATTCAGTTTGCAGTGCATTTTTGTAAGAGAAAGATAGAGGAATTTTCTTTGTTTTGAGAGTTTTCTCTCTTTTATTTGTATTTCTAGCTTCGGATTAGCTTCGCAACATAGTCTGTATCAGATTCCTAGTCTCCATCATCAATCCTCGAAGGGTTCCTGGCAATCGACATTTCGAGATAATGCCACCCATGGCATCTGAACCAGCACAGGGTGCTTACATGCCCCCGGTAGGATATGTAAATATCCTAAGAGACAAGCACCGAGAAGATGATATGTTATTGCGCATCTTCAAGGGGAATTTCCCGCCTCTCCACGCCGGTAACTCGTCCAAATCAACTTGTGTTGATTGGCCGCTCCTAATCTAGGCATCTTTTTGAGAATAATTTATACGCATTTGCGTAGTTTTGATACTTAAGCGCACAGAACCAAACTGTGTGTGGATTGGGGTGCTTAGGTTACCGAGTCCTGCAAACCATAGGTCAGTTAGCGAGGCTGAATACTCCCTAAGCCTTAGACCTAATACTTAAGCTTCGCATTTTCCTCAACCTCTTGAGGACTATCCAGATCTTAGCAAATACTTGAATTTTTAAGCCTAGGATTACAGCCTAAGAGGCCTAAAATTAGCATTCCTACTCATCTCTTCTGTGTTTTATTAGCACTTTGTGCCTTTCATTTTCTTTCTCTTGATATGGTCTAGAACTAAGTTAATTCCTTAATTTCTTACTAATGACTATCTCTTTTCTTTTTCTTTTCAACTTGTGCTCCTTTTTGACATTTTTATCTCCTCCCCTTTTTCTCCTTAAAATTGATATGCCCTCAAAATTTTTCTCTCATTTTTTTTGTTCTTTTTCAAGAATTTTTTCATTTTTTTGGTATTTTTAGGATATATGATTTTTTTTGATGATATCCTTTCTTATGAGATGATTTTCATGACATTTTGCACTTTCATACCCCTCCATGCCTACGATTTGCAATGTCCCCATTGTAAATTAGGTGGGTTCGAGTTCAGCTTAGATCATTCATTAGAGTAGGTTTTGGGTGGGTGAATGGGTTGGGATGACTGTTGCAAATGATTTCAAGCTCGGGTACAGGTATCTAAGGTGGGGTCGACTGTTCTAATGGATGAGCCCTAAAGTGCAATATGAGTTCAGCACAGCATGTTAAGAAAGGTTTCGGGTTTTTCAAAAATGACGGGTTGCCTCCTGTTAAGCGCTGAGTTTTACGCCATCAAATGGGTGCAATGAGCTCAGGGAGAATGGAGGGTAAAGGATGTCTTAGCCAAATTTATATCGGTAAGTTCAATGAACAGTTTGAGTCTCTGACCGTTCACGACGAAAGGTTCTGAATCGTGGCTGAGTTGACTGATTTCGATGGCTCCATTTCCAAAGATTCTTCGGACAAGGTAAGGTCCGATCCATTTCGATCTAAGTTTTCCTAGGAACAGCTTGAGCTTGGCATCAAAGAGTAAGACTTTTTGACTAGGGTAAAAGATCTTTCTGGATATGTGCTTGCCGTGAAAGGCTTTAACCCGCTCTTTGTAGATTTGCGAGTTCTCATACGCATCGTGGTGTAATTCATCGATCTCACTCATTTGAATCTTTCTGTGGGTTCCTACCTTAGAAAGATCTAGATTGCAGTTTCGTACTACCCAATAGGCCTTGTGCTCCAATTTGACGAAGAGGTGACATACCTTCCCGTACACCAATCTGAAGGGATACATACCTAATTGGGTTTTGTGGGCGGTCCTATAAGCCCACAAAGCTTCCGAAAATCGGGATGACCAGTCTTTCCTGTCAGGTCAAACAGTAACCTGGAGGATTTTCTTGATCTCCCGATTTGATAGATTAACTTGACCATTAGTTTAGGGGTGATAAGGAGTAGAGATTCGGTGCGACATCCCTTATTCGGTCATCAGTGACCTGAACTAAGCATTAGTGAAATGGGCCCCTCCATCAGAGATTATAGCCCGTGGAATCTCGAACCGAGAAAAGATGTTCTGATGAATGAATTTGATAACTACCTTATGATCATTGGTTTTGGTTGGAATGGCTTCGATCCATTTGGATACATAGTCAACAATGAGTAGAATGTACTCGAAGCCGTCCGAAACAGGAAAGGATCCCATAAAATCAATCCCCCAGACGTAAAAGATTTCGCATACGAGAATCGGCTGTAAGGGCATCATATCACGGTGGATCATGTTGCCTAAGGTCTGATAACGAGTGCATGCCCTACAGTGATTGTATGCGTCTTTGAAAATTGTGGGCCAATAGAAGCCACATTGGAGGACTTTAACTGCGGTTTTATGGCCAGAGAAGTGTCCACCGCATGCCTGGTCATGGCAGAAGGACAAGATGCCCTAAATTTTTGCTTTTGGGACACATCATCGGATGATTTGATCAGCACCGATGCAGAATATATACATGTCAAAAGTAGTACTTGGCATTGGAAAGCAATTTGTCCTTCTTGATCTTCGGCCAAGCAGATAGGATCTAACGTGATGCCAGGTATTTTACTAGATCAGCAAACCATGGAAGCCATATACTAATAGTCAGGAGGAGCTCATCCGAAAAATGTTCTGTAATAGGTCCGGAAGGGTCGATAATGTCAGAAGGAGGGCGGGACAAGTGATCAGCTACCAAGTTCTATTTTCCCGCCTTATTGCGAATCTCGAGGTCAAATTCTTGCGACAGCAAGATCCAGCGGATTAGTCGAGGTTTCGCATCCTTCTTAGCAAGGAGATGCCTCACAGCTGTGTGATCAGAGTAAATGATAACACGGGACCCCAAAAGATACGATCTGAACTTTCCCAGGGCAAATACTATGGCTAGCAGCTCTTTCTCAGTAAATGTGTAGTTACGCTGAGCCTCGTCAAGTGTCTTGCTAGCGTAGTAGATGACCACGGGTTTGCCGTTAATTTTCTACCCAAGTACCGCTCTTACAGCGAAATTAGATGTATCACACATGATCTCAAAGGGTTGAGACCAATCAGGGGACTGTAGGATCGGGGCTTGGGTAACTCGATCACGTAGTCTTTCAAATGCTTGAGTGCATTCCTTGGAAATTTCAAAAGGAACATCCTTAGATAGTAGATTAGTCAGGGGGCACACGATCTTTGAGAAATCAGGAATGAATCGGCGGTAAAAAATGACGTGCCCTAGAAAAGATCAAATGTCCTTGATCGAGCTAAGCATAGAGAGTTTGGAAATCAGATTCACCTTGGCTCGATCAACCTGGATGCCTTTTTCTGAGATGAGATGTCCCAGGACAATTCCTTCAGTCACCATGAAATGGCTCTTTTCCCATGAAAGAACCAGATTCACATCAATGCACTGCTTGAGGATCTGGACCAAGTGCAGGAGGCAACCGTCAAATGATTCACCAAACACTAAAAAGTCATCCATGAAGATTTCTAGATAATCACCTACCATATCTAAGAATATGGCAAGCATGCACCGCTGAAAAGTAGCGAGTGCGTTGCAGAGATCGAAAGGCATCCTTCGAAACACGTACGTCCCGAAGGGGCAGGTGGTGGTCTTTTCTTAGTCCTCAGGATGGATTGCCACCTGGTTATAATCGGAGTACCTATCCAAAAAGCAGAAGAACCTATTTCCAGCTAGTTTCTCAAGGATCTGATCAATAAACGGTAGTGGGAAATGATCCTTCTTTGTAGAGGTATTTAGTCTTCTGTAATCAATGCAGACTCTCCACGAATTCGCCACACGGGTCGGTATGATTTCTCCGATTTCAGTTGTGATCACGGTGAGTCCTGCCTTCTTAGGCACAACCTGGATTTTACTCACCCACCAACTGTCGGAGATCGGATAGATGATCCCAGCATCTAACCACTTGATGATCTCCTTTTTCATGACCTCCTACAGATTAGGATTCAGACGACTCTGCATTTCACCAGAATGTTGTGTGCTGTTACGGCCCGATTCCCAGATCCCTACAGGACCCGAGATTGGGTCACCTCGACTAATCCCAAGACCAAGTCGTCTAACAAGAAATAACCAAAAGTAGGAAAATAAATCACATCCACACATGCAATATAACTAAGTAGAAGAAAAGAACGAAGTGGTAAAGAAAGTAGAACAACAGTCTCAAAACATAATACATGCCCCACAACAATAACAAAAAGTGGAAAGGGAACATAAAGTAACAAGAACAGTAAAGTATGTGTTCATTACTCACTACAACAGTAGAAAAATGAAAGAGCTGAAAGAACAACTACGGCTGGGCTCGGCTGGGCCCAGCACCCTCTGCAGCCGAAAACTTAGGCTGCTCAACTCCTGGTTCTGAACAATGTTATGAAAAGATGGGGTCAACGAATGCTGAGTAGAGTGGTGTTTATATTATCTATGTACAAGTAAAGTAAAAGCAACATGTAGGTTGATAAACGCCAGTTTATCATCATTTTTATGCTTTAAAACTAACCTAGCTCTTAGGATTTTACTCCGCAAACGGGTTTTTGGGCTGCATTTAGGCATAAATTAGGATAGGCATGCATTGCATTTTTTATTGTCGTTTTAATGTGTTTTTGTGAGTGTTAGGGATGTACAGATGCACAGATCCCTAAAACCCTAGCACTCAAGAAGGCAAATGGTGAAGGAGAAGCCCAGACTAGCTGGAACTCAGCCTAATCCAGCTCACCTCAGCTTGATCAAGCTCACCGCAACTGGAACCTAGCTTACTTGAACTAGGGTTAGCTTATCCCAGCTCCATTCAGCTAATCTCAGCTGGATGGCAGCTCAAGAGAGTTCATCTTAGCTCACCCTAGCTCAAGTCAGCTCAGATCCAGCTCAACTTAGCTGAGTCTAGCTCATCTCAGCTCCCACTAGTTCACAGGGAGCTCTAGTTAGCTCGGCTAAGTTGACAGGAGTTCACCCCAGCTCAGATCCAGCTACATCCAGCTCCACTCTGCTCCAACCAGCTGAAGAAGAATTCATCCCAGCTCAGGAAGCTCAAGTCCAGCTCACAGGGACTCAGCTTAGCTCAACTCAGTTGAGCTAAGCTACCTTAGCTGCCTCAACCAGCTTGATTCTCCCCGGGAGCACCAGACCCAGCTCACCTTAGCTCATTTTGGTAGAAGCTAGCTCACTTTAGCTTGGCTTAGCAACTAGCAAAGAATTAGCAAGCTAAGCCAGCTAGAGTAGCCCCATGCCAGCCTCTTCAGCAGCAGCCAGCTCCAGCTCCAGCTCCAGACTTCTTCTCCTCAGCTCCCTCTTCCAAACCCTAGCTCCAACACCTTCTCCTCTACTCCTCCATTAGCTAAGCTAGCTTAGCTTAGCTTAGCTTAACTATGCTCCAACTTCCTTGGCTTGTACTACCCCAAAAACCCACCTACCAACTCCACCCAACTAGCTCCACCTAAGCTCCACATAAGCTAACCTACTTGGCACCAACCTAACCTACCCACCACCTCCAAAAGACACCTAAAAGTGGCGCCAAAAAATTACCCATAACCACCCCATAGTGGCGCCACTTTTCCCTCCAAAATCCCCCCTCATCTCCACCACACAATCCCCCTTGAATCCATCTCCACCATCCACATAACTCCCCTTCTAGAAGACCCCATGTTGGCGCCAACATGGGGGTGTCTCTCCACCACCAAAAGACACCAACACCACCATAACCACCCCCTTTAGCACCCCTTGGGTTGGCGCCAACTCACCCTAGCCATAGGATCACCAACCACCCTCATCCTTCCATCCTAGCCCTCCATTTCAAGGGGCACCATAGCCCCCCTCCTATTCTATAAAAAGCCACCACCTACCACCATTTTTGGGGCATCCTCCCTTAGTATATTTTCTACCTAAACCACCTATACCTACGGCCAAGAAGAAGGAGTAGAGAAGGAGATTAAAGGGGCACATCACCAGCCCTTTTGGTGCCTTCTTCTCCCCACTCTCTTCAACTTGAGCCACGCCAAGGAGGAGGACTCTCCCACTTCAAGGAGGACGGCCAGGCAAAGGAGAAAAGCTTAGGGTGGACGTCCACCCTTGGAGAGAAACTTAGGGCACGCCCCCTTAGGGCTTGCCTTGGAGGTCATCACTTTGGCGGAGTACTGCAAGGAAGGAGTTGAAGGATTCTTTTCAAGCTTGGGAGCCACCAACCTTGGAGCAAGAAGCCCTCTTCTTCACCATCTATTTAGAGGATTTGTGTTTTCTTTTACTTCAATTATCTAGTAGTAGAAGCATTCCTCTACTAGGCATTTTTGTTAAACACTTTATCAATTATCTAGTTGCCTTCTTCGCATATCTTGTTTGCATTTCTATTAGCTTATTTTCAGCATTCTTCACTCCCTCTCCCTAATTATTCTAGGCCTCCACTTGCCTAGAGTGAGCTTAGGGAGAGGTTCTGCTTGTCACATAAAAGTAGTATTTTAATTCGAAGTGTAAACACTTTTCCCGCCATCAGTTCGCATGTTGCCTTAGTTTAAAAATAAAAAAAAATGATATATTGAAAAATACCAAAAAGAAAGTTGAGATTTATATTCCTAGCAAGAGAATCACTATTGCAAACAATTGGCCTCCTTGGACGACCCTAGATACTCCCCTATCTAGGATTATAAATTTAAGAGCGAAAGCGGATTTACGCGTTACAACGACGTATTTTAACAAATCGCGTATTTTCGCTATCATAGGTTTATTTCTCATTTTTATTTATCTCATTTATGTGTTTCGGGTTCCTCCATTTCTCAAGTATCCAGGTATTTCTTGATCTTGCATGTTCCTTGTGGGAACAATCTTAATTGCAGTCTTTATTGTAGAGTAGAAGGTGCACGTGGTGCTCTCTTGGCTGGGAGAGTCCCCCGTGGCAGTCCTACACCCAATCAACCACCCCGAGGTCACTGTCGAGACGTGGCACTGATTGCGGCACGCGTGATAAGCACATGGGTAGCTACCCCGCACTGACATGCAGTCAGTCATTTCCGCTAGCGGGTACACCTAAAGTACAACATAGAACATTCTATGGCCTTGCCCTCTCAGAACAGGGGTCTCGACCCTCAGAACCAAACAGGGGTCTCACCCCTCCACAGTCCGCGTACCCTCGTCTAACTACTCCGGTTTGCCCAAAGGGCCTAACAAAGTCGGTGTAGGGTGGCTAGCTGAACCTCGGGCCCTGTGGGGTGGCTAGCTCCCTCCCTACACTAGTAGCACGCCTCGGTACCACGTAAGCGAGGGCCAACAGGAGTCGGTGTAGAGTGGCCAATCCTAACCTCGGGTCTCAACCCAAGGGAGGCTAGCTCTGCTCTACACTAAAAAGGGACAGTTGCTCTCCTTGGTACTACATACACAAGAGCTAGCACACTTCCCATCTACATTCAAGATTCCATCTGTCCACAGGAGTTCTACTCCTAATTCCCCATAGGGTTCATACTCATATTCATCTCATTTATCCAGATCCAGATCTCATCTTTCACAATTCGTTCCTCATCCATATACAGGCAGTTCGTGTTTTCATAATTTAGTTCTCAATCATAAACATACAACTTTGGTTTCATAGTTCAATTTCTCATTTACATACAAGCAGCTCGTATTTTAACATGCATCTCAAGTAAACCAGAGTACTTCCATGTCATGGTCATACATTTCTACCTTAGGGTTCATTCCACATCCTAGAGTTTCAATCCATTTAATCTAGGCAGGCATATTCTTTATTCATATCTTAATAAATGCATTAAACGATTCTACCAGGTATCACGGGAGGAATGGTGGCCTGCTCCGTAGATTTCATCGTCTCCGCAGGCCCCGAACACACCACCAGCTAGTAACCTGTATCAGCGATCAATGTACATTAGACGAGCTCAAAATGGTAGATACTCAACATGAACATGTAGAGGAACTCGAGAGGAAAATAACGGTACTTCCTTTGGGAAATTCGATTCCATTTGGGCCTTAAACAGACCAAAAATGCAGTTACTGATCAAAATCAGACGTCTAGGACTAATCCCAGATGTCTTAACAGATGTCAAAACTTACCTTACCCTTTCTGCGGCAGATTCAGATGTCCAGGCTGCCTTTGCAACCGTCTGGGGGTAGCTCCAGACGTCTTACCCTACTTCCAGTCATCTGGAAGTACCTCCGGATGCCTGCCGACGTGATTAGACGTCCAAAAGTACTTGGGAAAGCACACCACATGCCTTCCCAGATCCTGCACCTATGTACGAGCGCCCACAGATGCAACGGTCAGCCGACATCCCCTGTGCTACGATCTTCATGCAGGAAGAAAAGTGCAGGAAGATACGTACCTCGCTATATGGAGCTTTTAAACGTCCAGCCTCAGCTCCGGACGTCCTGGTGCCTCGCCAGTCGTCTGGACTTCACTCCAGACATCTGATACTAGAAACATCCAGTATCAGAACTTCTTCATGCCGCTTACCTCGCTCGCCCTCCTCCCGCAATGGCAGCTCAAGCGGTTGCAGGAGCTTGAGCAGCTCTTCACCGATGTCCTCCTCTCTCCCATGAGCTCCTCCTTGAGCTCCACCAAGCTCTCGCAGTCGTCTCCCTCCTCCCCCGCTCTCACTCCCTCGCACTCTCTCGCTCTCACTCCTCCCCGTTTTCCCCTCGTCGGTGGCTCTCCTTCCTCGCCGCGGCTGCAGCAGAGATAGGAGGGGGACATGGCTGTCGTAGGAGAAGGTGGAGGTGGCGATGGCTTGAGTGGTGTGAGGAGGAGAGGAGAAGAGAAGGGGGGTTTATATAGAGGGGAGTTAGGGTTCGAGTGAAGGGTGAAGGAGAGAGAGCGAGTCTCTATGCGCCGCCCGCACACAGAGCAAAAAGAATATGCGCTATTCTTCTACTTTCGGACATCCGACATATGTCCAGACGTCTTATCTGACTAAATAGGCAACAGCTCGTTTCATGTGCCTTCTTTAGTATAGATGCGGTGTGTGCAATAAGAGGGGTTGATGCCAGTCAAATCTTCAAGAGTCCATCCAATGGCTTTTCGATGTTGCTGGAGAATAGTAATCAGACGGGATTCCTGATCAGGTGTGAGTCTGAAATTGATAATCACAAGAAACGTCTAATTGGAACCCAAAAAGATGTACTTCAGATGCTTGGGAAGAGGCTTAAGTTCCAAAATAGGGTTATCAGCAGCAACATGCGATTTAGGGTGTGTGTCAAAAGTAAGGGAAGGAGTTATGGATGTGTCTAGGTTAAGTTCAGACTCCTCTGATTGCGGGTTTTGATCCTATTGTGGTTGATCAGAAGTAGTCAAGTTTTCCTCAATATACGGATCGTCAACCACAGCCTTGATATTACATATCTGTTCTATAACTCTACAATTAATCCCTTGTCGGGCCTTAAAGATGTCGATCTTTAATGCTTGGTTCCCAAATTTCAATTCAATTTGTCCCTCCTCACAATTTATGTTGGCCCTAGCAGTGGCCAGAAAGGGTCTCCCTAGTATGATTGGTGTGTTCTTTGGATTTTCTAGAGCATCCATATCCAAGACTACGAAGTCCACCGGGAAATAGAAATCCCGAACCCTAATAATGACATCCTCAAGAACTCCTTTAGGTGACTTAATAGATCGGTATGCCAACTGTAATGTCACCTCTGTCAGTTTGAGCTCAGATTCCTCAAGATGGTCAAGTAGGGATGTAGGTATTAGGTTTATGGAGGCTCCTAGATTTAATAAAGCTCTATCAAATTGGATATCACCAATTGTACAGGAAATCAGGGGAGTACATGGGTCTTTTTCCTTAGGTGGGAGTTTGTTCAAAATTACAGAGCTGGCTTGCTTTGACAATATGATTGGGCTCCCACTTTTGGTTCCCAGCTTACGCTTAGGTGTACATACGTCTTTCAGGAATCGTGTGTAAGCCGATACGTAGCGAATTGCATCTATCAAGGGGATGTTTATATGGACCTGTTCAAAGAGCTTGACCAGGTCCTCCTCAGGTGCCACGGGTTTGGTTGTCCTCTTTCCCTTGGTCAAGGCCACAAGAAATGGAACCTTGGATGGCTCCACTAGAATAGGTCCAGGTTCTTGATCAGGGACAGGGGTATCCTGGATGACCATCCTAGGGCTTGGGTTAACACTACCAGGCTGAAAGTGGCTTGGGTAAGGTGGGTCCTGTGTTGCTTTGCCACTACAGGTTGTTAATGAATTCAGTCTTGCCTGATTCTAGTTCGTTGTCGGTAAAATAGGTGGCTGCTGTTGAAATCCTGAGTATGGTGTTGAAGCTTCCATCCCGTCGGGTGATGGAGAAGAAGGGGTTTGATAAATCATGTGGGCTTGGCCTGGATTTGGGTTCATAACGCACCTCTGGTTCAACACATTATTCGGATTTGGCAGAGGTTGTGAAGGGAGTGTGCCAGGTCGACGGGAATTTGCCATCTGGGTGAGTTGATTGCGAACCTCTGTGATCTCGTCTTTGTGTTGTTTTTGCATAGCCGCATTCGTCTTTTGAATGTCAGCCAGAGTCCGAAGGATGAGAATCATTTGATTTATTTGAGTTGGCCCAGATTGATAGGTGGGGTTGGGCCGAGGCTGAGGCAGCTGATATGGATGAGGAGCTTGTGGATGGGGTTGATATGGTGGTCTCTGATTTTAATTATTTCCCACCAACAGGAAATTTGGATGATTCCGCCATCCAGGGTTATAGGTATTAGAGAATGGGTCATTCTGGATGGCGTTGAGGTCCTTGCAGGTTTGAGGAACCTCAAAAAAGTCAAAGTATGAGGGTTCAGAGTTCCCCCAACTAGAGTATGTAGGGTCAGAGTTTCCTCTAGTCTTAGAGTCAGACGAGGGTGGATATGGGTCCATCCCCTGAGAAGATCAGTGATAGATGTTATGCACAGCTTCCCTCCCAAAGGGCGGCTGTGCGAATGGATTTTGCATAGAGGTGGCTCACTGCAGATGTCGAGTTAGCTCATCCACCTTCTCAATGATAGAGACCTTATCCAAACACTGGCCATCAATTCCAAGTCGACAGATGCGGACAGGCCCTACGTCTCATGTGCTCCCCTTGGATTCGTTGATACGCGAGCATTCGTCCGGTCGAATATGCCCTTGGAGTCATTATTGATGGAGTTCTCGCACATATTCTTAAGAATCTCCCACATAGTATCTTCGTGTTGGCCCACGATATTTCTGTGATTTCCCTACTTGGAGGGGTGAGATCAGCGTGACAAAAAAATGCGGAATTGAAAATATAAACAATCTCACAAAGATAAGCAATCACAAAATGTACATAGGAATTTTTAGGTGGAAACCCAAACCGGGTAAAAACCACCACCTAACCCTCTCGAGTTAGGATTTTCTGATCAACCTAGTTGATCAAATCCACTAAACGAATCACTTTAAAACGAGGGTGATTCAACCTCAGTACAACCACGCTACAAGTACGAGGACAGAGTTCCTTAACCCCTTCTCTCCACGAGAAGGATTTTGTCCCACGAAGGAGACGGGAATTCGCAAAGCGAATACCCAACCAAAAGACAAAGGTAAAATAAACAACAAACCTATAGAGCCAACAAAGTAATAAACCTAAGCTTCTATAGGATTTAGGAAACTCCCCTTTGCAAGGAGTGCATCGACGATGACGCGGTGCGTGAGCCACGCGACGGCGCAACTTCGCTCTCGTGAACTACGGCGGGAGAGCGGGTGCGCAACAGCTTGATGCTCTCAAGAGAATGGTGCTTGAGCTTGGAGAGCAAGAGCTAGCTAGGACACAAGAGAGTGGAAAGTGTAATACAAATTGTTTCTTGTGTATCTTGGTCTCTCTAGGTGTGTATCTTGTGTATGTTTTGTGTTTCTCTTGGTGTGTAGGTGTGTAAAGGCTTCCCTCTATTTATAGAGGCCTTAGGAAGGCTTTGGAAGGCTTAGAAAAGCTTCCATAGCCGTTGGGAACAAAGTCCAAGAGAATCAGGCCGAAATCAGGACAATGATTACATTTGACAGGGTTATCAGACGTCTAACTCTGGCATCAGACGTCTGGAAGGCCACTTTAAGATGTCTGATTCCAAGGTCAGACGTCTGATTCTATGCGGGTTTCTCCCTGACTTGAATCAGATCTAAATAGGGTTTTTGCGCAAGTCCATCAGACGACATAGAGGACGTCTGGCACTATATCTGGACGTCTGGAAACCTACTTTTACTGTGGGAATTGATTTCCAAACGTTACAACGGCTAGAAAATCTTTGAGAAGAGATTTTGGGTCAGCCGAAGCAAAACGGTCAATTATCAGACGTCTGTACAGTCCTATGGACGTCTGATAAGGCTCTAACGGTCATATCTGGAGTGTTTGCGAAGCCAGCCAACGGTCCACTAATTGGACGTCTAGCAAAGTCATCAGACGTCTCCTAAGACGTCTGGTCTAAGGTCTGGACGTCTGATTTCATCAGACAGAACTAACTATGTCCAGCCTAACAGTTATCAGACGTCTGAAACAACAGTCAGACGTCTTAAAATACATTATCAGACGTCTGATTTGGGAATTAGACGTCTGGAAAGTCTATTTGAACCCTATATTGGTTTTCTAAGTATTCTACAGAAAACCTAAGTATCCTAGGGTTGTGCCGGTGTTCCTAGGACTACTGTTAGGGTTCTTTGAGGCTCTTTAACATGAAATATCTAAGGAAATAAAGAGCAACAAAAGAAACGAAAAATACAACAAGTACAAAAGAAGGAAATCTATCCTATTCTTCATTTCCTTCCATCTTCAATCTTTCGCTCCACGCGAACCTCCTCTATTTTCCGTCAAGCTCTTCCAATCCGTCCTGGATGCGAGCTCGAACTCCGTCTAAACACGTCCTCATTTGCAATTGACCTGAAATCTAGGACTCAAATTGCAAATGTTAAATAACACGTGTTTTGTTATCATCAAAACAAATGATCGTGGTGCTCTAGCACCAACAATCTCCCCCTTTTTGATGATGACAAAACCGTAAATAATAATGCATAAAAATCCTCCCCCTTTTTGACATTATCAAAAAGGTTTAATTGATTTTATATTTCCTATAACTCCCCCTTAAAACATGCTCTTCTATGAGTTTCTTTTGACAAAGGTAATGTCCTCCCCCTTTTTATAACAATGCGATAGCTATTATTTTTCTCCCCCTTTCTAAAGGAAATTTAGCTACCTTATATCTCCCCCTTAAAAATTGACAATTAGCTCATTAATTTTTAACTTCCCCTATCTAAATGCTTATAAAAAGATAGGGTTAAAAATTTTACCTCACCTACCATGGCCAATAAAATGGCCCGAATGGTGGTGGTGGATGCCACATCGGATGGGGCTCCCATCCGTAGCTTGGAGGCCCGGGCATTGGCGCCGGTCTCCAATCTGGTGGTCGACGTGCGGCTGGTCCGTCGTTTGTTCGCCGTCTCGTCGGTCTTCTTGTTCTCCTCCTTGGTCTACTCCTTGGTTCCCCTAACTTGAGTTGACCAGCCTTGAGCTTGTAGGTCCAATCCCTTATGTTGTAATTATCCCTGAACCCTACAAAACAAGATTCTAATTCTTTTTTCGGTATCCAAGTGGGCTTGGATCCGGATTTGTTAGCGGGTCTCCTTGATGGAGATCCTTTCTCAATCTTAGGGCTATAAAAATTATCAACTTTGTTGATTAATTTGTTAGAATTTTCCCTAAGACATGCAATTTCTTTTTCTATAGTTTGCATCTTAGTCTTTAAATCATAGATTTCTAACTTTAGACTATCATTTTCCTCAATCAACTTATTATTTTCATTGATGAGGTTATGATTTTCTAATAATAGGTTATCATTTTTAGGATAAGTTTCTAGATCCTTAAGTTTTATTTCTAACCTATCATTTTCATTTTTAAGAAAACTAAGGTTCTTTTTAATGCTTTTATTTTCTATCCTAAGTGATTTACTAATATCAAAAAGTTCATTAAAAGCTTCTTGAAGATCAAGATTTACCTCATTGTCTGAGTCGCTTTCGCTTTCGCTGTCGCTTCCTCTGGCCATGAAGCCGAAGCAAGCGGTTTCTTCTTCTATGGTCTTTTCTTCTTCCTCCGAGCTAGAATCGTCCCAAGTGGCTTGGAACGCCTTCTTCTTAGATTTCTTCTCCTTTTCCTTCTTCTTCTCCTTTTTGAGAAGAGGGCATTCTGGTCGCAGATGCCCTTTCCCGTTGCAGTGGTAGCAACGTCTCAGGCTTTCCTTCTTCTCCTTTTTCTCTTTCTTTAATTCCCTACAAAACTTCGAAAAATTTTTAAGTAAAATTCTAAAGTCTTCGTCGTCGGAACTTACCTCGCTATCCGACGCGGCTCTGAAGGCGAGAGTCTTCTTTAGTTTAGGCTCCGGTGTATCCTTCTTCTTCTGCTTCAACTTAGTCTCGTAGGCCATCAGATTGCCTAGGAGATCTTCCATGTTGAGCTCCTCCATTTCGTTCGCCTCTTCGATGGCGGTGACTTTCTGTTCCCATTCTGGTCCAAGGGAACGAAGAAGCTTCCCTTGAAGCTCCCCCTTGATGAAAGTCTTCCCTAAAGCTTTCAAGTTATTTACTATGAGAGTGAACCTAGTGTTCATCTCACTTAAAGTTTCGTTAGTTTTCATAGAAAAAGCCTCAAATTCTTGTGAAAGTAAATTGAGTTTAGAAGTTTTTACCTTAGAGGTACCTTCATGAGTTACCTCGAGTGTGTGCCAGATCTCGTATGCGGTGGCGCATTGCGAGATTCTATTGAACTCCTCCGGGCTGAGCGCGCAATACAATGCGTTCATTATTTTTGCGTTGAGAGAGAGCTCCCGGATCTGCTGCTGCGAGTATCCTCCGGCGAGTTTCTCTGGGATGTCGAAGGGGGTCTCGCACCTGGCCCAGACTGTGAAGTCGGTGGCTTGAAGCCACGTCTTCATCCGCAACTTCCAGTAGGGGTAGTTGCTCCCGTCGAAGAATGGCGGACGGGTTGTGGACTGTCCCTCGGAAATCCTGCTTGTGGAACAGCTTCCCTCCATGTGATCTTTCCGCGGATGTTACTCCTGTCGGTGGAAAACCTGCTCTGATACCAAATGTGATTTCCCTACTTGGAGGGGTGAGATCAGCGTGACAAAAAAATGCGGAATTGAAAATATAAACAATCTCACAAAGATAAGCAATCACAAAATGTACACAGGAATTTTTAGGTGGAAACCCAAACCGGGTAAAAACCACCACCTAACCCTCTCGAGTTAGGATTTTCCGATCAACCTAGTTGATCAAATCCACTAAACGAATCACTTTAAAACGAGGGTGATTCAACCTCAGTACAACCACGCTACAAGTACGAGGGTAGCGTTCCTCAACCCCTTCTCTCCACGAGAAGGATTTTGTCCCACGAAGGAGACGGGAATTCGCAAAGCGAATACCCAACCAAAAGACAAAGGTAAAATAAACAACAAACCTATAGAGCCAACAAAGTAATAAACCTAAGCTTCTATAGGATTTAGGAAACTCCCCTTTGCAAGGAGTGCGTCGACGATGACGCGGTGCGTGAGCCACGCGACGGCGCAACTTCGCTCTCGTGAACTACGGCGGGAGAGCAGGTGCGCAACAGCTTGATGCTCTCAAGAGAATGGTGCTTGAGCTTGGAGAGCAAGAGCTAGCTAGGACACAAGAGAGTGGAAAGTGTAATACAAATTATTTCTTGTGTATCTTGGTCTCTCTAGGTGTGTATCTTGTGTATGTTTTGTGTTTCTCTTGGTGTGTAGGTGTGTAAAGGCTTCCCTCTATTTATAGAGGCCTTAGGAAGGCTTTGGAAGGCTTAGAAAAGCTTCCATAGCCGTTGGGAACAAAGTCCAAGAGAATCAAGCCGAAATCAGGACAATGATTACATTTGACAGGGTTATCAGACGTCTAACTCTGGCATCAGACGTCTGGAAGGCCACTTTAAGACATCTGATTCCAAGGTCAGACGTCTGATTCTATGCGGGTTTCTCCCTGACTTGAATAAGATCTAAATAGGGTTTTTGCGCAAGTCCATCAGACGACATACAGGACGTCTGGCACTATATCTGGACGTCTGGAAACCTACTTTTACTGTGGGAATTGATTTCCAAACGTTGCAACGGCTAGAAAATCTCTGAGAAGAGATTTTGGGTCAGCCGAGGCAAAACAGTCAATTATCAGACGTCTGTACAGTCCTATGGACGTCTGATAAGGCTCTAACGGTCATATCTGGAGTGTTTGCAAAGCCAGCCAACGGTCCACTAATTGGACGTCTGGCAAAGTCATCAGACGTCTCCTAAGACGTCTGGTCTAAGGTCTGGACGTCTGATTTCATCAGACAGAACTAACTATGTCCAGCCTAACAGTTATCAGACGTCTGAAACAACAGTCAGACGTCTTAAAATACATTATCAGACGTTTGATTTGGGAATTAGACGTCTGGAAAGTCTGTTTGAACCCTATATTGGTTTTCTAAGTATTCTACAGAAAACCTAAGTATCCTAGGGTTGTGCCGGTGTTCCTAGGACTACTGTTAGGGTTCTTTGAGGCTCTTTAACATGAAATATCTAAGGAAATAAAGAGCAACAAAAGAAACGAAAAATACAACAAGTACAAAAGAAGGAAATCTATCCTATTCTTCATTTCCTTCCATCTTCAATCTTTCGCTCCACGCGAACCTCCTCTGTTTTCCGTCAAGCTCTTCCAATCCATCCTGGATGCGAGCTCGAACTCCGTCTAAACACGTCCTCATTTGCAATTGACCTGAAATCTAGGACTCAAATTGCAAATGTTAAATAACACGTGTTTTGTTATCATCAAAACAAATGATCGTGGTGCTCTAGCACCAACAATTTCCTCCGCAAGTTGCAATGACGAATAAATGGATATCTTCATGGAGTCCCTGGTAAAAAGACTGAACTTGTTCCCATTTAGGAACTCCGTGATAGGGGCACTTTCACATGAGATCCAGGAAATGGTCCCATGCTTCGTGAAGTGGTTCTCCAAGCTGTTGTGTGAAGTGTGTGATCTGGTGTCGTAAAGCATTCGTTCGACCAACTGGGAAGAACCTTTTCAGAAACTCGGATTGTAGTTCAACCCATGTGTTGATTGGACGCGTTTGAGTCTGATACCAGTGAACTGCTTTGTCCATTAGAGAGGAGAACATCTTCATGAGAAGAATATCCCGATGCTGGACATCAGACCCAAAGGTTTGGGTCAGATGCTTGAGTTGTTTGAATTGCTAAAAAGGATCCTCGAAATTGAGCCCATGAAACTTTGGAAAAGCATGAATCATGTTGGGCTTGAGTTCAGAATCAGGACCTCCAGCTGGGATTTGGACTCGAGGTTCGATTGCCACTGCAGCGGGATTGTCATGATCTCGCATCATAGGACGCTACAGTGGATTCACAAAGGCTTGGAATTAATCATTTAGGTGCTGAAGTTGGTTGTCAAGGTTATTCTCTTCTTCTGCTGGTTGTGCCATGATGATGGATGAAGGAGAATTTGGTTCAGATGAATCAGAGGAGATGTCTATGTGATGGGGTTGCTGCACAAACATAGAAGTCGAGGCTTGGCCTCGACAAGAGTGAACGACTAAAGGAGGCCTCAAAGATGGTCTTAAGAACCTCCTACCGAACATGCACCGGTGGTCTAGATGAGAGTAGAATGTGATGGACCAAATCAAGACACCCAAAAAATTTGGATGACTATAGAGGGTCGGGGCGGATGATACCCCTTAATCAGAAAGCCGTCCACCTAAGAAATACCTGGGTAGTCAGAGAGGGAGAGTCGCGCGAAGGCCCGTACACGGTATAGCGCCCTCACGGGTTACAGGGTTTCCCCACCCGACCTCTCTTGTCACTGATGTTCCAGGTAGACCAAAATGGGGACTTGACCTCTTAAGTCTACCAGTTTTATTAAAGAGCAAGGGTGCTTAAGATTTCACTTGCACTTTAGATGTATTTAGTGCAAAAGGTGACCTAATTTCAAGGTTGGTTGACCCAAGGTGGGTCAACTTCACCTATTTATCTTTTGAGAAGTTTTAGGTCCCTTCTTTTAGGATTCAAGTGAGATTAAGAGCCTGAATTTTAGGGTTTGCTTGAATAAATCACTTCAACCAAGGCTTAGGCACACATCATTTTGGAGTGTTGATTCTTGCTTATGAAAGTGTATCTCTAAAATCCTAAATTGAAATCCTTAATTGGCTTTAATTTTGGTCCAATTTAATTTGCCAAATGTGGTATCTATGGCTCAAACAAGAAAGTGGTAGCACTAGTTACCTTAAATGGGTGCACAAATCAGTTTTGTTGTTGAAATCAAATCAGGCAACTTGATGAATTAGCTAAGAATGGAAAGCAAGTAGCCCTATTTGATTTTATCCTTTTTTCCATTTCAGAATGAGGAGCTTAAGAGAGAGAGTAATCAGAAATTACTTGCCCCTTGTGTGTTTGATGTGCGGCTGTCTTTCTTTGAATCTTCTCCCTGAAAAAACCACAACAAAAGAGATATAACAAGTTAGTACCAAATCAGGAATTGTAATCAAGAATTCTAAATTGCCCTTTGCTCCCTGGTAACGGCGCCAAAATGTTAATCTTGCTTAATCGGGTTTTCAAAAGTATTGCGTTGTAGTACAGCCGAAATAGCGTTCAAAATAGATATAATTTTATTACTCGAAAAGGTTTCCGAGGTCGAACACAGGGAGCAAATTGGTAGTTAGAAATCAAGATCACAATTTAAACTGAAAGAAATTACAATAATATGGTGATGTAGTTCACCAAATACTCCTACAATATCACCAAATGATTCAATATATAAATATGCAATGGAGACTAGAATCTGTCGTCTGATTCCTTAATCAGATGACTTAAAGTGTCTGAGTTCTTCTTCTCTTTCTCTTCTCTATCTTCTCCTCCTTCTTCTTCTTCCTTCTTCAACTCTTTCCTTTGGCTTTCTGCTTTCCTTAGCTTTCTCTGCTATTGGCCTTCTCTTCTTCTTCCCTTCTTCCTTTAGCCCCGCTGTGCCCTCTGAATTTGATTAAGTGTCCAAGGAAAACTCCTCAGAGCAAAACCCCCCTTCCCCTGTGTAGCTCTCCTCTCTCTTTCTCTCTTTTCGATTTCAGAACCACTCTCCCAGAGCCTTAACCGATCGGGTAATCGGACCTAACGCAGACCTGGGTCCAGGCTCACCGACATGTGTGGTGAGCGAGGAGTGAAGGGTAATCAAGTAGTCGGGTTCGGCCAGATCAGCGGGGTATGTCGCGGATGAGTCCGGCGAGAGGGGGGTAGGAGGACCTCACCCTTAGTGTTGGAGGTGAAGAGACTCTAACACTTTTTCCCTTTATGCAACTTCGAGCGGCTTTCCACTTTCGAGGTGGGACTAAATGTCCCACCTTCTTCCTCATGTCTGCCGTAGAGAGTGCTTGGCCAAATTGAAGGGATGCAAGTGCTGGAGTCTTTGCGTGAGGGCCTGTACGCGTGCACGCCTCAAGTCCTCACTGCCTGGGGCAATCACCTGGAGCAGCAGCACCTAAAGCGTAGCTTCAAGCTTGCTTCATGCACGGCAGTAATGGCGGATGGGCGACAAACCTGAAACATTGAGCAGCCTCGTGACCACGTAAAATCGATCAGGGAGCGTCACCAGAGCATGGCGGATGTGATGGGAGTGGTTTCGTGGCGTGTGGGTGGTTGTGGTGGCTGGACGGTGAAGGGAATGGATGGTGAAGGTGGGTCTGTTCGGGGAGGGGTTTGGGTGGTCGATGGAGTGATTGGATTGAGGGGAAATGATCAGTGAGGTGTGATGGAGGTTGTAGGGTGGTCGGTAAGGTGGATGGAGGTGCGGAGCGACAGGAGCGCCTCGCCGGATGTATCGCCGGAGGTGGAGAAGGTGACGGTGGTCAGTGGTGTCGGTGGATGATTTAAAGAAATAGAGAGAGGGAAAGAAAGTGAGAGAGAGAGAGAGTCTAAAATCCTACTTCTAAGGGATGAAAGGAGATGGAATCCCACATCGGTATGGTTGTCGAACGTGGGGAAGACGAAGCTCCATAGGTGAGGCGGCGGCGAAGATTGAGCAGAGGCGACGTTGGCCTGTATTGCTCGACGCAGAGGACTGAGGTGGAGTTAACCTGACCACTAGTATTGTGGTTGGGCGACGAGAGAGCGAGGGAGAAGCCGCTAGAGCTTCTCATGCATTTGTATGAGAGATTGGGAAAGAATTAGGGATCAAAGATGGGTTCAGATTGGAGGGAATTTCTCAAAGAATCTCCCTTCCAATTTTGGGGGAGATCCTCTGAGCAATCAGGGAGAACTCTTCTTTCAAAGCTCGCTGAAGTAGGATTCCTCCGCTATAATGGCAGAGGGACATATTTGCGAAAGCGATGAAGAAGTTAAGGGGTTGTTTGTAAGGGTTTTTGAAAGCTAGTGGTAGAAATGTAATCAGGTTGGACCTTTTTGCAAACTAGGTCAACGCAAACTCATCTTGGGTCTAAATTTTGGTACAAACCTAATTTGGACCTAAGGAATCCAATGGTGAAGTTGGATTTTGGGTTTGACTATGTTTGACTAAAAAATTTATGCAAAAACCCAATTTAAGGCAAATATCTGTCTGGGACCCCATTCTAGGTCAAGATGGGTTCTAATGGCCAAATTGAAGGTTCTAAGCCCTAGAGAATATTTTTATATGATTTTTGAAGGGTTTAAGTGAATTTTGTCCTGACCAAAACCTTGTTTAATCAAGTGGGTCTGTTTTAAGGTTTCACGAAGTCATTTAATTCACAGAACTCACACAGACCCTTTTCTGTCAAATGCAACCCACTTGTTATCTTATTAAGATCATTTGAACTTTGTTTAACCCTTGAAAAATTCTGCGGTTTTACTGCATTGGAAAAATTATAGTTTTATCCCTAGTTTCCTTTATTTCTCTCAAAAAGGTTATGTAGTGAATTATGACCTTCAGTTGGTTATGTAGGAGTATTTATTCTCTTTATTAGGGTCAAAATGAGCTAGTTATGGCTCATGATGGTGTTTCCATCACAAATTAATCGAAAAAAAATCTCAATCTGAGCCTCAAATAGTGAATCAATCCTTAAGGCCAATGTCTACTCAATTTTAATTAGGCTTGGGATGATTGTGCTCTTGGAATGTGATGGGCCCTTTAGATGAGTTGTGTCCTTAATGATCAATTCAAATGTGTGTGCGTACACAACCAGGGTTTACAAACAAGGTTTTTTGATGATGTGTCTTTTAAGGTTTAACCTTGTTTGGTAGCTTTTAGGGTTTAATCTTAGGTGTATTCAATCATGTTCAGGAGAACAGTCCAAGTTTTGAAAACATGGGTGTAGATATATTTCATTAGAAATCAGAAAAAAATGTGGAGTGTCTGGTTCAGCCCTAAAAATCAACCCAAAGTGGCAAGCTACTGATGAGTTACTTTTATCTTAAGTGGTGCGGCTCAAGCAGTTCAATCAATTGGCCTGTTGCACCACTTAGCTAAGACACACAAAAATGTTTGACCTATTCAAATTTCTACTCACTTATTGGTGTGTTGAGTTAGGGTGTACTGGATCCACAGGTCAGATTTTGGTTAAGTGGTAGAATCGATATGAAGTGGTGCACCTTAAGTCGAGAGTTGTGGGTGTTAATGTGACACTTTCAGAAAATCCCACAATAGAAGAGTATATATATTTTTTATTTTTTTAATATATGCGAGTGGGTGAGATTGGTGGAGGTGGCAAGCAAACAACCAAATCTATCTTAAAGTTTATAAAAAGCACCTAAGTTGATGTGGGCTTGAGTTATTAGTGTGGTGAAATGAAATCTAGGGTAGGGGTGGTAGGGGAAAACTTACAAATGTCTCTACCCGCACTTTACTCCAATCTACCGCCTTCGGCTACTCAACCAAGTTCCTGCAAGACAATAAATCGAAGAAGAAAGATAGGTTAGAAAAATATGTAAGTAATGCGAGAAAACGTGAAAAAAAAACCAAAGAGCATTGCCTCCCCGGCAATGGTGCCAAAATGATTGTGGTGGATTCGCATGCGAAAAGGGTTCGAGTTTGGAAAACTCATTGTCGTAGTTCGATTTGTGAGAAAATCTATTGATCAGATAAAATTTATAATCGAAACTCGAAAAGTGAGTCCTGGGTTGAACACAGGGAGGCGAACGTTTGGTTTTGAAAAATACGTGTTTCGCTTTTATTTATTTTTGTCGTTTTTGTCTTTTCTAATTTTTTTGGTATTTTTAGCAAGCAAGAGATTAGATCGATGAATTCTTATCTAACTACTCTACGTGCAAAACATAAGAGAGAGAGAGAAGAACAATCATCTATCTATGAATACATGTTTGTTACAACTACGAAAGTGGAAAAACTACATTAAGAAAGCAAAAAAGATAGAAAAAGGTGAGAGAATCCCCCTTGACGATCACTCCGAGGAAGGTGGCGAGGAGTGGGACGAATGGGGACAGAGTCGGAGGACGGAGGATGGGGCAGGACGGCGTCGTGGCGAGGATCTTCTTCCCGAAGGGCAGTGAGAGGACGGCCACGGGATGCACCACGAAGGGGGATGAGAGGCGGGGAACAAAGGTTTGTTTTCTACTCTAGTGGAGCATCTTAGGCTTAGGACAAGCTCTCTCTAGAGCCTTGGAGGTGGTGAGGAAGAAAGGAAAAAGATTGTTTGAAATGGAAGGGGGTAGGTCCTTTTATAGTGGAAGAGAGACAAAAATCGTCCATGGGCAATTAGTGATGGCTGTAAGTGTCGCTGAAGATCCACCCAACTGTCGTTGAAGATTCGCACCCTTCAATTCCTTTGCTGGCAAGCACATAGGGCAGGACATTAGTGACAGCTACAAGCGTCACTAAAGGACTGCCCAACTATCGCTGAAGATCCATGCCCTTCAATTCCTTTGTTGGCACCGCACTCAATTGGCCAATTGGAGGTGCTGCGGGGAATCGAACCTGCGCCCCTCTGTTAAGAGCCCACGCCTCCACCATTACGTCAAATTGTCTGGATGGTCACGCGGACGTCTTAAGGCATGCGGTGGAGGAGAGCTCTCAGCCGTTGGATCAAGATCCAACGACTGAGAATTGATGATGAAGATGACAAGGGGGCGCCTCCCTGTTGCAGTTGGAAAGTGTTGGGCAGCCTGGATGTCGCCATGTGGTGCCATCTAGGTCGTCCGTCTTCTTCTTTTTGTAAAGGGTGCTACGGAGCTCTAATCGACATGATTCCCACATTGTCGGACTGCGATCGTCGCTTCAAATCCATCCATACAGTCAGATTTATCGTCCGAAGCCCGTATGGATGTCGCATTGCCCCCTTTCCATTGATCTTCCTCGAACTTCATATGATGCTACGGGACTCCGATCTAGACAATTTTAGAAGCATTAGACTCCGATCGCTGTCATGATCAGATCTGTATGGTCCGATCGTCCATCCGAGGCCCTAAAATAAATCTTCTTCTCTCCTGACCATCAAAAGGACCTAATTAACCTAAAATATATGCAACTAATCTAAATGCAAAATGATGCATGCTATGCAATATTTATAACATGAAATGCAAATCTAAGCCTAGGAACATGCATGATTAGGCATTTTAACCTAAATAGATGTGTCTATATCATCTCCTGGGAGGAGCATTTGCCCCAAGCAGAGTTTGCATACAACAATGGCTACCACTTGAGCATCAGCATGGCACTGTATGAGGCTCTGTGTGGGAGGAGGTGAACTACTCCTTTGAGTTGGGTTGAGGTGGGGACAAAGTGGGAAGTTGGTCCCAGGTCGATACGCCAGAGTCAGGAGGTGATCGAGCAGATCCACAGATGACTCCGTACTATCAGGAGCAAGCAGAAGAGCTACGCTAACCTGAAGCATAGGGAGGTACAGTTTGAGGTTGGAGATCACGTCTTCCTCCATATTTCGCCCATGAAGGGCTTGTAGCGGTTTGGGGTGAGTGGGAAGCTCATGCCGAGGTTTGTAGGGTCTTTTGAGGTCTTGGTGTGGGTAGGACCCATTGCTTACCGGCTTGCCCTTCCTCCCCAACTCTGTGGAGTGTACGACGTGTTCTACGTGTCTAAACTCAAAAAATACATTGTTGACCCTAGTCATGTTCTGAGCCACAAGAACATCGAGGTGGGGAACAACCTGACCTACCTTGCGAGGCTAGTACAGATACTTGACAGAGCCTTCCGAAGTCTGAGACGGAAGGAGGTACCCCTGGTGAAGGTCTTGTGAAGAAGCTAGCGGTAAGAGGGGGCCACTTGGGAGCCTGAGGTGGCGATGCAAGAACAGTACCCTGAGCTTTTCGAGGGTATGTCACTTTTGATCTACTTTGATCCTCTTTAAGTTTGTTATGCGTATTGTCGGTTTATTTCCGCACCCTAGCTAGCTCAAGTTTCAGGAATGAAACTTACTTTTTGTTATGTTGAAATGACCCTTCCCAAGGGTCGTTTGGAAATTTTCTAGAATTGTGGGGGTGTTACTGCTATTGTAAACCCCCTGGGTTTTTAATTTGTGGGCTCTACGGGAATATGCAGCTTCCGTGGGGTCATCTTTGCTAAAAACCCCCATGCCATGTCCCTACACCGCCATGCCCACCATGCCCATACACCTCCACCATACCCCCCATGCCCCATACCTCCCACCATACCCCCCACCATACCCATGCCCCATCCCTCACCCATCCATAAAACCCCCCCTCCTCCATTTCGCTCCACCACCATAACCGAGTGAGGGAGGGGAGGAAGAACGGGGAGCGGGAGGAGCTCAAGAGGGAGGAGAGCATTGGTGAGGGAGAGAGAAAGAGAGTGGGCGAAGAGGGTGGCAGGAGGTCCACAGTGCATTGGCAAAAGCTTCTGCTGAGGAGTGCAGTAGCACATAGAGGAAAGAAGCTCGCAAAGGGTTCTGCGGACTCATTTTTCTACAGAATCAGACGCCTGTGGAGTTCGACAGACGTCTGGTAAGACGTCTAGAGGTAATACCAGATGTCTGATGGCACACAATTTTCAGTTAATTTTTCCCCTGCTGAGTTCTGATCATGCATGCGTATGTCAGAGGTCGAGAAGGCGTGCTGGTGCGAGGATCGAGGTGGTTTCAGACGTCCAAGAGTGTTGCAAGACGTCTGAAGACCCCCTCAGCATCTACAAGGAGTTCTAGACATTTGAAAAAGATGAAGAGAGCACGGTGAGCTACTGCGTTTGTTTAAGACGTTTGGGACTCTTCCCAGACATCTGATTTTGGTTAGAGTTGTGTTTTTGGGCCTGTTCAGGGCCCAAACGGAGTCAGCTTTCCGCAAATGAATTATCATTGGTTTCCGTTGGAAATTCTCTACGTTGTGACATAGTGTCTACACTATTTTGAGCTCCTTTTGACATATGGGTCAATGTGATAGGTCATCTGTTCATGGTGTGCACGGGACTTGCGGAGGCTATGAGATCCGTCATTTGTGCCCCCACATCTCCTGGTTATCTTTGTAGAGTGGTTTTCACCTTAATCTCAGAGTTAATAATTAAATTGCATGTGCAGAATTATTTAAACCCTAGGTTGTGAGATAACACTAAGATTGAAAAGAGACAAATGCATGCTACTTTAGAAAATATTCGATTAAACCCTAGGTTTTGAAATGAACACTAGGGATGGAGGAAATGCATGTGTAGTTAATGAATGATTGAGTTACCATGATGCTTTCTTAAAAGAAATAAATCATGAGCTTCCTGTACTACCTGTAATGAACCATGTTGTGAATGGAAATACATACCTGTAGTGAGTAATCAATGTTGAAATTGAGTTTCCTATTCTACATGTAACGAACTAGATATGGAAATAAGAAAGTCCATGTATGAACCCTATGGGGAATTTATTAAGAAACCAAGAATACCGTAGTACGGAAAACCTAATGGTTTTGGAACATGTTGCCTACGGGTGGCTGTTCGGACTTGGTTAAGGGAACTGCACTGGCCCTCGATACCGAGGAGAGCAATTACCCCTTTAGTGTGGAAAGTGAGATGGCCCTTGTGCACGCAGTACCGAGGAGAGCGACTGTCTTGCATATGCGATACCAAGGGAGTCACTATCCCTTTATTGTAGAGGGGAGCTAACCACCCCTTGGGTTAAGACCCTGGGTTAGTACTAGTCACTCTAGAACGACTCCTATTTGGCCCTCGCATACGTGGTACTGAGGTAAGCTACTCAGTGTAGGGAGGAAGCTAGCCACCCCATGGGCCCCGGGGTTAGGACTAGCCACCCCACGCTAACTCTTGTTAGGCCCACTGGGTGAACCAGGATAGTCGGACGAGGGTACGCAGAATGTGGAGGGGCGAGACCCCTGTTCTATTCTAAGGAGCAAGACCCTTGTTTTGAGAAGGCAAGGTCCTGTGCTATTCTGTGTTGTACTTTTGGGCGTAATTACTAGTGGAAATAACAGACCGCATGTGAGTGCGGGCTAGCTACCCATGCGCTTATCGCACGTGCCGTAGTCACCGCTACGTCGCGACCATGACCTCAGGGTGGTAGGCCTAGTGTAGGACTACCATGGGGGACTCTCTCGGCCAAGATAGTGCCACGTGTACATCCTACATCATGGGAAAACTACAAGTGAGATCTTAATTGAGATCGTTCCCTTAGGGAACAAGAAGATTTAGCAATGTTATGGATCCTGATTAGAGTACTCGACTAAGAAACGCATAATGAGATAAATGGAAACGAATGATAAATAACTGGCAATGTATGATTAGCTGGTTGCTTGTTTAATTATGTTTGGTTGCATGTAAATGACTTAACCACCACTCTACTCAGCGTTAGCTGACCACGAATTTCTATAACCATGTTCAGGCCAGGGATTTAAGCAGCCACGCCACCGGCTGCTGAAGGTGCTGGACCCAGTCAAGCCCAGCTGTAGTCTTCTCTCCTGTTCCATTGCAGAGTTTTTCTTTTTATAGTGAGTATGTGTAGCATGTAGTGACTATTCTGTTATATTTCTACCAGTTTCTGTTGTGACGACTATGTTTTGTACTAATACTTAATTACATTGCACGTGTGGTTGTGGAATAGTATACATTTGGTTGTTTCTTGTTTGACGACTGGGTCTTGGATTTAGTCGACGCGAGCCGTTCTCGGGTTCTGTAGGGAGCCAGGAATGACTCGTAACAATGATGGATTAAATTAGTGATTCAAATCACCATTTTTAGACTTGTAGTATTTTATGCGCAACTTGTCAACCATCATAAAAGAGCACTATTGTCGGGTTTTTGTCTTCGGCAACGGCGCCAAAAATATTACCGTTGACGACCGGTTCGCACTAAAAAGTGATTTCAAATGTCATTGTTGTAGTATATGTTACAAATAAAAACTGATGTCACGTCAAATTTATTTATATACTTAATTTTTTCTGGTTTATTCTAGATTGTTTACTGGGAGGCAGTTATTTATATACATCACTCCCTAAGTCCAAAAACATTCTTTTATTCCAAAAATGTTTATTTTACGTACAAAAATGAATGAAAGAATCAATAAATAAAAGAATTTGGTTAATTATATATAAAAGAATGAATTAAAACATATTTCAATGCTTGAAAACAAATGTACACAAACAAGTATAAAGAACTATGTAAAAACACTCTATGTTAATTATTTGCAACTAATATAGTTTATACCTAAGTATAGGTACAAAAATAGTTAATAATATTTACTATACTAACTCATTATAACATACTAATATTTATAATAACATATATAATATATACAGTAACATATATAAGTGTCGCTAAAACCTTAGTAAAATTATATGCATAACATAAGATAAAATGCTTATCTTTACTGACATATATAGCCATCTACTGTGACAGATGAATCTGTCACTAAACTCTAGTGTTATATATTTACATATAAGAGCTCAAACAACACTACCTATACACGCTTATACACAGTATTCCAGTATACTTATTTATTTACCTTATATTACATTATTTATATACATACTTATTATACACCTTATATATATATATTTATTTATTTATATATATATACACAACACACATACAAAACTCATGCATTCAACACACACAACACACACATACACAGATGCAAGGCACAGGGGGTGGGTCAACACCTAGTCGCATTTTAAACTCTTCTCTTCTCAGCCGGTTCAGACTGGTTCGATTCACGTTTTTAACCCAAAAATTGGTTTAGTTGGCAGGCGGCCTTTTCGAGGAATACGCAACACCCATTTCTAGGTGGGACCAGACCTCTACTAGGGCCACCCTAGATGTTATTAGATGTATTAATTCCGATTTAAAGCTCGTTAATGGGCTCACGCAGGTCCACGCACAATACACGGCCCCCAACCCATGCACCGCACCCATACGCTCATGCCAAATTCATATCAGGAGAGAGTGAGAGGAGTATAAGTGTATAAGAGGGCACCTGACGCCTGACGACCGGGAAGACTACAACAAAAAAATGTAATAAAGCAGTGCGGGAGTGCGAATGCCACCAATGTGGCGCTATTCTAGCACTCAATCAAACGTTGCACCTGTGCAATTATTGTGGTGATTTGCAATCTTTGGCCCTCGATTGGAGGGCCATAATTTATTTTAAATTAAAAATAAATTATAGGGTTGTAAAGCCCTTACATAGGGCTACATAATTATATAGTTACATTACAAAAATAAGTTAGTTTACTATATAATTAAATTAGGTAAAGTTGACTGTTTATACACATTAAATTTGAGTTTAATTTGCTAATTACAGTATAAATTTATTAATTAATTATCAAATTGACTTAGTACAGTATTAATGTACATAATAAATTATTTATTACAGATTTGATTATATTTTATAAGCTTTAGTTTAATTTATATAGATTTAAATACATGTTTTAGTTAGTTATACATATAAATAAACTATAAATACTATAATACAGTATAGATTCAGTTTAAATAAGTTGAACATACTTAATATAATATAGTACAAGTATACACTATAAGTTATCTCAGTATTACCTTAAATTACTAATTTATTTTATTTTAACTTAGTAAATTACCTATTTAACTTAATAACCTAATTATTGACTGTATATTGATGACTCTACAATGTTCAGTGTTAATATTATTAATTAGAGTCAATTTCGGGGATACTTGTGCAATAATGACATATTATAATGGGCTTAGGAGCATTGCATGCATATTGCTTGATCTTTACATTTTAATCGCTTAAAATCAATATTTAATAACCATGTGCACAAGTCCATTTTGAAACAAGCCTCAGATGAGCGATCGGATCATACGGATGGATCCAAATCGACGAATGGAGTCCAACAACTCAAAATCATCCCAATTTGACCTTTGTAGTTCCCACAACATGCTCGTGAAGTTCTGACCATTAATCCACTGATCAATGGCCCAAAATGCGACACGTGGCCACTGCTCATGCTTTCCATCACACTTCAACTGACCCTTCATCGCGTGTTCACCTCCGTCAGATCTTCATCCAACGCATGCCATCGCTCGAACGCTGCGTCGTCACCACGACCATCCGCGCTGATAGCACAACGATCGAAGGCCTTCTCCACTCGAGCAGGCACCGGTTCAAATCATAGAGGTACCTCTCCTTGCGCACCCCAATTGAAAATCAAGTCGTTCGATCTAATCTATAGTCAAGAAGTGGGCACGACGAGTGCCATCCAGCCATCCGCTCAAAATGTGCTTGAGTACGACCAATCCAATGCGCGTGAGGCGCAATTTGAGACAGCGAGCAAAGTTTGATTTCAGTCGTCCGATCAAAGCAGAGTGCATACGGATCACATGCCAACTGTGCATGCGTTGAAGGCATGGGGGTAGGGACAAGGGTGATAGATGCGGCGGGTCTTTAGCAACATTTTGAATGTCGCTATTGACCTAATGACGAATTTGAGCCCTTTCCTCAACTATAAAAAGGGCCCTTCCCCTCCCATTTGCATCAATCATCTACCTAAGCAACACCACCACCTTCTATAGTTCCAAGCAAGGTCCCGAAGTCGTTGAGTCACCGACGGAAGCCTCTCCATCGTTGTGGCTGTCTCGATGCATTCTTCATCCTTGTTCTTATTTTTGTTTTAGTTTATAGTGTAGTTCATCTATTTTGTTAAACATTCATCTACATTATGTTGATTTCACATTTGATAATAGGTTGTTGATACATTGATCTTGTGATATCTTGAGCATGGATCTCTAACTTCTCTCTCTCTCTCTTTCTCTATCTCATTTTCTCAAATCGATTTTCAGCAGCACAAATGACATACTTATGTGACACGAAAGTGAGTATTTGATCTAATTATTGCCTCCCTGTGTTCAACACTCGGACTCACCTCCAATTCTTTATTTAAAATTGACGTCGTAAATGCACTACAATGAATGGTTTTTATACAAACGCATCCGACGAACGTCAGCTTTTGGCGCCGTTGTTGGGGAGGCAACGGATCTCTTATTCACTTTCATTTTATTGGTCATTATTTATACTTGTGTTATCTAACTTGCTCTTCTCTCTCTTCTTGTGGTTGTGGGAACCTTGTGCGTCGGCAACGGGAGGAGAATAAGTCAAGTTGGATCGAAAGGAAGCACAAGAAGAAGACCGCCATCGACCCAAAGGCTTGATCTTATCTTCCCACAATCCAAAGGTAACTTTCCATCCTTGGACCAAGAAATGGTGGTGTTATAAAAAAACCCTCTTTTGTTTGTCGAAGAAAAACACCACCACTAAGTCTTCAACCCGTTAACTTTGAAAGAAAAATCATTTTCTAGACTCAGCTTGAGGACACTATTAAAGGACCCTACGCACATCTAAAAATTTTGGAAAAAATCTCAAAGGTACCCCTTCTAGTAAGTAAACTCCCCTTCAAATTTCAAAGCCAAACTTCTTGTAGTTTCGCCATGTAAAATTCATTACTGGAAGTGCACAAGGTTGTCCTAAGTTCTGGAGATCTATAGGGTGTTCTTACTGCTGCGAACTCCACATAGCTCAGATTTACAAGAAATTTATATTTCTAGAAAGATATTGAAATTCTCTATACTTCATCTGAAGAACACTTTTGCATTTAAAATTGATTAATGCTTGTTCTAATCAAGATATTAAACTTGCGCACTGATCTAGAGGTTCTAGACAGATTGACCCCCTCTTGGAAAAATGTGAATTTGGGTGGTCTACTTTCCTCAAAAAATTTTGAAATTAATTTTGTTGAAAAGCTAATTTTATTTTGGTCAGGATATGGTCATTGCTTGTTTTGATTGGACTCTTCTTGACAAAATCTTAAAAAGGAGTCATTGAATAGAAGCTGCACACCCTAGGATCTTCTACACTAGGGAGTTTTGATTCTATATAGTCACACGAAAGGCCTTAAAGAAAATCAATTTTCACCAACCGTGTACCTATACATTTGTGTCGTGTTTGAAGGTGTAAACAAGTGAGAACCTTAAAAGCCACTAAAGCAAGATTTAAATCCTAAATATCATACATCTTAATCTTGCTTGTGAAGAAACACTTGTTTTGGCATTGGGTCCTTGCACCCAATTGTGCACACACTTCTCGCATCTATTTCCCCCCGCATCTCTCCTAGTTCTTCTCCAGTGTATGCATGGAAGGCGATCACTTCATCTTGAATTGGTTGCATTAGATAGAGAAACTAGGAGAAGACTTGATTTTTCTAGGGGTAGGACTGAGGATATGGCTGACCCACGAGTTGAGGAGGTTGAGGATCAACCTCAACCCAATGCCATGGCCATGATTCAGGCTCAAATTACCACCAACCACCAACTTCAGCAACAACAGATTCACACTATCATGCAGGCCATACACCGACTACAGAACCCTTAGGGGCATAATTAAGGACAGAACCCTCAAGGACAACCCCCATGAACCCACCACTACCCCTTAAGGGCCAACCAAGGCCTCTTCGTGATTTTTACGATTCGTCTGCCATCCGGGTAGAGCCATACCTTAAGGTCCCCAAAGGGGGAGATGATTTTGAGCTAAAACCCAATGTACTTAGCTTGATTCAAAGCCATTTACATGGGAGCTCAAATGAAGACCCTTTCCAAAACCTAGAGGACTTAGAGTGGATTTCACGGACCGTAAAACCTAGGAACATCAGTTTAGATATTGTTTTAATCAAGATGTTCCCATTCTCCCTAAGAGACAAAGCGTCTCATTGGCTTAGGACTTTAGGGAGACCCATCTCCACTTGAGCAAAATTAAGGCATGCTTTTCTTAAGAGGTTTTTCCCCATATGAAAGATTAATGCCCTTAGGAGAGCCATTACTACTTTTACCTTGCAAAGTAGAGAGCAATTTCATGAGGCGTGGGAGAGATTTAATGAATTATTGAGGAAATGCCCACACCACGAGGTTCCAAGGTGGCAATTGGCCTAGATTTTCTACCATGGTTTAGACAGCAACTTTAGGAATTTTGTGGATACTTCATGTCAAGGCAACTTTTTGAATAAGGATGAGGAGAGCACATTTGAGCTCTTTGAATCAATGAGCGAGAATTCACTTAACAATGCCTCCATGACCTAATTTAATCAGTCCAGTCAACCCCATGGTGGGATTTATGAGGTGCAAACCAATTCTGGAATGGTTGACATGTACATTATAGCCAAGAAGTTGGATCGGGTTGAGTTGGTGGATAAAAAGATTGACGAGCTGTTGAACCAAACCTGAACCCCATTACAGGCCTTCTCCCTAGCAAAGGGAGCTCACAATGTGGACTTGGTTCAATCTATGAACCAAATACACCATGAACAACCCTTGACCATGTTCCAAGGTGGGACCTTTGATCCCTCAAACTCTGATTACTCTTTCCCCTCTCCTTCGGCACCTTCTACCTTTGAAGATGCCCAGGCCATCTAGGGATTTTCTAAGCTAGACCTTTTCTCCAACACTTACAACCTTGGATGGCGCAACCACCCAAACTTTTCCTAGTCGAATCAAAAATTGAATCAATTCTAGAACCAACCTGGGCAAGACCCACCCTCCTATCATCAAGGTCCACCTACTAGACCTCCTATAACCAAAATAGGCCAACCCCTACACAGAACCAAATGGACACTCTGACTAAAGTGATGGATGATATAAATCAGAAACATCAGGAGGAGATGGCATTAGGGAAGGGACAGTTGAGACAGCTGTTGGATAACAAATAACAGGGGTTCCTTCCTTCTCAGTCACAACCGAACTCGAGGAATGTAATGAACAGAGGCCACAATCCTCAACGGTTCCAATCAAATCAGGGGCATGCCCACATGATCCAACAAGCCCCACAGACACCTCCTAGATTTAGTGCTTCTTCTTTTTCTCAAGGATCTAACCATGGTTCCAATGGCTCAGCCAATGAGGTTACCTTGAGAAGCGACACTCAAACCCAGGACCCCAAATGGCCAACCCCTCCCGTGACTTCACTACCTGAGATGCCTGATTCTGAGAATGAGCAGGAGGAACCCAAGGATTAGGAGCCTGAACCAATTCAAACCCAAATACCATACCCTGAAGCCTTGGAGAAAATAAAGAAAAAGAGAAATGTGGCTGAGAATGAGGAGTTGTTGGAGATTTTTAAACAAGTACAGATTAACATACATCTCCTTGATGCAATCAAGCATATCCCAGCTTACGCTAAATTTTTGAAGGATATTTGTACACCTAAGCGTAAGTGAGAACCCAAGCACCTAGGAAGGTAGTGCTCTTAGAACAAGCTAGTTCAGTGATATTGAGCAGCCTACCTTCGAAAAGAACTAACCCTGGAGCACCTCTGATATCTTGCAATATTGGTGACAAAATGTTTGATAGAGCGCTCTTGGACTTAGGTGCTTCAATTAACTTAATCCCGACTACCCTTTATCACAAGTTTGGATTTGGGGAATTAAAGCCCACACCTGTGACTATCCAACTAGCCGACCGATCCGTGAAAACCCCCAAAGGGGTAGTCGAGGATGTAATTGTTCAGGTTAAGGACTTCTACTTCACAGTTAACTTTTTAGTCCTTGACATGGAAGTCCTTGAACAACTACAGAACACACCCATCATCATGGGCAAACCCTTCTTCACTACAGCCAAGGCAAACATTGATTGTGACACGGGATGTATGGAAATCGCCTTCGGAGATAAGAAGATGTAATTGGATATCTTCAAGGTGACTAAGTCCTTTGATTGTGGTTGGGTTGAGGAATATGATCCCGTGAAAACCCTGGTTGAAGAATGACTCACGGTTAGCTCCTTGGAAGACCATCTGATTCAACTAGTTGATGACTACCCTAACCCATCCCAATCCTTGGAGGTTGAAATCTATAGAGCTGATTACCACCAGCAACCTCCATTTGAGGAGATTAATGTTAATCAACTCCCACCTTCCCTTACCCATCAAACATTGTCCCACCTACACCTGAATTGAAACATTTTCCCAACAACCTTAAGTATGTCTTCCTAGGACCTGATCAGACTTTCCTTGTGATTATCAATGCACACCTAGCAAGGGACCAAGAACTTAGGTTGACTACTACCCTTTCTAAACATCAGGTAGCTATTGGGTGGATAATTTCTGACTGAAGGGGAATTATCCCTACTTATTGTACTCACAAGATCTATTTGGAAGATGGGGCTCAACCTTCCCTCCAGATGCAAAGGCGATTGAACCCGAATATGCGAGTGGTCGTTAAAAAGGAAATAATCAAGTGGCTTGATACGGAAATCATCTACCCAATTTTCCACTGCCCCTGGGTGAGCCCTACTCAAGTAGTACCAAAGAAGGCCAGGGTCACTGTGGTTACGAATGACCAGGGTGAATCCATCCCCACTCGCACCACAACCACATGGCGTGTGTGCATTGATTATAGAAAGCTTAATGAGGCCACTAAAAAGGACCACTTTCCCCTGCCATTCATTGACCAGATTCTCGAACGATTGGCAGGGCAAAAATATTTTTGCTTCCTGGATGAATATTTAGGATATAACCAGGTTGCTATTGCACCAAAGGACCAAGAGAAGACCACATTCACTTGCCCGTATGGCATGTTTGCATTCCGCCATATGCCATTCGGGTTATGCAATGCACCCGCTACCTTTCAATGTTGCATGTTAGCCATCTTTTCAGATAAGGTAGGTGAATATTTGGAGGCCTTTATAGATGATTTCTCTGTGTTTGGAGACTCAATCAACCATTGTCTTAGCAACCTAGAAAAAATTCTGAATCAGTGTATCGAGGTCAACCTCGTTTAAGCTAGGAAAAGAGCCATTTTATGGTTCAAGAAGGGATTGTCCTTGGTCACATTATCTTGCAAAGGGGCATTGAAGTAGATCGAGCTAAGGTTGATTTAATTTCCAAACTTCCACTTCCTAGCTCAATCAAGCAAATCCGATCTTTCCTAGGACATGTTGGCTTCTATAGAAGGTTTATTAAGATTTTTCCAAACTTTCCAAGCCTTTGACTGACCTTCTAGCCAACGACATACTTTTTGACATGACACCTGATTGCATCAACACCTACAACACCCTTAGGGATACAGTCTCGACTGCACCTATTTTACAACCCCCAGACTAGTCCCAGGACTTTGAGATAATGTGTGATGCTTTATATTTTGTTGTTGGAGCAGTCCTAGGACAAAAAAGAGAGAAAAAACCTGTGGTGATCTACTATGCGAGCAAAACTTTGGATGAGGCTCAACAGCAAAAGAACTGCTCGTTGTAGTTTTTGGACTAGAAAAGTTCAGATCATACCTTCTAGGACCCCACGTGATTATTTACACTGACCACTCGGCTATCCAGCATTTGTTAGCCAAAAAGGACACTAAACCCAGGTTAATCAGATTGTAACGAGCGCGTACCCCAGACGTCTTTTAAGACGTCTGGGAGGTGGCCCAGACGTCTGTCAAGACGTCTGGGATCACATCCAGATGTCTGGCCAGACGTCCGGGATAGTTTACAGACGTCTGACGAATAGTTATACTCGCACGGGATATTCGTCTGCGCGCCTGTGCGCGCAGACCTGCGATCCGCATCTTCTCTGCGGCTGCAGGCGACTGCGGCCGTCTCTTTCCTCCTCTCCGCGCGGCGTTAAAAGGGGGAGGGGGCGCGCCTCCCCTCCCGTCTCCACCATCTTCCTCCTCTCCTGCTGCGGGCGGAGCGAGCGGACGCAAGGGCGCAGCGGCAGCGGCGCAGCAGAAGGCGCGGAGGAGCTGCGGCGTGCGAGGGCAGGGCTCTGCCGTGAGGGCGAGCTCGCCGGGAGCGGCTTGGCCGGCCGGCGGAGGGCGCAGAGCGTCGCGAAGAGGGACCTGCTGCGGGCGGAGCAGCGGACGCGCGAGGTGCGACGCGGGCGGCGTCGCGAGCGGAGGCCGAGCGAGGTTCTGATTCTGGAAAAATCTCCAGAATCAGACGTCTGGACTGATATCCAGACGGCAAGGTCGACGTCTGTGTGAGCATACAGACGTCTGAAAGGTGAGTTCCGCTTTCTCCTTCTTTTGTTGTCGACTGACCGTACTGAAGGAGGAGGGTTGGCTGTGCGCAGGTGTTCGGATTCGTCGTCCTTTGCGAATCCGACGTCTGGAAGTTGTACCAGACGGCGGGAGTGACCTCCAGACGTCCGGAGAGACCATCGGACGTCTGGGATCTAGGAGAGACGTCGCCACAGACTTCTGGACGTCCGGGGAACCAAGTCGAGCAGGTAATTCTCTGATCCACCGTTTAAGACGTCTGGAAGGAGTTCCAGACGTCTGATTTTGCACAGTATTGTCTTTCTCGACCCGTTTAGGGCCCGTTTGGGCTCCGTTTTCCGCGATTCGAGTTGCGTTCGATTCAGAATTTATTCCTCTACCCGCCTACAGTAGCTATACACTGTTTTGAGACACTCCTTGTGTTTGATCCTTGTGATAGGACCTCGTTCGGTTGCCGTCTTGAGAGTCGCGGAGGCACGCGGGATTCCCGACCACGCCCCCATTACTTCCGTTGTACCTGGTAGAGTGGTTTTAAGCATTAATAAAATCTGTTAAAGTATGGAACCATAACTAGAACCTAGGGCATTGCATGAACCCTAGGAATGAGAAATGTATGGAATGATAGCTCCTAGGTGTTGCATGAATCCTAGGGCCGGAAAACTAGATTGTATGATAGATCCTAGGATATGGCATGAATCCTAGGATGGAAAAACTAGTGGAATGTACATTACTGCAGTCTTGGAAAAATGGAAAGGAATATATAAGCTGCCTGTGAAATTAATTAACAGCTGCCTGTTATGAACAAGGAAACATGTTGAGATCATGGAATGTGAGAACGTGAATCTGGAAAGTGAAACATATGATGTTCTGAGATAAAGAGCTGGAACCCTACGGGGAATTAGGAGTGGAACTCCTGGAAAGAAAAGGAATGGAACTGAGATGTAGTTGTACTGTCTCTTGGGTACGCAGTACCAAGGGAAGTACCTGTACCTGTTTTAGTGCAGAGTGGGGCCAGCCGCCCCAGGGACCCGGGGTTAGGCTTGGCCGCTCTGTACCGACTTGTTGGCCCTTGTGTACGTAGTACCGAGGAGAGCTAGTAGTGTTAGGAGAGTACTAGCTACCCCACGGGCCCCGGGGTTCTGCTAGCCTCCTTCACCGACTTGTTAGGCCCACTAGGGCAAACCAGGGTAGTCAGACGAGGGTGCGCGGACTGTGGAGGGGCAAGGCCCTGGTTTGGTTACTGTGGAGGGGCTGGACCCCTGTTACTGAGAGGGCTCTGCCCTGGTTCCGTGCTGTGCTTTGGGCGCACCCGTTAACGGAAACGACTGACCGCGTGCCAGTACGGGCTAGCTACCTGTGCGTTTATCGCGCGTGCCGTAGTCACCGTTACGTCTGTCAGTGACCTTGGGGTGGTTGACTGAGGGTAGGATCACCACGGGGGACTCTCCCGGCCAGGAGAGCACCACGTGCTACTTCTACTGTTGGAAAAGACTGCAATCAAGATCGTCCCACGAGGACATTCGAGATCAAGTAAAGGATCTGAGAAGTAAATGAAATAGTGAGAAAAATTGAAAGATGTAAATAAAGGAAGAAATAGAACATAACAGCTACTGTACACTCTACTGTTGCCTTTAGTTAGTTTGCCACTCTACTCAGCGTTTTGCTGACGTGTTACACTCGTTACCTTTTTCAGGACCAGGTGTTGAGCAGCCAGGGTCGGCGGCTGCAGAGGACGCTGGGCCGAGTAGGGTCCAGTAGAGTTGCCACAGCTTTGTACCTTCTTTTGTTTCTGTTCTAGTGAGTAGTTTTGTTTCCGCTGTACCTTCTTTACCTGCAGTTTTTGTTATATGATAAATGTTGTTTTACTGTTGTGGTGGTGCCTACTGTAGTAGTTTCTTTCCTTACTGCTGTACTTTTTTACTGTTAGTTATATTCATGCTGAATGTGGTTTGTTTTACTGTCTTTTGGTTACTTCCTCGTTGGACGACTGGGTCTTGGGATTAGTCGAGTCGGTCCGGTTCTCGAGTCTCGTAGGGACTCGGGAATCGGGTCGTTACAAGATGGTATCAGAGCAAGGTCGTCCCGAGAAGTGAATCAACTGACTGGAAAATAACCAATTCACATGTTTATAGCTAGAGTAGCCACCACAACATATCTCTTGACATGAGCTCTTAGAAGTTTCGTTAGGTACCGTCTGTTTAGAAGCTTTTCTTTTTGTTTCGCGTCTCCATTGTAGGAGATGCCGCGTCGTGGAGCTAGGAGGGTGGGCCGCAGGTGCGGCCGAGGTCAGGGCCCGGGGGACAGATATGTCGGGCTTGGAATACATACTACCCCTACTCTTCTCCTGAGTATACCGTCTCGGGACCTCGTCCAACTGATTCGAGAGGTGGTTCGAGAAGAATTTCAGCTTCCACCCACGTCGCTACCCCCCCTCCCCCTTCCGAGCGTACGACAGGGGAGTTAGTGGTGGAACGAGATTTCCGCCGCCACACCAGGCGTGTTAGGAGAACTCCACGGAGACACGTGGCGTCCGCAGGAGAGCCGTCACGTTGTGTAGGGCCATCAGTGGCCTTTAGGGGCCCTCGACAGGGGCCAGTCGCCAGCACCGGACCCCCGCCTAGCCGACAGCAGGGACTCACTGAGGGCGGGAGTCGGGTTCCCCTCTGCTACCAGTGTGGCCAGCCGGGCCACGTCAGGAGGGACTGCCCATCTAGGGCAGGGGGTCAGCAGATACTTCCCGCGCAGAGCACTGGAGGGCGCGCAGGAGGCCGCGGTTTCCAGGCGCGAGGAGGAGGACCGCAGTCGCGAGGAGGGTACCGGCCGGCACCTACCCGTCCGACGCAGAGTGTGGCTGCTTCGTCTGCACCTAGAGCTGAGGGGCGTATCAACGCCCTAACACACAGGGACGCCAGAGCTTCGGGATCGGTGGTAGCAGGTATGGTTTTAGTTTCTGGCAGACTCGTTTACACGCTTTTCGATTCCGGCGCTACGCACTCGTTTGTCGCAGACAGTTTCGCAGTTAGTTTGGACCAGGATTATACATTGTTAGAGAACCCGTTCGTAATCAGAGGTCCGAGTGGTCAGCTGTTTGTAGCTGAGGAGGTGTTCACGGGTTGCGGGGTCAGCATCGGGGGACACAGCCTGCCAGCTGACCTGATTATGATACAGATGGAGGACTTTGGGGTGATCCTGGGGATGGATTGGCTGTCCGCTTACCACGCATTGGTAGACTGCTTTGAGAGGAAGATTGTCTTCTCCATTCCGGAGTTGCCTTCCTTCGAGTTTCACGGGCAGCCAGTGGACGGAGGTTTCAGGTGCATTTCGGCACTTCGGGCGGCGAGACTTTTGAGCCAGGGGTGTGAGGGCTTCTTAGCTTGTGTGGTGGCAGAGCACAGCCCCGTGGCAGACTTCCAGAGCATCCCGGTGGTCAGAGAGTACCCCGACGTGTTTCCAGACGAGTTACCAGGACTACCGCCCGAGCGTGAGATCGAGTTTGAGATCTCACTAGTACCAGGGACCAACCCCATCTCCACCGTGCCATACAGGATGGCACCGCTTGAGTTGCGAGAGCTCAAGTCTCAGTTGCAGGACCTTTTGGAGAAGGGTTTCGTGAGGCCCAGTGCGTCTCCCTGGGGAGCCCCGGTACTGTTTGTGAAGAAGAAGGATGGGACCCTACGCCTTTGTGTGGACTACAGACAGCTGAATAGGGTCACCATCAAGAACAGATATCCGCTGCCGAGGATTGACGATTTGTTTGACCAGTTGCGGGGTGCCACGGTGTTTTCCAAGATCGACTTGAGGTCTGGATACCACCAGTTGAGGATCAGGGAGACCGACGTCTCCAAGACAGCTTTCCGCACCCGGTACGGACACTACGAGTTTTTGGTCATGCCGTTTGGGCTGACCAATGCCCCCGCTGCTTTCATGGACCTGATGAACCGGGTGTTCAGACCGTACTTGGACCAGTTTGTGGTGGTTTTCATAGATGATGTACTCATCTATTCTAGAGATCGGACGCAGCACGGACAGCACTTGCGGATGGTTCTGGACACTCTGAGACGACGCAGGCTGTACGCCAAATACAGCAAGTGCGAGTTCTGGTTGAGGGAGGTGACCTTTTTGGGTCATGTGATCTCTGGAGACGGCCTGGCGGTGGATCCCGCCAAGGTCGAGGCAGTGCTCAGGTGGGAGAGACCGCATTCAGTCACTGAGATTCGCAGTTTCCTGGGACTGGCAGGTTACTACAGACGGTTCATCAGAGGGTTTTCGCAGATTGCACGTCCTATGACACAGTTGACTCGGAAGGATGTGCCTTTCACTTGGACAGACGCCTGTGAGGCGTGTTTTCTGGAGCTGAAGGAGAGGTTGACCTCGGCTCCCGTGCTCACCATTCCTGACAGTAGTGGCGGGTTCGTCGTGTACACGGACGCTTCCTTGCAGGGGTTAGGAGGTGTGCTCATGCAGAGGGGTCACGTGGTCGCTTACGCTTCGCGGCAACTGAAGCCCCATGAGCATACCTACCCTACCCATGACCTAGAGTTGGCAGCTGTTGTCTTCGCGCTGAAGACATGGAGGCACTACTTGTACGGTGAGACCTTCGAGATTTTTACAGATCACAAGAGCCTCAGATATCTTTTTGACCAGAAGGAGCTCAACATGAGACAGAGACGTTGGTTGGAGCTCCTGAAGGACTACGACTGCAGCATCTCCTACCACCCGGGAAAGGCCAATGTGGTGGCTGACGCCTTGAGCCGTAAGGCGCCCGCACGCTTGGCCAGTCTACAGTTACAGAGTTGGAGCCTTTTGGAGGAGGTGGGCAGTTGGCGACCTCTAGAGTTACGAGGGTACTGTGGGGCAGTGACGGTGACACGGCAGACCAGACCTGAGTTGATAGACCGCATCATCACGGGACAGATGGCCGATCCGTACTTGCAGTCTTTGCGCAACAGAGTACTGTCAGGGGACCCAGGGGACTTCTCTTTCACAGACCAGGTGTTACGCTTGAGGGGACGGCTGTGCGTCCCCAGAGACGAGGAGCTGTTGAGAGAGCTCCTGACTGAGGCACACGGTTCCAGATTCACCATACATCCCGGAAACACGAAAATGTACCATGACTTGAGACGCGAGTTCTGGTGGAGAGGGATGAAGCGGGATGTGGGTGAGTTCGTGCAGCAGTGCTTAGTGTGCCAGCAGGTGAAAGCCGAGCATCAGAGGCCTGCAGGGCCGCTTCAGCCGCTTCCAGTGCCAGAGTGGAAGTGGGAGAGCATCACCATGGACTTGGTGGTGGGTTTACCTGTTACCCAGCGAGGACACGACGCGGTCTGGGTAATAGTGGATAGGTTGACGAAGACGGCACGATTCTTGCCGATCCGAGTCACTTTGGGACCAGCACAGTTGGCAGAGAGGTATATCCGTGATGTGGTGCGACTACACGGAGTTCCGCGGGAGATCATATCCGACCGGGATACCCGCTTTACGTCCCAGTTTTGGGCTGAGTTTCAGCAGGCTTTGGGGACGAGGTTGAGGTTTAGCACGGCTTACCACCCCCAGACGGACGGACAGTCGGAACGCACGATACAGACACTTGAGGATCTTTTGCGTGCCTGTGTACTAGACTGGAGGGGCTCTTGGGAGGAACACCTGCCCCTGGCAGAGTTTGCATACAACAACAGTTATCACTCGAGCATCGGCATGGCTCCCTACGAGGCTCTGTACGGACGGAAATGCGCGGCACCCTTGAGTTGGGTTGAGGTGGGGACCAAGTGGGAGGTTGGCCCCAGGTTGATCCGGCAGAGTCAGGAGGTAGTTGAACAGATCCACAGACGACTCCGCACTGTCAGGAGCAGACAGAAGAGCTATGCAGATCGCAGACGCAGAGAGGTGCAGTTCGAGGTTGGGGACCACGTCTTTCTTCGTGTTTCGCCCATGAAGGGCTTACAGCGGTTTGGGGTGAGAGGGAAGCTCGCGCCGAGGTTCGTGGGGCCCTTCGAGGTCCTGGAGCGGGTTGGACCCGTTGCTTACAGACTTGCCCTTCCCCCGCAGCTTTCTGGTGTGCACGACGTGTTCCACGTGTCCAACCTCAGGAAGTACGTAGCCGATCCCAGCCACGTACTGAGTCACGAGAGCGTCGAGGTGAGCAACGACCTGACCTACCCCGAGCGGCCAGTGCAGATCCTAGACCGAGCCGTCCGCAGGTTGAGACGAAAGCAAGTACCCCTGGTAAAGGTTTTGTGGAGGAGCCAGCGGTACGAGGAGGCTACCTGGGAGCCTGAGGCGGCAATGCGGGAGCGGTACCCAGAGCTTTTCGCGGGTACGTCTTTTCGGACCGGCTTCGGTCCTCTTTGAGTTTGTTATGGTTTTTGGACATCCTTTTTCCGCACCCTAGTTGGCGCAAGTTTCGGGGACGAAACTTCCTTTGAGTTTGTTATATTGTAACGAGCGCGTACCCCAGACGTCTTTTAAGACGTCTGGGAGGTGGCCCAGACGTCTGTCAAGACGTCTGGGATCACATCCAGACGTCTGGCCAGACGTCCGGGATAGTTTACAGACGTCTGACGAACAGTTATACTCGCACGGGATATTCGTCTAAGCGCCTGTGCGCGCAGACCTGCGATCCGCATCTTCTCTGCGGCTGCAGGCGACTGCGGCCGTCTCTCTCCTCCTCTCCGCGCGGCGTTAAAAGGGGGAGGGGGCGCGCCTCCCCTCCCGTCTCCACCATCTTCCTCCTCTCCTGCTGCGGGCGGAGCGAGCGGACGCAAGGGCGCAGCGGCAGCGACGCAGCAGAAGGCGCGGAGGAGCTGCGGCGTGCGAGGGCAGGGCTCTGCCGTGAGGGCGAGCTCGCCGGGAGCGGCTTGGCCGGCCGGCGGAGGGCGCAGGGGGCGCAGAGCGTCGCGAAGAGGGACCTGCTGCGGGCGGAGCAGCGGACGCGCGAGGTGCGACGCGGGCGGCGTCGCGAGCGGAGGCCGAGCGAGGTTCTGATTCTGGAAAAATCTCCAGAATCAGACGTCTGGACTGATATCCAGACGGCAAGGTCGACGTCTGTGTGAGCATACAGACGCCTGAAAGGTGAGTTCCGCTTTCTCCTTCTTTTGTTGTCGACTGACCGTACTGAAGGAGGAGGGTTGGCTGTGCGCAGGTGTTCGGATTCGTCGTCCTTTGCGAATCCGACGTCTGGAAGTTGTACCAGACGGTGGGAGTGACCTCCAGACGTCCGGAGAGACCATCAGACGTCTGGGATCTAGGAGAGACGTCGCCACAGACTTCTGGACGTCCGGGGAACCAAGTCGAATAGGTAATTCTCTGATCCACCGTTTAAGACGTCTGGAAGGAGTTCCAGACGTCTGATTTTGCACAGTATTGTCTTTCTCGACCCGTTTAGGGCCCGTTTGGGCTCCGTTTTCCGCGATTCGAGTTGCGTTCGATTCAGAATTTATTCCTCTACCCGCCTACAGTAGCTATACACTATTTTGAGGCACTCCTTGTGTTTGATCCTTGTGATAGGACCTCGTTCGGTTGCCGTCTTGAGAGTCGCGGAGGCACGCGGGATTCCCGACCACGCCCCCATTACTTCCGTTGTACCTGGTAGAGTGGTTTTAAGCATTAATAAAATCTGTTAAAGTATGGAACCATAACTAGAACCTAGGGCATTGCATGAACCCTAGGAATGAGAAATGTATGGAATGATAGCTCCTAGGTGTTGCATGAATCCTAGGGCCGGAAAACTAGATTGTATGATAGATCCTAGGATATGGCATGAATCCTAGGATGGAAAAACTAGTGGAATGTATATTACTGCAGTCTTGGAAAAATGGAAAGGAATATATAAGCTGCCTGTGAAATTAATTAACAGCTGCCTGTTATGAACAAGGAAACATGTTGAGATCATGGAATGTGAGAACGTGAATCTGGAAAGTGAAACATATGATGTTCTGAGATAAAGAGCTGGAACCCTACGGGAAATTAGGAGTGGAACTCCTGGAAAGAAAAGGAATGGAACTGAGATGTAGTTGTACTGTCTCTTGGGTACGCAGTACCAAGGGAAGTACCTGTACCTGTTTTAGTGCAGAGTGGGGCCAGCCGCCCCAGGGACCCGGGGTTAGGCTTGGCCGCTCTGTACCGACTTGTTGGCCCTCGTGTACGTAGTACCGAGGAGAGCTAGTAGTGTTAGGAGAGTACTAGCTACCCCACGGGCCCCGGGGTTCTGCTAGCCTCCTTCACCGACTTGTTAGGCCCACTAGGGCAAACCAGGGTAGTCAGACGAGGGTGCGCGGACTGTGGAGGGGCAAGGCCCCGGTTTGGTTACTGTGGAGGGGCTGGACCCCTGTTACTGAGAGGGCTCTGCCCTGGTTCCGTGCTGTGCTTTGGGCGCACCCGTTAACGGAAACGACTGACCGCGTGCCAGTACGGGCTAGCTACCTGTGCGTTTATCGCGCGTGCCGTAGTCACCGTTACGTCTGTCAGTGACCTTGGGGTGGTTGACTGAGGGTAGGATCACCACGGGGGACTCTCCCGGCCAGGAGAGCACCACGTGCTACTTCTACTGTTGGAAAAGACTGCAATCAAGATCGTCCCACGAGGACATTCGAGATCAAGTAAAGGATCTGAGAAGTAAATGAAATAGTGAGAAAAATTGAAAGATGTAAATAAAGGAAGAAATAGAACATAACAGCTACTGTACACTCTACTGTTGCCTTTAGTTAGTTTGCCACTCTACTCAGCGTTTTGCTGACGTGTTACACTCGTTACCTTTTTCAGGACCAGGTGTTGAGCAGCCAGGGTCGGCGGCTGCAGAGGACGCTGGGCCGAGTAGGGTCCAGTAGAGTTGCCACAGCTTTGTACCTTCTTTTGTTTCTGTTCTAGTGAGTAGTTTTGTTTCCGCTGTACCTTCTTTACCTGCAGTTTTTGTTATATGATAAATGTTGTTTTACTGTTGTGGTGGTGCCTACTGTAGTAGTTTCTTTCCTTACTGCTGTACTTTTTTACTGTTAGTTATATTCATGCTGAATGTGGTTTGTTTTACTGTCTTTTGGTTACTTCCTCGTTGGACGACTGGGTCTTGGGATTAGTCGAGTCGGTCCGGTTCTCGAGTCTCGTAGGGACTCGGGAACCGGGTCGTTACACAGATGGATCCTGCTCTTGTAGGAATTTGACCTAGAAAAACATGACAAAGCCAGGTCCAAGAACATTGTAGCCGACCACTTATCCAGACCTCACCCGGAACACATTGGACCCTCATTACCCTTAACCGACACATTCCCTAATGAATAACTTCTTTCTGTGCATGGAAGAAGTCTACCCTGGTATGCAAACTTAGTCAACTATTTAGTGGTAGGGCAGACTCCGCATGGCTAGTCTAGACAGCAGCAGGATAAGTTCTTGGCTAAGGCCAAGCATTATTTTTGGGATGATCCTATCCTATTTAGACTTTGTGCTGACCAAATCATTAGGAGGTGTATTCCTGAAGAGGAAGTCCAATGCTATCCTTCTATCATGACCAAACCTATGGTGGCAACTTCTCTAGGAAGCAAATGGCTGCAAAAGTTTTGCACTCCGATTTTTACTGGCCATCACTTTTCAAGGATGCACATAACTTTGCAAAGACTTGCACTAGATGCCAGACCTTAAGGACTATGACCAGGAAAGATATGATGCCTCTATAGCCCATCTTGCTCATCGAAATTTTTGATGTGTGGGGCATCGATTTTATGGGTCCCTTCCCACCATCAAATGGTTTTGAGTATATACTAGTCTCAGTGGACTACGTCATGAAATGGTTCGAAGCCATACCTACCTGAAAATGTGACCATCAGGCTATCATGGACTTTGTTATGCAAAATACCTTTTCCCGATTTGGGATACCGAAAGCCATGATCAGCGATGGTGGGAGTCACTTCATTAATGCCCAATTTCATGCCCTACTTAAGAAATACGGGGTCACTCACCGCATTGCCACCCCGTATCACCCGCAAACGAATGGACAAATTGAGATCACAAACAAGTAGATCAAAAATATTCTACAAAAAACTGTGAGACCTGACCAGAAGGATTGGTCCACACGATTGGATGATGCTCTTTGGGCATACAGGATCGCCTTTAAGACCCCGATAGGCATGTCGCCTTATCGATTGGTCTTTGGCAAAGTTTACCACCTTCCAATTGAGTTGGAGCACCAGGCATGCTGGGCTGTTAAGTAGTGAAATATGGATTCCCAGATGGCCGGAACTCAAAGGAAGCTCCAACTTCTGAGCTTGAGGAAATCTATCAGGACAATTATGAGAACAATAGACTTTATAAGGAGAAGATGAAAGCTGTCCATGATAAACACATTAATAGAAAAACCTTTGAGCCAAATCAGCAAGTCTGGCTATTTGATGCAAGACTTAAACTCTTCCCCAGGAAACTAAGATCTAAGTGGATGGGACCATATCAAGTGGTCAGACCTTATCCCAACGGGGCGGTTGAAATTGCCAATCCCAAGACTGGGCAAACCTTTACTGTTAATGGTCAACGACTAAAACACTTTCTTGCCCAGATTCCCTCGAAGGAAGTTGTGACCCTCATTGAGGGTTAAACTAGAGCTGCACCCAGCTGGAGGCACAAAACCCAGCGCTTCCTGGGAGGTAAACTAGAGGTTTCAAGCTAAATAGATTCATGATTACAACTCAGGTGATTTCTTTCCCTACTCCCTTGCATACATTTATTTTTTCAATGAGGACATTTTCCAACTTAGGCATGGGGGTTGGTAATTCATAGGATCTGAGTACAAAATTGTCAACTTGAACTAATTTTATTTTTGTTCGTAAAAAAAAAAAAAAAATTAGGAAAGGAAAACTTAGGTATTAGAAGCTTGTCGACTTTAGGAAATGATACGTTAGGGACCTAATCGCTAAGACCCTTCAGGTCTTCGAACTTAATCTGTCCGGGTGTCCACTAAAATGTGGACTTGGTCTCGAGTGCTCGCCACCTTAATGTATAATAATTTTATCTTAAAAGTAAGGTGATAAGTATACAACTTATCAACCCATCCTCTGATTTGGGGGAATTTTTAGTCTAAGCATCCACACACATTTTGCACTGACTCACTCATCGGCGGTTCTAATAGAAATTGGGTAGCTAATGAACCTTCTAGGGTGGTATAGCAGGCAAGTTGTCGTGGGTAACAGCCTATTGGTAGGTTGTCCAGAGCCCATCCACAGGATCATTTTCTTTCACTACTGCCTTTAGGTAAATCTTAGATCAGGAAAGCTACCTACTTTAAAAAAAAAAAAGAAAATAGACAAGGAGAAAAGCAATAAAAAATAAGACACACTTCACTGCACGAGTATGGATGGCAAGTTGTCGTGGGTAACAGCCCATTGGTCGGTTGTCCAGATCCCAGCTCATAAAATGCACAAAAATTCCAAAACACTTAAGGAAGAAGCGGGGAAGTAGTATAATCCAGGGAGATATACACTGGATTTGCCCTTGTGTTGACCCCACAAAAATAAAAAGTAGGGAGAAAGCTACCGGTCAGATAGATACACCTTTAGGCAGCATTTTTTTTCTTCTTTCAGGTCACCTAGGGGCGAAGAAACTCGAAGTCTGTTTTAATTGCCGTTGAGTAAGTCTATCACTATCACAATAAGATGATTAGTATTAAGAATCCTTTTCGAGTTTTGGGTGGATTAGGTAGCCGGAAAAAGTTACCCTGAAATCCTCAACACCAAAAATCCAAAAAAATTAGAAAAGATGAAAAAGAAAAAATTATTTATTTGCTTATATATAGAATAAGGTGAGGACTTGGGAGGTTGGCATTTTGGCAGGCAACCCGAGAGTTGTTGAGTCTTAGTGAGTTAGGATCTTAGTAGAAATTTCCTCCTGTTGACAAGCAACTTCTACCTAAGCGATCAATTCCTAGTTTTAGCTGTAAATAGCATTTAGGTCAAACCTTGCTAGGGACTAGCAAGGGGCGGGCATGGCGGTATGATGACTCTACATTGTTCAGTGTTAATATTATCAATTAGAGTCAATTTCTGGGATACTTGTGCGAAAATGACATATTATAATGGGCTTGGGAGCATTGCATGCATATTGCTTGATCTTTACATATTAATCGCTTAGAATCAATATTTAATGACAATGTGCACAAGTCTATTTTGAAACAGGTCTCAGATGAGCGATCGGACCGTATGGATAGATTCGGATCGACAAACGGAGTCCAAAGGACTCAAAATTATCCCAATCCGATCTCCATAGCTCCCATAACATGCTTAAGAAGTCCTGACTGTTGATCCACTGATATTATGCAATATTTACTTATAGCTTAGATTTAAGTTATATATACAAGTATATACATAGTATACATGGTATTTTTAGGAGTTTTTGGGATTTTTCTGATTTTTATGGGATTTATACATATATTAGAGATAGGGGATAAGAGAGAAAGAAAGAGATGAGAGAGAAGAGTTGTTTTTGTTATTTTTGAAGTTGAGTTCTTTTATTAAGTTCCAAGGTATACTGAACTGTTGGCTGGTATGTTCTACTAAGCTGAGGGTCCAGAATACCTTAAAACTTGGCATACACCTAAAAATATACCTAATCTTGACCAAGATAGGTTTATTTTATTTTTTTGGAATCTTTTTAAGATTTTTATTTATTTACAAAGTTAACACACTTTAGGCCTTCAAAGGATTTTCAAAAAGAACCTAAGAACCTAAAACTAGTTGGAGTGGCTGGGAATGCAGTTAAAACTCTTCACTATGCTCAGCGCACTACAAGAAAGGTTTGGAGACATTTAAGCCAGATTTCACTCAATTTCATTAATATTTTAGTTTTGGACAAAATTACATAAAACAATAGCTAACAGAAGAAATTTTAAAAAAATTACACACAATTCAAATTAAATTAAAATTCAAATTCAATACATGAATGCTTGTACAGATAATTCCTACACTATAAAACATGTCAGCTCAATTTCATTCCCAAGTTCATCCCAAAATCCATACAAATCAGACTCTACAGTGGCTGCAACTGCATCATAACAGTAATTGATTGCTGCTGAAATCTAAACTGCTGCCAACAGATTGGCAACTGTCTGCAACTACTGTTCTCAGTTGAAATCAGATGATGGAACCAAATTTTAGACATCTTAAAATTTTAAATGTTGCAAAATGAATCATAACTCTGCTGAAATCAGCCTAGATCAAATCTAAGGCACATGAAATCCATTTCTTTATCAACTCATTTAAAATCAGAAAATAAAAATCCATACATCCATCAATAGAACAGTTGCTTAATTCCGATCTGAATCAAATCAGATTTGGATCTCAGAGATTCAATTCTTATCTATGGGCATCTCTCAATAGAAATCTGGAAATCATTAAAGTTAAAAATAATGTTGCCCTGATTTGGGTTGTTCATATGGATCTCTCATTGATCTGATCACATGATCATCTTAAACACCATTGATTGGTGCTCAAGGTGATCTAGTGATCATCTCATGATCCGTTGGGTCCTTATTCAACCTCAAATCAATATTATTGATTATCCTTGGCCAAACTCTCCAAAATAACACTTAAATTAATTGCATGCTCATCCACAAATTAAAAATCAAATCCAAAACTTTGGATTCATTGTGTGACACCTAATTAAGAAATTAAAAACCTCAAAAGGCTCGATTGAATCTGATAAAACCAAATGATCACCAGACATATGATTGGGCATTAAAAGCAACTTTGAAAATAATTGAGAAATTTGAGACAATAAAACCAAATCGGGGGGTCTTTTCGAATTTATGGAGTGAGTAGGAGACCACCCAAATGGGTTTTTAGGCACAAATTCAAACCTAGAAGCCAAGGCTTCATATCTAAATTTGACCTTGATGGAGGGGTGGATTATGAATAAAATTGCGAGGAAAAATCAGAAGCGAATCGTGAAGCGTAGAGAAAGCTGTATGCATCAAAATGGCGATGGAAAAACACCTCTCTGATATGACTTGATCAAAGAGGGAAAAGTGGATCTAAACTAATCTACTCCTACTCTACACTAAACCATCATCAAAATTGATTTCTAACATCTAATTTACTCCTAAATTACTCTAACTATTACTACAATTAATCGAGAAAATAGGAAAACTACACTAGGAAAGAAATAAATCTAGCTAACAGACGAAGGTGGTGTCCAAGGTCCACCAGCCGAAGGTCGATGGCGATGAAATGGAAGAGACCCTCAGCTGAAGAAGGAGGTGTCCAAGAGCCAATAGTCGGTGGCTAGAGGCGATTGAAGGAGGGAGAGGAAGATGGTCTCTGTCACTAACCATCGACGAAGGAGATGGGGAAGCTGAGGGAGTAGACGATGGGAACCACTCAAGGGGGAGAGAGCTGGTTAAGTGTGCCCGCAGCTGCAGGTGAGTTGGTATTTTTGCGGGGAAGCCCTTATGTCCAAAGGGGTAGAACAATAGCATAGAAGCCCATAAGTGGCTAAGACGTTCTGCACAGCCATCCTCAGGTTTTACAAAAAGGCCCCTGCGGCTTTCAAACAAGTCCCTGGAAGGTTTTTAAATGAATAAAATGTTTATGACTTAAGGACCTAAGTGAGAAACCATAAATATGAGATTCTAATGATGTCCAAATGCAACCAAAGTTTTTATTTAAGAAAAATTGAACATTTAGGAAGTTAACTTTACTTTTGATTTAAAGTTTTGAACTCAAATGTTTGTTGAATTTGCAAATGGATCATCAATTTATATTAATGAATAGGGTACCTCATTTAATGACCTAATTTCGTGTTTTTAACATAGATTTAATGTTTTAGGTCTTTTTCTTTATTTCCCACACTTAACCCATTTCGTGTGTTAATTCAGTAGTGTTTAACCTAGTTTCTAGCTTAGCTTGGGCATTTTAGCTATGATTAGCCACACCTCATCATGTCCCCATGCTTAGGTTTTGCTAGTCCCTTAGTAAACAACTCATGAAAGTGCGAAGCATTTTAAGTATCAGCAAGGTAAGTGTGATGAGATATCTATTTTCTTTTTCTTTTCTTTTCTCAAATTGTTAAGTGTTAAGTGTTTAGCGATGATCTTTAAGCTGAAAGATTTTCTTAATAAGCCAACTGTGTTCATGTCTGGACATTGTGAGAACCTGTCGCTTAAGAAGACTGACCAAAACTTAAGACTAATATGACGTAGACCATCTCTCGACCAACAAGGACTCTTAATATTTAAACCTTAAGTGTGATTTCTAGGACTCAAGAGGTTTTACAAGACTCAGAAGCTAAGTGGTTATGGTTGTGCTTAATGATGAGTTAGGATTAGCTAGGTGAATTTCAAAACTCAATCCCAGGGTTTCACTTCTTTTTAAGTCGATGTTGGTCTTAGTTTCAGCTCATGTTTTCGGATTGACTCTAAAAAATGAGGAAAACTCAAGCCCAACTCTTATTGCGTTGTGGCTCAAAGAATATTTGGTGGAAATAGGGTATTTGTATTGAACATTGAAATTTTTTTTTTCTTTTTAGTGGAAAACTATTTACAGGACTTTGAGAACATACTTGACTTATTCCAAAGAATATCATTTTCTGAAACTTTTTTTTTCACAAATTACTGTCAGTATGTCTTCGACAACTTTATTTGATAGAGCACACTTTATTTGGTGGGTGAGTTCTTTGGTGGAAAGAGCTTCTTCTAGACATAAGACTAAAGACTAGGACAAAGAGTCTATCTGCACGCACAGGTAAGGACTCCACCTTCCCTAATGAACACTAGAGTTGAATTTCAAATTCACAAGGTCTTTCTCGACATTGTGTAGTGAAAACCAAGGTTACTTAGACTCCTAAGCCAAAGCAAACCAACAAATCCTGTACTGGTGACTCAAGTACAAGAATACGTCCTAAATTAGGAGAGATCGTTGTCTATCTTGTCAAAGCTTTAAAGTTTATTAAGCCGAAGCCTGAGCGAATCAAGCTACAGTGGCTTAGAAAGTCTAACCAGAAAAGGTTGAATGTTCATAAATACTTATTCTATTTTTGTTTTCAGCTAGAAGATCAAAATTAAACACTTATATTCTTTCAATTGCTTTTTCTCTTTCCTCAATGATTTTCTGTGGAGTTCTCCTTTAACAATAAAGTTCCGGTCAGGTCCCTTATTGTATTTTTGGAATTTTTGTTTTTGACATTTTTTTGTATTTTGATTTTGTAATTTTTTTCAAATTTTTCAAAATTTTTCAATTTTTTTGTATATTTTTTATAATATTATACTATGTACATTACAGGTGTGTCTACAATTGCATTTCAGTAAATGATTCACCATTTACACCCCCATACTTAAATGATGCAATGTCATCATTGTATGAATAGAGTGGATGCAAATGCATGCTCTACTTTTCATTATCTTGGACTGGGTGATGAAAGGAAGTCAGAATGAGGAGATAAAAATCTCTGTGCGGACGATTTCAATTCTGATACAAGATCAAAGTGAAAAGCCGGGCTAAGAAGTGAAATGCATAACATATGTGATAATGAATGTATGCTAAAAATACAAAAGGTAGGCACCTAATGCAAGAAAGGAAAATGTAAAGACCCATCCCACTTTTAGCCTTTTAAGACATCTGGAGTATCAGTCAGACGTCTGTCCAGACATCTGGATCCCTTCCTAGATGTTTGGAAATTAAATTTTTGTATGCACTTTGTGTTTTGCGCGTAGGCAGCGTGCAGAACTCCGTTTCTCTCTCTCTCTTTTCTCCTTACCCCCTGCCGAACCCTAAACTCCCCAACTCTATAAAAGCCACCCACCCCTCCTCTCCACTCCACACACCACCATCTCCACCTTCAGCGCGTGATGGAGCGGCGAGAGGAGGTGAGCGAGGGAGTGCATGAGAGCGAGGAGGAGGAGGGTGCGTGAGAAGGAAGAGGAGGCCAAGGTCGGGAGCTTCGTGGAAGCTCATCGAAGCTCCCATGGCCATTGCGACGCATGCAGGAGGAGGAGGGAGTATGGAGCATCGTCCTCGACCACCTGCAACAGCTGGAGCTGTGGCGAAGCGAGGAGAACAACAGCGGAGTGCGGTGAGGAGCGCTAGGAGCACAGTCTGATACTGGAATTTTTCCAGTATCAAACGTCTAGAGTGTAGTCCGGACGACTAGCTGAGCGTCTGGACGTCTGGAGTCAAGACTAGACACCTGAAAGCACCTATATCGCGAAGGCACGTTCTCTCTGTAGTTACGGCCATGCAGGCCACACCTCAGAAGATATGTTTAGCTAATTTTAGGGTGGTTTCTCTGTCGCATGCAGGAACAGCCTTGGGAAGGTGTGTGGAATGCCCTTCCAAGCACTTTCAGACGTCTGATCAGCTCACCAGACGACCGGAGGTGCTTCCAGACGACCGGATGACTGGTCAGACGTCTGAAACTGCTTTCAGACGATCGCAGAGGAGTCTTAGACATATAAGGGTACCGCAGGAACTTGAGGTGAGATTCTATAACTTTTAAGATGTCTGGACTTGTTTCCAGATGTCTGATTTTGGTTAGTAGACACGTTTTTGACCCGTTTGGGGTTCGATCAGGATCTGTTTTACGCAAACGAAGTATCTGTGGTTTCCTTACAAGTTTCTCTACGTAATAGAAACAATTATACACTATTCTGAATCTTCCTTTGTGATGTGTTCCTTGGTTTAGAGTTTCGACCTACTGCGTGTTTGGGGCTCACAGAGGCGCCTGGGTCCACGGTTCAAGCCCCCATTACTCCCAGATTATCTGGTAGAGTGGTCCACCCCTGTTAATCTTATTAAATAAGAATGTATCTGTGAAATTAGCCAACTGAAAAGCTAGGATGTGGCATGAACCCTAGGACAGAGAAATGAATAAAACAAATTGTTCTACATGATTGTATTGTATACATGAATGAGTTAAACTGCTAGTCATTGCCTGTAATAAAGTATGAGCTGCCTGAGATGACTGAACAGTTATCTGTAAAATCATTAGTTGCATGTATTAAATTGTGGAAATATGAGATGCCAGTACATAAACGACAATTGAATTGTGAATGATGGAATCTAGATCAGAATAATGTGGTGACATGAGCATGAACCCTACGGGGAGTTAGGAGTAGAGCTCTTGTGGTTAGATGGAAAATCTGGAATGTGGATGGGAAGTGTGCTGGCCCTTGAGTACGTGGTACCAAGGAGAGCGATTGTCCCCTTTCTTGTAGAGCGAAGCTAGCCGCCCTTGGGTTGGGACCTGAGGTTAGGATTGGCCACTCTACACCGACTTCTGTTGGCCCTAGTGTACACGGTATAGAGGTGAGCTACTAGTGTAGGGAGGGAGCTAGCTACCCCATGAGGCCCGAGGTTCAGCTAGTCACCCTACATCGACTTGTTAGGCCCTCTAAGCAAACCGGGGTAGTGAGATGAGGGTGCGCGGACTATAAAGGGGTGAGACCCCTACTTGGTTTTGAGGGGTTAGACCCCTGTTTCTGAGAATGCTAGGCCCTATACTATTCTGTGATGTACTTTGGGCATACCTGCTAGCGGAAACGATTAACCGCGTGTCCGTGTGGGGAAGCCATCCATGCGCTTATTACGCGTGCTATAGCCATCACTACGTCTTGACAGTGACCTCAGGGTGGTTGACTGGGTGTAGGACTACCACAGGGGACTCTCCCGGCTAGGAGAGCACCATGTGTACCTTCTACTCTTCAGAAAAGACTGCAATCAAGATCGTTCCCACAAGGAACATGCAAGATTAAGAAAAATCTGAAAGTTGACAAAAAGGGGTGAAAAGGAATTGCATGTAAATAAAATAATTAGAAAAGAGAATTAAACATGTTACTTTTACCGCTTTAGATAGTATAGATACCACTCTACTCAGCATTCGTTGACTCTGTCTTTCCTTACCACTATTCAGGATCAGAAGTTGAGCAGCCAGAGCTTCCGGTTGCGGAGGGTGATGGGTCCAATCGAGCCCAGCCGTAGTTTTTTGCACTCTTTGTTGTACCCTCTTTACTGTTGTAGTGAGTTTCAGACTTTTAGTTACTGTTCTTGTTACTTTTGCTTTCATTTCCGTTGCTCCAGTGTTGTGGTGGTATGTACTAGAATAGCAGCTTTTACTTTCCTTTACTGCTTAGTTATATTGCATATGTGAATGTGGTTTATTTTCCTACTTTTTGGTTATTTCTTATTGGACGACTGGGTCTTGGGATAAGTCGAGGCGAGCCGGTCTCGGGTCCTGTAGGGAATTGGGTTGTAACAAGATAGTATCAGAGCAAGGTCATCCCCAGAAATGGACCAACTGGCTTGAGAATAACCCTTCACGTGCATATAACTAGGGTAGCCACCACAATGTATCACTTTGATTTCTGTTCTAAGTCCTTTTCCGCAGAAATTCGATAGCGTTGACCCTTTTGTTCTGTTTTCCACATCTCCTTATAGGAGATGCCTCGTCGAGGAGTTCTCAAGGCAGGCCGCGGTCGCGGTCGTGGACGAGGTTGGAGGGGCAGACGTGCCAGGCCTAAGGTGCCAGTTGACCCGCCTCTTCTCCCGAGCGTTCAGGCCCAGGATCTTTCCCAGCTAATCAAAGACATAGTGTAAGAGGAGCTCCACCAGCCTCCACGGGCATCTCTCCCTGAGGACGTGGAGGGGGAGTCCTCAATGGGATAGAGAGACCACCGCAGCGCCGGACGAGCAGGTGGGGGAGGGGTGATGAGAGCCTCATCATGAGCCATAACTAGCCCATTTTAACCTAATAAAGAGAATAAAAGCTCCTACATGACTTAGAAGATGGCTTAATTGGAGGAATAAGTGTTCTAAGAAGAAAACATGAAATAAAGGTTAAAATTGTAATTTTACCATTGCAGTACATAAACGGGATTTCTTAGAGATAAAATATAGGTCAAATGGTCTAAATGAGATAAAAAGTGGGTTGATTCAATCAGAAATGGATTCACATGCAATCCAAGAATTAAATGACATTTGGTAACCCTAAAAGAGACCTGCTTAATTCAACAAGGTTCTGGTCAGGATAAAAATCAAGTAAACCCTCTAAAATTCATGGAAAAATATCCCCTAGGGTTTATAACATTCAATTTGGCCTTTGGAACCTAGTTTGACCTAGATTAGGATCCTAGCTCATCAATTGACCTAATTTGGGTTTCTACACAAAATGTCCAGTCAAACGTAGTCAAACCTAAAATCCAACTTTACCATTGGATTCCTTAGGTCCAAATTAGGTTTGTACCAAAATTTGGACCTAATGGGAGGACATCTTGACCTACTTTGCAATTTAGTACACCAAATCACATTTTGGTCCCTATCTTTTGAAAACCATCACATAAACCCCCTAGCTTTCTCGCCAATCTTACAATCAGGTCCCTCTGCCATTATTGGGGAGAGATCCTACTCCAGCGAGGATTAGAGAGGGAATACTCTCTGATCCCTCAAAGACTTCCAGAATTGGAAGGGAGATTCTCTAAGGAATTCCCTTCCATCTGAGCCCGATCACAACCCCTGATTTGCACCCAATCTCTCATGCGAACGCATGAGAGATTTGGGTATCTAATTACCTTCCATCTCAGGTGAGACGTCGGTGGCAAAAGACGTGCCCTCCATGCACCAGAAGCACGGCCAACACCTATAAATTAAACCCTAACTCCGGCCGCATCTCGGCAGCTCGACTTAGTTAGGATTCCACCTCAAATTCCTCTCCTTCTCCGGCCAAGGGGTCCAGCGAGCTCCGATGAGCCCCCCTCTATTGAACATTTACAAATGCTACGCTAACGTGTTCGATTTTGGAAAACCTGTCGTTGTAGTTCGAGAGCGAAGAATTTGTGTTGAACAAATAAAATTTATACCGAAATGAATTCCGGGTCGAATACAGGAAGGCTATGTTGATCTATATTCGCAATTATATTTTTTTAGGATTTTTGATAAGCAAGGCGATATAATTACAATGGAGCTATCAGACTAAAAGAGAGAGAGAGAGAGAGAAAGAGAGAGAGAGAGAGAAAGAGAACATGCATTCAATATTTCAACTGTTTATATAATCAAACTAAATAAAAGTTACACTAGAAAGCGGAAAATCAATTATACTATAAAGCAGGAAAATTCTACACTAGAAAAGCTGTAAATAAGAATGGGAGAGAGAAGTTATCCTCCTCGACAATTGCTTGGAGGATGAGCCGGACGGGACGACGCCTGGACGAAGGAGAACGAAGCAGGATGAAGCAGAAGAACGGGAACGAAGTAGCACACCGTCGTTGTCGCGGGATCCACTTCCGAAGGGGAACGAAAATTTAGACTTTATCTCGCGAGGAGCATCCCGGGTGTGGGACAAGCTTCTCTTGAGCTTTGGAGGGGTAGAGAGGAGAAGGAAGGGATGAAAATTTCGTATGGAGGGGGTCTCCTTTTATAGTTGCAAGGAGTGGGGGCAAAATTTTGTATGGAGGGGGTCTCAGCCGTCCAATCGCGAGATCGGACGGCTTAAAACGCATCTTCGCCCGCTACGCTGCTTGGTTGCCAGCGTGTGATCGCGCGTCGGAGCTATTGGGCACGCACAGCCGTTGGATCGCAATCTGACACTCCACGCGTCGCTCGCTTGTGCCTGATTTGAGGCTCGCGGGACTCGATCCCGCGACCTCTCCTTCGCCAGCCGCTTCGTCTCCGCTGCGCTACGCGGACGAAATGGTCCCGCGGACAAATCAGCCAACCGCATCCACAGCCGTTGGATCTTGATCCAACGGTGGAGAACGAGCGGGTGCGGGACCTTCGTAGAATGTGTGCGGCCGTTTGGGCAGCCGAGATGGCACCACGTGGCGCCATCTTGGCCGTCCATCTTCTGGAAGTTGTAGATGGTGCCACGGATGTCATATTGACTCGATTTTTGCGTCGTTGGGCTGCGATCATCGATCCGAATTCACCCGTGCGGTCAGATTTGTCATCTGAAGTGCGGATTTTCACCATCCTGGCCCTTGATCTTCTAGGGTTCCCCGGTCACTATCTAAAGCTACAGATGTCTGATTAGGGCGATCTTGGAGTCATTGAACTCCAATCGTCGCCCTGATCACATCCATACGGTTGGATCTTTGATCTGAGGCTCCGATAAAATGTTTGCCCTGTCCAAGCACACAAAAGGAGACAATTAACCTCCATTTTATTCAAACTACCCTAAATGCAAGATGATGCATGTTATGCAATATTTATATCGTGAAATGCAATCCTATGCTTAAGAACATGCATAAATAGACATTTTAAGTAGTGTAAATGTGTTTACATCATACCCCATGCCTATCTTTTGCTAGTCCATAGCAAAAACTATATGTTATTTATAAAAGAATTAGGTTGGATTATTTGGACCTAAGTTATTTTCAATCATTAAGAAATTGTCTACTTAGGAACTGAACTTTCAAAGACACAACAGTGCCCGGGTATCAACCAAAATGCATACCGCCTCAAGCCCTCGCCTTATTAAAAGAAAATTTCTTTTTCTCTTTTTCTCTTCTCTAATTTTTTTGGATTTTCAAATTTTAGGGTTTAAGAGTGGCTTTCTACGGCCATTCAACTCACCCAAGATTTGATGAGAACCCTAAGCTTTAAGCATCTTATTGTGATTGTGATAGACTCGTTGACCGACAGTTAGAACGGACTTCGGATTTCTATGCCTCTCGGTGACCTAACAAGAATTCTGCCTAAAGTTGTATCTTTACAACCGATAGCTTTCTCCCTACTTTATTTTTTACGGGGTCAACACAAGGGTGAATCCAATGTATATCTCCCCAGTTTATTATACTTCTCCGCTTCTTCCTAAGTGTTTTGGGAATTTTTAGTGCATTTTCTGAGCTGGGTTCTGAACAACCGGTCGATGAGCTGTTACCACCGATAATTTGCCAGCCATACTCGTGCAGCGAAGTGTGGCTTATTTCTTTTTGTTCTTTCTCCTTTTCTTTTTGATTTTTTTTTTTTAAGTAGGTGGCTTCCCTGGTCTAAGATTTACCTACAGGCAGCAAAACAGAGAAAGGTCCAGTGACTGGGCTCTGGACAACCTACCTATGGGTTGTTACCCATGATAACTTGCCAGCCATATCACCCTAGAAGGTTCATTAGCTACCCAATTTTCGTTAGAATCGCCGAACAACAAGTCAGTGCAAAGAAAGTGTGTAGATGCTTAAAACTCAAAATTCCCTCAAATCAGAGGGTGGGTTGATAAGTCGTGTACTTATCACCCAAACTTATTTATTCCAATTATAATAGAATTAAGATGGCGAGGACTCAAAGACAAATCCACATTTTAGTAGATACACAGGCTAATTATGTCCAAAGACCTGAGGGGTCTTTGTGTCAAGATCCTAATGTAAAATTTCTTAGGATTGAAAAGTCCTAATGTCCAACTAATCCTTCCTAATTTTTTTTTTTAAATAAGAAGAGAGAATTTATATGGATTTCACAAAGCTGACCAAATAATTCAAGAATGAATCAAACCCCCCATGCCTAGCTGATGCAATGTCCTCATTGAAAAAGAGACATGAAAGAAAGGGTAGAATATGAAAGATGTCACCTGGATATGAAGCTCGTATCAGCCTTGTGTCATATGTACAACTACTGAGTTTAATGCCATCAGCTAGGCGAAGTCCAGCCAAAGAAGTCACAGAATGGCTAGAGCAACAGAGTCTGAGACGGGTTCTGGAAGATTACGGTCAACAACAGGCTTCAGACGTTGACCGTTGACTTTAAAGTTGTTACCTGCCTTTGGGTCAGAAATCTGAATGGCACCATTAGGAAAAATCTGATCAATTATGAATGGGCCATTCCATTTAGATCTAAGTTTACCCGGAAAGAGCTTAAGTTTAGAATCAAATAACCAGACCTTCTGGTTTGGCTCAAAGCTCTTGCGGGAAATCAATTGATCATGTAGAGCTTTGGTCCGAGCCTTGTAGATCTTGGCATTCTCATAAGCATCATTTCTAAGCTCCTCCAACTCAGATATTGGAGTTTCCTGGTCTTTCCAGCTAGATTCAGATCTAAATTGCATTGTTTGATTGCCAAGAATGCCCTGTGTTCAATTTCTATGGGTAGATGGCACGCCTTTCCATACACCAAACGGAATGGAGACATGCCGATGGGCGTTTTATACGCCGTACGGTAGGCCCAAAGAGCATCCTCAAGCTTTTGAGTCCAATCCTTGCGATCAGGCCAAACCATTTTTTGCAGAATGTTCATGATCTCTCAATTGGAGATCTCAGCTTGTCCATTCGTCTGGGGATGGTAAGGTGTGGAAATACGATGATTAACCCTGTATTTGGCCAATATATTCTGGAATTGGGCAGTAGTAAAATGAGTGCCACCATCACTGATGATAGCCCTCGGAATCCCGAACCTACTGAAGATATTTTTCTTGACAAAATTGATGACCACCTTGTGGTCACTGGTTCGGGTGGGAATTGCCTCAATCCATTTGGATACATAATCAACAACAACAAGAATGTACTGATATCCAAATGAAGGGATAAAGGGTCCCATGAAATCGATGCCCCAAACATCAAAAATTTCGACAAGAAGAATAGGGTTTAGGGGCATCATGTCTCTCTTAGTTATGCTCTCGAGTGCCTAGCATCGAGAACATGACCTTGAGAAATCCTGGGCATCCATGAATAAAGACGGCCAATAGAAGCCAGATTGCAAGATTTTTGCAGCCGTCTTTCTCCCAGAGAAATGTCCACCACACCCAGATGCATGGCAGAACTCGAGTATACTATTGAATTCATTCTGCGATATGCATCAGCGAATAATCTGATCAGAGCCAATGCGATACAGTTCAGGGTCCTCCCAAAAGTAGTATTTGGCCTCAGATTTGAGTCTATCCCGTTGTTGCTTGGTCCAATCCTGGGGGATTTGACCAACGGCCAAATAGTTAACAATGTCAGCAAACCATGGGGTGTGGACACCTAAAACTGTAAGAATGGTTTTGTCCGGAAAAGTGTCAGCAATTGGAATGTTCGGACAAGAAGAATCACCTAGGAGTCTCGACAAATGATCCGCTACCACATTTCGTACCCCGGCTTTATCCTTGATTTCAAGATCAAATTCTTGAAGAAGAAGAATCCAATGAATAAGCCAAGGTTTAGCATCCTTTTTAGCCAAGAGATGTCTCAAGGCCGAGTGGTCGGTATAAACAATAACATGAGACCCCAAGAGATAAGCCCTGAATTTTTCCAACGCAAATACTACAGCTAGTAATTCCTTTTCAGTAACAGTGTAATTCCTCTGGGCTTCATCCAGATTTTTACTAGCGTAGTAAATGACAGAGGGCTTTCGGTCAATTTTCTGACCTAGGACAGCTCCGACTGCGTAATCAGAAGTGTCAGTCATGATCTCAAATGGGGTTGTCCAAATTGGTGGTTGCAAAATTGGAGCACGGGTGACTGCCGCTTTTAGGAAATCAAATGCCTTTCAGCATGATTCGTCAAAAACAAACGACGTTTCTTTGGCAAGAAGATTGCTCAAAGGACGAGCAACCTTTGAGAAATCCTTGATGAATCTTCGATAAAATCCCACATGGCCAAGAAATGATCTGATTTGTTTAACAGATGCGGGAGGAGGAAGTTTAGCGATAGCATCAACCTTAGCTTTGTCTACTTCAATTCCCCGTTCAGAGATTACATGACCCAAAATGATGCCCTCTTGGGTCATGAAATGACTCTTTTCCCAGCTAAGGACCAGTCGTGTCTTGATACATCGCTTAAGAATCATTTCCAAATTAGCCAAACAAGAGTCAAATGATTCTCCGAAAATAGAGAAATCATCCATGAAGACTTCCATAAACTCTCCCACCATGTCAGAAAATATGGCTAGCATACACCTTTGAAAAGTAGCAAGTGCATTGCATAACCCGAAAGGCATCCTACGAAAAGCAAAGGTTCCGTAGGGACAGGTGAAAGTAGTTGTTTCCTGATCCTCGGGATGGATAGGAACTTGGTTGTATCTCGAGTAGCCATCAAGAAAATAGAAGTACTTCTGCCCAGCTAATTTTTCCAAGATTTGATCAATGAAGGGCAGGGGAAAATGATCCTTTTTAGTGGCTGTGTTCAGCTTCCTGTAATTAATACAAACTCTCCAAGAGGAAGCTGAACGAGTTGTGACAGATTCTCCTCTCTCATTAGTCACAACAGTAATCCCGGCTTTCTTTGGAACAATTTGAACGGGACTTACCCAGGGACTGTCAGAGATTGGATAAATAATTCCTACATCGAGCCACTTGATGATTTCCTTTTTGACCACTTCTCGCATATTTGGATTCAATCTCCTCTGCATCTAGCGAGAAGGGCGGGATCCATCTTCCAAAAATATTCTATGATTACAGTAAGATGGCTCGATCCCCCTGAGGTCATGAATGGTCCAACCAATTGCCTCCTTATGTTCCTTTAGGATCTTCATCAATTTAATCTCTTGCTCCTTTGTCAATTTAGCACTAATAATCACAGGGAGTGTATTCTGCGGTCCTAAAAATTGATATTTTAAATTCTCAAGCAATGGTTTCAATTCAAGCTGGGGTGGGGAAATGATTGATGGTAGGGTAGATGCTGAAGATTCAACAAGAGGAAGAGGTTTTGAGTGAGCAAAATCAGTAACCTCTTCCGAAGATGTCAGGTCAGAGGGTTGGGGGTCAAATTCATCAACCAAAGAGGAACTTTCAATTGAAGAAACTGTCAAACAAGTTTCAATATTAACATTATCCTCATCAAGTTCCTCAATAAATCGACAATTCTCAAATTTATTAATCGCCTTAAAAATATCCAATTTCATTCGTTGGTCCCCAAAGGCGATTTCCAGGCTACCACTTTCACAATTAATGTTGGCCTTTGCGGTAGCCAGGAACGGACGTCCCAGAATGATGGGCGTGTTCCTCAGATTATCTGGTACATCCATGTCAAGGACAAGGAAATCTACAGGAAAATAGAAATCCTTGACCTTAACTATAACATCTTCAATAACACCTCGTGGGTTTGTGACCGAACGGTCTGCTAACTGTAGTGTTACTGAAGTTGGCCGAAGTTCACCTAACCCAAACTTCTCATAAAGAGAAGTTGGAATTAGGTTGATGGATGCACCGAGATCCAAAAGTGCTCTATCAAATGTGTAATCTCCGATAATGCAAGAAATCAAAGGAGCACCAGGATCTCTCTTTTTCTGAAGGAGGTAGTGCAGGATAACAGAACTAGCCTGCTCGGAGAGTACCACCTTCCTCGAAATAGATTCTCTCGACTTATGCTTTTGTGTACATAATTCCTTTAAAAATCTTGCGTAAGCCGGTATGTGTTTGATAGCATCAAGGAGTGGGATATTGATCTCAACATTTTAAATAAATTCAGAAGCTCCTCATTACTATCAACAGACTTCTTCTTCTTTACTTTGGTTAAGGCTTCAGGAAAAGGAACATGAGTCAGATCTTTGGAATCAGGTTCCTAAGCCTTGATTTCTCCTCTAGAATTCTCCTCTCTCTCCTCAGATTCTTCAGGATTCAAAAGATCAGAATAGTGTGGTTGTGGATCCTGAGTCTTCTTACCACTCCTTAAAGTTACAGAATTTGCAGAAGCATAAGAATTTGGGTCTTGGGGAGGATTAGGAAAGGTTAGAGGGGGTTGATTGACCATGAATTGTTGATTTGCAGAAAAAGAAGACGAGAAACCCTGCTCAACCACCTGAGCATGTGCGTGCGGGTCCCTCTGATTTCCGTACCCTTGGGCTTGATTACCCGAATTCATAATGTTTCGCGGGTTGGGTACGGGTTGGGATGGTAGAGATCTGGGTTGACGAGAGTTAGCAATGAGCCCGGATTGTAAGTTGTCCAGCGAGTTTTTCATTTGCTGCATGAGCTGGAGCATAGATCCTTGCATCTCTACCATTTGATGGTTCAAATCAGCCTGCCCTACGGGTTGACGGGCATTCTAAGCTGGCTGATTAACCTGATTTGGAGGCAACTGAGTATATATTTGACCCTGACCCATTGGTCGTTGCGGAGCATAGTTGCCGGGTCGGAATTGGGTCTGTTGCCCCGGATTTTTCCAAGAGAAGTTAGGGTGATTTCTCCAACCTAGATTATAAGCATTCGAGTAGATGTTGGATCTAACATTCTCTTGTACAGCACAGACATCCTCATAGGGTGAGGATGGAGAGAAAGAAAGGGAAGGATCAGAAAAACTGGGATCAAAGGCCCCAGTTGGGAACCCATGGGGTTCCGAAAAATGCTGACTCATAGGTTGAGTCGTATCGAGTTGATTCAAGAACTCCCGTCCAGAAGGAGATCATGAGGAATGGAATCCCGAATTTTGGGATTGAGTGGATTGAGAGTTGTTCATAGAATTGCCAGCCATCCACTCTTCCATTCTTTTAGCAACCAAGTCCACTTTATCAAGTTTATTACAAATCAACTCCATATCAAATGAATGAGAGTCATGGACTTCATTGACATTTGATCTGGGTTGCTAGGACCGGTTAAAAGTATCCATGGAGGCATGATTAATTGAATTCTCACTCATTTCCTCAAGTAAATCATGTGCACTATCTGCATCTTTATTGAGGAAATTTCCTCCGCAAGAAGCATCCACATGGTTTTTGAGTTGCTCTTTCAACCCATGATAGAAGATCTGCACGAGTTGCCATTTCGGCACCTCGTGGTGTGGACACCTCCGCAATAAGTCCTGGAATCGCTCCCAGGCCACATGAAACTGCTCCCTCGGCCGCTGGGTAAAGGTAGTGATTACCCGTCTCAAAGCATTGGTACGACCGACTGGGAAGAATTTCTTCATAAAGGCCGATTTCAACTCATTCCAAGTTGTAATTGGTCTTCCTACTGTCCTATACCAATGCGCGGCTTTATCCCTAAGAGAGTGGGGGAAGAGCCTCATGATCATTTGCTCATCGTTAACGTTTCGAGCCTTGGTGGTCTGGACCAAAGTGGTCAAATCTTCCAAGTGCTGAAACGAATTTTCGGAGCCAAGCCCATGATAATGTTTAATCAGGCTTAACACCTGGGGCTTGATTTCTACGTCACCAGCAGGAATCTGGATGCCAGGACGTTCCCCGTAATTTGAAGGATCATAAAAATCCTTCAAGGGCTAAGTGCCCTGCATTCTCTACATTTGTTCTAGCTGCCTTCGAAATTCTTCCTGTGGATTTTCAAGCAGAGGAGGCTGTTGTTCGGCCATGGGATCAAATTGACCAAAATTTAACTTGCACCTCCTAGAATGTTCTAACAGTCCTTCCAATCGGGGATTCAATGAGAGTCTTCCCAGCATAAACTAGGAGAAGGTCGGAAGGACTAAGGAAAGGGACCTTGCAGCACAACAAAACAAGGCTGTCCTTAAGTGGGGTAGCTTAAGGATCTACTGACTCCCAAAACCAGCCTTAAGACTGTAAGTGATTTACTCTACTTGCGTCTGTTTAATCCAACCAGTTAGAAGGAGGGACTGGGGAGAAGGTTCTTCCTTTGGCTTTCGCCTCCGATTCCTAGTGTACCCCCCAGCCGCGGTCGTTTGGCGCTACTCCCCTAGCTAGACATTAGATTAATCAGTACAAGTAGGTTAATCAAAAACAATCTCAGACTAGGCCATGAGGAGCGAATCAAACCTTAAGGCCAACATCTACTCAATTTTATTAAGGCCTGGGATTGTGGTGCTTATGGAATGTGATGGGCCCTTACAATGGGTTGTGCCCTTAATGATTGATTGAGATTTGTGTAAGTGTGTGCACAACCAAGGTTTTCAAGCAAGATTATTGATAATGCGTGAATTTTAGTGTTCAAATCTTGCTTAAGTAGCTTTTAGGATTTCAAATTAGGTGAATTGCAATCAAGTTTCTAGGCAAACCAAGTTGTAAAACACGGGTGAAGATTGTTTTTCTTTAAAATCAGAAAGAAAGTGGAGTGCCTGGAATATACCTAGATTGAAAACCCTAAGGAGGAGCTACTTGATGAGTTGGTTTTAAATAAAGTGGTGCAGCCCAAACAACTCAAACTATTGGCCACAATTGCACCACTAAGTTAGGCACTCAAAGGTGGTTAACCTAGAATGATTTCTACTTTGTTATGTGTTGCTTTGTGTGTACCGATTCCATAGATCAGAACCCGGTTGAGTAGAAAACAAATCAAGTTGATCAAGTGCCTTAAATGTGGGTGTGTGTTGTGTGTTTGTTGAAAATTACCCCATAAGATTATCTTTTTGTTATTTTTTTATGAATGAGGGTGGAATGAATGTGAGTGGAAAACCTGTCGTTGTAGTTCGAGAGCGAAGAATTCGTGTTCAACAAATAAAATTTATACCGAAATGAATTTCAGGTCGAACACAGGGAGGCTACGTTGATCTATATTCGCAATTATATTTTTTTGGGATTTTTGATAAGCAAGGCGATATAATTACAATGGAGCTATCAGACTAAAAGAGAGAGAGAGAGAGAGAGAGAGAAAGAAAGAGAGAGAGAGAGAGAACATGCATTCAATATTTCAACTGTTTATATAATCAAACTAAATAAAAGTTACACTAGAAAGTGGAAAATCAATTACACTATAAAGCAGGAAAATTCTACACTAGAAAAGCTGTAAATAAGAATGGGAGAGAGAAGTTATCCTCCTCGACGATTGCTTGGAGGATGAGCCGGACGGGACAACGCCTGGACGAAGGAGAACGAAGCAGGACGAAGGAGGATGAAGCAGAAGAACGGGAACGAAGCAGCACGCCGTCGTTGTCGCGGGATCCACTTCCGAAGGGGAATGAAAATTTAGACTTTATCTCGCGAGGAGCATCCCGGGTGTGGGACAAGCTTTTCTTGAGCTTTGGAGGGGTAGACAGGAGAAGGAAGGGATGAAAATTTTGTATGGAGGGGGTCTCCTTTTATAGTTGCAAGGTGTGGGGGCAAAATGGACATTACAACTTCAAAACAATAAATGAGGGGTCTTTAGTGACAGATAAATCCGTCACTAAAGCCCCGACGTGGGCGTAGCTTCTACGCCCACGCGTGCCGCTTTAGCTGCCCGCACGCTCAACGCCATCGCACGCACGCTGAGTCTCAGCCGTCCGATCGCGAGATCGGGCGGCTTAAAATGCATCTTCGCCCGCTACGCTGCTCGCCCACCCGCGTGTGATCGCGCATCCACGCTGCGCGTCCAATCGTGCGTCGGCACTATTGGGCGCATGCAGCTATTGGATCGCAATTTGACGCTCCACGCGCCGCTTGCTTGCGCCTGATTTGAGGCTTGTGGGACTCGATCCCGCGACCTCTCCTTCACCCGCTGCTTCATCTCCGCTGCGCTACGCAGACGAAATGGTCGCGCGGACGAATCAGCCAGCCGCATCCACAGCCGTTGGATCTTGATCCAACGGTGGAGAACGAGCGGGTGTGGGACCTTCGTAGAATGTGTGCGGCCGTTTGGGCGGCCGAGATGGCACCACGTGGCGCCATCTTGGCCATCCATCTTCTGGAAGTTGTAGATGGTGCCACGGATGTCGGATTGACTCGATTTTTGCGTCGTTGGGCTGCGTTCGTCGATCCGAATTCACCCGTGCGGTCCGATTTGTCATCTGAAGTGTGGATTTTCACCATCCTGGCCCTTGATCTTCTAGGGTTCCCCGGTCACTATCTGATGCTACGGATGTCTGATTAAGGCGATCTTGGAGTCGTTGAACTCCAATCGTCGCCCTGATCACATCCATACGATTAGATCTTTGATCCGAGGCCCCGATAAAATGTTTGCCCTGTCCAAGCACATAAAAGGAGACAATTAACCTCCATTTTATTCAAACTACTCTAAATGCAAGATGATGCATGTTATGCAATATTTATATCATGAAATGCAATCCTATGCTTAAGAACATGCATAAATAGATATTTTAAGTAGTGTAAATGTGTTTACATCACCCTCCTCTTCCTCTTCGCTCTGCCACAAAACCAGTGGCAGAGCCGTCCTCCTCATCCTCCTCCGCGTCGCGCTACACTCGTGCGAGCTGCCCTAGCGTCGTCGTCGCCGCCGTCTTCCTCCACTGGACGTCTTCTTCTCTGGCGACAACAGGTACTGCCGTTCGCCTCCTCGTCCCCTTTGTCCCTTTAGTTAGGTTAAAACTATTCTTCTCTATCCCCTCTTTCATCTCCCCCATTTTATTTCATCAAACATCCCTCGACTGACGCTGTTCACCACCACCTTCCTCATCTCCGGCCACCCTCCGATGAGATGCTCCCATCACTCCGCAGCCCCACACGCCTCACCGACCATCGCATAACCTCCGCCTCACCTCACTGACTAACCTCCGCCCATCCACAGTCCCTCTACACCTCCACAACAGTCCCCCAAACACACCCATCCATCCGGCCACAGGGTGACCTAGGTACGCACGCCTAGGCCACCCCGCGGCCTGCCACACAGCTCATCACCTTCACCGTGACACGGCGAAGGTCCCCCGGTGATCTGATTAGGCCGCAAGGCAATTTTTGTGTCAGACAGATCTCAAGCTCCGACCTCCATTGACGGCAACTCAAGGAAGCTCCACACTTGCTCTAGGCCTTAAGACTGCAAGATTCCAGGTGCTACAAACTTGGGCAAGTCTTGCGAAGATAGTTGACCCAGCAATCGACGCCAACAGAGCCTGCAGTTGAGGCGATTGAAGGATGGACTCCTACGAGCGCACGGGAGAGAAGGCAGTGAGCATTAGTCCCACATCGTTAACTTACAAAGTGCTGGAGTGATTTATAATGTTTTTGTGATATGGGCTCATTGCCTCCAAATGCACTTGGGGTGAGGTCCCTCTCCTACTCTCACTGCCTCGTCCATGGTTTCTCCACACAGATCTGGCGACCTAACCCGACACTGCCCTGAGCACTCCTCGCGCACCACCCTCACGCCGGTGCGCCTGGACCCGGGCGCGAGATTCGACCCGTTTACCCAACTCCGGGATAGCGTGCTGAGAGTGGTTTACACAGAGAGAGAGACGTGCGGGTGTGGGTAGAGGGATAGGTTTTTCTTTGCTGTGGTTTGTGCAGGGAAGGAAGGAAGAAGTGAAGCCAACACTTAGCCGCTAAAGAGAAGAAGGAAGGAAGCCATTGCAAAGGAAAAAGAGAAGGAAAGGAAGAGGCGAAGGAAAAAGAGAAGAGGAACTGAAGAAGAAAGAAGAAATAGAGAAAGGTAAAGACGAGCAGAAGAAGAAAAGAAACTGAAGGCAAACAGAGCCAAGGAAGAAGACCTGTAGAGAGAAAGTAACTGCAGAAGAAGATAGGAAGAAAGAAGCAACACACTGTAGAGAAGAAGAAAGAAGCACAAAGAAGAAGAAAGGAAGAAAATCAGAATAAGAGAAGGGAAACATATTTTTAAGACGTCTTATCCCATGATCAGATGTCTAAATTCTTCTTTTTGCCATAATTACCTTTCAAACTCATGCATTTATATTTGAATTATGTTTTGAGTAATTAAAGTGTTCAATTACATTCTTGAGATTAGTAATAAATTCCAATTGCTCACTGTGTTCGACCTTAGATACTTAGGTTTTCGAGTAATAAAATTTTATTTGTTGACAACGCTTGATCACCTATACTACGACGTAACTAACTATTAAAATATGATCAAGTACACGTCAACAAGGGGGTGGTACTCCACTGCCCCCACTGCACTCTGACACTTCTGAGCATGAGCCCTCCTTGCCTGGAGGCGTGCCCATTCCCCCACTACAGCTGCACTATAAGCCTTTCGGACAGTTCCGGAAGCTGAAGCCCCCCTCTTTCAAGGGAGATGAGGACTCGTCTGAGGCAGAGGACTGGCTAGAGTAGATAGAGAAGGTGTTTGACACCCTTCGCCCCCCTGCGGAGTGTCGTGTGGACTTTGCCACGTACCAGCTAGAGAGTGTGGCACATAGGTGGTGGAGGGCAGTCAGAGGCCAGGAGAGGGGAGAGCTGAAGTTGGACCAGTTCGTGACCCTCTTTTGCAAGCAGTACTTCCTGCAGACTTGGCAGGACCAGAGGAGGCGGGAGTTTCACACCCTTTGCCAAGGGACGATGATTGTTAGTGCGTATCGCACGCGCTTCCTAGAGCTGTCACGTTTTGCTTCGACAGTCATAGTTACAGAGGAGGAGCGCCTGTGGAGGTTCACTAAGGGGCTCCCACCTACTATTTGGGGGTATGTCAAACCCCTGAAGTTGCCCACCTTCTCGAGAGTGGTGGAGGCAGCCATGACGTATGATGAGACCAACCCGACCACGCGAGACTCTAATAGCAGACGGAAGAGACCCTACCAGCCAGAGTACTCTTAGGGCCGTCGAGAGAGAAGGCACGCAGCACCCGCAAGAGAGCCGCCTCGATCAGGATCAGGAGTTGAGCAGCCAGAGCTTTCGGCTGTGGAGGGTGCTGGGCCCAGTTGAACGCAGCCGTATTTTTCTACACTCCTTGTTGTACCCTCTTTACTGTTGTCGTGAGTTTCAGACTTTTAGTTACTGCTCTTGTTACTGTTGCTTTCGTTTCCGTTGTTCCTATGTTGTAGTGGTATGTACTGGAATAGCAGTTTTTACTTTCCTTTACTGCTTGTACGTTTTTACTGCTTAGTTATATTTCATATGTGAATGTGGTTTATTTTCCTACTTTTTGGTTATTTCTTGTTGGACGACTGGGTCTTGGAATTAGTCGAGGCGAGCCGGTCTCGGATCCTGTAGGGATTCGGGAACCGGGTCATAACAAAAAACAAAAAAGGTGAAAAACAGCTATATACAAACAAATAGGTTGCTAAGTTTAACACCTTCACCTAGGTGTAAACCCAAATGAAGATGTCAGGAATGTAGGAGCCAAAAAGGATGGGTAAGAATTGACAAGTCAATGAAGATCAATGAAAGATTCAGATCATGGTGAATAGAATGGAAGTTTTGTCAATCTCAAAGGTGAAGAATACGTCCATACTCAATCAGAATTAGAATCAGATATTTGGTATAAGGCCCAAGTAAAGAATGGGTATCAAATCAGAGATACTTGGCTAAAGGTCCAAGTGAAGAAATATACTAATATCACAAGTACAAAAATAGCTGATAATATATACTATATTAAGTTATATTAACACATACTAATATCTTCAATAACATATACTATATATACAGTAACATATATATGTGTCGCTATAGCCTTAGTAAAATATGTACAAAACATGAGGCAAAAGACTATGTTTACTAACATAATTATATATCTACAGCAACAGATACAACCATCACTAAAGCCTTCAAGTTTATTTGTAGACATATAAGGCTCAAATAGTACTTTACTATTCTATTCATATTTATATATACATATATTACCTATATACGTATACCTTATTTATATATTCTTTTTATTTATTATACATATACATTACTATTTATTATACTATACATATTCACATACATATACCTTATACATATACATATTGTACATATGCACAAACCACTGTACACACATTCACTTAACACCACTCACAACCCTAAACACTTAGCCATTTCTTAGGTTTTTTTTTCTCACGCTCACACTCACTTCTCTCAACACTTAGTCTTTTTAGGGTCCTCTCTCTCACACACGACACCTTGGTTCGATTCACTGAAACCAAAAATTAGTTTTTTAATTAGCGGGCTGATTCGGTTCGTAAGATACACAGCACCCCATAGGAGTGAGACCAGACCTTTACTATGAACCGGCCCTAGTTTTTTTAATGTGCATTTCATTCAAATTTGTTCCAAGCCCAATAGCAAGCCTAATATCAAGCACACATGGTGCGTAGTCCCTGGCCCAGCACTGTTCCAATATATGCCCATATCAGTATGCTAAGAGAGTAGGGGAGGGATAATGTTCGTAAGGTGCGTCAAGCGCTAATGATTGAGCAGTCATCGGCACGAATTCAACTTATACCGCTTCAAGCGGTTGACAATGCACGATGTGGAGCTAATGCGACGTGAAATTGGCGTTGTTCAATGCTGAGTTGCATTTTGATTTCAAGGTTTTGGGACACGAATTGAGAGCCCTATTATTATCCAATTTTCAATTAAATTATATGGTTACAAAGCCCTTATATAGGGCTACTTAATTGTATAATTAATTGAAGATTATAAGTTATTTAATTATATATTAAAATTAGTTAAAGTTAGGGATTTATACATGTTAAATTAGGGTTTAATTTCTTAATTAAAGTAAAAATTGATAAATTAATCGTACAATTGACTTTATAAATAGTTAATTTATATAATAAAGTATTTATTATACATTTTTATTTCATTTTAGAGCCTTTATTTTAATTTATTTATATTTAAATACACATTTTAAATAGATATGTATATATTTAAGTTATAAATACCGTAGTATAATACAAATATGGTACAAATAGGTCAAACATACTTAAAATAATACTATACAAGTACATAGTATAGATTGCTTCAATATTAACTTAATTTACTAATTTATTTTATTTTAACTTAATAATTTACCTAATTAACCTAATAACTTAATTACCTACAATAATTACCTAAATAAATAAATGTAAAAGTATGGTACAGTATATATTAGTTAGCTAAGTGTGTATATACAGTAATAGATACGGTTATAGGTATGTGCATAGTTATTTATAATTATTTAGTGTTATATACATTTAATATAATATAAATTAATCTATAATTATATAATAAAGTTATACATATAATAAATCACCCTAAATACTTATTTAAATATATAGAATACAATTATAAGTTATTTATGTATATTATTTACATATACTACAATATCTACATATAGCTTAGTATTAAATTATATTTACAAGTATAAATACACTAATACATAGTATTTTTGTGTACTTTTAGGCATTTTCAGATTTTTATGATTTTTATATGTATAATAGAGGTAGGAGAAGAGAGAGAAAGGGTGAGAAGAGAGAAAGAAGAGCTCTTTCTAGTATTTTTAATTTGGTTCTTTTATTAAATTCCAAAGTAACTAAAACTAGTATGTTCTACCAAGCCGGGGGTTTGGAATACTTTAAAACTCTGTATACACTTAAAAGAAATACTTGATCTTACTCAAGATAGGTTCATTTTATTTTTTTATGATTTTTTTATATTTTTTTCTAATTTTGCAATTCCATACAAAAGAGGCCTAAATGAAATTAAAACAAGTGAACCTAAGGCCTAGAAATGAGGTTAAATGGCTGAATAAGTGTGTAATCACTCAAACACTTGTAGCACATTACAAGAAAGATGATTGAAGCTTTAAACATGATTTTAGCCAAGAATTTACATGAAAACCTTGTTTAGATAGGTAATGTATTAATAATAGCTTTCTCAACCATTATTTACATGCTCTTTCAATCAAATTTTGAAACAAGGAATTGTACATGAATGCTTTAAACCCAAATTCCTAACAATACAAAGCATGCCAACCCTTCAACCACTCAATTTCCCTCTCAAATTCTAGCCATGTAGAATTACTGCAGCCAAGATTTAGTAGCTGAACCAGCTGTTGCTGCTTGTTGTGTGATCAGTAGCTCATGTTGCTGCTGCAACTCAAACAGTGATTGGATCAGGCTTTGAAGCCTAGTCAAATGCTCCAGAAGATCACCTCAAATCTGACAAACCAGATCTAAGGACCAACAAAAAAAACCAGAAAAGCCTTCAAGAAATCCACTAAATGTATGTAGCTGCTATGCAGTCTTTTATGTATTGATTTGGGAGATTTGGAACCAAAAACACATGTTTAAACAACCATATAAAAACTGATTGTGCTTCAAACTCATTTTAAGAATCAAATCTGTGTGTTGAAATCTTCATCAAATGCCCTTGGAATTCAAATTTCATCTCAGATCAGGGATTGTAGAAACACATCCCAGATCTGAGATAGATGATTAAATCCCATGAAATGTCATTTTAACTTTCCTAATCATTTTGAAAACCAAGGAAAACCAATATCAACTCGCATAATTCCTTGAAATCCGAATATGATCCCCATCTTATATTATAGACAATGTAAGATGAGAATGCAAATTAAGCTTTCAATGGCAACAAATCCAAATTCAGAAGTACCTCAGACCTTCTCTGATAGATCTGGGACTCATTCAAACTCGATTAGAGCTCAAAGATCGAGGAAAACCTCAATCTAATCCCTCTCTTGCATCATATACAACGTGAAGAAAAAATTCAGATCAGTCAATGAAATCTATTAAAATTGAATCCCAAATCTTCAAATCTTTCAAAAATCATGAGTTACTTCATTCAAAACCACAGGAGGGTCATTATGATCAGGTGGAATGAATGGAGTGACCCTCATATGAAGTTTGGTGCTAAAATTGGATTTGAATGCTCAAGAGCATCAGATCTGATTTGATGTCTTGATGAATAGGTGGTTAGCGATTAAAATGTGAGGAAAGAGTGCAGAAGTGAGTGTGAATTGAAGGGGAGATCCATCAATCAAAATGGAGGTGGAAAAACACCTCTCTAATCTGAATTGATCAGAGAAGGCGAGATCAAATATTAACTAAACTAATCTTAATCTGCGCTAACCAATCTATGAATTCACTATCTAAACTACTCCTAACTGATCTACACTACACTACAAACATTACAATTTACCCCAAAAAGTAGTTGATCCTACTCTAAGTAGATGAATGGGACTTGCAGGAAGCTGCACCTGGTAGCTGCAACAAAGAATGGGTGTAACGACCTGATTCCCGAGTCCCTACGAGACACGAGAACCGGACCGACTCGACTAATCCCAAGACCCAGTCGTCCAACGAGGAAGTAACCAAAAGACAGTAAAATAAACCACATTCAGCATGAATATAACTAACAGTAAGAAAGTACAGCAGTAAGGAAAGAAACTACTACAGTAGGCACCACCACAACAGTAAAACAACATTTATCATATAACAAAACTGCAGGTAAAGAAGGTACAGCGGAAACAGAAACTACTCACTAGAACAGAAACAAAAAGGGGTACAAAGCTGTGGTAACTCTACTGGACCCAACTCGGCCCAGCTTCCTCTGCAGCCGCCGACCCTGGCTGCTCAACACCTGGTCCTGAAAAAGGTAACGAGTGTAACACGTCAGCAAAACGCTGAGTAGAGTGGCAAAGTAACTAAAGGCAACAGTAGAGTGTACAGTAGCTGTTATGTTCTATTACTTCCTTTATTTACACCTTTCAATTTTTCTCACTATTTCATTTACTTCTCAGATCCTTTACTTGATCTCGAATGTCCTCGTGGGACGATCTTGATTGCAGTCTTTTCCAAAAGTAGAAGTAGCACGTGGTGCTCTCCTGGCCGGGAGAGTCCCCCGTGGTGATCCTACCCTCAGTCAACCACCCCAAGGTCACTGACAGACGTAACGGTGACTACAGCACGCGCGATAAACGCACAGGTAGCTAGCCCACACTGGCATGCGGTCAGTCGTTTCCGTTAACGGGTGCGCCCAAAACACAGCACGGAACCAGGGCAGAGCCCTCTCAGTAACAGGGGTCCAACCCCTCCACAGTAACCAAACCGGGGCCTTGCCCCTCCACAGTCCGCGCACCCTCGCCTGACTACCCTGGTTTACCCTAGTGGGCCTAACAAGTCGGTGAAGGAGGCTAGCAGAACCCCGGGGCCCGTGGGGTAGCTAGTACTCTCCTAACACTACTAGCTCTCCTCGGTACTACGTACACGAGGGCCAACAAGTCGGTACAGAGCGGCCAAGCCTAACCCCGGGTCCCTGGGGCGGCTGGCCCCACTCTGCACTAAAACAGGTACAGGTACTTCCCTTGGTACTGCGTACCCAAGAGACAGTACAAACTACATCTCAGTTCCATTCCTTTTCTTTCCAGGAGTTCCACTCCTAATTCCCCGTAAGGTTCCAGTTCTTTATCTCAGAACATCATATGTTTCACTTTCCAGATTCACGTTCTCACTTTCCATGATCTCAAACATGTTTCTTTGTTCATAACAGGCAGCTGTTAATTAAATTCACAGGCAGCTTATATATTCCTTTCCATTTTTCCAAGACTGCAGTAATATACATTCCACTAGTTTTTCCATCCTAGGATTCATGCCATATCCTAGGATCTATCATACAATCTAGTTTTCCGGCCCTAGGATTCATGCAACACCTAGGAGCTATCATTCCATATATTTCTCATTCCTAGGATTCATGCAATGCCCTAGGTTCTAGTTATGGTTCCATACTTTAACAGATTTTATTAATACTTAAAACCACTCTACCAGGTACAACGGGAGTAATGGGGGCGTGATGGGGAATCCCGCGCGCCTCCGCGACTCTCAAGACTGCAACCGAACGAGATCCTATCACAAGGATCAAACACAAGGAGTGTCTCAAAACAGTGTATAGCTATTGTAGGCGGGTAGAGGAATTAATTCTGAAACGAACGCAACTCGAATCACGGAAAACGGAGCCCAAACGGGCCGTAAACGGGTCGAGAAAGACGATACTGTGCAAAATCAGACGTCTGGAACTCCCTCCAGACGTCTTAAACGGTGGATCAGAGAATTACCTGCTCAGCGTGGTTCCCCGGACGTCCAGAAGTCTGTGGGGACGTCTGCCTAGATCCAAGACGTCCGATGGTCACTCCGGACGTCTGGAGGTCACTCCCGCCGTCTGGTACAAATTCCAGACGTCTGATTCGCAAGGATGACGAATCAGAGGACCTGCGCACAGCCAACCCCCCTCCCTCAGTACGGTCAGTCGACAAAAAGAAGGAGAAAGCGGAAACTCACCTTTCAGACGTCTGTATGATATCACAGACGTCGACCTTGCCGTCTGGATATCAATCCAGACGTCTGATTCTGGAAATTTTTCCAGAATCAGAACCTTGCTCGGCCTCCGCTCGCGACACCGCCCGCGTCGCACCTCGCGCGTCCGCTGCTCCGCCCGCAGCAGGTCCCTCTCCGCGACGCTCTGCGCCCCCTGCGCCCTCCGCCGGCCGGCCAAGCCGCTCCCGGCGAGCTCGCCCTCACGGCAGAGCCCCGCCCTCGCACGCCGCAGCTCCTCCGCGCCTACTGCGGCTGCCGCTGCCGCTGCGCCCTCGCGTCCGCTCGCTCTCGCGCACAGGCAGGAGAAGAAGGAGGAAGATGGTGGAGACGGGAGGGGAGGCGCGCCCCCCCTTTTAACTCAACCCCTTTTGTGTTAAAATCTAGCTAATCACCGCAACAGACAAAGCAACACGCACAAAAGCGAGTAGAAACCACACCGATGCACGCAAGGTAGCCCACTGCAAGGAGAGAGTAGGAAAGAAAAAAACCCAAGTCCAACCAAGAAGAATGAAAAAGAAAGCGAACAACACACGCTCAAGGGCCAAGAGGGCACATGCCCAAACCGAAAGGAAGCACCCTGGAATCAAAGGAAGGCCAAAAAGGAAGCCAGAAAAAACAAAAAAACCTCAAAGCAGCAAGATCAAGGGAGAACCAAAAAAATAGAAAACATCGAAAAAAGCAAAAAAGAAGAGAGACAAAGAAACCAACCACCCAGGGTTCACCCTCGCAACCCTCAAGAACAAAGATCTACCTTCGGATAGGGACCTCTCAGCCCCCCTCTGGGGTGGAGGGGAAAACGAGTGGGCTCACCGGAGGAGAAAGGGGGAAGAACCCTAAATGGAGGAAGGGGGGAAGGGAGGAAAGGGAACGGAAAAGATGAGAGAAGTGTTGCGGAGAGGGGGGAAGCTCTGGGAGGGAGGAAGTGCTCAAGAATGTGAGTAAATTACAATTTACTCAAGCAATGCGATGCAACTTAAATGATTAATTAGCGGTCCTTATTAACATGTGTTGATGCAAATGATTGTAGAGGCATAATTGGAAAACGATACTAATAATGAGATATACATTCTTCATCAATCATTCATGGTGGCTCCTTGCCTAAGCAATCATTCTCCTACTCTCTAGAATCTTCTCCACTAGCTTTTCACCATCAACTCTAACATCCCTCACCCCTACCTCAAGCTCCTTCACCTCATCCTATTCCTCCTCACCTTATCTCCTCACTTCCCTCACATTCATGAGATCACTCCTTTTTACTAACCTTGTCCTTTTGGTTCTGAGGCAAGATTCTTCATATCTTATATCTATCAAGGGTTTTCCACTCCCCTCTTTGGACCCTTCTTGTGAAGGTTATCTAAAGTCCACTTCCTTGTGAGTCTGTTCTTGAGCGTTCTTTCATGGGTTGAGTTTCTTGATCTCAAATCACACTTCACAATATTTCTAAATTTTCTTCCTTAAGAATAAACCATAACTACTCAAAAACCTTCCCCACCCTTTCTGCTTGGGTGTAACTCATGTCTACTCTTTCTAATCCCCCTCATACCACTTACATGTAAAACATCCTTTAGGAGAATGCACCTAGATGTCATGTTACTACTCATATCCTAGATTATGATCCCCATGGATGTATTACTCCAACCTACCCAATCTCTTCTCTTATTCAACACCAACTATATTTGACGTGGCAAGGACTAGTCATAATACTCCAGGGTCAGAGCCTTTGTGTAAGCTCCCAACCCTCCTAAAAGGGGGCATGCACAAAGCACAAGTCTTCCTCTCTTTTGTCCTTTGCAGCAACAATATGTTGTTGGGAGCACTTCCAATGACTTGATTTGATGAAGCAATACCTAAGGACATCCATGGCACTTTGTGAACAATGTTTATAGCAGAAGTACATATACTAAGTAAGCTTTATGCTACATTGTTTATTATCATGAGATCTTAGGATGAGAGGCCTTCCCTTAAGGTACTGTAACGACCCAGTTCCCGAGTCCCTACGAGACACGAGAACCGGACCGACTCGACTAATCCCAAGACCCAGTCGTCCAACGAGGAAGTAACCAAAAGATAGTAAAATAAACCACATTCAGCATGAATATAACTAACAGTAAGAAAGTACAGCAGTAAGGAAAGAAACTACTACAGTAGGCACCACCACAACAGTAAAACAACATTTATCATATAACAAAAACTGCGGGTAAAGAAGGTACAGCGGAAACAAAACTACTCACTAGAACAGAAACAAAAAGAAGGTACAAAGCTGGGGTAACTCTACTGGACCCTACTCGGCCCAGCGTCCTCTGCAGCCGCCGACCCTGGCTGCTCAACACCTGGTCCTGAAAAAGGTAACGAGTGTAACACGTCAGCAAAACGCTGAGTAGAGTGGCAACTAACTAAAGGCAACAGTAGAGTGTACAGTAGCTGTTATGTTCTATTACTTCCTTTATTCACATCTTTCAATTTTTCTCACTATTTCATTTATTTCTCAGATCCTTTACTTGATCTCGAATGTCCTCGTGGGACGATCTTGATTGCAGTCTTTTCCAAAAGTAGAAGTAGCACGTGGTGCTCTCCTGGCCGGGAGAGTCCCCCGTGGTGATCCTACCCTCAGTCAACCACCCCAAGGTCACTGACAGACGTAATGGTGACTACGGCACGCGCGATAAACGCACAGGTAGCTAGCCCGCACTGGCACGCGGTCAGTCGTTTCCGTTAACGGGTGCGCCCAAAGCACAGCACGGAACCAGGGCAGAGCCCTCTCAGTAACAGGGGTCCAACCCCTCCACAGTAACCAAACCGGGGCCTTGCCCCTCCACAGTCCGCGCACCCTCGCCTGACCTACCCTGGTTTGCCCTAGTGGGCCTAACAAGTCGGTGAAGGAGGCTAGCAGAACCCCGGGGCCCGTGGGGTAGCTAGTACTCTCCTAACACTACTAGCTCTCCTCGGTACTACGTACACGAGGGCCAACAAGTCGGTACAGAGCGGCCAAGCCTAACCCCGGGTCCCTGGGGCGGCTGGCCCCACTCTGCACTAAAACAGGTACAGGTACTTCCCTTGGTACTGCGTACCCAAGAGACAGTACAAACTACATCTCAGTTCCATTCCTTTTCTTTCCAGGAGTTCCACTCCTAATTCCCCGTAGGGTTCCAGCACTTTATCTCAGAACATCATATGTTTCACTTTACAGATTCACGTTCTCAAATTCCATGATCTCAAACATGATTCTTTATGCATAACAGGCAGCTGTTAATTAAATTTACAGGCAGCTTTATATATATATTCCTTTCCATTTTTCCAAGACTGCAGTAATATACATTCCACTAGTTTTTCCATCGTAGGATTCATGCCATATCCTAGGATCTATCATACAATCTAGTTTTCCGGCCCTAGGATTCATGCAACACCTAGGAGCTATCATTCCATATATTTCTCATTCCTAGGATTCATGCAATGCCCTAGGTTCTAGTTATGGTTCCATACTTTAACAGATTTTATTAATACTTAAAGCCACTCTACCAGGTACAACGGGAGTAATGGGGGCGTGATCGGGAATCCCGCGTGCCTCCGCGACTCTCAAGACTGCAACCGAACGAGGTCCTATCACAAGGATCAAACACAAGGAGTGTCTCAAAACAGTGTATAGCTACTGTAGGCGGGTAGAGGAATTAATTCTGAAACGAACGCAACTCGAATCACGGAAAACGGAGCCCAAACGGGCCCTAAACGGGTCGAGAAAGACGATGCTGTGCAAAATCAGACGTCTGGAACTCCCTCCAGACGTCTTAAACGGTGGATCAGAGAATTACCTGCTCAGCGTGGTTCCCCGGACGTCCAGAAGTCTGTGGGGACGTCTGCCTAGATCCAAGACGTCCGATGGTCACTCCGGACGTCTGGAGGTCACTCCCGCCGTCTGGTACAAATTCCAGACGTCTGATTCGCAAAGGATGACGAATCAGAACACCTGCGCACAGCCAACCCCCCTCCCTCAGTACGGTCAGTCGACAAAAAGAAGAAGAAAGAGGAAACTCACCTTTCAGACGTCTGTATGATCTCACAGACGTCGACCTTGCCGTCTGGATATCAATCCAGACGTCTGATTCTGGAAATTTTTCCAGAATCAGAACCTTGCTCGGCCTCCGCTCGCGACGCCGCCCGCGTCGCACCTCGTGCGTCCGCTGCTCCGCCCGCAGCAGGTCCCTCTCCGCGACGCTCTGCGCCCCCCTGCGCCCTCCGCCGGCCGGCCAAGCCGCTCCCGGCGAGCTCGCCCTCACGGCAGAGCCCCGCCCTCGCACGCCGCAGCTCCTCCGCACCTACTGCGGCTGCCGCTGCCGCTGCGCCCTCGCGTCCGCTCGCTCTCGCGCACAGGCAGGAGAAGAAGGAGGAAGATGGTGGAGACGGGAGGGGAGGCGCGCCCCCCTTTTAACGTTGCGCGGAGAGGAGAGAGAAGGCGGTCGCAGTCGCCTGCTGCCGCAGAGAAAGAGGCAGGATCGCAGGTCTGCGCGCACAGGCGCGTAGACGAATATCCCGTGCGAGCATAACTGTTCGCCAGACGTCTGTAAACTATCCCGGACGTCTGGTCAGATGTCTGGATGTGATCCCAGACGTCTTTACAGACGTCTGGGCCACCTCCCAGACGTCTTAAAAGACGTCTGGGGCACGCGCTCGTTACAGGTACTCTATGACTTTCTTAAGGATGGGGCTTGTGTCTCAAGTACTATATATCTCTTCATTTCCCATGATTAGGCTAATCTAGTGACACCTTGCTAAAGATTTTATTCATGTTGGCACTTTAGGTTCTAAAATTGTAGATCCAATTTTTTCGATGGAGACATGATTTTTGGATATATTTCTTTCCTTTTACATCCCATGAATAGGAGGGTCTTTTGGCTTTGAGTATTCACTTCTTATGACTAATTGCTTTGATGTCTAAATTAGAAAAAATTTCCTATCCTATATTATCGACTCACATTTATGTCAGTTGGATAGACCTAAGTATCCTAAGGTTTGTATGGAGCTAGATTTACTCAACTCACATCCATTCTCTATTCATTTCCTAAAAGATGGTAAGTTAGTTGAACATAGAGTGATATATGAAATAATTCCCACCTTCTGTCTTTATGATAGGAAGTTTAGGCATCTTGATATTGAAAATACAATTTAAACTAAATAAGGCTAGGGTTATTATTGAAAACCCTAGGGCTAGCCAATGTACCTTCTAGACCCTTGAAGTGATGAAGATAGATTATTATATCGTACTTCAATTCCAAATGATCATAATGTTGCCTTTAATTGGAGAGGGCTTTGAGAAATCATGTATCTAATGGGGCAGAGGGGAAATAGGGAAGGCCTCTTAAAGATGGCAATTACTAAAAGCCCATTGACGAAAGCAAAACAAGGAATGTAAATTTCTAGGTAATGAAAGACGATAAACATAGATCCTAGTCCCAAGTAGATTACTCCATAGAAAGGGGGTCCATTTCACTTTGATCAATTGAATGCTACTCAAGAGGTGATTCCACCAGCTAAGGAGGGTGGAAGCTTAGGTATGACCTCCTTGCTAGTGTCTCATTAAGTGAATGTGGTGATCGATGATGCTTTGCTGAATATAGACGAAAATGTGGGCAATCGAATTGCTCTAAGCAATGCTAGCTATTGAAGCCTCATCTTCCACCGAAAAAAAAAAAAATTATAGGGGAGATTAGAAACTAGCGATCATCACATAAGGTAATAGTATCCAAGTGCTTGATGAGAGTGAATTGGACTCATCAGAGTTAACTACATATTCACTTTCGACTCAAATTCCCTCAGTCAACATCCTTTTGAATATCCCAAAGTTGCCCCTCCCAACCCTCTAGTTAAAGAAATCTCAGATTGATGCAAATAGGGCAAAAAGGAACCAAAGGCATATTTCACCTCGTCAGCATATTACACGTTATGACTGCATCCGGAAGGAAATTGAAGATGAATAATAATAACACTAAATCTTACTAAGGTTGAATTACAAACAAACATATTATTTCTCCAAAAAATACTAACATATAGGAAAAATTACAAATCTTCAAACTCATAATCGCATGGTACAAGTATGTATGTCGTTTTCTTTTCTTTATATATATATATATATATATATATATATATATCAGTGTGTGTGTGTGTACGTAATTTTCAAATATCTCTATCTCTTCGTAATCCTAATGGTAAAATCAAGAAGTTGTGTATGGGACGAATATGTATGTCTCAAAGTAACGGGGAGGGGAAAAAAGATCATGTATGTATATATATGTCTCATTTTAGCTGCCGAACCTTCAATCTCTTATTTTTGTGTCTCATACAGTGGGTTAATATTGTTACTGATTAAAATTTACGTCGATGGTTGTGACGTTGGAAATATATTCTCGATTTCCATGATAAAACTTAATTAATAATGATCGCATGCCACTCTGCACCGACTAAGTGGGTTTCACACAAAATAAATTCCGTCGATTCCTCTGGACTGAAATTAATTTAATTTGCGGCCAATATATCCACAGAAAGGTATTATTGTATCTCTTCACATATACTCGAGACAAACAGACATGGAACTATGATCTCAACATGCTGATGCAATAAATACGTATATCCCAAAGTCGATGCATTAATATTCCTGAGGTCAATCAAGTTATCATCGATCACTCCCATGACTTTCCCATCAACAGTTGACATCTTCAATAGCAGCCAAAAGGATGCAAACAATAGATAGCAGAGTCCATATGTACATGCATGAACTTTAAAATCACCGAATTGAGGGCGATCGATCTCAAGCACATGCAGTACTCTTTGGTTGAGAAAGTCCTCTGCGGGAAGTTGTGTGATTGCAGTAGTACTGTGTTGGGATCGTGAGAGTAGTAGCCAAAATCAAGTGGACAGAGAATTAACATGGAGTTCGCGGGGAACCTTTCCCCATCAATTCCTCAACCTTAAGGGCATATTTGGTTATAGGAATAATTAGGAGGATAAAAAAGGAAATGTAAAATAATAGAAGAAATTAGGAATTTTTATTTCTTCAAAGCATTTGATTGTATTTTTTGTCACATCAAAAAAATTAGAAATATTTATTTCACCTGAGGTATTTGATAGAAGAAACAAATAAAATTTATGTGATAAAATTAAGAGAAAGAGATGAAAAAAGTGAAATAAATCAATGAAATAAATAAATTTTACTTCTTCGACGAAATTTACTTTTTTCCAAAATTCACCTACATGAAAATAAAAATTATTAAACATAAAATTTGATCTTAATTCTTACTCCATTCCATCAACCAAATAACCCCTTAATCTAAACAAAGGCCGAACCCTGAGAAAGATTCCTCTCACACGTAGACAAGCAAAGTAAGGTCATTGGAACCATCGATCAAAGCGGATGACACACCAACTATTATTTTTCTTTCCTTTTTTTTTCATTTCATGTAAAGGAGAAAGGGCTGGCATCTTTTTCCTTATTGTATAGGTAAATATTGCTAGTTTCGATTACGTATAAATGTAGATTAATACAAAAGTTTAATTTACATAAAAAAATTATATAACTCTCTCAAATGATGAATTAAACTATATCAATGATATTTAATTATAGAATAAGGTTAAAAAGTAGGAAAATATAAATAATAATCCATAGAAATTTGTAGATTCCATTCTTGTGATTCACATTGTAAGCATGGATCCACTTGATAATTTATATTTAATGTAAATAAAAATAAAAGAACATAAGATTTGTTACGTGATAGGTCCCACCGCATTCAAAAAAATCATCACACTTTAAACTAAAATACATAGTTGATAAATAACTATACACAGGTGATAAATTATTTTACACTAGTGATAAATTATTCTTACTGATTTTCCATTGGTGATAAATTATTCTAAGATATCTTTACACTGGTGCAATCTCATTTTACACCGGTGTAAAAGTATTGTAAGGGTTGTTTCACCCGTGCAAACTAGTTTTGCACTCATGTAAAGTGATTTTGACCTATGGTTTTACGACCTGAACCCGACTCCACGTAGATCCCGAGGTTGAGGCACCTCCACTAACCTAAGATCCAGTCGTCCAACAAAAAATAACATCACCAAGGCAAGCAATCCACACATGTAACATAGCTAGAACTTAAAAGAAAGCAGAAAACTGAAGAATAGACTATAAACAGTATCTCAAGAGAATGGCAAAATTCTCCACATAGCCATCACTACCAAAGTGAAGGACAGAAACATAACGAATAGTTCAAAACAACAGTACTCACTACAACAGTAGTAAAATCCAACTACAGCGAAAATTGAAACTAGACTAAGGCTAAGCTCGACTAGGCTCAGCACCCTCTGCAACCGATGGTAATGGCTGCTCGCCTCCCTAATTTGAATATAAGTGGCAATTGTCAGCAAAAGCTGAGTAGAGTGGCAAGTGCAAAATTAACTAATGAAATTCAAATTAAAAATAGTAAACATTTCAGGTAATTGTAAATGTTCCACACCAGTTTATATTTTTTTTACATTTAGTGTTTCGAATATTCTAACAAAGGGTCTTGTTATCTCTTAGTTCATATGTTCCCTAATGGAACGATCTTGCTATAGTTTTCCCCGCGATGCAGGCGTGCACATGGTACTCTCCTAGCTGAGAGAACACCCCGCGTTTGTCTGACACCCAGCCTACCACCCTGGGGTCACAGTCGCGATGTAGCAGTGACTACAACATGCGAGATAAATACATGAGAAGCTATCATGCACTGGCACACCGTCAATCCTTTCCGCTAACAGGTACACTCTAAGTCGTACAGCACATAATAGAACAAGGGTCAAGCCCCTCACCAATCTGCGTATCCTCGCCCGACTATCCCAATCGATGTAGGGAGGTCATTCCTACCCTGGGTCCCAACCTAAGAAAAGGCTAGCTCTCTCCCTACATAAGGGGTGAATAGCTCTCCTCGATACGTATGTACACGAGGGCTAACTCACTCCCAAACTAGAGTCCAAGCATCAGTGGTAACACACAGTAGACAAGTTATTCCATCATTATCTAAGTTCGTACCATACCAAGTAATTTCTTCTTCTAGTATACCTTAGTGTTCAAGTACATATCTGTTACCCAGTTCATTCAATGGTTGTTCCATCCATTAAGAAAAAATAAGCATCATTCACGTTTAGGTTTGTATTGAACATAAACATGCATCATTCTTATTCTTGGGGTTTATTTCATACCAAGCAAGCTTTATGATATCATACACATTTAGCAAGCAACCCTGGATTCAGTTGTTAACTTAAAACCAAACCCATAAGGCTAGGGTAGCAGTCATCAATTTTCATAACCAGATAGGGCATAAATGACTTCAAACTTGTGTTTCATAACTTAGGTTTCAAACGGAAATATCTAATTTTGGCATCCACTTAACCGAACCAATGAAAAAAAGTAGAGGAAGACGACTCTGCCTAAGGGTACGGGAGATATGGGGGCACAAGAGGCAGATCCCAACGCCTTTGCAGCTCCTGTATGCACCACGGAACTAGGGCCTACATAGTTTAATGGTCAAATAGGGCATCAAACACGTGGACCGATATTTCAGTACACAAATTTAGTTCAAAACAGTGTAGAAATAGCACTAAAATGTAGGAAAATTCAAGAGCTTTCCAACGATACCTTGGTTGCGCAATTCTGACCCCATTTGAGCACTGAACCGGCCTAGAAACCCTCCTTGGTTCACTCAAACTGACCCAAGTCGGTTCAAGCAGACCGAACTGACCGCCTGCCTGTCTTAGGGAGCGCCTGACGCTCGAATCAGACATCTGAGACACCCCTCAGACGTCTTAAATAGTACGAGGCCCCAGCTCTTCTCTTCAGACGTCCGACGAATGTCCAGTCATCCTGGACCCACTATGGACGTCCGTCACCCCACCCAGACGTTCGAAACAGGTATCTTCTCCGCTTTCAAGTAGGAAACCTACTTCCCTTCTACACAGGGCTACTCGTAGAGCGACCTCAACCTCACATCACAGGACCTCAGCCTCGTGCAACGCCTTCGGAGTCCACTGAGACCGGAGCTCCGCCCTACCCCACCGGCTTCACGGCGAGGTGTTGTAGTTCCACCCTCACGCAGCGGCACCTCGCAGCGCCACTAAGCCTCATGCTACCGCCATGTAGCCCGCAGCTGCATCCACTCCCTTGCAGCCATGCGACGTCGACTCTCCTTCCCTCACGAGCTCCTCTCTCTCTCTCTCTCACGCTGGAGGTGGAAGAGAAGGGCGATAGATTAGGGCACGCTACCTGAGGTGGGTATGTAGCCCGGGGTGGGAAGGTGGGGTTGCGTAGGGTTTTATGGTAGGGTTGGGTAGGGTTTTAGGTAGGAAAATTTATGGATTAGGTCCCCCATGAAAGTGTTCTTCCACATGAAGTCCATAGAGAAAGATTTAGGGGGAGGGGGGGTTTAAAATCGTATTAAGCCCCTAAAATTTAGGAAACTACCCAAATGGCCCTTAGAGAGGGTCATTTCAACATAACAAACTTAAAGAAAGTTTCACCCCCGAAACTTAAGCTAAACCTAAGATGCGAAAAAAATAGTACACGCGCATAGCAAACTTAAAGATGATTAAAGGCGTCTAAGAAGTACATATGGTGCGAAATTTAGCGTGATTTGTAATTAGGGTTTTTAATGTCGCTTTAACACGCGAATTCGCATACGCTTTTAAATTTATATTCCTAGATAGGGGAGTATCGATGGTCGTCCAAGGAGGCCAATTGTTTGCAAAATCAACTCTCTTGCTTAGAAAATAAATCTCAACTTTCTTTTTTGTCTTTTTTCAATATATCATTTTTATGTTTTGAAATAACGGCGAGCATGCGAGTGTTGGCAAGAAAGTGACTAACACCTAACTCAATACACTACTCCTAAAGTGGCAAGTAGAGCCTCTCCCTAAGCTCACTCTAGGCAAGTGGTGGCCTAGAATAATTAGGGAGAGGGAGTGAAAAATGCTAGAAACAAAGCAATTAAGATTGCAACTAAAGAAGGTAACTTGATTAATGAGAAAGTGTTGTACAAAAAACCCTAGTAGAGGAAAGCTTCTACAACTAGAATTATAAGTACAAAGTAAAGAAACACTAATCCTCTAAAGATTGATGACGAGGGGAGGCTCCTTGCTCCAAGCCTAGTAACTCCTGGGCTTGAAAAGAAGTGCTCCAACTCTTGTCTCTAAAAGCTTCACCAATTTGATATCCTCCAAAGCAAGCCCTAAGGGGGCGTGCCTTAAGCTTTTCTCCAAGGGTGGACGTCCACCCTAGGTCCTTCTCCTTTGCCTGGCCATCCTCCTTGAGATGGAAATGTCCTCCTCCTTGGCGTGGCACAAGTTGAAGAAAGTGGGGAGAAGAAGGCACCAAAGGGGCTGGTGATGTGCCCCCTTAATCTTCTTCTCTACTCCTTCTTCTTGGCCGTAGGTATAGGTGGATGTAGGTGGAAATAAACACTAATGGAGGATGAAGAAAATGTGGGAAGATAGGCGGGTATATATAGTGTATGAAGGGGGGCATAGGTAGCTCTTTGAATGGATGGCTAGGATAGGATATGGGGGGGTAGTTAGGGATCCTATGGCTAAGGGTGATTGGCGCCAACCCAAGGGGTACCTAGGTGGTGGTTATGGTTGGTGGCACCCTTGAAGTTGGTGCCAAAATGGCTTCTAGAAGGGGGCCTTAGGTGGCACCAAGTAAGGTTCTAGAAGGAGGGGTAGGTGGGTGGCTAGGATGGGTTGTAGGGTTAAGTGTATGGTGGATATGGGGGTGGATGTTGGCGCCAAAAAGGGGGGTAGTTAGGGATAGGTTTTGGCACCAAAATTGGTGCCTTTTGGTGGTGATGATGGGGTGAAGAGGTGGCTAGGTGGTGGCGCCAACTTGGAGTAGGATAGCTAGCTTAGGTGAGCTTAGGTAGGGCTTAAGTTGGTGGAGCTAGCTAGGGTTGAATTGAAGGTGGTGGATGGCCAAGGAGCTAGTTGCTACCTAAGCTAAGCTAAGCTAAGCTAGCTTAGCTAGCTATGGAGTAGAGGAGGAGGTATTGGAGCTAGGGTTTGAAGAGAGGAGATGAGGAGAAGCTTGGAGCTTGAACTAGAGCTGGCTGCTGCTGAAGAGGGTGGCATGGAGCTACTCTAGCTGGCTTAGCTTACTAGTTCTTTGCTAGTTGCTAAGCCAAGCTAAAGTAAGCTGGCTTCTACTATAATGAGCTGAGGTGAGCTGGGTCTGGTGCTCCCAGGGAGGATCAAGTTGGTTGAGGCAGCTAAGCTAAGTCCCCGGGAGCTGGACTTGAGCTTCCTAAGCTGGGATGAATTCATCTTCAGCTGGCTAGAGTTGAGTGGAGCTAGATGTAGCTAGACCTGAGCTGGGGTGAACTCCAGTCAACTCAGCTAAGCTAGCTAGAGCTCCCTACGGACTAATGGGAGCTGAGATGAGCTAAACTCAGCTAAGTTGAGCTAGATCTAAGCTGACCTAAGCTAGGGTGAGCTAGGATGAGCTGACCCTAATCCAAGTGAGTTGGATTCCAGCTTTGGTGAGCTGGATCAAGCTAAATTCCAGTTAGTGAAAGCTTCTCCTTCACTAGTTGTCTTCCTGAGTGCTAAGGTACTAGGGATCTGGCAATCTGTTTATCCCTAACACTCACAAAAACATATTAAAAACACAATAAGAAATGCAATGCATGCCTAACCTAATTAATGCCTAAATGTAGCCCAGAAACCTATTTGAGGAGTAAAATCCTAAGAGCTAGGTTTGTTTTAATGCATAAGAATGATGATAAACTGGCGTTTATCAACGTACTCTCAAAAAGTTTCGGGTACCGATCCTACAATGCCACCTTAAGCTCCCAAGTTGCCTTCTCATGCAGCTGGCTCCTCCACAAGACCTTTGCCAATGGCACCTCCTTTCGTCTTAGGTTCTTGACGGCTCTATCTAATACCTGTACAGGCTTCTCAAGGTAGGTCAGGTCATCTCCCACCTCGACGCTCTCGTGGCTCAAAATGTGGCTGGGATCAGCGATGTATTTCCTAAGGTTGGACATATGGAACACATTGTGCACACCTGACAGCTAGGGTGGAAGGACAAGTTGGTAAGTAACGAGTCCCACCTGCTCTAAGACCTAAAAAGGTTCCACAAATCTCGACGCGAGCTTTTTTTTTTACCCCAAACCATTGCAAGCCCTTCATGGGTGAAACACGGAGGAAGACATGATCTCCAATCTCAAACTGTACCTCCCGATGTTTTCTGTCAGCATAACTCTTCTTCCTGCTCCTAACGGTATGGAGTCGCCTGTGAATCTACTCTATCACTTCCTGACTTTGGCGAATAAACCTAGGACCAACCTCCCACTTGGTCCCAACCTTGATCCAACTCAAGGGAGTCGTACACTTCCGCCCATGTAGTGCCTTATAAGGTGCCATGCCAATACTTCAATGATAGCTATTGTATGCAAACTCTACCAGGGGCAAATGCTCCTCCCAGGAGCCTCTCCAGTCTAGTGAACAGGCACGCAGAAGGCCCTCAAGTGCCTGGATGGTGCACTCCGACTGTTCGTCGGTCTGGGGATGGTAGGCAGTGCTGAACCTCAAGTGAGTCCCCAAAGCCTACTAGAACTTTGCCCAAAATTGGGAAGTGAAACGAGTATCTCTGTCGGATATGATCTCGCGAGGAACTCCGTGAAGACGCACCACATCCCTAATGTAGCACTCTGCTAACTGTGTTGGTCCAAAGGTGACTCGAATTGGCAAAAATCACGTCGTCTTCATCAACCTATCCACTATAACCCAAACAGCATCGTGTCCCCGCTGTGTGACTAGTAAGCCCACTACCAAATCCATAGTGACACTCTCTCACTTCTATTCTGGCATAGGAAGTGGCTGTAACGGTCCTGCAGGCCTCTGGTGCTCGGCTTTCACCTATTGGCATACCAAACACTATTACACAAACTCTCCAACATCCCACTTCATCCCCTTCCACTAGAAGTCACGTCACAAATCATTGTACATCTTAGTATTCTCGGGATGTATAGTAAACCTGGACTCATGTGCCTCAGCCAAAAGTTCTCTCAACAACTCCTCATCTCTAGGGACGCACGAACACCCCTTCATACGTAAGATCTCATCAGTGAAAGTGAAATCTCCTAGATCTCCTATTAGTACCCTATCTCGCAGCATCTACAAATACGGATCAGCCATCTATCCAACAATGATGTGGTCTGTGAGGTCAGGTCATGCCAATCTCGTCACTGTCACTGCCCACCTCGTGCATGAACCACCAACTCTGTGCCTGTAAGCTAGCCAAGTGAGTGGGCGCCTTCCGGCTCAAGGCATCAGCCACCACGTTGGCCTTCCCTGGATGGTAAGAGATGCTGCAATCACAGTCCTTCAATAGTTCTAACCAACGCCTCTATCTCATGTTGAGCTCCTTCTGATCAAATAGGTACTTAAGGCTCTTATGATTCGTGAAGATCTCAAAGGTCTCATTATACAGGTAGTGCCTCCACATCTTCAAGGCGAAGATGATAGCTAACAGCTCCAAGTCGTGAGTGGGATAGTTATGCTGATGGGGCTTTAGTTACTGTGATGCATATGCAACAACGTGGCCCTACTACATCAGCACACCACCCAACCCCTGCAACAAAGCATCAGTGTAAACCACAAGCTGCCACTGTTGTCTGGAATGGTGAGGACAAGAGCTGAAGTCAACTTCCCCTTCAACTCCTGAAAACACACCTCACACTCGTCTATCCAAGTGAAAGGCATGTCCTTCCTGGTCAACTGTGTCATAAAATGCGTAGTCTGAGACAAGCCTCTAATAAACCACCGGTAGTAGCCTACTAGCCCCAAGAAACAACGTATCTCTGTCACTGTGCATGGCCTCTCCCACCTAAGCACAGCCTCAACCTTGGCCGGATCCACAACTATTCCATCTCCCGAGACCACATGGCCCAAGAAAATAACCTACCTTAGCCAAAACTCGCACTTTCTATACTTGGCATACCGCCTGCACTATCTCAAAGTGTCCAGAACCATGTGTAAGTGCTACTCATGCTAGGACTGATCTCGGGAGTATACAAGCACGTCATCGATAAAAACCACCACAAACTAGTCCAGGTAGGGTCTGAAAATATGGCCCATTAGGTCCTTGAAGGTAGCAAGAGCATTGGTCAACCCAAACGGCATGACCAAAAACTCGTAGTATCCATACTGCATCTGAAAAGCTGTCTTGGAGACGTCTATCTCCCTAATCCTCAACTGGTGGTAACACGACCTCAAGTCTATCTTGGAGAACACCGTGGCATCTCTCAACTGGTCAAAGAGGTCATCAATGCGAGGCAATGGATACTTATTCTTGATGGTAACCCGGTTCAACTGTTTGTAGTCAACACAAAAGCCGAAGGGTGTCATCTTTCTTCTTCACAGATAAAACAGGAGCCCCCAAGGGGGACTGATAAGTCTACTTTAGTGGACTAATTTATTGCTTAAGTGCATTATTATTTGGATGAGAGATTAATTTAAAACATGCATGTTAGTGACAAAATCATGTGAACCTTAGATTTATCATTTCATGTATCAATTGCATTAATCTTATATAAAAGGGGTTCATTACTTATGTGGTTGCAAGGTCATTTAGGGAAGGACATTTTTTAGTAAGCTTCACATCAAATGGCAACCGAATATGTATTGATTTCCTAGAGATAATAAAAGGGAAAGAAAGAAAAGCAAATGAAATACCTTCCTATTCTTTCCTCTCCTTTCCTTATCTCTCTCTCCCTTAAATGGCCATAAAATTTAGATTGTTGACTCCTTCCTTCTTTGACTCTCTCTCTCATTCTCTTATTTTTCTCCTTATATAACAAGGACGGGGAGGAAGCCGCCCATCTACTCTCGGACGAGAGGTCCCCCTCTCAAGCATCTTCCTCCTCCCTCGATAAGGTAAATGGCCTCCATCTCCTTCCCCTCACCACGCACCCATCCACCACCGCGAGCCTCCTTCAACACTGCCAACACCCTCACCGTGTGCCGGCCTCTTCAGTTAAGATGACCAAGAAGGTTCCCGAACGTCTGAGACTCATCCCACCGCCACTGCGTTCACCGCTCTCCTCGGCACCTACTGTGCGCAGGCTCTCACGTGCGCAACACGCACAGCACCACCAACAGCGCAACCAACCCACACGCAGGCCCTCACGCGCCCATCTCCGGCCTTCCTCCGTGCACACAGCAGCGTCCTCATCTTCTTCGTCTTCCTCTCCAACAGACCGAAGGGAACCCAACATCAACGCCGGTTCCCCTCATGCGCAGCCACCTCCTTCAGCCATCATCCTTTGGTTTGTCGACGCCGTGGAACTTGTCGGCCCTCACGAGCATGGCCACGCCCACAAATCTGCCAACGATAGACCACACGACCGTTGGCGAGGCTCCACGTCACCGGCCAACCTTCCCACCGGCCATCATTTTCCTCGACGCAACCTCCTACGCAAAGCTCTCGATAATGCCAACCTCCTTCGAGCACGGCAAGGCCGACCACCCTCTCCTCCTCCACGTCCGTGCGCCGGTAGCAAATCCCTTATTTTTGGCTCAATTAAAAATTACATTGATTGCCATTGCCAAAGAATGGGATTTTGATATTGATTACTTTATTACGGGAAATTTGTGGGAGGCCCTTCTATTCTTGGTTATTTGTGACAATATTGAAGATTAGAATTACTTGTTAATGTGTTTTGTTTTCTTTCCTCCCATGATGAATTGATATCAATGGCAATTTATTTTTCTTGAACATGATTATTGGTGATCTTATTGGTTCTATGTCTCCCTATGATACAACCTGAAGTGTGGTATTATTTCAGTATTTTAGTAACTTTGATTGAGGTTTTTTTTACCACATTACATATTGCGACGACATATTTTTCTGATATCATTCGCAAAGCAAAAAGACCTCCTGATCAGGGACCCACTGGGCCTCACAAAGCCCTTCTCTAACAAATCCTGCAACTAGGACTTGAGCTCTCACATCTCAAGTGGTGCCATCTTGTACGGAGCAGTAGAGATGGGGCTAGTCCTCGATACCAACGAGATCTCAAACTCAATCTCACGCTCAGGTGGTAGTTGATTGCGTTTTTGCGCGGTTTGTTAAATTGGGGTTTTAAGTCGTTGCAACGCACAAAAACGAATTCGCTTTTAAAATTTATAAGACCTAGATAGTGGGGTATCTAAGGTCATCCAAGGAGGCAAGTTTGCAGAAATTAAATCTCTTGCATGGAAAATAAATCCCAACTTTCTTTTTGGTGTTTTAAAATATTTAATTTTTGTTTTGAAATAACTAAAGCAACATAAAATTGATAGTGGGAAGATGGCTAACACCTAAATTTACTAAACTAGAACCTAAGTGACAAGTAATTCCTCTCTCTAAGCTCACCTAGGTAGGTGGGAACCTAAAGTAATTAGAGAGAGGGTGTGATTACACTAAGGTAAAAGTAAAAGAAAACAATTAAGAAAAGGAAACTTTACTCAAGGAGAAAAAATGTTTTACAAACCCTAGTAGATGAATGCTTCTACAACTAGATAATTGCAACAAATAAAATAAAGCACAAATCCTCCTGAATTGTTGGTGAAGAGGGAAGCTCCTTGCTCCAAGCTTAGTGGCTCCTAGGCTTGAAAAGGGCTCCTCCTTCTCCTTCCTTGCTATGCTCCTCCAAGATGGTGTCCTCCAAGGTGGAAGCTACCACCTTCAATTCTCCTTGAAGTGAGATGCTCCTCCTCCAAGGGTGGATGTCTACCCTAGGTTCTTCTCCTTTGCCTGGCCATCCTCCTTGAAGTGGAATAGCCCTCCTCCTTGGAGTGGCACAAGTTGAAGAGAGTGGGGAGAAGAAGGCACCAAAGGGGCAAGTGATGTGCCCCCTTAATCTTCTTCTCTACTCCTTCTTCTTGGTCGTAGGTGTAGGTGGGTATAGGTAGAATAAAACACTAATGGAGGATGATGAAAATGGTGGCAGGTGATGGGTTTTTATAGAGGTGTAAGGTGGTGGTTATGGTGGAGATGAAGTGTAGGGCTAGGATGGCTTTTAGGAGGTGGTTAGGTGATCTTATGGTGGAGGATGATTGGTGCCAAGTGGGAGGATGTGAAGGTGGTAGTTATGGTGGTGGAGAGGCACCTAAAGGTGGCGCCAACCAAGGAGAGGTGCCTTGGTTTTGGCGCCACCATGAAGGCTTCTAGAATGGGGGGTTAGGTGGATGGCTAGGATAGGTTGTAGGGTTATGTGTAGGGCCATGATGTAGGGGTGTTTTGGCACCAAAAGGGAGGGCTTCTAGAAGGTTATTTTGGTGCCAAAATAAGGTGTCTTTTGGGTGTAGTTGAGGAGCTACGAGGTGTCCATCTTGGCACCAAAATAGAGTAGAGGTTTAGGTAGCTTAGGTGGACTAGGTAAGCTTAGTTGGTGGAGTTAGCTAGGGTTGACTTGAAGGTGGTGGATGGCCAAGGAGCTAGATGCTAGCTAAGCTAAGCTAAGCTAAGCTAGCTTAGCTAGCTATGGAGTAGAGGAGGAGGTATTGTGAGCTAGGGTTTGAAGAGAGGAGCTGAGGAGGAGAAGTTTGGAGCTTGAAATGGAGCTGGCAGCTGCTGAAGATGCTGGCATGGAGCTACTCTAGCTGGCTTAGCTTGCTAGTTCTTTGCTAACTGCTAAGCCAAGCTAAAGTGAGCTGGCTTCTACCATAATGAGCTGAGGTGAGCTGGGTCTAGTGCTCCTGGGGAGGATAAAGCTGGTTGAGGCAGCTAAGGTAGCTTAGCTCAACTAAGGCAGCTAAGGTAGCTTAGCAAAGGCAGCTAAGGTGACCTGTCAATAGATGTCCACAAATGTGGACCAGATTGTGATGCAGACCCATACCCCATAATTGAGAATATCTCAGGTTCTGGATAAAAATTACCCAAAACCTAAAATCAGTATGCAAGCAAGATCGGGCCTGCGATTTATGAGGATGCAACCTAAGACCAAAAAGTCGGGTTACAGAGAATTCAAACTCAAAAGGATAATCAATGAATGTGTGCTTGGGTTTGACATCCTCAAAACAAATGTCATAAGGGTCCTAGTTCGATGGTTTCAGCTTAATAGGAACCCTTTGACTCAGTCTTCTACTTCCTCCGAAACTTGCTTCCCAAATCACAATTTCCCGACTCCTATCCTCCTCATTCAGCACGTCAAATTCCAAGACCTCTTGCATATTAATCACCCAATCTGAAATCTCCAAGTCTAAATGATGTGGCTAAATCAGAATTGACTTGGGTCTAATTATCTCAGAAACAGAATCATCGATAAGCTCAACGGGGTGTAACTGACAATCAGGGCATTAGATTGAATTCTCTAGAAAATGTGATTCTGGATCCGTAATGTGAGCCCTAATAAGATCAGTTTCCTCAGTTATTGGGCTATCAAATGATCTATCAGATTCCTCAGGCCCAATCGTCTCACAGAAATCATATTCTGTAAACTCGCATGAGACTTCGCAACGTGAATCTTCACCATCAGAATCAAAGAAATCAAAATCAGTATTAATGTATGTCCCAAAATCATCTGTTACTTTCTATTCCAAGGAGACATAAGTTTCCTCGTACCCTGGCTCAAGGATCTCAGGTGAAGAAATCAGATCATCCTTAATTGGTTACTCTAATTCAATCTAGTCAACCTCATAACACGTGTCCCCCCCCAACAGGTACCTAAACGGGTTCTGATATTGGCTCTCCTGAAGAGGGTTCATCCTGGAAATCATCCCACGATTGAATCAAAGCAACCACAAATCTCATCCTTAATTTCGCTAACTTCCCAAGTAAAAACTCACCCGGGTTCTTATCCTTAACATCCTGGAGCCAATCCAACAAATACTTGTTCAAATTATCAATCATTGCAATCAAGGGCTCCAATCTTTCAATGCAAGGTATTGGCTGAACTTCTAAAGATTGTATGATATTCCTCAAGTTAGCCAGAACCTTATCTTGAACCTGGTTACCTTGAACCAAATGAGTTGGTTCAGGGTTGGGCGGGTTTGGGATCAATGCAGGGGAATTAACGAATTGAGATTCGTTATACCCTTCCTGATAATAGGTCATTTCAGATTGTTCACAAGGTGGTGATGACCTAAAGGCAGTGTAATCAGAGGATGGGTAAGGATCAATATATCCTTCTTGATTGTAGATCGTATTAGGTTGTTCATGAAAGGTTGATGACTTATAATCGATGTGGCTCTGAGAAGGATAGAAATCACAATCATAGTGTTCAGGGTTAGACCCTAAACACGGAGGTCTGGAACTGTATCCCCAATCCGAGTTATCCCAACTAACTGATGGTTGATTACAGTACGAGTCGGAATAATCGTCATGTTAAGGATAATTCAAAACAAGAGGGAAAGAGTTTAAATGCGTGTAATATGTGGAAGGATTCATGAGAGACAGGAGGAAGAAAGGTACCCTACAATACAAACAATCAAACCTGTCCTTAAGTGGGCTATCCTAAAGACCTACAAACTCCCAAAACACATCTTGAGATAAAGGAACGATTTGATCTACTTCTGTCTGTTCAATCCAACCAGTTAGAAGGAGGGACTGAGGAGAAGGTTCTTCCTTCGGCTTGTGCCTCTGGTTCCTAGTGTACCCCACAGCCATGATCGTTTGATTCTGCTCCCCTAGCTAGACATCAGATTGAACAGTAGAAACAGAATAATCGAAAATAATCTCGTTCTGGGCTCTGAAGAGCAAGTCGAATCCTTAAGGCCAACGTCTACTCTGTTTTATTTAAGGCTAGGTTTGAATGTTCTTTGGAATGTGATGGGCCCTTTATATGGGTTGTACCCTTAATGATTGATTAATTTGTGTGTGCATGCATAACCAGTGGTTTTCAAGAAAGATTATTTTTGATGCGGTGAATTTTAGGGTTCAAATCTTGCTTAGTAGCTTTTAGGATTCAACTTTAGGTGTTTTCAAACAAGTTTCATTGGCACACCAAGTTTTGAAAGCACAGGTGGAGATGTTTTCCTTTAAAACTTAAAAGAATGTGGAGTGCCTGGTAAATCCCTAATAGTTGAAACTAAGTGGCAGCTACTTGATGAATTGATTTTAATTGAAGTGGTGCGGCCCAATCAACTCAAACAATTGGACTATTGCACCACTTAATTAGGTACACAAGTGATTTCCTAATCTGATTTCTACTCAATTATGTGTTTGAATGTGTGTACCGACTCCAAAGATCGGTTTGCCCGTTGAGTTTGAAAATCAGATGATGTTGTGTACCTCTGTGAGATTTTTTTTATTTTCTTTTTAAATGTGGAGGATGAGGTGGGTGTGGGTGTCAAACAACAAGCAATCTAACCTTAAAGTTTATAAGAACGCCTAGGTTGATTGATGTTTGTGTTATTATGTGGTGAAATGAAATCTAATGGGTGGGAGGTGGGGGATAACTTACAAAACCTTCCACAGCACTTTACTCCAATCTACCGCTTTTGCTCGTCTCAAAAGAGTACCTGCAATTACAATAAGAAAGGAGAGAAGTGAGGTAAATGATTCATAAGTTAGAAAACGTGAAGAAAAAATCAAAGAGCGTCGCCTCCCTGGCAATGGCACCAAAATGTTAAACGTCGGGCTGCTACGCTAACGTGTTTGGTTTTGAAAAACCTGCCGTCATAGTATGAAAGCGAAGAACTCTTGTTCAACAAATAAAATTTATACCGGAATGAAAATCCCAGGTCTAACACAAGAAGGCGGACGTTTGATTTTAAAAATACGCGTTTATTTTATTTGTCACGAAGTAAATTAATTGATTAGAACTATCTAACTATTTACAATAAATAAAAGAGAGAGAGAGAATAAGAGAGAGAGAATAATACAAACAAAAATCAAAAGAGATATAGAATGCACATGGAATTCATTATCGAAAGGATTATTCATTACACTAAATATTACGAATACAAAGTGAGAAAATGATTACACTAGAAAGCAGTAAATCTACTCTAGAAAGTAGTAAAACTATTCTAGAAAGCAGTAAAAATAATGGGGAGAGAGATATCCTCCTCGACAGTCGCTTGGAGGATGAACCAGATGGGACGACGCCTGGATGAAGGAGGACGGAGCAGGATGAAGGAGGGTGAAGCAGGAAGAACGGGAACGGGACAACACGTCGTCGTCGTGGGATCCGCTTCTGAAAGGGGGACGAAAAATTGACTTTATCTCGCGAGAAGCATCCCCGATGTGGGATAAGCTTCTCTTGAGCTTTGGAGAGGGAGAGAAGAGAAGGAAGGGATGAGAATTTCGTATAGAGGGGGTCTCCTTTTATAGTTGCAAGGAGTGGGGGCAATTTGGTCATTACAACTCTAAAAACATTAATTCGGGACCTTTAGTGACGGATAAAACCGTCTGTAAAGGTCCGAACGTGGCCTTTGTGGGCGACGTGCGCGCGCCCGCTTGGCTTCCGCTCCTCAATGCACGTTCACGTACTTTAAATCTCGGTCGTTCGATCGCGAGATCGAACGGCTGAGATGCGTCCATCGCCCGCCTCAGCCGTACGCCTCATCTAATTGTGATCCCGCGTGAGTCACGGCGTGCAATAGCGCGTGCACCCGATCAGGCGATCTGGGCCATCCACAGTTGATCAAGCAGTCTAAACTAATCGTGTGCACGCCGCAGATCGTGAGTCAAACTCGCGTCTTGTGATCGCACGACTCGCGACCGCTGCGCTGCGCGGTGGATTGTGTCAGCGGATGTTTTAAGCGGCGCGTGCTCGCTTGATCCAACGGCCCAGATCGCGCGTTGGATTTTCTTTGGAGAGGCAGCGGCGGTCCTGAGGGTTGGTTGGATGGCTTAGATGGCACCACATGGCGCCATCTTGGCCGTCCATCTTCTGGGTGATGTAGATGGTGCCACGGGTGTCGAATTGAGTCGATTTTCACGCCGTTAGGCTGCGATCGTCGATCCAAATCCATCCGTGTGGTTGGATTTGTTGTTTGAAGTGTAGATTCACACCATCTTAGCCCTTGATCTTCTAGGGTTCTCCGATCTCTATCTGATGCTACAGATGTCTGATTAGGGCGATCTTGGAGTCGTTGAACTCCAATCGTCGCCCTGATCACATCTGTACGGTTAGATCTTTGATCCGAGGCCCTGATAAAAAGTTTTCCCTATCCATGAATATAAAAGAAGACAATTAACCTCCATTTTATTCAAACTACTCTAAATGCATGATGATGCATGTTATGCAATATTTATAGTATGCAATGCAATCCTATGCTTAAGAACATGAATAAATAGACATCTTAAGTAGTGTAAACATGTTTACATCACTCCCTGTGGACTAATGGGAGCTGAGATGAGCTAGACTCAGCTAAGTTGAGCTAGATCTGAGCTGACCTGAGCTAAGGTGAGCTAAGATGAGCTCTCTTGAGCTGCCATTTAGCTGAGATGAGCTCAATGGAGATAGGATGAGCTAACCCTAATTCAAGTAAGTTAAATTCCGACTATGGTGAGCTAGATTAAGCTAAGTTCCAGCTGGTGAGAGCTTCTCCTTCACCAGTTGCCTTCCTGAGTGCTAAGGTACTAGGGATCTAGCAATCTGTTTATCCTTAACACTCACAAAAGCACAGTAAAAACACAAATAAAAAATGCAATGCATGCCTAACCTTATTTATGACTAAATGCAACCCAAAAACCCATTTGCGGAGCATAATCCTAAGAGCTAGGTTTGTTTTAATGAATAAGAATAATGATAAACTGGCGTTTATCAGTAGTCCCGGTAACTCCTCGGGGAAAACATCACAGTACTTGCAGACTACTGGAATACTCCATAGGTCAGCTGCTGGGCTAGGCTCTACCACAACACAAGCCAAAAAGCCCTCATATCCCTGGCTCAATAGCTTCGCTGCCCGAAGAGTGAAAATGCATATAAATCCTTCGTCCATTGGCTGGCCAAGGAAATCAAAAGGGGGCAACTCAAGTATAAAGAAGACAATCTTCCTCTCAAAATTGTCTACTAGGGCATGATAGGAAGATAGCCAATCCATTCCTAAAATCATGCCGAAATCCTCCATTTGGATCATAATCAGGTCGATGGGGAGACTGTGTCCTCCTATCGTGACCTCACAATCCGTGAAAACCTCCTCTGCAATAAACAACTGTCCCCCTGGCCCTCTAATCAGAAACGGATCCTTTAATAATGTACTGTTTGGCCCCAAACTAACGGAAAAACTCATGGAGACAAAAGAGTGTGTGGCACTAGAATAGAAAAGCATGTAAACTAATCTGCTAGAAACTGTAACCATACCTGCCACAACAAAACTTGAAGCTCTAGCATCTCTATGAGTCAGGGCATTGACATGCCCCTTAGCCCTAGGTGCAGAAGAGCCAGCCAAGCTCTAGGTTGGGCGAGTAGCGGCAGGCCGATACCCACCTCGTGACTGTTGTCCTCCTACTTGAGCCTGTTAACCATGGCCGCCAAATCAACCTCCTACGCTCGATGCAAGAAGCATCTAGTATGTTCCTGCCCTAGACAGGCAGTCCCTCCTCATGTGAACCGGCTGGCCACACTCGTGGCAAAGAGGGGCACGACCTCCTCCCTTAGTCTGTCCTTGCTGGTAGCTGGGCAGGGGTCTGGTGTAGGAAGCTGGCCCTTGTCTGGGGCCTCCAAAGGTCACTAATGGCCCCACAGAGCCGGACGCCTCCCTTACGGGTACCATGTGCCTCCTCTCTGGACGGCCTTGAGAGTGCTCAGGCTGGTAGGGCCTCTTCCAACCTCCTCCATCGATGTCTCACGCGTAGGTCATCACTTCCTCGACCACGCTGGAAAAACTAGGTAGCTTCAGGGGCTTCACAGACCCCCGTATAGTAGGCCGGAGACCCTCAGTGAACCTCCACAAATGCTCCTCCTCTATAGTTGCAACAAATAGGGTGAAGCATGACAGCTCTAAGAAACACATGCAGTACGTGCTAACTGTCATTGCTCCCTGGTGGAGAGTGTTGAACTTCCCCCTCCTCTGGTCCTGCCAGTCATCAATTTATGTAACCAGATGGGGCATAAATGACTTCAAACTTATGTTTCATAACCTAGGTTTCAAACGTAAATCTCTAATTTTGGCATTCACTTAACTGAACCAATGAAGAAAAGTAGAGGAAGACAACTCTAACTAGGGGTATGGGAGATATAGGGGCACGAGCAACGGATTCCGACACCTCTGTAGGTCCCATACGTGCCACAGACTTGGGGCCTTCACCAATTTAATAGTCAAACAGGGCATCAAACACGTTGACCAATATGTCAGTACACAAATTTAGTTCAAAACAATGTAGAAATGGCTTTAAAATGTAGGAAAATTCAAGAGCTTTCCAACGATACATTGGTTGCACGATTCCGACCCTGTTTGGGCCCTGAACTGGCCTAGAAACCTTCGCTAGTTCGCTTAAATCGGCCCGGGTCGGTTCAATCATACCGAACTGACCAACTGCCTATCTCAGGGAGCACCTGACGCTCAAATCAGACATCTGAGACTCTCCTCAGGCGTATTAAATAACGCGAGGCCCCGGCTCTTCTCTTCAGATGTCCAACGAATGTCCCAATCATCCTAGACCCACTCAGGGCGTTCGTCACCCCACCCAGACATCTAAAATGAGTATCTTCTCTGCTCTCGAGCAGCAGACCTGCTCCCCTCCTACGCAGGGCTACCTGCAGCGTGACCTTAACCTCGCACCGCAAGACCTCGGCCTCGTGCAATGCCCTCGGAGTCCACTACGACCAGAGCTCCGCCCTACCCCGTAGGCTTCACGGCGAGGTGTTGCAATTCCACCCTCATGCAACGGCACCTCACAGTGATGATCAGTCTTGTGCTATCACCGTGCAGTCCGCAGCTACAACCCTGCCCCTACACCAGTGCGCCATCGCGCTGCCCGCAGCTGCAGCCTCACCCTTGCGCCCAAGCACCACCGACTCTCCTCCCCTCACGAGTTCCTCTCCCACTCACGAGCTCTCTCTCTCTCTCTCACACTGGAGGTGGAAGAGAAGGGGGATAGATTAGGGCACGCCACCCAAGGTAGGGGGGAAGGTGGGGTTGCATAGGGTTTTATGGTGGGGTTGGGTAGGGTTTTAGGTGGGAAAAATTGTGGATTAGGTCCCTTACAAAAGTGTTCTTCCACATGATGTCCACAGAGCAAGATTTAAAGGGGTTTAAAATTGTATTAACCCCTAAAATTTAGGAAACTACCCAAATGGCCCTTAGAGAGGGTCATTTCATATGGGTTTAGGATTTATGATTTAGGATTTATGGTTTAGGGTTTACATTTATGGAAAGTGGTTTCACGTATGAAAAGTGATTTTTCACTTGAAAGATGATGTTTCACCTTAGGGTTTAGGATTTAGGGTATAGCTAAACCCTAGACACTAAAGACTAAACCATAAATCCTAAGGTGAAAAATTACTTTGCAAGTGTAAAATCACTTGTTGTATGTGAAGAAACACTTAAAATTTAATTTTGCATCGGTACAATCTTACTTTGCACCAGTGCAATCTTACTTTGAACTCCTTTACACCGATGCAAAGTAAGATTGCACTAATACAAAATTATTTCGAAGGTGAAAAGTGGTTTTGCACTAGTGTAAAGTAAGATTACACAGGTGCAAAGTGGTTCCAAAGGTGATTTGAGTGATTTGCACTCATATAAAAGTGGTTTGTTGTTTAGACAGATCACGTTTGCTTCATGATATCGTCAACCAACAGTGATTTTTTGAAAAATTTTCTCAAAAAAATGGCTTCCCAGATGTGCATGATGAGGACAATATCCGTATACTACAGTGTGGTCCCTTGAACAAAAATGTTGGCTTATCTTGGGGTATCTATCTTCCCCTCCCGTCTCCTCCTCCCCTAACCCTGATACTCCCTTCATATCTGAGGTTGGGGGTTTGGAGGAGGGACTGAGTAATGATACAAAACAAATAGATCTAGCATCCGAAATTGATTCTCAAGGTCTGCTGGATTACTTTGGTGCTGAGTCTCTCTTCATCCAGGACAAGGCATATGAGGAACACTCCCCCCTTAAGGTTGGAGGAGCCCGTGGTGGTCAATTCCTGGAAGAAACGAGACGTATGACTCGAAGTCGATCTAAATCTCTCCTCAAAACCATTTCCTTATGAATTGCATGTTTTGGAACTGTAGGGTAGTCCTTAACAACCCTACTTTGACTCGTATTAAGGATCTTACCCACAATTTCAACCTCAATATGGTATTCCTATTTGAACCCTTTGCCGACCCCTCCTTTACTGACTCAATTAGGCGTAAACTTGCTTTCCACCACTACCTCGCTCTCCATGATGCCTCTAAGATCTAGGCCTTTTGGAAAGACCCTATCAGAGCCCACCTGTTGGCTGCTTGCCCCCAAGCCCTTGCCCTCCACTGCTCCCTTGGTACCTCCTCCCTTAAACTCTCGACTGTCTGTGCCTCCTGCGACACCACCCATTGTTCCCTCCTTTGGGACTTCCTCTCCCTTGTCTCAAACCTCAGCCTCTCCCCTTGGACCATTGGAGGGGACTTCAACTGCATCCTTCGGCCCTTTGAGAAGTCCGGTGGTGCCCCCTTCTCCTACTCCCAAGCTGAACCCATGCTCTCTTGCATCCATTCCCTTACCCTCATTGAGATGCCTCTAGCTGGCTCTCAATACTCCTGGTGCAACGGCCGTAGAGGTAGCTCTCGAATCTACCAAAAATTGGATCGTGTTCTCCTTAGCTTCGACGCCCTTCCTCTTTTCTCCTCCGGTCGTTACGCCTCCCGTACCAACTCTGACCACGCGCCTATCATCCTTCTTAGTCCAACTCCCCCCTTTGTCCCACCCCCACCCCTTCAGCTATCAAAACATGTGGTTTAGATCTCCTCAATTCAAGCAATTTGTTGATTCCTTTTGGACTGGTGCCCTCGTTAATCCCCTGCTAGACCCCATCTCCAGATTTTACTCCAAGCTCCACATTCTCAAAAAAGCCCTCAAGGATTGGAACAGATCAACTTTTGGGGATATTAATCAAATGGTTGAAGACCTTGAGAATCGCTTTGAAGATGTAGACTCTAGACTTTCATCCCTTTGGGATGATAACCTAGCCACTAAGCTCAGTGACATTCAAATTCAACTCAGTGATGACTATTCTAAGCTCAACAATTTCCTGAGTCAGAAAGCCAAAATCGACTAGATCAAAGAGGGAGAGAGGAACACCAAATTCTTTCATTCTACCATTCGTAAGAGATTTACTAAGAGAAGCCGTCCGTCCCTTATGAACTCCGTTGGTAGGGGAAGCTGGGACTTGGCTACTTCGATTGCGGTAGATTATTTTGCCACTCTTCTCAAATCTGAATCCCCTCCAACTCCTTATCCCCTTATGGATGTCATTCCTCCTATCCTGATGGATTCCGAGTCCCTTTCTTTTACTTGCCCCCCTGATTCTTTCGATATCCATCTCATCCTTTCCAGTATGTCTCGCAATTGTACTCCTGGGCGGGACGACTTCAATGTGGAGTTCTACTCCTACTTCTGGGATTTGATTAAGGATGATCTGACCCAAGCTATTACCTATTTCTTCTCCCATCGTATCGCTCCCCAGGCTTTCAACAACACCTTCATCACTTTGATCCCTAAGAAACCCCTTGTTCAGGACCTTGCTGATTACCGCCCTATTAGTCTCTGTAACATCCTTTACAAGATTGCCTCAGGGATTTTTGCCAGTAGGTTATCCTCCCTCCTCCCGAGGCTTATCTCTCCTAAGCAGGTTGGCTTTGTTCAAGGCAGATCCATCCTTGATCATATTGCTACTGCCTTTGAACTCACTCAGCGTCTGGATCGGAAAGTCTATGATTCCAATATTATTGTTCAAGTTGACCTTCAGAAGACTTTTGATAAGGTGGAGTGGAAAATCCTGTATCAAATTCTCCACAAATTTGGCTTCACTGCCTCCGCCATATCCCTCATCTCCTCCTTCATTGAGCACGATGGCTCCTCCATTCTTGTTGATGGGATCTCTAGTCCTTTCTTCAAAGTTTCCCGCAGCCTGCGTCAAGGAGACCCGGTCTCTCCTTTACTCTTCAATATTTTCATGGAGCCTCTTATCCGCAGCATCAAGGAGCTTGCCTTTCAAGGAAAAATTCTCCCCTTCTCTGTTCAGCGCGATATTTCTCCCCCCCCCCCCCCCCCCCCCCAGTCTTTGGTACGATGATGATATTATCCTCTTCCTTAATGGGAACCTACACTCCATTTCCAATCTCTCTTGGTTCCTCCGTACTTTTGAAGAATTCTCTGGTCAACGCATTAGCCACTCCAAAAGCCAATGTTACATTGGCAAGCATTTCCCCTCTGGTAGAATCTCCTGTATTCTTCGCTCCCTTAATATTAAACTTGGCTCCCTCCCCTTCCAATACTTGGGTTACCCTATCTTTGCTAGTAGAGCCAAAATGGCTTATTTCAACCAGATCATCGACAAAATTCAATCCAAATTAGCTGGTTGGAAAGAGTTTATGCTCTCCTTCACCTCCAAGCTTCTTCTCATCAAAACATGTGCTATCCTCCATACCCGTTCAAATTCTATCCATTCTTGATCTCCCCAAATCCACCATTACCAAGCTCAAATCTATTTTCACCTCCTTCTTTTAGGGCAATGAGGACCAGGACAAGCGTCACCACTAGATCTCCTGGAAGTCTATTGCCAAACCTACTGATTATGGGGGTCTAGGGATTCATGACCTAAACTTCTTTGTTTCCTCTCTCCAGATGACGAGGGTCTGGCGTATTATGTTTACGAACTCCCCCTACTCTACTCTTATGAAACAGCTCTATGGCAACCTCTCCTCCAATACTTCCAATCTTCTGTCCAAGATCAAGAGTCTCTGTAACACTTACACTATTATGAAACCTTTTATCAAATGGGAAGTGCATCAGGGGCGTATTGACTTCTGGTCTGATCTTTGGATTGGTGACTCCTTTCTCCAGCACATCCTCCCCTCCTCGTGCCGCCCTGATCCCATCCTGGTCAACTCTACCATCGAGAATCTTCTCACCAACCCTTATTTCACTCTTCTTTCACCCCATGTCATCTCCAATATCACGGCTATCTCCCTTGATAGTAGTCATGACGTTCCTATCTAGACCCCCAACCAATCTGGCCTTTTTACTGTGGCCTCGGCTTACTCCAACTTCTTCAAAAATCGCCCCTCCTCTCCTCCTCTCAAAAAACTCTAGTCCCTTAATCTCCCCCTTAAGCTCTCATTTCTCTCTTGGAGAGTCCTCTGCAAGCTGCCTACTGACGACAATATTGCCAAGCTTGGGATCCCTCTTCCCTCCGCTTGTTCTTGCTGCCCTAATCATCCTTCAATAAAGATGAACTCCCACCTTTTCTCCAACAGCCATGTCACTCACCTCATCCCTGATTGGGTCTTTTCCAAGGCTATCTCTGTCCTTTGCATCCGTCCACTTTCTTCCCTCTTATGTAATCCTCTACCGGAATTCACAATGAGCATACGTATAAGGGCCTCATTTGTTTTACCTGAGCTAATGTTTGGATGGCTAGAAACAATATTAGACATGACCAGCTCACCTATTCTAATATTCACACTCTTCTACTTAAGAACTGGCTTAATTTTGAATTTGATTTGTGGCTTAGGAAATGCCACCCATCCACCTTTGCAGTCAATTGGATCCAGCCCACCTCTGGTCTTAAAGTCAATGCTACAACTCTGAAACGACCCGTCACCTTTTGGTCCTTTAAGACGTCTGGGATGTTCACCAGACGTCTGAAAATGCTTTTCCTTTCGGTGCATACCGTGCGCACGCCACTCCCTCTCCCACGCCTCTCCCTGCGACAGCCATCCCCGCACCATTCCCTGCGACGCCATACCTCTCCCCTCACCTCCTCTCCCTTTATAAACCCCCTCCTCCTCTCCGTCTCACACCACCACCGCCAAGTGAGAGAGAAAGCTAGCAGAGAGCGAGTGGAGAGCTGATCGCGAGTCTAAGCGCAAGAGCTGAGGGTGCTGTGCTGCTCTGCTACAGTGTCTGCAGTGAGGAAAGCCAAAGCAGTTCCTCGAAAGTCATTTTCCTCGAAATCAGATGTCCGAAGTGACATCCAGACGTCTTACTGGACATCCGAAGGTAGTATGAGACATATGGTAGAGATCTATTTTCCGTATTTCTTCTCTACCAAAGTCTTTACAGTGTACGTATATGTGTCGAAAGTTGGAAGGCAGACTGAGGCAGTTTCAAATGTCCAGGAGCACCTCCAGACATCTGACGAAACCCTTGGACATCGGCACTACGTTCCAGACGTCCGATAGAGGCACCCCAAGAGAGGTATGCCTGCGAGTTGACTTATGACATCTGGGATCTCTCCCAAACGTCTGATTTCTGTCAGAACCCATGTTTTTGGGCTCGTTCAAGGCCCAAATGATGTCGGTTTTCCGTAAATGAAACATCGTTATTTTTTGTACGAATTTCTTCACGTAATGGTAGCTTGTCTATATCTTTTGGAATCCTTTTGACCTGTCCATCCACGTCTTAGGTCTCCAGTCCGTCGAGCGTGCGGGACCTAGAAGATGTCGGGAGCTGCTATACGAGCTCCCATTCCATCCAGTTATCCTGGTAGAGTGGTTCTAACTAATTCTCCAAGTTAAATAAAATGCATGCAATTAGTTAAAACCTAGGATGTGAGATGAATCCTAGGAAGAAATAAATGCATGCTCTAGAATACAGCTATTCAAGTAAACCCTAGGTTATGACATGAACACTAGGGATAGAAAAGATGCATGTGTAGAAAGATGGATGATTAAATAAATCATAAGCTGCCTGTAATGAACTACATTAGTGATAGAAAGAAAAAGAACTCATACTGTGGAAACTGAGATGCATGCTCTGTATGTAACAAACCAGATATGGAACAAAGAAAAGTTCATGTACAAACCCTACGGGGAATGTAGAATGAGATAAGAACACAGCCGTACCAGAGAACCGGGTGGTTCTGGAATTGCTGCCCACAGGCGACCGTTAGGGGAAGTGAGCTGACCTTCGTGTACATGGTACTAAGAGAGCAACTATCCCTTGTAGTGTAGAGAGGAGCTTGCCGCCCTTGGGTTGAGACCCGGGGTGGGTTTGGCCACTCTACATCGACTCTTGATGGCCCTCGTGTACATGGTACCAAGGTGAGCTATTTAGTGTAGGGGGAGCTAGCCACCCCAGGGGGCCCAGGGTCAGGCATGGCCACCCTACACCGACTCTTGTTAGCCTGTTGGGCAAACCAGGATAATCGGACGAGGGTACGCAAACTAAGGAGGGGCGAGACCCCTATTCTATTCTAAGAGGGCAAGGCCCTATATTGTTCCGCGCTGTACGTTGAGGCATACTCGCTAGCGGAAATGACTGACCGCGTGCCAGTACGGGGTAGCTACCCGCGTGCTTATCATGTGCGCCGTAGTTACCGCTACGTCATGACCGTGACCTCAGGGTGGTAGACCAGGTGTAGGACTACCACGGAGGGACTCTTTCAGTCAGGAGAGTGCCACGTGTGCATCCTACATCACAGGAAAACTGCAAGCAAAATCGTTCATTTAGGGAACAAGAAGATTAAGTAATGAGATGAACCCTGATTAGATATCTCTACACAGAAAACCATTATAGGATATTTTGGATCGGAAAGTAATATGTTAAACTACCTGTAAATGCATTTTATGTTTAACCACCACTCTACTCAACGTTAGCTGACTCCAGTTATATAACTTTGTACAGGTCAGGGATTTGAGCAGCCCGAGCTACCGGCTGCTGAGGACGCTGGGCCTAGTCGAGCCCAGCTATAGTTTCTACTGCTTGTTGTAGTGAGTTCCTGTAGTTATATTTTTCAACACTTTCCATTATGTTCTCAATCTGTACTAGTTTTGTTGTGATGGCAGTATTCCTGTTCTTAAAGGCATGTAATATTTTAGAATTACTGTTCTATTTCTCCTTTCATTGCCATTTTCTTTCTGCTTAGCTACTATATTTGTGTGGTTGTGGATTGATGCATGTTATTTGGTTATTTCTCGTTGGACGACTAGGTCTTGGGATTAGTCAAGGCGAGCCGGTCTCAGGTCCTATAGGGATCTGGGTTCAGGTCGTGACAAGTTCTCTCCTCTATATCTCATTCTATGATGGGTTGGATTTTGTGAAACGACCGCGAAGATTTTGTTAAAGCCACTTCTTATAGAACTCCTGCGTTGGACCCGGATATAGCTCGCCTGCGCACTTTTGCCCATGCTCTCCAGAATATCGACGACAGTTGCGCCCTCCTTTTAGAATCAGATTCTACACTTGCAGTTTTGGTGGAATAGTAAAATTTCCATACCTTGGGCCCTCAAAGCCCATCTCAGACCTCTCCTGGATTGTAAGACTCGCATCTCATCCATTCAGTACATTACACTAGCCGCCAACGCCCTCGCCTCCTTCCTGGCCTCCAAAGCCAATGATGGTTGGGAAATTTTTCATGACCCTTCCATGGTTTCCCCCAGGGCCAAGGGCCTTCTTAGGCTCGACAGGATCCAACTTCCTTACATTTTCTCCTCTATGTAGTTTTGTTGTTTTGCTCCTATTTCCTTTCTTTTTCTTTTTATATTCTAGGCCACGAGTCGTGGTCCCCTTTTCTTGAATTTGACAGGTTTTTATTTAGTCTGCCTACCTATTTTTGTCCCTTGGGAGTAGGAGATGAATAAAATCCACTCTTGTTTTCTTAAAAAAAAAAGTGATTTGTTATTAGTTTTAATAGCTGTAAACTCCACTACATATGAGTATTTTTTTAAAATAAAAAAATATATATTAAGTGAAAATGACATTCACAACACTGTACGTCAATTTTTATATTTTTTAACTCATATTCTAAAATAAATTACGTAAAATTTTTAACTTTAAACCAAATTAGGTCGATTATATTTTAAGTTTAAACTAAATTACACCGATAACTTTAATATTTAGCTGTGAAACAGAGATTGCATCTATAATATTTAATTATCAAAACGTAAAAATACACGTAAAGTAAACAACACCATTTGATCTAGTCCTCTTGCTCGCTTTTAAATGAGCCTAAGAGAGAGGAGCATGAATAAGATCCTCTCTCGTCTTCCTAAAAGAAAAAAACACATGACCAAATCATAAGAAGATTTACGTAAAAAATTGTCCACAATGTGGAGGGGGAAGAATCGTAGACAAAGAGGTATAGATTTCCTAAGGAATGAGGAATGAGTAGGAAACAAGATATATTAAGAAGTTCCTCGGAGAGGAAGCTATCCAATAGGAAAAATGAAGATAAAACATTAACTAAATCTTATGACATCCAAGCACACTCCATTCGAGAATAATATATACATTTAATGGTGTAATTGGCTAAACAAGGTGGCTGAAGAAAAACAGGGAAGGCAAATATTATATGCTGGGAGCAAAAACACCGTTGGCTTAATTATATTGCTTTGCCTTGGGCTGCTTTAATCTCTCCTTTCTACAGCTACCGGAGGCTTCCTCTAGATCCCTGTCAATCTAGAGTATATATATAAACCAGAACCGTTTAAAAAACCATAACTTGGATATGATTATCTTTCGATAAGGGCAAAAAGAGATTACTTTTGATGATGGGCGTCGTTTCAACACATAAGATACGGTCATTTCAATGTGACAAAAGATGTCCTTCTCCTATGAATCATTCGAAGAAAAAGCATTAATATCGAGTGTTGAATAGCATCCAGATTTTATTAAATGGACCAAATTTTCAAGCTTTTTAATGGTCCCTATCCGTTTGAGGGTATCTTCGTTAAGAGAATTAACCAAAGACGCGTAAGTTAACCTTATTTTGGCAACAATTTGTAGCTAGGTTTCCTTTTCCTCACGCAAGTTGTCCCGTGAAATTAATGGTACAATGGGTTAAGATCCATATGTCCATGAATACTTAAACTTTGAACCACCACCCCCCCCCCCCCTGCATCCTAGTCTTGTAGATGCACGTGAGAGATTCAAGATGAACTAAATAATATCCCAGTCCAATATGCATGTGTGAGAGAGCCAAATGATGATATTAATTAGTACATGTAGCGTACCCTACCTGCTGAGGGAAATTCTTGATTTTCTTGGTACCTCTGTGGTTTCTCCGCAACATAAAAGATATTTTGGCAAAGCAAGATGACCGACGTATATCCAAGTTTTACTAACAGGCCCAATCAAATAATTGTAAATGCCTGGGTCCAAGTCGTTCCGATAGAAATCCTATGCGTTTAATAGCTTAATCCAACTTCTAGCATTTGGGGGTGCTGCGAGTGCGTGGATGACTAAACTTGAGTTCATCTCCATTCGCCCCTTTGGACCTCGGCATCAATCCTTGTAGAGCAAAGTAATGCAAGTTCATAAAGGGCTCTAGGTAGAGAGATTTATCTGGCTTGGCTATGATTTCATCGAGTGCAATTAAGATGATAATGCAGCTAGAGATTGCTAATTATTTGGTAACATAAATTCCCTTAATTTCATATATTCATTCTTTCCTCTTATTTGCTTTTATTGAACTTACCCTCGTATGAAAGTTATCCAATAAAATTTATCCTAATTATTAAAATTAGACTTAACTTGCGTTTGGTTATGGATTACTTTTTTATTTGGATACCCTCGACGAGCGTCACGAGAAAAGAAGATGCTTGACCAAACGATGGGGTAAGTACGTGATACGTAACGTGATTATTTGTTTTTTGGCTCGGTGCCAGGGTCTTTTTCGTTGTTTAATTGGATAACGGGGTAAGTAAGGGATTAACAAGTTGATGAGCTATAGGATAGCCTTGAGAATTGTCGGTCATTTTCTTTATATTTGGCACTAATTAAATGAATTTTTTTTGTTGGGAGTTCGGAGTCAATCGGAAAGGAAGAGACTTTTGCGTAAGCACAACTCTACGGGTAGTTTGGCAACCCGATTAACCCAATAAAATGTGGGTTAACCTCGTTTAGAGATGGATTATTGTAACCTTAAAGACGTAGGTTATCCCATGTTAGTTATTAAAGGATAAGATGGATGGGAGGTTATCACAAAGTATCCCTTAAAATGGTCATTTTCTAAACTCATCACACTATTATTTATCCTCATGCCTTTGCCAAACTTCCACATGTTACCTCTAGGATTGGGTGTTATTTGAGTCCAACTCAAATAGTCCACCCAAATCATTGGGTTTGAGCTATTTACGTTACTAGTTGAATCAAAAGCGAACTCGTAAAATTAATATGTATATTGGATCAACTCATGAGTCCAACATTTTCACCTCGACCTACCCAATCAAATAACTTAAAATTTTACTACATGTGACTCGTGCATCTGACCTACCCAACCTAATCCAATTAATGTTTCGAGAATAGTTGTTGGTTGTATCATTAACTTTTTGGTGTAATTTTAGTTTTAAAGTATAATTATAAATCACAAATGATGTTAGTTAATTATTTAATTTGTTTACTGTTAAAGAAAGTTGTGAATAATATAATATATTAATTTTATCATCAAACATACATAGGAAAATTCAAATTTCACCTAAATCAATTGAACTAAACAGATAATTCCAACAACTTCACCTCATTTAATTTGATTAGATCATAAATGATAATTTTGTCAACTTAAATTCAAAATAATCCAAATCAAATTATTAGAATCTACCTAAATCAATCAAACACTCACTCTTAATTACATCTTATTTTTCAGACAAAAATTGTACAAGTTACCCTATCGTAGAAAAGTAACCCATGAATATTTTCCCACAGTTTAGATCGGAGCCTCCAGTCACAAATTTGATCTATTCTTCAAAATGCCACCACAAGTCTCCATCATTTCACTCCATCTTTGGCATTTGTCAACTTTATTTTTCGAATGTAGTCGTAAGGTTAACCCACGCACGCAGAGAGAGATTAGAGAGGGGTAGGAATCGAGGAATAAAACGAAAAAAGAAAGATAAAAGGGAAATGGGAATTTAATATTTTGAGTGTACATGGAGGGCCAAGTTGACAAATATGATCCAAAATCAGAGGTACCAACAAGGACTGAAAAGGGAGGACATGTCAGCATCTTCAGCAACTTATTGTCCAGACAAAGTATATGCATACACGTTATGGATCACCCTCCTAGCTGAAGATGGTAAAAATTATCAATTGCAGTGCAATTAAGGCTAGCTCTTCCAATTATTATTGTAAGTGAAGAAATATACATAGCGTTTAGATGGGGGTTAATTAGTATTAGTACATCGATTTAAAATGAGTTGTCATGCTTAGATGAACAGCGTACGTACATAGGTAAAATAGACGTACGTACTTTATGAGAGCTATATCTCATCTCTCATTCCTAATTACAACATAAAGAACACACAACTTCACATACATCAAATCATAGTTTATTCCCTTCCGCTTCTTTTTTTTTTTTTTCTTTTGATAAAGTAACAACCTAACATCAAGCACGAAATAAATAAAGACAGTTCTCTGCTAAAATCACATGAACTTATACATCACATTAAATCGATTATAATCTAACATGTCACTAAATACACCACCCTTTTTGATTTAACACTTCTTAAAATTCAACCAACACCCCTAAATATTAACTCCCATCCAAAAATATAAAGATTTAACAACACAAGCTTACTCAAAATTTTAACCTTGCTACCATTTCTGAATAAGTTAAAATTTTTTCCAAGGTTTTTACGAGCCCTTTACGTGATTAGGAGACACATGAAACCTTATGTGTGTGTACACAACTAGGTATCAATCATGATTTTTTAACTTATAACTAAGTATCATCAAAAGTAATATTTCAGTTTGATGATTTTTTGTGTGCAACAAGTAAATTATTAATTTTTAATATTTCAAGAGATGTGTGAAAAAATATATGAAGAGGGAACTTTTTTTTAAGGACCAGAGGCCAATTATATTATCAAGGTTCAAACTTAGACTTAGCACTACTCACAAGTAGGGAATATTACACTCATATATAGTGGACACACTCTCCTAAACACAAGCAAGGACAATGACACCCACGCATAGGTAGGGGCATCAATTCTTAAATAATTGTGCCATGCGTTCTTAATATATATCACCATGATTGTATCCCTCCTCACTTTTTGCTGAAAGCACTTGCCTTTTGCAATTGCATAATTTGCTCCAATTTTAATGCATCTTGTAATCACTAACATTCTCCTTTCACTTACCACTAAAGAGGGTTCGAACTTAAATTTCCTTTCCAAAGTGATAAGAGTGCTCACCAATTATATATGCTACAATTGATTTGCGCATGAAAAGGGTATTACTACCATGGTTCGGTTCACACGCAAGTATAATGCCCCCTTTTGCTTTTTCAACCTAGCTTAATAAGTTTCCTAAACTCAATTGACAAAAGTGAAGGAATGAATTTAAATCTTTTTAACTAAAAGAATGTCTTGATGAGTAAATAAAACCAACTTGAAATCAGTGTGTTAATGCACTTATTTCATGTTGCTTTCATGAGTCCTTGAAGTTGCTAAAAAATTTACCAATCATTGTTAGGTTGTGAGTTGCAAGTACAACAATATTCTCCAGCTATCCGTGGAAGAAAATTGTAAGCACTTGTCACAACCTATTCCCTACTCCCTAAAGAACTCGAGAATGGGTCACCTCGATGAACCATAAGACCCAGTCGTCTAACGAGAAATAACCAAATACATATCTATTCCACAACCGCACAAGTAATGTAACTAAGCAGCAAAAAAATAAAAACTAACAGTAAAGCAAGTAAACGGCAATCACCATAATATTACAGGCCATCACAACAGCACTAGTACAGTATGATTGAAATAAAACTGAAATAACATGAACTACACGAACTCACTACAAGCTCTGGCACGTGTATCAGAGGTGGGATTGACCATTCTAAAAAAACGAACTCAGGGTGCAATAGACGTGAAGTACAGAAGGATAATCAGAAGGATCTCGGATTTTTGGAATGATGGGTTGCCTCCCGTTAAGCACTAAATTCAATGCCTTCAGTCGAGTGGGAAATGGTATGGAGATGGAATGGTTAAATCAGGTGAGTTTTGTAAAACAAGCACCTTGATCAAGAGCCTGGTTGGTCCAACCAGGTGCTTGTTCAGATCAACAAGCTGATGATGCAGCCCAAACCCAATCAATCTGGTGGGTTGATAAATATGGATCAAGAAGTGTGGAACCCACCATATACTATGAAGCCCAGAATGATATAGAAGTGTGAATCCAGGGTTTGGCTGAGTCGAATCAGCCTGATCAGAGTAGATATCTTTAAAATAATCAGTGGATGATGCGGAAACCCAACATGCGTGATCAGAGAAGGATGGAGCGTGATTTGTAGTTTGATCAATGTCTAAAACCCGATAAAAATGTAGAGGCGAATCATCTGCAATCGACTCAGTAAGAGGAAAATCAGAATAGAAATTGAGTCCAGTTACGGGTCGGGGTTGAAAATAGGTTTGGATGGGTTCTGTATATGTAAAGGAGGTAGCATCAATAAGAATTGTGTATGAGGGCTCATCTAAAAAGGAATTAAAGGTGGGTTCATTTAAAAAGTCCTCATAGTAGCCATCAAATTCAAAAGTGAATGCCTAAAGAGTGTTTATAGGATGAAGAAAATTTTGGTCAAGAAAAGATTCGAATTCTGGGCTGTAGTCACTCTCGGCACTTTTTGATTTTGATTCCTGAGGATCGAAAAGAAATGATTCCATCTCACTGGAATCTAAATTTAAATCAGTGATCTCGGGATTGGGAACCTCAGAGTCGAAGTCAAAAAATGAATCATGTGAGCTGAGGTCGTAGATTGGCTCGTCATAGTCAGGAATCAATGGTTCTCCGAAATCATGGTAAGATTTGAAATCGTCGGAGAAGTTGCGAGAATCAAGTTCTAAATTTGATTCGAGATCAGAGGTTCTACCACAGAATAAATCACAAGATGTAGACTCAGCAACCTAACTTGGGTCTAAACTATTTGTAGATTCTGAGCTTAAAAGGGTGTCCTTATAGGGTCTGGGCTCAGATTTTTGGCTTGTGGGGAAGACCCAATCAAAACCTCACTCTTCCAACTACTTGGTTTCTGTATCATAGATTGGCGTGACTTCCAAAAAATAAATCTATATCTCTGAGGATGTTGAAGAGGGACATTCATCAAACAAGGGCCCAGAATCATAGTCCTAATTTAAACATTGATCTTCGTCATACGGGGCCTTGTAATCATCCGAATAAGTTTCAGATCCATATTCTAGGCTGAGGATGTGGGTTGAATTTCTAGAATCTAGGTCAGAATTGCCTTCGAGGGTCACCTTATCATAATAAGGGGCGGGATTTACACCCTCGAGAGGTTCTGTTTTAATCTCATTATTACAGGAGTCTCGGAATTCTTTGCTTGGTGAACCAGGATTTTGGTTTTCTAAGGCTGGCTCAACTTGTGTTCTCCTACAATTGGGACTTCCCAACCTAATTCAAGATCAAGCATGTTATACTCCATCTGGGTTGGGAATCCACAATAACCTTGTGCCTCAAACCTGAGATTTAGGAAATCAGATTGATCCTCACTATTAGTCCAAGATGTTTCATTAATTGTTTGGGGCATGTACGGGTATTTTTTATCGATAACTTGTTTCAAAAATCTCATCATTTCTTTCCATTTTTCAAGATCATCTTGGTGTTTTTCCCAAAGTACAGGAGTTGTCATGCATTGGAGGTATTCAAAGTTATGCAATTTTTCTATCTAAATGTATCCTATTATGAGAATGTCTCGGGTTGATCCCTTTGTTGCTTCTGTTAATAACAATTGGGCATAATTTATTATGAAGGTTGTTGTTGGTAAACTAACCTAAATGTCTTCTACGGGTTTTGAGGTTTTGTACTCAATCTCATAAAATTCAATGGCATCCTCAATCATTCTATCTCTCATGGATCTTTGTGATTCAGGTTTCTTTAATGGTATTCCTAAGTATCCAGGTTGCATATTTGAATCGGATGGTGGAATCAAGATGTAGAATCATAATTCAAGTTTGGATCGAAGTGATTTTCTCTGAAAGAAAATCCCACTGAAGATATGTGTGTGCTCTAAAGAGAAGGATGAGGGACTGGATATGATGTTGACCCAATCAAGGCACCCAAAGATTTTTGGATGACTATAGAGGTTCGGGGCAGATGATACCCCTAGATTAGAAAGTCGTCCACTTGAGAATTACCTGGGTAACCAGAGAGGTAGAGTCCCGCAAAGACCACTACACGGTAGAGCACTCCCACGGGTTACAGGGTTTCCCCCACCCAACCTCTCTTGTCACTGAGGGTCCAGGTAGACCATATTGGATAACTTGACATCTTAAGCCTATCAGTTTAATTTCCTAATTTGTGCCTTTAATTTCACTTAAATTAGTAGTTGTTTTGACTTGTGACCTAATTTAGAGGTTGGTTGGCCTGCAATATGGTCCAACTTTACCTGACCTGCCTAAAGATGGCAGAATGACTCTAGGTCAAGACCTAGAAATCACCCTGATTTGACTCCCAGGTTTATTAAGTCCAAGGATTTTAAGGTTCAAGTGATTTTAGAGCCTGATTTTAGGGTGTTTCTTGATTAGATCTTTTCAATCAAGAGCTTGGGTGGTACACAAATGTGGGTGGGTTTGTTTCCTTTTATGCAGGTAAGTGTGAACTATTACTCCAAAACCCTAATGTAGAAACCCTAATTGATTTTATTTTCTAGTCCTCTTTGATTTTCAAAAATGTTCTCCTTTGACTTCAACCAAGAAATGCGTAGTCCAAGAAGATTAGCAATTAAGTGTAATCCCTAATAGGCGTAGGAATTTTGGGGTAGGATCTCTAAAATAGAATCGCTTCAACTTCAATAAGATTTGAAAAATGGTAATTACTATGAAACTTGCCTTTTAAATGGTAATTACTATGAAAAATAAGACAGGTGATTCCTAATTGATTATTTCCGTTTTGTCTTCCCAAGATTAGGAGGTTGATTAGGGAAGAATAGAGAAGTTACCTGCTCTTGAGTGGTTGATTTGCGCCGGGGATCACCTTGTGAAGTACCTTGCAAAATCACAACAAAATAAATAGGGCAAGTTAGTGCTCAAATATAATCAAATAATGTAGAGACTAATGGTGAATTGCACGTTGCTCCCTGGCAACGGTGCCAAAATGTTGAGAGCACTGAATCGATATTAAGAGTGTCGTGTTGTACTACAGCCGAAAAAGCGTTCAAAACAAATACAATTTATTACTCGAATTTTGAAGTCCAAGGTCAAACATAGGGAACAAATGGAATTCACACACTAATCTCAATAATAAATGCAAATTGAACACATAATACTACTCAAAATATAATTAAGAATGTAAAGCAGAGTATATGGAGCATAAAAAAAATTGTAAATAAAACAATGGAGAGCTTATGAGAAAATGGACATCTGATTACAAAATCAGACGTCTTAAAAGTGATGTGCTACAATGCCTCTCTTTCTCTGATTTCTTTTGCGAGCTTTCTTCTCCTTCCTTCTTTCTCTTCTGGCTTTTCTGACCTTTCTTTCTCTTCGTAGCTTTCTCTGTCTTCTCCTTCCTTCTTCTGTCGTTGGCTTCTTCTTCTCTTGGCCCTTCTCCTTCCTTTGCCTTTTCTCTGACTTTCTTCCTTCTTCTTCTTGAGCTTCTTCCTTTGCCTTGCGAACCTCTGCTTCTTCCTTCTCTGTATTCTCCTTTCCTTCTCTTCCTTCTTTCTTCCTCTTCCTTCCTTATTTCTTCTTCGCTGCCTGACCTCTTCTTCTTCTCTTGATTTTGGCTAAGTGTGGAGCGAAGCTTTCCAAGGAAAAACCCCCCTTCCCCTGCGTAGTATTCCTCTCTTCTCTCTTCTCTATTTTAGGTTCCCTCTCCTAAAGTCACAACTAATTCGGGTAATCAAACCTAATGGAGACCCAAGTCTAGGCTCACCAGCGTGGGTGGTGAGCGAGGAGTGAGTCGGTCGAGTAAACGGGTCGTGGCCAGGTCCGCGTGGGTAGTGCGGCGGACAAGGCTGTGAGAGGGGGAGAGAGGGACCTCACCTTATGAGTTGGAGGCGATAAGCCTCAGGTAGAAATTCCTTTTATGCGCACCCGTCCGCTCGTCCAATTCCGAGGTGGAACTAAATGTCCCACCTCCCTTGCACGCACCGCAACCGAGATGCCTGGCTTAATTGGAGAGGCTGCTACAGCCTTTGACTCCACTTGGGAACCGAAGCGCGTTCGTGTCTTAAGTCTGCATCACCTGGGCCTTTCTCCTAAAGCAGCAGCAGCTGGAGCACAGCACACGAGCTTGAAGCTCCTTCATCCATGGCGGCTGGCGTGCCTGAACCTAAAATAATGAGCACGGCCTTCTGGCAATGTCAAAACATCCAGGGAGATTCGTCAAGGCATGGCGAGTGTACTACAGTGGCCGACGTGGTGTGGGGATGACTGTTGTAACGACCCGAGTCCCTACGAGACACGAGAACCGGGCCGACTCGACTAATCCCAAGACCCAGTCGTCCAACGAGGAAGTAACCAAAAGACAGTAAAATAAACCACATTCAGCATGAATATAACTAACAGTAAGAAAGTACAGCAGTAAGGAAAGAAACTACTACAGTAGGTACCACCACAACAGTAAGCAACATTTATCATATAACAAAAACTGCAGGTAAAGAAGGTACAGTGGAAACAAAACTACTCACTAGAACAGAAACAAAAGAAGGTACAAAGCTGTGGTAACTCTACTGGACCCTACTCGGCCCAGCGTCCTCTGCAGCCGCCGACCCTGGCTGCTCAACACCTGGTCCTGAAAAAGGTAACGAGTGTAACACGTCAGCAAAACGCTGAGTAGAGTGGCAAACTAACTAAAGGCAACAGTAGAGTGTACAGTAGCTGTTATGTTCTATTACTTCCTTTATTTACATCTTTCAATTTTTCTCACTATTTCATTTACTTCTCAGATCCTTTACTTGATCTCGAATGTCCTCGTGGGACGATCTTGATTGCAGCCTTTTCCAAAAGTAGAAGTAGCACGTGGTGCTCTCCTGGCCGGGAGAGTCCCCCATGGTGATCCTACCCTCAGTCAACCACCCCAGGGTCACTGACAGACGTAACGGTGACTACGGCACGCGCGATAAACGCACAGGTAGCTAGCCCGCACTGGCACGCGGTCAGTCGTTTCCGTTAACGGGTGCGCCCAAAGAACAGCACGGAACCAGGGCAGAGCCCTCTCAGTAACAGGGGTCCAACCCCTCCACAGTAACCAAACCGGGGCCTTGCCCCTCCACAGTCCGCGCACCCTCGCCTGACTACCCTGGTTTGCCCTAGTGGGCCTAACAAGTCGGTGAAGGAGGCTAGCAGAACCCCGGGGCCCGTGGGGTAGCTAGTACTCTCCTAACACTACTAGCTCTCCTCGGTACTACGTACACGAGGGCCAACAAGTCGGTACAGAGCGGCCAAGCCTAACCCCGGGTCCCTGGGGCGGCTGGCCCCACTCTGCACTAAAACAGGTACAGGTACTTCCCTTGGTACTGCGTACCCAAGAGACAGTACAAACTACATCTCAGTTCCATTCCTTTTCTTTCCAGGAGTTCCACTCCTAATTCCCCGTAGGGTTCCGGCTCTTTATCTCAGAACATCATATGTTTCACTTTCCAGATTCACGTTCTCACATTCCATGATCTCAACATGATTCTTTATGCATAACAGGCAGCTGTTAATTAAATTTACAGGCAGCTTTATATATATTCCTTTCCATTTTTCCAAGACTGCAGTAATATACATTCCACTAGTTTTTCCATCCTAGGATTCATGCCATATCCTAGGATCTATCATACAATCTAGTTTTCCGGCCCTAGGATTCATGCAACACCTAGGAGCTATCATTCCATATATTTCTCGTTCCTAGGATTCATGCAATGCCCTAGGTTCTAGTTATGGTTCCATACTTTAACAGATTTTATTAATACTTAAAACCACTCTACCAGGTACAACGGGAGTAATGGGGGCGTGGTCGGGAATCCCGCGTGCCTCCGCGACTCTCAAGACTGCAACCGAACGAGGTCCTATCACAAGGATCAAACACAAGGAGTGTCTCAAAACAGTGTATAGCTACTGTAGGCGGGTAGAGGAATAAATTCTGAAACGAACGCAACTCGAATCGCGGAAAACGGAGCCCAAACGGGCCCTAAACGGGTCGAGAAAGACAATACTGTGCAAAATCAGACGTCTGGAACTCCTTCCAGACGTCTTAAACGGTGGATCAGAGAATTACCTGTTCGGCTTGGTTCCCCGGACGTCCAGAAGTCTGTGGGGACGTCTGTCTAGATCCCAGACGTCCGATGGTCACTCCGGACGTCTGGAGGTCACTCCCGCCGTCTGGTACAACTTCCAGACGTCTGATTCGCAAAGGATGACGAATCAGAACACCTGTGCACAGCCAACCCCCCTCCCTCAGTACGGTCAGTCGACAAAAGAAGAAGAAAGCGGAAACTCACCTTTCAGACGTCTGTATGATCTCACAGACGTCGACCTTGCCGTCTGGATATCAGTCCAGACGTCTGATTCTGGAAATTTTTCCAGAATCAGAACCTTGCTCGGCCTCCGCTCGCGACGCCGCTCGCATCGCACCTCGCGCGTCCGCTGCTCCGCCCGCAGCAGGTCCCTCTCCGCGACGCTCTGCGCCCCCTCAGCCCTCCGCCGGCCGGCCAAGCCGCTCCCGGCGAGCTCGCCCTCACGGCAGAGCCCCGCCCTCGCACGCCGCAGCTCCTCTGCGCCTACTGCGGCTGCCGCTGCCGCTGCGCCCTCGCGTCCGCTCGCTCTCGCGCACAGGCAGGAGAGAAGGAGGAAGATGGTGGAGACGGGAGGGGAGGCGCCCCCCCCCCCTTTTAACGCCGCGCGGAGAGGAGAGAGAGACGGTCGCAGTCGCCTGCAGCCGCAGAGAAGATGCAGGATCGCAGGTCTGCGCGCACAGGCGCGCAGACGAATATCCCGTGCGAGCATAACTGTTCGCCAGACGTCTGTAAACTATCCCGGACGTCTGGTCAGACGTCTGGGGCACGCGCTCGTTACAATATAACAAACTCAAAGGAAGTTTCATCCCCGAAACTTGCGCCAACTAGGGTGCGGGAAGAAGGTGTCCAAATAACCATAACAAACTCAAAGAGGACCGAAGCCGGTCCGAAAAGACGTACCCGCGAAAAGCTCTGGGTACCGCTCCCGCATTGCCGCCTCAGGCTCCCAGGTAGCCTCCTCGTACCGCTGGCTCCTCCACAAAACCTTTACCAGGGGTACTTGCTTTCGTCTCAACCTGCGGACGGCTCGGTCTAGGATCTGCACTGGCCGCTCGGGGTAGGTCAGGTCGTCGCTCACCTCGACGCTCTCATGACTCAGTACGTGGCTGGGATCGACTACGTACTTCCTGAGGTTGGACACGTGGAACACGTCGTGCACACCAGAAAGCTGCGGGGGAAGGGCAAGTCTGTAAGCAACGGGTCCAACCCGCTCCAGGACCTCGAAGGGCCCCACGAACCTCGGCGCGAGCTTCCCTCTCACCCCAAACCGCTGTAAGCCCTTCATGGGCGAAACACGAAGAAAGACGTGGTCCCCGACCTCGAACTGCACCTCTCTGCGTCTGCGATCTGCGTAGCTCTTCTGTCTGCTCTTGACAGTGCGGAGTCGTCTGTGGATCTGCTCAACTACCTCCTGACTCTGCCGGATCAACCTGGGGCCAACCTCCCACTTGGTCCCCACCTCAACCCAACTCAAGGGTGCCGTGCATTTCCGTCCGTACAGAGCCTCGTAGGGAGCCATGCCGATGCTCGAGTGATAACTGTTGTTGTATGCAAACTCTGCCAGGGGCAGGTGCTCCTCCCAAGAGCCCCTCCAGTCTAGTACACAGGCACGCAAAAGGTCCTCAAGTGTCTGTATCGTGCGTTCCGACTGTCCGTCCGTCTGGGGGTGGTAAGCCGTGCTAAACCTCAACCTCGTCCCCAAAGCCTGCTGAAACTCAGCCCAAAACTGGGACGTAAAGCGGGTATCCCGGTCGGATACGATCTCCCGCGGAACTCCGTGTAGTCGCACCACATCACGGATATACCTCTCTGCCAACTGTGCTGGTCCCAAAGTGACTCGGATCGGCAAGAATCGTGCCGTCTTCGTCAATCTATCCACTATTACCCAGACCGCGTCGTGTCCTCGCTGGGTAACAGGTAAGCCCACCACCAAGTCCATGGTGATGCTCTCCCACTTCCACTCTGGCACTGGAAGCGGCTGAAGCGGCCCTGCAGGCCTCTGATGCTCGGCTTTCACCTGCTGGCACACTAAGCACTGCTGCACGAACTCACCCACATCCCGCTTCATCCCTCTCCACCAGAACTCGCGTCTCAAGTCATGGTACATTTTCGTGTTTCCGGGATGTATGGTGAATCTGGAACCGTGTGCCTCAGTCAGGAGCTCTCTCAACAGCTCCTCGTCTCTGGGGACGCACAGCCGTCCCCTCAAGCGTAACACCTGGTCTGTGAAAGAGAAGTCCCCTGGGTCCCCTGACAGTACTCTGTCGCGCAAAGACTGCAAGTACGGATCGGCCATCTGTCCCGTGATGATGCGGTCTATCAACTCTGGTCTGGTCTGCCGTGTCACCGTCACTGCCCCACAGTACCCTCGTAACTCTAGAGGTCGCCAACTGCCCACCTCCTCCAAAAGGCTCCAACTCTGTAACTGTAGACTGGCCAAGCGTGCGGGCGCCTTACGGCTCAAGGCGTCAGCCACCACATTGGCCTTTCCCGGGTGGTAGGAGATGCTGCAGTCGTAGTCCTTCAGGAGCTCCAACCAACGTCTCTGTCTCATGTTGAGCTCCTTCTGGTCAAAAAGATATCTGAGGCTCTTGTGATCTGTAAAAATCTCGAAGGTCTCACCGTACAAGTAATGCCTCCATGTCTTCAGCGCGAAGACAACAGCTGCCAACTCTAGGTCGTGGGTAGGGTAGGTATGCTCATGGGGCTTCAGTTGCCGCGAAGCGTAAGCGACCACGTGACCCCTCTGCATGAGCACACCTCCTAACCCCTGCAAGGAAGCGTCCGTGTACACGACGAACCCGCCACTACTGTCAGGAATGGTGAGCACGGGAGCCGAGGTCAACCTCTCCTTCATCTCCAGAAAACACGCCTCACAGGCGTCTGTCCAAGTGAAAGGCACATCCTTCCGAGTCAACTGTGTCATAGGACGTGCAATCTGCGAAAACCCTCTGATGAACCGTCTGTAGTAACCTGCCAGTCCCAGGAAACTGCGAATCTCAGTGACTGAACGCGGTCTCTCCCACCTGAGCACTGCCTCGACCTTGGCGGGATCCACCGCCAGGCCGTCTCCAGAGATCACATGACCCAAAAAGGTTACCTCCCTCAACCAGAACTCGCACTTGTTGTATTTGGCGTACAGCCTGCGTCGTCTCAGAGTGTCCAGAACCATCCGCAAGTGCTGTCCGTGCTGCGTCCGATCTCTAGAATAGATGAGTACATCATCTATGAAAACCACCACAAACTGGTCCAAGTACGGTCTGAACACCCGGTTCATCAGGTCCATGAAAGCAGCGGGGGCATTGGTCAGCCCAAACGGCATGACCAAAAACTCGTAGTGTCCGTATCGGGTGCGGAAAGCTGTCTTGGAGACGTCGGTCTCCCTGATCCTCAACTGGTGGTATCCAGACCTCAAGTCGATCTTGGAAAACACCGTGGCACCCCGCAACTGGTCAAAAAAATCGTCAATCCTCGGCAGCGGATATCTGTTCTTGATGGTGACCCTATTCAGCTGTCGGTAGTCCACACAAAGGCGTAGGGTCCCATCCTTCTTCTTCACAAACAGTACCGGGGCTCCCCAGGGAGACGCACTGGGCCTCACGAAACCCTTCTCCAAAAGGTCCTGCAACTGAGACTTGAGCTCTCGCAGCTCAAGCGGTGCCATCCTGTATGGCGCGGTGGAGATGGGGCTGGTCCCTGGTACTAGTGAGATCTCAAACTCGATCTCACGCTCGGGCGGTAGTCCTGGTAACTCTTCTGGAAACACGTCGGGGTACTCTCTGACCACCGGGATGCTCTGGAAGTCTGCCACGGGGCTGTGCTCTGCCACCACACAAGCTAAGAAGCCCTCACACCCCTGGCTCAAAAGTCTCGCCGCCCGAAGTGCCGAAATGCACCTGAAACCCCCGTCCACTGGCTGCCCGTGAAACTCGAAGGAAGGCAACTCCGGAATGGAGAAGACAATCTTCCTCTCAAAGCAGTCTACCAAGGCGTGGTAAGCGGACAGCCAATCCATCCCCAGGATCACCCCAAAGTCCTCCATCTGTATCATAATCAGGTCAGCTGGGAGGCTGTGTCCCCCGATGCTGACCCCGCAACCCGTGTACACCTCCTCTGCTACAAACAGCTGACCACTCGGACCTCTGATTACGAACGGGTTCTCTAACAATGTATAATCCTGGTCCAAACTAACTGCGAAACTGTCTGCGACAAACGAGTGCGTAGCGCCGGAATCGAAAAGCGTGTAAACGAGTCTGCCAGAAACTGAAACCATACCTGCTACCACGGATCCCGAAGCTCTGGCGTCCCTGTGTGTTAGGGCGTTGATACGCCCCTCAGCTCTAGGTGCGGACGAAGCAGCCACACTCTGCGTCGGACGGGTAGGTGCTGGCCGGTACCCTCCTCGCGACTGCGGTCCTCCTCCTCGCGCCTGGAAACCGCGGCCTCCTGCGCGCCCTCCAGTGCTCTGCGCGGGAAGTATCTGCTGACCTCCTGCCCTAGATGGGCAGTCCCTCCTGACGTGGCCCGGCTAGCCACACTGGTAGCAGAGGGGAACCCGACTCCCGCCCTCAGTGAGTCCCTGCTGTCGGCTAGGCGGGGGTCCGGTGCTGGCGACTGGCCCCTGTCGAGGGCCCCCAAAGGCCACTGATGGCCCTGCACAACGTGACGGCTCTCCTGCGGACGCCACGTGTCTCCGCTCTCGCCGGCCCTGTGAGAAGTCTGGCTGAAAGGGCCTCTTCCGCCCGCCGTCGGTCTCTCGCGCGGACGGGTTGGTCTCCTCGTAAGTCATGGCTGCCTCTACCACCCTCGAAAACGTCGGCAGCTTCAGGGGTTTGACATACCCCCGGATCGCAGGCCGGAGCCCCTCGGTGAACCTCCAAAGGCGTTCCTCCTCAGTGGCTACCGCTGTCGCTGCAAAGCGGGACAGCTCCAAGAAACGCGTGCGGTACGCGCTCACGGTCATCGTCCCTTAGCGGAGAGTGTGGAACTCCCGCCTCCTCTGGTCCTGCCACGTCTGGGGAAAGTACTGCTCGCAGAAGAGGGTGACGAACTGGTCCCACGTCGGCTCGTCCCTCTCCTGTCCCCGGACCGCCCTCCACCACCGGTGTGCCGCACTCTCCAGCTGGTACGTGGCAAAGGCCACGCGGCACTCCACCGGGGGGCGAAGGGTGTCGAAGATCTTCTCCAGCTGCTCAAGCCAGTCCTCTGCCTCGGTCGGGTCCTCATCCCCCTTGAAGGAGGGGGGCTTCAGCTTCCGGAACTGTCCGAAAAGCTCGAAGTGGTGCTGTAGGGGAGGTGCTGGTGCACCTCCAGGCGAAGGTGCCTCGTGTACAGAAGTGTCGGAGGAAGGTGGGGGCGGCAGGGGCCCATCCCCTCCCTCGTGTCCGGCGCCGCGTCCGTCGCGTGGTCCCACAGAGGACTCCCCCTCTGCAACCCCAGGAGGAGGTGCTCGGGGCGGTGGGTGGAGCTCCTCTCGTACAATATCCCGTATCAGTCTGGCGAGGTCCTGGGCCTGGATGCCAGGGAGTGGTGGCTGGTCCACCGAGACGTCAACGACAGCACGTCCACCTCGCCGACCTCGCCCTCGGCCGCGCCCGCGGCCAGTCTCGCCAGTCCCACGACGAGGCATCTCCTGCAAGGAGACGCGAAACAAAACGGAAACGTCAAAACAGACGGTACCTAACAACACTTCTAAGAGCTCAAGTCAAGAGATATGTTGTGGTGGCTACTCTAGCTATAAACATGTGAATTGGTTATTTTCCAGTCAGTTGATTCACTTCTCGGGACGACCTTGCTCTGATACCATCTTGTAACGACCCGATTCCCGAGTCCCTACGAGACACGAGAACCGGGCTGACTCGACTAATCCCAAGACCCAGTCGTCCAACGAGGAAGTAACCAAAAGACAGTAAAATAAACCACATTCAGCATGAATATAACTAACAGTAAGAAAGTACAGCAGTAAGGAAAGAAACTACTACAGTAGGTACCACCACAACAGTAAGCAACATTTATCATATAACAAAAACTGCAGGTAAAGAAGGCACAGTGGAAACAAAACTACTCACTAGAACAGAAACAAAAGAAGGTACAAAGCTGTGGTAACTCTACTGGACCCTACTCGGCCCAGCGTCCTCTGCAGCCGCCGACCCTGGCTGCTCAACACCTGGTCCTGAAAAAGGTAACGAGTGTAACACGTCAGCAAAACGCTGAGTAGAGTGGCAAACTAACTAAAGGCAACAGTAGAGTGTACAGTAGCTGTTATGTTCTATTACTTCCTTTATTTACATCTTTCAATTTTTCTCACTATTTCATTTACTTCTCAGATCCTTTACTTGATCTCGAATGTCCTCGTGGGACGATCTTGATTGCAGCCTTTTCCAAAAGTAGAAGTAGCACGTGGTGCTCTCCTGGCCGGGAGAGTCCCCCGTGGTGATCCTACCCTCAGTCAACCACCCCAGGGTCACTGACAGACGTAACGGTGACTACGGCACGCGCGATAAACGCACAGGTAGCTAGCCCGCACTGGCACGCGGTCAGTCGTTTCCGTTAACGGGTGCGCCCAAAGCACAGCACGGAACCAGGGCAGAGCCCTCTCAGTAACAGGGGTCCAACCCCTCCACAGTAACCAAACCGGGGCCTTGCCCCTCCACAGTCCGCGCACCCTCGCCTGACTACCCTGGTTTACCCTAGTGGGCCTAACAAGTCGGTGAAGGAGGCTAGCAGAACCCCGGGGCCCGTGGGGTAGCTAGTACTCTCCTAACACTACTAGCTCTCCTCGGTACTACGTACACGAGGGCCAACAAGTCGGTACAGAGCGGCCAAGCCTAACCCCGGGTCCCTGGGGCGGCTGGCCCCACTCTGCACTAAAACAGGTACAGGTACTTCCCTTGGTACTGCGTACCCAAGAGACAGTACAAACTACATCTCAGTTCCATTCCTTTTCTTTCCAGGAGTTCCACTCCTAATTCCCCGTAGGGTTCCGGCTCTTTATCTCAGAACATCATATGTTTCACTTTCCAGATTCACGTTCTCACATTCCATGATCTCAACATGATTCTTTATGCATAACAGGCAGCTGTTAATTAAATTTACAGGCAGCTTTATATATATTCCTTTCCATTTTTCCAAGACTGCAGTAATATACATTCCACTAGTTTTTCCATCCTAGGATTCATGCCATATCCTAGGATCTATCATACAATCTAGTTTTCCGGCCCTAGGATTCATGCAACACCTAGGAGCTATCACTCCATATATTTCTCGTTCCTAGGATTCATGCAATGCCCTAGGTTCTAGTTATGGTTCCATACTTTAACAGATTTTATTAATACTTAAAACCACTCTACCAGGTACAACGGGAGTAATGGGGGCGTGGTCGGGAATCCCGCGCGCCTCCGCGACTCTCAAGACTGCAACCGAACGAGGTCCTATCACAAGGATCAAACACAAGGAGTGTCTCAAAACAGTGTATAGCTACTGTAGGCGGGTAGAGGAATAAATTCTGAAACGAACGCAACTCGAATCGCGGAAAACGGAGCCCAAACGGGCCCTAAACGGGTCGAGAAAGACAATACTGTGCAAAATCAGACGTCTGGAACTCCTTCCAGACGTCTTAAACGGTGGATCAGAGAATTACCTGTTCGGCTTGGTTCCCCGGACGTCCAGAAGTCTGTGGGGACGTCTGTCTAGATCCCAGACGTCCGATGGTCACTCCGGACGTCTGGAGGTCACTCCCGCCGTCTGGTACAACTTCCAGACGTCTGATTTGCAAAAGATGACGAATCAGAACACCTGCGCACAGCCAACCCCCCTCCCTCAGTACGGTCAGTCGACAAAAGATGAAGAAAGCGGAAACTCACCTTTCAGACGTCTGTATGATCTCACAGACGTCGACCTTGCCGTCTGGATATCAGTCCAGACGTCTGATTCTGGAAATTTTTCCAGAATCAGAACCTTGCTCGGCCTCCGCTCGCGACGCCGCCCGCAGCAGGTCCCTCTCCGCGACGCTCTGCGCCCCCTTCGCCCTCCGCCGGCCGGCCAAGTCGCTCCCGGCGAGCTCGCCCTCACGGCAGAGCCCCGCCCTCGCACGCCGCAGCTCCTCTGCGCCTACTGCGGCTGCCGCTGCGCCCTCGCGTCCGCTCGCTCTCGCGCACAGGCAGGAGAGAAGGAGGAAGATGGTGGAGACGGGAGGGGAGGCGCGCCCCCCCCCTTTTAACGCCGCGCGGAGAGGAGAGAGAGACGGTCGCAGTCGCCTGCAGCCGCAGAGAAGATGCAGGATCGCAGGTCTGCGCGCACAGGCGCGCAGACGAATATCCCGTGCGAGCATAACTGTTCGCCAGACGTCTGTAAACTATCCCGGACGTCTGGTCAGACGTCTGGATGTGATCCCAGACGTCTTTACAGACGTCTGGGCCACCTCCCAGACGTCATAAAAGACGTCTGGGGCACGCGCTCGTTACAACTGTGGTGGAGTGTCTAGGGTTCTCTGTGGCCGTGTAAGTGGGTGTGTTTGGGGGTGTTGTTGAGTGGTCGACGGAGAGATTGGAGGAGGGGGAAATGGTCAGTGAGGTGTTGCAGAGGTTGTAGGGTGGTTGGCGAGGTGGATGGAGGTGCGGAGCGATGGGGGCACCTCGCAGGAGGGATCGCCAGAGGTGGAGAAGGTGATGGTGATCGATGGTGTCGAGGGGTGTTCTTGAGAAATAAATAGAGGGAATGGGAGTAGAAGAGAGAGGGAAGCTAACAAACCTAATCTAAGTACGAAGGGGATAGGGGAGGTGACGTGCGGTTGTGCGTGTGTGTTAAGAAGTGTCGTTATAGTCGCACTTGCAACGCCGATTTTAAAGTAAATAAAAGGAGGTGAGTCTGAGTGTCGGTCTCAGGGAGGCGTGAAAATCAGATTTTTCTTATCACTTGTTGTCACGGAAAGTGTGGAGTTTTGCCTGCGGAGATGCGGGTTGAAAAGCGAGAGAGAGATAGAGAGAGAGATATTATGGTTAGAGTGTTTCTTGTTTAATCATGCAACTTAAATAGAAATTAAAGTAACAACTGAACAGAAAATAACTTCATTAATCATGCACTTTTAGTTCATAGCTTACAACATTAAATACATGCTTAAACAAAAGTGATGGAAAGCATAAAAGAGAGAGAGAGAGAGGAGGGAGAGCGACGAGGCAGCCACGGCAGTGGAGGAGGCTCCGTCGGCGGTTCGTCATCTCCGGCGATTATAAGAGGGCCTAAAGCTACCTAAGAGAGGGGTGGAGTAGTTGTAAGGGAAGTGAATGCCTTGAATGAGTGGTTGGAGGGGGTTTAAATAGGGTTAAGGGCTTTCTAAAAGAAGAAGGGGCTTTAGCGACATCCGAAACGTCGCTAAAACCACTCCAAAAGCGTCGGTGAAACCCTTCAGCCCGCCGGTCAACCGCGCGCGTCGTTCTTCTTCGCGCTCAATCTGCGGCCGTTGCGTGAGAGCCGTCCGATCGAAGATCGGAAGGCTGAGATCTCTTCTGGGATGAGCTTGGATCGCGCCTCGAGCACGCGTGTGCGCGTACGTCGTCGCCCGGCGTGCACGCGCGCGTGGGCCCTCGCGATCTGTGGGCTCGCCGCGTGGCGCGATCTCGGCCACCCGCTGCTAATCGGGCGGCCCAATTTCACCGCGCGCATCCTTCGTCTTGATTTCAAGCACCACACGGCTCGAACCCGTGTCGCGTGTGTGCGGGCGTGCGCACTAACCGTTGCGCCACGCCCGCGCTTTGTCGCGGAGATTGCAGGCGAGCGCGCGAGTCTCGGCTGTCCGATCGAAGATCGACAGCTGAGATCTGATCTTGGCTGGATGAAGAGGTGGCGTTCGGTGGAGCGAGGGTGACGTGGCGCAATGAGGGCCGTTGATCGGCAGATCAACGGTCAGAACTTCTTGGGCCCATTGTAGGAGCTCCGGATGTCGGATTTGGCCAATCTTGAGTCTGTTGGACTCCGTTCGTCATTCTCAATCCATCCATACGGTCCGGTTGCTCATCTGAGGCCTACTTTAACAAGTGCTTACACAAATGGCCATTAATATAGTTTTATAAGCAATCTTGGTACATGATGCATGCAATGCTCCCATTCTACTTATGTTGTGCCTTTTATTCTTAAGATGAGCCATATTCAACACAATTATCATCCCCTTGTGTAGTGTTATCATACCCCCATGCTTACTCCTTGCTAGTCCCTAGCAAGGTTTATTCTAGCCTTTATTTCCTTTCAAAATTTAAGAAGTAACTGCTTAGACACTTCGTCACTTGTCAATAGGAGGAAATATACCAAGATCTTAATCTACAAAGACTAAGCAGCGCCCGGGTATCTGCCAAAATATGAATCGCCCAAATCCTTGCTTTAATGTATATAACTATACATATGTATATGTATATATATATATATATATTTTAGAATTTTTTTCGGAATTCAGTGTAGGTTGGTAACTTTTTACTGCTACCCAACCCACCCAAAACTCGGTCAAAACCCTAAGTACTAAGCATCTTGGTGTGAATGTTGTGATAGACTCACTTAACAGTAATTTAGACAGACTTCAGGTTTCTACGCCCCTAGGTGACCGGAAAAGGAAATAAATTTTCCTGAAGGTGTATTTGTTCAATTGATAGCTTTCTCTTTACATTCGTTTTAGTTAGGGTCAACACAAGGATTTTTCCAGTGTATATCTCCCCGGCTTGTACTACTTCCCCCGCTTCTTCCTTAAGTGTTTTGGTTCTTTTTGTGCAGTTATTGAGCTGGGCTGTGGACAACCGACCAATCGACTGTTACCCACGATCACTTGCCAGCCATACTTGTGCGGTGGAGTGTGGTTTATTTTCTTTTCTTCTCCTTTTTTTTTTCTTTTATTTTTTTTTGTAGGTGGCTTCCCTGATCTCAAATGTACCTAGAGGCAATGAAAAAGAAATGGTCTGTGGCTGGGTTCTAGACAACCTGCCAATGGGCTGTTACCCACGACAACTTACCAGCCATACCACCCTAGAGAGTTCATTAGCAACCCAATTTCTGTCAAAATCTCTGAGAAGTGAGTCTATGCAAAAATGAGTGCAGATGCTTAGACTCAAAGTTTTTCTGAGTTAGAGGGTGAGTTGATAAGTCGTATACTTATCACCTTATTTAGTAGGTAGATTAGAATGGCTTAAGGTTGCAAGGATTCGAAGCTAAATCCATATTTTAACGGACACCAGGGCTGATTAATCCTGAAGGCCTGAAAAGTCTAAGTGTTTAAGTTCTTTTTGTATTATTTCCTACTATTGACAAGTTTCTAATGCCTAAGTTTTCTTCCTAAATTCAATTTTTTTTTTTATTCAAACGGATTAAATGAGCTCAGGATTATGCAATTTACCACCCCCCCATGCTTAAGTTGGACAATGTCCTCATTGGCAAGTACATGGATGCATAAGGGTTCAAAAAGATAGTACCTGAGTGACGTAAAATACTGGATCAGTCTAAATCCTCTGGGTTGCCTCCCAGGAAGTACTGAGTTTAAAATCTCCAGCTGGGCGGTGCACAATCAGGAATGGCTTGGGTCAAGGAGGTATGTACAAAATCAACCAGACCCAAAATCAGAAGTCCATAGATGCGAACAAGGTTGTGGTGGAGTCCCGTTCCTAAGGGGCGGGAATTCTGTATCATGCATGCCCGTGTCAGATCCTCTCTTAGTCTGCGGGCATGCAAACAAGTTGATGTGGATGAACGCACCCCAAATACGACATGCCAGACACTAAAGATGTAGGTTTTATACTCAGCTTGTATCCCCATAAAATTGTAATCTATCAAAAGTGTATCAATTCCAGTACATTCGGGTTGCGAGATCTTTATTCTGGTAGGGCAGGTAACAAAGTCAAGAGTTTCATAATGAGCCCTACAATCAAGCATGAGTCCTCTCTCCAAAGACAAATCTATCTCTTCCGCAACTATGGTTTCATTGCTCATTCCCTCCAAGCCCTCGATCTCAAGAATATTTTCTTCAACCTCCTTTGTATCAAATTCACTGTTTGGGGTTACATTAGAGGTAGGGTCAATTTCATCCTTTAGATCATATTCTTTCTCCCGACCCTCCTCCAAATTTGTGATGGGGATTCCAACCGATTCATAATCGATTTCTTTGAAATTGTAACTCCAATCCCCATCTCCGATGTTGGCTGTTGTTCCCACCGGATTGCTTCTCTTGGGCTGATTAGATTCGGATTCCAAGGCATCTCCCCTCACATTCTCAGTTTCCTCCTAATGTTTGTCCTCAATGCTCCCCAAATTGTGTTCCGAGGAATCCTTACTGTCCTTATCCACTGAGCTGTCCAACTCCTGAGGGGTATCAATGGTGAACTGAACCAAATCAGGGTGACTGGGTGTAGTCCAATTGATCATGGTAGGTCCTTGCTTTATGAATTCCATGAATGGCGTTGTGTGCAACAGCTTTCTCTGGCCTTCTTCCCCTAATTGTTGGAACAAATCCAACAAGGCCTATTGCCCTTTAACCAATTCTTGATTCTGTCTATGTAGTTCTAACTGGAGGTTATCAAGAATTGACAAGGTGTCATTTGGTGTCTTTTGGATTTCCTCCTTGAAATCCAAGTTAAGAGAGTATGGTTGTGGTTGTGGATCAGAGTCCATACTGGTGTTTAGGTTCTTGGGTGGGTCCTCTATTCTATCATGTTCAGGGTCCAGTTCTTTAAGAGGAACCATTCTCTGTTTGGTCCTACTCCAGAATAGTTGAGGTTCTAAGTTCTCCTCCCAGTCAGATTCTTCATCAGGGGACCAAATCAAAGGTTGATGATCCTGGGCTTGCCTAGATTTCTGATCATTTTCTGATTTCCATTTGTCTAGAACTCCTAATCTAAAGGTCAAGTAGGAAAGGTTGTTGAATTCAGATGACCTTTCTTGGTTATTATCCTGAGAAGGGTAAGGTTCTTGGTGTTCTCCTAAAGTGTAGGTCTTATCACAGTAGAGCAGGTAGGACCTAAATGAGGAGGTGTCGTGAGGAGAATCGAGATATGGAGCCCTACGATTTGAATCGTACCCTTGGGTGAATATGTTGGGTGTATTTCAATAAGAGGTTGGTGCGGTTTGGTCATAGTTGGGCCAAGAGGGATATTCAAGGTTGTATCCCCAACTTGGTGGTTGGTTAGCCCAAGTAGGCTGTGGATATGGTCTACTTAGGTTAGCATACAAATCTTGTTGGGGGTAGTTTGGGTAAGATGATAGGCATTGAAATCCATGGTTTGGAAGAAATGGAGGGATGTGGGAAGAACAGATGAGAGAGAGTTGTGTACTCAACCAAACAAACAAGCCTAGTCCTTATGGTGTGTTCCTTAGGAGACCTAGAAATCTCACAAAGGGTGATTAAGTCCGTAAGCACTGGACTCCCCTTCCCAAGGCTAATCTGGCCAGGTTGATTATGAGGGGATTGCAGGGAAGGTTCTTCCTTTGGCTTGCGCCTCCGGTTCCGTAGACCCCACAACCACGGTCGTTTGACACTGCCCCACAGCCTAGTCACCAGATTCTACCAAGGGAATTAAAGCCAAATTCCCAGCGAACAAAATCTTGCCTTTCGAGACTTAACTCAGTCCTACCTAGGGCACATCTACTCAGTTTTAAAGGGCTAGGATAGTGCTTGTGCTTAGGGTTATGTGATGAGGCGTTGATTGGGGTGGTGCCTTTTAATTTTCCAATTTCAAAATGTGTTCTTCTATCAAAACATGATTTTCAAGCAAGGATTTTTAAGATGTGGTATCTTTTAGTGTTTCATCCTTACTTTAGTGCTTTTTAGGGTTGACGTGTCTGAATGTTTTCAGACAAGTTTTAGTGGGCACGTCAAGTTCTGCACACAATTCAGTGAAACTAGATTTCCTTTTATTCTGTAGAGGCTTTAAAACCCTAATGTACTCATCTTAATGATCATGCAGCTTCTATTAGATGAGTCAGTCTTAGGGTTGAGTGGTGCGGCCCAAGTCAACTCATGGTGGCTTCGCAAACACCACTCAAAGAAAAGAGAAAAACACTCCAAGAATTTATTCAGAATGTTAGAGTGTACATTTTTTTGTGGGATGATGTGTTAAGCATGTGGGTCAAGCAATTATACACCACGCCAAATTTTTTCAATTTTTACAATTTTTTTAGTTTTTTCACACAAGCAAACAATCATGAGAGAAGAATTACTCACTATCGGTCCTTATTGCGCCTACTCCCTTGTTACCGTCGTGGGATGCGTCGCTTTGCCGTCCACGCGCCAAATTCTTGCAACCATCAAGTAAAAAGGAAAATAAGGCATTAGACGATGTGAGAATGAATGTGGAATGGAGGTGACAAAACAAATCCGTTGCCTCCCCGGCAACAGCACCAAAAACTGACATGCGGTTGTGCGTATGTGTTAAGAAGTGTCGTTATAGTCGCACTTGCAACGTCGGTTTTAAAGTACATAAACGGAGGTGAGTCCGAGTGTCGGTCTCAGGGAGGCGTGAAAATCGGATTTTTCTTATCACTTGTTGTCATGGAAAGCACGGAGTTTTGCTTGCGGAGATGCGGGTTGAAAAGTGAGAGAGAGATAGAGAGAGAGAGATTATGGTTAGAGTGTTTCTTGTTTAATCATGCAACTTAAACAGAAATTATAGTAACAACTGAACAGAAAATAACTTCATTAATCATGCACTTTTACTTCATAGCCTACAACATTAAATACATGCTTAAACAAAAGTAATGGAAAGCTTAAAAGAGAGAGAGAGAGAGAGGAGGGAGAGCGACGAGGCAGCCACGGCAATGGAGGAGGCTCCGTCGGTGGCTTGTCGTCTCCGACGATTACAAGAGGGCCTAAAGCTAGCTAAGAGAGGGGTGGAGTAGTTGCAAGGGAAGTGAATGCCTTGAATGAGTGGTTGGAGGGGGTTTAAATAGGGTTAAGGGCTTTCTAAAAGAAGAAGAGGCTATAGCGACGTCCGGAACGTCGCTAAAACCACTCCAAAAGCATCGATGAAGCCCTCCAGCCCGCCGGTCAACCGTGCACGTCGTTCTTCCTCGCGCTCAATCCGCGGCCGTTGCCTAAGAGCCGTCCGATCGAAGATCGGACGGCTGAGATCTCTTCTGGGCTATGCTTGGATCGCGCCTCGGGCGCGCGTGTGCGCACGCGTGGATGCTCGCGATCTGTGGGCACGTCGCATGGCGCGATCTCGGCCGCTCGCTGCTGATCGGGCGGCCCAATTTCACCGCATGCATCCTTCGTCTTGATTTCACGCACCGCGCGGCTCGAACCCGCATCGCGTGCGTGCGAGCGTGCACGCTAACCGTTGCGCCACGCCCCCGCTTTATCGCGGCGATTGCGGGCGGGCGCGTGAGTCTCGGCCGTCCGATCGAAGATCGACGGCTGAGATCTGATCTCAACTGGATGAAGAGGTGGCGTGCGATGGAGCGGGGGTGACGTGACGCAATGAGGGTCGTTGATCTCCAAATCAACAGTCAGAACTTCTTGGGCCCATTGTAGGAGCTCCGGATCTCGGATTCCGTTCATCGTTCTGAATCCATCCGTGCGGTCTGATTGCTCATCTGAGGCATGCTTTGACAAGTGCTTACACAAATGGCCATTAATACAGTTTTATAAGCAATCTTGGTACATGATGCATGCAATGCTCCCATTCTACTTATGTTGTGTCTTTTATTCTTAAGATGGGCCATATTCAACATAATTATCACCCCCTTGTGCAGTGTTATCAGGAGGCATCTAGGATGGTACAGCCAACGCCGGAGACGAAGATCTCCGTAGATGAGACAGCAGCGAAGACGAGGGTAGAGGCGGCGTCGGCCGGTGTTGCACGACATGGATGATGAAGAGGAAGACAACCCAACCACTGGTATTGTGGTTGGGCAACAAGAGAGCGAGGGAAGAACCGCCGGAGCTTGCGGAGGTGTTGTGGCCGGCGAGGAGAGAAGAATTAAGGGAAAACCGGCCCAATTTCAAGCTGAGGAGACACGGTTGAACTTGGGGCATCTTAAATAGGCCTTTGGGGATGAATTTGTGCTACGATGGATGGAGATGGAAGCTTCAAAATGACCCAAGTCTCTCATGTATTCGCATCAGGGATTGGGTACAAATTAGAGCTCAGTGATGGGTTCAGAATGGAGATTACTCAGAGAATCTCCCTTCCAATTTTGGGAGGGATTCTCTGAGCAATCATGGAGGAATCTCCTTCTAAAGTTTGTCAGAGTAGGATTCCTCCGCTATAATGGTGGATGGACCTAATTGCAAAGAACGATGAAGAAGCTAAGGGGGTTTCTGTAGAGATTTTTGAAAGATAGGGGTACAAATGTAATCAGGTTGGACTTATTTGCAAAGTAGGTCAAGATGAGTTCCCCTTAGGTCCAAATTTTGGTGAAAACCTAATTTGACCTAAGTAATCCAATGGTGAATTTGGATTTTAGGTTTGACCACGTTTGACTAGGTAATTTATGCAAAAATCCAATTTAGGGCAAATACATGTCTGAGACCCCATTCTAGGTCATAATGGGCTCCAATGGCCAAATTTAAAGTTATAAACCCTAGAGAATATTTTTATATGATTTTTAGAAGATTTAGGTGAATTTTATCCTGACCAAAGCCTTGTTTAATCAAGTAGGTCTGTTTTAGGGTTATAAGAAGTCATTTAATTCCGAGAACTCACATGAACCCTTTTCTGTATGATCCAACCCACTTTTTATCTTGTTAAGACCTTTGACCTGTGTTTAGCCCTTAAGAAAATCCATTATTGTACTGCAATGGTAAAATTGTAGTTTTACCCCTTGTTTCTTACTTTTCTCTCAAAAAGGTTATTCAGTGAATTAAGACCTCCAGTTGGTTATGTAGGAGCTTTTATTCTCTTCATTAGGTTAAAATAAGCTAGTGAGGGCTCATGATGGTGTTCCCATCATACCCCCATGCCTGGCTTCTGCTAATCCCTTAGCTAAATTTTAAGGTTTTAAATTTGATTCTAGACCACGAGTTCCTTTGATGTTCAAAAAACTATGATGTGTGCTTCTTTCTGTAGATTAGTTTAGAATGTCAATAGTAAGCCTAGAGGTACTCAAGTACCAACCAAGATCCGGACCTAACCAACTCTAGCCTCAGTCTGCCGCGAATGTTTTTAAGGCCCAGAGGAACTATCCTAAGGTTCGTTGGACTCTATGGTTAAAGCACCTGTGCTTGTAACATATTTTAGCCTCGGTTCAGTTTGCAGTGCATTTTTGTAAGAGAGAGACAGCAGAATTTTCTTTGTTTGGGGAGTTTTCTCTTTCTTTTCTTTTTATTTGTATCTTCGGATTGGCTTCTCAACATGGTCTATATCGGATTCCTAGTCCCCATCATCAATCCTCGAAGGGTCCCTGGCAATCGATGCTTCGGGATAGCACCGCCCATGGTAACCCCCAGAACCCTGGTTTTTGAGATTTCGAGATAATCCCGCCTATGGCATTCTGTAACTAAATTCAGACCCTGGCAATCGATATTTCATAATAATGTCGCCCATGGTATCTGAACCAGCACAGGGTGCTTACATGCCCTCGGTACAATATGTAAATATCCTAGGAGAGAAGCACCGAGGAGACGATTTGTTATTGCACATCTTCGAGGGGAATTTTCCACCTCTCCGCGCTGGGAACTCGTCCAAATCGACTTATGTTGATTGGCCGCTCCCAATCTAGGCGACTTTTTCAGAATAGTTTAACCGCATTTGCGTGATTTTGAAACTTATGCGTACTGAACCAGACTGTGTGTGGATTGGGGTGCTTAGGTTACCGAGTCCCGCAAACCAGAGGTTAGTTAATGAGGCTGAATACTCCCTAAGCCTTAGACCTAATACTTTAGCTTCTCATTTTCCCCAACCTCTTGAGGAGTATCCAGATCTTAGCAGATACTTAAATTTTTAAGCCTAGGAGTATAGCCCAAGAGGCGTAAGATTAGCGTTCCTACTAATCTCTTTTGTGTTTCATTAGCACTTTTTTCTTTCATTTTCTTTTTCTTAATATGGTCTAGAACTCAGTTAATCCCTCAATTACTTACTAATGACTTTTTCCTTTCTTCTTTTTTCAACTTGTGCTCCCTTTTAACATTTTTCACTTTTTCCCCTTTTTCTCCTCAAGATTTTTATGGCCTCAAAATTTTCTTTTCTCCTCCACTTTTTTTGTTCTTTTTCACAATTTTCTATTTTTTTGGTATTTTTGGAATATCTAATTTTTTTTCTAAGAACCCTTCTAAATTTTCTATTTTTGTATGTTTGTACTTTACCACCCTCCCATGCCTAAGTTGTGTAATGTCCTCATTGTAAACAGAGGGTGTGAAATAGGTTTGGGTTCAGGAATTTTGAACAGGCTTATCGGGTGGGCGAACGGGTCAAGAATGACTGTTGCAAACGATTTCAAGCTCTGGCACGTGTACCATAGGTGGGATTGACCACTCTAAAAAAATGAACTCAAGGTGCAATAGACGTGAAATACAGAAGGATAATTAGAAGGATCTCAGATTTTTGGAATGATGGGTTGCCTCCCGTTAAGCGCTAAATTCAATGCCTTCAGTCGAGTGGGAAATGGTATGGAGATGGAATGGTTAAATCAGCTGAGTTTTGTAAAACAAGCACCTTGATCAAGAGCCTAGTTGGTCCAACCAGGTGCTTGTTCAGATCAACAGGCTGATGATGTAGCCCAAACCCAATCAATCTGGTGGGTTGATAAATATGGATCAAGAAGTGTGGAACCCACCATATACTATGGAGCTCAGAATGATATGGAAGTGTGAATCCAGGGTTTGGCTAAGTCAAATCAGCCTGATCAGAGTAGAGATCCTTAAAATAATTAGTGGATGATGCGGAAACCCAACATGTGTGATCAGAGAAGGATGGAGTGTGATTTGTAGTCTGATCAATGTCTGAAACCTGATAAAAATGTAGAGGCGAATCATCTGCAATCGGCTCAGTAAGAGGGGAATTAGAATAGAAATTGAGTTCGATTGCGGGTTGGGGTTGAAAATAGGTTTGGATGGGTTCTGTATATGTAGAGGAGGTAGCATCAATAAGAATTGTGTATAAGGGCTCATCTAAAAAGGAATTAAAGGTGGGTTCATTTAAAAAGTCCTCATAGTAGCCATCAAATTCAAAAGTGAATGCCTGGAGAGTGTTTATAAGATGAAGAAAATCTGGGTCAAGAAAAGATTCGAATTCTGGGCTGTAGTCACTCTCGGCACTTTTTGGTTTTGATTCCTGAGGATCGAAAAGAAATGATTCCATCTCACTGGAATCTGAATTTAAATCAGTGATCTCAGGATCGAGAACCTCAGAGTCAAAGTCGAAGAATGAATCATGTGAGTTGAGGTCGAAGATTGGCTCGTCATAGTCAGGAATCAATGGTTCTCCGAAATCATGGTAAGATTCGAAATCATCAGGGAAGTTGCGAGAATCAAGTTCTGAATTTGATTCGAGATCAGAGGTTCCACCACAGAATAAATCACAAGATGTAGACTCAGCAACCTGACTTGGTTCTAGCCTATTTGTAGATTCTAAGCTTAAAAGGGTGTCCTTATAGGGTCTGGGCTCACGTTTTTGGCTTCTGGGGAAGACCCAATCAAAACCCCACTCTTCCAACTCCTCAGTTTCTCTATCGTAGATTGGCGTGACTTCCGAAAAATCAATCCTTATCTTTGAAGATGTTGAAGAGGGACATTCATCAAACAAGGGCGCAGAATGATAGTCCCAATTTAAACTTTGATCTTCATCATCTGGGGCCTTGTAATCATTCGAATAAGTTTCAGATTCAAATTCTAGGCTGAGGATGTGGGTTGAATTCCTAGAATCTAGGTCAGAATTGCCTTCGAGGATCACCTTTTCAGTATAAGGGACAGGATTTACACCCTCGAGAGGTTCTGTTTTAATCTCATTATTACAGGAGTCTTGGAATTCTATGCTTGGTGAACCAGGATTTTGGTTTTCTAGGGCTAGCACAAACTAGTATTCTCCTGCAATTGGGACTTGCCAACCTAATTCAAGGTCAGGCATGTTATATTCCATCTAGGTTGGGAATCCACAACAACCTTGTGCCTCAAACCCGGGATTTGGGAAATCATATAGATCCTCACTATTAGTCCAAGATGTTTCATTAATTGTTTGGGTTATGTACGGGTATTTTTGATCGAGAACTTGTTTCAACAATCTCATCATTTCTTCCCATTTTTCAAGATCATCTTGGTGCTTTTCCCAAAGTACAGGAGTTGTCATGCATTGGAGGTATTCAAAGTTATGTAATTTTTCTATTTCAATGTATCCTGTTATGAGAATGTCTTGGGTTGATCCCTTTGTTGCTTCTATTAATAACAATTGGGCATAGTTTATGATGAAGGTTGTTGTTGTTGGTACACTAACCTGAATGTCTTCTACGGGTTTTGAGGTTTTGTACTCAATCTCATAAAATTCAAGGGCATCCTCAATCATTCTATCTCTCATGGATCTTTGTGATTCAGGTTTCTTTAATGGTATTCCTAAGTATCCAGGCTACATATTTGAATTGGATCGTGGAATCAAGATGTAGAATGAAAATTCAGGTTTGGATCGAAGTGATTTGATCTAAAAGAGAATCCCACTGAAGATATGTGTGTGTGCTCAAAAGAGAAGGGATGAGGGATTAGATGTGATGTTGACCCAATCAAGGCACCCAAATATTTTTGGATAACTATTGAAGTTCGGGGCGGATGATACCCCTGGATTAGAAAATCATCCACCTGAGAATTACCTGGGCAGCCAGAGAGGGAGACTCCCGCAAAGACCCCTACATAATAGAGCACCCCCACGGGTTACAGGGTTTCCCCCACCCAACCTCTCTTGTCAATGAGGGTCCAGGTTGACCAGAATGGATAACTTGACCTCTTAAGTCTACCAGTTTTATATCCAAATTTGCACCTTTGATTTCACTTGAATTAGCAGTTGTTTTGACTTGTGACCTAATTTGGAGGTTGGTTGGCCTACAATGTAGTCCAACTTTACCTGACCTACCCTAAAGATGGCAGAATGACTCTAGGTCAAGATCTAAAAATCACCCTGATTTGACTCCCAGGTTTATTAGGTCCAAGGATTTTTAGGTTCAAGTGATTTTAAAGCCTGATTTTAGGGTGTTTCTTGATTAGCACTTTTCAATCAAGGGCTTGGGTGGCACACAAATGCGGGTGGGTTTGTTTCCTTTTATGTAGGCAAGTATGAACTAGTACTCCAAAACCCTAATGTAGAAACCCTAGTTGGCTTTATTTCCCAGTCCTCTTTGATTTTCAAAAATGTTCTCCTTCGACTTCAACCAAGAAGTGCGTAATCCAAGACGATTAATAATTAAGCATAATCCCTAATAAGCACAGGAATTTTGGGGTAGGATCTCTAAAATAGAATCGCTTCAACTTCAATAAGATTCGAAAAAAATTTCTCAAATTAGGAAACTTGCCTTTTAAATGGTAATTACTATGAAAAATAAGGCAGGTTATTCCTAATTGATTGTTTCCTTTTTGTCTTCCCAAGATTAGGAGGTTGATTAGGGAAGAATAGAGAAGTTACCTGCCCTGGAGTGGTTGATTTGCGTGGGGGATCGCCTCGTGAAGTACCTCGCAAAATCACAATAAAACAAATTGGGCAAGTTAGTGCTCAAATATAATAAAATAATGTAGACTAGTGGTGAATTGCGCTTTGCTCCCTGGCAATGACACCAAAATGTTGAGAGCGTTGAATTGTTATTAAGAGTGTTGTGTTGTAATACAGCTGAAAAAGCATTCAAAATAAATATAATTTATTATTTGAATTTTGAAGTCTGAGGTCGAACACAGGAAGCAAATGGAATCCACACACTAATCTCAATAATAAATGCAAATTGAACACATAATACTACTCAAAATCTAATTAAGAATGTAAAGCATGAGTATATGGAGCATAAAAATAATTGTAAATAAAACAATGGAGAGCTTACGAGAAAATGGACGTCTGATTACAAAATCAGACATCTTAAAAGTGATGTGCTACAGTGCCTCTCTTTCTCTGATTTCTTTTGCGAGCTTTCTTCTCCTTCCTTCTTTCTCTTCTGGCTTTTCCTTCCTTTCTTTCTCTTCTTAGCTTTCTCTGGCTTTCTCTGTCTTCTCCTTCCTTCCTTCTTCTGTCGTTGGCTTCTTCTTCTCTTGGCCCTTCTCCTTCCATTGCCTTTTCTCTGACTTTCTTCCTTCTTCTTCTTGAGCTTCTTCCTTTACCTTGCGAACCTATGCTTCTTCCTCGCTTCTTTCTCTTCCTTGGCTTCTTCCTTCTTCTCTGTATTCTCCTTCTTTCTTTCTCTCCTTTCCTTCTTTCTTCCTCTTCCTTCCTTCTTTCTTCTTTGTTGGCTGACCTCTTCTTCTTCTCTTGATTTTGGCTAAGTGTGGAGCAAAGCTTTCCAAGGCAAAACCCCCCTTCCCCTGTGTAGCATTCCCCTCTTCTCTCTTCTCTATTTTAGGTTTGCTCTCCAAGAGCCACAACCGATTCGGGTAATCAAACCTAACGGAGACCTAAGTCTAGGCTCACCAGGGTGGATGGTGAGCAAGGAGTGAGTCAGTCAGGTAAACGGGTCGTGGCCAGGTCCGCGTGGGCAGTGCCGCAGATGAGGCCGTGAGAGGGGGAGAGAGGGACCTCACCCCATGAGTTGGAGGCGATAAGCCTCAAGCAAAAATTCTTTTTATGGACACCCACCCGCTCGTCCAATTCTTAGGTGGGACTAATTGTCCCACCTCCCTTGCACGCACCGCAGCAGAGATGCCTGGCTTAATTGTTGAGGCTGCTACGGCCTTTGACTCCACTTGGGAACCTGAGCGCGTTCGTGTCTCAAGTCCGTGTCACCTGGGCCTTTCTCCTGGAGTAACAGCAGCTGGAGCACAGCACGCGAGCTTCAAGCTCCTTCATCCATGGCGGCCGGCGTGCCTGAACATGAAATCATGAGCACAGCCTTATGGCAACGTCAAAACGTCCAGGGAGATTCTTCAAGGCACGACGAGTGTACTGCAGTGGCCGGCGTGGCGTGGGGATGACTATGGTGGAGTGTATAGGGTTCTCTGTGGCCGTGTAAGTGGGTGTGTTCAGGGGTGTTGTTGGATGGTCGATGGGGAGATTGGAGGAAGGGGAAATGGTCAGTGAGGTGTTGTGGAGGTTGTAGGGTGGTTGGCGAGGTGGATGGAGGTGCGGAGCGATGGGGGCACCTTGCCGGAGGGATCGCCGGAAGTGGAGAAGGTGATGGTGATCGGTGGCATCGAGGGGTGTTCTTGAGAAATAAATAGAGGGAACGAGAGTAGAAGAGAGAGGGAAGCTAACAAACCTAATCTAAGTACGAAGGGGACAGGGGAGGTGATGAGAACCTCATCATGAGCCATAACTAGCTCATTTTGACCCAATACAAAGGATAAAAGCTCCTACATATCTCAAGGAAAAGCTTAACTCAGAGAATTCTGAGTTTGAGAAGAAAACAAGTCATAAGGGGTAAAAGTGCAATTTTACCAGTATAATCTGCATACAGGGTAATTCAGGGCCCAAACATAGGTCAAAACAGCTTAATAAGAATAAAAGTGGGATGAGATGATCTACCAAGGGCTACAGCACTTCCAAGGAACCAAATGATAATCTGTAACCCTAAAACAACCCACTTCAATTCACAAGGTTCGAGGCAAAGTAAAAATAGAATAAACCCTCTAAAATTCATAGAAAAATAATCTCTGGGGCTTAGAACCATCAATTTGGCCTTTAGAACCCATTTTGACCTACATTGAGAACCATGCCCAATTAATAACTTAATTTGGGTTTTTGCGCAAATTGACCGGTCAAACAAGGTTTAATATGAAAATAAAATTCACCATCAGATTCCTTAGGTCCTAATTAGTCATGTATAAAAACTTGAGCCTAAGAAGAAACCTCCTTGACCGACTTCACACTTTGGTCCTCATATATTTACTCTTTGGCCCTCAACTTTTGAACCCTCGCATTTTGGCCCCTAACTCTTCTTCGTTCTTTGCAAACAGGTCCCTCCTGCAAAACCCTGCCAGCACCATGCTCCGGCGACCTTGCGCGGAGCATGGCGCCGCGCAGGGTGAGGTGGGGGACCTGGCAAGTGTACCGGGGGTGCCCTGCGTCGTCAGCCGTCGCAGGAGCACCCCCATGGTCACTGTAGCCCCCCATACCGGCCGTGCGAACGCACGGACGGTATGGGTTCGAATTCCGACCATGCTCCGGCGAGGGAGACACGTCGTCTCCCTCCGCCTTCCTCCCTGCTTCAACCCTATAAATACCCCCCGCCGCTCCACCGACCAAGGCAGCCTGGATCTGACGGAGAAAACCCCCAGCTTTCGTCTCTTCTTTCTCCGGCAGACGCTCACCAGCTCCGGCGACTTCCTCTCCCTCCACCTCTTCGCTCTGCCGCACTACCAGCAGCAGAGACCTCCTCCCCTGCTCTTCCCGCGCCACGCCGCACCCAGCTGGCGCCTCTCCAGCCTTCTGCTCGCCGCCGCCCCTCTCCCTGAGCATCGTCTTCTCCGGCGACAGTCGATACGACTGTCGCCCTGTTCCTCCCCCTTCGTCCCTGCAGTTAAGTTAGACTTACTCCCCTTCTCCTCCTCTTTCTTTCCCCGCTTTCGATTTAGTCAATTAAGCCCTCTACCGACCCTGTTCACCCTCATCCTCTCCGCCTCCGACCACCCTCCGGCGAGCCGCTCCCATCACCTCAGCGACCCACACGGCTCGCCGACTACCGCAGAACCTCCGCCTCCTCACCCTGATCCTCTTCCGCCCCTCCACTTCCCACCAAACACCCTCTGCAGACCCACCGAACACACCCACTCCCTCGCTCACAGTCTGACCTAGGACGACCTAACAGCTCCATCTCGCCCCCTGCAGACCCCCTGACCACCTTCGCCGTGCCACGGCGAAGGTCCCCCGCCTGTCTGATTTGGCCGAGAGGCCGTGCCATTGGTTTCAGGTTCCAGGCCTTGACCGCCATTGGCGAGGAAGCTCGAAGCCTGCTCGAGGTTGCTCCAAGCCGAGATATCCCAGATTGAATAGCCACGGCCAGCGCGGAAGAGTCTCACGCACACACCCTGGCCCTCGATTGGAGCTGTACGCCTCAACAGCCGATGCAATTGGGAGCACCATCCCTGCTGCAGGCGTAAGAGAATTGGGGTGGGACATTTAGTCCCACCTCGGAATCTCTCAAAGGCGCGCGGACACATAAATTGAAAAACTGCCGTATGCTGTTTGCCTCAGTTACCACGGGGTGAGGTCCCTCTCACCCGACCCGACCCGACTCGGCCTCGTCCGTGACCACGCTCCGCGGACCTGGCCCGACCCGATTAGACTGACCTGCACTCCTCGCCCACCACGCACGCCGGTGGGCCTGGACCCGGGCTTGACCCGAACCCGATTACCCGGTAGCGCTCTGGGAGAGCTTCCGTAGAGTGATTTCAGAGAGAGAAATACGCGGGGGAGGGGGGTAGAATAGGTTTTTGCCTCTTGACGAATAAACTCTGAAGTGTGCAGGCCAAAGAAGAAGAAGAAGACCCGCTGAAGAAGAAGGAAGAGCAACGGCCATCGCGAAAGAAGAAAAAGAGAAGTCAAGGCAGGTGAAGACAAAGAAGAAGAAGGAATGAAGAGAAGCAAGAAGCAAGAAAAGAAGAAGATGATCTGACGAAAAAGAAAGAAAGGAAACAAGAAGAAGAGCACGAGGGGAAAATCTGAAGAAAGCAGAAGAAAAAGAAGAAGAAGAAGAAGAAGAAGAACAGGAAGAACCAAAGACAAAGAGGAAGAAAGAAGAAAAGAAGAAGAAGCCAATTTTTCATCTCTCTCTCTCTCTCTCTTTATTTTTGTAATAGAACTTGTATATCTCTAGAATATAACTTGCTCCCTGAGTTCGACCTCGGGAACTCTTTTATTTTTCCGAGTAAAAAATTTTATATGATACGTTGGTAACAACCGGCTTTACTACAACGATATAACACAAACCGGTCACGAACCGACGTCTCATCATTTTGGCGCCGCTGCCGGGGAGCAACGGCTATTCTAGAGGTAAACATTCCTGTATCTTTTAAGTTCTAATAATCTCCTCTCTTTTGTGCAGCTATAGGAACTCAAGAAGACAAGCAACCACACAACTACTCCGAAGACAGGTAAAATCTTTTCTCTCACTATTAACCCCTACACTCTAAAGAGGAAGAAAAGAAAAGAACAAGCAATATAGGACTAACCTGTTTTCCATATTTAGTAACCATAAAAGTTGCATGTTTTCAACTCATTATTTCTGCACACTATTAAGGGTATTTAAGGGCTAACACATTCTTGCTTGAGCCCTAATTACCCAACAAAGAATTAACTGGACCAAGTAGAGCCAACCTAGGATCCAACACTAGGGATTTAGAGACACACTCCTTAAGCAAGAATTGAGAAAACCAAATGAAGTGTGCCCAAGCCCTTGTCTGAAAATACCTATTCAAAGAAAATCTAAAACAATTGGCTCTCTAAACACTTGAACCCTAAAAGACAGGACCTAAAAGCTCTTAAAGAAAACAATAGGTAAAGTTGACCCCTTGGGTTAACCAACCTTAAATTAGGTCACTCTTTGCACTTAAAAAGACTAAAGTTCAAGTGAAACCTTAAGCACCCTGATCTTAAAATTGGTAGACTTAAGAGGTCAAGATCCCCATTCTGGTCTGCCTGGAACCGCAGTGACAAGAGAGGTCGGGTGGGGGAAACCCTGTAACCCGTGGGGACGCTCTACCGTGTAGGGGTCTTCGCGGGACTCTCCCTCTCTGGCTGCCCAGGTAATTCTCAGGTGGACGATCTTTCTGATCAAGGGGTCCATCTGCCCCGCACCTCTATAGTCACCCAACACATTTTTGGGTGTCTTGATTGGGTCCATCACCTTCTAAACTTACCTCTCCCAACTGTGCATGTACGGAAGGAGGTCTCTAAGACCACCCTTAAGACCTCCTTTAGAAATTCACTCTCGTCAAGGCCAAGCCTCGACGCCCGTGTTTGTGCAGCAACACCCTCACATTATTCTCTCTTCTGATTCAGAACCAAGTTCTTCTTCTTCCCCCATCATGGCTCAGCCAGTTGAGGAAGAAAATAATCTGGAACACCAGCTCCAGCGACTCAATGACCTCTTCCAAAACTTCGTGCACCCACCGCAGCGTCCTATGATGCGGGACCACTACAATCCTGCTGCGGTGGCCATTGAGCCTCGAGTTAGAATCCCGATTGGAGGACCTGATTCCGAACTAAAGCCCAACATGATTCACGCTATACCTAAATTCCATGGGCTTAATTCTGAAGATCCCTTCCAGCACATCAAACAGCTTAAGCATCTGGCCCACACTTTTGGATCAGATGCGCAAAATCGGGATATTCTTCTCATGAAGATGTTCTCCTTTTCTCTTATGGACAAGGCCGCCCATTGGTATCAAACTCAGACCCGGCCGATCAACACTTGGGAAGAACTTCAATCCGAGTTTTTGAAAAAGTTCTTTCCCGTTGGTCGGACCAACGCCTTGCGCCATCAGATTACACACTTCACTCAACAATCAGGAGAACCTCTCCATGAGGCATGGGATCGTTTTCAGGATCTCATGAGGAAGTGCCCCCATCACGGAGTTCCTAAATGGGAACAAGTCCAATCTTTTTACCAGGGACTCCGTGAGGACATCCGCCTTTTCGTCAATGCAACCTGCGGAGGAAACATCATGGGTCAACATGAAGACACCGTATGGGAGATTCTCGAAAACATGTGCGAGAACTCCATCAACAATGACTCCATGGGATTATTCGACAGGACGAATACCCGCGCAGCGACGAATCTTAAGGGAGCACATGAGACGCAGGGCCTGTCCGCATCAGTCGACCTGGAATTAATGGCCAGTCGATTGGACAAGGTCTCAATTATTGAAAAGAAGGTGGATGAGCTGACTCAGCACTTGCAGCGAGCCACCTCTGCGCGTAACTCCTTTGCACAACCTCCTTCCACACAGGAGACTGTGCAAAACATCCTCCACCGATCCTCCCCTGGGATGGATCCATATCCATCCCCATCTGATTCTTGGACTGGAAGATCATCCGATCCTTTCTTCACCAGTCGGGGGAACTCCATTCCCCCTTTCCCTGATTCTCAGGAGGTTCCTCAGACCTGCGAGGACCTCAACGCCATCCAGAACGACCCATTCTCCAACACTTACAACCCTGGATGGCGAAACCATCCAAATTTTCAGTGGGCGGGAAATTCTCAAACCCGAAGACCACCTTTTCAGTCCCGCCCACAGCCCTCTCATCACTACCAGCCGCCTCAGCCTCGGCCCAACCCTACTTATCCATCAGGGCCAAATCAAGATCAAATGTCCTTAATCCTTCAGACTCTGGCTGACATTCAAAAATCGAATGCGGCCATTCAAAAACAGCACAAGGACGAGCTTACTGAAGTTAAAACTCAGCTGGCCCAGTTGGCAAATTCTCGCCAGCCAGGCACACTCCCCTCCCAACCCCTTCCTAACCCAAATAACGTGCCAACCCAGAAGCGCGTTATGAATCCAAATTTAGGCCACGCTCAATGGATTTATCAGGCCCCTACTGCCCCATCTCCAGACGAGATGGAAGCCTCTACTTCTCGTACGGGATTTCAGCAGCAGCCACCCCTCCTACCAAATCCAAACCAAAATCAGGCCGGATTAAATGCTGTAACAACACGTAGTGGTAAGACAACTCAGGACCCGCGTTATCCAAACCACTCCCAGCCTGATAATCATGACCCTAGGATAGTTATCCAAGGTACCGCTGTTCCAGACCCACAACCAGGACCTATCCTAGAGGAACCAACCAAGATCCCGTTTCCCGAAGCCCTGACCAAGGGAAAGAAGACCACCAAACCCGTGGCCCCTGAGGAGGACCTGGTCAAGCTCTTTGAGCAGGTCCACATAAACATCCCCTTGATGGATGCAATCCACCACGTACCAGCTTACGCACGATTTCTAAAGAATATATGTACACCCCAGCGTAAGCCGCGAACCAAGGGAGGGAGCCCAATTGTTCTGTCAGAGCAAGCCAGCTCTGTAATCCTTAGTAGACTCCCACCCAAGGCAAAAGATCCTGGAACTCCCCTGATCTCCTGTAAGATAGGTGGTACCCAATTTGATAGAGCATTGTTAGACTTAGGAGCATCTATAAATCTGATACCCACATCCTTACTTGACCATCTGGAAGAATCTGAGCTGAAACCAACTGAGGTGACATTACAATTAGCAGATCGATCTATAAAGTCACCAAAAGGGATTCTCGAGGATGTTATCGTAAGAGTGCGGGATTTCTATTTTCCAGTGGACTTTATAGTCTTAGACATGGATGCACCTGAGAACCCTAGGGATACACCAATCATTCTAGGGAGACCTTTCTTGGCTACTGCTAGAGCCAACATCAGCTGTGAGGAGGGCCAAATAGAGCTTAAGTTTGGAGATCAAACACTGAAAATTGATATATTTAAGGCCCAACAAGGAATTAATTGCGGCGTCATCGAGCAAATTTGTGACATCAAGACTTTGGTTGATGAACCACACCTCCAGAATGACTTGAGTATTCCTCATCAACCACAGAAGGATCTTGACCCGCAAATAGAGGAGTCAAATCCAGATGTGAACAACCCAATAACTCCCACCCTTGAACCTCACATCTATACTGAACCACCCGCTACTGCTGAAAACCCCATCCTCGAACTGAAACCCCTTCCTGCTCATTTGAAATACATCTTTTTGGGTTCTAATCAGACCCTTCCTGTGATCATCAATTCCAACCTTAATCCTGAACAGGAATCCCGTCTGATTGTTGTCCTCCAGCAACATCGCAGAGCCATCGGATGGACCCTCGATGATTTGACTGGAATAAGTCCCTCTTATTGTACTCATCATATCTATTCAGAAGAGGGCACACGACCTTCTCGTGAAATGCAGAGACGCTTAAACCCCAATCTGCAGGAGGTCGTGAAAAAGGAGATCATCAAGTGGTTAGATGCCGGGATCATCTACCCGATCTCCGATAGTCGTTGGGTGAGCCCGATTCAGGTCGTGCCTAAAAAGGCAGGACTCACCACTATAACGACTGAGACCGGAGAAATCATTCCTACCCGATTAGCCAACTCGTGGAGAGTCTGTATAGATTACCGTCGACTCAATTCCTCCACGAAGAAGGATCATTTCCCACTACCCTTCATTGATCAAATTCTCGAAAAACTAGCGGGAAATAGGTTCTTCTGCTTTCTTGACGGGTACTCCGGTTATAACCAGGTGGCAATCCATCCTGAGGACCAAGAAAAGACCACATTCACCTGCCCCTTCGGAACATACGCTTTCCGAAGGATGCCTTTCGGTCTTTGCAATGCACCCGCTACTTTTCAGCGATGCATGCTTGCCATATTCTCAGATATGGTAGGTGATTATCTGGAAGTCTTCATGGATGACTTTTCAGTTTTCGGAGCATCATTCGACGATTGCCTCCAGCACTTGGTCCAGATACTCAGGCGGTGCATCGACGTGAATTTGGTTCTTTCCTGGGAAAAGAGCCATTTCATGGTGCCTGAGGGAATTGTCCTGGGACACTCAATTTCGGAGAAAGGTATCCAAGTGGATCGAGCTAAGGTTAATCTGATTTCTCGCCTTCCTATGCCTAGCTCGATCAGGGACATCCCATCCTTTTTAGGGCATGTCGGTTTTTATCGACGATTTATCCCTGATTTTTCAAAAATCGCACGCCCCCTGACCACTCTTCTCTCCAAGGATGTTCCCTTCGAAATCTCCAAGGAATGCACTCAAGCATTTGAAATCCTGCGTGACCGAGTCACCCAAGCCCCGATCCTACAGTCCCCTGATTGGTCTCAACCCTTTGAGATCATGTGTGATGCATCCGACTTCGCTGTAGGAGCGGTTTTGGGGCAGAAGAATGACAAGAAACCTGTGGTCATTTACTACGCCAGCAAAACACTCGATGAGGCTCAGCGTAACTATACAGTTACTGAGAAAGAGCTGCTAGCTGTAGTATTTGCCCTAGAGAAATTCAGATCATACCTTCTGGGTTCCCATGTCATCATATACTCGGATCACACGGCTGTGAGGCATCTCCTTGCAAAGAAGGACGCGAAACCTCGATTGATCCGATGGATCTTGCTGTTGCAAGAATTTGACCTCGAGATTCGCGATAAAGCGGGAAAACAAAACGTGGTAGCTGATCACTTGTCCCGTCTTCCTTCTGAAATGATAGACCCTTCCGGACCCATCACTGAGCATTTTCCCGATGAGCACCTGCTGACTATTGGTACTAGCCTTCCATGGTTTGCTAATATTGTAAATTACTTGGCATCTCATCAGACCCCGTCCGATTGGCCGAAGGCCAAGAAAGACAAATTACGCTCCGATGCCAAGTATTACATTTGGGAAGACCCGTACCTCTTCCGCATAGGTGCCGATCAGATCATCCGGAGATGTATCCCGGAAGGGGAAGTCAACAATATCCTCTCTTTCTGCCATGACCAGGCATGCGGTGGCCATTTTGCCGGGCATAAAACCGCATCAAAAGTCCTCCAGTGCGGCTTTTACTGGCCCACACTGTTCAAAGACGCATACAGTCATTGCAAGGCATGCAGTCGTTGCCAGACTTTGGGCAACATGAGCCATCGCAACATGATGCCTATGCAACCGATTCTAGTATGCGAAATCTTTGATGTTTGGGGGATTGATTTTATGGGCCCCTTTCCTGTTTCGGATGGTTTCGAATACATTCTGTTGGCTGTGGACTACGTGTCCAAATGGATCGAAGCCATACCGACCCGAACCTGTGATCACAAAATCGTTCTCAAATTCATTCATCAACACATTTTCTCAAGGTTCGGGATTCCTCGTGCAATAATCTCTGATGGGGGGACCCATTTCACAAATGCTCAGTTTAGGTCACTGATGACCAAATACGGGGTGTCTCACCGAATCTCTACTCCTTACCACCCCCAAACTAATGGTCTAGCTGAGCTGTCGAATCGGGAGATCAAGAAAATCCTACAGGTCACTGTTCGACCTGACAGGAAGGACTGGTCGTCCCGACTTCCGGAAGCATTGTGGGCCTATAGGACCGCCCACAAGACCCAATTGGGCATGTCTCCCTTTAGATTGGTGTACGGAAAGGCATGCCACCTTCCCGTCGAACTGGAGCATAAAGCCTATTGGGCAGTACGGAACTGTAATCTAGATCTTTCCAAGGCTGGGACCCACAGAAAACTCCAAATCAGCGAGATCGATGAATTACGCACAGACGCGTACGAGAACTCGCAAATCTACAAGGAGCGGGTTAAAGCCTTCCACGACAAACACATCTCAAGAAAGATCTTCCATCCTGGTCAAAAGGTCCTACTCTTTGATGCCCGACTCAAACTCTTCCCAGGAAAACTGAGATCTAAGTGGGTCGGACCATATTTGGTCCGACAGGTTTTTGGAAATGGAGCAATCGAAATCAGTCCACTCAGCCACGATTCTGAACCTTTCATCGTGAATGGTCAAAGACTCAAGCCGTTCATTGATGTAACTTCTACTGATTTGGCTGAGGCATCTCATATCCTCCTTTCCCCTTGAGCTTATTGCGCCCAGCCGATGGCGTAAAACTCAGCGCTTAACGGGAGGCAGCCCGTCATTCTCTTTGAAAACCTGAAACTTGTTCTGACACCTTTCAGCACTCGAAGTTCACCCTTATAGACAGCCGACCCCAACTCAGATGTTCGCATCTGAAATTTGAAATCGTCCGCAAAAATTCAACCCGACCCATCCACTCACCCAAATTTCTGTCTTAAGGAATGAACTAAGACCCCCTAGGTTACAATGAGGACATTGCAAATCTTAGGCATGGGGGGGTAGGAAAGTGCAAAAACTTGTAAGAAAAGGTTTCAAACAAAAAAATTCACATATGCCAAAAATACCATAAAAATTAAAAAATTTTTCGAAAAAGAATAAGAGGAAAAGAGGAGAAGGAAAATTTTGTGAAGGAGAGAAGAAACAAAATGAAAAAGGAGCACAAAATTATAAGAAAAGTTGATAGTCATTAGTAAGGAACTAAGGAATTAACCTAAGTTCTAGACCTCATTCAAGAAAATAACTGAAAAGTGCACAATGAGATTAGTAAGAATGCAAACCTTAGGCATTCTTGAATAAACTCTTAGTACTCATTAAGATCTGGACACTCCTCAAGAGGTTGAGGAAAATGAAAAGCTGAAGTATTAGGTCTAAGGCTTAGGAAGTATTCGGCCTCGTTAACTAATTTTTGGTTTACGGGACTCAGTAACCTAAGCACCCTAATCTCACACACAGCCTGGTTCAGTAAGCGTAAAAATCAGAATCACGCAGAAGCGTCGCAAAAATCTGAAAAGAACACCTAGAATAGGAATGGCCGATCAACACAAGTTGATTTGGACGAGTTCCCAGCGCGGAGAGGCGGGAAATCCCCTCGAAGATGCGTAACAAAATATCATCTCCTCGGTGCTTGTCTCTTAGGATATTTACATATCCTACGGGGGGCATGTAAGCACTCTGCTGGTTCAGATTCCATGGATGGCATTATCTCGAAGTGTCAATTGCCAGGGTCTGGATTCGGCCACGGAATACCATGGATGGGATTATCTCGAAATCTCAATAGCCAGGGTTCCGGGGGTTGCCATGGGCGGTGCTATCTCGAAGCATCGATCGCCAGGAACCCTTGAGGATTGATGATGGGAGCAAGGAATCTGATACAGACCGTGTTGAAAAGCCAATCCTAGACTAGAACTAAAAAGAAAAAGAGAGAGAAAACTCTCCAAACAGAAAAAACTTTCTATCTCTCTCTTACAAAACGCACTGCGAACTGGGCCAGGGCTAAAATCATTTCAAGCACGGGTGCTTTAACCACGAAGTCCAATAAACCTTAGGTTAGTTCTTGCGGGCCTTAAAAACCTTTGCTAAAAGACTGAGGCTAAGGCTAGACAGATTTGGATCTTGATTGGTACTAGAGTATCTTTTAGGCCTATGGTCCGCATTCTAACCTGATCTATGCTCAAATAAAAAGGCACTTATCTAAAACCATTGAAAACTTCATGGTCTAGAACAAGGGTTGAAACCTTAAGTTTTTTTTGCTAAGGGACTAGCAAAAGCTAGGCATGGGGGTATGATGAGAACCTCATCATGAGCCATAACTAGCTCATTTTGACCCAATACAAAGGATAAAAGCTCCTACATATCTCAAGGAAAAGCTTAACTCAGAGAATTCTGAGTTTGAGAAGAAAACAAGTCATAAGGGGTAAAAGTGCAATTTTACCAGTATAATCTGCATACAGGGTAATTCAGGGCCCAAACATAGGTCAAAACAGCTTAATAAGAATAAAAGTGGGATGAGATGATCTAGCAAGGGCTACAGCACTTCCAAGGAACCAAATGATAATCTGTAACCCTAAAACAACCCACTTCAATTCACAAGGTTCGAGGCAAAGTAAAAATAGAATAAACCCTCTAAAATTCATAGAAAAATAATCTCTGGGGCTTAGAACCATCAATTTGGCCTTTAGAACCCATTTTGACCTACATTGAGAACCATGCCCAATTAATAACTTAATTTGGGTTTTTGCGCAAATTGACCGGTCAAACAAGGTTTAATATGAAAATAAAATTCACCATCAGATTCCTTAGGTCCTAATTAGTCATGTATAAAAACTTGAGCCTAAGAAGAAACCTCCTTGACCGACTTCACACTTTGGTCCTCATATATTTACTCTTTGGCCCTCAACTTTTGAACCCTCGCATTTTGGCCCCTAACTCTTCTTCGTTCTTTGCAAACAGGTCCCTCCTGCAAAACCCTGCCAGCACCATGCTCCGGCGACCTTGCGCGGAGCATGGCGCCGCGCAGGGTGAGGTGGGGGACCTGGCAAGTGTACCGGGGGTGCCCTGCGTCGTCAGCCGTCGCAGGAGCACCCCCATGGTCACTGTAGCCCCCCATACCGGCCGTGCGAACGCACGGACGGTATGGGTTCGAATTCCGACCATGCTCCGGCGAGGGAGACACGTCGTCTCCCTCCGCCTTCCTCCCTGCTTCAACCCTATAAATACCCCCCGCCGCTCCACCGACCAAGGCAGCCTGGATCTGACGGAGAAAACCCCCAGCTTTCGTCTCTTCTTTCTCCGGCAGACGCTCACCAGCTCCGGCGACTTCCTCTCCCTCCACCTCTTCGCTCTGCCGCACTACCAGCAGCAGAGACCTCCTCCCCTGCTCTTCCCGCGCCACGCCGCACCCAGCTGGCGCCTCTCCAGCCTTCTGCTCGCCGCCGCCCCTCTCCCTGAGCATCGTCTTCTCCGGCGACAGTCGATACGACTGTCGCCCTGTTCCTCCCCCTTCGTCCCTGCAGTTAAGTTAGACTTACTCCCCTTCTCCTCCTCTTTCTTTCCCCGCTTTCGATTTAGTCAATTAAGCCCTCTACCGACCCTGTTCACCCTCATCCTCTCCGCCTCCGACCACCCTCCGGCGAGCCGCTCCCATCACCTCAGCGACCCACACGGCTCGCCGACTACCGCAGAACCTCCGCCTCCTCACCCTGATCCTCTTCCGCCCCTCCACTTCCCACCAAACACCCTCTGCAGACCCACCGAACACACCCACTCCCTCGCTCACAGTCTGACCTAGGACGACCTAACAGCTCCATCTCGCCCCCTGCAGACCCCCTGACCACCTTCGCCGTGCCACGGCGAAGGTCCCCCGCCTGTCTGATTTGGCCGAGAGGCCGTGCCATTGGTTTCAGGTTCCAGGCCTTGACCGCCATTGGCGAGGAAGCTCGAAGCCTGCTCGAGGTTGCTCCAAGCCGAGATATCCCAGATTGAATAGCCACGGCCAGCGCGGAAGAGTCTCACGCACACACCCTGGCCCTCGATTGGAGCTGTACGCCTCAACAGCCGATGCAATTGGGAGCACCATCCCTGCTGCAGGCGTAAGAGAATTGGGGTGGGACATTTAGTCCCACCTCGGAATCTCTCAAAGGCGCGCGGACACATAAATTGAAAAACTGCCGTATGCTGTTTGCCTCAGTTACCACGGGGTGAGGTCCCTCTCACCCGACCCGACCCGACTCGGCCTCGTCCGTGACCACGCTCCGCGGACCTGGCCCGACCCGATTAGACTGACCTGCACTCCTCGCCCACCACGCACGCCGGTGGGCCTGGACCCGGGCTTGACCCGAACCCGATTACCCGGTAGCGCTCTGGGAGAGCTTCCGTAGAGTGATTTCAGAGAGAGAAATACGCGGGGGAGGGGGGTAGAATAGGTTTTTGCCTCTTGACGAATAAACTCTGAAGTGTGCAGGCCAAAGAAGAAGAAGAAGACCCGCTGAAGAAGAAGGAAGAGCAACGGCCATCGCGAAAGAAGAAAAAGAGAAGTCAAGGCAGGTGAAGACAAAGAAGAAGAAGGAATGAAGAGAAGCAAGAAGCAAGAAAAGAAGAAGATGATCTGACGAAAAAGAAAGAAAGGAAACAAGAAGAAGAGCACGAGGGGAAAATCTGAAGAAAGCAGAAGAAAAAGAAGAAGAAGAAGAAGAAGAACAGGAAGAACCAAAGACAAAGAGGAAGAAAGAAGAAAAGAAGAAGAAGCCAATTTTTCATCTCTCTCTCTCTCTCTCTTTATTTTTGTAATAGAACTTGTATATCTCTAGAATATAACTTGCTCCCTGAGTTCGACCTCGGGAACTCTTTTATTTTTCCGAGTAAAAAATTTTATATGATACGTTGGTAACAACCGGCTTTACTACAACGATATAACACAAACCGGTCACGAACCGACGTCTCATCAGGAGGCATCTGGGAAGACGAAGATCTCCGTAGATGAGGGCAAAGGCGGCGTCGGTCGGTGTTGTGCGACGTGGATGATGAAGAGGAAGACAACCCAACCACTGGCATTGTGTTTGGGTGACAAGAGAGTGAGGGAAGAACTGCCAGAGCGTGCAGAGGTGTTGTGGCCGGCGAGGAGAGAAGAATTGAGTGGGAACTGATAGCGAAATACACGTGATTTGTAAAAGCGGGTTTTTAACGTCGTTGTAACACGCGAATCCGCTTTCGCTTTTAAATTTATATCCTAGATAGGGGAGTATCTAGGGTCGTCAAAGGCGGCCAATTGTTTGCAAAATCAATGCTCTTGCTTACAAATAGATCTCAACTTTCTTTTTGGTATTTTAAATATGTGATTTTTTTGTTTTGAAAAGACGAGGGCAAAATGCGAATTGTAACGGAAAGTACTAACACCTACAATTGCTTAACTAAAATTTAAAAGATAGAAATATCTTCTTCCTAAGCTCACTATAGGCAAGTGGAGTCCTAGAGTAATTAGGAAGAAGAGGTGAAACAAGTGCTAGAACCAAAAGTAACAATTGCAATAAAAAGCTAAGAGAAGGCAATTTAATTGACTAGAATGAGTGTTCTTTTCAAGGACAAGTAGAGGAATGCTTCTACTAGAACTAAACAAATCTAAAAGCAAGAAAAGAAACACAAATCCTTTTGCAAAAATGGTGAAGAAGGGAGTCTTCTTGCTCCAAGCCTAGCTGCTCCTTGGCTTGAAAAGAGGGCCTCCTTCTCCTTCCTTGAGAGCTCCTCCAAGGTGGAAGCTACCACCTTCAATGCTCTCTCCAAGGGGTGGGCGTGCACCACCCTCAAAACTCCTCCAAGGTGGCGTGGACCACCTTCAAGATCTCCTCCAAAGATCTTCCTTGCCTGGCTTCTCCTTTGGCTGGCGTGACCCAAGAGAGAAGGGAAGAGGGGAAGGCACCAAGGGGACAGAATATCCCCCTAATCTTCTTCTTCTTCTTCTCTCTTGGACGTGGGCTTCTTGGTGGAATATGAGAGTGAAATTGCTAGCCAAGGATGACTTGAATGGTGGTGGGTAGTGGTCTTTTTATAGGGTATGATGGGGGGTTAAGGTGCCCCTTGAAATGGAGGGCTAGGATGGAAGGATGGAGGTGGTTGGTGATCCTATGGACAAGGGTGTGTGGCGCCAACCCAAGGGGTGTTAAAGGGGGTGGTTATGGTGGTGTTGGTGGCTTTTGGTGGTGGAGAGACACCACCATTTTGGTGCCAACATAGGGTCTTCTAGAAGGGGGGTTAGGTGGATGGTGGAGACGGATTCAAGGGGAATTGTGTGGTGGAGATGAAGGGGAAATTTGGAGGGAAAAGTGGCGCCATCAAGGGGGTGGTTAGCTCAGATAAACTCTCTTGAGCTGTCATTCAGCTGAGATTAGCTGAATGGAGCTGGGATGAGCTAACCCTAGCTCAAGTAAGCTAGGTTCCAACTGTGGTGAGCTGGATCAAGCTGAGTTCCAGCTAGTATGGGCTTCTCCTTCACCATTTTCCTTCTTGAGTGATAGGGTTTTAGGGATCTGTGTATCTGTACATCCCTAACACTCACAAAAATACATTAAAAGACAACAAAAAATACAATGCATGCCTAACCTCTTTTATGCCTAAATGCAACCCAAAAACCTGTTTGCGGAGTAAAATCCTAAGAGCTAGGTTCGTTTTAATGCATAAGGATGATGATAAACTGCCGTTTATCAGGAACCGACCCAATTTCAAGTTGGGGAGACGCGGTTGAACCTAGGGCATCTTAAATAGGCCTCTGGGGATGGATTTGTGCTTGGAAGCCAAGCTTCCAAGCAAGGTATGATGGCCGAATATGGAAGCTTCAAAAAGATCCAAATCTCTCATGCATTCGCATGAGAGATTGGGTACAAATTGGGGCTCAATGATGGGTTCAGACTGGAGGAGATTACTCATAGAATCTCCCTTCCAATTTTGGGAGGGATTCTCTGAGCAATAAGGGAGAAATCTCCTTCTAAAGTTCAACGGAGTAGGATTCCTACCCTATAATGGTGGAGGGACCTAATTGCAAAGAATGATGAAGCTAGGGGGTTTCTACAGAGGTTTTTGAAAGAAAGGGGTACAAATGTAATCAGGCTGGACTTATTTGCAAAGTAGGTCAAGATGAGTTCCCCTTAGGTCCAAATTTTGGTACAAACCTAATTTGGACCTAAGGAATCCAATGGTGAATTTGGATTTTGGGTTTGACCACGTTTGACTGGCAATTTACGTAAAAATCTAATTTAGGGCAAATACATGTCTGAGACCCCATTCTAGGTTAAAATGGGTTCCAATGGCCAAACTGAAAGTTCTAAACCCTAGAGAATATTTTTCTATGATTTTTATAGGATTTAAGTGAATTATATTCTGACCAGAACCTTATTTAATCAAGTGGGTCTATTTTAGGGTTACAAGAAGTCATTTAATTCCCAGAACTCACACGAACACTTTTCTATCTGATCCAACCCACTTTTTTCCTTGTTAAGACCTTTTGACCTATGTTTAGCCCTTGAGAAAACCCGTTGTTGTACTGCAATGGTAAAATTACAGTTTTACCCCTTATTTCTTGCTTTTCTCTCAGAAAGGTTATTCAGTGAATTAGGATCTCTAATTGGTTATGTAGGAGCTTTTATTCTCTTCATTAGGTCAAAATGAGCTAGCTAGGGCTCATGATGGTGTTCCCATCTATAGTCCTACACCCAGTCTACTACCTCAAGGCCACGATCGCGACGTAGCAGTGACTATGGCACACGTGATAAGCGCATGGGTAGCTACCTCATACTGGCACGCGATCAACCGTTTCCGCTAGCGGGTACACCCAAACGTATAGCACGGAACAACACAAGGCCTTACCCTCTTAGAAACTGGGGTCTCACCCCTCACAGTCCACATACCCTCATCCAACTATCTCGATTTTCCCAGTAAGCCTAACAAGAGTCGGTGTATGATGGCCAGTCCTAACCTCGGGCCCCCTGGGCCAGCTTGCTCCCACCTACACTAACTAGCTCTCCTCGGTATTGCATACGCGAGGGCCAATAGGAGTCGACGAAGAGGGGCCCTCCCTAGGTCTCCACCCAAGGGGCGAGAGGCTCCCCTCTACTTTTAAAAGGGATGGTTACTCTCTTCGGTACTACATACACGAAGGTCAGCTCGCCTCTCTAAACCAAGTTCGAACAACCACTCGTGGTGACATGTTCCAGAACCATTCGATTCTCCGTACTACAGTATTCTCGTCCGTTCTACATTCCCTGTAGGGTTCGTACATAACTTTTCTTATTCCATATCCGGTTTGTTACATACAGAACTGGCATCTCAGTTTCCATAGTACGAGTTCATTTTCTTGTTTCTATTTATAACGTAGTTCATTTCAGGTAGCATAGGCAGCTTTATGGTTTACTTAATCATTCATCTCTCTACACATGCATCTTCTCGAGCCCTAGTGTTCATGTCACAACCTACGGTTTAATTGATTAGATTTATTCTAAAGCATGCGTTTACTTATTCCTAGGGTTCAGTTCACATCCTAGGTTCAACTAATTTTTATGCATGTACTTTATTAATTTTGAGATTAGAGTAAAAACCACTCTACCAGCGAAACTGGGTGAATGGGGGCTCATACAGAAGCTCCCGATGTCTCCGCAGGTCCCGTATACTCAACGGACTAGCAACCTGTGATAGGGATTAACAGGTCAAAAGTGTTCAAACTAACACGGATAAAGTACCATTACATAGAGAAACTCACACAGAAACCAAATATGTTTCGTTTGTGGAAAATCGACACCATTTGGGCCCTGAACTACCCCAAATACACCAACCCTGACCAAAATCAGACGTCTGGGAAGAGTCCCAGACGTCTTAAACATACCCAAGGACTGACCTTGCTTGGGGCACCTTTCCCGGACATCTAGGACTCGGTTCAAGCATCTGGGAGTGTCTTCAAATTTCTGGAAACACGTCTGGACGTCTAAAACTTCCTCTGTCCTTGCACCAGTGCGCTTCCCAACCTCTGACACACGCATGCATAGAAAGAAATTTGGCAAAAAGATAATTGAAAAAAAAAATACACTCCCAGACGTCTGGAGTTACCTTCGGGCATCCTACCAGATGTCTGGAGGTCACTCTGGACGTCTGATTCTGTGGAAAAATGATTTCGTAGAATCGTTTCTGAATCCCTTCTCTCCGCGAAAGCCTACAACAGCAGCAACACCGCCTCGACTCCTCCGCTCTCAGGCCTTCTCTCTCCCCTCAGGTCCTCCTGCTTTCCTCACTCTCCCTCTCTCACTTCCTCTCGACTGGCAGTGTGGGAGCAGAAGGAGGAGGAGGGGGTATATATGGAGAGTGGAGGTGAGGGGAATGACATGGAGGGGATGGTTGCCGCAGAGGGGAAGAGGAGAGACGTGCGGAGTGAGGGGGGAGGAGTGGTGTGACCTGCTACACTTTGAGCCATTTAAGATGTCTGGAGTTTCAGTTAGACGTCTGCCCAGAAGTCTGGACCCGTTCCCGAACATCTGAAAGTGGAATTTTCATATTGTGCTTTGCGCTCTGTGCACGGGCGGCGCGCAGAGACCGTTCCCTTCCCTCTCTCTTCCTCATTCCCCCCGAACCCTAAACCCTACACCCTCCTATTTATACCACTCCTCCCCCTTCTCCTCTCCTCACACCACCAACCACCACCACCTCCAGATCTCCTGTGCGACAGTGGCGAGGGTGGAGGAGAGAAGCGAGTGGAGGGCGAGCGAGGGAGAGCGAGAGGGAGGAAGGTGGCGAGCGTGGAAGGTCAGAGGACCTTCGGGAGCTCGGCGGAGCTCGCACGGCCAGCAGCGGGTGCGTGTGTGCGTGGAGGACATCGGTGAGGAGTTGTCCCAACTCTTGCAGCAACTGGAGCTGCCACCACGGGCGGAGGCACGAGCAAAGCGAGCTGCGAGTAGGTTATAATACTGGAAGTTTTCCAGTATCAAACGTCTGGAGTAAGGAGAAGACGTCTAGCGAGGCACCTGGACGTCTGGAGCTAAAGCTGGACGTCTGAAAACATGAGTTGCGTGAGGTATGTTCGTTCCTATGCCGAGATCTCCATGCAGAGTATCTTAGCGTAGGAGTTGTGGGACTAATTTGGTTCTTGCATCCTTTATACGTAGAGAAAACTTTGGGAAGGCATGCGATGCGCTTTCCTAGGCACTTTTGGACGTCTGATCACATCACCAGACATCCTAAGGTGCTTCTAAACAATCGGAGACCTTGTCCAATGTCTAGAACTGCTCCCAAATGGCCGCAGAGGGAGTCTAGACATCTGAATCAGCTACAGAGAACATAAGGTGAATTTGTCATCTTTTAAGACGTCTGGGAAGAGTCCCAACCGTCTGATTTTGATCAGAAATTGCATTTTTGGCCTGTTTAAGGCCCAAACGGGATCGGATTTCCGCAAATGAGGTATCGTTGTTTTCCACTCGAGTTCCTCTACGTTTTCATGTTGAGTATCTACTGTTTCGACCTCGTCTAATGTAATTGGTCGCTGGTACAGGTTACTAGCCAGTGGCATGTTCGAATCTCGCGGAGGCGACGAGATCTGCGGCATACGCCCCCATTCCTCCCGTTATACCTGGTAGAGTGGTTTAATTCAGTTATTAATAGTTAAATGAGAATGAACTTGGTTGAAATAGGCGATTGGAACTCTAGGATGTGGAATGAACCCTATGGTAGAAAATGAATGAGCCTGTTGTATTGTATGATTTATTTGCATGCGTGATTAAGGTAAATTGCTAGCAAATGACTGTATTATAATTACAAGTATCCTGTAGAATATGAGCTGCCTGTATTTAATGAATAAGTACCTGTGAAACCACTAGCTGCATGTATTGAGAATTGAATCATGAAAAATGAATTATGAAAGATGAGATTTGGATCTGGATAAATGAGGTGAGCATGAGCATGAACCCTACGGGGAATTAGGAGTAGAACTCCTATGGATAAATGGAATATGGAATGGTAGACGGGAAGTGTGCTGGTCCTCGTGTACGTGGTACCAAGGAGAGCAACTGTCCCCTTTTAGTGTAGAGCGGAGCTAGCCTCGCTTGGGTTGTGACCTAGGGTTAGGAGTGGCCACTCGACACCGACTCCTGTCGGCCCCTGTGTACGTAGTACTGAGGTGAGCTACTTGTGTAGGGAGAGAGCTAGCCACCCCACGGGGCCCAGGGTTCAGCTAACCACCCTACACCGACTTGTTAGGCCCTCTAGGTAAACTAGGGTAGTCAGACGAGGGTGAGCGGACTGTGGAGGGGTGAGACCCCTGTTCTGAGAGGGCTAGGCCCTATACTGTTCCGTGCTATACTTTCAGCGTACCTGCTAGCGGAAATGACTGACCACGTATCAATGCGGGGTAGCTACCTGTGCGCTTATCACGCGTGCCATAGTCACCGCTACGTCTGGACAATGACCTCGAGGTGGTTGACTAGGTGTAGGACTACCACGAGGGGGGCTCTCCCAGCAAGGAGAGCACCACGTGTACCTTCTACTCTATGGAAAAGACTGCAATCAAGATCGTTCCCACGAGGAACATGCAAGATAAAGAAATACTTGGATATTTGAGAAATAGAAACACATAAAAGAGATACATAGAAATGAGAAATAAATCCATTGTTGCTTTTACTGTAATAGCACTTAAATAATGTAAACACCACTCTACTCAGTGTTCACTAACTTTGTCTTTTTCGTAACCCTGTTCAGGACCAGGAGTTGAGCAAACCGAGTTTACGGCTGCAGAGGGTGCTGTGCCCAACCAAGCCCGGCCGTAGTTGTTCTTTCAATACTTCTTATTTTCCTTACTGTTGTAGTAAGTAATGGATACTTAATTTACTATTTCCACTACTTCTGCTTCCTTTCCGTTTTCAGTTGTTGTTGTTGTGGTGGCATGTGCTGAGATAGTTGTTTTACCTTCTTTACTGCTTTGTACATTCCTTCTGCTTAATTATATTGCATGTGTGAATGTGGTTTATTTTCCTGCTTTTGGTTATTTCTTGTTGGATGACTAGGTCTTGGGATTAGTCAAGGCGAGCCGGTCTCAGATCCTGTAAGGATCCGGAAATCGGGTCGTAACAAGATGGTATCAAAGCAAGGTCGTCCCGAGAAATAAACCAGTTGGCTTGAGAATAGCCACTCACATACATATAACTAGGATAGCCACCACAACGTACCATTTTGATATTTGTTTCCGAGTCTTCTCTCGATGTAATCCAGTATCATTGACACTCTTGTTCTATCTTTCGCGTCTCCTTGCAGGAGATGCCTCGTCGGAGAGTTCCCGAGACAGGCCGTGGACGTGGCCGTGGACGAGGTCGAAGGGGCAGACGTGTCAGGCTTGGGATAATGCTGCCCCTTCTCTCCTCCTGAGCGTCCAGTCCCAAGACCTCGTCTAGTTGATTTGAGAGGTCGTCCGAGAAGAATTTCAGCTTCCGCCTACTCCGCTGCCCCCTCATCTTCCTTCCGAGGGTGTGGAGGGGGAGCCTTCCGTGGGACGATAGAGTCACCGTAGTGCTAGGCAATTCAGGGGAGATTAGATGAGGCCCTACCAGCTGACATACTCTTAGGACCGTCGAGAAAGGAGGCACACGGCACCCATAGGAGAGCCGTGTCGTTCTGTGGGGTCACCAGTGGCCTTTGGGGGCCCTAAACAGGGACTAACTGTCAACATCAGACCCCCACCCAGTCACCAGTAGGGACAGACTGAGGGAGATAGTCGTGTCCCCCTCTACTATCTGTGTGGCCAGCCAAGCCACTTGAGGAGGGATTATCCCTTTAGGACTTGTGGCATACCAGATGCTCCCAGCACCGAGTATTGGAGGCCGATCTGACAGCCGCAGCTACCAGCCACGAGGAGGATACCAACCAGCTGTCACTCGCCCAACCCCAGGCTTGGCTTTTTTGTCTGCACCTAGGACTGAGAGGCATCCCAATGCCTTGACTCACGGAGATGCCAGAGCTTCAGTTTCCACGGTGGTAGGTATGGTTACGATTTCTGGCCTTTTGGATTATGTTTTTTCTTATTTTCTTGTTTCTGTTACAACGTACTTCTTTGCTCCACAAGTTTATCGCTAGTTTGGGGTCCGATAACACTCTATTAGGGGATTCGTTTGTGATCCAGATGGAGGATTTTCGACGTGATATTGGGGATGGACTGGTTGTCCGCCTATCACGTCCTGGTGGACCATTTCAGGAGGAAGATCATTTTCTCCATGCCGAAGTTGCCTCCTTTTAAGTTTCACGGACAATCGGTGGACGGACGTTAGATGCATCTCCGTACTTCGGGCAGCGGAGCTTTTGAGCCAGGGGTGTGAGGGATTCTTGGCCTGTGTAGTGGTAGAGACTAGCCCCGTGGTTGACTTTCAAAGTATCCCAGTGGTCTGCAAGTACCCCAACATTTTTCTAGAGGAGCTGCCAAGATTACCGCCTGAGCGTGAGATCAAGTTTGAGATCTCACTGGTACCAGGGACCAGCCCCATTTCTACTGCACCGTACTGAATGGCACCGCTTGAGCTGTGAGAGCTCAAGTCACAACTATAAGACCTGTTGGAGAAGGGCCTTGTGAGGCCCAGTGAGTCCCCACGAGGAGCCCCTGTGCTGTTTGTGAAGAAGAAGGATGGCACCCTGCGACTTTGTGTCGACTACCGAAAAATGAATAGGGTCACCATCAAGAACAAGTATCCGCTGCCGAGGATTAATGACCTCTTCGACCAGTTGCGAGATGCCACAGTGTTCTCCAAGATAGATCTGAGGTTGGGCTACCACCAATTGAGGATCAAGGAGACCGATGTCTCCAAGACAGCTTTTCGTACCCAGTTTGGGCACTACAAGTTCTTGGTCATGCCGTTTGGGTTGACCAATGCCCCCACTGCTTTTATGGATTTGATGAACCGAGATTTCAAGCCGTACTTGGACTAGTTTATGGTGGTGTTCATCGATGACGTGCTCGTTTACTTACGGGATCAAGGGCAACATGGACAACATTTAAGGATGATCCAAGACACTTTGAGGTGACGCAGGCTGTATGCTAAGTACAGCAAGTGCGAGTTTTGGTTGAGGCAGGTGACTTTCTTGGGCCACATGATCTTAGGGGATGGTTTGGCTGTGGATCCAACCAAGGTTGAGGCCATGCTCAACTGGGAGAGGCCACGTACAGTGACAAAGATACGCAGCTTTTTGGGACTGGCAGGCTACTATCGACGGTTTATCAGAGGATTCTCTCATATTGCGCATCCTATGACCCAACTGACTCAGAAGGATGTTTCCTTTGCCTGGACAGCTGAGTGCGAGGCATGTTTTCAGGAGTTGAAGGAGAGACTGACTTCAACTCCTGTGCTTACCATCCTAGACAGCAATGGTGATTTTGTGGCTTATACAGAAGCTTCGTTGCAAAGGTCAAGGGGTGTGCTCATGCAGCGGGGTCATGTTGTCGCTTATGCTTTGCCGCAACTGAAGTCCCATGAGCATGGCTACCCTACCCATGACTTAGAACTGGCAGCTGTTGCCTTCACGCTGAAGACATGGAGGCACTACCTTTATGGTGAGACTTTCAAGATTTTCACGTATCATAAGAGCCTCAGGTACTTGTTTGACTAGAAGGAGCTTAACATGAGGCAGAGACGTTGATTAGAGCTCTTGAAGGACTACAACTACAGCATCTCCTACCACCCAGGGAAGGCCAATGTGGCGGCTAACACCTTGAACCGAAAGGCGCCCACCCACTTAGCCAATTTACAGGCACAAAGTTGGAGACTTATGGAGGAGTTGGGCAGTTGGCAACCCAGGGAGTCACCGGGGTATTGTGGGACAGTGACAGTGACGCAGCATACACGACCAGAGCTGATAGGCCACATCATCGCAGGGCAGATGATAGATCCATACTTTCAAATGCCATGAGACAGAGTGTTGACAGGGGACCCAGGAGACTTTTCCTTTACAGATAAGGTACTACGCATGAGGGGACACTTATGTGTTCCTAGGGATGAGGAGTTGTTGAGAGAGCTCCTGGCTGAGGCGCACGGGTCCAGGTCCACCGTACATCCCGGGAACACAAAGATGTATCATGATTTGAGATGCAATGTTTGGTGGAGAGGGATGAAGCAGGATGTTAGTGAGTTTGTGTAGTAGTGTTTGGTGTTCCAGCAGGTGAAGGTCGAGCATCAGAGGCCTGCAGGGACGTTGCAGTCACTTCCTGTGCCAGAGTGGAAGTGGGAGAGCATCACTATGAACTTGGTGGTGGGTCTACCAGTTACCCAGGAGGGACACAACGTAGTGATGAGAGCTTCATCATGAGCTCTAACTAGCTCATTTTGACCTAAGAAAGAGAATAAAAGCTCCTACATAACCTAGAGAAGGGCCTAATTTAAGGAATAAGTGTTCTGAGAAGAAAACATGAAATAAAGGTTAAAACTGTAATTTTACCATTGCAATACATAAATGGGATTTCTCAGAGGCAAAACATAGGTCAAATGGTCTGAATAAGACAAAAAGTGGGTTGGTTCAGTCAGAAATGGGTTCGTGTGTAGTTTAGGAATTAAATGACATCTTGTAACCCTAAAACAGACCCACTTAATTCCACAAGGTTCTGGTCAGGATAAAAATCAAATAAACCCTCTAAAAATCATGGAAAAATATCCCCAAGGGTTTATAACTTTCAAATTGGCCTTTGGAACCTGTTTTGATCTAGATTGGGGTCCCAGCTCATTAATTGACCTAATTTGGGTTTTTATGTAAAATATCCAGTCAAATGTGGTCAAACCTAAAATCTAACTTCCATTGGATTCCTTAGGTCCAAATTAGGTTTATACCAAAATTTGGACCTAAGGGGAGGTCATCTTGACCTACTTTGCAAATTATTCCACCCAATTACATTCTGGCCCCTAACTTTTGAAAACTCTTGCGCAGACCCCCCTAACTTCCTCAGCACTCTTACAATCAGGTCTCTCCGCCATTAAAGTAGAGGAATCTTACTCCGACGAGGAATGGAGGGGAATTACTTCCTAATTCCTCAGAGATCTCCTAAATTTGGAAGGGAGATTCTCTAAGGAATTCCCTTCCATCTGAGCATGATCCTAATCTTTGATTCGCACCCAATCTCTCGTGCGAATGCACGAGAGATTTGGATCTCCAACAGTTTCCATCTCCGGCGAGGTCTCTTATGCTTGGAAGCTTGTCTTCCAAGCATAAGAGCCCCTGCCAGTGCCTATAAAAGGTCCACCACCTCCAGCCGCACCGATTTAGCTCGACTTGGCTGGAGAATCACCCCAATTTTGTCTTTTTCTCCTCCGGCCAGGGGTCCAGCGAGCTCCGACGAGCCCTCCTCCTCTTTCTCGTTGCTCTACCACAATACCAGTGGCAGAGCCGCCTTCACCACCTTCCTCCGCATCGCGCAATACCAGCATGCGCGTCTCCAGCCCCTTCGTCATCACTGCTCTCCCTCCACTAGACATCTTCTCCGGCGGCAGCAAGTACAGCCAAGCATCTCCTCTCCCCCTTCGTCCACTTAGCTAGGTTAGAATTACTCCTTTCTATCCCCTCTTCAATTCCCCTCTTTCTATTTCCCCTTTTTGACCCCTCGCAGCCACTATCCACCTCCATCTTCTCCATCTCCGGTCGCACACCGGTGAGGCAGTTCCACTGCTCCACACCTCCACACGCCTCGCCAGACACCTCACCACCTCCACCATCGTCCTCTGATCACCTTCCTCCTATCCATCGATTGCCAACACCTCCCTAAACACCCCCCGACCAAACCCATAAGCACGGCTACAGGATGACCTAGACACGCACGCCTAGGCCCCCCTGCGGCCTACCACCCATCGTCTCACCTTCGCCAAGACACGGCAAAGCTCCTCATGTGTTTTAATGAGGCCGCAAGGCTGTATTCATGAACTTCAAGTCGACACCCCCTTCCGCCATTGACGCTGAAGCAAGGAGCTTGCAGCAGTGCTCCAGGTCGTGTGCTCCAGGTGTCAGAGTCCCAGGTGAAGCGGATTGGTGTCGCGAACTCATACAGCCAGGAAATTAGCTTAGTGAGCGACCTATCAGCAGTAATCGAAGAAGACACCTTATGGGCGCAAACGCAAAAGCAGGTGGGACATTTAGTCCCACCTCGTAAACGCAAGAGAGCGGTGAAAGCCTTAAATTGGATTTGTGCTTTCTTCTCATTGCCTCAAGTAACACAGAGGTGAGGTCCCTCACCCTCACTCACTCATGCCTCATTCTCGACCCCTGCCCCCGCGGACCTGGCACCAGACCCGATTACCTAGACCTAGCACTCCTCGTGCATCACACCCACGCCGGTGCGCCTGGACCCAGGTGCGCAATACCCAACCCGATTACCCTGCTCTGGGAGAGCGTACCGAAGAGAGAAATAGAGAAAGAGAGACGCCAGGGAGGGTAGGGGATAGGTTTTGCTTCTGTGTGCATGTGTAGGGAAGAAGAAGGAAGAGGAAGGTGCAGCTGAGGTGAAGCTAAGCAGGGAAGGAAGAACACTTAGCCGCAGAAAGGAAGAAGCAAGGAAGGGAGGCCAAAGAGAAGAAGAGAAAGTCAGAGGAGAGCTAAGGCTGAAGGAAATCATGGCAGAAGCCAAGGAAGAAAAAGGAAGAAGAAGAAAGGCAGAAGCCAAGGGAAGCAGCAGCACTGTAGCAAAGGTGCGGCTGAAGAAGAAAGAAGAAAGAAAGAAGAAGAGAAGTAAAAGGAGAAGGTCAAAGAACAAGGTAGAAGAAGAAGATTGCAGAGGAAGAAGAAGGAGAAAGGCAAAGGCAGAAGATTCAAAGGAGAAAGAAGAAAGGCAAAAGACAGAGGAACATAAGAAAGAGCAGAACTAAAGAGAAAGAAAGATGAAGAAGAAAAGAGAAGAAGAAAGAAAGCAAAAAAGAGAAGACTCAAGAAGGAGAAGGAAATAAGAGTTTAAAGAGAAATATCTTTTTAAGACGTCTAATTAATGAATCAAACGTCCAATTTTTCTATTTTTGCTACAATTGACTCTTAAATTCTTGCATTTAAGAATTTATTTAACTGAAAAACTTATTGAGTTTAGTGAATAAATTACATTATTGAGATTAGTGAATAAGAGCTTAAAGTGAATCAGACGTCTGGTTTTGAGTAACTCTAAGTGTTCAATTACATTATTGAGATTAGTGAATAAATTCCATTTGCTCCCTGTGTTCGACCTCGGATACTTAGGTTTTCGAGTAATAAATTCTTATTTATTTTCGTAGTGATTTCATCTATACTACAACGTGACATCCTTTTAAAACATGATTTCGCCTCATCAACACGTATTCTGGGTGATAGTAGACAGGTTGACGAAGACGGCTCGTTTCCTGTCGACCCGAGTCACCTTGGGACCAGCACAGTTAACAGAGAGATACATCCGAGACGTGGTGCGCTTACATGGAGTTCCGCGTGAAATTGTATCCGATAGGGATACCCATTTTACTTCTCAGTTCTGGGATTGAGTTTTAGCAGGCTCTGGGACACATTTGAGGTTCAATACCGCTTACCACCCCCAGATGGACGGGCAGTCAGAGCGCATTATACAGACACGTGAGGACCTTTTACGCACCTGTGTACTAGACTGGAGAGGCTTCTGGGAGGAGCATTTACCCCTTGCAGAGTTTGCATATAATAATAGTTACCACTCAACCATCGACATGGCACCTTACGAGGCTCTATACGGACGGAGGTGTACTGCACCCTTGAGTTGGGTCGAGGTGGGGACCAAGTGGGAGGTTGGCCCCAGGCTGATCCGGCAGAGTCAGGAGGTGATAGAGCAGATTCACAGACGACTCCGCACTGTTAGGAGCAGGCAGCAGAGTTACGTTGACCAGAAATGCAGAGAGGTGCAGTTCGAGGTTGGTGATCACGTCTTTCTCCGTGTTTCGCCCATGAAGGGCCTGCAGTGTTTTGGTTAAAGGGAAGCTTGTGCTGAGGTTTGTGGGGCCCTTTGAGGTCCTGGAGCAGGTAGGACCCGTTGCTTACCGGCTTGCCCTTCCTCCCTAGCTTTCTGAAGTGCACAACGTGTTCCACGTGTCCAACCTCAGGAAGTACATCGCTGATCCTAGTCACGTTTTGAGCCACGAGAGCATCGAGGTGGGTGACGACCTGACCTATCCCGAGAGACCAATACAGATACTAGACAGAGCCATTCGGAGTCTGAGACCGAAGCAGGTACCACTGGTGAAAGTTCAATGGAGAAGCCAGCGGTACGAGGAGGCAACGTGGGAGCCTGAGGCAACGATGCGAGAGCAGTACCCGGAGCTTTTAAAGGGTACGTCTTTTCGGACCTACTTCGGTCCTCTTTAAGTTTGTTATGCGTTTTATGTTCCTTTTTCCACACCCTAGCTAGCTCAAGTTTCGAGGACGAAACTTCCTTTAAGTTTGTTATGATGTAATGACCTGTTACACTTTTAGCCATTTAAGGCATCTGGAGTTTCAGTCAGACGTCTACCCAGACATCTAGACCCGTTCCCGAATGTCTGAAAGTGGAATTTTTGTACTACACTTTGTGCTCTGTGCGCGGGCAATGCGTAGAGACCGTTCCCTTCTCTCTCTCTTCCTCATTCCCGCCAAACCCTAAACCCTACACCCTCCTATTTGTACCACTCCTCCCCCTTCTCCTCTCCTCACACCACCAACCACTACCACCTCCAGATCTCCTGCGCGGTAGTGGTGAGGGCGGACGAGAGAGGCGAGTGAGGGAGAGTGAGAGGGAGGAAGGTGGCGAGCGTGGATGGTTGGAGGACCTTCGGGAGCTCGACGAAGCTCGCACGGCCGGCGACGGGTGCGTGGGTGCGTGGAGGACATCGGCGGGGAGCTGTCCCAGCTCCTACCACGGCTGGAGCTGCCGCCGTGGTGGAGGCGCGAGCGGAGCGAGCTGCGAGCAGGTTCTGATACTGGAAATTTTCCAGTATCAGACGTCTAGAGTGAGGAGAAGACATTTGGCGAGTCCCTGGACGTCCGGAGCTAAGGTCGGGCATCTAAAAACACAAGTTGCGCAAGGTATGTACGTTCCTGTGCTGATCTCCGCCATGCAGAGTATCTCAGCGCAGAAGCTGTGGGACTGATTTGGTTCCTACGTCCTTTGTACACAGGGCAGACTTTGGGAAGGCACGCAATGTGCTTTCCCAGGCACTTTTGGACGTCTAATCACATCACCAGACATCCTAAGGTACTTTCAAACGACCGGAGACCTTGTCCGATGTCTGGAACTGCTCCCAAACGGCCGCAGAGGGAGTCTGGATGTCTGAATCTGCTACAGAGAATATAAGGTGAGTTTGTCATCTTTTGAGACGTCTGGGAAGAGTCCCAGACGTCTGATTTTGATCAGAAACCACATTTTTGGCCTGTTTAAGGCCCAAACGGGATCGGATTTCCACAAACGAGGTATCGTTGTTTTCCACTCGAGTTCCTCTACATTTTCATGTTGAGTATCTACTGTTTTGACCTCGTCTAATGTAATTGGTCGCTAGTACAGGTTACCAGCCAGTGGCATGTTCGGGGCCTACGGAGGCGATGAAATCTGCGGCACAGGCCCCATTCCTCTCGTTATACCTGGTAGAGTGATTTAATTCAGTTATTAATAGTTAAATGAGAATGAACTTGGTTGAAATAGCTAAATGGAACTCTAGGATGTGGAATGAACCCTAGGGTAGAAAATGAATGAGCCTATTGTACTATATGGTTTATTTGCATGCGTGATTAAGGTAAATTACTAGCAAATGCCTGTATTATAATTACAAGTTGCCTATAGAATATGAGTTGCCTGTATTTAACGAATAAGTACCTGTAAAACCACCACTTAAATAATGTAAACACCACCCTACTCAGTGTTCGTTGACTTTATTTTTTTCATAACCCTGTTCAGGACCAGGAGTTGAGCAGCCCGAGTTTCCGGCTGCAGAGGGTGCTGGGCCCAGCCGAGCCTAGCCATAGTTGTTCTTTCAATACTTCATGTTTTCCTTACTGTTGTCGTAAGTAATAGATACTTAATTTACTATTTCCACTACTTTTGTTTCCTTTCTATTTCCAGTTGTTGTTATTGTTGTTATGGCATGTGCTGAGACAGTTGTTTTACCTTTTTTACTGCTTTGTACTTTTCTTCTCCTTAGTTATATTGCATGTGTGAATGTGATTTATTTTCCTACTTTTGGTTATTTCTTGTTCGACGACTAGGTCTTGGAATTAGTCGAGGCGAGCTGGTCTCAAGTCTTGTAAGAATCTAGAAATCGGGTCATAACAAGGGGGTGCATATGGTGGAAAACAGTGGTGGGGAAATTGCGGGGATGTCCCTGCAATTTCCATCTCCCCCTCACAAACCCCGTGAACAAAAGATAACAGGCTTAAAACTTTATGAAAAACCACTACGAATTCCGAAAATGCCAAACGACCTCAGAAAAGGGTCATTTCAGTACTTAAGGTCCATGTTGAATGATACTGACAAATTAAAAACTTTACTTGCATATAATATATATTATAGCCATTAAGCAATTCATTTTTTTTATTTTTTTAAGGTAATATTTTTTTGGTTGATAATGTCTTATCTAATTAGAACTCTTTTGCTTGAAATCTATTAGCTTTAATGGATTAGATCAACCTTTCAAGAAAGTTGATATTTTCCATAGCTTTATTTTATAACTTTTTAGTTAATGTTAAAATAACCATACTATCAAGTAAAGAGAGCTTTCCATAACTTAGCAGGATGCAGGATGCTCCAAATAAATGGAAATAGACTTCCATAGCCCGTGATCATGGGCCATCTGTGTTGCACAAAAGGTGTTATTTGATTATGTCGTTGTTAATTGTAATATATTGTCACAATGTAAACAAATGTCATATCATTTTATTTATTTACATCATTTTTACTGATTTATTCCAAGTCGTTCACTGGGAGGCAGTTATTGATATACATCACTCTCTATGTTCCAAAAATGTTCTTTTATCTCAAAAAAGTCAATTATATTTACAAATGAATCAATGAATCAAAGAATGAATAAATTGATTTAATTATGTACAAAATGAATCAATTAATGCTACTTACAATATCTTATACATATTTACAATCATGAAAATCTACTTAATCTATTCTATGTTAATTATATACAATTATCTTAATCAATACCTAAGTCTAGGTACAAAAATAACAAACAAACATACTTACATATACTTTACTAATATATATACAAACATTCTAACTACTATTAAACCTTAGATAAACTATATACAACCTAAGGCAATCAAATATTCTAACTATATGTACATATGTACCCTATATACTTTTTTTAAAAAAATTTATTTATTTATCTTAATTTTTTATTTGCCGCAGGCGATGAGCCAATTCATTGGAGAACCACTTGATTAGGGGCAGAGATGCAAACCTACAGCTTGCTGCAAGCAGTAAGTCAATTGATCACATGGGAGATCGGACCTACAACCATAAGCAAGAGCCGAGCTCGACCACTCAAGGAGGGAATGGGAGGTGGAGCAATTTTTACCACAAAGGGAGATGGGGACTTGAACCCACGCCCCCCAAGAGGGAGGCACTTATGGGGAGGGGAGGCACCAACTATGCTACTCAACCCCATATGTACCCTATATACAATATACTTAACTCTAATTTAGCTAAATTACTATATAAGGTTATACTGACATAATTAAGTGTTACTAAAGCCTTCAAAAACGTCACTAAAAATTATATATACACAAAAGGCTAAAAAAAATGCTTATAACTTATATAGTACTTATTTACATATACTATACTTATTATTCATATAGTTATATATACTATATACTGATATATACATGTACATATATACTGTACACACGCACACTATACATACACAGAGCACACACTTAGTCTCTCACAACTCACTTTGGCTCACCTCTATTTCAACACTTACAAATTTTCACACTTCTCTAACACACTGTTGCTCAACACTTAGCCATTTTTCTCACATCTTCACTCGTTCCTTTGCTTAACTCAGCCCTCACTCATCTAAAAATTAATTTTTAATTGGCAGGGCTAGTTGATTCGCGGGATACACAGCACCTATAAGAGTGGGACCAGACCGCTACTACAAACCAACCCCTAATTCTTACTTAAGTGGCTTAGAGTGTATTGATTCGACCCATACCCAATTCAAGGAACGGAGCACAGACCATTGAATAAACTGAGCTCCTAACCCCACACAAATGCTCAAATATATGCTTATATAGCACATGCTCAGAGGTATCAGAGGGTATAGTGTTCTTTTAGTGCCCAATGCTTGACGACTGAAAGGCACCGAGCGTAAACCAATTTATACAGCTGCGGGAGCTTATAAGCCCATGAGGTAGGACTTTCTGGAGTGCCATTTCAGCATGCAATTGCGTGTCCTGAGGTTGATTTTAGGCCTCGGTTTGAGTGCCAAGATTAAGTTAAATTTCAAAATAAATTATATCATTGTAAAGTCCTTATATAAGGCTACATAATTGTATAACCAATTTACAAAAATAATTTATTTACTTATATTTAAAAATTACTTAAACTTGGTACTATATACATGTTAATTTAGAGTTTAATTCCTTAATTAAGTTCAACTTAATAATTTAATGATTCAATTGACTTTATAATTATTAATTTACATAATAAGGTATTTATTAAGCATTTTTAATTTATTTTAGAAAGTTTATTTTAATTTATGTACATTTAATTACACATTATTAATAGATAAACACATAATTTAGTTATAAATATTATTATATAGTATAAATATATTATAAATATGTTTAAAATAATTGAAATTAATATATACAAATGTACAACACAAATTACTTTAGTAATAAGTTAAACTACTAATTTATTTTATTTTAACTTAATGATTTACCTCATTAACTTAATAATCTAATTATTTACAATAGATACATAAATAAATCAATGTACAGGTATAATTAGTTTTATAATAATTACTTAAATATGTATGTACAGTAATAGATACTATTATACACATTTAAATACTTATTTATAATTATATTAATTTACATACATATAATCTGCTGTAAGTTAATAGATAATTATATAATAAAGTTATATATACAATAACTCATCCTAAATATTTATTTAAATATATATAATACATTTATAAGTTATTTATGTATATTATTTACATATATTACATTATTTACACTTAACTCATTAATTTATTCATATTTACAAATATAAATACTATATACAAGGTATTTTTATACATTGTTGGGTATTTTTGAGTTGTTATGGTATTTATATATTTAATAGAGGTAGGAGAAGAGAAAGAGAAGGTGAGAAGATGGAAGAATAGTTTCTTTTTGGGGTTTTGAATGTAGTTCTTTTATTAAGTTTCCGAGTAGATCGAACCGTCGACTAGTATATTCTACCAACTTAGAGGTTTGGAATACTGTGAAACTTGGCATACACCTAAACAAATATCTAATCCTACTCAAGACAGGTTTCTTTTATTTATTTACAATTTTTGTGATTTTTTTCTATATATCCAATCTCATCCAAATTACGCCTTGAATGCAAATGCAACAATGAACCTAAGGTCTCTAAATGTGTCTTATGAGATGGGACATCATTAAAAGCACTCAAACTCACTCAACATATCACATGAAAGATGATGGAGCATTTAAACATGATTTCCACTGTGAATTTCACTAAAATTTCATATTGGACAGTTAAGACCAATTCATACTATTGACAACTGATTTGAAACATGAACTACAAGTCCTCATTAGTTTTAAGGCCTGAAATTAAGATGTACTTAGAAGTCCTCATTAGTTTTAAGGTCTGAAATTAAGATGTACTTGCTAAAGAACATTCAGACAACAATATGCACATAAACAAGCAATGAAATATGATTTTTAACCTCAATTTTCATTTAAATCAGACTTGGACAAATTAAAGAGTGTTCATATAGCTGACAATGCTTGCAACATAGATTATAAGCCATTCATAGATCAAATATGAATTTCAAGAGTACATGAATGCTTGAAATGAAACTTTAATAGTTCAATACATTGTAAACCTAAATAATCCTCAAAATAATCTTGGATCAAGCCCTTCTCAGACTGCTGCTTGATGGACAACACGTCAACAATCATAAGAAAGCACTATTATCAGGATTTTGTCCTTGACAACGGTGCCAAAAATATGCTCATCGACGATTGGTTCACACTAAAAATTATGTTTTAAATGTCATTGTTGTAGTATATGTCACAAATGCAAATCGATGTTGCATTAATTTTATTTATTTACTTAATTTTTACTGGTTTATTCCAGGTCATTCACTGGGAGGCAGTTATTGATATACATCACTCTCTAAGTCCAAAAATATTCTTTTATTCCAAAAATGTTGACTTCATTTACAAAAATAAATGAATGAATCAATGAATGAAAGAATTTCGTTACTTAATTACAAAAGAATCAATTACAACACATTACCATGCTTGAAAACATATGAACAAAAATAAGCATTAAAAACTATATATAATTACTCTATGTTAGTTATATACAACTAAAATAGTTAATACCTAAGTATAGGTACAAAAATAGTTAATAATGCTTACTATACTAAGTTAGATAAATATACTAACATCTTTAGTAACATATATTATACATATAGTGACAGACATATAAGTTAATACAACCTTAGTAAACTATATACATAACCTACAGCAAAAACTACTATCTATACTAACATATATATACATATACAGTGACGGACGAATCTGTCACTAAAACTCTAATTGTTATTTATATACATATAAGGACTCAAACATACTATACTCTATTTATATTACATGTATATACTATATTATTACAGTATACTTATTTATTTACATTATATTACATTATTTATATACATATATATACATACATATACATATATACACGCACGCACAACACACACATATGCACACTAAGGCACACTAAGGCATTTTCTTCTTCCTTCCTTCTCTTTCTCTCTTAACACTTAGCCAAATTAAGGTTACTTAGTTTCATACGAGCACTGTTTACATAGTTAAAAATTAAGTATTAGTAGGCGGGTGACCTTTTCAAGGGATACACAATACCCTTTACAGGGTGGGACCAGACCTCTACTAGGGTTACCTTAGTTCTTAATTAGGTTCATTAAATCTGATTCAAAGCTCAACCTTCGGCCCACACACCTGCATGCCCACGCACACACGCACGCCCGTAGGCGTACGTAGCACGGTAATTGAGGATCAGTAGCGTAAAGTTTCTTTGGTGCCAAGCACCTAACAACCGAATAGCCCGTATCACAAATTCATGATATACCGATGCGGCGAGCTTTAAGCGCACGATGTGGCACTTTGTTGGAGCGCCCCTTAGGTGTTATAATGTGTCTAGCGCATCCTGAATTGGTAACTTTGGCCCTCGATTTGAGGGTCATAATTTAATTAAAATTAAAATTAAATTTTGTCATTGTAAAGCCCTTATATAGGGCTACATAATTATATAATTACTTTACATAAATAAGTAATTTTATTATATAATAAAATTAGGTAAAGTTTACTATTTATACATATTAAATTATGTGTTAATTCATTAATTAAAGTATAAATTAGTTAATTCATTATACAATTGACTTAATACAATATTAATATACATAATAAATTATTTATTACATATTGTTATTATATTTTAGAGGCTTTATTTTAATTTATTTACATTGAAATACATGTTTTAGTTAGTTTTACATATAAATACTATAATATAGTATAAATATGGTTTAAATAAATTGAAATTACTTAATATAATATAATACAAATATACAATATAATTTATCTCAGTATTAACTTAAATTACTAATTTATTCTATTTTAACTTAATAAATTACCTAATGAAATTAATAACTTAATTATTTACTGTAAATATATAATTAAATAAAATTACCGGTATTATATGATACGTAATACATATATAAATATGTATGTACAATATTAAGTATATATATGTACATTTAAATAGGTTCATAGAATTACTTAGTCTATTATACAATTAAGTTATATAAATTAATATATAATTTTATAATATAGTTATATATACAATAAGTTATTCTAAATACTTAATTTACTATATAGAATATATATATATGTTATTTATAGATATTTTGTGCATATTGTATACTATAAACATATAGCTTATGTTTAGCTTATATATACAAGTATATATATAGTATACATGATATTTATGGGTATTTTTGGGATTTTTTTATTTTTATGGGTTTTATATATATAGGAGAAATAAGGAATGAGAGAGAAAGAAAGAGATGAGAGAGAAGAGTTACTTTGGTATTTTTGATGTTTGATTCTTTTATTAAGTTTCAAGGTATACTGAACCGTCAACTAATATGTTTTACCAAGCTAGGTATTCAAAATGCCTTGAAACTTTGCATACACTTAGTAAAATACCTAATCTTGTTAAGATAGGTTTATTTTATTTTTTTGGAATTTTTTGTGATTTTTATTTATTTACAAATCAACCCAAGTTTGGCCTTATAAGTGTTTTAACCTAATCACGTAAGCCCTCAAAGAGAGTTCTAGTGGCTGGAAAGGGTGTTTAAACAATCAGTAATGTCTAGCATATTATATAAAAGGTAAATGAAGCACTAAGCATGATTTTCCCATTGAATTTCATTAATAAAACATATTGGACAGTTAGGCTCAATTTTAAATGGCTAATAAAGGAATTGAAAAAAGATTACAAACCATCTAAATCTAATTTAATTCAAATACATGTACATGAATGATTGCAAACAAAGTTCCTAATACTACATTCAGGTCAGTAGCTCCATTTCAACTCCAATTCTCAGCCAGTCCATCCAATCAGTGGTTGTAGTAGCTGCAGCTGCTACAATTCAGTAGCAATAGCTGCTGCAGCTATAGCTACTACCAAATTCAGCAACTACTACTGCCATCTCAAATTAGATGTAATCTTTAGCAATCAGACGTCTTAAAACACCATTGTTGCAAAATGAATCTCAACGATGCTGCTTCTACATTGCTAGCAGTCAAGGATTGTCCAGATATCAAAGTCAGATCTTCAAGGTCTAATCTAAGGTAGCTTCAAGTTTGAAAATCATATTGAAATGCAATTTAGTCTAAGGAAACCAATCCATCATCAAATCCTTAAGATCAACAAATGAAATCCACAGAAAAAATCAATTCAGATTTCTAAAATAGAGTGGCTGATCTACATCAGCTCAAATCTGATTTTCACATTGAAATCCAGGTTGCATTTATCTTGAATACTCCATAAAAAATTTGAAGCTAACAAAGACAAGACCTAGCTCAAAACTCATTGAATTTCCAGTTAACTGATTAAAATAATTCTCATGAGATAAAACCAATATTGCCTACTTGGCATTTAATATAATATCACTCCATAATAAAATGGTCTAATAACTTTGCACATTATGATTTAGTGCTCAAGATTCTTAGGTGATCACTAAAGAAAAACAATTGGGTCATTGTTTAGCCTCTTTTTAGTGAATCTGAAATCCTTGACTAAACTACCCAATTTACAACTCAAATTGGGCTTATGCTCATCTAAAAATTAAAAACACATCACACATCTTAGATTCATCGCATTGCGCCCAATTGAGTGAATAAAAATTCGAATCGCTCGATTAAATCCATTAAAACTCAAATCGACACCAAATCTTGCGATTGGGCTAAAAATCCACATACAAATACATCGAGCAAATCTGACACAATTGAATCTAGATCAGGGGCCTTTATAGATTTATGATGAGAATAGGAGACCCTCAGAGTGAATCTTTAGCGCAAATTCAGATCTAGAAACCAAGGCTTCAAATCTGAATTTGAACTTGATGGATAGGTGGATGACGAATAGAATGCGAGGGAAAATCAGAAATGAATTGCGATGCATAGGGAAAGCCGTATGAGTCAAAATAGAAGTGAAAAAACACCTCTCTGATCTGAATTGATTAGAGAGAGCGGAGTGGACTAAGCTAATCTACTCCTACCCTACACTCAACCATTACTGAATTTGATTTCTAATCTACTCCTACTGATCTAAATTACACTAATTACTAATCTAAGCTACTCTAGAAAGCAGGAAATCCTATCTAACAGGAGGAATGGGGTTGCCTAGATCCAAAGCCGGCGGCTAAGGAGGAAGAATGGGGGGAGATCTCCAGCAAATGAAGAGACCACAAGAGGAGCTCCAGGGTCGTCCTCAAGCGTACGTCAACCCTAGCGGCGAGGAGGAATTGGAGGTGAAAACCATGCCCCTGTCACAGGCATGGCAAGTGAAGGGGTTAGGAGAGCTGGAGAGGGAGGAAAGGATTGGCTCAAGAGATGTAGTGGGGAGTCAATCACATATGCAGGGAGCTGGGGGGCTGCTTAAGTAGTTGAGGAAGTGATTGTGATCACCGTGGAGGTGCGATTAAGCACCTAGGTCACCGACGACGGGGATGAAGAGAGGGGAGTGTGCGAAGCTCCAAATCAAAATGCCATCGTTGGATGAGATCTAGAGGGGAAGGTGATTACACGCATCGAAGCATGAGAAGCTTTGATTGGAATTGGCCCCTTAGATCGAGAGATCACGAGATGAACGACCGAGATTGGCCGTGTTCTTGAGCCACTACAGTAGACCCGCAGCTACAGCTATATTGGAGGATTTACAGAGGTGCCCTCAAAGTGAAATGGTGGAAGTGTTGGGAGAAAACACATAAGTAGCGAATAAGACCTGCAGAGCAGTCCCTAAATATTGTAAAAAGACCCTTGACGGCTTGCAATGAAGTCCTTGGCAAGTTTTCATGTGAAGGAATGTTATGTACTAAGGACCTATTTGTAATCTAATGAATGCAGGGTCCTATTGATGTCCAAATGCAACCAAGTTTTTATTAAAGCATAATTGAACATTAAGGAAGTTAATTTTACTTTTGATTTGAACTTTTGGACTCAAATGTTTGTTCAATTTGCAAATGGATCATCAATTTACATTAATGAATAGAATATCTCATTTTATGACCTAATTTCGCATTTTTAACATAATTTTGATGTTTTAGGTCATTTCAGCCATTTCAACTACTATTGTTGTTGTTGTTGCAATTCAGCAGCTCATACTGCCATTATGAGCAACTATTGCTGCTGCAACAGAATAATTAGCAGCCACTGCTGCTACATGCTTCCAATAGCTAATAGTTGCTATTATCACTGAAATAAACCTAGTCAGACCTGAGAAGATCTAATCTAAGGCATACAAACTCATCCAAAATCCATTGGAAATCAAATTAAGATCTGAAAATCATTTCCAAAGATCTAAAATCCATAGAATCACTTCTCATTCTTTAAAAATCTCTAAAGTTTCCCAAAATGATCTTCACTCTAGGGCTTAATGTGGTGGTAGAATGTATGGGGCTCCATTCTAGGGTGAAAGGGCGAGTGGATGGAGAAGGTTGGAAAAATGAGAGAGAGAGGGCGAGAGGGCGATCGGCATCGAGCGGCAGGTGGCAGTGTGGCGGAGCCATCTAGGGCTGGAGAAGGAGGCGAGTGGAGGACGTGGAGATCGAGGGCTTGGAGGAGAAGGGAGCGGGTCTGGCAGGAGAGGTTTCTTAGGACGTCTGAAAACGTTCGAAGACGACCCTGGAGGAGGATGAACGGCAACGTCCTTTGTTTCAGATACAGACAAAGGGGACATGTGGTGGCGATTTGTAGAAACCCTCTGATTTGCTTGGCGTGCAGGGGTGAAGGGCACAAACGCGAGTCATGCCCTAGAAGGTTTCCTCGGCAGACAAATAGGGTATTCTCGCACCCTGTCTGGAGGGTGAAGAAAGAAACCCGACCACCGCCGCCGCCAGTTTTGGGCAGGCACTCAATTGAAGTTGAGATCCCGACTTCTGAAGAGATCTTGTCTGCAGAGATCTTGCTGAGGAGTGCTTTGATTGGCGAGATCATGGCGAGATCAGCAATTTGGCCGCAATGATGTTGTGGTTAAGGGTGCCTCTAGAAGGTTTGGTGGATTGGCTTTTTGGTGGAGAAATTCATGCATCTCAGTAACTAAAGTTATTCGCGGTAGGTACATGCTTTCTTGCAGATGTCAGTCTCCCCAAGGAGATATGGAATGGTTTATTTCTTGCATTTATGGTCCTTGTGTGGCTGCAGACAGGGTTGGCTTGTGGGAGGAGCTCTCTGCAATGCATCAAAGAGTGCAAGAGATCCCATGGCTGCTAGGGGGTGATTTCAATTGTTATCTCTCAGGTGATGACAACCCAGATGGGAGAGTGGACAGCTCAATGGCAGGCTTTCAAATGGCTGTGCAGAACATGGAACTGACTGAATATCCCATCAGTGGTGTGGAGTTTACTTGGAGGAATGGCAGTGGATAGGTTTCCAAATTGGATAGGTTTTTTGACAATCCTAGCTTGTTGGAGAGGCATCAATTATTAGCAGTTATGAGCCTTGATAGGCCTTTCTCTGATCACACTCCACTTGTATGGGACAGTGGGATGAATTCAGACATTGGTTCATACTTCAAACTCAAGAGATCTTGATTTAGAGAAGAAGGCTTTGTGCAAATGGTGGCAGAACAAGGCAATGCAAGATACTGCTACACAGCAGCTGGCTGCAAAATTATCAGGCCTACGTGATGTGCTGAAAGAATATGGGCAAGCTGTGACTCTGATCAGAGAACAGAAGAGGAGGGAAGCTCTAGCAATAATCAGGGACCTGGATCTGAAAGAATGCAGGCAATCCTTGAACCACCAGGAACAGCAGCTGAGGCAGCAGATGCAAGCTGCAGTAGGGGAAGAGGATCTGAAAATAGAAATGGATTGGCGTGAAAGATCAAGACAGCTATGGCTCAAAGAGGGTGATGAGAACACGAAGTTTTTCCATCTTGCGGCTAGTGCTAGGAGGAGATTCAATCTTATCTCATCTATTAAAGTTGAAGAGAGAACTGTTACCTCTGTTAGTGAAATCAGAACTGAAGCAAGTAAATATTTTAAAGAAATATCCAAGGCTGCTCCAAGAGGTTCTTGGAGGATGGCATCGATGGACTTCCCCTGTGTTAGTGATGATCAGAGAGACATGCTTGTCACCCCTATATCTGAACAAGAAGTACTCTATTAAAGATTTAAATAATGAAGGTGCTCCTGGTCCGGATGGATTTCAGGTGTTCTTTTACAGAGAGCTATGGAGTGTTGTTAAGGTGGATGTTTTAAAGGTTATTCATGAATTTGAACTGGGCAATTCTGGATTTGAGAGGTTGAACAAGTCTTATCTGTTTTTGCTTCCTAAGAAATTAGGTGCGGAGAGATTTTCTGATTACAGACCCATTGCATTATCTAATTCCATCTACCTTATTATTAGTAAGGTTATAGCTAACAGATTGCGGGAGGTTTTAAAGGACTTGATAATGCCTGTTCAGTTAGCTTTTCTTCCTGGGAGATCATTACAAGAGTCCTTCATTGTTGCGCAGGAGATGGTAATGGGTTGGCACAGGAGAAAGACCAAGGCCTTTTTATGGAAAGTAGATTTTTCCAAGGCCTATCACTCAATTTCCTGGTCCTACTTGTGGGAGATTCTTAGAAGAAGGAAGTTTCCACCTCTATTGATACAATGGGTGAAGAGGTGCATTACGACAGCCTCTTTTTCCCCATTGATAAATGGTAAACCATGTCGCTCTTGGATTCAGCCCCAGTGTGGAGTTAGGCAAGGCTGCCCAATTGCACCTCTGATTTTCAACCTTGCTGTGGATACTTTGGCTAGATTCGCCTGCAAACTGACAGTGGATGGGTTTATAAGGGGGTATTCAACGTCTAATCATAGGGCTCTAGCCCCTATACTCCAATATGTAGATGATACTATTTTTTTTGTGGAAGGGGGGAAGAGAGAAGCGCAAGCACTTATACATATGGTAAAGATTTTCGGAGAGATTTCTGGTCTCAGACTGAATGGAAATAAATCCTCCCTGGTCTGCTTTGGGATGAACAGTATGTTATAGAACAACATCTCCACCAGTCTGGGTACATCTATGGTTTCATCGCCTATTAAATATCTGGGTCTACCTTTAAAATGTTCTAAGATGAAGAAAGCAGATTGGTCTTTCCTTTTTGAAAAGGTAGCTGCGAAATTGGAGGGTTGGAGCAGTAGATACCTATCAAAATGGGGGAGGTATATATTACTGAATTCTGTCATCACTTCGATTCCAGTATTCTTTTTCTCTGTCCTTAGAGCCCCGAACTCAATCTGGAAAAAGCTAGATGTGATGTGCAAAAGATTCTTTTGGAAAGGGGCCTCTCATCAAGGGGCTTTTTTTCAACCTTTGAAGTGGGAATCAATTTGCAAGCCAAAAAAGATGAGAGGTATGGGTGTTAGATCCATTAAGGAATTCAATGAAGCCTGCTATTGAAGTGGGTTGTTCGGTTGCTGCAGGGAGAAAAAAAATCTGGACAGAAAGTATTCAGGATAGTTATGGGACTACCAATGATGAGAATAATCGTCTAAACCCCTGTAAACCTTCTCCCTTTTGGTCTTCAATGGTGCGCACCCTGAGGGACAATTGAAATTTTTTCAAATCTGTATTAGGTGATGGGAAAAGCTTCAAGTTTTGGCTAGAAAATTGGGTACATGGAGGGGTGTTTAAAGATAGGTTCCCCCTTACTTACGCAGCGTCTTTGGATAAAAATGCTGTGGTGTCCGATTATTGGGATTCGGAATCTGAGAAATGGCTTTTCAATAATGTTGGGGGGAATAATCATGAAACAAGAACATGAGTAGAGAATGAATGTCTCATGCAAGAACTTGCTGCCTTCAAACCCATGCCTCATGAATATGACACATAAAAATGGGAGGGTAAATTTTCTACTGCGGCTGCTTATGACAGATTGATAAAGTCCTCCTAGATGGCGGAAATTGATGAGATGGGGAAGAAGCTATGGAACTTAAAAATACCATTAAAGATACAAATTTTTTGATGGCTCTGCAAAAGGGATGGCTTGACTACTGGAGATTTGAGGCACAGGAGGATGGGTACCCCCACCCAGTTTTGTCATTTATGTGGGATGCATAATGATTCTAGCATTCATATCTTTTCTTCATGCGCGATCACTGATTATGTATGGAGGAAGGTATGTAATGAGTCTCTACCCACATGGGAGAATTTGTGGCACTGTCTTATGGATGGGAATAAGCCATGTTTACATATGGTGGCTATGTTATGGGCTGTATGGAGGGCTAGAAATGAGTGTATTTTTCAGGCGACCCCAGTGTATGTGGATAATATTGTAAATTTTTGCTAGAGTCTCATATAGCATTGGGGTTCGATCATGTAATTATTTCTTTATTATAAATAATAGCTCTCCTGGTTTGCTATTGGTGATTCGATAGCATTCCTTTCTTTCTAAAAAAAAAATTATCTTCACTCTACATTATAGACAATGTCAAGGAGATAGATCAAATTAAATATTAAAAATCATTTCAAATAACTCCAGATCTTCATTTTAATCTTCTAAAACCTCTGATATGAATCAAATCTCAGATTGAATATCATTGAGATCAAAAACCATGTTGCCCTATTTTAGGTTGTTACATTGGATTCTCAGATGATCTGATCACCTGATCACCCTACGCACCATTGGTTGGTGTTCAGAGTGATCTAATGATCCTATAAAAATCAATTAGGTCATTGCGAAGCCTCAAATCAGTACACCTAATTCTCCTTGGCTAAACTACCCAAAACAAGGCTCAAATTGGGCATATGCTCATCTAAAAATCAAATCCGAATTTAAACACATATGAGTCCTCACAATACACCCAATTAAGCACTCAAAACCTCGAATCGCTCGATTAAACTCATTTAAACCCGCATTGACTCCAAATTGTGAGATTGGATGTGAAATACAAATCTAAAAGAATCAAGCAATTCAAGGTAATCAAAACCAGATCGGGGTTCCTTGTAAACATATGAAGTGAATGGAGAGACCTCTGGATGGATTTAAGCATTATCTAGATCGCGAAGTTCGAGAACTTTGAATCTAGATATGCTCGGGTGGATGGGTGAATTGCAAATCAAAAAGCGAGGAAAATCAGTAGAAATGATTTATGAGGCGTGAAGGAAGAACAATGAATTGAAATGAGAGTGGAAAAACACATCTCTGATCTGAATTGATCGGAGAAGGCAAAATTAGATCTATTCTACTCTACTCCTAGCTAAGTTACCAAATTTGTAAATTCACTAACTAATCTACTCCTAGCTAATCTAGAAAGCATTTAAAGTACACTAAGAAAATAGTAGAACCTAATCTAACAGGAAGAATGGGACCTATGGATCACCAACCAGCGATGGAGAGGAAGAATGGAGGGAGGATCTCCAGTGAGTGAAGAGCCCACTAGAGGAGCTCCTGGGACATCCCCTGGTGTTATGTGATCCAGCTCGACGTGGATGATCAAGACGGAAGAAGCTCCACCTCTATCACAGGCATAGTTGAGTGAAGAAAAGAAAAGGAGCTGGAGAGGAAGAATGGAGAGCCCAAGGAAGTAGGAGGGGGCTTGTCAGTGACACGCAAGCACTGAGCGGCTGGTTAAGTAGTCTCTTGAGTGAATCAAATCACCGTAGAGGTGAGATTAGGCTTTTAGGTCTTGGATGGTGGAGATGACTAAAGATGTGCACAGGAAATCTTAAACTAAAAGTCCACGCAAGATCAGATCTAGAGGTTGCTACAATCCTCCGCGCAAGGACATGTGAACAATGGATCACAATCAGTTGTAGGATCAAAAGAGATAGAATCAACGACAGCCGAAGCATGCGTTCTCGAGTGAATAATACATGCGAGGCAGCTCAAGTGTTTTGGAAATATTGTGGAGAGGCCTTTAAAGTGAAACGGTGCAAAATTTAGGAAAAAGCCCATTAGTGAGTGAAAGTGAATCAAAGCAATCCTTGGTTGCTTACAATGAGGCCCTTGCGATTTTCAAATAGGTCCTTGCGACTCTTTAGCCTAAGTAAATGTGAATGGATGACGACCTAAATGTAATGTAATTGTTTCAAGGTCCTATTGATGTCCAAATGCAATGAGATTTTAATGATAGCTTAATTGAACATATTAGAAGTTAATTCAGCCCTTGATTTGTACTTTTGAGCTCAGAAATGTGTTTAATTGGCAATTAGATTATCAATTTATATTTGTGAATAGAGTATCTTACTAATTTGACCTAATTATGCGTTTTTAACTCAAACTTGATGTTTGAGGTAATTTTCCTTAAATCTCACACTTAACCTATTTATTGTGTTAATTAGATAGTGTTTAACTTATTTTCTAAGTTAACTTGAACATTTTAACTATGATAAACCACACCTCATCACCTGCCCCCACACACACCACCACCCACAACATAAGTAACAAAAAAAAAGGAAAAAAGAAAAAGAACCACCCATAATTCTATCTTTATCCCTAGATTTAGAAGAAGAAGAAGAAGAAGCCAAATGCGGAAAGAATAGCATAAGTAGCTTGTATACCCTACCCTCTTCTCTATTCCATAATAAAAGGGCCCTTCAAGTCCTCATAAGCCACATAAGACCTCATTAATGTGCTAAATGACCAACACTATAAGATATTGTCAACTTAATCATTTTGCTGGGAAGCTAAAGGGATATATATGTGTGTGTATGTGTGTGTGTGTGTGTCTATATATGTGTGTGTGTGTGTGTGTAATGTGGGGGTATGGCTCCAAATGACTCACGAACACTTGTGCACATCATCTAGCTAATATCATCACATATATATATATATATATATATATATAGTGCACATCATCTAGCTAACGAAGACTTGTATAACTTTGAAATCCTTTGTAATGTTTGCTACTTTCAAGGACTACTAATTTCTCTAAAGAAAAAAAGTTTCTTCTTCTCTCTTTAATTTCCATCATCTTCATCCATCAACAAATCCCCCAAATAGTATCATGCTAAATAAAATATTCAAGAGCATTCATTCTTTTAAGTGATTCAAGAGTATTCATTCTTTTAAGTGCTGACATGAAAGAGTAATTTCCAACTATGGGTTCGCAATCGAGAATTGCTGAAATTTTTCGATCCACTTTAGTACATCCAATGTATCGTAATGATCGAGATGATCCTTCCATTATGAAGTCGTTAGATGAAAACAAGAATAATCACGTGAAGTTGAATGACATAATTATTTTATTTCGAAAGTATCCTTAACAAATTATCTTGTCCTCTCACCCTATTGTGCATGATACCCTCTCCTCCTCATGTACAAACCTCTCATCGCCTAACCCCAATAACTCCATTGCTATCAACGGCCTCCTCGTCTTAAACATCGAATACATCTATGAAAACCCTTCTTTATCACACATATAGTTGAGAACTAATTTGATAAATTCATCTACACAAAATTTTAGACATTAAAAAGAGAGGGAGAGAGGGATAGACAGGAGGGAAGAGAGAGAAATCAAAGTGCTCCATTACATTAATTTGCTGATCTCAACTTCATACCCACCAAGAGATCGAACACGTGCTAATTTCATGTTTTCAATTTCAATTTCTACTCGAAAACAAACTCATTTGTGGTCAACCTCAAGTCCCATCGATCTCACCATATCCACCTAAAGTCCCAATTACAACCAATCGATATATTTTAAAAGCAATAATTTCACATAGACGTAAGTGTATATATATGAAGCATCTCTGTAAGAGGACCACCATATATTTTGTGGGCCATCCCTCTATACCGTGAAATCTACGTGTGGAGCCCAAACTAAGGCCCATTTGCTCTCACGGGAGTACAATAGTCCAAGAGAATCTCTCGGAAAATCAGCTTTTCTTCTGGATAACTCCATGGGTAGGGATAGGGAGAGAAATGCCCTCCATTTCCAAGATTTAATACCCCCTGATGATGATGAAAACGACAGCCAGTGGAAGGAAGGAATCCTATGTGCATATGCATGCTAGATTTGAGGTGGGATATGCCAAATTGCAAATCAAAAATCAAACCCATACCTTCAAGCTTAACAGGCAACCAACCCTCTCTTAAGCTATTAATTATGGACAAAGAAAGAAATCTTGTGTGAGAGCTGAAGTAGGAATGGGATCCCTTAATTTTATTGATGCACACCACCAGTGACGTGGGTTTGTGGTATGGCAATCCGATAAAAAGGATGTCAATCATCTTGTATATGGCACAAGCAAAATAATAATATATACAGATTATGCAAGTCTAATTAGCTACTATGCCTATACTCAAAAGGATTTGCGGCTGATGTCACAAGAACTAAAATCCTTGTCTTATTCTCTGATTATGGATGATGAGGCTTTAAGAAAAATGAAAATGGCATCACAAGGGTTGTATTATTGTAGGTCATTTTCTTCGCCGTTCGATTGCATTTAACTTGACAAGACTTTAGAAGCAAGATACTTCGATCTAACCATTTTAAGACTCGTGAAACTACAGTTGTGGATAGGCATGACTTTCCTACCGACTAAATTTTGGTCCATGCTTCGCTCCACTCAAAAAAATTGTTGTTGGCAAAAAAAAAAAAGAAAAGTACACTTATCCTAACGTATAATGATTTCAGTCCATGTATTTTATTTTTTTTAATTAAAAATTAAAATATATCAATTAAAAATAAAAATAGATCGATATATTTTAACTTCGTATCGATGTAAGATAGATTTTCACTTGAAAAGTAAAATAATTTTTCACCTATAAATTTTAGATTTAAGATTTAGAATAAAATTATTTTTATAGGTAAAAAATTATTTTATATAAATGGTGAAAATTTAAAATATATAAATTGAAAATTAAAATATAACAATATATTTTGTTAAGTAGTGGATATACGTCGTAAAATACATTACAACACATATTTCTGAACTTCTATTTAAAAAAATTTTCTCAAATCTCATAAAGAAAGATTTTTTTATTTATTATCACGTATAAGATTAACGTAAATATCAAATTCATCGTAATGTTACTCGAAAAAATAAGTGCAATCGAACAATGAGAGAGAGATGAGGCCACAAATCAAAAATAATATATATATATATATCAGTGACTGCTGTCCAATGCAAACGAAAGTAAAAATAATAATAATAAATGACACGCGGCTTCAATATGTTTATAGATTTGAACTTCAGTAGTTGAGCCATGAACTTTATAGAGTTTATCAGAAAATAGTTGAGATATTTGGAAACTGCAGCAGTCTGTTCCCCAATAAGAGCTTTTTTTTATTGTGTGAGAGTTATTCCCCCGTAAGAGTTTAACTTTAAATGTTAAACGGGAATCTTACAAATATTTGTTGCAGAAATTCCTTCATTTACGAAAGGTTAACGAGACAAGCCGATGAAGAAGTTGTACGAAATAAAATTTGCAATGGAGTAGGCCATTATCAGCTTGAAACATGAGTAAATAAGAAAAATAAGACAATTTAGAAATAGATTGAATTAGGACAAATAATTTGGATCTAAGTATAGGCGTTCGAATTGGACTGACCCTAAGCCCGAAGGTACATTATGGGCTATAGGCTAAAGCCCATATAAATGGCCAGGTTTATAGCACTTTATTGGAATTGGAATCGATTACAGGGACCAAGTTCCCGTAAGATAATGAGATGGTCAATAAGAATTTTTAATGTCTTGGTGTTTTACTTTAAGAAACCAAATGAGATTTTTGATATCTTCTCTCCGAAATTCCAAATTCAGAGAAAATATGTTCCTCAAGAACTACTACTACCTCTTCGTCGTCAATGTATTTGACGAAAAGGCTCATTGGCTACCTAGAAACCTTTTTGGTTCGATGCATGCTTATCTCCATATCAGATTACCTTGACCTTATGACATAATTTCATCCTTTTCTCAGATTGATAAAATTCTAAGTCAAATTTCCCAATGTAGTTTCTTGTCACGTTACGATGCATAAGCAGGAAATTAAAAAAGGGAAGAAAAAAAAAAAAAAAAAAAAAACCATTACTAATTTCCGATCTCGTGTTAAACAACAACTTTCTTTTTGGTTCTTGGTGTTCTTATTCTAAAGACCATCAGTTATGCTTGTTTTCGATTGTGAAGTATCAGAGATGTTTCCCATTTCTATTGATGTTTATCCCGGATAAGAAGCACCATCTCCTGATGTTTGATGCTTCATTCTCTGGATTTCCATGGAGTGACGATATGAAATAAGCACTTGGTGCAGATGGTAACATGGTTAAAGCATTGCTTGAAGGAAGATGCCAGAATTTCACATAACAGGATCGGCATCGTCGTGGTTTAGACAAAACAATATAATTGATACAAAACCTACCAAGTAGATCATGGTTACAATATAATCTAGGATTCCATTTTCATCGCCAACCAAAACTCAGATAAGAGTTGGCCATGAAGCCAGGGTCAGTTTGCAAATGACCAATTCCAATTCTCCACAGGCCAAACGACGGTCTTTGCATTTCATCAACCATCATATACCCACAGCCAAACTCCTTGCGAGCATGGCACAAATTTCGCCAGATATGTTGATGTTCCCAACTGGAGGCCATCTCGAATGTGCCCACAAATCACAACCCCTCGGATCGCTTCCCTGTTAAGCATCATATCCATTCATGCAACTTCTCCTGCAGTTCAAGAAATTCCTCTGTAGAAGGTCCAGTATTTGGGATCCTTGGCTCCCCAAGATTTACAAATGCCTCCGCTCGGTACATCCTTACCACAGCAGCATCCCACGAAACGAGGTGGTCTAGAAATGTATTCACATACTTTGCCCTGTCATCCTGCTCATGAAGCCAGACGCAATTAAAAAGCAGAGGAGAAAAGAAACAAAGATATTGATGAGTGAGATGTGCAGAAAACGCATTTAGATACCTTGTAATCTAGGTAGTATGCATGCTTTGTATTGGAAGGAGTCGGCAAAAGAGAATTGCAGACATCAGTAACCAATTAACCACATCTGTGAAGATCCTAATGTAAGGCAAGGAGACGAAAAATTTTTTAACGTACCTCCCACATATCCAAACCGAGAATTGGCTGAAAACGAAGGGAGACAGCATTGAATTGAATTGTCATATGGAGAACGGAGATGCAGATTAAGTTAAGAACTTACGATGTCATTCCATACTAGTGGATTAACGGCATTCGATGTTTTCACCACTGCAACCTTTTTCTCCACTCGGCTCACTGACATTAGGAACATGTAACAAAATTTACTCCTCATGCAGACTATGGAGAGATTTCGGATAACATAAAAGAGGCTCCCTCGCAAAACACCTACAGGCAAGCCAAACCCAGCCAGAACCAACAAGCGACAAGGCTGCTTCGATAAATTCTTCTTTGAAATTAGAAAAAGAGCCAAAATCCTTGTCAATCTGCTGCAGCACCCCACCCCAAGGCAGTCTTTCACCATCAGGTCGCATTGATTCCCAGAAGAAGTCATGATTCCAAAGCTGCATAATAAATTTAGCATGCATGTCCAATTTAAGAAAGGGAAGCAGCAAATTGGCAATAACATCATTTTTCCAGCATCATCTGGTTTGGTTTTTTTTTTACCAAATTTAAGATGCCATGATATCCAATCTTAAAAATGGATTCAGGGACAACATTTTGACTGGCATTTGCTTTATGGTAAAGGGCACCAGCAATCCCATCTTCACCTAACCTGATGGGGGCACGTCAACTTCAAATCAGTGCCTAAAAACACTGTCGTTTCACTTGTTAGAAGGCAGAGCTTCAAGGTGCAAGGCTCATTCCTTGAGGGGAGACCATGACCCTTTGTTTCAAGCCATATGCCTTGGTAACATGTAGAGACAGCACCTTTACCAGTAAGTCCTGATGCTTTTTACAAGATGCACCCTTAGATTCCAAAATGGTTTTTATATCTAGGTAAGGGTATTTTAGAAATCTATAACCTTTCAATCTTAGTGGTACAAAATTACAATCTGCTGGTATGCTCGAGGATGTACATGGCAAGCAAACCATCCAGTGTAATGTAAGTTTTTCTTTTTGATGAGAAGTGGAACTCAATACCAACGATCATCACTAATATTAGTTACTAAATGATGAATACAAGCAATACAGGCACGGAGTGAGAGAGAGAGGACCCCAATACAAGGTTCCACACCACTGCCCTTAAAAATAACATTATCAACATAAGGCCTCTCCCCTCTAAATATAACACCATTCACCTACAGCCAGGTTGCCAAGAGAACAGCCAAGGGAAGGTGTGCTCATTCGTCAACCTCAAAGTTATGCTCCAACAGCTCCTCCAAAATGCTCAAAATGTCGCAAAGTACAGAATATCTTTAATGGAGTGCAAATGTTTTAGAGGTAAAAAAAATCAAGAATATTTTTTCTAAAGAATCTAATAATGAGCACTCCAATTGTCGCTTGAAAAGTGGAAAAACGTTTGAGTAAAGGACTTGTGTAAAAGTTTGTTGATTCTGCCAAATGCTTGGCTGAGTTACTTGACTTGGCTCCGAGACAGCAAAGAAAATATGTAGTCTGCATCACCAGTCTGAAAGAACCATTAACGAGGCCAACTAGTAACTGCTTAGTAGACTAATCATCCAATTACCGGAAAAAACAAGTTAAATATGGATCTGGCCACACGATCAGAAAATCCACCAGCTTCACCAAATCAATGGGTTAAAAAATTTACAACTTGACAGAATGTCATATTCATCCTTCATGCCCCTTCCACGAAGCCTCCTGCACCTCTCCATCATTCTTTCTCAACTATGATAAGATGCTTTACAAATGATATGTGATGCAATTGGGAATGGTAAACTAATCGTGCAGCGTTCCTTGGTAATAGAAACTTTGATAGTAAACTCTACGTGGTGGACAATTCAGAGAAACCATGGGCAGAAGCTTTTGCTCCTCTACGGGCGATCTGACTCCAGAGGAATTCTATCATTTTTAAAGCGGAGTGGGCATTTCCTGAGAATGTTTCCAGGGAAGTAAAATGGTTTAAGGGGAAGAGGGCTGCTTTGTGATCGTATTTTATTCTTCTAATTTTGCTCATGCCTTAGTAATGAAGTAGATGGCCACTAATCTTATGTGATTATCCTCCCTTCCCATCCCCCCCAACCCCCACAAATCTTCTAAATACGAAGGGAAAAAACATCCACGAAGAGCCCTGATAAGACCGAGTCTTCTCTAATACTCTGCTAAGGCATAAAGGAGAACATGGGCCTTTAGCATGCGTCATCACACTCTTTCAAGTTCCCACAGACATAATGGGGACTAAATAAAATCCATCAACATGATAACCAAATCATCTCTGTCAATGCTTAACCCCTCAAGCTGGACCATGTAAAGCTCAACTTGGAACAATCAAAATCCTCACTCCCACAAGCAAAACAACAACCGCAATACAGTGCAACCAAATCTTGGCTCCCAAGTAGAAATGCAAGTTTTAGTCAACCTGACCCATTTGAATTTGGGTTCGGGTTTGGATTTTATCAATAAAATCCAGTCGAGTTTGGGTACAGGTATGGGATTGGGTCCATACCCATTAACTCAACCCAATAACCCAACCCATATACCCAATATATATATATATATATATATATATATATATATATATATATATATATATATTCTTGACCTTTTATGTTATGTATGGCATGTTACTTTTTTATTAGTGAAAAAACCTCATGTGCTCTATGTATTATATAAATGGAATGATCATTATGTCATTTGAATCTTGTTGAAAACTAGCTATGAATCATGGTATCAATTTTTTTCCTTGTTTGAATTTTATTGTGGGCATGATTTGATTGTAGGGTCCATTTATACAAGGATACTCAATGGGCTAATCGTACCTAATAGGTAAGATGGGTATAGGCATGGGTTTGCATTTTCCTACCCATTTGATAAATGAGTAGAGTATGGGTATGGAATTTGTAAATAAGTATGGATTTAGCCAAACCAAGGAAAGACATGTCAACGACATATCAGTGATATATCGCTAATATGTCGGAATCAAGGCCCCAAGAGATATCAACGCCCCTTGCCATATCCCCTTGGAACAAACTTTCCAACATACTAATGCTATATCGCCGATATGTCACCAACATGTCTTTCCTTGCTTAAAAAAAAAAAAAACCATTTTCTTATATGCTTAAGTAATTCCTAATTTATAAAAATTCTGAAGGGTTGTGATCATGAAACAATATTGTAGGCAGTGAGCCTACAGGCAACAGCATGTCATATATCTAAGATCACATGCCTCAAATCCAATTTGGTTGATGTTGGTAATACAAAGTAGAAATAGAAGCCTATACATCTCAAGATCATTCTTGATGCAATTTGTGGAAATCATGACAAACAAAGACTACAGATATCTATGATGATGCAACCTTATCCAAATACTCTCTCGTCCTCTAAAAAAAAGCACGAAGGAAACATCCTAAGACTACAACTATATTGATGGCATATTGAAAATTTAAAAGCTATAACCTCATGTCTTGGTTATCTATTTCTACATTAAGATCTTTAATATTAGGGATTCTTCTTTGATATGGAAGGGTATGAAGAAGGTTAAAGTCAAATACCGCATGAACTTTAAACTTGTGTATGGTTGCTTTGTGCCTTTTCTTTTGAATGTTGTAACTCTATCAATATACCAGTAGCTATACCAATAGCACGTTTCTATTATATTTTCACAAAATGTATGATTTTGATTTTTTAGCCATTTCTTCGTGTATGTAATAGTTATTAAAATGTTCATTTTCATCAAATTTATGACATTTTGGATCATTTTGAATCTTTCCAAGCAATTTCCCCAAACTTTCCCTGATATCGGTGACATGGCCCCTTTTTGACCTACTGACACAACGTTAACATCAACATTTAAAACCTTGAGCCAAACCCAACCCGTTTGCATCCCTACTCCTAGGTGAATGAAGTCAAACTTGCATGTACATTCTTTCTTATAAGCATGTATGTTGACGACAACATAGCTATATCAATGGTCGTGGCTCCTCTATCGGTGAAAGATGATAATGATGCATCTTCAATCATATAGTTGTAAAATAGAAGAGGTTGAAGGGCTAGATAAAGTGCTAAGGAATGAGCTGGAGTAGGCTACAAGAAGAATTGCAAAAGTTGAACTTTAATATCAAACATAAATCCTATGGAATGTCAAAGTGCAAAGACCTCAACACAGTAGTAAAAAATATTTAAAATGAGAACTTTCCCACATGGAAACCAAAAATTGGCCTCTCCCATGTAGAACTCAAGAATGGGGTTCTCTTACACAAGAACAAGAACAAGCTTCTCCTATATAGGTACCTGAAAGGGTGGATCTCTCTCTCATATGGGAACTCACAATCTCCTAGTCCAATTCCTCCCTTTCTTCCCAATCTTGTCATATTCATAGAGACTATTCAACCAAGTTGCAAAAGAACAATATGAGTGAGGATGAAAGTTCACCAAATTAAAACAATATAAAAAGGATGAAAGAATTACAAAAGAGTCCAACTAAAATAAGAAATAACAAAAAAAACAAATAAAAAATGAAAGGAGCTTTAACACTCCCCTTTAAGTTGGAACATAGATATCCTCTAAGCCCAACTTGTTACACAAAAACACATCTCTTCTTTGCCAATGCCCTCATGAGAATGTTTGCAAGCAAAAGCTCAAAGGGCACAAGAAGAGTAACAATTCTCCCTTCCATCACTGCCATTCCAAATGAAATAGCAATCCACCTCAATATGTTTTGTCCTCTCATAGAAGACAGGATTTAATGCAATGTAGATAATCGACTTGCTATCACAGAACCTTGGAACTAAGCTCTTCACCTATACTCCAAGATCTGCAAGGAAAGAAGTGACCCACATAACCTCACATGCAATATGAGCCATTACCCTATAGTCAACCTTAGCACTAGAGTAGGCCACTACTATCTACTTTTTATCGCATCATGAGATAAGATCGCCGCCAAGGAATATGGCATATCCAATGGTGGATCTTCTATCCTCAATAAACCCCACACAATCACACAAAGATTAGGTAGCCATTGTTCCTATTGTACAGCTCTTTCCCAGGAGACCCCTTCAGATAATTTAATATCAAACAAACATCATGCTAATGACTCTAGCATGGTTTGTTCATATATTGACTACTCTGCTAAGCTAATATCTGGGCCAGTAATGGTCAAGTATAATAGTTTACCCACAGTGCTCCTATATCAATGGACATTCTCAAAGAGTGGATCCTCGATCTCCCCATTTCACTTCTTTTGCTCAACTAACTGAGGGCTTTGTGCTAAGTAGACCAACCTCCTCAAGTATCTCAAGGACATACTTTCGCTGTGAGAGTGCCATGCCACATTCATCTCTGGCTGCCTCAATCCCCAAGAAATATCACAACGCCCCTGGCTCTTTTGTAACAAAGATCTTTTATAAGAATACCTTGGTCTCCTAAATGCCTACACTATTATCTCCTATCAGAACCACGTCATCAACGTAGACAGCAAGAATGACAGTGCCAAAGGTAGTCATTTTGATGAAGATAGAATAATCAGATGCGGATCGTCTAAATCCAATCTGAATACTTCACTGGTTAATCTGCCAAACTAGGCGCAGGGATTCTACTTAAGACCATATATAGCCTTCTTCAGCCTGCATGCATACTCTCCCTTGACCTCGTATCCATGAGGTTGTCGCATACACACTTCATATGTTAGGACACCGTAAAGAAAAGCATTCTTAACGTAAGCTGATATAGTCACCAGTTCTTGTTAATAACGATGAACAGAATAACACGTATGGAAGTAACATGAGCCACAAGAGAGTAGATCTCCAAATAGTTTGCTCCATAGGTCTAGGTGAAACCCGTAGCCACTAGTCTCGCCTTTAACCTATCAAATACTACTATCTGCAAGATATTTGATTATATAAACCTTACTTGCAATCGACAACTTTAGCACCCTCTAGACATGGCACAAGCTCCCATGTGCCACGTGTTGTAAAAGCCTTCATTTTTGCATGCATAGTTGTCTTCTTCCAAGGGTCCTATGAAACTTTAAATAGGTTCATGGAATGACAATGCCAAGTAATGTTCTGGAAAACTGATGTACAAAAGGATCCAAATGTGTTGTGGTCGTGATATGGGAGTAGGATATAATATGCAAGTATGAACTACTTTCCTCAAGGCATTTGGTCTCTCATCAACTTCACTCTGACTCTGTGTCTACGAGGACATGTAACTGTTGTCATCAAGTACAGGAGAAAACATGGTAGACAATAGAACAGTAGAAGGTTCCTTTTCTCATCTATGATATGTTTGTAGCTGACGAGAAACAAGCTCAATATTGGTCCCTTACTCAAAAGAAAAAAGGAACTTTCTCAAAGAAAGTTACATCCGTAGTAACAACATATCGTCGACCACTAGGGTCATGATACCTATATCCCTTTTGAGTGTGCGAGTAACCAAGGAATACACACTTAAGTACTTAAGGGGATAGTTTGACTTGTTGTCCAAAGGAATGCACAAAGCACGTGCATACAAAAACAAATCGAGAGAGAAAAAGGTCCATCCACATTAGGATGTAGTAACTAGAATAGGATTTCCCTTTTCAAGACTATTAGTCACTTGTTTTGTTTCATATTTGTTTTGTTTATATGTATGTTTAGGGGCATGTATGTAATTTGACATAGGGCCTCTAAGCTATAAATAGAGCCCTAGGGTTAAGAACAAGAATAGAATGTTCAGTTCTCTCTACATGGCATCAAAGCTGTGGCCCTAGGCTGATGCCGATACCTACCTTGATTCTCATACCCTATTTTCTTCTCCACCAATATCTCCCCCTCTCTCTCTCTTTGCTCTTTGCCCTTGCGCCTTTCGATCTCAGTTTCCTCAACAACAGCAGCACTCTTCTTCTATCGCCAATGGTCCTTCTCCAGCTCCTTACCACCAGTAAGGGGGTCACGGGACCTCAAGCCACCGGTTGACCCCCTCCACTACTCCTTCGTTGACAGACTCATAGTCGATGACTCAATCCCCGCCCCTTGAACAGGAAGTTCGAATCCCTATTTTAAGGCTTCAACTCCCTGTGTTGAGGGGCCCTAGGGGTGGTTCGTGATGCCCCACATCCTAAGCTTCCCTCCAGTGGTCAAAGGTTCATCGAAGCATCGTTGCATTGCCTAAGCATCGACTCAACACCAATGAAGCCTTTCTTTTCTTGCCTTGTTGTCAGAAAGTTTGAGACCTATATTTGGCACTATTTTCAATGTATGAGATGATCTAAGTAGATCATTTTAGTTCTACAATAGTCGATAGGGCTTCGTTAAGAAAGTATGGCTTCCAAAGTTGTGGATTCGTTCTCTTATTAGGAAGGTGGACAAGGGGAGTTCTCAAACCCCTTCTTTGGCCAGATCATCAAGTTTGACTGGTCAAACTATGCATTATGAACCCAGTCGATCCTCAATGTGGTTGAGGGTCATGATAAGACGCACATACTCACAGAGATGGAGTCAACCAAAAGGGTATATGTGTATGTAAGTTACAGAAGGCCATTTATGACCTCAAGCAGAGCCTGAGAACTTGGTTAAAGAAGCTCTCTCAGGCGGTAGAGTCTGTAGGGTTTCTCAGATCATCTGCAAATCATTCCTTGTTTGTCAAGAAAATAGGAAAAGGTATTGTTCTTTTGGTATATATTGATGACTTAATTGTCACTGGTGATGAAACAGTAGGTGTGGCTAAGATCAAACAGACTTTAGCTGATCAGTTTGTGATGAAGAATTTAGGGCCCTTGAGAATATTTCCGTGGGATAGAAGTAATCCCTAGCAAGCATAGTATTGTTCCATCTCAACGAAAATATGCCCTAGATGTGCTAAAAGAGACAGGTATGTTGGAAGCTAAACCAACAAATATTCTCATGGATCCTAAGGCATGACTATATGATAGTGATGCAGAGCTAGTTGATAGTAGACAGCACCGCTAGCTAGTGGGGAAGCTGCTTTACTTGACAATTATTAGGCCAAATATTTTCATTGCAATAGGGAAGTTAGGTCAGTTCATGGAGAGAGCTACTGGACAACATTAGAATGCAGCCATGATAGTGCTCAGGTAATTGAAGAAAGCACCAAGACAGGGTCTTCTCTTCACTAGAGGAGCATCTATGATAGTAGGTGGATACTTTAATGCAAATTATGCAGGCAGTCATGATGATAGGAAGTTTATCACAAGCTTTTGTATGTATGTTGCAGGGAATCTGGTCACCTAGAAGAGCAAGAAACAGACTGTTGTGTCCAGATCCAGTATTAAGTCTGCGTATCGTGCTATGGCTCAAACATTAGCGCAGCTGATACGGGTGAGATCCTTGCTGAGTGATCTAAACAGGGATGCCACTTATATTGCCAACAACCCCATGTTTCATAAACGCACCAAACACGTTGAGGTAGATTGCCATTACACTAAAGATTTGATTCAGAAGGAGTTTATCTTTACCTCCCAGGTTGCTTCAGAGGCATATAGTGCTAATATCATTACCAAGCCTCTGGCTAAATCCAGTGTTGTAAAAGTCGGTAGTCGGTATTCAATTAGTCAAGCCACTGACTGAGTATACGGTATGCGGAGTAGTCGGAGAGTACTCGGTTGATTGCGCAGCAATCATAGGTCTTAATTAACCTAGATTAAGCTAGGACTTAGCATAAGTTAGGGTTATTCATGCATGCATACGCATTATCTGCATCTTTACCGCTTTCCTTTAGCTATGAATAAAATAATGTTATAATGTGCTGATTAAGTGCATTATGTCGATTGCAGGGAATAAGCTGATCAGTAGCTGGATCAGGAATAACGGAAGTTGCAGCAGAGCTGGAGCAGAAGGCTTAGATTAGATGTAGGAATAATAATATAAGGGAGTTAAAGGTTTGCTATACTATTAAGTAGGAATAAAGCAGTAAAATGTGAAGAGCTTAGGTTCATCCTAGCCCTAGGATAGCCTAGAGACTTCCCCAAGCCTTAGCCACCCTTAAATTAGGTCACAACACCCTAGGAAGCCTTAAAACCCTAGTTCCAACCCTTATCTAGACGTCCAGATAAGTTATAGGACGTCCAGGACCCTTAGCCATCTCCCGCACACCTCAAACCCACTTCTGCAGTGTTATTGGACGTCCAGACACTTTGTCAGACGTCCAATTTCTGCAGAATACCCAAAACAGAACCCAAAATCCCTCCTTACTCTGATTGGACGTCCAAACAACAAGTCTGGACTTCTGATTTTTTAGTATAAGACGTCCGATACTACTCTCCAATTCCTGTTTTGAGATTTAAGCCTTGATCTTGGATCTCTAAGTCCCTAAACCCAATTCCAACCCCATAGGAACCTAAATTAAGGTACCATAACCCTAGTACATCACCTCTAGATCTCTCTAAGGACCTAATTAGGTCCTCACTAAACTTAATTGACTTGGATCTTAGTCAATTCCATCAGCCTATTCAATTGGATTCATTGAGTCTAATTGAGCCCTGATCTCAGCACACACTGTCCAATTGGACTCAATGAGAGTCCAATTAACCTAGACCTAAATTAATTAAGTTGTTTTACTCTCAATTAAGTTTCCACACACCCAATTAAACTTGTATTAAGTTTAATTACACTTTACCTTAGTGAATTAGGGTTTATAACACTAATTTGAGACATACCTTAACCTAAACCTACTAGAACCTAACCTAATCAACCTAGCCATATAGAGCACGACCACACACACACACCCATTCACGCACAAACACTTCTCTAGAGTTCTCTAGAGCTCTCTTGAGATGGAGCCACCTCTTGGTTGCCAAATTTAGCAACCAAGAGGCATTCAAATTGAGATCCACAATTTTTGGATCTCAAAGACCACCTCCACCCTCATGTGGCCGGCCACTCTTGAACTCTCTCTAGAGAGTTCCACACCTCTCTAGAGAGAAGCCATTGGGTCTATAAAAAGATCCCATGGGCAGCCAAATGCACCCATCCACTTTTTGGCCATACTTGCTTGGCTCCATCCACCTTCACTTAGGCTAGCCACCACCATCTCCACTCGATCTCCACGAGCTGAGCACCACCATGAAGGACACCATGCCAGGATGCTGGATCACTCTTCCAACCTCTCTCCAAGGGCCAACCTAAGCTCCATTGGCCGCCCCTCTATCTCCTCTCCACCACTCCAAGGCCATCAGAGCCCACCTCCGAATGCCCTCACTTCTGATAGATTAGTAGCTAGCTCTTTACATTTACTGCTTTTATTTACTGCTTAGTAGTGTAGCCCTTATTCTCCCCCAATGATGCATGCAAAATCCCCCCGTAGATTCTTGTATGCGATCATTTTCTGATAGCTGGATTTACACTTTTTTAGCATTCATGTATAAGTATTCCTCCACTTCCATGTTGCAAACACCTTCCTCTAAATGAATGAATGAAAAATATATTTTCTATATATATATATGTCTATGTGTTAAGAATCTCCATGAGTTCATTGCAATATCTTTTGTGTGATTAAAGTTGCTTGTTTTTAATTCTTGATATTCTTGCAACTAAGCATGTCGTACTTAAATACGTAATAATCATAAACCGCCATACGACTTGTAAATAAGTAGAGCGATAAAAGATCGATTTCAGATTTGAACAAACGCCTCCCAGAGACGAACGACCGGGACTCAAAATCTCGTTATCTTTTTACAAATATTTTTGTTTGATCGTATTGTGCACTATACTACGACGCTTTTCCTATCAGAACACGCTCTACGACTAACAAACATCGGTCAGGCATTTTTTAAATATTTAAATATTATATATATATATAAACACATATATCAAGAATTAAAATATATCATTGCATAAAAGTAAACATATTCAAGTTCAAGGTTATAAAATAAGGTACAAAATATAAACAATATCAAATTCATTACAAATTTCATAATTAAATTAAGGTATAAATCATTACAAATACACTACCAACGACAGCAATATAAATCAAGAATTAATATATGCTTGAATCAAATACATTACAATATATGCTTCGGGGATGGAGGGTTTGTGTGTGGTCGAAGAAGAGTCTCGGGTGAAAATAAATAATTTTAGGAGAGTAATCGTGGAAGAGGTTCGAGTGGTGTTTTATTTGACCTATAAAAAATAATACACCTACATACATAGTTTTCCCTCTATGCAAAAATTGACCTACTACTCAGCCGACTACACCGACTACTCAATCGAGTAATCAGTGTTGCCGACTATAGGCCCGACTATGGGTTATTCGGTCGGTAGGGCACCGCATAGGATTACTCGGTCAATTACTCAGCCAAGTAGGCCGATTTTTACAACAATGGCTAAATCCACCTTTGACACGTGTCTAAACTGAGCATGATTGATATCTATACTCCATCTTGAATGAGAGTGTTACGGAGTCTAACTAATTACTTTACTTTATTAGTATAATGTGGTGCTATGTATTTTCTATTTTCTTCATGGGATTGTATTGTAATTTACACCCACCTCTCTCTATATAAAAAAAGGGAGGGTTCATATTTCCGTTGAGATAGAACAATACCATGCCTGCTTTGGGCTACTTCTATCCTAAGGAAATATCGCAAGGGCCCTGAATCCTTCATCACAAACTAATCTGCCAAAGTATGTTTGATCTCAACCACACCTATTATATCATCACCAGTAACAATCAAGTCATCAACATATACCAAAAGAACATCTTTCCCTATCTTCCTGACAAATAAGAAATGATCTGCAGATGATCTGAGAAATCCCACAGATTCTACCACCTGAGAGAACTTCTGCAACCAAGCTCTCAAGCTCTACTTGAGGCCATAAATAGCCTTCTACAACCTTCATACACTCCCCCTGAACCTCGTAACTGAGGAGCTGCTGCATATAGACCTCCTATAACTCTCCATAGAGAGGCATTATTCACATCAAGCTGATGAAGATGCCAATCTCACTAAAATATAATAGAAATGAGAATTCTCACTGTAAAGAGCCGAGCTACTGGAGAGAATGTGTCAAAGAAATCCACCCTATATGTCTAGGTGAACCCTTTGGCAATAAGCCATGCCTTGTAATGTGCAACAGAGCCATTTGGGTTGTATTTGAGTGACCACCCATCTACAACCAACAACTAAAGCATCCTCTAGTAAAGGTGTGATCTCTCAGGTACGTCACGAAGTAAGAGCAGCCATTTCATCCTCCATGACCTGACACCACTTTAGATCAAGCATGGTCTACTGATAGGTAGCAGGAATCTGTATAGTAGACAATACAGGGCAAAAGCTTCCAAAAGTAGAACCAAGCCCCTCAATGGTTAAACTCCCTATAATTGGATATATGGCACACCTCCGCGGTGCCTTTCGAATGACAATAGAAAGGTCAAAATCATCCATCTGATCCTCCTGTACCGGCTGGGAAACAGAAATATCCTCATCAGGACATATAGCATCAACACCGAATACCATACCATCACCATGCAACTTGTCTGTGGTCACTTGGGGCGGCGAAGATGGTGTCCGTGGCTGCTGTAGAAGATGGCATCTAGAAAGTACCATGAGTTCTCTGATATGTAACTGACTCAGAAAACTTCACAGGACCAGTCATAGTAGGTGGGGGAGCAGAAACAAGTATCTCCTCCAAAAGAACAGGAGGTATAAGCATAGGAGCTTCCCTAACCTAAGGGGATAAACTCCGGGTAGTAATAGAAAAATATGGAATAGACTCATGAAAGGTAACATCAGCACTTACATAGTGCCTATCAGTCAGAAGATCAAAGCATCTATATCCTTTCTGAGTCCGTGAATATCCCAAGAACACACACTTAACCACTCATGGTGCCAACTTATCTCATCCTGAAGAAAGAAGGTGAACAAATGTCACACAGCCAAACACACATTCAAGTATGTGAAAAAGCTCATGCTTGGGATGCAATATATGCCAAGGTATCTGTTCATGAAGCACTGAACTGGACATCCTATTTTTTTTTGAAAAGTCAAAGGGTAATTATCCAAGCGATAACCACCCACCATCATTTCATTCCATAGAAAAAAATTACATCAAAATTATAAAGAACCCCAGAACTCCACCTAGGAAGAGATGGAAGAAACAAAATTCTCTACATAGGGTCTCTCCCCCCTAAAAATGACCTCATTTCTTCCCAACCAAACACCCACAACACAGCCAAAACCTTAGCTCTATCCCTTTTTGATCTAAAAGAGATAGTTCCATCCAAAGCATTTCCTCTGCAAAAGGAAGACCAGAAGGTATTCGTGTCCCGATGAGTAATCCAACCAATTCCCATCCTTTGCCACACCTACACCACAAATGGACACTGAAAGAAGAGATGTATATCTTCCTCCGCTCCTTCACAAAGATGACTCCTCACGTCATCCATCTGGGCAACTAGGCATCATGTTAATCAAATAGCAAGCTATAAAGACTACATATCCCCAATATAACGGAGGCACACTATGGTGGATCAACAAAGCACAAGCCACATCTAAAAGATGTCTATGCTTCCTCTCAGTCACTCCATTCTGCTGAGAGGTGTGAGCACATGTGGTCTAGTGCACTATCCCATGGGACCTGTAGAAAGCAGACAACCTAGTGGTGCATAGCTCAAGTGCATTATCAGATTTCACTACTTTAATAGCAATTGAATACTAATTATTAATGTCCAGCATGAAATTCTCAACGACATCCAACATCTTATTTATTCAACAAAAATACCCAAGATAAGCATGAAAAATCATCAACAATTATCAAGTAGTAACGATGACCTTGCTTATCTGGTATCCTGCTCAGACCCCACATATCCATGTGTAACAATTCAAACAAGGCCGTCGATCTCGGGCGAGTACTCACAAGATAGGAAGAACGACGATGCTTGCCCATCTGACAAGCATCACAGCAGATCCAGGCTGCAGGAGATATATATGGAATGACTCAACGAAGGTTATCCAGGGGAAGGTGTCCAAGACGGGGATGCTACTGAAATATACTCCCAGGAGCAGAAGATACCTCTCATCCACATGTAGATGCAAGTGGAGTTTGAGCTAGTCAATAAACCCCACATTCTACATGTCCACTTCTAATCACATTTCCTATCAACATGTCTTGAATGGTGCATCCCACAACATCAAATATTGCACAACAATTAAATTCTTTAGTAATTTGGCTGACTGAAGTAGACTCATAGGAAGGTCTAGAACATACAAAATATTAGGTGATCTCAAAATAGAAGTCATCGGTACCTCTTCCTGACCTTCTACCTTGGAGTTTCTACCATTTACAACCCCGACAGTCCTACCTGCTGATAGTGACTGGAGATGGGTAAAGTAATCCCGATCTCCATGTAGCAAGGTTGGAAATGCCGATTTTGATGCCGTGCCAATGAAATTCCAAGTATGCATGCCGAGGGCACACTGTGGAAATGCCGAGGGCATGCCGACAGCATACCAACAAAAGATCACATAAATAATCAAAATGATATCATTTTCAAAAAATAATGATTGTGTAACAATAAAGGTATTTCATAATGACCGTGTGTGTGTGTATGAGGCTCCTAAATCAACAAGTCACTCCGAACAATTCTGATTCCTACCACATGCAATGGAACTCAGTTCGATTGCACCCTTGAACCTATCATAATGACTATGACATTAGAGTAGTCTCTCATACTCACTCCGAGCAATAGCCACCGTATCATCCTCCAATTCTCTGAGTGCTAGGAATACCATTTTTTTTTTAGAGAGAAAAGAGGAAGATTACCTAAGAGTGGTAATCATATTAAAATTGTATTAAAAAAATAAATGGAACGGACTTACAGGTTTTGAAGTCAAAAATAAAAAAACTCTTCGCCTCTCTTATTACATTCTCAACCCAACACCACTCATTCCTCAAAATCTTGTCATTTTTTTGTAGCGATATACTTCAAATAATTGCAATTGCCTAACACCATCCCACCATATCGAGGTCAATATGGTCTCTGAAGCTCGACCAAAATCTATCAAAATCCATAGTGTCAACTGTAGGGAGATTAAAATGAGACCAAACATATGTAAAGAAGCCACACTCAAAGAATAGGTACTAGGCATCATCGAAACTTTGACAAAGAGGACAGGAAGTATCTCCATTTGGACACCATTTAGATCTGAACATCTTCGTGACCAACCTTTTCCTTCTAAAGAACCAAAGAAATATTTTAATCTTGAGTGGAATCTTACACCTCCAAAGTAATTTGGAATCCCCATGGATGCGGTATGAATATGGTACTATTACCACCGGTGACAGACCTTCCACGGCCTGTAAAAGCTGCTAAAATTCATTACAAGCAGGGTTTGAAAGACTCTCAAGTAGTCTGATGTCCCAACAATCAATCTCTACATCCCATAAATCACTAACCACCACATCCTTATCAACAATATGCTGAAAAAGCTTTCGGAACCAATCTGGATATCTTCCACTTTCTCCAATCATCAAGCAAAAAATTGAATGATAAACCATCACCCAAAGACAAAGAGAAGTGATATGAAAACTCTCTTAAATAGGACCTAATAGACTACCAAATGGCCGAAATCCCACTCCTATTAGTATCAACCCTTTGTTCCAAATTCATAGAAACACTATATGAATCTTTGAAAATAGAAGTAATTGTTAGCATACCATATATGTATTTCCTTTCTAGTTTTTCTTGTGTGCTACTAAGGGGCAAAGGTGTACTTTACTCTTTTGGTCTCTCTCTATATAAGAGAGATCTAAGGTTACAATAAAACTATCCCATTTCAACCAACTTGGTATCAGAGTGATGATCTTAGATCGGCGCTCCGATATCCCACCTTCACAAGCCTCCGTACCTTGACCACAAAACCCTAATCTCCATTGGAGATACCCAAAGAATCCTCCACCACTGGCCGACAGCCTCTGCCGATTGCCGTTCGACCCCTCGCCGCCACTAACCAGCCTTATCGGCCTCTGATGCCGATCGGGTTGACCTTGGAAGGCCCCGAACTGACCTCCACCGACACGCGTTGCCTCGGTTTAGCGCCGCCAGCCACCGGCTGCACCGCTACATGCCACTACCCCGCCTCTAGCCTCACTGATCCCCCAAGGCTTCATCTGTGGACCTTAGGGCTTCATCTAAAGGCGTCACCCGCGCTGCCTTAGGTGTTGTGAGCACCGCTAGCACCACCGCCGCCTCAGACCTCACCAGCGCCGCCAAAGGTGCCACCAGCATCACCTAGGGTACCCCCAGCGTCGCCAGCATCGCCTAGGGTGCCACCAGCACCGCCCAGGGCGCCGTCAGTGCCGCCAGGTCGATTAGCACCGCCTATGGGTCTCGTCTGGTCTCCGTCAATGTCGGTGGGGCCTTCTCGGGTGGTCTCCCCGCATACGGGATAGGCCAAAGCTTGTCCAACATGAAGATGCTAGCCTAAATCTCTGAATTTCAAACTGGATTGATGACTCCTTGGATATAGAAGTTTGATTGCGGCTCCAAGATTGTAAGGATAGCTTCAGATGATCAATCCGAAGTGAATTCGGGCACTCCTCTGGACACTAGGGTGTTGAAGAATCCATTTTTTGGTCCTATCATTAAGTTGGATGAGACCAATTACCCACAGTGGTCTCAGACTTTCCTCATGACTGTCAGGGTTCATGGAAAAAGCCACGTCCTTGCAGATCCGAAGCCCGAGAGCAAGACTGGCGTTGATGCCACTTGGGATAAAGACAAGGCCATGGTCTCTACGTGGCTTATGTAGACGGTTATTCCCTATATAAGGGATGAGATCATGTATTACGACAATGCAAAGAAGATGTGGGAGTCCTTGCGCGAGACCTATTCTCATGCCAAGAACTCTGCACGAGTTTTTCAAGTCTTCTACGACCTTTTCTATTTACGTCAGGAAGGACGCACTCTGCCACAATACTACTCCCTCTTAAAGGGAATGTTGGAGAGACATCACTCTTATCTGCCGGGATGTGCTTATGGGTCTTGGAGGAATTCTCAGAGACAATTGGTCGTCTCTCTCTTCTTGGCAGGTCTTGGACCTGAGTATACAGCTGCCAGAGATTAGATTCTCACAGCTCCTAAGCTTCCTACTTTAGAGGAGGCTTATAGTAGACTTAGCAGAGTTGCAATTCGTACTACTGCCCCAAACACAAGTACCCAGCTGTCTACACTGGCAGTGACTCCTGGACGTGGCAGGGGTACTCCTCTCCCTGCACGTGGTCATGGACGTGGATGCTCATTTGGTACACGTACCAAGACACCATGCACTTTCTGTGGCAGACTTGGTCATCCAGAGGCTACATACTGGCAAAAGCATGGTAGGCCACCCATGGCCAATCAGGCAACTGAGGTTCTTGACGGAGTGCCTACCAATCCTGATGTGAATTCCTTGAGTACCGAGATTGAGACTCTGAGACAGCAGATTGCGTAGTTGACACAAGCTTCATCCTCCTCTCAGATTCCTGACATTGCAGCTATGGCCTCCTCATCAAAGACACTTGCGACTACTATGTCGTCACTTTTGTCTTCTAGTGAGTGGTTGATTGATTCTGGTGTATCCAAGCACCTATGTTGCAACCGTAGATCCTTCTCTCAGTCGGCGCCTGTTACACCTGCCAGGATAGTGCAGGTGGCTGATGGGAGACACCCGCCACTTGTTGGTAAGAGAGATATGTCATTACTAGGTTGCAGATGTTTATTATGTGTCCGATTTTCCCTTGAGTTTATTGTTTGTTAGCAGCATTACTAGGGACCTGAATTGCCGGGCGAATTCTGATGCGTCTTCTTGTGTCTTGTAAGACATTCACTGGGAAAACGATTGATGGAGGACGTAAGGAACATGGGGTGTATCGTTTGAGCCATACTACTTTCGCTGCCTCCGCTACCCAGAGCTTTACTTCTGCTAGATCTCCTCTCCAATGGTACCACCGTCTTAGTCATCTACCCATTCATCGCCTCAGACGTGTTATACTGCATATTCCCTCCACTACTGCCTCACATGTGATGCTTGTCAACTTTGCAAGCACCATAAGGCTAGTTTTTCCAATGATTCTACTCCTGTCTCGTCTGTCGTTTTTTATTTGATCCATATGGATGTGTGGGGTCCCAGTCGTACTCCTGATCGACTTAGGAACAAGTATTATCCTGTTTTAGTTGATGATTTCTCACATGTAACTTGGATGTTTCTCTTTAAAAAATAAGTCCGATGTGGGACAAATTATTGAAAACTTTGTCAAAAAAATAAAAACTCAACATGCTTGTTTGGTGAAGTACTTTCGCTCAGATAATGCCTTGGAGTTTTGTACTTTACGTTTGCGTAATTTCTTTTCTAGTTGTGGCATTATCCATGAGACATGTCTCCATACCTCTCAGCAAAATGGTGTTGCTGAGAGGAAGCATTGCCATATTCTTAATGTTGCTCACACCTTGTTGATTCACCACTCAGTCCCTTCTCTCTACTGAGGTGACGTTTTAACTGCTTATTTTTTTATTAACCGGATGCCTAATTATGCGTTACATGAACGGATTCCTATTCAGGTTATGTATCATGATCGTCCCCTGTTTCACGTCACCCCTCGGACATTTGGTTGTGTTGCCTTTGTCCACTTGTTAGGATCAGGTCGGGATAAATTAACACCAAGAGTAGTTAAGTGTTTTTCTTGGGTATACTCGGACACGAAAAGGGTATCGTTGTTTTCATCCATTGACTTCTCGACACTGTGTTTCAACGGATGTTACCTTTCATGAGGTTGTACCTTTCTTTTCTGTGACTTCTGCTGAGACACCTCCCGAGGGTGATATGGCACCTATGCCATATTCTCGCATTCAGTTTAGGAGCTTTCCTGAGATTTCTATCCCTACCACACCACCACCACCACCTGCTACAAATCCCTTTCCACACCTGACAGGGCCTCTCTAGACATGTTCGCCCTCACGCTACCTATAAGGGACCCCCATCCTCGCCCTCACCATTGGCTTCTCAGGTGAGTCATTTAGACACTGATGTATGCTTGCCATGTGATGCTCACAGGGACAGGGCAGGTGATGTGTCAGGTGATGATATTGACCTTCCGATAGCTATTCGAAAGCGGCCATGGACTTGCACTACTTATCCCACGATAGGGCACTTGCTACTGATACTCTTGCTCCTGGATTTGCTGGATTCACTCAGGCGTTAGCTACTACACAGATTCCAGCTACACACCATGGGGCCTTACTTGATCCAAAATGGCCGGCAGCCATGGAGGATGAGATGGAGGCTCTTCGAGGTCGTGGGACTTGGGAGCTTACTTCCCTTCCTGATGGTGCTGCACTCATTGGCTGTCAATGAGTATTTGCTGTGAAGTTCAATCCTGATGGTGGTATTGCTAGGTACAAAGCCCACTTTGTGGCAAAAGGATTCACCCAAACCTATGGGGTGGACTTTTTTGACACCTCTCCAGTTGCCAGACTTCCCACAGTCCAGGTGTTGATTGCAGTGGTAGTTCAATTAGATTGGCCTTTGCGCCAATTAGACGTGAAGAATGCATTCCTTTATGGTGATCTCCAAGAAAAAGTCTATATGCAGCAGTCGCCTGGATTTGAGAGACAAGGGGAGTGTGTATGTCGATTACGGAAGGCTATATATAGCCTTAAACAGAGTCCTCGAGCCTGGTTTCAGAGATTGTCACATGTTGTAGAGGCAGCTGGATTCAGGAGATCGACAGCTGGCTTTTCCCTCTTTGTCAGGAGGACTAGACAAGGTACTGTGATACTTCTGGTTTATGTTGATTTGATAATCACGGGGGATGATATGAAGGGTATTGCTAAGGTTAAGCACATCCTAGCAGAGCAGTTTATCATGAAGGACCTTCGGGCCTTACGGTATTTCCTTGGTATTGAGGTTGCTTGCAGCAAGAAAAGTGTGGTCTTATCTCAGCGAAAGTATGCTCTAGATATTTTGCAGGAGGTTGGTATGCTTAGGGCCAAGAAGGCCAATATTCCTGTAGACCCCAAGATGCCAATCTATGATGAGGATGCATAGGTGGTGCACAACATAAGGTACAAACAGCTTGTTGGCAAGCTGTTGTACCTTATTATCACGAGACCGGATATCTCCTTTGCTGTCTGGAGACTGAGTCAGTTCATGGCAAAGCCAACACAACGGCATTGGGATGCAACATTGATGGTACTTAGATGTCAAGAGGGCTCCTGGGAAGGGTCTTTCTCCAAGGGTTCCTCTATGACGTTGCTTAGATACTCGGATGCAGACTATGCCGAATGTCATGTGGATCGTAAATCCACTACTGGGTTTTGCACCTTCTTAGCAGGAAATTTGATCACCTGGAGGAGCAAGAAACAAGGCACAGTTGTAAGGTCCAGTGTCGAGTCTGAGTACAGAGCCATGGCTCAGACAACTGCAGAGATGATGTGGATCAGATCCTTGCTTATTGACCTACAGGTGCAGTTTACTAGCCCTATGGAGATGCAATGTGATAATAGAGCAGCCACCTTCATTGCCAACAACCCAGCATTTCACGAGAGAACAAAGTATGTTGAGGTTGACTGTGACTATACCAGGGACATTATTCAAAAGGGGTTGCTCTATACCACTTCTATTACATCTGAAGAGCAGACAGCAGATATTTTCACCAAGCCCTTGACCATATCTTTATTTGAGTCATGTATATCCAAGCTGAGCATGATAGATATATATGCTTCAGCTTAAGGGAGAGTGTTAACATACCATATATGTATTTCCTTTTTAGTTTTTCTTGTATGCTCCTTAGGGCAAAGGTGTACTTTACTCTTTTGGTCTCTCTCTATATAAGAGAGACCTAGGGTTATAATAAAACTCTCATTTCAACCAACTGTAATCATGGATCTTTCATTAAAGAGCAATCTGACCACCCATTTCAACATCAGTGCTTTATTAAAATGCACTAACTTGCGAACACCAAGTCCACCCTCCTTTGGCATACAAACCTTATCCCAAGTTACCAAATGAGCAAATCTACCCACAAATTCAAGACCCTTCTAAAAGAATCTTTTCCGAATCAAATTTAACCCTTTCTTCCAAATTCATAGAAACACCATATGAATCTTTGAAAATAGAAGTAATCATGGGTCTTTCATTAGAGAGTAATCTGACCACCCATTTCAGCAACAATGCTTTATTAAAATGCACTAACTTACGAATGCCAAGTCCACCCTCCTTTGGCTTACAAACCTCACCCAAGTGACCAAATGGGCGAACCTACCCACAAATTCGAGACCCTTCCAAAAAAATCTTCTCTGAATCATATCAATTTGTTTGATGATCTTTTTGTAGGTGAGAAAGCTATAAGAAGAAGACCGAAATTACGAAGGAAACATATTTAAGTAAAACCAATCTTCCTCCCCAAGAAAGGAGTTTACCACTCCAAGAGGACAGCTTCTCCATGAACTTATCAATCAACGGTTTCCAATCTGCTAAATTTATTTTTTTTCCCCTTCGAAGGAAGACCAAGATATATGATCGGTAGTCACACCACAAGTGTTTCCAATATAGTAGAAAAATCATTCTCTTCCACGCTCCCTATATTAAAAGGAACCAAAGTAGACTTATTTTCGTTAATCTTCAATCAGGGATCTTAGCAAATATTTTCACCAAAGACGAAATATGATTTGCCTCGCTTCTACCTCCCTCAATGAAAAAAGTTATATCATCAGCATATTGTAATATAGGAGTTAGAAACCTGCCATCATTCATAGTTGTAAAACCAGGGAAAAGATCACCATCACAGGCTTTAAATGCCAAACTAGCAAGAGTCTCCCACTATATTTAAATAGCATTGGCGCCAATGGAAACCCTTGGCGTACACCCCTTTGTGGTTGTACCCAAGAACCACACATTCTACCATTAATCAAGACCAAAAAAGTAGTGATGCATCTTTTCATCAACAACAGTATCCATGGATCGGGAAAACCTCTTTTCAAAATTTCTCACAATTGACTCAAAGAAATTGAGTCATATGCCTTGGAGAAATCGACTTTACACAGGAAAGCCGAACATCTCTTCCAAGCTACCAAAAACTCCTCAGTTGGCACATATGAATCTAGTAAGGACCTCCCTTTGATAAACACAGATTGTACCGGAGAAATAATATCAGAAAGAACATTACGCAACCAGTTTGCCAAAATCTTTGCAATTAACAAATAGATGGAATTTGATAAAGCAATGGGTCTAAAATCTTTCAACAACTCCTAATTGGATTTCTTTGGAAGCAAAAATAAATAGAATTTATTCAACCTCTCCATACCTTCATTACCTCCGAAAAATTCCTTAATCATAGCAACCACATCATTTCCAACAACATCACACATTTCCTTATAAAAGATAATTTGTAAACCATCCGGGCCTAGAGAATCTTCTACCTTCATTCCACGCAAGGCACGCAAAATCTCATCGTCCCTAGTAAGCACCCTCTTTGCCTCTTCTCCTATTTGTTCCATCTCCAGATTTGCCAGCTGCCAATCCCTACAAGGTTGTTTTCTAGTGAAATCATGAAAATAATTTTTGAAAGCAATACAAATTTGTTCTCTTCTTTTTAACATCTCACCCCCCACCTTTATATTATTTATCATGTTCTTCCTCCTCGCACAAACAAATAAATGAAAAAATCTTGTATTTACATCACCTTCTTTAAGCCAAAGTCGTCTTAATTTTTGTCTCCAATCCATCTCTCCAACACAATGTTTTGAAATCTTCATCTCTCTTGACAATCATCATTAGAAAGTGTAGTTTCCTCTTTTCCGTCGAGTCGAGATCTTCAAAAGCACATCATTTCTTCTCTCCTCCCTACGTGTTTTGAGATCACATTTGAACTCCGTCATAGCCAATCTAATTACTTTAATTCTACAAGATAAAGTGTGTGTGGCAGAAGTAGAAGCAGGAGTGGTAATCCATCTCCTGAATCATATCTTTGAACCCAAGTTCCTTAAGCCAAGATTTATGGAATTTAAAGTAGAAAATCTTAAACCCTCATTACTGCACCACATAATGGGAGTAGGGTCAAAAAAAGGCCTATCACAGGCAATAACAGCTGCCATCTGGAAGTTTTCTACCAAAGTAATGTTACATAAAAATCTGTCAATACAAGATGCCACTCCACTACCATTCCTCCATGTAAACTGTGCACATAATGTAGGCAAATCAATAAGTTCCAAATCTTGTACCACCTGCTGGAATTGAGTTGTTGCTGCAGCAATTCTTCCGTCTGGTCTATCTTCTGCACACAGAGTCACATTGAAATCTCCAAATATCAACCAAGGCATGCCTTCAACAATCGAAGAAGCCTGCCTAAAATCCTCCCAAAAAAGCATCATGGAACTCTCATCACAAGGGCCATAGGCCATAGACAAACAATGAGAAACCATCAAATTTTCTCGAGAAAACAGCTGTCATTGTTCTACATGTCTTACATGATGAACAAAGATCAAATAGGTCCCCATGCCATAACATTAGTAAGCCCCCCGATCTACCATCCGCCTCCACTTCCATATAATTGATATATAAATCACCACACAGATTGGTCTTCAACTGGGGAGTAAGGCCCTCCAAATGTGTTTCTTGAAGGCAAGCAAATATCAATTTTCCACTCCGATAAATATCTTCTCAAACTAAGTCTCCTCATGTCATCTCTGAGACCCCGCATGTTCAAAGATAAAATATTAACCATTGATACCAATCTTCAAACCCCCTTTGTGGACCCTCTTGGCTCCAACAATCTTAGCCACGTGACCATCCAAGTCCTTTTGCACACTTGTTATTGTACTCTTCATCGTCCTTTTTCTCTTGTAACAAGCACTTAGGATAAGTTTGTGCTTATGCAGAATAGCATTAATATGACTAGAGGATTTGCTAGATTTACTAAATGAGGTGCTCTTGTGGATAGAGCTTGTTTTAACACTTGAATTTTTTACCAAAGTGTAACCATCATTCACATCAGGTCCCGCATCTTCCAACACACTTGCTTGAAAAATATCACGTGAAATGCCTATCATCTCTTGCTCATTGACCTTAATCCCTGTCTCTAAGCTATCAGCCAAGTGTAATCCATGAAAGATGGATCCAAACGCCAACGGTAGGTGTTTCCCCTTCGAGAAAACAAGAGCAGCAATAGACACCAACATGCCATAGAAAGATGTAGAGACCTTACGTGCATTGGAAGTAAACCAATGATTTAAATGCCGACAGCATGGAGGAGGCTGTGCTGACGTCGGCATGCCGACGATTTCGCCAGCATGCCGGTTGAGGCTGGGTGCCAAGTCTGAAATTGGAGTTGGAAGAAGAGGCAGGAAAGACTGGCGGTCTGAAATTGGAGTTCGTCTGGAAGTTGGAGGGAACACACATACACAGACATTGAAATTGGAAGGAACACGGCTGAGTGCCAAGTCTGAAATTGGCTAGATGCCAAGTCTGAAATTGGAGTTGGAAACACACACACACAATTTGGTGAAATTTGACTTTCAATTTTGTATTCTATTATTAAATTCTTCGTATTCTTAACATGTCAAACATTTAATTTTTTTTTGTAATTGATATCATTTTGATCACTTCGGCAATTTTTGTCCGCATGCACTCAGCATCCCTCGGCGTGCCTCCGAAATGGCATTTTTTCGGGTCATCAAAATCGTCGAAATCTACAATTGAAAAACGAGCATTTCCACGGCATGCCCACGAAATGCACACTTACAATTTCATCGACACGGCGTCGAAATTGACATTTCAAACCTTAAAGTAAACTCACCACAACCAGACCCATGTTTGGGTCCGGTAGCCACCTACAGAGAGCAAAATGCACCCACAAGATCTTTTTCATGTGCTCCAAGGGCAGATGCCTCGCCCACAACCTGCCTTTGTCGTGATTTCTTCACCTCCCCACGGTCCGCAACATCTGGAAAGCCCTGTGGTTCGCCACCATTCACATTTCCCCAGGCCTCATATGCAATGGGGTCCTGTGACTTGTTCATCCACTTCTCCTGCACAAGGTGTTTCTCCTACGAACAATTACATGTGGCAACCAACAGAACTAGCTCCTCACAATGCAAAAGATGGAAAGGATTGTTGGTTAGATCCAAGCACTCACCAAATGTGGATCTGTACCACCTATTCTGGGCGTTGATCAAAACATTCCAAGTCTGTTCCAATAATTGGGTCATCCCCCAAATCAAGAAACCCATCCACCCCAAAATCAGGGAGGTCATTACCAGTTCCAAGGTCCACTTGTACGAGATTTGAAAAAAAAAACCCCATCGTCTTGGGTGCCAAGTTTGGAATATTTTTGTCTGCCACATCAACCAGCATCTTGGGAATATTCTCCAGCACCACCTTAGGTGTCTCTAAATGGGAATTCTCCACGTCAGCAGCCAGACTTGGAACATTTTCCACATTTGGAAGATCCAACGTTTTTGACGCAAGGCCATCAAACTCGAAAACATTCTCCCCCGCAGTATGGAAACTTTTGAAAAACAAATGATTTCCAGCCTTTTCTCCTTGGGTTTCCAAATTTGACTCGATTGAATATAACCGCCATTGACCACCAACCTAGTCCTCACGCCATCAGCCACCACTTCTATGGGCGGAGCACCACCATCAACTCCAGCAACCTCCTTGTTGATTGGAACATCCTCCCAGATTCCCCACCTCTTGGCCAAGCCAACCGATGCCACCTGAGCATACAAGATATTTGCTTGCACCTTCATGGCCACCTCCTTGAAGGAGATAATGCATGCACCACCACCAAATCAGAAAACCTATTTATTAGGCAATTTCTTCTCAACCAAAGGTTCCCCCTCAACCAACACCAAGGTAGCATCACCTTCATACAGACCAATACCATGGCACCTTTGTACCCGTGCAAAGGAAGAACATAGCGAAGTTACAGTTCCAACTGTTCTCCATCTCAACAAAATTCCGATAATATGAAACAAAATACCAAGACATAAAGGAACATGCTCATCGGTAGCACCTTCATACATGCTGGAAGACTACAACGAATACAAAACTCGTCCAAAATCTATTCTTGAAACTTCAGATGAGAAATATCCAAGTATTTTAAACCAAAAGCCGACACCTTCGAGTTCGATAGAACTGCTACCTTCCAATCGGATGAAACCAACTTCATACGAGATAAAAGCGATTTAACTCCTTCCACCCCCGGTACACCTCGAACAAACATTCCCACCAAAGAGGAACTAAGGATAGAATCTAAATTCCTCACCTTATGCAACCATGAAGACTCCACTTCCAACGAAGGAGGCTCGTAAGGTGGCGGTGGCAACCTTTGTACCTCCGGACCACCACCTCTTCCCTGTTCGCTTGTGGCGGTGGCTAGTTCCCTGTTCACATGCCTTCCATCGATGGCCAGTTCCCTTGTAGCGAAGACAGACCACCGGGTCTCTGCAATCTTTCGCCCAATGACCTCTGCCTCTACATTTGAAGCACACAAGTTTCATACTTCCCTACCTCTGTAGAGGTATTCGATGACACTCCTGAAGACCTGAATGATGCCATCGTACCCTTAGAGGAAGGATAAACCTCTAAAATCATATATGAAATACTGTTTTCAGACCATAACGAGCCACAAAATGGATCTGAAACTTGACCATCAGATCTGAAGAAGTCTGAAATCAAAGAGTGTGCGCTTCTTGAACATGAAGTCTAAGATCTAGAGAACTTAGATATCATTCCAAGAGTCACAAGCACCCCTGAGATCGAGATTTAGTGCATTTTAGGGCACGGGGAAAGCCCTAACAACACCTCTAAGGAACATTGTGCTCCCTTGTCGAAAGAGGTGAGGGGGGCAACGGTCAACACCAACCCACTGGCGAAGTCGCTAGGAACTATTGCACCACCGGCGAAGTCGCTAGGAACTACTACACCACCGGCGGCCACCTGCAACGTTGATCTAATGGGCAACAGCAGTAGACTGGTGCCCTATGCTACCGATCCACCACTACTACCCTTTGAAGATCAACGCCGATGAAGATTCTGGCAAGAGAGAATGAGAGATTTGGTGGTTTGGTTCAGAGGCGTGTAAGGGTGGTATACCGGAGCCCCGATCTAAGATTGTTACTCTGAAAACAAGTTAGGAAGAATGATCAACTCAACTTTATTCTCTAAACTTTCCTCTTTTTATATAGAGAGGTGGGTGCAAATTATAATACAACCCCACGAAGAAAATAGAAAATACATAGTACCACATAATGCCAATAAAGCAAATAACTAGCTAAACTCCGTAACAGTATACTACATGGAAAAAGATAATGTCAGGCTAAGGCATGGATCATGTACTCAACTGTACCACATGTGACTACTCAAATCATGTATTGCAAAATGGCCAAAGAAATGTGGGATAGCCTGAAGAACAAGTACTTCTCTGAGGAGAAGAGAGTCATCACAATTAAGTACAGGGCATTTGCTGCATATGATACAATCTTAGTTCCCAGAAGCAAGTATGAGATACTGCTCCAAACACCCACCAACTAGAAGTATGTCAGGCAAGGATTGCATGTCAATCCCAGGCAGAGGAAGTGGATTAGCTCGTCAACTAAGGAGCTTCTCGACACATATGTGGAGATGTGAAGCAATTTTCCACTCTTAGGTCGGTTCCACCAAGTAGAACCATTCTGGTAGCTAATAGACGGCATTCACCCATCACTGGTAAGGGGGAGGTTCATGTTGCCCCATACATGAAATTGGGCAATGTACTCCTAGCTCTTGATTTTCCTTGGAGTCCACTCTCCTAGCTTTAGATTTTCCTTGGAGTCTACTCTCTATCAACGGGATAACAAAGAAGCTAAATTGCAGGACAGAGTTTAACATTGTTTCTCTTACCTTCGAAGATATACTGACTAGCTGAACTATTGGATGTGGCCATAAAGAAGGCGAAGCTTATTATCTCCTACAATTACCTTATGCAGGTCATGCTTCTGTCCCTTCAAGAAGTGCTTCAAGCTACTTGTAACATCTCTTATTTGGTCATCTACCTTTACATAAGCTTCGAAAAGTGTTGCCTCAAATTCCTCCTATTGGTACGTTTTAATGTGTGACATGTCAACTTGGAAAGCATCATCGAAGTACATTCCCTAGGTGTCAGCATAGAAGTTTTAACTCCATGTTTAAGTTACTACATTTGGACATCTGGCGAGTAAGTAGAAACCCGAATCATTTGGGGCACTGGTTTTACCTAGTAGCAGTGGATGTAGTGATTGAAATGCCGGCAGCATGGGCATCTTTGGAAAACCTCCTTGCCGATATGCACTTTGTGTCGAAATGCAGGGATGCCGACAAGATGCCGCCAGGTGCTGACGAGTCTAGTGAGTTTTTGTGCTGGCCGAGTAAGGTTCGAGGTGTGGGTTTGATTGGTAAGGGTCTACAGGTCTGGGTAAGGGCACACACACATGCACGCATGCACACACACGATTTTGGGCTCCGAATTGACTCATCGAAACCTTGGGTACGATGAGTATTCTTGGGCTCTTATTGTTACACAATTAGTGTTTTTTGAAATTGATTTCATTTTGAGTACTATGATTTTTTGTCGACGTGCCCTCGGCATTTCCACAGCATGCCCATCAGCATGGTCATCGAAAAATAAGCATTTCCACGGCGTGCCCTCGGCATGCCGACAAAATGCACACTTAGAATTTCATCGGCACAACATCGAAATCAGCATTTCAAACCTTGAGTAGATGACTATTCACACCTTGGATCTTTCTATTGAAATCCAAGTATAAAGCTGGAGACATGATTCATGCTTTCCTGACAAAGATCAAGAGCTAATTTCAGGCAAAGGTTAGGATTATATGATCTGATAATGCCTTGGAATTCTGCACTAGCTCCCTCTGTGCCCTCTATTAGGAGCATGGAATTATTCACTAAACAAGTTGTCCATACACATCCCAACAGAATGCGTAGCGAAAAAAAAGCATTGACGCATTCTAGATGTCGCAAGGACCTTACTAATACAGAACAATGTACCTTATAGGTACTGAGGAGATGCTATGTTAACAGCTTACCACCTCATAAACCAGATGCCATCTACAAGTTTAGATGAGTAGGTCCCTTATGCCATTTTGTTTCCAGATCATGAGTTCTTTGGGGTATCACCAAAGGTCTTTGGATGTGTAGCCTTTGTAAATCTTCATGTACCTAACAAAGATAAGTTTGCTCCTCGAGCCATCAAATGTATTTTCCTTATATATGCAAGAACGCAGAAAGGTACCATTGTTTCGATCAGGTAGGCAAACGTCACTATGTTAGTGCGAACATCACATTCCATGAGTGTGCCTTATCATTCCACATCTGACTCCTAAATTCGCACTCCTGCCAATGAAGATGTTACTATTATGCCACTTCTTGTACCTTTAGATGCCACTCAAGGTAAGCAGACAAAACCACCATCTCCACATGGTCAATCTAATAGCATGTTTGAGAGGGTCTATTCTCACCAACCTAAACAGAATCGAGAGGCTTCAGTCTCACCTCTAGCTCCAAAGTCTACCCCTAAGATTGCACCTCTCTCCAGCCCTGATGCAGCAAATGTTCCAGGCTCCTCAAAGCTTCCAGAGGCCATCTTAGGATCCTAAAAGCGTCAATCTGGACCTCCTTATTGCCCTACAGAAAGGGACTAGATCCTACACACTGCATTCTCTATCCCAACATGTCTCTTTAGCTCGCCTTTCTCCTGAGCACAGGCAATTTGTGGCTGCTCTTTCCACTATTTAGCTACCTCATTCGCACCAATTGGCACTTGGTAAGCCATAATGGCGACATGCTATGGAGGAAGAAATGCATGGCTTACGCTCCAGTTGGACACTAATTGATCCTCCAGCTGGTGCAACCATTGTTTGTTGCAGATGGGTCTTTGCTGTGAAACATTAGCCTAATGGTATAGTTGAGAGCTACAAGGCAAGGTTGGTAGCCAAAGGTTACACTCAGACATATGGTATCGACTACTTTGATACGTTTTCTCCTGTGGCACGATTGTCGACCATTTAGATCCTTCTCAGTAGTCATGCACTTGGACTGAGGCTTGCATCAACTCGATTTAAAGAACGCTTTTTTCTGTAGCAATCTTGATGAAGTCTACATGCAGCAGCCACCAAGCTTTAAAGTTCAGGGGGAGTGTCATAGTGTGCAAGCTCCATAAGGCCATCTATGGCCTGAAACAGAGCCCGCGAGCATGGTTCTAGAAATTATCTGAGGCACAGATTGATTTCAAAAGATCATTTGCCGATCACTCCTTGTTCATTAGGACCATACAACATGGACAGGTGGTGATGTTTATATACGTTGATGATATCATCTTAACTGGATATGACACTAGGGCCATATCTACCATGAAGGGATTCCTGAACAAGCACTTTGTCACTAAAGATTTGGGCCTACTCAAGTATTTTTTGGAGATTGAGGTGGCACTTAACACAAAAGGGGTGGTACTCTCGTAGAGAAAATATGTGCTCAACCTACTTTAGGAGACAGGCATGGATCCCAATGTACATCTGCATGACGATGATTCTACGTTGGTGGATGCTAGACAATTCAGGACTCTAGTTGAAAAACTACTGTATGTGACAATGACATGACCTGATATATCTCTTGCAGTCAGTAAGGTGAGCTAGTTCATGTACAAACCCAAGAAAGTCCATTGAGATGCAATTATGATGATCCTGGGGTACCTCAAATCTACACTTGGAAAGGGACTCTTGTTTTCACGTTCTAGCAGACTTGAAATTATGGCATACACAAATGTTGACTATGTAAGATATCCAATGATAGAAAATCTACTACGGACTTCTGTAACTTTGTAGGAGGGAACTTGGTTACTTGACGCAGCAAGAAATAGACTACAGTGGCACGATCCAATGTTTAGTCTGAGTACAGAGCTATGGCACAAGCTTCTACTAAGTTCATGTGGATCAGATCTATTCTTCGGGATCTTAAGATTTCAATTGTTGAGCCAATAGAGCTAAGGTGTGACAATATTGTTATTACATTCATTACAAATAACCCTACCTTCCATGAGTGCACCAAACATGTAAAAGTCATCTATCACTATACAAGAGACATGATTATGAACGGGCTTATCCGCACTGCCCAAGTTTCTTCAGAAGATCAAGCTGCAAATATATTTACTAAGCACCCCAAGGCCAGCTTTGATAGATATTCTTCCAAACTAAGCATGATTGACATCTATGCTCCAGGTTAAGGGAGAGCGTTAAGAGTCTCTTATTTTGTTTCCTATTTGTTTCATTTTCTATGCATGTTTAAGGGCATGTGTATAATTTGCCCTAGGGTCTCTTAGCTATAAATAGAGCCCTAGTGTTAAGAACAAGAATAGAATGCTCAATTCTCTCTACAAAGACATATAAGGGGGCCCAGTTAATTAGATATGCAGCCATAAATACATCACCCAAGAACCATTTCAACACCTTCATGAAGAGAAGGGTCTTGGCAATGTCCAAGATATATCACAACTTCCTCTCAATAACACCATTCTACTTAGAGGTGTAGGCACAAGATATCTGATGTAAGGTGTCATTCATGATAAAGAATGACTCCAGTTCCTTCTGAATAAATTCTAGGGAATTATCACTACAGAAGATCTTGATTAAGGCCTCAGCTTCCCCATCCATCATATGAAAAGGAACAAAGTAGGACTTATGATTCCTTCTCTAAGTAATGAATCTGGGTGGTTATCATACGGATAACCACCCTTCGATTTTTCAAAAAAAAAAAAAAAAAAGGTCTTGATTGAGGTCAAATAGACATTCTGCACCTCTACAAAGAACTGCTTCACTATGTGAAGGATCGCAAATCGATTATAAGAAATATCCAAGTAGATATGTTGTAATCATCAATAAACACATCAAAGTGTCCAGCCTGCAATGGTCACGTGAGATAGTCCCTAAACATCGCAATGGATCAACTGAAAGAGTAATCTGCTGCACTCTTCAATCTGTGGAGGAAAGGTGGATCAATGATGCTTGCCCAGTTGGAAGCCTCACAATCAAAGGTAGCAGACGAGGGAAGATGCGAGAACACCTAACAAAGCTTCCCAAAAGAGAGATGTCCAAGTCTACGATGCCAGAGGAGAGGGTCTGTGGAAATAGAAATCGCTCCGGCAAAATGAGTAGGAATATCAAGATAATATAATATATCCCTCTCATATCCTCCACCAATAATCTAGCTAGTCTAGTCCTGAAAATAATAGTAGTGCTCATCAAATATGACTCAACATTTGCGACCCTTACACTACTTGCTCACAAAAAGAATACTCATAAGAAACTCAGGTGCACAGTAAGCATCCGACAATTGCAACCAGGAAGTAAACTAAATATCTCCAACTGCAATCACCGGAGAGTAAGAGCCATTTGCCAACTTCACAGAGGTAACTGCTTTAGTTAGTTGGGTCGTACACAGAGAGGCAAGGTCACCAATGAGATGAGTGGACGCACCCAAGTCAATTACCTACTTACTAGTAGTGATAGATACCAAATTTGCTTGAGCTCCATTGGCATACATAAAGGAAACAAGAGCACGGAAACCATCATCACATGTGGTCAAATTGTCTCTAGTGTAGATCCATCTAAACAATAACCTTCCAAGAAGATAGAATACCAAGAAGAGGATAACGGCAAGAAACAATCCCAAACAATAGTGGGAGACGATCCCAAGCAAAAATTAGGAAACATTTCCAAGCAATAACTGGGGAAAGAGCCAAGTTGCCATGGCTAAGATCAAACCAATCCAAATCCATCAGGAGCATATCACAAAGAATAGAGACTCATCTCCGGAGAAGGGCAAAGGGCAACACCAAAACAGAAATCTTGAGTTAGACTCACGTGCAAGACCGCACTAGGCATGTATGCATTGCAATGATACTACATGCCTTACAACATTGCACAACTTACCGCACCTGCAATGCGCACTACAATGTTGTTCAGGTTGCTGCTACCATGCGCCACTACTGTGCACTACTATTGCATTTATGGCACTCTCATTAAGATGGCATTCTCGCAGGGTCGAGAGTACGGTGGTAGCAGCGAATCTACAGAGGAGAAATGTGTTGGTGAAAGAAAGAAGATATAAGAATCAAGAGGGATCTAACACCGACCTAGAAACACCACCCTAATACCATGTGAGAGAGAACGACAGATCTTCACCAAATTGAAACCCTAGCCTCTCTTATATAGAGAGAAGGGATAGAAGAATTACATAAAGAGTTTAAACTAAAATAAGAAATAACAAAAAAATAACAAATAGAGAATAAAAGGGGCTTTAACAAATAAAGTTGAAGGAATCTCCTGCTCTTCTTTTTTCTTAACTTCTCTTCTACATTTTTTCCTTTCCCATCCATTTCCCTTCCACAATTATAGAATAACAAATCCCAACTAATAGAGGGAAAATAAGCAAAAATAGTGGGCACCTTGATCTTAAAAGTAAGTCAACCTTTAACATCAATTGACTCTCAACCCATTAATATCATTCATAACACTTTAGCAGCAAAAGTGAAGAGATGTCTAAGGAGAATCGTTTGCATTTGTTAGTTAATGGGAAACTAGAAGGGGGTTGGATTCAGCACAAAAAGGATTCAAACAAGGATTCTCCTCTTGCACATTGTTGTTCATATTAGCGATGGATGCTTTAGTGACCTACACCTTTATGGCCTTGGATAATGGTTTTCTTAGGGGCTTCAGTCCATGAGATGTATCCAATGTTTTTCTATCCTACACTATGTTGACGATACCATGTTCTTTTTAAAGGGAGGAAAAGATATGGTTGAGGCCACATCCATTCTACATGATCTTTTGGTGATTTCTTTGACTGATGGTTAATATGGAGAAGTCCATCTTTGTGCCTTTTGCCATGGATCAGGGGGAAGCTGAGAGACATGTCTCTACACTTGCGATGCCATTGGGATCACTCCCATGCAATATTTAGGCATGCCTCTTAGTGATCACCCATTAATGACGGCCAATTGGGATGGTGTCGTCAAGAGGGTGGAGAAGAGACTTGCAAGTTGAAAGTTGTGGCTCCTTTCCAGGGAAGGGAGGTTGGTATTATTAAAGTTCATTTTATCCACAATTACCATTTTCTATTTATCAGCTTCTTCCATGCTGCACAAGGTTGCCACTAAGTTGGATGCACTGGGATGCTGATTCTCCTAAAAAGGCACTGCAGATGGGAGTAAAGCAATGGCTATGGTGGCCTATGAGGAGGTCTGCCTTCGTACTACTAAGTGCCCTGTGGTGTTGAACTTGAGCATCAAAAATGTGGCCCTTTTTTTTAGGAAAATGAGTGCGGCCTTCATGCAAAAATGGATTGTGTGAGTAATGGGTGTGATAGCGGATTTGCTCACCATTGCCATTGAGGCTTTTTTTTTAATGCGGTGATTAAAAGCCAAGCTGGACTAACAAAATGTTGCCTTTAAGGGGAGCATCTCATTTTTGAAAGGGCCTCTTGTGGGGTATGCCAATAGTGACCTATTTGCTTCTCAAAGTTGGAAGAAGGATGGGGATTTAATCTTTGGCTAGATGATTGGTTGGGTTGTAGCACACTTTTTTTTTGAAGGAATTTTAAATTAGAGGCCCCATCTCCCTGGTGCAAGCCCCAACGGCCGAACCAGGCAAGACTTGAAGGGGGCACCCCTTGTTTGGCAAAGCCTTACAAGTTGGGCTAGCCACCAAATGAGCTGCCCATAACCCCAGGGTTGTAGCACATTTGCTGATAAATTTCTGCAGTTTTTTGCCCCATTGACCAATTTTTATTAGAAGGACCTTATTGACTACCATAAGGGTGTTAATGGTAGATCGCTGAGGTGGAATGGGTTCAGCGTGGACGCCATTATTCTAAGGGAACCATTCAGACCAGCAGTGGAGGATTTCACGTCCTTACAACAGGAGTATGCATCAATCTGCCTTAAGATGGGCTATTTTGACGGTTGGTCCTGGGAGGATGGTACCTTCATGGTGCAATCAACCAATAGACACCTTCATTCTCCAACCGATTTGGATGATAGTTTCGTCTGAGATTGCAGATTGATCTAGAGAGTCAAGATGCCCTTGAAGGTGAAGAATTTTGATTGGATGCTACACAGAGTAAGAACTATGAAATAGCTTTACCACTTGAAGATTGCATGTGAATCAAATCCAACTTGCTTTCTTTGTAGGGAGGCAGAGAAGGTATTGTGCACACCTGTTTTTCACTTGCCAATTTGGCAAATCTGTTTGGGAACACATTAAACAGAGATAGGTGGATTCCAACTCCTGGCAACAGTTGTGGAGAAGCTTCAATGGAGGATCATTTTGACCAAAAAAACAAAAAAAGCACAAGCAACAGGGATTTTGATTTTGTAGGTCATTTGGTTGCAAAGAGACGGGGTTATCTTTAAACATGAGCAATCAAAATTGAAAGCTTGTGTAGGGATGTTCTTTTCTTGCAGGATTCTCGGCCAACTGTATCTTCCAATGTAATTTTCTTGGAGTTCAATGGACAAAATGATTACTTTCCAGGTGAACATCCTTTTTCAACAAAAACAAAAAAAACAAAAAGATGTCGCACCTTTTTTTCAACAGACCCCTTTATGTGTGGACTTCTATCGGTCCTACACATGGACAAATTAATAGGTGGCATAGAGTTTAAGTTCAATAGTTAGACCAATAAAACTCTACTACCACAGTCAAAAGAATACAAAATAGGCAATCACATCATCGAGAAGAACCAAATGAGACCTCCATTTTATGAGGAAAACCTTTCCAAGATGAAGGAAAAGCTATGGAAGATCTAGAAAGTTGGACATTCTATTGATACCTATCCAAGCAATAAGGAGGTACAAGAGCCTCTTATATGGACCACTCTAGACCTCTCAAGTTCCCATTTAGACAATGTGAGACTAAATATAATGGATCTTCACAAGATACTGTTGTTGTTAGAGCACCACGATCATTTATTTTGATGATAACAAAACACATGTTATTTAACATTTGCACTTGAAATCTTAGATTTCAGTTTAATTGCAAATGGAGACGTGTTTAGACGGAATTCGAACTCGCATCCATGGCAGATTAGAGGAGCTTGACGGAGATCAGAGGAGCTTCACGAGGAACATGGCTTAAAGAAGGAAGGAGATGAAGAATATGATAGCTTTCCTTTCCTTGTACTCGTATTTTTGTTTATTTTGTTGCTCTTTATTTGTTACGTAGATTCATGTTAAAAAGCCTCAAAGTACCGTAACAGTAGTTTTAGGAACACCTGCACAACCCTACAATACTTAGGTTTTCTATAGAGAACTTAGAAAACCAAAATAGGGATCAAACAGCCTTTTCAGACGTCTAAGCTGAAAATCAAACGTCTGATAATGACTTTTAAGATGTCTGACTGTTAATTCAGACGTCTGATTATATTTAGACTAAACTTAGTTCTGTCTGATGAAATCAGACGTCCAAACCTTAATCCAGACGTCTTAGAAGACATCTGATGATTTTGCCAGACGTCCAATTAGTGGACCATTGGCTTCCTTAGAAAACGTTAAGAATATGACCATTAAAGCCTTATCAAACGTCCGTAAGTGTTCCCAGACGTCTGATAAATGACCATTCTGCCTCGGCTGACCCAAAATCTCTTCTCAGAGATTTTCTAGCCGTTGTACTTCTTTGGAAATCCATTTCCGCAGAATAATAGGTTTCCAAACGTCCAGACCTAGTGCCAGACGTCAAGCATGTCGTCTGATGAACTTACACTAAAACCCTATTTAGGTCTGATCCAAGTCAGTAAGGAAACCTGCCTAGAATCAGACGTCTGACTTTGTTCCCAGATGTCTTAAACTGATTTTCCAGACGTCCGATGCCAGAATCAGATGTTTGATAACCCTGTCAGTGTAATGATTAATCCTGATTTCGACCTGATTTTCTTGGAGCTTGCACCCAACAACTATGGAAGCCTTCCAAGGCCTTCCAAAGCCTTCTTAAGGCCTCCATAAATAGAGGGGAACCTTTGTCACTCAAACACAGACCTAGAAACACCAAGACACACTTAACAACATACTTTCCACATCTTTTGTGTCCAAGAGAAGTAGCTCAAGCTCTAACACTCCAAGCTTAAATTCTACACCTAGAGAGCTTAATTCCTGTTGCACACCCGCTCTCCTTCCGCGATTACGAGAGCGACGAAACGTTACCACGTGGTTCATGCATCCGCGTCGTCGACGCACTTCCAGCAAAGGGAAGCATCCTAACTCCTATAGAAGTTTAGTTTTAGAATATCTTTGTTAGCTATATAGGACTATTTGTAATTTTACTTTGTTATTTGGTTGGGTATTCGCTTTGAGAATTCCCGTCTCCTTCGTGAGAAAAAATCCTTCTCGTGAAGAAAAGGGGTTTGAAGTACGCTACCCTCGTATAAAGTAGTGTGGTTGTATTTGAGGTTGTACTACCCTTGTTTAAGTAATACGTTAGTGAATTTGATTAACTTGGTTGATCGGAAAATCCTAACTCGAATGGGTTAGGTGGTGGTTTTCACCCGATTTAGATTTTCACCTAAAAATCTTTGTGTATATTATGTGATTGTATATTTTTGTGAGATTGTTATATTTTTATTATACACTTTATTGCGTCACCCCCTCCTACCAGAAAAACTACTAATACATTATCCAAAAGATTGAAGATCAATTATCCAAACAATGAAGCATTCGTCTCTCTTAATAAAAAGAATTAACGATTCTTACTCTTACTAAAAAGGAAGTTTTAAGTGTTACTAACCAGTTAGGAATGTAAATATGAACAGTTAGAGGCATCGTAACTCACAGGAAACTTTCTTGCATATGCACAAAGCAAGAAAAGCTTCTGTTAACACCAGCAAAAATATTCAAGTATGTCTACGTAAGAAGCTCATAAAAAGTAGCCTACAATGTGCCAGTACCTGGGCAGCATTGTTGAACTCTGGACCTGGGTTGCCATTATTGTATGAAACTTTCACAAGCTCCTCAAGGGTGCATCCATACGATTGACTGTTGGCAAGCTGCATGTTCAATTTATCTACGTAACTCTGATGGTGTTTTCCCCAGTGAAGTTCTAATGTTCTTTTGCTCATGTATGGCTCCAATGCATCCTAAGGGGAAAGGAAATCACAGCAGCAGGTGAAAAGCCTTTAATAATAATAATAATTTTTTGAAAGAAATAATAATAATAATAGGAGAAAAGTAGGAGATGTATCAAATTTATATTCAGCATTAATTACATAAAACAATCTATAGGTGCATTTGCAGATATCAAGAGAATTGCAAGTTTCTAAAAACTAAATTTTCTAGGAACAATTCACAAACATTTTGTTTTGAGTAGTAACAATACACAAACACAATTCCTTTTCTTTTTTTTTTTATGAAAGGTAAAAGGGTAATTATCCAAAAGATAACCATCCACATTCATTCAATCCAAGGATTGATATATCACCGATATATCAATATCATCAGGTCAACATATATCGATATCAGCCTCCGTATCTTTTTTCCATGATATCGCCGATATATCGCCGATATCATGAATTTTTGTTGAACTTTAGAGCTATACATGCTAGGGTTCTCGCTCCCTTGTAGTTCATCAAATATGTCAACTTTAGAGCTATACATCCTCTGTCGACAATTCAGTCATTGCACTTGATTTTACTTATTAAGAGATACGTTAGCATCTTCAAACCTCTATAAAAAATGCATAAAATCAAGCACTTTGATAATCCATGAGGGTATTGAAAGGACTATCTTGTCATCTTTGATTAAAGGATGTCATCCATGATGGTTCTTCTTTCTTTCCCCTACAACAACCTAAGGTTGACAGGCTCACTTGTTTCAGCATAGTTTATCTAAGTACTTGTGTACTGGTATTTTGTTGATCTCCACTAATCTTGCAAATTATGCATTATGCTATGATGGGCACAATTTCTCTCTAGTTATTTGAGTGTTTATATTTATCCATTATATACGCTTTTGTTATCTAAGCCATGACTTGTTTCACCAAGTGCATCTTTGTTGATAGGAGATGTGATTTCATGTGTTGAGCTCATAATGAGAAGAATAATAACGTGATTCACGAAATGTGAGACAGATCAATGAGAAAGAGAAGAGTATTGGAATGGAGAACGTGTTGGAACTGATAAGAAAATCAAGGCTCTAGTTATTTGACCATTTATATTTATTTATTATATACTCATATGTAATCTAAATCGTATCTTCTATCACCAAGTGCATCTTTGATGATAGTATTTGTGATTTCATATCTTGAGATCGTAATGAGAAAAGCAATAGGGTGATTCATGAAATCTGAGGTAAGTCAATGAGAAAAAAAAGAGTATTGGAATAGAGAGTATGTTGAAACTGATAAGAAAATCAATGCAACTAAGGCATGATTTCAATTGTCAACAATATACAACGAAAGTTACTATGAACTTTTTCAATTATTATCATATTTTGTATACTTTCTTTTCAATATATGACTTTGTTGACATACGACTAGTGCATTTCTATTATGTTTTCATTCAAAATTTATGATTTTCATCTTCTAGGCATTTCTTCATGATGTATTAGTTATTAAAATGTTAATTTTCATAAGATTTGTAACATTTTGGAACATTTTTAACATTTTTGAGCGATTTCCCCAAAATTTACCGATATTAGCGATATATCCTCGATATATTCCTTTTTTAACTTGTCGATATGATATCGATATCAATATTTAAAACCTTGATTCAATCTCAAAACAAAATCACGTCAGAAGTTACAAAATAGATCTCCAAAAATCAATCTGGGAGGAGACGGAGGATACAAAGTTCTCCACATAGGGTCTCTCTCCCCTAAATAGCACCCCATTCCTCCCTAACCAAACCCCCCACAAAATAGTCAAGACCTTTGCCCAATCATATTTGGAGCGAAAGGTGAAGACTCCACCACCAGTACTTCCCCTGCGAAAGGAGGACCAAAAGTTAGCCACGTCCCTATGGGAGATCCAATCAATCCCCATTACCTGCCAAACCTGCACTACTAACGGGCACTGGAGAAGAATGTGCTATATATCCTCATCAGCCCCCCCACATAAAAGACACGCCAGGTCATCCGTCTGGGCCCATCTCACTCTCCACTGTTTCATCAGAATCCTTCCTCTTCTCACCAACCAGGCAAAAATCTTCACCTTTAACGGGCATTTCGCCCGTATTTCAAATGAATTTATTAGAAACAGGGTTAGGGTGGCACCGATAGAGGATAAAATGAGAGAGACCCATCTAAGATGGTTTGGACATTTACAAAGAAGGCCACTAGATGCTCCAGTTAGGAGATGTGAGGAGTTGGAGGTGAACTGCTAAGAGGGGGCGAGGAAGACCAAACAAGTGTTGGAAGGAAACTATTAAATATGACCTCAATTACTTTAATTTAAGTCCTAAAATGGCTGAAAATCGATCTGTGTGGAGGCAAAGAATCCATATAGCCGACCCCACTTAGTGTGGGAAAAGGCTTGGTTGTTGTTGTTGTCGTTGTTAACGGGCATTTCGCCATCCATATCAATCTGTAATCCTGTAACAAATCAACGTCCAAACCAGCCGCTCCACTCCCCAACCTGCAATATACCTTTGCCACCGAAAAATCTCCTTCCCAATAAAAACCATCAAAGCCTTCATCCGGCACCCAACCCACCAACTCCTACAATAGCCGCTGGAGGTCCTCACATCTTTAATCGGAGAGAACCCCCGGAAAATGGGGCACCAAGATCCATCCTAGCATTCCCCAACCTTAAGCAATGGATCCACCACACTACCCAAGAAGCGGGGGAACCTCTCCCCTAAAGTAGATCCAGCCCCCTGCCAGTCATCCTGCCAGAAGTGGAACAAGTCCCCCTCACCAAGCACCGGGTCAAAGAAGCCTCGTACTTTCACTTCCACCACCGCCAAGCCACTAAATGTGACGCTCCAGGAGGAGGGGAGAAAAACAGTTCCCACGATAGGAAGTTGCCGTAGCACCACCGCATAACATCACCAAGAAGCCCCTACTCTTGCCTCACCAACCTCGCAATCCACTTCGTGAGAAGACTGGTGTTCGTTCTGTCCACATCTCTAACCCCAAGGCCCCCCTCTTGGGTAGGCCTGCACACCTCCTCCTAGGCCACCAATCTTGCCCCCCTGCCTGACGACCCTGTAGTAGACCAAAAGAAGTTCCTCATCAACCCCGAGATCTTCTTCTCAATCTAACGTAGCAACCTGAAGACCAAAAGGAAGTACGATGGCATGGAAGTCAAAACTGCCTTCACCAAGGTCAATCGCCCACCTTTAGATAAGAGCCTGGAAGACCACCCTGCCGGCCTTCCCTCCATCCTTTCCATTAGCAGGAATGAATCCTGCACTCTGAGGCAACGATCGAACAAAGGGAGGCTCAAATACACCAACAGCAGAGAACCCACCTCTGTCTTCAAAGCAGCACCCACCCTCTCTATCTCCGTGGTGGACAAATTGAAAAGGATAAAAGTCGACTTCGATAATTAATTTGCAATGTGAAAGCCTCACCAAAGAGCTCCAGAAGGATCCTCATCCTCCTCGCCTCCAACTTTATTCCCTCAACCAGGAAGAGCATATCATCAGCATACTGCAGGACCACTATCTCCCTGCCACCACCAAACTCAAAGCCCTTGAACAGGCCCCTACTACATGCCCTGTGCGTCGCCCGTGCAAGAGCATCTACTGCAAGAACAAAAAGCACGGATGCAAGAGGGCAGCCCTATCTAACCCCTCTTCTAGGTTGGACCCAACCTCCCACCAGATTCCTGTTGATAAGGACTGAGAAAGATGTCGTCACACATCACTTCATCCAATCAATTTAGACCACAGGGAAACCTCTCCTCAGCAAGGAAGCCCACAAAAAATCCCACTGAACCGAGTCATATTCCTTGCTAAAATCGACCTTCCACAAGAAGGCTTGTTTCTTCTCCCTCCACGCGGCTAAGGCTTTCAGCGCAATCACAAAACCATCCAAAATTCCTCTCCCAAGAACAAAAGCTATTTGAACAGGGGAGACCAACTCTCCCAGAAAGCCCCTCAATCTGCTAGGCAGGACCTTAGCTACAATAAGGTAAACCACATTAGAAAGTGCAATCAGTCTAAATTCCTGAATTGCCTCCGCCCCTTCCTTCTTAGGCAACAAAAACAGATAGTATCTATTCAGCTTATCAAACCCTCCATTACCGGCCGCGAATTCCTCCATCATCCGCATCACATCCGCCCCTACCAGGGGCCAGAATTCTTTAAAAAAGAAAATAGGGAAACCGTCTGGGCCGAGGCATCCCTCCGCATTCAGCCCCCAAACTGCCTATCTCACCTCCTCCTCTAAGAAGCCAGCCGTAAGATCCTCTGCCTGGGACTCCGTGATACGTTGCACATCCTCCCCCCTCCATCTCCATCCTCCCCTGAACTGCCTCTCAGTAAACTCTCTAAAATAATCCACCGCTGCCTGCCCCACCTCCTCCCTACCCGAGAAAGACTCCCCGCCAATCACCATCTTTTCTATCCAGTTCCTTCTCCTCCTGGCAAAAGCCATTTAGTGGAAGAATTTGGTATTGGAGTCGCCTTCCTTCAACCACCTCTATCTCGATTTCACCTTCCATTCTATCTCCATCTTCCTATCCTCCTCCTAGACCACCCTTAACATCCTCGCCCTGATCTCCTTATCCTCTGAGGAGATAGGGGCTTGGTCCTCCTGCCTATCACTCCTGCTGATCTCTGCTAGAGCCTCCTCCTTCCTACCCCTGTTGGACGCCTTGATCTCTCTCCTGGCAATCTTCAAGTGGTCACGCAACAAGGAGAGTTTCTTCGCCAGACAAAAAGCCGTTGAACCCTCCACCTCCATTGAGTTCCACTTTTCCTCCACCACAGACTTGAACCCCTCCTTCAACAGCCATGATCTATCAAATTTGAAACAAGTGCCAAACTGCGCCACCTCATTCGACCGCCACATCAAGGGTGTATAATTCGAGAAAGGCCTCTCCAATGCACAAACATCTGCCACAAGGAATTCCTCAACCAACTCCACATTGGAGAGAAACCTATCAATCTTAGACATCTGACCATTGTTATTCCTCCAAGTGTATGTGCAGGAAGCAGGGGACCAGTCCACGAGTCCATGAGTCACAACAAAATCCACAAAAAGTTCTGATCCGGGGTCCTGCCTCCCCCGTCCACCTGGTCTATCCTCCACCTTCAAGGTGACATTAAAGTCCCCTCCAAGCAACCAAGGACTCCCATTGCACTCCGCCGCCACAGCCATGAGCTCCTCCCACATGACCCTCCTCGCCTGGGTGTTTGAAGGACCATTCACCCCTGTAACCATCATTCTGGCATCGACCATCTTCCTGACTAATCTCGCCGAAATGATATGTTCTCCACATTAGAAGTCCTCCAAAGAGAAGACATCCTCCCTCCATCTAAGGATCTGCCCTCCTGACCTACCATTCACAGTAAGAGATCGAAACCCCTTCATCCAAGAACCTCCAATCTCTTTCCAAACTCGACCCTCGCATTCAGATATCTTTGTCTCCTACAACAGCACAACGTCTGCTCTCCAGCTCCTAATGTACCTCCCCAAAGCAACCCTCCTTGACGGGTCATTAAGGCCCCACACATTCCAACTAAGCACCCCATTCATCTACACAATGTGGAGGTCTCCTTCGTGGCCTGTCTAAAACCACCGACTTCCGTCGTCCTACGCACCTCTTCATCATCACCATCAAGCACCTCTTTCAACTGCAGGTTCTGTGGAGATTTCCCTCGGCCATCCACCAGCCCTCTTGGTCTCTGATTGCCACGGAAAGTCCACCTTCTTCTATAGCGACGACCGCCACCATGCCCCCACACACCAAGCGCAGTATCCATCTTGCCAAAGAAATCTCCGCCCAGTCACCCCCCAACAAAGAGGTCCCAGCCGACTGCTGCTGCTACTGTGGGGACGTCGCCTGTCGGTCCAGGAGCCCTCCTCGTCTACCGCAGCTGAGGTGGCACCTTCCCCCGTCGCCACCACCAGAAGACCTTCCCTCGGCAAGGGTAAGGTCTCACCATCCTCGCCACGCAGCACTGGAAACCGACCACCTTCCCCCTCCTTCCCAGCAGCCAGCTCCTCCTCTGCTGCACTCAAGGGCAGCGTCACGTAGGCGGAGGGACTTCTGCCCTCGAAGGGAACCTCAAAACTCGGCCGCTTCAAGACTTGCACTTCAGACCCCGAGTGCGGATCCAGGTTTAGGTCTGCTCCACCCTCCTCGCCACATGCCAAGTCACGTGCTACGCACGTGCGAGGGTTTAAAAGCCCTTCTCCAATCTCGGAGCGCTGCATTCCTGAAGATGTGCCTCTTGCCTCTTCCGCTTCCGAGACGCCCGCAACTGTGCAATCCTCGGGCGCCCCCCACGAGATCCGCATGAATCTCTTGGAGACCGAGTCCACGTCATTGGCCGATCGTCTTCTCCACGCCATCGTTGCTCGCCGCTTCGCCTTCCCTTGCGTCGGGCTCGCAACTTCGACCACCATAGAGGCGTGTCACCGCCCTCCACGAAGCGAGCACTCCACCCAAGATGAGCCTCCAAGTCTCAGCACAACCTTGCTCATCAGCTCCAGTCCGGCCTTCACCTCGACATACTCCACCATCGGACCCTCCGCAAGCCCAAGCTCTCTGCAGCTTATGACCCTAGCGAATGGCGACATGAGCGCCTCCACCACCTCAATCAAGCGTAGCCACCATGAAATCCCCGTGACGGCTACCTCCAGCACCGGGCGCTCGGGCGAATGTTCCAAGGAAGCCCCATCATGCAACGAAGACCGCCTCCATCGCCATCTCCCTCCCCAGAGGCACACACCGAGAAGAGTAGCTCCTTCCGCCTCTCAACCGAGAGGCCACTCACCACGAACAAACCCGCCGCCACCTGTAGCACCTTAACCCCACTCCTCGCATCCCTACCCAATGACTCCACCATCACCCGCATAACCCTACCCACCAACCCCCCCCCCCCCCCCCCCACGAGGCTTTCCTCAACCATCCTCCTCAACGACCGAACACCCTCTGACTAGGGGGCCTCAACCTACGCCTCCGGAACCCCCTTCGACGATGGCGGTGGCAACCTTCCTCCTCCACCCGCATTTCCTTTGCGGAAACCACCACTCATGTGACCAAGCCCTCCACACCTCCAGCACCGCCAAGGCTCGCGGTAGTCTCTAACCCAATGGTCGCCGCCAAGACATTTGAAACACCTTCCACGCTGGCTCGCAACAACCCTACTCCGTACCGACCCCCGCTGGGCAGCCAAGCCATGTCTCATCCGCCCTCATCCTGTCACCATTGACCAGCGCAGGCCCCTGGTCGGACCCTCAACGCCCTAATCCCTCCGAAGGACCCTCTCCTCGCCCGCCACCCCTCCCTCGCTCTCTCCATCACCTCTTTCTCTAGCTGTCTCCATCTTCATGTAATCACTTTTTCTTTTTTTTTGAAAAGCAAAATATGGTGGGTATGGGATTTGACATCATGACCTCTTAGATGCTAATGGGGGGTTGTACCACAGTGCCAACCTCTTGGTGGCCACAAACACTATTCTTGAATGAGTTGCTTGTCGATCATATTTTTTTACTAAGGAGTTCCCTGAATTTACAAATACTTTTATCCAGCACAAATCTAATTTTAAAGATCCATTTCAAAGAATACCACAAATACACTCTAGAGAACTAATTATAGATTCCTACTTCTATTAACAATCCTAGAGGTCCAATTATTAATTCTTATTTCCATTAAACATTCTACTTGATAAAACTCTATCATGCACTCAATCCTCGTAGCTCAACTTCTATGGAGATAGGGAGGTTCCACACATTACTCCACCCCATAGCTGCATTCTCTCTTGCTCCCTCCCTTGTACGACAGCAGCTACTCTTCATCAACTTGATCAGTTCTTTGTCAAGGCAAGCGACGACGACGCCCGTGTTCCACTTCCCTCCCCTTAGTAGAGTCCAATTTGTTGGGATTTCAAGTTTATCTTTCTTGAGTAACCACAATGCACAACTATTGGTAAGAGTGCTTTCACGAAAGAGTTCAAAAGCTTATATACCTCAAAAAGGTGAGCTTGTACACCTCTTTAGTGTACAAGTAGATGCTTGTTCAACCCCCTGACCATTCTCGATAGGGAAATCAACCAATACACACACTTCTCTTAGAACATTTTCAACCCACAATCACTCCCCCTAAAGCACTATTGATTTATGCTGAAACCACAAGGTCCACAATGCAGCATGAAGCACTCCCTTTAATCCAACCATCCAAGTTTGTTTGAATCCCATTCCTGAAGAGGCCCAAAAATCCTCCATAGATAGAGCATTTATACCCATCATCTGTAAATGCTCCTACAGTTGTTTTCCAAAATCACAAGCACAAAACAAATGCAGAACATCGTCGTCTCCTTGGCCACATAGACAGCAGCCTATATCTACATCCGTTGCTCATCCACTTTTGTACACCTTGGTAACAAGCCTTCCTTTTCCGAAGAAGCCAAAGGAAGAGGCTAACCTTCGAGGGGACCTTTAAGTTCCATAGGTATTGACAACCCATCTCTTTCTTTGTTGTTGAGTTACAAATGAAGGACTGGACCTCTATAAGATGCTCACTCTCATGGCCAATGGTGTTATGGGTGGGTAGACCTTCAATAACTTTGTTGTATCTTCCCTCATCTTTCGAGCTCTACTTCCTTATCTCTATTCTCACGCACACCATGAGGAATGGACGAATGACTGAAGGTCATTGCCATCTTCTTGGGTAGGACACTTGCTATGACTATTGAAAGCTTCATATTCAAGGTTATTGTTTTCTCTCCTTAGCTAGTAGCTCGATTTTGCTCAAGGGTATGAAGGAAGGTGGAAATCAGTCACACGCAAGATCCAAACTTCACAACCACAGCTTTTTGCTTGTTTGGGACCATAGGAGAAAGGGTATCTTCACATGGCCAAAGTGTTGTCCAGGTAGTTCTGACTTCCGACATTTACCAATCTCCCGTTTGTGCAAATGGACAGATTGCCAAGGACTCTTCTTGGTGGTGCCATCGTTATCTATGAGCATGGAACTGCTCCTCGAGTTTTAGTTCCATGGATGAATTATATCTCCTTCCGGAAACAACAAACATGTCAGTGAGTAATCCCATGCCCCATATTGTTCCAAATCAGTCTGGAATTTATTTCAACAAACCACAATAAACAACAATACAGTAAAGTCTTCTTAACGCCCTCACATCCAAAAACTGCTTCTAAGCTCCCCTTAGCTAGAATAAGAATCAAATAAATCAAAATGACCAAGTTAAAAACCCAAACGATGCTATAACATGTTCTCTATAACAAAAATATGCGTCAAAACTGTAGAAACACCCGCCGAAACCGTAATGGCTTGCTCCCATTAAATTGACAAATCCCGCTCATAAGATTCTCATCACAAACCACAATCTAAAATCCGCGTAAAAAGAAACTTCTTCCCTTTGAAAAATCGGTTTTTTGCCCAAAACTCATCATCGAACACTTCGTTTAAAAGTAAACCCGTTAATATCATCAAATATCTACAACAAATCCATGGAAAAGCACCTATTCTTTAAAAAAGAATCCGAACCCAATTTCGAGCACCTCATTTCAAGGTAAACCCATCAAGAACTGGTGAAACAAGAAACACAAGGTGGAGCAGAATCTGCGAATTAAAAGGAAGCGGTCATGAGCATCCCGTACGAGCTCGTAAGGAGGAGGAGTCAAGCCGTAGAAAGCCGTAACTTTACGGCTCTTACGAGACCGGTGGATGAGAAGAGGTGTCATGCGGCATCGTTGGAGCAGCGGGGGGCGGTGGATGGCGGCGCCGGCGGAGGAGGGCGGCGCGGGAAGGGCCATGGAGAGAGACGGGGAAGAGGGAAGGGGAGGAAGCGGGTAAGAGAGGTTTTAGGATAATGTGCAGTCCTTCTTCTTGGGTAAATTGCAAGTAAGTCTTTCAAGTAATACCGTGCGAGCTCAGTAGGGTCCCTCGCTTCACATTGTCCCGTTACCTGGGGCTCCTTTTTCTTGAAAATGCACTTCATTTCATGGAAAGAATAATTACATCAACTATTGGGAGTGTTGGCCTCCACGGGGCAAACTCTAGGAGACGGAGAACTTAGGAAAGAAGCAAGAAGATAAAAGGGAAGAAAAAGAAATAAAATATACTCTAATGTCAACTAAAATTATTCTTTAATGTGCCTTACTCCATGTTAAAAGATGACAAGTGTAAATCGTATTAAAAAAATAACGACCTCGTGACCAACACTTAACGAGAAATCAAGTGAAGAGTCGATATGTGCCTTAATCATATTCATGCACGACCTTTCACGTGACCCAATAGGCCATCTAACTTGTCCAAAAAGGAAAAGAAAAGGTCAACTTGCAAATGGAGGATCTCAAGCACTTAGCTTCACCTTTACCTCGAGAAACTCAAATTAGGCTTGCCTCAATCATAAGCTTATTCCAATTTCCCACCGTTGAACAACAAGAAGGGTATGAAACAATCAATGCCAAATCAATCATCGAAACTAACCCTAAGCCTCAATGCCTCATCCCTACTACAAGACTGAAGCCTCTAGCCTTCAGTCAAAAGACATTTCACATGGTGTGTTCAACATAGGATGTGGAGCTCACGGTCAACTTGTTAGATCTAACAACAAAGAAGTCAACTCTAACGCCCTAGTTGGATTGCTTCTCCTTCATTCAAACCTAACTAAATTGACTAAAGGGAAGAGTCAAGCCCAACGAGGTGAATCGGCCACCAAAGCTAAAGTTGTCCTTCCCATGGTAGATCCACAACATCATGGAATGCACAAGAATAGAAAAGATAGAACTAGCTTGGAAAGAATGAACCTACTAGATTAAGAGGAAAATGACCTCCCAAAGTGGGGTAGGTTAGATGGTCGAAAGAAACCCAAAGAATCATCTAGGCTACCAAGGGGGGAGAGGAGTCAGAGGGATAGTGCTCAAGTTAAGGGCAAGTGGGATCCCTAATTGTGATGGAGTGAGGATTTAGGGGATCTATAGATGATGAGAGGAGGAGAGGGAGGGATCACCGATCGACACAAGATAGCCTCCTGAGGCAGCATGAAGGAGAGGGGACAACTCTAAGGTTTTTGGAAAGAAGGGTGCACGAGGTCTAGAACTAGGATGCTTGTCCTATTCCTTAGGCTAGTTTACTTAGAATACAGGGTTTCAAATGTGAAAAGTAATGTTAATACTTATTGCTTTTAACCTTGTAGTGGTCTTGAATTGGGGGTTGGGGATGAATGCATGTTTGTCTTATTGAACAAGTATAAACCTATGATGTTAAGTTGTGAAGTGATTGAGATTGCTCACTTGATAAAAGGTGTTGTGGGGTAGGCATGTAAGGGGTTATAAGAGTGCATCATGAAACAAGTGAAGAAGAGATGCATTATAGATGGATTTTGCAACAAGTGGAATACCAAAATTTGGAAAACTAGAACTTTCACCTGGTAAAATGGGTTTTCCATTTGTGCATGGTGGTGATTGGTGGGGAAGGGGTTGACATCTCAAGTAAATAGGGATTATGATTGGTGGACGAGGGGTTAACATTTCAAGTAAACTAGATCTTAGTCATTTAAACTTTCAACGGGCATTTTGTTACCAAAAGCATGGAAGCATCCTCGTATCACATGGGTCATGTGACAATTTCAATTACAACTCAAATATGGCTCTAAAAGGTTTGGCAAAGTCTAGATTAATCAAATTCACCCAATCAAAATCCCAACCCCTTTGCCTAAAGTTCGAACATTTGAGTTGGTTATGTTTCTTGACAACGGTTTTATAGTCTATTTGTGTTGACCGCTAAAGATCAGAAAAGTTGTGATTTAAATATACTTATTTAACAATTACAAAATCACTCTTAGAATGCTCACATGCAAATGAGAAGCTAAACAAATAAACAAAGGGCAAATATAACATTAGTCAAACCACTCCAAGCAATGGCCAAGCCAACTAGTCAAACACACCCTATATTTGTAGAAATCTTTCTTCTAAATGTTCAAACAATAGTGCCACATCCAAATAATGGTCAATTAAGAAGTGATTAATATCTGCGTCCAAGCTAATTAGTCTTGAAGTAGATGCTCTTACCCTAAACTCCTCTCAAGTCATATCTAGAATGAGGACATGGCTAAATGCGCACACTTTATCCTTGATGTCTCCATTTGAGGAGTACTTCACCTCAATATGAAATTTGTCATTCTCTCGATAATCTAACATTTAAGAGATGTGGAAATCAACTATTGCACAAAATACAACCACGATCACAAGCATCACACGTTCACACAAAGATTTACGTGAAAACCCTTCTCAACAGAAGGGGTGAAAACCATGGGATCAGGTGCCCTAAATCTCCTTTAATTCTTATAAGAGGTAGGGTTTCTACACTAAGACTAACAAAAACAAAAGGATGAGTTACAATATATGGGATCGGGTTATATGGACCCACACTTAAGAATCGATATGCTCGTTTACATACAACTCAACACTCCCCCACAGGTTGAGCATAAATGTCAAACGAGCCAAACTTGCCAATATTTTCTTCATATTTTGTTGTTGAAACACTTTTAGTGAAGACATTCACAACTTGATAGTCAGACTTTATATAAGGAAGACACAATTCCCCTAAATCAATCTTCTCTTTGATGAAGTGATGATCTAACTCCACATACTTAGTACAATCATGTAACACTGGATTATTTACTAGGTTCATTGTCAACTTATTGTTGCAATACAACTTCATAAGAAGTTTATTAGACTTACCAATATTAGACAACATGATTTTTATCCATAACATCTAATGGTAACGCCATCATTCATCATAACTAACTTAATTTAGTTGGAATCAAGAGATAAATGCTCCTAAATGATCGCTTGAGGACTATAATTCCACTCTGATCCGATTTGAGGAGAAAACAAGAAAATAGGATTAATTCCACTGTTTTAACATCACATCACAAATGCAGATTAACCCTGAGGTTTCTTAGAAGTTAATTGAAGGTCAATTGAGCATTAAAGTCCAAGAAGTGGGCTCACATTGACAGAATCAGGATTTCATGCATTTCGAGAACCAAAATAAGACTCAAAACCCTAATTATTAGGCCCACTTAAATTGGAAAGGTTATGGTTAGGATAAAATCAATATAAACCTCCTAAAATTCATATAAAAATATTCTAATAGGTTTGGTACATTTAGTTTGACCATCTGAACCCATTTTAACCTAGAATAGAGTTTTAGACGGGAATTTGCCATAATTTGGACTTCTTTGTAATTTACCCAGTCAAACGCAGCAAAAATCAAATCCAAGATCACCATCAAATTCCTTGGGTCCAAATTAGGTTAACACCAAAATTTGGGCCCAATTAGAATCCATTTTGACCTAATTTGCAATCCAGTCCCCAAATCTCTATTTATGTCATATTAACCCTCACATTTCAACTTTTCTTACAGAAGCCCCGATGGGAACACCATCATAAGCCATAATTAGCTCAATTTAATCTGATAAAGTTAATAAAAGCTCCTACATATAAGTTAGAAGCTCTCTTGGGCAAGTTGAGTTGTTTTGATAGGAAAAGAAAAATAAAAGGTTATTCTACAATTTTACCAATAATCCACAAATACAGAATAACCATGGGATTTTTTAGGGGTTACTAAAGTTTAAATATGCATTTAAGTATAATAAGGGGGCCCATGCAGACAGAAACGGGTTTCCACGCGTTTCGAGAATTAAATAACATCTGAAATCCTAAAAACAAACCCGCTTGATTAACTGAGGTTCCAGTTAAGGTAAAATTCACCTAAACCCTCTAAAAATTATAGAAAAATATTCTCTAGGATTTGGCACCTTTGAATTGACCATCAGAACCCGCTTTGAACTAAAATAGAATCTCAGATGGACAATTACCCTAATTTAAGTTTCTGTGCAATTTACCCATTCAAACTTGGTCAAAACCTAAATCCAACTTCACCATCAGATTCCTTGGGTCTAAATCAAGTTTGTAGCAAAATTTAGGCCCGATGAGAGATCATCTTGACCTAGTTTGCAATTTGGTCCAGCCTTACTCTTTTTCTCTCACTCAACCCTCAGCTGTTGAAATTCCTTGCAAATACCCCCCTATCTTTGTCGTCACTCTTTACAAAAAGGTCCTTCCACCATTTCCGTGAAGTCCTACTCCGGCGAGCTTCATTTGGCAAGAACTCTGTGATTACTTGATGAATCCCTCTCAAAATTGAAAGGGAGATTCGTTAGGTAATCTCCTTCCTATTGAGGCATGTCCAAGTCTCCAACTCTCTCTAAAAAGCTCATGCGAATCCTTCAAAGATTCAAGTCTCCTATTTCACGAAGCTTGAAAGCTCGCCCCCTGGCCTATAAATGACCCCCCACGTCATTCTTTACCTCCTTAGCGAGAAATTGAGCCAAATCTAGCCCTAATTCCTTCCCTCCTTGGCTCGCTCTGCCTCACTTCGGCGACCCCTTCCTCCGAGCTTCTTCACCGGCCGTCACAGACTATAGCTGGCCGGTCTCGACTCCCCAGCTTCTTCCACACCTCGACATACCCCCGAGGCGCTTACTCCCCCTTCGTCGTCGCCGTTCTCTCCCACCGAAGCTCCCTTCATCTCCGGCGCCAGCCATACCAGACCTGGTGTTGCTCCTCCTCCTCGTCATCCGCTACCTACTCAAATCAACTCCTTCTGCTACTTCACAACTTCATCTTCGCCACTCCGACTCGACCACCGCATCGCCTCCCGCAAATTCATCTCCCTCCGCTGCAACAACCACTCCGGCGAGGTCTTCCGCACGCTCCACAGCTCCAAACGCTTCGCCAACCACCTCATAAGCTCCACCATGACTCACCCATCAAAACCCCTTTCCCTATTCGCCACTCCACTCACCCAAATCATCCACTGAACAACCCACCTTCTTGCTTCCATCTCCGTCACCGTCCGCCATCATCCACGCATGAATCACCCCACAGACGCCGCCAACACATTCCACGCCCTACGATGATCCTCTTGAATGTTTTAATTGGGGCTTAACACCCGTATTCTTGATTCCAGGTCTTCCAGCAGAGCTCCATCGCCGCGATGGCTTCTTCGGCCGAGTTCGTGGTGTTCTAACCACGAAGAACTCAGGTGCTCGGTCCAGGTCACGCGGAAGGACCCCAGGTCTCGATCCAAGGCTTCAATTGGAAGCTTGCCCCTCAGTAGCAACTCCAATTGGCGAGACATTACCTTCAGCAGCTTTGCAAGGAGAACCATGGGACATTTAGTCCCACATCTTGCGTGACCGAGCTCCCACAGCGGCATAAAAGGAAAAAGTGCCGGGGCCTTACTACCTCGACATTGGGGGGTGAGGTCCCCCACACACCCTACGCACCCTCATCCATGACCATTGCCCACAGACTTGGACCCTGACTTGATTATCCAGTTACCGACTCGTTTATACACCTGGGTTTGAGAAAAAGAAAAGAGGAGGAAAGGAGAGAAAGAAAGCATGGGGTTAAGGGGGGTTTTGCTTCAGAGAAATCCTAACACTTAGCAAAATTCACGAAGTGTCCCCCCTTTGTGCGTGAAGAGAAGAAGGAGGAAGAAGAGAAGCCAAAGTAAAGCAGAAGAGAAGAAGTAGCCAAAAGAGGAACAGTGCTTATGCACTGTAGCATCAAAGAGAAGTGCACTGTGCACTCATCATATGTGGCTTTGGTTGATTGATACTATTGCATTATTTGCCATTATTGTAATTAGGGTAAATTGGTGATTCAAATCACCATTTTACCTTAATCTTTTTTTGCCACATTGACTCTTGATTTTATATTTACATCATTTGTGCTTGAAATTGCCATTACATTGTTATATCCTTGCTTAAAATTGTGATCTTGAGATAAATTGCCAAATTGCTCCCTGTGTTCGACCTTGGATTTCTTTCGAGCTATAAATTTTAAGTGTTCTTCGTAATTTATCGGCTATACTACAACGCATTATTTTTAAACACTGATTCAGAGTGAGCAACATTTTGGTGCCGTTGCCGGAGAGCAACATGCAGTTTGATCTCTTGATTGTGATTTCTGATTTGATACTAAATTGCTCTATCTATTTTGTTGTGATATGTGCAGGGGAATCCAATCAAGGAGAGTCAGACACGCACCAAACACTCCAGGGGTAGGTAAACTCCATCCACTTTCTCTTAAGCCTCTGATTCTGAAAAAGCTAAAAGAAGAAAAAATCAATTAGGGCTAACTTGCATTCTATTCTTAGATTAATCATCACAAGTTACCTGATTTGATACATTCTTTTTAGAAAACATCCCAAACCTGATTCTTGCACCTACTTAGGGATTTAAGACACCTAGGGCTACCACCTTCTTGATTGAGCCCTAGGTTCCAGATTTGGATTCAACTAATTGGACCAATCAGAGCCAATTGGGGTTTTTATTTCTAGGAGTTTAGAGACATACTTGCTTAAGAAAAAAAGAAGAAGCAATCTTCCCAAACAGTGTGTGCCAAAGCCTTGATTCTACCTAATCAAGCAAACCCTAATTCAGGCTCTAAATCTTACTTGAATCCTAAAAGCAAGACCTAACAATCTCAAAGGACAAACAGGTGAAGTTGACCCACCTTGCGGGGTCAACCAATCTTCAAATTAGGTCATCTTGCATGAAAGTATCTTAAAAGTTCAAGTGAAATCATAAGCACCCTTACTCTTAACTTAAAATTGGTAGACTTAAGAGGTCAAGTCACCATTCTGGTCTACCTGGACCCTCAGTGACAAGGAAGGTCGGGTGGGGGAAACCCTATAACCCGTGGGGACGCTCTACCGCATAGGGGTATTTGCGAGACTCTCCCTTCCTGGCTACCTAGGTAATTCTCAGGTGGACGACTTTCTGATCCAAGGGTATCATCCGCCCCGAACCTCTATAGTCATCCAAAAATCTTTGGGTGCCTCGATTGAGTCCGTCTGATATTCTATCCTTCATCTTCTCCATCAGTGCATGTTTAGGAGGAGGTCCTTAAAACCACCCTTGAGGCCTCCATTAGTTACTCTCATTGAGGCCAAGCCTCGACCTCTGTGTTTGCGCAACAACCTAATCATATTGACATTTCCTCTGATTCTAAGCCCAAACCTCCAATCACAACCATGGATCAGCCAGAATGACCTAACTTTGAACCACAACAATTCTTTGATTTCAGAGATCAGATCAATGCCTTCATGAACCCACTGCCATGTCCTCAAATACGAGATCACTACAATCTCGCAGTAGTAGAGATCGAACCACGAATCAATATCCCTGCGGGAGGACCCAAGGTGGAGCTCAAGCCTAGTATGCTTCACATGACTCCAAAATTCCATGGCTTGAACACCGAGGATCCTTTCCAACACATCAAGAATTTGAAGCATCTGGCCCACACCTTTGGGGTAGGCATGCAAAATCGAGACAGCTTGCTCTTAAAGATCTTCTCCTTCTCTCTGGCCGACAAAGCCGCCTACTGGTTTCAAACTTATCCACACGCAATCAACACATGGGAAGAAATTCAAACTGCCTTCCTACAAAAATTATATCCCATTGGTCACACAAACGCTATGCGGCTCCAAATCATGCACTTCTCCCAAGGAGTGGGAGAATCACTACACGAGGCATGGGATCGTTTTCTGGATCTCATGCGAAATGCCCCCATTATGGAGTCCCGAGTGGGAACAAGTCCAATCCTTTTACCAAGGGCTCCATGATGACATCAAGCTATTTGTCAATGCAACCTATGGTGGCAGCATCATGGGTCAGCATGAAGACGAGATTTGGGGAATTCTCGAGAACATGTGCGAGAACTCCCTGAACAATGAGTCACTGGGTGCATACGACTGAATGTCCACCCACGCATTGACAAACAATTGGGGGGTACACGAATCTCGAGACCTTTCCGCATCTGTTGACTTAGAGTTGGCAGCTATCGATTGGATAAGGTCTCCATCATTGAGAAGAAGGTGGACATCACTCAACATTTACACAAGACCACCTCAGCACCACAAAGCACATATACACATTTGCCCTCAGGTAAGGAAGCTGCACACAATATCTACCACTCTCCAAGGATGGATGCGTATCCACCCTTGCCTGATTACTATTTCAAAGGCAACTCTGGGGCAACCTACCACAGTTGGGGGAACTCTGAATCCTCGTACCCCGATTATTCTGGGGATCCTCAGACCTGCGAGGATCTCCACGCCATCCAGAACAATCCCTTCTCTAATACCTACAACCCTGGATGGCGTAATCATACAAACTTTGCATGGTCGGGAAATAACCCAAATCCAAGACCTCAATTCCAATCCCGACCATAAAACCCCCATCCCTATCAACCCACTCAACCAAAGCCCAATCAAAATTTCCAATCTGGACAACCTAATGAAGATCAGACATCTTTAATTCTCTAGACCTTGGTTGACATGCAAAAACAACATAAAGAAGAGATCTCTGAGCTGCGCAATCAATTGGCCCAGCTGGCAAGTGCTCGCCAGCTGAGTGCACTCCCTTCTCAACCTCTTCCGAATCCAAATAACATGCCGATCTAGAGGCACGTTATGAATCCAAATCAGGGCCAAGCTCATTTTGTCTATCAGGCCCATTCTGCTCCATCCCCTGATGGGATGGGTGCTTCAACCTCTTATTCTGGATTTCAGCAACAAACACCTATCCTCCCTAGCCCAAGCTAGAATCAGGCAGGATTAAATTCTGTCACCACCCGTAGTGGCAAAGCAACATAGGACCCACCTTTTCCTAGCCACAACTCGCCTAAGGCTATAAACCCAAACCCTAGATTAGTTATCCAGGACATGCCGATCCCTGATAAAGAGCTTGAGCCAATTCTAGAGGAACCATCTGAGGTTCCATTTCCCGAGGCCTTGACCAAGGGAAAGAAGAAAACCAAACCCGTGGCACTTGAGGTGGACCTGGTCAAGCTCTTTGAGCAGGTTCAAATAAACATCCCCTTGATGGATGCGATATGCCACATATCAGCTTATGCAAGATTCTTGAAAGATGTATGTACACCAAAGTGGAAGCCGCAAACCAAAGGTGGGAGCTCGATTGTTTTGTTAGAGCAAGCAAACTCCATTATTTTGAGTAAGCTCCCGCTTAAGGCAAAAGATCCTGGTACCCCTCTGATCTCCTGTACAATCGGTGATATTCAATTTGACCATGCATTATTGGATCTAGGAGCCTCCATAAACCTAATACCTACATCCCTACTTGACCACCTTGAAGAATCTGAGCTCAAACCGACAAAGGTGACATTGCAGTTGGTTGATCGATCCATTAAGTCACCAAAAGGAATTCTCGAGGATGTCATAGTTAGGGTACGCAATTTCTACTTCCCCGTGGACTTTATAGTTTTAAACATGGATTCTCCTGAGAACTTGAAGAACACAACAATCATTTTGGGGAGACCTTTTCTGGCCACAACTAGGGCCAAAATCAATTGTGAGGAGGGCCAAATTGAGTTAAAATTTGAGAATAGGACACTAAAGATCAATGTCATTAAGGCCCAAGGAGGAATTAATTGTGGGGTTATCGAACAAATTTGTGACATTGAATCCATGGTTGATGACCCATGTGTCGGGGAAAACTTGCTTATCTCTGATGATCAACCACGAGAGGGTCAAACCCCACACTTAGAGGATCCTGAACCAGACCTAGAAATACCTTTAGCTCCTATCGTTGCTCCTGAACCTCACCCTGAACAACCTACTGCTACTCAAAATCTAGTAATGGAGTTGAAACCCCTCCCTGGCCATCTCAAATATTTCTTCCTAGGTTCAAATCGGACGTTTCCTGTGATCATCAATTCCCGCCTTACCTCTAATCAGGAAACCCGCTTGATTTCTGTCCTTCAGCAGCATTGGAGAGCCATTGGGTGGACTCTTGATGACTTGATTGGCATCAGCCCTTCATATTGAACGCATCACATCTACACCACAGAGGGCTCACGACCATCCCGTGAAATGCAAAGGCACCTAAATCCGAACCTGTAGGATGTCATGAAAAAGGAGATCATCAAGTGGTTAGATGCATGTATCATCTACCCAATCTCTGATAGTCGTTGGGTGAGTCCAATCTAGGTTGTGCCCAAAAAGGTAGGACTCACCATCATTACGACTGAAATCGGAGAAACTATACCGACCCATATAGCAAACTCATGGAGAGTCTATATTGATTACCAAAGACTAAATACCTCAATGAAAAAGGATCATTTCTCACTACCATTTATTGATCAGATACTTCAGAAATTGGCAAGGAATCGATTCTTTTGCTTCTTGGATGAGTACTCTGGTTATAACCAGATGGAAATCCATCCTAAGGACCAAGAGAAGACTACTTTCACTTGCCCCTTTAGGACGTACGCGTTCCGTAGGATGCCGTTCGGTCTCTGCAATGCAGCCGCCACTTTTCAACGGTGCATGCTTGCCATATTCTCATATATGGTAGGTGAATACCTTGAAGTCTTCATGGATGACTTCTCGGTATTTAGGGAATCTTTTGATGATTGCCTCCTACACTTGGTCCAAATCCTCAGGTGTTGTATCGACGTGAATCTGATTCTTTCCTGGGAAAAGAGCCACTTCATAGTACCTGAGGGAATTGTCTTGGGTCACCTTGTCTCTGAAAAAGGCATCCAGGTTGATCGAGCTAAGGTTAATTTGATTTCCAAACTACCCATGCCTAGCTTGGTAAAGGACATCTGCTCTTTTCTGGGGCATGTTGGTTTTTACAGCCATTTCATTCCTGATTTCTCAAAAATTGCATGCCCCCTAACTAATCTTCTCTCAAAGGATGTCCCTTTCGAAATTACCAAGGAGTGCACTCATGAATTTGAGAGCCTGCGTGATCGAGTTACTCAAGCACTAGTCCTGCAATCCCTTGACTGGTCTCTACCCTTTGAGATCATGTGCGATGCGTCTGACTACGCAATGGGTGCGGTACTTAGGCAAAAAATAGACGAGAAACCTATGGTCATCTACTATGCTAGCAAGACACTTGACGAAGCTCAGCGTAACTACACAGTTACTGAGAAAGAGCTGCTAGCTGTAGTATTTGGCCTCGAAAAATTTCGATCCTATCTTTTAGGTTCCCGTGTTATCATATACTCGGATCGCACCGCAGTGAGGCACCTCCTCGTGAAGAAGGATGCGAAACCTCGACTAATCCGTTGGATCTTGCTGTTGCAAGAATTCAACCTCGAGATTCACGACAAGGCGGGAAAACAGAATGTGGTAGCAGATGACTTGTCCCACCTTCCTTCTGATATCATCGACCCTTCCAGACCAATCACAGAACACTTTCCTAATGAGCACCTCCTGACTATTGGTGCAGGACTTCCCTGGTACACTGATTTGGTTAAGTACTTGGCATCACATTAAATCCCGTCTGATTGGCCGAAGGCCAAGAAGGACAAGTTGCTTTTTGATGCCAAGTACTACATCTGGGAAGACCCGTACCTCTTCTACATTGGTGCTGATCAGATCATCAGACGATGCATCCCGGAAGTGGAAATTTAGGACATTCTGTCCTTCTGCCATGACTAGGCCTGCGACGGACACTTCTCCGGACATAAAACCACAAATAAAGTCCTCCAGTGCGGCTTTTATTGGCCCATGATCTTCAAGGACACACACGATTACTGTAAGGCATGCACTCGTTGCCAGACCTTGGGCAACATGAGCCACCGCGATATGATGCCTTTACAGCTGATTCTCTTATGTGAAATCTTCGATATATGGGGGATTGATTTCATGGGACCCTTCCCTAAATCGGATGGCTTCGAATACATTCTCTTCGCCGTAGACTATGTGTCTAAATGAATTGAAGCTATCCCAACCCGAACCAATGATCATAAGGTGGTAATCAAGTTCATTCATCAGCACATCTTTTCTCGGTTCGGTGTTCCACTTGTCATTATCACTGATGGAGGGACCCATTTTACAAATGCACAGTTCATATCCCTAATGACCAAGTATGGGGTGTTGCACCGAATCTTGACTCCTTACCACCTCCAAACCAATGGATTAGCTGAATTGTCTAATAGGAAGATTAAGAAAATCCTCCAGGTCACTTTTTGGCCTGACAGAAAGGATTGGTTGGCCCGACTTCTGGAAGTTTTGTGGGCTTATAGGACCACCCATAAGACCCAATTAGGTATGTCTCTGTTCAGATTGGTGTACGGGAAGGCATGTCACCTCCCCGTCGAGATGGAACACAAAGTCTATTGGGCAGTACGGAAGTGCAATCTCGATCTACTTAAGTCCTGAACTAACCGTCAGCTTCAAATGAGCGAGATCGAGGAACTATGCAATGACGCGTATGAGAACTCGCGAATTTACAAAGAGCGGGTGAAGGCTTTTCATGACAAACACATATCTAAGAAAATTTTCCATCCTGGTCAAATGGTCCTACTCTTTGATGCCAAGATCAAACTTTTCCCAGGCAAACTTAGATCTAAATGGATTGGACCATTCTTGGTGAGACGAATCTTTAGAAATGGAGCCGTTGAAATCAGTCAACCCAGCCTTGATTAAGAACCTTTCATTGTGAATGGCCAATGACTCAAACCATTTATCGAACTTACTGATGTGAACTTGGTTGCATTATCCTTTGATCTCTATTCTCCCTGAGCTTATTGCGCCCGGCTAATGACGTTAAACTCAGCACTTAACGGGAGGCAACCTGTCATCTTTTGAAAAACCTAAAACCCTTTTGACACATCTCTTTGCTGAACTCATATTGCACTTTAGGGTTTGTCCATTAGAGCAATCGACTCCACCTCTGGTACTCGTACTAGAGCTTGAAATCGTCCGTAATAGTCATCCCGATCCGTGCACCCACCCTTTTGACCTTGTTCTAATGTACGATCTAAGCTAAACTCGAACCCACCTAATTTATAATGAGGACATTGTAAATCGTAGGCATGGAGGGGTATTAAAGTGCAAAACGCCATGAGAATCAATTCACAAAAAGGGTTTCATAAAAAAAATTACATATTCCAAAAACCAAAAAAATGAATTTTTTTTTGAAAAATAGAAAAAATGAGAAAAAGAGGAAGGAAAATTAAAAATAAAAAGAACGGAGATAAAAGAGAGAAAAAAAAAACTGAGTCCCTTCAAAGTAATATGGAACCTACCTACCTTCTAGGTTGGATCGAATGATGAATTATGACCTGAAAGGCTAAAACTTAAGGGATTAGTAGCGAATACCGACCTTAGGCCTCTTGGATCGATTTTGATTTAAACATTCACGTACTTGTCACAATCCAGATTAATCCTCAAGAGGCTGAGGAAAATGCAAAGCTTGTGTATTAGGTCTAAGGCTTAGGTAGTATTCGACCCCGTTAACTGACCTCTGGTTTGCAGGACTTGGTAACTTAAGCACCCTAAATCACACACAGTCTGGTTCAATGCGCTTTAAATAATAAAATCATGCCAAAGGGCATTTAATATGTTCTGAAAATGGTCCTAAGATCTAGATTAAGAGCGGCTCGAAAACACAAGTTGATTTGGACGAGTTCCTGACGTGGAGAGGTAGGAAATTCCCCTCGAAGACACACAATAACATATCGTCTCATCGGTGCTTATCTTCTAGGATATTTAAATATCCTACCAGGGGCACGTAAGCATCCTGTGCTGCTTCAGATGCCATGGGTGGGATCATCTCAAAATCTCGATTGCCAGGGTCTAGATTTAGCTACAAAATGCCATGGGCAGCACTATCTCGAAGTGTCGAAAGCCAGGATTTTGGGGGTTGCCTTGGGTGGTGCTATCCCAAAGCATTGAAAGCCAGTGACCCTTCGAGGATTGATGGTGGGGACAAGGAATCCGATTCAGATCGTGTTTAGGGCTAATTTGAGGCTGGATCTAAGGAAAAATATAAAAAAAAGAGAGAAAACTCTTCGAAAGTGAGAATATTCTTCTACCCCTCTCTCTCTTACAAAAATGCGCTGGCAAACTGAACCTAGACTAACCATGTTTCAAGCATGGATGCTTTAACTACTGGGTCCAATGAACCTTAGGATAGTTCCTGTGGGCCTTAGAAACCTTCGCGGCAGACTAAGGTGAAAGCTAGTCAGGTCTGGATCTGAGCTGGCACTTGAGTACCTCTAGGCCTATTGTTGGTATTAAGATCTGATTCCTAAAGATGCGGCTTAGTAGGGTATCCTGACGGTTACATCCGACCTAGATAACTAGTTTGATTCATAGAATTTTACTAAGGGACTAGCACAAGCTTGGCATGGGGGTATAATGAGAACACCATCATAAGCTATAACTAGCTCAATTTGATCTGATAAAGTCAATAAAAGCTCCTACATATCAGTCAGAAGGTCTCTTGGCCAAGTTGAGTTGTTTTGAGAGGAAAAGAAGAATAAAAGGTTATTTATGCAATTTTACCAATAATCCACAAATACAAAATAACCATGGGATTTTCAGAGGTTAGTAAAGGTCAAATATGCATTTAAGTCTAATAAGGGTGTCCATGCAGAGAGAAACAGGTTTTCATACGTTTTGAGAATTAAATGACATCTGAAATCCTAAAAACAGACCTGCTTGATTAATTGAGGTTTCGGTCAAGGTAAAATTCACATAAATCCTCTAAAAATTATAGAAAAATATTCTCTACGATTTGGCACCTTTGAATTGACCATCAGAACCCGCTTTAACCTAAAATAGTCTCAGATGGATAGTTGCCTTAATTTAGGTTTTTATGCAATTTACCCATTCAAACTTGGTCAAAACCTAAATCCAACTTCACCATCAGATTCCTTGGGTCTAAATCAGGTTTGTACCAAAATTTGGGCTCAATGAGAGATCATCTTGACCTAGTTTGCAATTTAGTCCAGCCTTACTCTTTTTCTCTCACTCAAGCCCTCAACTTTTGAAATTCCTCGCAAATACCCCCCTATCTTTGTCGTCACTCTTTAAAAAAAGGTCCTTCCACCATTTCCGTGGAGAAGTCCTACTCCGGCGAGCTTCATTTGGCAAGAACTCTATGATTACTTGACAAATCCCTCTCAAAATTGAAAGGGAGATTCGTTAGGTAATCTCCTTCCTATTGAGGCCTGTCCAAGTCTCCAACTCTCTCTAAAAAGCTCGTGCGAATCCTTCAAAGATTCAGGTCTCCTATTTCGCAAAACTTGGAAGCTTCCAAGCTTGAAAGCTCGCCCCCAGGCCTATAAAAGACCCCCCATGACATTCCTTACCTCCTTAGCAAGAAATTGAGCCAAATCTAGCCCTAATTCCTCCCCTCCTCGACTAGCTCCGGTGACCCCTTCCTCTGAGCTTCTTCACCAGCTGTCACAGACTATAGCCGACCGGTCTCGACTCTCCAATTACTTCGCACCTTGACATACCCCGAGGTGCTTCCCCCCCCTTTGTTGTTGCCATTCTCTCCCATCGGAGCTCCCTTCGTCTCCGACGCCAGCCATACCAGACCTGGTGTCGCTCCTCCTCCTCGTCGTCCGCTACCTACTCAGATCAACTCCCTAGCTCCGCTACTTCACAACTTCATCTTCGTCACTCCGACTCGACCACCACATCGCCTCCTGCGAATTCATCTCCCTCCGCTCTGGCAACCACTTCGGCGAGGTCTTCCACATGCTCCACAGCTCCAAACACCTCGCCAACAACCTCACAAGCTCCACCACGACTCACCCATCAAAACCCCTCTCCCTATTCGCCACTCCACTCACCCAAATCATCCACTAAAAAACCCACCTTCTCGCTTCCATCTTAGTCACCGTCCACCATTATCCACGCATGAATCACCCCACGGATGCCTCCATCACATTCCACGACCTACGGTGATCCTATTGAACATTTTAATTGGGGCTTAGCACTCATATTCTTGATTCCAGGTCTTCCACCGGAGCTCTGCCGCCGCGACAACTTCATCGGCCGAGTTCGTGGTGTTCTAACCACAAAGAACTCAGGTGCTCGCTCCAGGTCATGTGGAAGGACCCTAGGTCTCCATCCAAGGCTTCAATTGGAAGCTTTCCCCTCAGTAGCTACTCCAATTGGCGAGACATTACCTTCAATAGCTTCGCGAGGAGAACTATGGGACATTTAGTCCCACATCGTGCGTGATCGAGCTCTCGCAGCGGCATAAAAGGAAAAAGTGCCAGGGCCTTACTGCCTCAACACTGAGGGGTGAGGTCCCCCACACACCCTACGCACCCTTGTCTATGACCATTGCCCACAGACTTGGACCCTGACCCAATTATCCTGTTACCAACCCGCTTATACACCTGGGTCTGAGAAAAAAAAAAGAGGAGGAAAGGAGAGAAAGAGAGCGCAGGGTTAAGGGCGGTTTTGCTTCAGAGAAATCCTAACACTTAGCAAAATTCATGAAGTGTCCCCCCTTTGTGTGTGAAGAGAAGGAGGAAGAAGAGAAGCCAAAGCAAAGCAGAAGAGAAGAAGAAGCAGCCAAAAGAGGAACAGTGCTTACGCACTGTAGCATCAGAGAGAAGTGCACTGTGCACTCATCATACGTGGCTTTGGTTGATTGATACTATTGCATTATTTGCCATTGTTGTAATTAGGGTAAATTGGTGATTCAAATTACCATTTTACCCTAATCTTTTTTTGCCACATTGACTCGTGATTTTATATTTACATCATTTATGCTTGAAATTGCCATTACATTGTTATATTCTTGCTTAAAATTGTGATCTTGAGATAAATTGCCAAATTGCTCCCTGTGTTCGACCTTGGATTTCTTTCGAGTTATAAATTTTAAGTGTTCTTCGCGATTTATCGGCTATACTACAGTGCATTATTTTTAAACACCAATGCAAAGAGAGCAACAAGCCCCCCCATCATTGTCATCATTTTCACAAAAAGCCCCCTGCAGCCTGATTCTAACTCAGAATCCCAAACCCACATCTACCAAACTTCAAGAGAGAAAATCTCTCTCAAATCAACACCAAATCCCTCCAAATTTGGAGGGATTGGTGTTCAGACTATGGGAAACAAATTAGACCATGCCTTGAGTCCTGATTTGGCGAGAAGAGACCAGGAGAAGCTAAATATTTCCAAATCTTGGGTGGTCAAATTCATGATTCCTATTCATGAATTCTTCCAAATAGAGCTCGAATTTGAGCTCTATATAAACTCTATGAAGTTCCCACATGTCTGGTAGTCAAGATCAGGCTAAAATCAAGTCTTCTCCAACTTCGGCTGTCGCCAACCTCGACTCTAGTGACCCTCTCCTCCATCCTCCTATGGCCTCCCAACCATCAAATTACGAGTGCCAAACCCTTCCTCACGCTCGTCTGTGCCTGGTGGGCCAAATCCAGGGCTTCCTCCCCTATCTTCCTCACCGTCTACCTCATCGGAGGATTCATCCTCCTTGGCTCCGGCAAGCCATGCCGATGAGAAATCTTCCCTCTTTCATCCAATTAGTTTGGGCCTTCTCTCCCTCCATCTCCCTAGATTAGGAATAGGTCCTTAGAGCTTGGTTTCAACCACTCGATCACCCGCTCCCTCTTCGTCTTCATTGCTTCCGGCCACACTCCACCAAACAACAAGCCATCACCTCCACAACCTTCGCCACAACCCAGGGATCAAAATCCCCAAAGAAATTTGGGGTTTCGATCACTGTAGCCCCCCACCGGACGAACCCATCCATCGCCTGCTCCTTCGCCACCATCCAGCCACCAAATTGCACCAATCACCCAATTGCCACCACCATTAGCTCCACCTCACCACGGTGGAGCTTTCTAGCTATCTAACTGGGGCCGCAAGGTTGTTTTTGTATATTCTTACGGGAGGGGCTAAGATTTGCGTGATAAAAGAATAAAGTGTGGAAGCAAAATGAAAAACAATCTCACAAATAGACAATCACACAAATTGCACAAGAATTTTTAGGTGGAAACCCAAATCGAGTGAAAACACCACCTAACCCTCTCGAGTTAGGATTTTCCGATCGACCGAGTCGATAAAAATCCACTAATGAACTACTTTAACGAGGGTAGCTCAACCTCAATACAATCACGCTATAAGTACGAGGGTAGTGTTCCTCAAACCCTCCTCTTCACGAGGAGTATTTTGTCCCTTGATGGAGACAAAAATTCGCAGGATGAATACCCAACACAATAACAAAGAAATATTACGAAATAAGACCTATAGAGCCCCAAATATAAACCTAGCTACTATAGGTAAGGAAACTTCCCTTTGCTAGAAGTGCATCGATTTAATGACGCGGATGCGTGAACCACGCATAGGCACTGTGTCGCTCTCGTAATTGCGGAGTGAGAGCGGGTGCACAGTTGGACAAAGCTCTTAAGTGTGGAATGAATGCTTGGAGAGCTAGAGCTTCTTCTCAAGATCAAAGTGACATAAAAGATGTGAAAATGGTATTGCTAAGTGTGTATAGAGCCCCAAATATAAACCTAGCTACTATAGGTAAGGAAACTTCCCTTTGCTAGAAGTGCATCGATTTAATGACGCGGATGCGTGAACCACGCATAGGCACTGTGTCACTCTCGTAATTACGGAGTGAGAGCGGGTGCACAGTTGGACAAAGCTCTTAAGTGTGGAATGAATGCTTGGAGAGCTAGAGCTTCTTCTCAAGATCAAAGTGACATAAAAGATGTGAAAATGGTATTGCTAAGTGTGTGTGTACAAGGCAAGGGCCTCTCCTATTTATAGATGGCTTAGGAAGCCTAGGAAGGCTTTGGAAGCCTTAGGTAGCCGTTGGGGATCATTCCAATTTAAATCAAGCCTTAATCAGAATCATTAATGATTCTGATAGGGTCATCAGACATCTGGTAAAAAGATCAGACGTTTGGAAGACACTCTTACGACGTCTGGAAACTAAATCAGACGTCTAATTTTAGACGTGTTTCCTTCTTGACTTGAGTCAGACCTAAACAAGGTTCTTGTGAAAGTGGGTCAGACGATAAGTTGGATGTCTGGCATTATGTCTAGACGTCTGGAAACCTAATTAACTGTTGGAATGAATTTCCCAAGGCACAAATGCTATATTACTTCAGGAGAAGTGATTTTGGCTCAATTGAGGCTAACGGTCACTTTATCAGACGTCTGAGGTCCTCTAAAGACGTCTGATAGAAGCTCAAAGGTCAATCCTTAATGATTATATTCTTTAGCCAGCGTTCCACTAATTGAACGTCTGGCCAAGTCATCAGACGTCTGGACTAAGGGTCGGTCGTCTGAAAACAGCAGACAGAAGGTTCTATGACCAGCTCTAAAAGTTTGGACATTTGATTCAACATTCAGACGTCTTAAAGTCCAAGATTAGACGTCTGATTTTCAAATTGGACGTCTGATCAGGCTGTCTGAAGCCTATCTTGGTTTTCTAAGTTTTTTAAGAGTTGTCTAAGTGTCCTAGGGTTGTGCATGTGTTCCTAGGACTACAGTTAGGTAACTTTGAGGCTCTTTAACAAATATTATAAGATAGAAATAAAAAGCGACAAAAGAAAAAAACCAAAGTACAACGAACAAGAACGAAAATCTATCCTATTCTTCCTTCTTCAAGCTTTCGCTCCTCGCGAAGCTCCTCCTCCAATGAGCTCCTCCAATCCACTATGGACGCGAGCTCTGAGGTCCTTCACACTTGTATCCATTTGTATTATTCTAAAATCTAAAGCTCAAATACAAATGTTAAAACACAAGTGTTTCGTTATCATCAAAATTGACGATCACGGTGCCTTTGCACCAACAGTTTTCATCTTCACAGGTCTTCGCTGCCGCCATCGTCTCCCTCATCTCCAACTGCTGTATTCCGACCAACTTCAACCTCATCACCACGACCATTAGCTGTGGGCTGAAGCCACAAAGCCAGTCAGACTTCCAATTTGGGAAGAACACCCAGCAGCAACTCGAATTGGAACCCCAATCCTCATCATGCACGCCAAGGAAACGAAGGAGAAAAGGGCACTCTTTAGTGCTACATCGTAGGTGAAAAATTCAGAAAGCCGTATAAAATTACTTTTGTGTTTATGCTTCACTGCCTTATACACAGGGGGTGAGGTCCCCTCACTCTCTCACTCTCACTCCTCACCCACCACCACTGCCAGTCGGCCTGGTCCCTTTACTCGAATCCGATTGCTCGTTACTGTTCACGACGATAACCCAGTTACCCGTATACCCTATACCCAGATTTAAGGAAAGAGAAAAGGGAAAATTCTTAGGAGGGTGGGGGTGGTTTTTCTCGGGGTGCGTGCACATGTGCCTCGAGATTCGTGCCCACATGCCCAACACTTAGGCATTTCTGTGTTGGCTAAGGCTGAGGGTTGTGCTAGTGCCTTGTGCTTACCTGGCCCTTGTGCTTGGTTGTGGTTTGCTAAGATACTATTGAGTTGACGTGGATAAGTATTTAAGTTACTATGGGCCTATTGGCTCTGTGCTAACGTGGCTATTTGTGAATAAATGATTCAAAATCACTGTTGGGAAATTGATTTGATTTGAGACTTTGGGATATGTGCTTAACTATGAGAATTAATTAGTGATTCAAATCACCATTTTTAGGGTTTGATTCTTCTTTTTAACCCACTGATTTCTGAGACATAAATTGCTATTATTGAATATATTTTTTGAGTGTATTATTCATTACATAACTTTATTGTGATTAATTATTGTGCTCATTTGTGTATTATTGTGACTAGTGTGTGAATTCCATATTTGCTCCTTACGAACGACCTCAGAACTCGCGATTGTTTTTCAAGCACTTATAAATTTAAATGTTGTCAATTCGCTTTTGTTGACTACACTACGACGCATATTTCAAACTCGACGAAAGTGCGTTAACAACATCTCAATAACTCCTAGTGCCATGGCCAAAACTAGTAGTAAATCTCCTATCATCAATAGAGTCAGCCCAGTCTATATTAGTATAGCCTTCAACCTCTATCTCATCACTCTTTGTTAATAGTAAGCCTTTCCCTGGATTTTTCTTCAAATAGTATAAGATCCTATTCACAACATTCAAATGTAGATTAGTAAGAGCATGTACAAATTAGATTACAATGTTCACTACATAAGTAATATCAGAACTGGTGGGAGTAAGATATATCAATTTATCCACGAGCTTCTGATATCTGGTCTTCTGTGAGTCATCAAGTAACTTCCCATCCTTCAGGCTCAATATATGATTGCCTTCAATAAGTGTAGTTGCTAGCCTACACCCAAGCTTCTTGGTCTCCTTTAACAAATCCAACACATACTTCCTTTGGCACAAGAACAAGGTGTCACGTGTAGACCTAGCCATGGGTTGAGTCAAGTGGGCCATGGGTCAGTTCAATCGGGCCAAACTTTCAAAAACCTTGGTCCAAGCCTTAGGTCGATCCGTGGGCCTAAAAACATAGCCCAAGCCCTGTTTCCAAGCGTCAAGCTAGGTTTGGGTTGACCCATGGGTCAAATATAAAGTACTTTAAAATCGATCTCTCCCCTCCAAATACATCTACTTCCGTGTTGGTTGAATCACCAAGAAGCTCGATGTCAATGAGTTCAAGACCATCCACTCCTACGTCGACTAGGGCCTCCTCCCATGTTATTAAGCTAGCAGTTGAGTCCTCCCAATCCCCTTTAATATCTTCCAATTTCTTACTTCATACTATGTTAACCATCAACCATTAGATATATTGCTCCATGTTTCCCCTTGATTGAATATGCTTATACTAAAGGCCCTTGATGCATGTACCTCCATGGCATTGGCAAGTTGAAGACAATAGGCAGGGGGGACAATGAGCACATTGGGCTGTAGTAGGCATAGAGTTGGCCATTTTGGCAGGCCGGGTTGGGTGGAGTTGGGTTGTAAATTAAAGACCCAAGCCCACCCATTTAAAATCATGCCAATTAGAGGGTCAAGTCAGGTTGGATCATAAAAAAAAAATCGAAGCCTAAGCCTACCCATTTTAAAGGTTGAGCGGGTTAGGTTGATGGGGCCCCTAGCCCATGGCCAATTCTAGTCACATGACCTTGCAATCTTAATGCCAAGGAAATATTTCAACTTCCTCAAATATTTAATTTCAAATTCCTTATCAACTTTCTCCTTAAGTTTAGATATCTCTTCAATATCATTTCCTACGATAGTTACGTCATTAACATACATAAGAAGTAAGGCCTTAGCATTACAACGTTTAATAAACAAGGTATGGTCTTCATTTCCTTGCTTATATCCCTATCTCTTCGTAGCATCACAAAACCTCTCAAACCAAGCTCTAGAAGACTACTTTAGCCCATAAAGCGACTTTTTTAATTTGTAACATTTTCTTCGTTGGTGCATAAGCACTAATGTTCTTGATTTGATAATGACAAAATATTTTTATATTATGTTGTTCTTGGAAAACTAACATTTTAGGTATAAAGGATGAGTTGCTTATCAAAAGAAAAGGAATCAAGCAAGATGGAAGACTTAGTCTCAAAAAGACTTGAAGACTAAAGAATAAAAAAAAGAAGAAAATCTTAATTCCATATTCTTTGTAGTTTTTTGTTCAAATGATACATGTATTTTAGTGTCTTACAATTTTTGTAAAAGAGCCCAAGGAACATTTAAATGGACTTAGGATCTAGAAACCTAACAAAGAAATCCATATAATAAAAACACAACTTTGATTAGTCGAACAACACTTTAATCAAATTACCTAAAGCCCAAAATAAGTCATCCAACCATTTATCCAGTCGACCTATAAACTAAACATTGGAAACTCAATGTTCATCTTATTCTATCAAACATCCATCAAACTCATTAGATGATTAGACACACCCTTAGCCATTCAATATGATTTCCAAACAACCTATACATATTTGTTGATCCCTTGAAAACCTAGATCAAAGAAAATCTTGTGTCATAACCCAAATTAAGAATTGATGAGCACATTAGACATTCCACAAGATCGTTAGATGTCTAACTACTTAGCCAGACAACCTTGAAGGCCATATTCTAATTCAAATAAAATCTCTTCTTAGAAAACAAACATCTAACTTCCTTAGTCGACCTATATTCTAAAATAAGTCATCTAATCCTTAAATTAAATGTCCACTAGGTAACCATTTGATAGTCCTCTCTTTGGAATCTAATTCAGACAACACATGTCTTCTTCAATCATCTAACTATAGCCTATCTGATGTCTAATTGATCTATCAAATGCCTATCTAATGTCTAATTGATCTATCAAACGTCTGATATTACTCTAACAGTTGAGAATCTCTTTGAAATTAATTTCTATCTTTAGATATCTTTACCCAAATCACTTCCAATGATCATATGACCTTACTAAACCTATTTAGAGTTTTTCTAACACATCTATAAATACCTAGTGGATTTCCTTTCTACATACACATAAGAAGAACACAAGACACACTTCCTACTTGAATAGATGATTCATTGCAAAGCTTCACAAGAGAATTGCTACCTACTCAAGTTCTCCAACATTGCTCTCCTTGCTCCACAATACTAGTGCACTCACATCCCTGTTGAAGCACATTATTGAGCATTTAAAGGGAAGTGTCTTAAACTTTAGAAGCTAGATTTCTTCTCCACTTTGTGGCTTTACATGTAATTTTGTATTTTCATTTTCTTTATTGTACTTTGGTATCTAACTTCTCAGGTCCATGTTTCTTCTTACATGGAAGGGAAAAAGTCTCCAGTTGGGACTAGAGAGGCATTTTGTATTTGAGGTACACTACTCTTGATTTTAAGTGGTGTGGATAATGGATTTGATTGGTTCGACTGATAAAGAAAATTCTAAGTTAGGGGACATAAATTGTGGTTTTTACACTTACGATTTTCCACCTAAAAGTTATTTGCATCTTGTGTGGTGATTGAATTTTGTGCATCTATTTAATCTTTTTATATTTATTTGTTTGCACTAGTCACCCCCCTCTACTGCACTCACAGTTCATACCACAATGGCATATACATAAAAACTTCTTCCTTGAGATCCCCATTCAAAAAAGCATTCTTTAGATCCAATTGATGTAAAGGCCAATCAAATTGAACAACAAGGGCTAGAATCACGTGTGCAAAGTTTACCTTTGCTATCACTATAAAAGTCTCTAAGTGGTCAATACCATACTTGTGAGTAAAACCCCTTGCTACTAATCTTGCTTTATACCTATCCACTTGACCGTCAGCTTTGTACTTTATGGTATAGACCCATTTTAATCCCACAATATGTTTATCATTAAGAATGTTCACTACTTCCCAAGCTTGCTTTTTTATCGATGCACTCATCTCTTGCATTGCTTTCACCCATTTAGGATCTAATTGAGCCTCTCCAACATTCCTAGGAACCGAAGACACAACAAGAGATGACAAAAAACACCTATAACTCAGATTGAGTCGAGATTACCCCAGAAATCTTCCTATCGGATAATGTGTACATTTTGGAACACATCTAGTAGTCTTTTGATGACTCTATGTTCATGCCTAAGGGCAATACTATCCTCCCTTCTGCAACACCACTATACATGGAAAGCACCTCTTCTACCTCGTTTGCATTTTGACCAACATGACATGTGATTAATCTTATCCCTTAGTTGGGTTGATCATCAGAAACAACAGGAACAACATATAATCCCCCGTAGAACCACTAGAATCATCAAAAACAACAAGAACAAGAAGATGCACACTCATAGAACCACTTGAATCCACTAGAAAAGGAATAGGACAAGGCATAGTGCTCTTCATACTCTCTCTTTGATGCACCATCTCCCCATGTAGCACATCACCATGAGCTTAAAGATATGAAAAATCCTCTACACATTCATCTACATTCTCCCCTTGAAGAGGATTTTGGCTTGAAAGTAAAACTCTATCTCTAAGAATGTTACATCTCTTGTAATAAATTTTCTTCATGTAGTTGGATTGAGGCATTTATAGCCTTTTTGCATGGAGGAATAACCCAAGAATACCCTTTTGATTCATTTAGAATCAAATTTGGATTGTCCATTATAAAGCCCCAAAATTGAATTATAGGGCTAATTTGGGTTTAAGTGTGTCAAGACAAACTTGTCGACACTTGTTGGGCCTGAATTAGCTCAGCATAACTAGTAAACAAGAAAAAAACCTATTTGGGCAAACCCGATTAAATCTTAGAAAAACTTACTCGAAATATTTCATATTTGGTATCATTAGATTCCTCTCATTATAAACTTTTCAACGATTCTTGTTTCGTGAAAATTCAAGGTCTGTTGCAAAAGTTATGCAAAACATAAGAAACGGATGGGAGGCATAAACAAACCCATTTCAAGGGTATTTTCGTCCAACTTGGGTTTTCATAAACCTAATCTGGGTTGGCAGACCTCTAAATAAATCATTTAGGGTTCTAGGGTTGTCATTATCCTCCTTGGAACACTAATCTCAAGAGAAACAGTAAGAAGACAAGCAAGATGAGAGAGAAGAAAGAAAGAAAGCGAAAGAATGGAAAGAGAGCAACAAAGAACCCTCTCTCGTGCATGATTACAGTAGGCCCCATGCAAGGTCAGTAGGGCATGGCAGTACATGCTAGACGGGCATGTGCAACAAGGTGAGAAGCGGTAGAATCAACACAGCTGGAGAAGAGTGACACACAGGAGTCTCACACATGTGAAGGCTTCCTTGTTCACATGAGATCACGTGTGGGCTATCTTGAGCTGACACATTGCATGATCTAGTAGTAGGGAGGGGGTTGAGCATGATCTAGGAGTGAGCACACGGACCAACGACACACTTCCATGTGTCTGGCATGTCCCACGAGCATGAACCAGGTGCGGTTGAATCAATTTAGGCCCCATCTTGCATTTTAGGATGGTTCAAAGGTCAAACGACCTCTGATTCATTCATTCCAGGTACCTTAAGAATTGTCTTGACATGTACTATGATAGGTCTTGTTGCATCAAAAATCATCGTATTTAGGAAAATATCGCGTTGTAGTATAGCGACGAAAATCAATGCAACATTTAAATTTATAATGCTTGAAAAAACCATGAGTTCCGAGATCGTTTGCAGGGAGAAATTGTAACAAATCAGTCCACTAATCACAATATTCAGAAAAAAATAATGCAAGTGAATCAAATAAAAAAAAAGATATTCAATAAAGAGCAATGCTTGCGCAGCAATCATAGGTCATAACCAACCTAAATAATGTTTGAACCTAGCTTAATTTGTAAATATTGCATTCATAACATGCATATCATGCATTGCATCATTTTATATAGAATAAGATGAGATATCTTGCTATTGAATGTTTTTGTTGTTAATTGCAAGTACTAAAGTGATAGAGTGGAATAAGGCAATAACAAGAGAAGAAGATTGATCCAGACATGAGGATTGAGGAGGATAGCCTTATCCCAACCCTTAGAAACCCTATGATAGCCTTCCTAAACCCAAAACCACTTCTATTAGGACACCTTAGCCTTAGAACCTGTTATGAACGCGTGGCTGCAGACGTCTTTTAAGACGTTTGGGAGGTGTCCCAGACGTCTGACCAGACGTCTAGAACCCCTTCCAGACGTCTGGGATTCGGTTTTTTCGACACGAGCGGTTTCGTCTGCGCGCCTGAGCGCGCAGACCTGCGAGTGCATCTCTCTCTCTCTTTTTCCCTCTCTCCTGCGACTGCAGGCTGCGCCCTCTGTCCGCTCTCTCTCCTCTCCGCGCGGCTTTAAAACGCCACGCCCTCTCCCTCACTCAAATCACCTTCGCCCCCTTCCTCTTCTCCTTCCAGCCGGTGCGCGAGAGCGAGCGTGAGTGAGCGGCGGCAGCGACAGTCGCGGTGAGCGTGGGAGGAGGTGCTGCGCGAGGGAGGAGGTGTTGGCAGTGAGGGCTCGAGCCTGCCGGGGCAGCGGGAGTCGGCCGGCGGGGGCGCAGCGGACGCGGGGTGACGCGGGAGGCCTGCTGCAGCTAGAGCAGCAGGCGGACGAGTTGCGGCACGGCCGAGTGTCGCGAGCGGAGGGCGAGTCGCGCCCTGATTTTGAAATTTTCTCCAGAATCAGAGGTCTGGGATTACAACCAGACGGCGGGGAGGACGTCTGGAGGACTGTCCAGACGTCTGAAAGGTGAGTTATTCCATCTTTCTTCCTCTTCTTCGACTGACCGTACTAAGAGAGAGAGGAAATGGGTACGCGCAGGTTCTGAGATTCGCATCCAACGCGAATCAGACGTCTGGCTGCATTGCCAGACGACGGGAACGACTTCCAGACGGCCGGGGTGACCATCGGACGTCTGGGAATTAGGCCAGACGCCCCCGCAGGCTTCTGGACGTCTGAGAGACCACACAGAGCAAAGGTAACCTCTGATCCACTTTTTAAGACGTCTGGAAGAGGTTCCAGATGTCTGATTTTGCACTGTTTCGTCGTTTTCGACCCGTTTAGGGCCCGTTCGGAGTCCGTTTTCCGCGTTTCGAGTTGCGTGCTTTTCGGAATTAAATCCTCTACCCGTCTACAGTAGCTATATACTGTTTTGAGGAACTCCTTGTGTTTGATCCTTGTGATAGGACCCCGTTCCGTTGCAGTCTCGGGGGTTGCGGAGGCACGCGGGATTCCCGACCACGCCCCCAGTACTCCTGTTGTAACCGGTAGAGTGGCTTTTAAGTTTATTTGTATAATCTGTTAAATTATGGAACCATAAATAGCACCTAGGACATTGCATGAATCCTAGGAATGAGAAACTAGAATGAATGGTAGATTCTAGGGTGTTGCATGAATCCTAGGGCTGGAAAATTAGATTGTATGATAGATCCTAGGGTATGGCATGAATCCTAGGATGGGAAGAACTAGTGGAATATATGAATACTGCAGTCTTGGAAAATGTGGAAAGGAAATAATAGCTACCTGTGAATTGAATTAACAGCTGCCTGCTATGAATAAATAAACGTGATTGAGAACATGGATTGTAAGAACGTGAAACTGGAAAGTGAAACCTGGATGTTCTGAGTTAAAAGAGCTGGAACCCTACGGGGAATTAGGAGTGGAACTCCTTGAAAGAGAAAGGAATGGAACTGAGAAAGAAAGACGTGGTAGTGTGCCGTCTCTTGGGTACGTAGTACCAAGGGAAGTACCTGTACCTGTTTAGTGCAGAGCGGAGCCAGCCGCCCCAGGGACCCGGGGTTAGGACTGGACACTTTATACCGGCTTGCTGGCCCTCGCGTACGTAGTACCGAGGAGAGCTACTAGTGTAGGGAGGGCACTAGCTACCCCATGGGCCCCGGGGTTCTACTAGCCTCCTACACTGACTTGTTAGGCCCACTAGGCAAACCAGGGTAGTCTGGCGAGGGTGAGAGGACTGTGGAGGGGTTGGACCCCTGTTACTGAGAGGGCTCTACCCTATACTGGTTCCGTGCTGTGCTTTGGGCGCACCCGTTAACGGAAACGACTGACCGCGTGCCAGTGCGGGTTAGCTACCTGTGCGTTTATCGCGCGTGCCGTAGTCACCGTTACGCCTGTCCGTGACCTTGGGGTGGTTGACTGAGAGTAGGATCACCACGGGGGACTCTCCCGGCCAGGAGAGCACCACGTGCTACTTCTACTTTTTGGAAAAGACTGCAATCAAGATCGTTCCCACGAGGAACATTCGAGATCAAGTGAAGGATCTGAGAAATAGATAAATTTTGAAACAATAGAAAGACGGAAATAAAGGAAGAAAGAAAATTAAAACAGCTACTGTACACTTTACTCTTTCTTTAGTTTAGCTGCCACTCTACTCAGCGTTTTGCTGACGTGTTACACTCGTTACCTTTCAGGACCAGGTGTTGAGCAGCCAGGGTCAGCGGCTGCAGAGGACGTTGGGCCGAGTAGGGTCCAGTAGAGTTACCACTGCTCTCTTGTACCTCTTTTTGGTTCCATTGTAGTGAGTAGTTCTTGTTACTGCTGTACTTTTCTTTACCTGCAGTTCATATTATGTTATGAATGTTGTTCGACTGTTGTGGTGGTACATACTGTAGTGGTTTCTTTCCTTACTGCTGTATTTTCTTACTGTTAGTTATATTCATGTTGAATGTGGTTTATTTTACTGCTCTTTTGGTTACTTCCTCGTTGGACGACCAAGTCTTGGGATTAGTCGAGTCGGTCCGGTTCTCGTGTCTCGTAGGGACTCGGTAATCGGGTGGTTACAAGATGGTATCAGAGCAAGGTCGTCCCGAGAAGTGAATCAACTGACTGGAAAATAACCAATTCACATGTCTATAACTAGAGTAGCCACCACAACATATCTTTTGACATGAGCTCTTAGACGTTTCCGTTCGGTATCATTCCATAGTGATGCGTCCCGTTTTGTTTCGCGTCTCCTTGCAGGAGATGCCTCGTCGCGGGACTGGTGAGGCGGGCCACGGCCGAGGACGGTGTCGGCGAGGTGGGCGTGCCGTTGCCGACGCCTCAGTGGACCAGCCACTACTCCCGGGTGTCCAGGCCCAGGACCTCGCCCAACTGATACGGGATATTGTGCGAGAGGAGCTCCACCCACCTCCCCGAGCGCCTTCCCCTGGAGCTGCGGAGGGGGAGTCCTCTGTGGGACCTCCCGACGGACGCGGCGCTGGTCGCGGGGGAGGGGATGGGCCGCTGCCGCCCCCACCTTCCTCCGACACTTCTGTGCATGAGGCACCTTCGCCTGGAGGTGCACCAGCACCTCCACTGCAACGCCACTTTGAGCTTTTCGGACAATTCCGGAAGCTGAAGCTCCCCTCCTTCAAGGGGGATGAGGACCCGACCGAGGCAGAGGACTGGCTCGAGCAGCTGGAGAAGATTTTCGACACCCTTCGCCCCCCGGTGGAGTGCCGCGTGGCCTTTGCCACGTACCAGCTGGAGAGTGCGGCACACAGGTGGTGGAGGGCGGTCCGGGGACAGGAGAGGGACGAGCCGACCTGGGATCGGTTCGTCGCCCTCTTCTACGAGCAGTACTTTCCCCAGACGTGGCAAGACCAGAGGAGGCGGGAGTTCCACACTCTTCGCCAAGGGACGATGACCGTGAGTGCGTACCGCACGCGTTTCCTGGAGCTGTCCCGCTTTGCAGCGACAGCGGTAGCTACTGAGGAGGAGCGCCTTTAGAGGTTCACCGAGGGGCTTCGGCCTGCGATTCGGGGGTATGTCAAACCCCTGAAGCTGCCTACGTTTTCAAGGGTGGTGGAGGCAGCCATGACTTACGAGGAGACCAACCCGTCCGCGCGAGACACTGACGGCGGGCGGAAGAGGCCCTTTCAGCCAGACTTTTCACAGGGCCGGCGAGAGAGGAGACACGTGGCGTCCGCAAGAGAGCCGTCACGTTTTGCAGGGCTATCAGTGGCCTTTGGGGGCCCTCGACAGGGGCCAGTCGCCAGCACCGGACCCCCGCCCAGCCGACAGCAGGGACCCACTGAGGGCGGGAGCCGGGTTCCCCTCTGTTACCAGTGTGGCCAGCCGGGCCACATTAGGAGGGACTGCCCGTCTAGGGTAGGAGGTCAGCAGATACTTCCCGCGCAGAGCACTGGAGGGCGCGTACGAGGCCGCGGTTACCAGGCGCGAGGAGGAGGACAGCAGTCACGAGGAGGGTACCGGCCAGCACTTGCCCGTCCGACGCAGAGTGTGGCTGCTTCATCCGCACCTAGAGCTGAGGGGCGTATCAATGCCCTGACACACAGGGATGCCAGAGCTTCGGGCTCGGTAGTGGCAGGTATGGTTTAAGTTTCCGGCAGACTCGTTTACACACTTTTCGATTCCGATGCTACGCACTCGTTTATCGCAGCCAGTTTCGCAGTTAGTTTGGACCAGGATTATACACTGTTAGAAAATCCGTTAGTAATCAGAAGTCCGAGTGGTCAGCTGTTTGTAGCTGAAGAGGTGTACACGGATTGCGAGGTCAGCGTCGGGGGACATAGTTTGCCAGCTGACCTGATTATGATACAGATGGAGGACTTTGGAGTGATTCTGGGGATGGACTGGCTGTCCGCTTACCACTCCTTGGTAGACTATTTTGAGAGGAAGATTGTCTTCTCCATGCCGGAGTTGCCTTCTTTCGAGTTTCACGGACAGCCAGTGGACGGAGTCTTCAGGTGCATTTCGGCACTTCGGGCGGCGAGACTTTTGAGCCAGGGGTGTGAGGGCTTCCTAGCTTATGTGGTGGAAGAGCCTAGCCTTGTGGCAGACTTCCAGAGCATCCCGGTGGTTAGAGAGTACCCTGACGTGTTTCCAGACGAGTTACCAAGACTACCGCCCGAGCGCGAGATCGAGTTTGAGATCTCGCTAGTACCAGGGACCAGTCCCATCTCCACCGCGCCATACAGGATGGCATCGCTTGAGCTATGAGAGCTTAAGTCTCAGTTGCAGGACCTTTTGGAGAAGGGTTTCGTGAGGCCCAGTGCGTCTCCCTGGGGAGCCCCGGTACTGTTTGTGAAAAAGAAGGATGCTACCCTACGCCTTTGTGTGGACTACCGACAGCTGAATAGGGTCACCATCAAGAATAGATATCCGCTGCCGAGGATCGACGACTTTTTTGTCCAATTGCGGGGTGCCACAGTGTTCTCCAAGATCGACTTGAGGTCGGGATACCACCAGTTGAGGATCAGGGAGACCGACGGCTCCAAGACAGCTTTCCGCACCCGGTACGGACACTACGAGTTTTTGGTCATGCCGTTTGGGCTGACCAATGCCCCCGCTGCTTTTATGGATCTGATGAACCGGGTGTTTAGACCGTACTTGGACCAACTCGTGGTGGTTTTCATAGATGATGTACTCATCTATTCTAGAGATCAGATGCAGCACGGACAGCACTTGCGGATGGTTCTGGACACTCTGAGACGACGTAGGCTGTACGCCAAATACAGCAAGTGCGAGTTCTGGTTGAGGGAGGTGACCTTCTTAGGTCATGTGATCTCTGGAGACGGCTTGGCGGTGGACCCAGCCAAGGTCGAGGCAGTGCTCAGGTGGGAGAGACTGCGTTCAGTCACTGAGATTCACAGTTTCCTGGGACTGGTAGGCTACTACAGATGATTTATCAGAGGGTTTTCACAGATCGCGCGTCCTATGACACAATTGACCCGGAAGGACGTGTCCTTCACTTGGATAGATGCCTGTGAGGCGTGTTTTCAGGAGTTGAAGGAGAGGTTGACTTCGGCTCCCGTGCTCACCATCCCTGACAGTAGTGGCAGGTTCGTTGTGTACACGGACGCCTCCTTGCAGGGGTTAGGAGGTATGCTCATGCAGAGGGGTCACGTCGTCGCTTACGCTTCGCGGCAACTGAAGCCCCATGAGCATACCTACCCTACCCACGACCTAGAGTTGGCAGCTGTTGTCTTCGCGCTGAAGACTTGGAGGCACTACTTGTACGGTGAGACCTTCGAAATTTTCACAGATGACAAGAGCCTCAGATACCTTTTTGATCAGAAGGAGCTCAACATGAGACAGAGACGTTGGTTGGAGCTCCTGAAGGACTACGACTGCAGCATCTCCTACCACCCGGGAAAGGCCAATGTGGTGGCTGACGCCTTGAGCCGTAAGGCGCCCGCACACTTGGCCAGTTTACAGTTACAGAGTTGGAGCCTTTTGGAGGAGGTGGGCAATTGGCTACCCCTGGAGTTACGGGGGCACTGTGGGGTAGTGACGGTGACACAACAGACCAGGCTAGAGCTGATAGACCGCATCATCATAGGACAGATGGCCGATCCGTACTTGCAGTCCTTGCGCGACAGAGTACTGTCAGGAGACCCTGGGGACTTCTCTTTCACAGACCAGGTGCTGCGCCTGAGGGGACGGTTGTGCGTTCCCAGAGACGAGGAGCTGTTGAGAGAGCTCCTGACTGAGGCACACGGTTCCAGATTCACCATACATCCCGGAAACACGAAGATGTACCACGACTTGAGACGCGAGTTTTGGTGGAGGGGGATGAAGCGGGATGTGGGTGAATTCGTGCAGCAGTGCTTAGTGTGCCAGCAGGTGAAAGCCGAGCATCAGAATCCTGCAGGGCCACCACAACCGTTTCCAGTGCCAGAGTGGAAGTGGGAGAGCATCACCATGGACTTGGTGGTGGGCTTACCTGTTACCCAGCGATGACACGACGCTGTCTGGGTAATTGTGGATAGACTGACGAAGACGTCACGATTCCTGCTGATCCGAGTCACTTTGGGACCAGCACAGTTGGCAGAGAGGTATATCCGCGACGTGGTACGACTACACGAAGTTCCGCTGGAGATCGTATCCGACCGGGATACCCGCTTTACATCCCAGTTTTGGGTTTAGTTTCAGCAGGCTCTGGGGACGAGGTTGAGGTTTAGTACAACTTACCACCCCCAGACGGACGGACAGTCTGAGCGCACGATACAGACACTTGAGGACCTTTTGCATGCCTGTGTACTGGACTGGAGGGGCTCTTGGGAGGAACACCTGCCGCTGACGGAGTTTGCATACAACAACAGCTATCACTTGAGCATCGGCATGGCTCCCTACGAGGCTCTGTATGGACGGAGGTGTACGGCACCCTTGAGTTGGGTTGAGGTGGGGACCAAGTGGGAGGTTGGCCCCAGGTTGATCCGGCAAAGTCAGGAGGTAGTCGAGCAGATCCACAGGCGACTCCGTACTGTCAGGAGCAAATAGAAGAGCTACGCGGATCGGAGAAGCAGAGATGTGCAGTTTGAGGTTGGGGACCACGTCTTTCTCCGTGTTTCGCCCATGAAGGGCCTGCAGCGGTTTGGAGTGAGAGGGAAGCTCGCGCCAAGGTTTGTGGGGCCCTTTGAGGTCCTGGAGCGAGTTGGACCCGTTGCTTACAGGTTTGCCCTCCCCCCGCAGCTTTCTGGTGTGCACGACGTGTTCCACGTGTCCAACCTCAGGAAGTACGTAGCCGATCCCAGTCACGTACTGAGTCACGAGAGCGTCGAGGTGGACGACAACCTGACCTACCCCGAGCGGCCAGTGCAGATTCTAGACCGAGCCATCCACAGTTTGAGACGAAAGCAAGTGCCCCTGGTAAAGGTTTTGTGGAGGAGCCAGCGGTACGAGGAGGCTACCTGGGAGCCTGAGGCGGCAATGCGGGAGTGGTACCCGGAACTCTTTGCGGATACGTCTTTTCGGACCGACTTCGGTCCTCTTTGAGTTTGTTATGGTTACTATGACGTTTTTCCCGCACCCTTGTTAGTGCAAGTTTCGGGGACGAAACTTCCTTTGAGTTTGTTATATTGTTACGAACGCGTAGCTTCAGACGTCTTTTAAGACGTCTGGGAGGTGTCCCAGACATCTGACCAGACGTCTGGGATTCGATTTTTTCGACACGAGCGGTTTCGTCTGCGCGCCTGAGTGCGCAGACCTGCGAGCGCATCTCTCTCTCTCTTTTTCCCTCTCTCCTGCGACCGCAGGCTGCGCCCTCTGTCCGCTCTCTCTCCTCCCCGCGCGGCTTTAAAACGCCACGCCCTCTCCCTCACTCTCATCACCTCCGCCCCCTTCCTCTTCTCCTTCCAGCCGGTGCGCGAGAGCGAGCACGAGTGAGCGGCGGCAATAACAGCTGTGGTGAGCGTGGGAGGAGGTGTTGCGCGAGGGAGGAGGCGTCGGCCGTGAGGGCTCGAGCCTGCCGGGGCAGCAGGAGCCGGCCTGCAGGGGCGCAGCGGACGAGGGGTGATGCGGGAGGCCTGCTGCAGCTCGAGCAGCAGGCGGACGAGTCGCGGCGCAGCCAAGCGTCGCGAGCGGAGGGCGAGTCGTGCCCTGATTCTGGAATTTTCTCTAGAATCAGACGTCTGGGATTACAACCAGACGGCGGGGAGGACGTCTGGAGGACTGTCCAGACGTCTGAAAGGTGAGTTATTCCGTCTTTCTTCCTCTTCTTCGACTGACCGTACTAAGAGAGAGAGGAAATGGGTACGCGCAGGTTCTGAGATTCGCATCCAACGTGAGTCAAACGTTTGGCTGCAGTGCCAGACGACGGGAACGACTTCCAGACGTCCGAGGTGACCATCGGACGTCTGGGAACTAGGCCAGACGCCCCCGCAGGCTTCTGGACGTCTGAGAGACCACGCAGAGCAAAGGTAACCTCTGATCCACTTTTTAAGACGTCTGGAAGAGGTTCCAGACGTCTGATTTTGCACTGTTTCGTCATTTTCGACCCTTTTAGGGCCCGTTCGGAGTCCGTTTTCCGCATTTCGAGTTGCGTGCTTTTCGGAATTAAATCCTCTACCCGTCTACAGTAGCTATATACTGTTTTGAGGAACTCCTTGTATTTGATCCTTGTGATAGGACCCCGTTTAGTTGCAGTCTCGGGGGTTGCGGAGGCACGCGAGATTCCCGACCACGCCCCCAATACTCCTGTTGTAACCGGTAGAGTGGCTTTTAAGTTTATTGGTATAATATGTTAAATTATGGAACCATAAATAGCACCTAGGACATTGCATGAATCCTAGGAATGAGAAACAAGAATGAATGGTAGATCCTAGGGTGTTGCATGAATCCTAGGGCTGGAAAACTAGATTGTATGATAGATCCTAGGGTATGGCATGAATCCTAGGATGGGAAGAACTAGTGGAATATATGAATACTGCAGTCTTGGAAAATGTGGAAAGGAAATAATAGCTGCCTGTGAATTGAATTAACAGCTGCCTGCTATGAATAAATAAACATGATTGAGAACATGGATTGTAAGAACGTGAAACTGGAAAGTGAAACCTGGATGTTCTGAGTTAAAAGAGCTGGAACCCTACGGGGAATTAGGAGTGGAACTCCTGGAAAGAGAAAGGAATGGAACTGAGAAAGAAAGATGTGGTAGTGTGCTGTCTCTTGGGTACGTAGTACCAAGGGAAGTACCTGTACCTGTTTAGTGCAGAGCGGAGCCAGCCGCCCCAGGGACCCGAGGTTAGGACTGGCCACTTTGTACCGACTTGCTGGCCCTCGCGTACGTAGTACCGAGGAGAGCTACTAGTGTAGGGAGGGCACTAGCTACCCCACGGGCCCCGAGGTTCTACTAGCCTCCTACACCGACTTGTTAGGCCCACTAGGCAAACCAGGGTAGTCTGGCGAGGGTGAGAGGACTGTGGAGGGGTTGGACCCCTGTTACTGAGAGGGCTCTACCCTGTACTGGTTCCGTGCTGTGCTTTGGGCGCACCCGTTAACGGAAACGACTGACCGCGTGCCAGTGCGGGTTAGCTACCTGTGCGTTTATCGTGCGTGCCGTAGTCACCGTTACGCCTGTCCGTGACCTTGGGGTGGTTGACTGAGAGTAGGATCACCACGGGGGACTCTCCCGGCCAGGAGAGCACCACGTGCTACTTCTACTTTTTGGAAAAGACTGCAATCAAGATCGTTCCCACGAGGAACATTCGAGATCAAGTGAAGGATCTGAGAAATAGATAAATTTTGAAACAATAGAAAGACGTAAATAAAGGAAGAAAGAAAATTAAAACAGCTACTGTACACTTTACTCTTTCTTTAGTTTAGCTGCCACTCTACTCAGTGTTTTGCTGACGTGCTACACTCGTTACCTTTCAGGACCAGGTGTTGAGCGGCCAGGGTCAGCGGCTGCAGAGGACGCTGGGCCGAGTAGGGTCCAGTAGAGTTACCACTGCTCTCTTGTACCTCTTTTTGGTTCCACTGTAGTGAGTAGTTCTTGTTACCGCTGTACTTTTCTTTACCTGCAGTTCATATTATGTTATGAATGTTGTTCTACTGTTGTGGTGGTACATACTGTAGTGGTTTCTTTCCTTACTGCTGTATTTTCTTACTTTTAGTTATATTCATGTTGAATGTGGTTTATTTTACTGCTCTTTTGGTTACTTCCTCGTTGGACAACCAGGTCTTGGGATTAGTTGAGTTGGTCCGATTCTCGTGTCTCGTAGGGACTCGGGAATCGGGTCGTTACAGAACCCAAAACATGGATAGAACTATCCATGTTCTTATCCACCTTATCCCTCTCCCAAACACCTTAGGAAACCTAATTAGAGACCTTCTAAGCCTATCCCACTATCCATACCCTCACTTATCCTATCCCTAACCCAATTGAGTGAGCCCATACCTAATTGGATGCATCTATAATTAATTGGGTGCACCTAAACCCAATTGGATCCACCCAGGATTTAATTGACTCATACCTATTAAGATTACCTTAGCCTAATCACACACATCCAATTAGACTTGACCTAGACACAATTAGGTTCACTCCTCTCCAATTAGACTTTCCTAAGCCTAATTAGGTCTAGACCCACCTAATCTAGTTTGATCCAACCTATTTAGCACCTAATTCTATTAAAACCCACAACCTAGCTCTACGAAATTCAAACCACACACACACACACACACACACACACTTCTCCTACCTTAGTCTAGAAAACACCTAAATATAGCCTATTCTAGAAACACCTATTCTTAGTCATCCTAATCTTAGTAAACCCAACCTAAGCACCTACTACTAAAACCCCTTGGACGGCCACCAAAGATTCATTCAATTCTCCTCCACTCCACTCTTACTACCACCAACACCTTCCCTTCCACCCTCTTCTCCTCCATGGATGGCTAGAAGGTCCTCCAAGGTGCTCCTCCATGGATGACCAAGTGGAGCTCCAAGGTGCTCTCCTCCAAGGCTTCAAGGATGGCCAGAAGAGAAAGGGTCCACCACCCTCTTCTCCTCTTCTTCTTCATGGGCGTGCCCTCTTCCCTTTCCTTGAAAGATGAGCCCACGCCCTCCCTCTTTTTCTCTTCTTGGATAGCCAAGAAGGCCTCTTCATAGCCTCTCTTGGTTGATCCTACCATTTTCTTAGTTTTTTTATGTATTATTTTGCAACTTCAGATAATTAGTTAATACATGATTAGTTTCTCTTTGAATAAGTAGTGGTATGCTTCTATTAACATTATGAATACATGCCCATTGGTTAGGTTAAGACTAGGTTTTCGCTAGCATATTTAGATCTAGTTTGTTTCATTGCACTTTTCGAAACAAAAATAAAAAACATGAAAAAAATAGCAAAATACAAAAAGACCAAAAAGATTAAGTTAGGTTAGATTTAGGTTAGAAAAGTGGATTCAAATCTAAAACTCATTTCTCACACCTTCGAAAGATGAACAACCGAGACTCATGTTATAAAATAATAAAAATCAACGCGAGTTTCGTAAAACATATATTTTTTGATCGAGGGTTCAGTGCAACTGTACTACAATTCCAACGTATTTCAAAAAACGTTCAAAAACGCTTTGTCAAGCAAGAATGTATTTCAAAAGTTAGGGACAAAAATATAAAAATAAGGGACTAAAAATGGTGGTTGGAACCACCAATTAAGCCCTACAATTAAGCACTAATCCCAACAATACTAAGAGCCAAATAACTCAATAGTAACCCTTAATCACTTATCCACATCAGACCAAGCTCAAATAATTCCATAGTGCCCCAAATTAGACATCCGCAAGGTGCTACAGATGCCTTATCCTTCACGCTCAGATCACCTCAGAAGTGCCTAAGTGTTGGCATGCACCCCAAGGTGCTACAGTGCAAAACCTCCCCCCTCCCTCCTCAGAATATCCTCTTTCTCTTTCTCCTCAAATCCGAACCAAAGGGTATACGGGTATTCAAGTTTAGGTAATTGAATCTGGGTCCAGGCCCATGTGCATGGGTTGTGGGCAAGGGTGCGTAGCTCGTGTGAAGGGGACCCGACCCCCGTGTCTTGGGCAAGCAATGGATGGACAAAGAACGTTATGAAGCCAAATCCAAGGCTTCTGAGCACTATGTGGGACTATGTGGTCCCTTTGCTTCATTGTTGCAGTAGTGGAGAAGATATGTCTGATTAAGTCTTCAACTGCCGATGCCTTGCCAAATTGAGGGTCTAGAGATGACCTTGATGGTGTTCCATGTCGATTGGGAGTGGTGGTGAGATCGGTGGTTGCTGGATGGCTGTAGCCAGAGACGGAGATGATGACAGGTGATGGTGAAGGACCTGCGACAAGAATATAGCCTTAGGGCCGAAATTAAGCACACATGGAGGTCCGACGCTACTCGCCAGAAAAAACCCTAAGATGATTGGAGGTTTGAGTGGTCTAAGGTGTGCAGCAGAGAAGCTCTGATGAGCTCCAGTTGGCGGTGAGTTAGCCAGCGTCATGGAAGATAGAGGAGAGGCAGCTAGGAGTCAAGAAGCTCTAGATTCGCAATTGAGGGAGAGAGAGATAAGCCCTCTACTAATTGGGACGAAGGAGGCGAGGGAGATGCTGCTAGAGATATGCCAGAGTAGAGGAAGATGATGAAGTAGCTGGAGCGGAAGAAGGGGCTAGAGAGGCTGAAGCTTCGTGGGAAGCTTCACAGATGCTTGAGGAAAAAGATCCCTCTGCCTATAATACATGGCAAAGGGTGACGATGAAGTTTTGAGGAGCTCTGGTGGTGGTCCTCTCTACCAGCGAGGAGGAAGAATTTCAAGGGAATTCCAGCGAAGACTACATGAGAAACCACTTGGGAATGTGTTGCGCTTTAAATAGGACCAGCATTAAGCGAGATTAAGCTAATTTAGACGCATTTGGCAACTGGTTGGACCGAATTTTGAACTTGGGTTTCCCAAGCTCGCTGATGGAAAAATTGGAGGTGATTGATCTCATTACAGGGCTTGAATGATCAGTCGTGATCTGAGGAAGAATTTTGCCAAGTTTAGCGATTTTAGATTGAGGTTTCTTCAATTGATTCCTTGATTAAATGTCGGCAATGAGGATTTAAAGATCATGTTCATACGGTCATGGAGGTAGGGACCATTTTGAGAAAAAGATGAGAAGTTAGGGGCCTAATGGAAAGGATCGCGAAACCTAGGGGTACAATTGTGAGAAGTTGAGTTTTTAAGGGCTAAAATGCAAATTAGGTCAAGATGGACTCTGATTGGGCCTAAATTTTGGTCTTAACATAATTTCGACCCAAAGAATCTAATGGTAAACTTGGATTTTAGTTTGATTATGTTTGACTGGGTAAATTGCATAGAAGCCCAAATCAAGGCAAATTCTTGTTTGAAACTCTGTTCTAGGTCAAAATGAGTTCACATGGTTAAACCAAAGGTACAAAACCTCTTAGAATACTTTTCAATAATTTTTAAGAGGTTTATGTTAATTTTATTTTGACCAGAACCTTTTCAATTTAAGTGGGGTTGATAATTAGGGTTTTCAATACTGTTTTCGACCTCGAAATGCGTGAAACCCTGATTCAGTTAGTGTAAACCCACTTTTTAGTATTTTATGCTTAATTGACCTTTAATTAACCCCTAAGTAATCCCGTGGTTAATCTGCTTTTGTGATGTGCTGTTAAAACAATAGAATTAACCATATTTTCTTGTTGTCTTCTCAAATCAGATCAGTGCGGAATTGTGACCCTCAGATGATCAAGTAGGAGCATTTATCAATTGAATCTAAGTAATTGTGGCTAGTTAGGGCCCATGATAGTGTTAGCATCAGGTCCACTGTAGTGGATTAAAATCAATCCTAAGTACATTGTTATTGTGATAAGAATTCTATTAAAAGCATGTACTACATTAATCAAATTAATTAAGCTCCGGAGTTAATAGTCCTTGCATTTCATTCACATTATTTAATTATATTATGAATGGTTGATGCTGGATTATTTTTAGTGTAATTTTAAATGACATCATATCCCATCTCAATTGGAATGTGATAAACGCCAGTTTATCATCATTCTTGTGCATTAAAACAAACATAGCTCTTAGGATTTTGCTCCGCAAACGGGTTTCTGGGTTGCATTTAGGCATAAATTAGGTTAGACATGCATTGCATTTTTTATTGTGTTTTTGATGTGTTTTTGTGAGTGTTAGGGATAAACGGATTGCCAGATCCCTAGAACCATAGCACTCAGGAAGGCAACTGGTAAAGGAGAGGCTCTCACCAGCTAGAACTCAGCTTGATCCAGCTCAGCATAGCTGGAATTTAGCTCACCTGAATTAGGGTTAGCTCATCCCAGCTCCATTCAGCTCATCTCAGCTAAATGGCAGCTCAAGAGAGCTCATGTTAGCTCACCCTAGCTCAGGTCAGCTCAGATCCAGCCCAACTTAGCTGAGTCTAGCTCATCTCAGCTCCCATTAGTCCACAGGGAGCTCTAGCTAGCTCAGCTGAGTTGATGGGAGTTCACCCTAGCTCAGTTCTAGCTACATCCAGCTCTACTCAACTCCAGCCAGCTGAAGATGAATTCATCCCAGCTTAGGAAGCTCAAGTCCAGCTCCCGAGGACTCAGCTTAGCTCAACTTAGTTGAGCTAAGCTACCTTAGCTGCCTCAACCAGCTTGATCCTCCCCGGGAGCACTAGACCCAGCTCACCTTAGCTCCATTCAACAGAAGCCAGCTCACTTTAGCTTGGCTTATTAGCTAGCAAAGAACTAGAAAGCTAAGCCAGCTAGAGTAGCCCCATGTTGACCTCTTCAGTAGCTGCCAACTCCACTTCAGCTCTAGAGTCTTCAAATCCAGCTCCTCCCTCCAAACCCTAACTCCAACACCTCCTCCTCTACTCCACTATTAGCTAAGCTAGCTTTGCTTAGCTTAGCTATGCTCCAGCTCCCTTGGTTTTTACCACCTAAAAACCCTACCTAACAGCTCCACCAACTGGCTCCACCTAAGCTCCACATAAGCTACCCCTACTTCCACCTCACCTTGGCGCCAACCTAGCCTACCCACTACCTCCAAAAGACACCATAAAGTGGTGCCAAAACCACCCTAACTACCTCCTTATTGGCACCACTTTTTCCCTCCAAAACACCTCCACATCATGGCCCTATACACAACCCTACAACCCATCCTAGCCATCCACCTACCCCTCCTTCTAGAACCCTACTTGGCGCCACCTAAGCCCCTCTTCTAGAAGCCATTTTGGCGCCAACTTCAAGGGGTGCCTCCACCCATAACCACCACCTAGGTGCCCCTTGTGTTGGTGCCAATTACCCATAGCCATAGGATCCCCAACCACCTCCATCTTCCCATCTTAGCCCTCCATTTCAAGAGTTACCTTAGCCCCCTTCCTACTCTATATAAACCCACCACCTACCACCATTTGAGAGCATCCTCCATTAGTGTTTACTTCCACCTACATCCACCTATACCTACGACCAAGAAGAAGGAGTGGAGAAAAAGATTAAGGGGGCACATCACCAGCCCCTTTGGTGCCTTCTTCTCCCCACTCTCTTCAACTTGGGCCACGCCAAGGAGGAGGACCTTTCCATTTCATGGAGGACAGCCAGGCAAGGGAGAAGGACCTAGGGTAGACGTCCACCCTTGGAGAAAAGCTTATGGCACACCCCCTTAGGGCTTGCTTTGGAGGACATCACCTTGGCAGAGCTATAGAAGGAAGGAGCTGAAGATTTTCTTTTCAAGCCCGGGAGCTACCAGGCTTGGAGCAAGAAGAGCTTGGATAAACGCCAGTTTATCATCATTCTTATGCATTAAAACAAACCTAGCTCTTAGGATTTTACTCCGTAAACGGGTTTTTGGGCTGCATTTAGGCATAAAATAGGTTAGGCATGCATTGCATTTTTTATTGTCTTTTTAATATGTTTTTGTGAGTGTTAGGGATGTACAGATATATAGATCCCTAAAACCCTAGCACTCAAGAAGGCAAATGGTGAAGGAGAAGCCCAGACTAGCTGGAACTCAGCCTAATCCAGCTCACCTCAGCTTGATCCAGCTCACCTCAGCTTGATCCAGCTCACCGCAGCTGGAACCTAGCTTACTTGAACTAGGGTTAGCTCATCCCAGCTCCATTCAGCTAATCTCAGCTGGATGGCAGCTCAAGAGAATTCACCTTAGCTCACCCTAGCTCAAGTCAGCTCAGATCCCTCAACTTAGCTGAGTCTAGCTCATCTCAGCTCCCACTAGTCCACAGGGAGCTCTAGCTAGCTCAGCTAAGTTGACAGGAAGTTCACCCCAGCTCAGATCCAGCTACATCCAGCTCCACTCAGCTCCAGCCAGCTGAAGAAGAACTCATCCCAGCTCAGGAAGCTCAAGTCTAGCTCCCGGGGACTCAGCTTAGCTCAACTCAATTGAGCTAAGCTACCTTAGCTGCCTCAACCAGCTTGATTCTCCCTGGGAGCACCAGACCCAGCTCACCTTAGCTCATTATGGTAGAAGCTAGCTTACCTTAGCTCGGCTTAGTAGCTAGCAAAGAACTAGCAAGCTAAGCCAGCTAGAATAGCTCCATGCCAGCCTCTTCAGCAGCAGCCAGCTCCAAATTTCAGTTCCAGACTTCTCCTCCTCAGCTCCTTCCTCTAAACCCTAGCTCCATTACCTTCTCCTCTACTCCTCCATTAGCTAAGCTAGCTTAGCTTAGCTTAGCTTAGCTATGCTCCAACTTCCTTGGCTTGTACCACCCCAAAAACCCACCTACCAACTCCACCCAACTAGCTCCACCTAAGCTCCACATAAGCTCCACATAAGCTAACCTACTTGGCACCAACCTAACGTACCCACCACCTCCAAAAGACACCTAAAAGTGGCACCAAAAACTACCCATAACCACCCCTTAATGGTGCCACTTTTCCCTCCAAAATCTCCCCTCATCTCCACCACACAATCCCCCTTGAACCCATCTCCACCATCCACCTAACCCCCCTTCTAGAAGACCCCATGTTGGCGCCAACATGGTGGTTTCTCTCCACCACCAAAAGACACCAACACCACCATAACTACCCCCTTTAACACCTCTTGGGTTGGCGCCAACTCTACTTAGCCATAGGATCACCAACCACCTCCATTCTTCCATCCTAGCCCTCCATTTCAAGGGGCAACTTATCCCCCCATCCTACCCTATAAAAAGACCACTACCCACCACCATTCAAGCCATCCTTGGCTAGCAATTTCACTCTCATATTCCACCAAGAAGCCCACGTCCAAGAGAGAAGAAGAAGAAGAAGAAGATTAAGGGGATATTCTGTCCCCTTGGTGCCTTCCCTTCTTCCCTTCTCTCTTGGGTCACGCCAGCCAAAGGAGAAGCCAGGCAAGGAAGATCTTGGAGGAGATCTTGAAGGTGGTCCACGCCACCTTGGAGGAGTTCTTGAGGGTGGTGCACGCCCACCCCTTGGAGAGAGCATTGAAGGTGGAAGCTTCCACCTTGGAGGAGCTCTCAAGGAAGGAGGAGAAGGAAGCCCTCTTTTCAAGCCAAGGAGCAGCTAGGCTTGGAGCAAGAAGACAACCTTCTTCACCATTGTTACAAGAGGATTTGTGTTTCTTTTCTTGCTTTTAGATTGTTTAATTCTAGTAGAAGCATTCCTCTACTTGTCCTTGAAAGGAACACTCATTCTACTCAATCAAAATTGCCTTCTTTTAGCTTTTTATTGCAGTTGTTTGTTTTGGTTCTAGCACTTGTTTCACCTCTTCTTCCTAATTACCCTAGGCCTCCACTTGCCTAGAGTGAGCTTAGGAAGAAGATATTTCTATCTTTTAGATTTTAGTTAATCATTTGTAGGTGTTAGTTCTTTTAGCTACAATCTGCAGTTTGCCCTCGTCTTTTAAAAATACAAAAAAAAATTACATATTGAAAAATATCAAAAATAAAGTTGAGATCTATCTGTAAGCAAGAGGATTAATTTTGCATTTTTTTTGCCTCCTTGGACGACCCTAGATACTCCCCTATCTAGGATATAAATTTAAAAGCGAAAGCGGATTCGCGTGTTACAACGACGTTAAAAACCCGCTTTTACAAATCACGCGTATTTCGCTATCAAGCTTCATCCTCTTCATCACCATCATCATATAAAGGATTTGTCTTTATTTTGTTTTCAATTTTTTTTCTTGTAGAAGCATTCATCTACTAGTAGACAATTTCCTTTAATATAAAAAAGAAGTTGCCTTGATTTATTGTTGCACTCTTTTTTGCATTACCTTGCTTTATCTTTAGTGTAGTTTCACTCCTCTTTTCTAATTAACCCAGGCCTCCATGCTCCTTGGTTGGGCTTAGAAAGAGGATAATTTTTGTCACTTAGACTAGCATAGTAGGTGTAGTCACTTTTTCCTGCCAACAACTTCGCATGTTGCCTTAATTTCAAAAACATAAAAATGATATATTGAAAAAGACCAAAAAGAAAGTTGATTTTCATTTCCGAGCAAGAGATTGATTTTTGCAACCAAATTGCCTCCTTGGATGACCCTAGATATCCCACTATCTAGGTTATAAATTTAAAAGCAAAAGTGGATTTACGCGTTGCAACAATACTAAATTGCCTAATTAACAAACTGCGTATTTTCGCGATCAGAATGCCATTGTAACATTTGATTTTTTCCAATAAAAAGGGAAAGAAAATCTCTCTCGTATGATTTTTGGCAAGTTAGTTCAGAAGGAAATAATGGCTCTCATAATTTTGGCTATGATCAAATGATTACTTTCCTTATTCTTACTCTCAATCACTCTCCTCGATTTTCTCTCTTATTCTCTCTTTTCTCTTTCTTTATATAGCAGCATTATGAAGGACAGCCCTTGGATCATCTTCCTCCCTATGGGGGAAAACCTTCTCTCCACGCAAGAACCACTTCCACCACCGTGCACCACCACCGTGGTTGGCGGTGATAGCATTGACACCACCACCATGTCTCATTCTCATTCCTTCCATCAACTGCATTCACCACCGTGACTGCTCGCCATCATGTCTCGCCCTTCATACCATCCTTCTCACCACTACGATCCTTCGCGACGACGAACATCACCGTGCTCTGCTTTCTCACTCAACTGCAACCACGACCATGCCTCCCTATGCACTACCTCTTTTCCCTTTTCTCTACCACTCCGACTAAGGGGCTTTCTTCTTCTTTTTCTTCCTCTTCCTAAGTTTCTTCTTCAAAAGACCCCAACATAACTGCCATCCATCTGCTCCTTCCCTTACAACAGCAGGACGCACCCAACAGAGGGCGTGCCTCCCCTCTGTGCCAACCAGCAGCACACCTCAATTGTTCCTCCTCCAGAGAATAGAGTGCCTCCTCTCCTCGCTTGAGGAAACAGAGCCATCACCACTGCGTGCTCCACCCAGTAGGCCACACCCTCTTCGCTCCTGTTCCTCAGCGTTTGCCCACAACAACGAGTGCCATCACCACTAGCCCGCCCTTAGCTCTCCCACGGTAGTAGCAACTCCGACGACCGTGCCAGTTGCCTCCTTGTACTTTATAGAATTTATTTTAATTTATTTACATTTAAATACACGTTCTAGTTAATTATGTACGTAAATAATTTATAAATACTGTAGTATAGTACAAATACAATACAAATAGGTTAAAAAAACTCAAGATAATGCTATACACATGTACATTATAAAGTACTTTAGTATTAACTTAAATTACTATTTTATTTTATTTTAAGTTAATAATTTACATATTACACTTAATAACTTAATTATCTACTGTAATTACATAATTAAATTAATTTGCAAGTACTATACAGTATATATTACTTAGTTATGTACGTTCAGTATTAGATATAATTATGCACATATATTTAGGTTTGTATAATTACTTAAGTTAATATACATTTAGTTTATATAAATTAATATATAATTATACAATAACGTTATATATACAATAAATCATTCTAAATATTTAATTTAATATATAGAATACATATATAAGTTATTTATACACATTAGTTACATATTGTACACTATATACACATAGGTTAGTTTTTAAATTATATTTACAAGTGTATACACATTATACAAGGTATTTTTGGAGATTTTCCAATTTTTATTTTTTTGTAGGTATAGTAGAGATAGGGGATGAGAGAGAAAGGAGGAGGTGAGAGAGAAGAGGTTTCTTTTTGGTCTTTTTGAACTTAGGTCTTTTATTGAATTCCAAGTGATATTGAATTATCGGTTAGTATGTTCTACTAAGTCGGAGGTTCAGAATACTTTGAAATTTGGTGAACATTGAGAAAAATAAAGGTTTGTTTTTGTGATTTTATTTATTTACAAACTAACCCAAGTCTAGGCCTTAATAAATGTTTCCAAATGAGTCTTAGGCCTTAGACTTTAGTTTAAGAGCTGGAAAGAGTGTTTAAACATTTAGCAATGTCCAACATACAATATGAAGGGTGTATGAAGCATTAAACAAGATTTTCACATTGAATTTCATTAATAAATTAGATTGGACAATTAGGCTCAATTTCAAATAGCTGAAAAAGGAATTGAACATTAGTTACAAGCAATTCTAATGAAAGCAAATCCTAATTCTAGTACATGAATGCTTGCACCTTACTAATCTTACATTATGTACAGGTCAGCTACAATACAACACAAATTTCCATCTCAAAACACAATTCATTCCTCTCAGACTCTTCATCAAAGGTTGCTGCTAAAAATCAGAATGGCAGCTGTTGCTGCTTAGAATCAGACGACTTAAGATAGTGATGCTACTACTACTGCTACTGTTCAGTGTTGCTACAAATCAGATCAGTGGCTACATTCAATTGCTACTGCCATTTTCTAGATTAGCAATTAGCTATTGTTGGTTCAGTAGCTACTCAGTGGACAAATCAGGCTTGAAGCCTGATCAACTATTCCAGAAGATCTTCTCATGAATTCCTTTGAAATCAGAGGTTTAACATACTTCAAAATCACTTAAAATTCAGCTTGAAAGCTCTTCATTCAGATCAATGTTGGACTGATACATAGTAGATCAATCCCTTTTTATTTGTCCATCTTTAAATTCAGATCTAATTAAATCCATTCGTTGAAACCATGAATAATGTTGCACTCTATAAATATGACAATCAGACTCTTTAGAAAATCCAAATTAATCATTTTAAACCATCGTAGAGATAACTGAAAATCCTTCACAAACCAACTTTGATTGAACTTTGAAAACTCACTCATAAACCAAACTCAATGCTCCAAATATTAGATTCAAATAAGCCTCAAACCAGATTCTCCTTGGCTCTAGCTTCTCAATCAAAAGCCAAAAATTCAATACTTTAGATGGATATTTGACATTTCAAACCTAGACGATACAAATCAGACGAATCTAAATCAAATGAGATCCTCGATTACGGTCGATTTGAAATTGTGGAAGGGTCATTTATGACCAAACGGAATGAGTGAAATAACCCTTAAATGCTTTTGAGAGTGGATCCAAATCTAAAAACTAGAGAGCTTCCAGATCTGAATCCAACTCAATTGGAGGGGTGAAAAATGATTTATATCATTGAGGGAAGAAGGTGACAGTGATGTGGAGTGATGGGGGAGGTGTATGATCAATGCAAATGAGGTGAAAATGCCTCTCTGATATGGATTGATCAGAGAGGGAAAGATCGCTCCGAAGCTAAACTATCCTAACCTAAACTAATTCATCACAAAATTCAGCATCTAAACTACATCTAATGATCTATACTATATTAACAGAACCTACACTAACCTAGAAAGCAATCAAAAACCTAACTACATGGATGAATGAGACCTGTGGATCCAAAGCCGGCGGCTAAGGAGGAAGAAATGGATGAGGAAGCTCTGGCGGAGTGAAAATCCACTAGAGGGATTCTGGGTCACCCTCAGGTGCTACGATGTCCTTAGCGATGAGACGAGTCGGAGAGAAATGTGATGTTCCACCTCCAAGGCAGTGAAACAGGGACTATGAGGAGGAGAACCAGAGTGGACGAATGCCCAACTTGAGAGGTGTAGGTAGGGAGCTGATAGCTTGCGCACGAGGTCAGTGAAGCTGTTTAAATGGGTGAGTGATCTGGGCATCGTGGTGGTGGATTTAGATGCTTAGGGCATCCACGGTGAAGATGAGCTTGAGGAGGGCGCGAAGGTTCAAATCAAAGATGCATTGTTGGATGGGATATGGACTGAGGGGTGAAGTTATGCTCAGGTGCGCATGAAAATTGTACGATGATCTTCCTTTGGATCAATGGAACATGCAATCAATGGCTCCTGCTCTTCGAGTTCTACAGCTGCTACAGTGCACCGCAAGCATCAAGCGATTTGAAGAAATTGCAGGAGAACCCTTCAATTGAAAGTATATAAAGATTGCCAGGAAACCCATAAGTGGAAAGAATTAATTCAACGTGGTCCCTAAGTCTCTCAAAATGGTCCCTAGTAGCTTGCAAACTAGTCCCTGAAGGATTTGTACTAAAGAGATTTTATATGAATGAGGACCTATATGTAATGTTCAATAATACAGGGTTCTAATGATGTCTAAATGCAACCAAGTTTTTATTGATATATAATTGAACATTTGGGAAAATGATTTCACTTTTAATTTGATCTTTTGAACCAAAATATGCATTCAATTTGCAATTGGATCACCGTATTACATTTTTGAATAGAATATCTCATTTTGTGACTTAATTGTACATTTTTAACACCAATTTATTATTTTAGGTCATTTCTGTTATTTCTCACACTTAACCCATTTCTTGTGTTAATTATGTAGTGTTTAACCTAGTTTCTAGCCTAACTTGGACATTTTAGCTACGATGAGCTACACCTCATCACTCCTCACACCACCGGGTGCCACCCTCCTCGTCCATGGTCATCTTCTCCAACGCAAAGAACCCAAAAGTCACTACAACGCAACCACCTTCATGTTGCACCAACGACCGTCTTCGCATGCCAACAACCTCCTCTGTATGCGCACACCCTCCATGGACACGCATAGCAGCTTCCCCAGCATAGATCACCACCGGCAGCCTTACCCTGCTAGTTTCCTTCTCGCTGTTGGTGGCCAACTCCAACCACCTCAGGCCACCCTACCACCACGGACATGCTCCTCTCCTTTGGCCCAATTCCTTCGACCAGCTGCGCCTCCAACAGAGCCTTCCATGCATGGTTGAAGTGGAGAAAGCCCACTCTTCTATTTTGCTACAAGAGGGGGGCAATTAAATGCAATGGCTTCAGTTGAGGATTGGAATTTATTAGTTAATATATCTTTATTGAGTGCATTTTGCTCTTCCATCCTTGCACTATTTAGATATCACTAGTCCTCTCTATTTCTTTGCACTCTCTACATTATTTAGAAATGAAATAATTTCTCTCACTTGAGAAACATGGAATGAATGAAAAATTCTTGTGAGTTTTTTTCGATTTTATGCCTCCTTGTGGATATGACCTAACTCCTCATGGTTAGTTTTTACTGATAAATATTTTTATTTAGGATTTTTCCACCACAAGATTTTACTACGACGACACATTTGATTATATTTTTCTGACTATCATTATTTCTGATATCATCTTTCAAGCAAAAATGCCCTAATCAAATGGCATTGTTTCTAGGGAGGCAACAAACGCAATAGATTTACGCGATCATTTTTCTGATCTATTCTGAGGTGCACATTGATCTGATGAGACGACAGGCGCAGCTGAGCGACGACAGTTGCTATTTTTTCTGTGCGAGGAATATGAAGAGATGACAGGCGCAGTCGAGCGATGATGTCGACCTTAAGCGATGCCCACACACACAGAGAAGACTCAAAGAGGAGACCGGGATCCCATTTTCATAGGGGATTCTCCTTCATCACGGATTTTATTTTATTTTAGTCTTCTCGCTCTTGTAGCATTGGGGCTAGTTTTCGGGGGTCTGTCCACACGTTCTTTAGCGACCAAGGCTATTTATTTGTGGTGATTTACTTGCTTGCCTCTAAAATAAAAGGAGAAAAAAATTTATCGAGCTGCCCATTTAGGAGTTGCATACCCTTAGGTGCATGTATTTAGGGGGAATTGAGCAGCATACTAGATCTCTTTCTTTGCATTGCGTACATATTTGCACGGAGATCACTAGAGCCAGGTATACCTTTCTATCTTTGCATCTACCTCCTATTCAAGCATTGCATTTGGACTAAATCTCAAGACCACCAAATTGATTGAATTGACTTAATTTAGTGGTCGCTTAATCAAAATTGGGACTGCTAATCAGATTAGGCCTTAAAAACAAATCACATTTGATCTAATCAAAGGGACTTGTGTGCGATTCTTCTCACAAACAAACTGATTTGCGGTGTGATGCACACTTCTGGCACTAAGCACGCACACTAGGTCTCGATCCCTTAAGGCTATAAGCACCAATCTCTTTATCAGTGCAAACCTTCCTATTTCACTTTATGGTGGTGATATTATCTTATTGCCAAGTGTTTTGATACTTCAAGGAGGGGGACACTGATAGGGATTTTACACGATTTATAAAATTAGGTTTTTATGAGTCGTTGCAACGCGTAAAATCGTTTCACTTTTGAATTTATAATCCTAGATAGGGAAGTATCTAGGGTCGTCCAAGGAGGCAATTTGTTTGCAAAATCGAATCTCTTGCTTGGAAATAGAAATCACCTTTCTTTTTGGTATTTTCTTAATATATACTTTTTACGATTTTGAAATAACGGGCGTATGCAAATTGTTGGCAGGAAAGAAACTAACACCTAAAGGCTAACCCTAAAGTGATAAGAATTACCTCCCCTAAGCTCACTCTAGGCACATGGAGGCCTAAAGTAATTAGGGAGAGGCAGTGAAGAGTGCTAGAAACAAAGAAAACAATTGCAAGAAAATTGAAAAGAAGGCAACTTGATTAATGCTAAAGTGTTTTACACAAAGCCTTAGTAGAGGAATGCTTCTACTACTAGCAACAAAAATACAAAATAAACAAAACACTAATCCTTATGATGTTGGTGAAGAAGAGAGTCCTTGCTCCAAGTTCAGTGGCTCCTAGGCTTGAAAAGGAGCTCTACAACTCCTTCCTTCAAGATGGTGTCCTCCAAGGCAAGCCCATAAAGGGGACGTGCACTATGCTCCTCCAAGGTGGAAGCTACCACCTTCAATGGCTTCTCCAAGGGTGCATGTGCACCACCCTTCTCCTCTCCAATGCCTGGCCGTACTCCAAGTTGAAAAGAGTCTCCTCCTTGGCGTGGCACAAGAAGAAGAGAGAAGGGGAAGAAGGTACTAAGGGGGCGGGTAGGATGCTTATTGAACATAGGAGGACTATGCTATCGGAGTTGGTTTTGAAAACTTGTCGTTGTAGTTCGAGTAGCAAAGAACTCAGGTTCAACAAATAAAATTTATATCGAAAACGAAATCTCGGGTTGAACTCAAGGAGGCTACATCGATCAAAATTCGCAATTATATTTTTTTGTGTTTTTGTTTAAAAAGCGAAATAATCACAATGAAATGGAATATAGACAATAAGAGAGAGAGAGAGAGGGAAAACATTCACTTGATATTGCAAAATGTTTTTACAACTAAGAAAGAGAGAAAAGATTATACTAGAAAGCGAGAAATTATTACAACTAGGAAAATTTTACTCTAGAAAGCAGGAAAAAGAAATGGGGGAGAGAAGTTATCCTCCTTGACGAGCGCTTGGAGAACGAGCCGGACGAGACAATGCCTGGAAGATGAGGAACAGAGTGGGAAGAAGGAGGTCGAAGCAGGAGGAATGGGAACGAGGCAACACGTCGTCGTTGTTACAGGATCCGCTTCCGGAATGGGGGCGAAAACTTGATTTTAGCTCTTGAGGAGCATCCTGGGTGTGGGACAAGCTTCTCTTGAGCTTTGAAGAGGGAGAAAAGAGAAGGAAGGGATGAGAAATTAGTATGGAGGGGGTCTCCTTTTATAGTTGCAAGGAGTGGGGGCATTTTGGATATTTTAATTTCAAAAACATTAATATAGGACCTTTAGTGACGGACTTAAACGTCACTAAAGGTCTGTCGTGGGCAACGTGTGCGCGCGCCCGCTCTTCTTCTCCACCCAAAATGCATGTGCACGTTCGCGCGCTCACAGCCGTTCGATCAAGAGATTTGACGGCTGAGAGCAGCTATGCCTGTGCCGCGCGCCCACGTGCGGTCATGCGTAAGCGCTACGCGTCTGATTGTGCGTAGGCGTTATCGCTCGCTCCTTGCCGCCCGATCTTCATCGCATAGCTTTGATTGTGCGCTCGCTCCATGCTTGCTCTTCGATTTTAGGCGCAGCGCGGCTCGAACGTGTGCCCTTCGCTTGCAAAGGGCCGCTCTTTAGGCAAGCAGGTGCTTTTGTGCGCGCGGCTCCATGGCCGTTGGATGAGCATCCAACGGTCGAGTTCAAGTGAGCAGGTGAAGAAGGAAGGCAGCGGCCGGTGTTGGGCAACTATGATGGTGCCATGTGGCACCATCTAGGCCATCCATCTTCTGAGTGATGTAGATGGTGCCACAGGTGTCGTATTGGACTGATTTTCGTGCTGTTAGGCTGCAATCGTCGATCCGAACCCATCCGTGCAGTCGGATTTGTCATTTGAGGTGTAGATTAATACCATCTTGGCCCTTTCTCTTTAAGGTTCCTCGGTCTCTATCTGGTGCTATGCATGTCTGATTAGAGCGATCTTGGAGTCGTTGAACTCCAATTGTCGCCCTGATCAGATCCGTACGATTGGATCTTCGATCTGAGACCCTAATAAAAAGTCACCCTATCCGTGACTATAAAAAGTAGACAATTACTATACAATTTATACAACTTGATTTAAATGCATGTTTATGCATGTTATGCACTATTTACAATGTATGGTGCTAATGTGACACTAAGAACATGCATTAATAGACATTTTAGGTTAATTAGATGTATACACATCACACCCCCTTGCTTATCTTTTGCTAGTCCCTAGCAAAAACTACATGTTATTTATAAAAGAATTAGGTTGGATTACTTGGGCATAAGTTATTTTCAACATTAAGAATTTTTTTTACTCAGGATCTAAACTTTCAAAGACACAACAGCACTCGGCTATCTACCAAAATGCAGACCGCCTCAACTCCTCACCTTATTCAAAGAAAAATCTCTTTTTCTCTTTTTCTTCTTTTCTAATTTTTTTTGGATTTTTGAGTTTAGGGTTAAAGAGTGACTTTCTACGGTCACTCAACCTACCTAAGATTTGATGAGAACTCTAAGTTCTAAGCATCTTATTGTGAATGTGATAGACTCGTTAATCGACAATTAGAATGGACTTCAGATTTCTACGCCTCTAGGTGACCTTAAAAGGAGAGTTCTGCCTAAAGGTGTATGTTTACAACTGGTAGCTTTCTCCCTACTTTTATTTTTATGGGGTCAACATAAGGGTGAGTTCAGTGTATATCTCCCTGGCTTATTCTACTTCTCTTCTTCTTCCTAAGTGTTTTGGGAATTTTTAGTGCATTTCTTGAGCAAGGTTCTGGACAACCGGTCGATGAGCTGTTACCACCGATAACTTGCCAGCCATACTCGTGCAGTGAAGTGTGGCTTATTTCTTTTATTTTCTTTTTTCTTCTTTCTTTTCTTTTTGACTTTCTTTTTTTTCTTGTTAAGTAGGTGGCTTCCTTGATCTAAGATTTACCTAAAGGCAGTAAGAAAAGAATGGTCCAGTGATTGAGCTTTGGACAATCTACCTATGGGCTGTTACCCACGATAACTTGCCAGATATATCACCCTAGAAGGTTCATTAGCTACCCAATTTTCGATAAAACTGCCGTACAACGAGTTAGTGACAAGATAGTGTGTAGATGCTTAGACTTAAAGTTTCCTCAAATCAGAGGGCGGGTTGATAAGTCGTGTACTTATCACCCAAACTTATTTAATCAAATTAAAATAGAATTCAGGACGGTGAGGACTCGAAAAATAAATCCACATTTTAGTGAATACTCGGGTTGATTAAGCCCAAAGACATGAAGGGTCTTAGTGTTTAGATCCTATTGTAATATTTCCTAAGATTGAAAAGTCCTAATGTCCAAGTATTCTTTCCTAATTTATTTTTTTATGTATATATAAGAAGAGAAATAGAATTTACAAGAATTTCACAGAGTTGAAAAAATGATTCAAAAATGAATCCACCCCCCCATTCCTAGCTGATGCAATGTCCACATTGAGAAAAAGAGACATGAAAGGAAGGGTAGAGTATGGAAGATATCACCTGAATATGAAGCTCGGGTCAACTCTAAGTCAGACTGTACAACTGCTAAGTTTAATGCCGTCAGCTAGGCGAAGTCCGGCCAAAGAAGTCACAACATGGCTAGAGCAACCATGTCTGAGATGGGTTCTGCAATAGTATGGTCAATAACAAGCTTCAGACGTTGACCGTTGACTTTGAATGAATTACCCATCTTCGGGTCAAAGATTTGAATAGCTCCATTTGGAAAAATTTGGTTGATAATGAACGGGCCGTTCCATTTCAACCTAAGATTACCAGGAAAGAGCTTAAGTCGAGAATCGAATAACCAGACCTTCTAGTTCGGCTCAAAACTCTTGCGGGAAATCAATTGATCATGTAGAGCTTTGATCCAAGCCTTGTAGATCTTGGCATTCTCATACGCATCATTTCTAAGCTCCTCCAACTCAGATAGTTGGAGTTTCCTGGTCTTCCCGGCTAAACTCAGATCTAGATTGCATTGCTTGATTGCCCAGAATGCCCTATGTTCAATTTCTATGAGTAAATGGCATGCCTTTCCATACAGTAGACAAAACGGAGACATGCCGATGGGCATTTTATACGTCGTACGGTAAGCCCAAAGAGCATCCTCAAGCTTTTAAGTCTAGTCTTTGCGATCAGGCCTAACCGTTTTCTGTAGAATATTCTTGATCTCCCGATTGGAGATCTTGGCCTGTCCATTTGTCTGGGGATGGTAAGGTGTGGAGATTCGGTGATTAACCCCGTATTTAGCCAGCACATTACGGAATTGGGCATTAGTGAAATGAGTGCCACCATCACTGATGATGGCCCTCGGAATCTCGAACCTACTGAAGATGTTCCTCTTGACAAAATCGATGACCACCTTGTGGTCATTGGTTCGGGTGGGAATCACCTCAATCCATTTGGACACGTAATCAACAGCGACAAGAATGTACTGATGTCCAAATGAAGGGAGGAAGGGTCCCATGAAATCGATGCCCCAAACGTCGAAGATTTCGACAGGAAGAATTGGGTTTAGGGGATCATATCTCTCTTAGTTATGCTCCTGAGTGCCTGGCATCAGGAACATGACCTTGAGAATTTCTGGGCATCCTTGAATAAAGATGGCCAATAGAATCTAGATTGCAAAATTTTTGCAGCAGTCTTTTTCCTGGAGAAGTGTCCACCACACGCAGATGCACGGCAGAACTCGAGTATACTGTTGAATTTGTTCTCCGGAACACATCGGTGAATAATCTGATTAGAGCTGATGTGGTACAGTTCAGGGTCCTCCCAGAAGTAATATTTGGCCTCAGATTTGAGTCTATCCCGTTGTTGCTTGGTCCAATCCTGCGAGATTTGACCAAAGGCCAAATAATTAACAATGTCAGTAAACCACGGGGTTTGGACGCCTGAAACTGTAAGGATGGTTTCGTCCGGAAAAGTATCAGTAATTGGGATGTCCAAACGAGAAGAATCACTCAGAAGTCTCGACAGATGATCTGCCACCACATCCTGTACCCCGGATTTATCCTTGATTTCAAAATCAAATTCTTGAAGTAGAAGAATCCAACGAATAAGCTGAGGTTTGGCATCCTTTTTGGCCAAGAGACGTCTCAAGGCCTAAGAGACGTATATATAATGACATGAGACCCTAAGAGATAAGCCCTGAATTTCTCTAAAGCAAATACTACGGCTAGTAATTCCTTCTCAGTAACAGTGTAATTCCTTTGGGCCTCATCCAGAGTTTTACTAGCATAGTAGATGACAGAGGGCTTCCTATCAACTTTCTGACTCAAAGTAGCTCCGACTGCATAATCAGAAGCATTAGTCATGATCTCAAAAGGGGTTGTCCAAATCGGTTGTTGCAACATCGGAGCATAAGTGATTACCGTTTTAAGAAAATCAAATGTCTTAAAACATGATTCGTTGAAATCAAATGGAATTTCTTTGGCAAGAAGATTGCTCGGAGGACGAGCAACCTACGAAAAGTCCTTGATGAATCTCCTGTAGAATCCCACATGACTAAGAAATGATCGAATTTGTTTAACAGACGTGGGAGGAGGAAGTTTAGCGATAGCATCAACCTCAGCTTTATCCACTTCAATTCCCCATTCAGAGATTACATAACCCAAGATGATGCCTTCTTGTGTCATGAAATGACTCTTTTCCCAGCTAAGGATCAATCTTATTTTGATGCATTGTTTAAGAATCATTTCAAGATTAGTTAGACAAGAGTCAAACGATTCTCCAAAAATAGAGAAATCGTCCATGAAGGCTTCCATAAACTCTCCCACCATGTCAAAGAATATGGCCAGCATACACTTTTGAAAAGTCGCAGGTGCATTGCATAAGCCCAATGGCATCCTACGGAAAGCAAAGGTTTCGCAGGGACAGGTGAAAGTAGTTTTTTTCTGATCCTCGGGATGGATAGGAACTTGGTTGTATCCCGAGTAGCCATCAAGGAAACAGAAGTACTTCTGCCCGGCTAATCTTTCCAAGATTTGATCAATGAAAGGCAGAGGGAAATGATCCTTTTTTGTGGTCGCGTTCAACTTCCTGTAATTGATACAAACCCTCCAAGAGAAAGCTGAATGAGTTGTGACAGATTCTCCTTTCTCATTAGTCACAATGGTAATCCCGACTTTCTTGGGAACAATCTGCACGGGACTTACCCAAGGACTATCAGAGATTAGATAAATGATTCCTGCATCGAGCCACTTAATAATCTCCTTCTTGACCACTTCTCGCATATTTGAATTTAATCACCTCTGCATCTGGCGAGAAGGGTAGGATCCATCTTCCAGAAATATTTTATGATTGCAATAAGATGGCTCGATCCCCCTAAGGTCAAGAATGGTCTAACCAATTGCCTCTTTGTGTTCCTTCAGGACTTTAATCAGTTTAATCTCCTGCTCCTTTGTTAATTTAGCACTGATAATCGTAGGGAGCGTCTTATGTGGTCCTAAAAACTGATATTTCAGATTCTCAGGCAATGGTTTCAATTCAAGCTGGGGCGGGTTGATGGTTGAAGGTAAGGAAGATGTTGATGAAGACTCATCAAGAGGAAGAGGTCGAGGGTGAACAAAATCAATAACCTCTTCAGAAGATGGTGGGTCTGCCATAGAGGGTTGCGGGTCCAATTCATCTTTAGAGGAGGAACTTTCAAATGCAGAAACCATCATACAAGTTTCAATATTCACATTATCATCCTTAAGTTCCTCAATAAATCCACAATCCTCAAATTTATTAATCGCCTTAAAAATATCCAATTTCATTCGTTGATCCCCAAAGGTGATTTCCATGCTACTGCTTTCACAGTTAATGTTGGCCTTAGCGGTAGCCAGGAACGGACGTCCCAGAATGATGGGCGTGTTCCTCAAATTTTCTGGTACATCCATGTCAAGGACAAGGAAATCTACAGGAAAATAGAAATCCTTAACCTTAACAATAACATCTTCAATAACGCCTCGCGGATTTGTGACCGAACGGTCCGCTAATTGCAGTGTTACTGAAGTCGGCCGAAGTTCACCTAATCCAAACTTCTCTTAAAGAGAAGTCGGAATTAGGTTGATGGATGCACCCAGATCCAGAAGTGCTCTATCAAAAGTGTAATCTCCGATGACACAAGAAATCAACGGAGCACCTGGATCTCTCTTTTTCTAAGAGAGGTGGTGCAGGATAACAAAACTAACCTGCTCATAGAGTACCACCTTCCTTGAAACAGATTCTCTCGACTTACGCTTTTGTGTACATGAATCCTTTAAAAATCTCGCGTTAGCCGGTATATGCTTGATAGCGTCGAGGAGTGGGATATTGATCTCAACACTCTTGAAAATATTCAGAAGCTCCTCATTACTATCAACAGACTTCTTCTTTGATCTGATCAAGGCTTCAGGAAAAGGAACATGAGTCGGATCTTTGGAATTAGGTTCTTGAGCCTTGATTTCTTCTCCAGAGTTCTCCTTTCTCTCCTTAGGTTCTTTAGGATTCGGTAAATCAGAATAGTGTGGTTGTGGATTGTTGAAACGTCGGAGTACTACGCTATTGAATTTGATTTTGAAAACCTGTCGTTGTTTGAATAGCGAAGGACTCAGGTTCAACAAATAAAATTTATACCGGAATAGAAATCCCAGGTCTAACTCAGGGAGACTACGTCGATCCAAATTTGCAATTATATTTTTTTTCATGTTTTTTTTAAAAAGTGGAGTAATTACAATGAAATGTTGCACAATAAACAATCAGAGAAAGAGAGAGAGAGAAAGAGAGAAAACATCCATTTGACATATCAAAATGTTTATACAACTAAGTAAGAGAGAAATTACACTAGAAAGCAGGAAAACTGTTACAACTAGAAAGCTGGAAAATTCTACTCTAGAAAGCAGGAAAAAGGAATGGGAGAGAGAAGTTATCCTCCTCGATATCACTTGGAGGACGAGCCGAATGAGACGACGCCTAGAAGACGAAGTATAGAGCGGGAAGGAGATAGAGGCAGGAAGAACGGGAATGAGGCAGCACGTCGTCGTCGTCATGGGATCCGCTTCTGAAATGGGGGCGAAAAATTGACTTTATCTCTTGAGGAGCATCCTGGGTGTGGGATAAGCTTCTCTTGAGCTTTGGAGAGGGAGAGAAGAGAAGGAAGGGATGAGAAATTTGTATAGAGGGGGTCTCCTTTTATAGTTGCAAGGAGTGAGGGCATTTTGGTCTTTACATGTTGAAAAACATTAATTCAGGACCTTTAATGATCGATAAATCCATCACTAAAGGCCTGAACGTGGCCTTCGTGGGCGGTGCTCGCGCGCCCGCTTGCCTCCCCGCGCCTTAACGCGCGCCCACGTCCATCAGATCTTGACCATCTGATTGTGAGATCGGACGGTTGAGAGTGCTCCTCGCCGCACCTCAACTGTGCGCCTTGCACGTGAGATCCCGCGTCACGTGGGGGCATCAAATGGTACGTTTAGCCGATTGGATGATTTGGATCGTCCGCCACTGATTGCACGGCTCCTCGTGCTTGCGCACCTGCTCCAATTTGACGCGCTCGCGGCTTGATCCCATGCCTCCTCGCCTCGTTAAGGCGCTCGACCATGCGCTACGGGCGCGTTTGTGTCGAGCGCACAACTCAAGTGCACGCGCCTCGCAGCCGTTGGATCCTGATCCAATGACGGAAAAGCGTTGGCCAGAAGTGCTTCAACGGGTGCGTGGGGTTGGTTGGGCGGTCGAGATGGCACCACATGGCACCATCTTGGTCGTCCATCCTCTGAGTGATGTAGATGGTGCCACGGGTATCGGATTGGATCGATTTCGCGTCGTTAGGCTGCGATCATCGATCCAGACTCATTTGTGCGGTTAGATTTGTCGTCTGAAGTGTAGATTAACACCATCTTAGCCCTTGATCTTCTAGGGTTCCTCAATCTCTATCTGATGCTACGGATATCTGATTAGGGGGATCTTGGAGTCGTTGAACTCCACTTGTCGCCCTGATCAGATATGTATGGTTGGATCTTCGATCCGAGGCCCCGATAAAAAGTCACCCTGTCCCTGACCATAAAAGGAGACAATTAACCTCCAATTTATTCAGACTAATCTAAATGTAAGATGATGCATGTTATGCAATATTTATAGTATGTAATGCAATTCTATGCTTAATAATATGCATAAATAGATATTTTATGTAATATAAACATGTTTACATCACACCCCCATGCCTATCTTTTGCTAGTCCCTAGCAAAAACTACATGCTATTTATAAAAGAATTAGGTTGGATTACTTAAGCATAAGTTATTTTCAATATTAAGAAAATTTTTACTTAGGATTTGAACTTTCAACGACACAACAGCACCCGGGTATCTATCAAAATGCAGACCACCTCAAGCCCTCGTCTTATTCAAAGAAAATTTTCTTTTTTCTCTTTTTCTTCTTTTCTAATTTTTTTTGGATTTTTGAGTTTAATGTTAAAGAGTGGCTTTCTATAGCCATTCAACTCACCCAAGATTTGATGAGAACCCTAAGTTTTAAGCATCTTATTGTGAATGTGATAGGTTCGTTGATCGGCAATTAGAACGGACTTTGGGTTTCTACATCTCTAGGTGACCTTAAAAAGAGAGTTCTGCCTAAAGGTGTATCTTTACGACCGGTAGCTTTCTCCCTACTTTTATTTTTATGGGGTCAACACAAGGGTGAATCCAGTGTATATCTCCCTGGTTTATTCTACTTCTCCGTTTCTTCCTATGTGTTTTAGGAATTTTAAGTGCATTTCTTAAGCTGGGTTTTGGACAATAGGTCGATGAGATGTTACCACTGACAACTTGCTAGCCATACTCGTGTGGCGAAGTGTGGCTTATTTCTTTTATTTTCTTCTCTTTTTTTTTCTTTTCTCCTTTTCTTTTTCTTTTCTTTTTGACTTTCTTTTTCTTTTTTTTTAAGTAGGTGGCTTCCCTGGTCTAAGATTTACCTAAAGGCAGCAAGAAGAGAATGGTCCAATGACTGGGCTTTGAACAACTTACCTATGGGCTGTTAACCACGATAACTTGCCAGCCATATCACCCTAGAAGGGTCATTAGCTACCAAATTTCCGTTAAAACCGTCGATCAACAAGTCAGTGGAAAGAAAGTGTGTAGATGCTTTAGACTTAAAGTTTCCTAAAATCAGAGGGTGGGTTGATAATTCGTGTACTTATCACCCAAATTTATTTAATCAAATTACAATAGAATTAAGATGGCGATGACTCAAAAAATAAATCCACATTTTAGTGGATACACGGGCCGATTAAGTCCGAAGACCTGAAGGTTCATTGTGTTCAAATCCTAATGTAATATTTCCTAAGATTGAAAAGTCCTAATGTCCAAGTATTCCTTCCTAATTCAATTTTTTTTTAATGTATATATAAGAAGAGAAATACAATTTACAAGAATTTCACAAAGCTGACAAAATGATTCAAAAATGAATCCACCCCCATGCCTAGCTGGTGCAATGTCCACATTGAGAAAAAGAGACATGAAAGAAAGGGTAGAGTGTGAAAGATATCACCTGAATATGAAGCTCGGGTCTGCTTTGTGTCATATGTACAACTGCTGAGTTTAATGCCGTCAGCTAGGCGAAGTCCAGCCAAAGAAGTCACAATATGGCTTAAGCAATCGTGTTTGAAACGGGTTCTGGAAGAGTATGGTCAATAATAGGCTTCAGACGTTGACCATTGACTTTAAATGTATTACCCATCTTTGGGTCAGAGATCTGAACGACTCCGTTTGGAAAAATCTGGTCAATAATGAATGGACCTTTCCATTTCGATCTAAGTTTGCTGGGAAAGAGCTTAAGTTGAGAATCGAATAACCAGACCTTCTAGTTCGGCTCAAAACTCTTGCGGGAAATCAATTGATCATGTAGAGCTTTGATTCGAGCCTTGTAGATCTTGGCATTCTCATATGCATCATTTCTAAGCTCTTCCAACTCAGATAGTTGGAGTTTCCTGATCTTCCCGACTAAACTCAGATCTAAATTGCACTACTTGATTCCCAAAATGCCCTATGTTCAATCTCTACAGGTAAATGGCATGCCTTTTCATACACCAGACAAAATGGAGACTTGCCGATAGGCATTTTATATGCCGTATGGTAGGCCCAAAGAGCATCCTCAAGTTTTTGAGTCTAGTCCTTGCGATCAGGCCTAACCATTTTCTATAGAATATTCTTGATCTCCCGATTGAAGATCTTGGCCTATCCATTCATTTGGGGATGGTAAGGTGTGGAGATTTGGTGATTAACCTCGTATTTAGCTAGCAAATTACAGAACTGGGCATTAGTAAAATGAGTGCCACCATCACTGATGATGGCCCTTGGAATCCTGAACCTGCGGAAGATGTTTTTCTTGACAAAATCGATGACCACCTTGTGGTCATTGGTTCGGGTGGGAATCGCCTTAATCCATTTGGACACGTAATCAACAGCGACAAGAATGTACTGATGTCCAAATGAAGGGAGAAAGGGTCTCATGAAATCGATGTCCCAAATGTCGAAGATTTCGACAGGAAGAATTGGGTTTAGGGGCATCATATCTCTCTTAGTTATGCTCCCGAGTGCCTGACAATGAGAACACAACCTTGAGAAATCCTGGGCATCCTTGAATAAAGATGGCTAATAGAAGGCAGATTGCAAAATCTTTGCAGCCGTCTTTTTCCTGGAGAAATGTCCACCACACGCAGATGCACGACAGAACTCACGTATACTGTTGAATTCGTTCTTTGGAACACATCGGTGAATAATTTGGTCAGAGTCGATGCGATACAGTTCAGGGTCCTCCTAGAAGTAGTATTTGGCCTCAGATTTGAGTCTATCCCATTGTTGCTTGGTCCAATCCTGGGAGATTTGACCAACGGCCAAATAATTAACAATGTTAGCAAACCATGGGGTTTGGACACCTGAAACTGTAAAGATAGTTTCTTCTGGAAAAGTATCAGCAATCAGGACGTTCGGATGAGAAGAATCACTTAGAAGTCTCGACAAATGATCTGCGACCACATTTATACCCCAGATTTATCCTTGATTTCAAGATCAAATTCTTGAAGCAGAAGAATCCAACGAATAAGATGGGGTTTTGCATCCTTTTTGGCCAGGAGATGTCTTAAGGCCGAGTGGTTAGTATAAATGATGAAATGAGACCCTAAGAGATAAGCCCTGAATTTTTTCAAAGCAAATACTACGGCTTGTAATTCCTTTTTAGTAATAGTGTAATTCCTCTGAGCTTCATCCAGAGTTTTACTAGCGTAGTAGATTACAGAGGGTTTCTTGTCAACTTTCTGACCCAAAACAGCCCCAACCGCATAATCAGAAGCATCGGTCATGATCTCAAAAGGGGTTGTCCAAACCAGTGGTTGCAACACCGGAGCACAAGTGATTGCCGTTTTCAAGAAATCAAATGCCTTACGACATGATTCGTCGAAAACAAACAGCGTTTCTTTGGCGAGAAGATTGCTCAGAGTACGAGCAACCTTCGAGAAATCCTTGAATCTTTTGTAGAATCCCACATGATTGAATTTGTTTAACAGATGTGGGAGGAGGAAGTTTTGTGATAGTATCAACCTTAGCTTTATCCACTTCAATTCCCCGTTCAGAGATTACATGACCCAAGAAGATGCCTTCTTGTGTCATGAAATGACTCTTTTCCCAGCTAAGGACCAATCGTGTTTTGATGCATCATTTAAGAATCATTTCTAGATTAGTTAGACAAGAGTCAAACGATTCTCCAAAAATAGAGAAATCGTCCATGAAGACTTCCATAAACTCTCCCACCATGTCAAAGAATATGGGTAACATACACCTTTGAAAAGTTGCAGGTGCATTGCATAAACCGAAAGGCATCCTATGGAAAGCAAAGGTTCTGTAGGGACAGGTGAAAGTAACTTTTTTCCTGATCCTTGGGATGGATAGGAACTTGGTTGTATCCCGAGTAGCCATCAAGAAAACAGAAGTACTTCTACTTGGCTAATCTTTCCAAGATTTGATCAATGAAAGGTAGAGGGAAATGATCCTTTTTCGTGGCCGTGTTCAGCTTCCTATAATCGATACAAACCCTCCAAGAGGAAGCTGAACGAGTTGTGACAGATTCTCCTCTCTCGTTAGTCACAATAGTAATCCCGGCTTTCTTGGGAACAATCTGCATGGGACTTACCGAGGGACTATCAGAGAGCGGATAAATAATTCTTGCATCGAGCCACTTAATGATTTCCTTTTTGACCACTTCTCGCATATTTGGATTTAATCTCCTATGCATCTGGCCAGAAGGGTGGGATCCATCTTCCAAAAATATTCTATGATTGCAGTAAGATGGCTCTAACCCCCTAAGGTCAAGAATGGTCTAACCAATTGCCTCCTTGTGTTCCTTCAGGACCTTAATCAATTTAATCTCCTGCTCCTTTGTTAATTTAGCATTGATAATCACATGGAGGGTCTTCTATGGTCCTAAAAATTGATATTTCAAATTCTCGGGCAATGGTTTCGGTTCAAGTTGGGGCGGGTTGATAATTGAAGGTAAGGACGATGCTAATGACTCATCAAGAAGAAGAGGTTGAGAGTGAACAAAATCAATAACCTCTTCAGAAGATGGTCGGTCTGCCATAGAGGGTTGCAGGTCCAATTCATCTTCAAAGGAGGAACTTTCAATTACAGAAACCATCGTACAAGTTTAAATGTTCACATTATCATCCTCGAGTTCCTCAATAAATCCACAATCCTCGAATTTATTAATTGCCTTAAAAATATCCAATTTCATTCGTTGATCCCCAAAGGCGATTTCCATGCTACTACTTTCACAGTTAATGTTGGCATTAGCGGTAGCCAGGAACGGACATCCCAGAATGATGGACGTGTTCCTCAGATTTTCTGGTACATCTATGTCAAGGACAAGGAAATCTACAGGAAAATTGAAATCCTTAACCTTAACAATAACATCTTCAATAACGCCTCGCGGATTTGTGACCGAACGGTCCGCTAATTGCAGCGTTACTGAAGTCGGCTGAAGTTCACCTAATCCAAACTTCTCGTAAAGAGAAGTCGGAATTAGGTTGATGGATGCACGCAAATCCAAAAGTGCTCTATCAAAAGTGTAATCTCTGATGACACAAGAAATCAACGGAGCACCTGGATCTCTCTTTTTCTAAGGGAGGTGGTGCAGGATAACAGAACTAGCCTGCTCGGAGAGTACCACCTTCCTCGAAATAGATTCTCTCGACTTATGCTTTTGTGTACATAAATCCTTTAAAAATCTCGCGTAAGTCGGTATATGCTTGATAGCGTCGAGGAGTAGGATATTGATCTCAACATTCTTGAAAATATTCAGTAGCTCCTCATTACTATCAATAGACTTCTTTGATCTGATCAAGGCTTTAGGAAAAGGAACATGAGTCGGATCTTTGGAATTAGGTTCCTGAGCCTTGATTTCTTCTCCAAAATTCTCCTTTCTCTCCTCAGGTTCTTCAGGATTTGGTAAATCAAAACAGTGTGGTTGTGGATCCTGAGTTTGTTTACCACTCCTCAAGGTAACAAAATTTGCGGATGCATATGAGTTTGGGTCTTTGGGAGGGTGAGGAAAGATTGGAGGGGCTTGATTAGCCAAGAATTGTTGATGTCCAGAAGAAGAAGAGGAAGGACCCTGCTCAACCACCTGAGCATGTGCGTGTGGGTCCTTTTGATTTCCGTACCCATGGGCTTGGTTGCCTGGATTCAGGATATTTCGTGGGTTGGGTACAGGTTGGGATGGTAGAGATTCAGGTTGACGAGAGTTATCTATGAGCCCGATTTGCAAGTTGTCCAGCGAGGTTTTGATCTGCTACATGAGTTGAAGCATGGATCCTTGCATCTCTACCATTTGTCCGTTCAAATCAGCTTGCCCTACGGGTTGACGGGCATTCCAAGCTGGCTGATTGAACTGATTTGGGGGCAACTGAGTATAAACATGACCCTGACCCATTGGTCTTTGCGGAGCATAATTGCTGGGTCGATATTGGATCTGTTGCCCCGGGTTTTTCCAAGAGAAGTTAGGGTGGTTTCTCCAACCTGGATTATAAGCATTAGAGTAGGGGTTGGATCTAACGTTCTCCTGTACAGCACAGACATCCTCATAGGGTGAGGATGGAGAGAAAGAAAGGGAAGGATAAGAAAAATTGGGATCAAAGGCCCCAGTTTGGAACTCGTGAGGTTCCGAATAATGCCGGCTCGCAGGTTGAGCCGCATCAAGTTGATTCACAAACTCTCGTCTAGAAGAAGCTCGCGACAAATGGAATCCCGAATTCTGGGATTGAGTGGATGGTGAGTTGTTCATTGAATTTCCAGCCATCCACTCTTCCATTCTCTTAGCAACCAAGTCCACCTTATCAAGTTTGTTACAAATCAATTCCATATCGAATGAATGAGAGTCATGGACTTCATTAACATTCGATCTGGGCTACTAGGACTGGTTAAAAGTATCCATGGAGGCATGATTGATTGAATTCTCGCTCATTTCCTCAAACAAATCATGCACACTATCTACATCTTTGTTGAGGAAATTGCCTCCACAAGAAGTGTCCACGTGATTTCTGAGTTGCTCAGTCAACTCGTGGTAGAAGATCTGCACGAGTTGCTAGTTTGGCACCTCATGGTGTGGACACCTTCGCAATAAGTCCTGGAATCGCTCCCAGACCACATGAAACTGCTCCCCCGACCGCTGGGTAAAGGTAGTGATCGCTTGTCTCAAAGCATTGGTACGTCCGACAGGGAAGAATTTCTTCAGAAAGGTCGATTTCAGCTCATTCCAAGTTGCAATTGGTCTTCTTATAGTCCTGTACCAATGAGCAGCTTTATCCCTAAGAGAGTGGGGGAAGAGCCTCATGATCATTTGCTCCTCATTCAGGTTTCGTGCTTTGGTGGTCTGGACCAAAGTGGTCAAGTCCTCCAAGTGCTGAAACGGGTCTTCAGAGCCAAGCCCATGTTAATGTTTGATTAAGCTTAACACTTGGGGCTTGATTTCTACGTCTCCGGTCAGAATCTGGACGTCGGGATGTTCCTCATAATTTGAAGGATCATAAAAATCCTTCAAGGGCTGAGAGCCCAGCATTCTCTAGAACCATTCCTGCATTCTCTACATTTGTTCCAGCTGCCTTTGGAATTCCTCCTGTGGATCCCGGGGCAGAGGATGCTGTTGATCGGCCATAGGATCAATTTGACCAAAATCCAATTTACTCCTCCTAGAATACTCTAGCAGTCCTTCCAATCAGGGATTCAATGACCGTCTTCCCAGCATAAACTAGGAAAAGGTCGGAAGGACTGGGGATAAGGACCCTGCAGCACAACAAAACAAGCCTGTCCTTAAGTGGGATAACCTAAGGATCTACAGACTCCCAAAACACGCCTTACGATTATAAACGATTTAGTCTACTTGTGTCTGTTCAATCCAACCAGTTAGAAGGAGGGACTGGGGAGAAGGTTCTTCCTTCGGCTTGCGCCTTCGGTTCCTAGTGTACCCCCCAGCCGCGGTCGTTTGACGCTACTCACCTAGCTTGACATCAGATTAATCAATACAAGTAGGTTAATTGTGAACAATCTCATACTAGGCCTCGAAGAGCGAATCGGTCCTTAAGGCCAACGTCTACTCGATTTTATTGAGGCCTGGGATTGTAGTGCTTATGGAATGTGATGGGCCCTTAAAATGGGTTGTGCCCTTAATGATTGATTATGTGTAAGTGCGTGCACAACCAGGGTTTTCAAGCAAGATTATTTGTGATGCGTAGATTTTAATGTTCAAATCTTGCTTAAGTAGCTTTTAGGGTTTAGAATTAGGTTGATTTCAATCAAGTTTGAGGCAAACCAGGTTTTCAAGCACGGGTGAAGATTGCTTTCCTTTAAAACCAGAAATAAAGTGGAGTGCCTAGTATGAACCTAGATTGAAAACCCTAAGAAGAAGCTACTTGATGAGTTTATTTTAGGTTGAGTGGTGCGGCCCAAACAACTCAAACAACTGGCCACAACTACACCACTAGATTAAGCACACAGAAATGGTTAACCTAGAATGATTTCTACTCTTTTATGTGTTGATTTGTGTGTACCGGTTCCACAGATCAGAACCCGGTTGAGTAGAAGCAAATCAAGTAGGTTAAGTGCCTTGAATGTGGGTGTATGTTGTGTGTATGTTGAAAATTACCCCACAAAATTATCTTTTTATTTTATTTTTTATATAAACAAGGGTGAAATGAGTGTGAGTGGAAAATCAAACAACCAAAATAATCCTAGGATTTATACAAACAACTAGGTTAATTGGAATTTGAATTTAATGTGATAAATGAAATCTATGGAGGGGGAAGAATGGGGAGCACTTACAGTCGTCTTCAACTGCACTTTACTCCTGTCTACCGCTTGACAATTCCCTGATGAAGGTCTCTATAGAACAATAGACACAAAAGAAGTTAGAAGACAATAAAGTGCGTGAAATGCGAAAAGAAGATCGAAAAATCGTTGCCTCCCCGGCAATGGTGCCAAAATGTTGAAACGTCGGAGTACTACGCCATCGAATTTGGTTTTGAAAACCTGTCGTTGTAGTTTGAATAGCGAAGGACTTGGGTTCAACAAATAAAATTTATACTGGAATAGAAATCCTAGGTCGAACTCAGGGAGACTACGTCGATCCAAATTTGCAATTATATTTGTTTTTTGTATTTTTATTAAAAGCAGAGTAATTACAATGAAATGAAGCACTATAAACAATCAGAGAAAGAGAGAGAGAGAGAGAAAGAGAGAAAACATCCATTTGATATTTCAAAATGTTTATACAACTAAGCAAGCGAGAAATTACACTAGAAAGAAGGAAAACTATTACAACTAGAAAGCAGGAAAATTCTACTCTAGAAAGTAAGAAAAAGGAATGGGAGAGAGAAGTTATCCTCCTCGACGATCGCTTGGAGGACGAGCCGGATGAGACGACACCTGGAAGACGAAGAACGGAGCGGGAAGAATGAGATTGTGGTAGGAAGAACGGGAACGAGGCAGCATGTCGTTGTCGTCACGGGATCCGCTTCTGAAATGGGGGCGAAAAATTGACTTTATCTCTTGAGGAGCATCCCGGGTGTGGGACAAGCTTCTCTTGAGCTTTGGAGAGGGAGAGAAGAGAAGGAAGGGGTGAGAAATTCGTATGGAGGGGGTCTCTTTTTATAGTTGCAAGTAGTGAGGGCATTTTGGTCTTTACATGTTGAAAAACATTAATTCAAGACCTTTAGTGACGGATAAATCCGTCACTAAAGGCCTGAACGTGGACTTCGTGGGCAACGCTCGCGTGCCCACTTGCCTCCCCGCGCCTCAACATGCACCCACATCCATTAGATCTTGACCGTCTGATTGTGAGATTGGATGGCTGAGAGTGCTCCTCGCCGCGCCTCAACAGCGCGCCTTGTGCGTGAGATCCTGCATCACGCGGGGGCGTCAGATGGCGCGTTCAGTCGATTGGATGATTTAGACCGTCCACCACCAATCGCACAGCTCCTCGTGCCTGCGCGCTCGCTCCAATTTGACACACCCGCTGCTCGATCCCGCATCTTCTCGCCTCGTTAAGGCGCTCGACCAACGCACTACGGGTGCGTTTGTGTCGAGCGCACAACTCAAGTGCACACGCCTCGCAACCGTTGGATCTTGATCCAACGGTGGAGAAGCGCTGGCCAAGAGTGCTTTAGCGAGTGCGTGCGGTCGGTTGGGCATCCGAGATGGTGCCACGTGGCGCCATCTTGGCCGTCCATCTTCTGAGTGATGTAGATGATGCCACGGGTATCGGATTGGATCGATTTTCTTGCCATTAGGTTGCGATTGTCGATCCAAACCCATATGTGCAGTCGGATTTGTCGTCTGAAGTGCGGATTAACACCATCTTGGCCCTTGATCTTCTAGGGTTCCTTGATCTCTATCTAATGCTACGGATATCCGATTAAGGCGATCTTGGAGTCGTTGAACTCCACTCGTCACCCTGATCAGATTCGTACAGTTGGATCTTCGATCCTAGGCCCTGATAAAAAGTCGCCCTGTCCCTGACCATAAAAGGAGACAATTAACCTCCATTTTATTCAGACTAATCTAAATACAAGATGATGCATGTTATGCAATATTTATAGTATGCAATGCAATTCTATGCTTAAAAACATGCATAAATAGTCATTTTACGTAATATAAACATGTTTACATCATGGATCCTAAGTTTGTTTACCACTCCTCAAGGTAACAAAATTTGCAGATGCATACGAGTTTGGGTCTTGGGGAGGGTTAGGAAAGATTGGAGGGGCTTCATTAGCCAAGAATCATTGATGTGCAGAAGAAGATTGTAGGGGCTTAATGATCAATTGAGTATGTGTAAGTTCGTGCACAACCAAGGTTTTCAAGCAAGATTATTTGTGATGAGTAGATTTTAATGTTCAAATCTTGCTTAAGTAGCTTTTAGGGTTTAGAATTAGGTTGATTTCAATCAAGTTTGAGGCAAACCAAGTTTTCAAGCATGGGTGAAGATTGCTTTCCTTTTAAAATCAAAAATAAAGTGGAGTGCCTGGTATAAACCTAGATTGAAAACCCTAAGAGGAAGCTACTTGGTGAGTTGATTTTAGATTGAGTGGTGAGGCCCAAACAACTCAAACAATTGGCCACAATTACACCACTGGGTTAGGCACACAGAAATGATTAACCTAGAATGATTTCTACTCTTTTATGTGTTGATTTGTGTGTGCCGGTTCCACAGATCAGAATCCAGTTGAGTAGAAGAAAATCAAGTAGGTTAAGTGCCTTGAATGTGGGTGTATGTTGTGTATGTTGAATTATCCCACAAAATTATCTTTTTGTTTTTGCTTATGCGAGGGTGAAATGCTAGTGTGAGTGGAAATCCAAACAACCAAACTAATCCTAGGATTTATGCAAACACCTAGGTTAATTGGAATTTGAATTTAATGTGATGAAATGAAATCTATGGAGGGGAAAGAATGGGGAGCACTTACAGTCGTCCTCAACTACACTTTACTCCGATCTACCGCTTGACGATTCCCTGATAGAGGTATCTGTAAAACAATAGACACGAGAGAAAGCAAGTTAGAAGACAATAAAGTACGTGAAATCTGAAAAGAAGATCGGAAAATCGTTGCCTCCCCGGCAACGGCGCCAAAATGTTGAACGTCGGAGGACTATGCTATCGGAGTTGGTTTTGAAAGCCTGTCATTGTAGTTCGAGTAGCGAAGAACTCAGGTTAAACAAATAAAATTTATACCGAAAAAGAAATCCCGGGTTGAACTCAGGGAGGCTACGTCGATCAAAATTCGCAATTATATTTTTTTGTGTTTTTGTTTAAAAAGAGGAATAATCACAATGAAATGGAATATAGACAATAAGAGAGAGAGAGGGAAAACATTCACTTGATATTGCAAAATGTTTGTACAACTAAGAAAGCAAGAAAAGATTACACTAGAAAGCAAGAATTTATTACAACTAGGAAGCAGGAAAAAGGAATGGGAGAGAAGTTATCCTCCTCGACGATTGCTTGGAGGATAAGCCGGATGAGACAACGCCTGGAAGATGAGGAATGGAGCGGGAAGAAGGATGTCGAAGCAGGAGGAACGGGAACGAGGCAGCACGTCGTCGTCATCGCAGGATTCACTTCCGGAATGGGGGCGAAAACTTGATTTTAGCTCTTAAGGAGCATCCCAGGTGTGGGACAAGCTTCTCTTGAGCTTTGGAGAGGGAGAGAAGAGAAGGAAGCGATGAGAAATTTGTATGGAGGGGGTCTCCTTTTATAGTTGCAAGGAGTGGGGGCATTTTGGACATTTTAATTTCAAAAACATTAATATGGGACCTTTAATGACAGACTTAAACGTCACTAAAGATCCGTTGTGGGCGACGTGTGCACGCGCCGTTCGCGCCTGCTCTTCTTCTCCGCCCAAAATGCATGTGCACGATCACACACTCACAGTCGTTCCATCAAGAGATTAGATGGCTGAGAGCGGCTATGCCCTCTTCGCGTGCCTGCGTGCGTTCACGCGTAAGCACCGCTCGTCTCATCGCGGTGGGCGCTATCGCTCCCTCCTCGCCGCCCGATCTTCACCGCGCGGCTCTAATCGCACGCTTGCTCCACACCCGCTCTTCGATTGGAGGTGCAGCGCGGCTCGATCGCGCGCCCTTTGCTCGCAAAGGGCAGCTCGACCGCTGCTCTACGCCTCCTCTTTAGGCAAGCGGGCGCTTTTGTGCACGCGGCTCCGCAGCCATTGGATGAGCATCCAACGGTTGAGATCAAGTGAGCGGGTGAAGAAGGAAGGCAGCGGCTGATGCTGGGCGGCTATGATGGTGCCATGTGGTGCCATCTAGGCCATCCATCTTCTGAGTGATGTAGATGGTGCCATGGGTGTCGGATTGGACCTATTTTCACGCCATTAGGCTGAGATCGTCTATTCAAACCCATCCGTGCGATCGGATTTGCCGTTTGAGGTGCAGATTAACATCATCTTGGCCCTTGCTCTTTAAGGTTCTTCGGTCTCTATCTGGTGCTACAGATGTCCGATTAGGGCGATCTTGAAGTCGTTGAACTCCAATCGTCGCCCTGATCAGATCCGTACGGTTGGATCTTCATTCTGAGGCCCTGATAAAAAATCACCTTATCCCTGACCATAAAAAGGAGATAATTACTATACAATTTATACAACTTGATCTAAATGCATGATTATTCATGTTATGCACTATTTACAATGTATGGTGCTAATGTGACACTAAGAACATGCATTAATAGGCATTTTAGGTTAATCAAATGTATACACATCAATGCCCCCTTACTCTTCTTCTCTCCTCCTTCTTCTTGGCCGTGAGATGTAGGTGGATATAGGGTAGAAAATATACTAATGGAGGATGGGAAAATTGGTAGTGGAAGGGTCTTTTTATAAAGTAGGATGGGGGGTATAGGTGGCTTTTGGAATGGATGGCTAGGATAGGATTCTAGGGTAGTTAATAGATCCTAGGGCTACTAGGGTTTGGCACCAACTTAAGGGTGGTGGTTACCACCCTAGGTGCCCCTTGAGTTGGTGCCAAAATGGGTCTTCTAAAAGGGGGTTAGGTGGCGCCATGTAAGGAATGGTTGCGATGTATTTGGTGGATGGATAGATGGCCATGATGGGGTCTTAGGTTGGCTCCAAAAGGAAGGATTCTAGAAGGGTGGTTTTGGCGCCAACCATAAGTGTCTTTTAGAGGAAGTTGAGGGGTGAAGGGATGGATATGGTGGTGGCGCCAACTTGGATTAGGAGTAGGTAGCTAGGTGGACTTGAAGTGGGAGCTTATGTAGGTGGAGTTAGGGTTAGGTTGGGTTGATGGTTGGCCAAGGGAACTGGAGCCTAGCTAAGCTAAGCTAAGCTAGCTTATCTAGTTATGGAGTAGAGGAGGAGGCACATGGAGCTATGATTTTAGGAGAGGAGCTGTAGAGAAGAAGTCTGGAGCTGAACTAGAGCTAGTAGCTGTTGAAGAAGGTGGCATGGAGCTACTTTAGCTAGCTTAGCTTGCTAGTTCTTTGCTAGCTGCTAAGCCAAGCTAAAGCAAGCTGGCTTCTGCTGAAAGGAGCTACGGTAAGTTGGGTCTGATGCTCCCCGGGACGACCTAGCTAGTTGAGGTAGCTAAGGTAGCTTAGCTCAACTAAGTTGAGCTAAGCTAAGTCCCCAGGAGCTGGACTTGAGCTTCTCGAGCTAAGATGAAGTCATCTTCAGCTGGTTAGAGTTGAGTGGAGCTAGATGTAGTTGGTCCTGAGCTGAGGTGAATTCTAGTCAACTCAGCTGAGCTAGCTAGAGCTCTTAGTGAACTGACGGGAGCTGAGATGAGCTAGACTCAACTAAGTTGAGTTGGATATGAGCCGATTTGAGCTAAGGTGAGCTAAGATGAGCTCTCTTGAGTTGCCATTCAGCTGAGATGAGCTGAATAGATCTAGGATAAGCTAACCCTAGTTCAAGTGAGCTAGATTCCAGCTATGGTGAGCTAGATAGAGCTGAGTTCCAGCTAGTTTGGGCTTCTCCTTCACCAGTTGCTTTCTTGAGTGCTAGGGTTCTAGGGATCTGTCAATCTATTTTTCCCTAATCACTCACAAAAACACATAAAAAACACAATAAAAAATGCAATGCATGCCTAACCTAATTGATGCCTAAATGCAACCCAAAAACCTATTTGCGGAGCAAAATCCTAAGAGCTAGGTTTGTTTTAATGCATAAGAATGATGATAAACTGGTGTTTATCACGTGGGGACACCACTTAAAGGAACGAAAGGGTCGCATTCGCATCGCCTCAAAGGAAGGATTCACCCTACTTGCATCCCTTAGTTTCGTCCTTGGAGTAACTTCTCACTAGGTCACTTGAGAGTATCATTGAAGCAATGTATAGGTCCGAGGGAATACAAAGGTTGACTTAGGGCACATAATTGATTGTGCAACTTATTTGACCACCAAGAGATAATGTAACTGACCTCTATTTTTCTCCTAAGAGCTTGTGAGACATCTCAAGTCACAGCCCCTCTTATACCACTAAAGTGGGAACAGACGGGTGCAAACTTGACTCCATTTAACAATTTTGAGGGGTAGGTTCAAGGTTGGCTCAAATCTACTCTAAGAAAAAGGAGAGTCCCATTGCCTTGTGTTTGATTGGTGTGTAGTTTTCAAGTCGTATTTCAAATGGATTACAATAACTACTCTACTTCTTACTTTCACCCCAGAACACCTAATCCCAATCCCATGACCTGCAGTTTCCATCATTTGATAAACAATGGGATCCTTTCTACTCCTACCATAGGAGCATTGGTCTAATTAATCCCAAACCCTGTGATGATGAGTAGAACCTAGGTGTTAGCTAGCTTAAGTCGTGTTTCAAAAAATGAGCGTTGTAGTACAATTGATTAAAGCACGACTAACATTTAAAATTTGTAATACTCGAATTATCAGAAAAAATCAAGATCATCTTTGGGAGCAAGAAATGTGCAAATATCACTATTTGATTAAGTACAGATGATTTTAGTGAACTTATGGATGAAATCAAGAAAAATAAAACAAGTTCACCGTGGCACTCGAATTATAGAAAATAGGGATTGTATTAAGTGCAAAGAAATACTTGTTAAATGCTCAATAAAAATTAATAATCACAATCATAATCAAATATTTATTTAATTAAGCCCAAATGAGTATTTAACAAGAATGTTTGACAAGATAAGGCGGTTAAAACTACTCAGAAACAAGTGAAATGAAATAAACAATGTTTTTCAGATTTGCCTTTGAGTTATTTCACGTTGGTCCCTGAGAATGTTTGCAAGTGGGTCCTTTTTCTGCACAAAGGTCCTTGGACCTTTTCTTCTTCTTTTCTCCTTCACTTCCGACGAGGGCGACCGGAGTTTGTCGGAGAAGATGTTCCAGCCATTGGTTGACGCCGACGAACAAAGGAGAGGGACGTTGGGAGCTCATCGACTTGATGGTGGTGGTGGATCAGCGATCGGGGTAGTGGTGGAGACGTAGAAGTTGGTCGGATTTAAAGACGACGACGCAGCTCCGGTGATAGCCTGTGATCAAAATACAAGGCCATTTGACCTCATGTTAGGCGCAAAAGCTTTAGGGTGAAGCCCCAGAGCTAAGCCCTAATGCTATTGGGCGGGATAGTCATGCGTGGAGGTGCAGCAATGAAGCTTTAAAAGCTTCCAATGGTGGGTGTTCAGTGAGGGTGGTTGAGGCAATAAACGGTCAAATAATTATTCCCTAAAGATAAAACTAACCTAGGAGAAGAATAACCCTAAACTAATTGGACGAAATGGTGGGAAGAATACTTGAGAGTACGAGGCTACTTCGATGAGGAATTGAGGATGAAATTGAAGTCAAGGAAGAAGTAGAGTAGCTGCGTCTGGTGGCAGGGAGCACGACGAGGAAGCTAGAAGGAGAACCGTGGCCTTGTTTGGTTGCAATGGCTGGCGAACAAGGGAATCGAGGGAAGCTTCAAGGTCCATCAATGGCATTTCCCTAAGGAAGAAAAGAGAGGAGGGCATGATTTCGAGATGCCGAGCATCGGAGGTGTTCGTGGGTCTTTATAGACCAAATTCGGAGCCTTTAAGGGTTTGCAGTTGTGAGATAAGCTCGGAGAAGCTAACAACTGCAGGACTTACTTTGACTGGCAAAAGCGGACCGCAGCCACGGCCAATCACAGTGAAGCGATTGCCGTTCGATGCGAAAGGTTGTGTGGAACAAATCTTCTAAAGGCCTCAGGTGCATCCAAGGTCAAACGAGGTCGAAATTCTTGCTTGAATCTTGGTGAAAAGCTCCGTCAATGATGGCTCGAGGAGGAAGACAGCTGACGTCAGCCAGAGACTGGAATACAAGGAAAAAGGACCTAGGAGTAATGATTTTGGACCTATTTGAAAGGATTTTGAAAGTTAAGGACTCTAATGAAAGTAGGTGCAAATGATGTCAAATTAGGTCCAACTTTTTATGGTAGCTTAATTAACCTCAATTTTGGGTTTTGAAGTCATTTGTTTGGTCAATTTATGCATAGACCTAATTTGCACTAATTATTCACCTAGGTTATTGTTCTAGGTCAAATTAGGTTCTTTTAATCAAATTGATCATCCTAAACCTTGTAGAAGGTTTACTTTGCATTTTTTCCATTGAAACCCTGTCAATTTGAGTTAGGCCAAAATTAGGGTTTAATCATTTATTATCTAGCCTGATTTTTAGAAAAACCCTAAATTGACTAATTCAAGCATGCTTAGTTACCTTTTAGGCTCATTTGACCTTTTATTCCTTGTAGGTTCATCTGCATTTATAATTATTCATGAAAATTACAGAATTAACCCTTATTTTTATCAATTCATCTCTCTTCAACCCTGATTTAGTTATACCCTTTTAATGTGTTAATTAAGTGAATTTAACCATAGAACTTAGCTAAATTACATTAGATATAGAGGATGATGGTGATGCCATCATACCTCTATACCTACCATTTGATAGTCCCTTAACAAATTCTAAAGTTCAAAACAAATTTTCAGCGTAAAGGTATTTTTGACATTCAGCTCAAAAAGATTTGTTCCTCCTCTTTTGTCAACTTTATTATATATATATAGATATATTTGGGTTAAAAGAAAATTGGGACTTTGATTGTGTTTTTAGAATAATGTCGGTATGGAATTTTGTTAAAGATAAGACGCCAGAATCAATCTTTTGGCTCCTTAGGTTATCATAATCAGGACCTGCTTATCCACTCAGGAACCCTCTAATCTACTCTTTTCTATTTCTTATAACTCCAAAACCTATTTTCGCAATTAGAGCATCCTTAACCTACGAACTCATCCGCGGCTTTCGTGACCCCGAAAATCCAAGTGTCAGTGCTTTTGTGATTAGCCAACTTTATTTGTTTTAAGGTGTCTTTGAAAGACTTATTTAATATAATAGAACAATTGAAATTTTTTTTTGCTCCCCCATACCTAGACTTGAATCAACCATAATACAGTTGTGTCGGGATCATCATTCCCATTGCCAAATCCTCAATGGGGGCTTTGGCGCCAGCACTCATGAAAGCACCGTCCATGACACACCCCAGGAGCTCATAACCCCAAACAAAATGCATTGTAAAGGGTGCTCCTAGCAGGCTCAGGCTCATGCCTCGATGCTTCGAGATAGCACCGTTTGAGACACCTGAGCTGCAAAATACATTCTATATGTTCTCTATAAAGATATATGATTAAGATTCAGAGCGAACACCGAGGCGATGACATATTTTTATCGTGTCATCAAAGGAAATTTTTCCTTCTCAACAATGAGAACTCAAACCAATCAACTACCTGGGACTTTCACCAAGACTAAAGTGTGGGAAATTATTTACTTATGTAATTTTTTTTGGTTTTTTGAGATTGTTGGCTTTTGTGTGTGTAGCCCTTTTGACACTTGGTTTTTAAAAGTCATTCAAGATTTTGAACGAGAACTGAGACAAGTACTACTTAGGTCGCTAAACAAATTTCAGAACTCAGAACTGTTAAGGGTCAAAAAGGAGTTCTTTGAGGGATAAACTGATTTGATCTTAATTTTTAGACCTGAAAAGTCTAACAATAGGATCCTCAAACTTAATCTTAAGTTTGTTAAAGATGAAATCCCTTGTGTACCTTTTTGGAATAATGTACAACCTTAGTCCTTTTCTTCTTAAAATCGCTCTTTTTTTTTTAATAGAATCTATATGTATTTTTTTCTGAGAACCTTTTAGACATAGATTTCAGTTGATTGCAATTTAATACCCCCCATGCCTATGTTTTGCAAAGCCCTCATTGCAAACACGATGGGTTCACATTCAACCTAGTTCATAATTTAGAATAGGTTTATAAGGGTGGGCGGTCAGGTCAGATATGGCTATTGTGGATGACTTCTAACTCCAATACGAACATTGGAGGTGTGATGTGCACACATCTAATTGGCCTAAAATGCCCATTTATGCATGTTCGTAGGTCTATAGAAGCATCATGCATTATAAATATTTCATAACATGCATCATTCTGCATTTAGATTAGAGTCCAATGTGACGATCAAAACAGGGCGACGATTGGAGTCCAATGCCTCGGAGATCGCCCTGATCGGATTTTCGTAGCATCAGATACAACCCAAGAAAGATCAAAGGTCAAGGACCAAGGTGGTGTAAATCCATACCTCAGATGACAAATCCAACCACACGGATGGGTTTGGATCAACGATCGCAACCTAATGATGCAAAAATTGACCTAATTCGACGTCTGTGGCACCACCTACAAGCATCTAAAGATGGATAGTCCAGACGATGCCATGTGACACCATTCGGACCATCCGAGCCGCTCGCAGCTAGCCTTCACTTTTCTAAAGGGCCACCCGACATTGGATTATCATCCAACGGTTGAAGTGCGCGGACGGGAAATTCAAGAACTCAACACAAGAGGCGTTGTAGCGCATTGGTCTTCGACAGTGCTCTAAACGTGCTGGCAAGGGGTCGAATCGCGGCACGTGGATTAAATTTGCTAAAGTGAGGCACGACGCAACTGAGCCGTTAGATGTGCAATAAGCGGTGACGGAGGCAGAGTCATGGCGCCTTCTCGAGCACTGGATGGAGGCACAGCGTGCATGCACGGGATGACACCCGATCACACGCGGGCACTGCGCGCGTGGTAAGATGAATCGACATGCATGATTTTAAGTCATCCGATCACACGATCAGACAACGCATCTTGATTAGGTGTGATCTCGCGCTCAACAGTTGAAGGTTGATCGGCGGCCACGTGGCACGGCGTGAGCACTCGGATAAGAGGTGAATGGTGGAGATGGAGGCATTGCTTCAATAATGCTTGCCTTCAGTGACGCACATAATTGTCACTAAAGGCCCCATATTAAATTGTAAGCTTGGAAAAAGACCTTTTTGCCCCACATTCCTATAACTATAAAAGGCCTACCCCTCCCACATATTTTATCATCCCTTTTCTTCTTCTCTAATCCCCTCCAAAGCTCTAAGAGCTGGTCCCATAACCGGGATGCTCCATTACAGCTAGAGTAAAATAATTTTCAATCTTCTCACCCCCTTCGTGGAGCATCTTGTGGTTGTCCTCTCACCGCCGTTCAGGAAGCGAATCCCACTGTGACGTTGCCCTACTCCGTCCTCCATCCTCCAGTTTCGTCCTCCTTCATCCAGCATCTTACCACCCTCATTTGGGCGCTCCGCCAACGTGGCTCGTCTTCCAAGCAGCTGTCGAGGAGGATAACTTCTCACCCCCTTCTCTTTTTATCGCTTTTTAGTGTAGATTTACAACTTTATAGTGTAGCAAGTAGATGTAATGAACATGATGTTATGGTTATGAAGCATTTGTTTATTCTCTCCCTATTTTCTCTTTATTTGTATTATTCTTTCTCTCTCTTCCATTAATTTTTCTTTAAGTAGAATAGCTAGTAGATTAATTTCAACCAATTAATCTGCTTTCGTGACAATAATTCCTATAGGCACACTAAACACTGCTGCATGAATTCACCTACATCCCGCTTCATTCCCCTCCACCAAAAGTCATGTCTCAGATCATGATACATCTTTGTGTTCCAGGGATGTATGGTGAACCTGGAACCGTGTGCCTCAGTTAGGAGGTCTCTCAACAGCTCCTCGTCCCTAGGAACGCACAAACGTCCCCTCATGCGCAGCACCTCGTTGGTAAAGGAGAAGTCTCCAGGGTCCCCTGACAGTACTCTGTCACGCAACGACTGCAGGTACAGGTCTGCCATTTGCCCTGTGATGATGACATCTATCATCTCTGGCCTCGTCTGTCGTGTCACAGTCACTGCCCCATAGTGCCCCAGTAACTCTAGGAGTCGCCAACTGCCCATCTCCTCCATGAGTCTCCAACTCTATGCCTGTAAACTGGCCAAGTGAGTGGGCACCTTCCGGCTTAAGGCATCAGCCACCATGTTGGCCTTCCCCAGATGGTAGGAAATGCTGCAGTCGTAATCCTTCAAGAGCTCTAGCCAACGTCTCTGTCTCATGTTGAGCTCCTTCTAATCAAACAAGTACCTGAGGCTCTTATGATCCGTGAATATCTCAAAGGTCTCACTGTACAGGTAGTGTCTCCAAGTCTTCAGTGCGAAGACGATAGCTGCCAGCTCTAGGTCGTGGGTAGGGTAGCTGTGCTCATGGGGCTTCAGTTGTCGCGAAGCGTAAGCGACAACGTAACCCCGCTGCATGAGCACACCCCCTAACCCATGCAAAGAGGCATTCGTGTACACAATGAACCTGCCACTACTGTCCGGAATGGTAAGCACAGGAGTCAAAGTCAGCCTCTCCTTCAACTCCTGGAAGCATGCCTCACAAGTGTCTGTCTAAGAAAAGGGCATGTCCTTCTGGGTCAACTGTATCATAGGATGTGCAATCTGCAAGAAACCCTCGATAAATCGCCTGTAGTAGCCTACCAGTCCCAAGAAATTGTGGATCTCTATCACTGTACGTGGTCTCTCCTACCTGAGTACTGCCTCTACCTTGGCTGGGTCCACAGCCAAGCCATCCCCTGAAATCACATGACCTAGGAAGGTCACCTGCCTCAACTAGAACTCGCACTTGTTGTATTTGGATCTAGCCTACGTCATCTCAATGTGTCCAAAACCATCCGCAAGTACTGTCCGTGCTGCGCCTGGTCCTGAGAGTAGATGAGCACATCATCAATAAAACCACCACGAATTGATCCAGATATGGTCTGAACACCCGGTTCATCAAATCCATGAAAGCAGCAGGGGCATTGGTTAGCCCAAACGGCATGACCAAAAACTCGTAATGTCCGTACCGGGTGAGGAAAGCTATCTTGGAAACGTCGGTCTCCTTGATCCTCAACTGGTGGTAGCCAAACCTCAAGTCTATCTTGGAGAAAACCGTGGCACCTCGCAACTGGTCAAACAGATCATCAATCCTTGGCAACGGATATCTGTTATTGATGGTGACCCTATTCAGCTGTCTGTAGTCCACACAAACGCGTAGGGTACCATCCTTCTTCACAAATAATACCGGGGCTCCCCACGGAGATGCATTGGGCCTCACAAAGCCCTTCTCCAGAAGGTCATGCAATTGGGACTTGAGCTCTTGTAGCTCAAGTGGTTCCATCCTGTAAGGTGTTGTAGAAATGGGGCTTATCCCCGGTACCAGTGAGATCTCGAACTCGATCTCACGCTCAGGCGGTAGTCCTGGCAGCTCCTCCGGAAACACGTCGGGGTACTCTCTGACCACCAGGATACTCTGAAAGTCTGCCACGGGGCTAGGTTCTGCCACTACACAAGCCAAAAAGCCTTCACACCCCTGGCCCAAAAGTCTCACCACCCGAAGTGCAGAAATACACCTGAAGCCTCCATCCACCGCCTATCTGTGAAACTCAAAAGAAGGCATCTCTGGTATGGAGAAGATGATCTTCCTCTCAAAACAGTCCACCAAAGCGTGGTAAGCAGACAGCCAGTCCATCCCCAGAATCACGCCAAAGTCCTCCATCGGTATCACAATCAGGTCAGCGGGGAGACTGTGTCCCCCAACACTGACCTCACAGCCTATGTAAACCTCCTCAGCTACAAACAACTGACCATCTAGACCTATGATCACAAATGGATCCTCTAACAACACACAGTCCTGCCCCAAACTAACAGCAAAACTAGCAGCAACAAACGAGTGCATGGTGCTGGAATCAAAAAGTGTGTAAACTAGTTTGCCGGAAACTATAACCATACCTGCCACCACTGAACCTGAAGCTTTGGCGTCTCTGTGTGTTAGGGCATTAATACGCCCCTCAGCCCTGGGTGCGGAAGAAGTAGCCACACTCTGCGTTGGATGGGTAACCGCTGGCCAGTACCCTCCCCTCGATGCTGTCCTCCCCCACGCGCCTGGGAACCATGGCCTCCTGCTCGTCCTCTAGTGTTCGGTGCGGGGAACATCTACTGACCTTCAGCCCTAGATAGGTAGTCCCTCTGGATGTGGCCTGGTTGGCCACACTGGTAGCAAAGGGGAACTCGACTCTCGCCCTCGGTAGGTCCCTGCTGACGGCTGGGCGGGGGTCCAGTGCTGGCAGCTAGCCCTTGTCGGGGGCCCCTAAAGGCCACTGACGACCCCGCAAAGCGTGACGGCTCTCCTGTGGGCACCATGTGACTCTTCTCTCGTCCGTCCTATGAGTAGTCTGACTGGTAGGGACTCTTCTGTCCACTGTCAGTGTCACGTGCGGCCGAGTTGGTCTCCTCATATGTCATAGCTGCCCCCACCACCCTCGAGAACGTAGGCAGCTTCAGGTGTTTGACATACCCCCGAATAGCAGGCCGAAGCCCCTTGGTGAACCTCCACAGGCGCTCCTCCTCAGTAGCTACAGTTATCGTGGCGAAACGAGACATCTCCAGAAAACGCGTGCGATACGCGCTCACGGTCATTGTCCCCTGGCGGAGAGTGTGGAACTCTTGTTTCCTCTAATCCTACCACATATGGGGAAAGTACTGCTTGCAGAAGAGGGTGACAAACTGGTCCCATGTCAGCTCGGCCTTCTTCTGACCTCTGACCGCCCTCCACCACCTGTGAGCCACGCTCTCCAATTGGTACATGGCAAAGGCCATGTGGCACTCCGTAGGGGGTGAAGGGTGTCAAACACCTTCTCGATATGCTCGAGCCAGTCCTCTGCCTCGGTTGGGTCCTCATCCCCCTTGAAGGAGGGGGGCTTCAGCTTCCAGAACTATCCGAAAAGTTTGTAATGGCGCTAAAGAGGGGAAACTGGTACGCCTCCAGGCAAGGAGGGCTCGTGCTCGGAAGTGTCAGAGGACTGTGGGGGCAGTGGAGGGCCACCCCCTCCCCCACGTCCAGCACTGTGTCTATCTCGCGGTCCCACAGAAGACTTCCCCTCCGCGGCCCTAGGGAGAGGCACCCGTGGAGGCAGGTGGAGCTCCTCTCACACGATCTCCCGTATCAGTTGGGTGAGGTCCTGGGCCTGAATGCTTGGAAGTAGTGGCTGGTTCACCGAAACGTCGGGCTCAACACGTCCGCCCTTTCGACCTCTTCCACAACCGTGTCCGCGGCCTGCCTCAATGGCCCCACATCGAGGCATCTCCTACAAGGAGTTGCAAACACAGAACAGGAAGACGTCAAATCTAACTGACATTCAGCAAAAGAACCTTAGAACATATGTCAAAAGGTACGTTGTGGTGGTTACTCTAGTTACAAGCATGTGAATTGGTTATTCTCAAGCTAGTTGGTTCACTTCTCGGGACGACCTTACTTTGATACCATCTTGTTATGACCCGATTCCCGAATCCCTACAGGACACAGGACCAGACCAACTCGATTGATCCCAAGACTCAGTCGTCCAATGAGACAGTACCCAAAAAGCAGGAAAGTAAACCACATTCACTATGCTAAGTGTTAAGACCCTGGCATCAAACGTCTTTTAAGATGTCTGGGAGTTGGTCCAGACGTCTGGTCAGACGTCTGGAAGCCTTCCCAGATGTCTGGAAATTAATTTTTTCGATGTACGATTTTGCGTCTGCGCGCATGCGCGCGTAGACTGAATCGCCGCCCTCTTTTCTTCTCTTTCTTTCCTCCCTGTCCTGCAGGCACAGCTTTCTTCCTCTCTCTCTCCCCACGGCGCCTTCAAATACCTCCCCCTCTCCTCTCCATCACCATCACTCAACCGTATCCTTCTTCTTCTTGTTAGAGTGAGAGTGAGAGGGCGAGGGCAGCAGCTGCTGCTGTGTGTGCACGGGGAGGAGGAGTTGCAGTGAGAGGGAGAAGAGTTAGAGCGCGAGAATGCGAGCTCGCCGGAGCATCCAGGGCTGGCCGGCGGGCTCGCAGCGGGAGCGTGGAGCTGGGGAGGTGCTGCTGCAGCTCAGGCAGCAGGCGAGCATGATGCGATACGGTCGTGCGCAGCAGGCGGAGGGCGAGGAGGTCCTGATTTTGGGAAAATTTCCCAGAATCAGATGTCTGGACTTATGTCCAGATGACGCGGAAGACGTCTGGAGGAAGATCCAGACATCTGAAAGGTACGATATTTCCATTCCTTCTTCCTTTCGTGCGTATGGCCATGCAGGCCGTTCCGCCGAAGGGTTCTGCCTCATTTTCGTGTTGAGGTCAATTGCGTACGCGTGCAGGTTTCGTTCAGGAAGGTGCAAGGGCACGCCCTCCCACACAGATCGGACGTCTGGGCACAGCACCAGACGGCGGAGAGGGTCTCCAGACGTCTGGAGTGACAATCGGACGTCTGGAACTAAGTCCAGATGGTTCAGCAGGATTCTGGACGTCAGAAGAACCGCGCAGAAACAAGGTATGACCTGAACCATCATTTAAGACGTTTGGAAGATGTTCCAGTCATCTGATTTAGGGTAGACTTGTCGTTTTTGACCCGTTTAGGGTCCGTTCGAAGTCTGTTTCTGTGTTTCAAGTTTCGTTCTTCTCAGAATTAGTTCCTCTACTTGTTTATAGTATTTGTATCCTATTCTGAGTAGTTCCTTGTGTTTGATCCTTGTATTAGGACCCTGTTTCGTTGCGATTCTGGGGGTTGCGGAGGCGCGCGGACCTGCCAATCACACCCCCAGTACTCCCAATTTTGCATGTAGAGTGGCTCCCTTTAATTATTTATCAACATTTATGCACTTGTGAGATAATTAATAGATTCTAAGGTATGGCATGAACCCTAGCACTGGAAAACTAGAGTGAATGATAGATCCTAGGGTATGGCATGAATCCTAGGACTGGAAAACTAGATTAAATGATAGATCCTAGGGTGTGGCATGAATCCTAGGAACAGAAACACCGAGACGAATGTCGTGAATATATGAATTGCAGTCTTGGAAAAGTAAAAAGAAAAATGATAATTTCCTGTAATGGGATAACAGTTTCTTGTTTATGAATGGATATTAACTGTTGAGAACATGGGCTATATGAAAATAAAGCTAAAATGATGAAACCTAAATTGGCTTAGTTAAAGAAATATGAGCATGAACCCTACGGGGAATTAGGTGTAGAACTCTTGAAAATATATGGAATGGAATTGGAAAAGTAAAACGGGAAAGTTTGTTGTCTCTTGGGTACGTAGTACCAAGGAAAGCACATGTTACCTCAGTGCAGAGGAGAGCCAGCCGCCCTAGGGACTCGGGGTTAGGTTTGGCCACTTTGTACCGACTCTTAGCCCTCGCGTACCGAGGAGAGCTACTAGTGTAGGGAGGGAACTAGCCACCCCACGGGCCCCGGGGTTCAGCTAGCCGTCCTACACCGACTTGTTAGGCCCACTGGGCAAACCAAGGTAGTCAGGCACGGGTGCGTGGATTGTGGAGGGGCAAGACCCTTGTTTGGTTACTGTGGAGGGGCAAGACCCCTATTTGGCTACTGTGAAGGGGCTGGACCCTTGTACTGGGAGGGCTCTGCCCTATACTGGTTCCGTGCTGTGCTTTGGGTGCACCTATTGACGGAAACGACTGACCGCATACCAGTGCGGGGTAGCTACCCGTGCGTTTATCGCACGTGCCGTAGTCACCGTTACGTCTGTCATTGACCTTGGGGTGGTTGACTGAGGGTAGGACCACCACGGGGGACTCTCCCGGCCAGGAGAGCACCACGTGCTACTTCTACTTTTCGGAAAAGACTGTAATCAAGATCGTTCCCACGAGGAACATTCGAGATCAAGAGAAAGATCTGAGGAAAAATTCAAGAAAGAGTAAATAGAAAATAAAGAAAGAAATTAAAAATAACAGCTACTTGTCCACCTTACTGTTTTTCTTAGCTAGTTGGTTGCCACTCTATTCAGCATTTCGCTGACGTGTCACCTTTGTCACCTTTTCAGGACCAGGCGTTGAGCAGCCAGAGCCTGCAGCGGCAGAGGGTGCTGGGCCTAGTAGAGCCCAGTAGTTTTACTTGTGTTGTACCTACTGTACAGTTTCTTCTGTTGTAGTGAGTATTTTCTGTTACCACTGTACTCTTTTATTGTAAGCATCATGTTTATGTACCTGTTAATTCTCTACTGTTGTGGTGGTATGTACTGTAGTAGTTCTTTTCTTTACTACTGTACTTTTGTTACTGCTAGTTGTATGCATTGTGAATGTGGTTTATTTTACTGCTCTTTTGGTTACTTTCTTGTCGGACGACTGGGTCTTGGGATCAGTCGAGTTGGTCCATTTCTCATGTCTCGTAGGGATTCGGGAATCGGGTCGTAACACTAAGTAACTAACAGTAACAAAAGTACAGCAGTAAAGAAGTAAAACTACTACAATACACACCACCACAACAATATAAAGTAAACGTGTACAGGAATATAAAGTACAAAATGTCAGAGTACAAAGGTGCAAGAACTACTCACTGCAACTGAAAAAGGAGTACAACAGAAAGCTACAACTACTGAGCTCTACTGGGCCCAGCACCCTCTGCAGCCATAGGCTCTAGCTGCTCAACACCTGGACCTGAAAAGGGGTTATGTGTACAAAATGTTAGCGAACGCTGAGTAGAGTGGCAACCAATTAACTAAAGCAGTAAAGGTGGACAGGTAGCTGTTGTTTTTTTCAGTTTCTTTCTTTCTTTAACTAATTATTCTTTCTTTCACCGCTTGGTTTATTTATCAGGTCTCTTTCTTGATCTCGAATGTTCCTCGTGGGAACGATCTTGATTGCAGTCTTTTCCGAAGAGTAGAAGTCACACATGGTGCTCTTCTGGCCGGGAGAGTCCCCCGTGGTGGTCCTACACCCAGTCAACCACCCCAAGGTCACGGACAGACGTATCGGTGACTACGGCACGTGCGATAAGCACACGGGTAGCTACCCCGCACTGGCACACGGTTAGTCGTTTCCGTTAGCGGGTACGCCCAAAGTACAGCACGGAACTTGTATAGGGCATAGCCCTCTCAGTAATAGGGGTCTAGCTTCTAAGAACCAAACAGGGGTCTCGCCCCTCCACAGTCCGCGCACCCTCTCCTGACTACCCTGGTTTGCCTAGTGGGTCTAACAAGTCGGTGTAGGGTGACTAGCTGAACCCTGGGCCCCGTGGGGTGGCTAGCTCTCTCCCTACACTAGTAGCTCTCCTCGGTACTGTGTACGCGAGGGCCAAGAAGTCGATACAGAGTGGCCAATCCTAACCCCGGGTCCCATCCCAAGGGCGGCTAGCTCTGCTCTTCACTAAACAGGGGGATAGTCGCTCTCCTTAGTACTCCATACTCAAGGGCCAGCTCACTTCCCCACTTACATTTCCAATTCCATTCCATTTGTTTCCAGGAGCTCTACTCCTAATTCCCTGCAGGGTTCATGCTCATATACCTCATGTCATTCCATACCAGGTTTCATCGTTTCTATTTCCATTCTCAGGTTATACACATGCAACTGGTAATTCTATCGTTCATATTTCCATATCCAGTTTATTCACAGATAGCTCGTGTTTCCAACATTCACCTTTCCATTTTCAAATTATATACATGCAGCTCATATTATGTGTGCAACAGGAGAATTACATTCAACAATTAACTAGCACAAGTACTACATATTTCGTAGGCAACTGTTATTCAATTACAAGCATTTGTTATCATTCCATCTATTCATTCAATACAGACATTCCAGTATTTCTAATCCTGGGATTCATGCCACATCCTAGGTTCTAATCATTCATTCCACACATGCATTTAGGTTTTAATTAAATTAATGGGAAGCCACTCTACCAGTAAACCCAGGAGTAATGGAGGCTTGAACGGCAGGCTCATGTGCCTCAGCAAGCCCCGAACCCGCAATGGAAACCAGTCCTATCATAAGGATCAATCACAAGAGAATACTCAGAATAGTATAGAAAGTCTTCTAACAAGTAGAGGAATTCATATGGGAAACATCGGTATCTTAATTGCAGAAATCGGACCTCAAACGAACCCTAAATGGGTCAAAAATAGTGTTCCTGACTCAAATCAGACGTCTGGAACAACTTCCAGACATCTTAAAAGTGTCCAGTGCCATACCTCAAGTCCTGCGCCACTCCTCAGACATCCAGGAACTCCACTGGACCATTTGGACCCAGTTCTAGATGTCTGACCACCTCTATGGACATCTGGAAGTGCTTCTCGTTGTCTGGTAGGTCACCCAGACGTCTGAAATGCGTGGGAGGGTGTGTCTCGCGCCTTCCCGAAGCGAATCTTGCACGCGAAAATCTAATCTTCTCAAATCAGGCATGAAACAGTGCATCAACGGAGCGGCTTGCATGGCCGTATCTGCAAAGAAGACGTACCTTCGCGAGGCCTCCTTCTCAGACGTCTGGCACCACCACCAGACGTCCGCATCGTTGTATGGAGGTCACTCCAGACGTCTGATTCTAGCAAAATCCCAAAACCAGAACCTGCTTCCGCCCTCTCGCACCGCACGTGGCCACGCCGCGCCCTCTCGCCTGCTGCTCCGGCTGCATCAGTGTCGGGAAGGACCTCCCCGACGCACTCCTCTGCCTTGCGCACGCGTCGCTCCGGCCGTGAGCTCACCGACAAGCTCCCACGTGAGCTCGCAAGCTTGCTCTCCTCTCCTTCTCACGCTGCTCCTCCTCTCCTCTCATGCTGCTCCTTCTCTCTGTTGTTCTTGCTTTGCTGTTCTCGCTGGAGGAATGAGGAAAGGAGCTGGGAAGTGGGGGTGGAATGAGGGAGAGGAGGGGGCCTTATATAAGGGTGTGGGTTTAGGGTTTTCGTCGGGTGGGAGAGAGAAGAAGAAGAAAACGAGGGACGTGTACTATCTGCGTGTAGCATGCGCGCAGACGCGAGCTCGTACACGAAATTTTTGACTTTCACGTCTGGGAATGAGTCCAGACATCTTACAATATGTCTGACCCTCATTCCAGACGTCTGACCCAAAGTTCGGACGTCTTAAAAAGGCTTAACAGGACGGGTCTTAACAAAGCACCTCGTTGGTATGGCAAGGTGTGGAAAGACGAGGGGAGTTGGAACCGATCGCCTATGGTATGTGGCGGCTGACGAAGAGGCTAGAGGTAGGAGGGTCACCAGAGTCAAGCTTGGAGCGAGCCAGGGGTAGGAAAAGAAGAGGGATTTTGGGTTAAAAGCTTGCTTAGGATGTAAGGCAGTCGATAGGGGTCTTTTGTAGGCCATTGGGCGAGCTTTCAAGCTTGGAAACAAGCTTGAAAGCTCTGCAAATCAGGAAGTAGGTTTTGTGGGATTCAAAGAGTTTGCATAAACTTTTGGACAAGAATCAGAGGTCGAGATGCGGTCCAAAATGAAGAGTATCTTCTCTGGAGTCTTCCTTCCAAATTTGGAAGAGATTGGCGAAGAAATCAAGGAGGAATCCTTGATTGAACCTCAGCCTCTTTGGGTTCACACCTGCTATGGCGTTAAGGACCCAAATGCAAAGAAAGAAGATAAACCTAGGGGGCATTTCTCAAATTTTTCAAAACCTGAGGGGCTATAAGAGAGAAAATAAGTCTGAGAGGACCAAAATGCAAACTAAGTCAAGATATACTCTGATTGGGCCCAAATTTTGGTAAAAATCTAATTTGGATGCCAAAAATTTGATGGTGAAGTCAAATTTTAGTTTTAACCAAGTTTGACTGGAAATTTGTGCAGAAACCCAAATTTGGGCAACTATCCGACTAAGACTCTATTTTAGGTCAAAATGGGTTCTAATGGTCAAATCAAGGATGCCAAACCTTATAGAATACTTTTCTATGATTTTTATAAGGCTTAGGTGAATTTTATCCTAATTAGAACCTCAATTAATTAAGCAAGTCTAAAATTAGGATTTCGGATGTCCATTAATTCTTTGAAATACGTGAAAACCTGTTTCTATCTGCATGGACCCTCTTATTAGATATTAATGACCATTTGACCTTTAATTAACCCCTAGAATTCCTCGTGGTTATTCTGTACTTATGAAATGCAGTAAAAATTACAGAAATAACCCTAATTTCTTATCTTCTCAAAACAGAACATTATGCGTATATGACCCTCTAATGGTTATGTAAGAGCTTTTATCAACTTTATCAGACCAAATTGGGCTAGTTAGGGCTTATGATGGTGTTTCATCAATATATATATTTAAAAAAAAAAAGATTGTCGGATTTATTTAATGTTACACATCACATACACTTACAAAGGTACACGACCTCTTCTAATTTCAATCACTTAACCGGGAATCCAACCTAAGGACCCGGTACACCTACACGACTTATATAAATAAGTGATTAGAAATCTGATTAGGCTAACCATCTTGTGTGCCTTAATCAAGTGGTGCAAGAGGCCAATTGATTGAGTTGTTTGGGTCGCACCACTTAAGATAAAAGTGATCAATCAATAGCTTACCACATAGGATTCAACTTTTAGGAACTAACCAGGCACTCCATATTCTTTTTGAGTTTTAAAGGAAGATATCTTCACTTGTGCTTTCGAAACTTGGAGTGCCAACTGAAACCTTGTCTGAATATACCTGAAAGTTGAATCCTAAAAGTTACTAAGCAAGATTTAAACCCTAAAATTCACTGCATCTAAAAATAATCTTGCTTGAAAATCATTGGTTGTGCACACACACATTGAAACTGATCTTTAAGGGTACAACCTAGAAAAGGGCCCATCACATTCCCAAGCACATTCAAAGCTAAGCCTAACTAAAATCAAGTAGATGTTGGCCTTAAGGATTTGACTTGCTCTTTGGGGTCCAGATTGAGATTATTTTCGATTAATTTGCTTCTATCGTTCAATTTGATGTCTAGCTAAGGGAGCAGTGTCAAACGATTGTGGTTGGGGGTATCAAAGGAACCTAAGGTGAAAGCCAAGGGAAGAACCTTCTCCCTAAACCCTCCCTCTAATTGGTTGGATTAACTGGAAAGAAGTAGACCAAATCGTTCTTTTCATCTCAAGATGGGTTCTGAGAGTATGTAGGTCTTTAGGCTACCCCACTTAAGGACAGGTTTGAGTGTTTGTATTGCATGGAACCTTTCTTCCTTCCATTTTGTCATGGATCCTTCCACATCCTACACACATTTCCACTCCTACCCTCCTAATATTTCTTATCCTCAATATGATGATTATTACCCTGACTCATGCTGTAATCAACCATCTACTAGTTGGGATAACTTGGATTGGGGATATAATTCCGAACCTCCGTGTTTAGGGTCTAACCCTAGACATCATGATTGTAATTTATATTGTTCTCTGACTTATAATGATTATAGATCTTCACCTCTAAATGATCAACACAACCCGATCTACAATCAAGATGGATATCCTGATTACAACTCTTACCCTCCCCCAGATTACATTGCATATAGGTCACCACCCCTTTTTGAACAACCCGAAATGACCTATGATCAAGGAGGACACCAAGAACCTCAATTCCTTGACTCCCCTGGACTGAACCCAAACCCACCCAACCCTAAACCAAATCATTTGGTTCAGGTGAACCAGGTCCAAGATAGGGTGTTGGCTAACTTAAGGAACACCATTCAATCTTCAGAAGCTCAGCCAACACCCAGCACTGAAGAATTAGAGCCTTTGATTTAAATGATTGATGATGTTAACAAGTATTTGTTGGATTGGTGATGAGAACCTCATCATGAGCCCTAAACTAGCACCATTTAACCCTGATTTGCAGGAAAAAGCTCCTACATAACCTTGGAAAGGCTTGGCTCAGAGAGATTCTGAGTTTGCAAAGAAAATAGAAATTGAGGGGTAAAAATGTAATTTCCCAATCCAATCTGAAAACAGGGTAACTCAGGGTCCAAACATAGGTCAAAACAACCTAATAAGAAGGAAAGTGGGATGATCTGATCCAATAAGGGCTACAGCAATTCCAAGGAACTAAATGATAATCTGTAACTCTAAAAACAAACCCATTTCAATTCACGTGGTTTGAGGCAAGGTAAAAATTAACTAAATTCTCTAAAATTCATAGAAAAATAATCTCTAGGGTTTAGGACTTTCAATTTAGCCTTAGGAACCCATTTTGACCTACATTGAGAACCATGCCAAATTAACAACTTAATTTGGGTTTTTACGTAAATTGACCGATCAAACAAGGTTTAATCTAGAAATAAAATTCACCATCAGAATCCTTAGGTCCTAATTAGTCATGTATAAAAACTTGGGCCTACGAAGAAACCTTCTTGACCAACTTTACACTTTGGTCCTCATATATTTACTTTTTGGCCCTCAACTTTTGAACCCTCACATTTTGGCCCCTAACTCTCCTTCGTTCTTTGCATTTAGGTCCCTCCTGCAAAACCTGCGCAGCGCCATGCTCCGGTGACCTTGCACGGAGCATGGCGACGCGCAGGGTGAGGGAGGGGCCCTGGCAAGTCAATGGGGGGTACCCTGCGTCGTTAGCCACCGCAGGGACACCCCCCTGAGTACTGCGACCGCCCATACCGCCCGTGCGAACGCACGGACGGTCTGGGTCTCCTTCCTCCGACGTCCTCCGGCGAGGGAGACACGTCGTCTCCCTCCGCCCTCCTCTCTGATTCCGCCCCTATAAAGACCCCCGTCGCTCCACCGTTCTTCCCAGCTCGGATCTGACGGAGACACCCCCCTAAGTTCCTCCCTTCCCACTCCGACAGACGCCCCCTTGCTCCGGCGGCCTCTCCTCCTCCTCCTCGTCGCCCTGCCGCACTACCAGCAGCAGGGTTACCTTCTCTCGATCTTTCCGCGTCACGCCGCACCCAGCTGACGCCTCTCCGACCCTCTCCTCGCTGCCGCCCCTTCCTCTGGGCAATTTCTTCTCCGGCGATAGTCGATACGACTGTCGCCTGCGCCAACCCCTCCTCGTCCAGCTTAGCAGGTAGAACTTCTCCTCTTCCTCCCCTCTTTCTTTTCTATACTGAAAACCCTTACTGTCGCCACCTATTTCCCACCGATCACCCTCACCTTCTCCACCTCCGGCCAAACTCCGGTGAACCACTCCCGTCGCTCCAGCACCCCACACGGCTCGCCGACCTATGCATAACCTCCGCCTCCTCACCCTGATCCTCCTCCGCCCTTCCACTGCCCACTAAACGCCCTCTGCAGACCCACCGAACACACCCACTTCTTCGCTCGCAGTTTGACCTAGGGCGACCTGTTTGCTCCACCACGCCCCCTGCAGACCCTCTGACCACCTTCACCATGCCACGGCGAAGGTCCCCCGCCTGTCTGATTTGGCCGAGAGGCCGTTCTTCTGTGACCAGGTGATTCGCCCGCCGTCGCCATTACTGAGCAGGCAGAGCTCCTTCACCTGCAGGTGCAGGCACACCTTCGCCCAGGTTCGACTCCCAGGTTGCGCGGGGCGTCTCTGCGAAGCGTCCCAGGCTCGCAGTTGGGGCGAAGGCCTCGCGTGAAGCCACGATTGCCCGCTGCTCCCTCCGCTGCGGGCGCTCAACTGTGGTGGGACATTTAGTCCCACCTCGGAACTTTTCAGAGGCGCGGGCGCATAAAGGCAAAAAGTGCCTTATGCTGTTTGCCTCCTGACCACGGGGTGAGGTCCCTCTCACCCGACCCGGCCTCGTCCGTGATCACGCTCCGCGGACCTGGCCCGACCCGATTAACCCGACCTGCACTCCTCGCCTACCACCGCACGCCGGTGGGCCTGGACCTGGGTGCTACTCGTACCCGATTACCCGGTTGCTCTGGGAGAGTTGTCCTAAGAGCGAACTCAGAGAGAAAGAGACACACGGGGGAGGGGGGTAGAGTGGGTTTTTGCCCTCTGACTCTGAACTCTTGAGCGTGCAGGCACAGGTAAAGAAGAAGGAAGCTAAGGGAGACACTGTAGCAACAAGCGGTTTAAGTCGTCTAATTTTCAAATCAGACGACGTCCTGAAGACAGGAGAAGGCAAAGAAGAAGAAGGAAGGCGAGGCAGAGGAAAGAGAGGAACACAGAGCAGCCAAGTGAAGAAAGAAGAAGAAAAGAAGAGGAAGAGCACGGGAGGAAGATCTGAAGCAAGAAAAGAAGAAGAAACAAAGAAAATAAAAAGAAGAAAAAGACAAGATCGTCCAACCAAGAAATAGAGGAAGAACACGAAGAACAAAAGCCAAAGAGGAGAGAAGAAATAAGAGGAAGAAAGAAGAGAAGAAGAAGCCAAACTTTCATCTCGCTCTCTCTCTTTATTTTTGTAATAGAACATGTATATCTCTAGAATACGACTTGCTCCCTGAGTTCGACCTCTGGAGAACTGTATTTTCTGAGTAACAAATATTAGCAAATGATGGCAATAACTATCTGTACTACAACGACTTAAGAAAAGCTAGTTGCTGCCACCGTTCTACCAATTGGCTCCAAGACGTTAAGGATAAGGACCTGGGTGTGGTTTTACTTGGAAACTTGTCAAAACTGAGGATGAGATTTGTGGTTGCTTTAGTTCAATCTTGGGATGATTCCCAGGATGAACCCCCTTCAGGTGAGCCAATGTCAGAACCCGCTCAGGCACCTGTAGGGGGGACACATTTTACAAGACCGAGGATGACTAGTTTGGTCTAGAGCAACAAGTTAAGGATGAATTGATTTCTTCACCCGAGATCCCTAAACCAAGGTACAAGGAAAAGTATGTCTCTATGGACCAGGAAATGATTGATAATTTTGAGACATATATAAATGCGGATCCAGAATTCTTTGATTCTGAAGGTGAAGAATTGTTATGTGAAGTGTCACCTGAATTTGACGAAAATGATTTTAGTGAGACACACGGGCTTGAGAAGTATGATGAATCATTTCATAGGCCAATAATTGAGGATTGTGATCCTACTGGGGTGGATATGGAGAATTATGATCCTAAGTTAATGGATGATTTAATTAGTAGCCCAATTCCTCACACACACCCCGTTGAGCATAATAATGATTATGTTTTTGAGATTACCGGACCCAAGTCAATTCTGATTCAACCATAAATCTTGGACTTGGATATTTTAGATGGGGTGAATAACATGCAAGAGGTCCTGGAATTCGGAATTATGATTATGGAGGATAGGAGTTGGGAAATGAAGATTTGGGAAGCAAATTCTGAGGGAAGTAGAAATCTGAGTCTAAGGGTTCCTATAGATCTGAAACCACCAACTTTCTACCAGGACCCTTATGACATTTTCAACTCAGAGGATGTCCCACCTAAGCACAATTTAACTGATTATCTTTTTGATACAAATCTTCCTATTGTATGACTTTTTGGACTTAGGTTGCATCTTCACAAATCGTAGGGCCGGCCCTGCTTGCATACTGATCTCTGATTTTGGGTAATTTTTATCCAGAACCGTATATACACTCGACCTTGGGGCATGGGTCTGCACCACAACCTTGTCTACATTCGTGGACATCTTCTCCTTATGGGTCCAAGAATTGATCTTTTTATTCTAATTCTAACTTGCACTTGCGAATTTTTTATTTTTTCCCTTTGTTTGTATAGTGTGCCTAGCAGAAGGCACTAAATTCAACACGTATATAGTATGTTTTCATATTGGAGCTAACGTATACTCATGAAATTCAGGTGCTTTCTTCTCTACTCCACTTTTTTCATGTCATTTAATACAATGAGGACATTGCATCAGATAGGCATAGGGGGTGGATATGCATCTCTGAACCATTTTGTTAGCACTGTAGATTTTATTTTATTTATTTATTTATATTTTGAATTAGGAAAAGCGAACTTGGGCTTTAGAAATTTGTCAACCATAGGAAATAATGCGTTAGGACCTAAACACTTAGATCCTTCAGGTCTTCGAGTTTAATTAGCCCAAGTGTCCACTAAAATGTAGATTTGATCCTTGAGTCCTCGCTATTCATAAATTTATTTTTAATTAGTTAAATAAGTGGGGTGATAAGGACACAACTTATCAACTTGCTCTCTGATTTGAGGGAACTTATAGTCTAAGTATCTACACACTATTTGCACTAACTCACTTTTCGGTGGTTGTAACGAAAATTGAGTAGCTAATGAACCTTCTGGAGTGATATGGCTGGCAAGTTGTCGTGGGTAACAACCCATTGGCCGATTGTCCAGAGCCCAGCCACATGACTATTCTCTTTCTACTACCTTGAGGTCAATCGTAGATCAGGGAAGCCACCTACTTTAAAAAAAAGAAAAGAAAAATATCCAAAAAGAAAGAAAAAAATATGAGAAATAGAAAAGAAGAAAAAAGAGAAATAGCCACACTTTATCACACGAGTATGGCTGGCAAGTTGTCGTGGGTAACAACCCATTGGCCGGTTGTCCAGAACCTAACTCACGAAATGCATGTATACTTCCTAAACACTTAGTTAGAAGAGGGGAAGTAGAATAAGTCAGGGAGATATACATTAGGTTTGCCCTTGTGTTGATCCTATAAAAATAAAAGGTAGGGAGAAAGCTATCGGTCAGATAGATACACCTTTAGGTAGAATTTCTTTTTAAGGTCATTTAGGGGCGTAGAAACCTGAAGTCCATTCTAGTTGCTGATCAGTAAGCCTATCACAAGCACAAAAAGATGCTTAGCAGTTAGAATTTTTTTTTAGTCTTGGGTGGGTTGGGTAGCCATAGAAAGCTGCCCTGAAACTCTTAACTCAAAAATAAAAAAAATAGAAAAAAAGAAAAAGAAAAAGATGCTTTTGCTTTTAAATAAGGTGAGGGATTGGGCGGTCTGCATTTTGGCAGATACCTGGGTGTTGTTGAGTTTTTGTAGTTTAGGTCATTAATAGAAATTTCTTAGTGTTGATAAATAACTATTACCCAAGTAATTTGATCATAATTCTTTTATAAATAGCATGTAATTTTGCTAGAGACTAGCAAAAGATAGGCATGGGGGTGTGATGTGCACACATCTAATTAGCCTAAAATGCCTATTTATGCATGTTCCTAGATCTATAAAAGCATCATGCATTATAAATATTGCGTAACATACATCATTCTGCATTTAGATTAATTTTTACAAATTTTAGGTTAATTTCCCTTTTTGTGGCAAGGGGAAATGGCAATATCATTTCGGGGCCTCGACTTGAAGATCCAGTTATATAGATCTAATCACGATGACAATCGAAGTTCAATGCCTCCGAGATTGCCCCGATCGGATTTTCGTAGTATCAGATACAGTCCGAGAAAGATCAGAGGTCAAGGGACAAGGTGGTGTAAATCCGTACCTCAGATGGCAAATCCAACCACATAGATGGGTTCGGATCGACGATCGTAGCTCAACAACACGAAAATCGACCTAATCTGACGTCCGTGGCACCACCTACAAGCATCTAAAGATGGACGATCTAGACGTGGTGCCTTCTCGAGCGTCGGATGGAAGCGAAGCGTGCACGTGCATGATGATGCGCAATCTTACGCGGGCGCTGCATGCATGGTAAGATGAACCAGCATGCGCGAGGGAGGATCTTGATTGGGCACGATCTCGCGCTTAACAGCTGAAGGTTGATCGGCGATCACGTGGCACGGCGTGAGCACTTGGATCAGAGGTGAACGACAGAGATGGAGGTGCAGCTTCAGCAACGCATGCCTTCAGTGATGTACATAATCGTCACTAAAGGCCCTACATTAAATTCTATGATTGGAAAAAGACGTTTATGGCCTCCATTCCTACAACTATAAAAGGCTTACCCCTCCCACATATTTTATCATCCCTTCTCTTCTTCTCTCAACCCCTCCAAAGCTCTACGAGTTGATCCCATACCCGGGATGCTCCATTACAACTAGAGTAAAATAATTTTCCATCTTCTCACCCCCTTAGTGGAGCATCCTGCAGTTGTCCTCTTATTGCCGTTCGGGAAGCGGATCCCACTGCGACGTCGCCCTGTTCCGTCCTCCGTCCTCCAGCTTCATCCTCCTTCATCCAGCATCTCACCACCCTCATCCAGGAGCTCTGTCAACGCAACTCGTCCTCCAAGCAACCGTCGAGGAGGATAACTTCTCACCCCCTTCTCTTTTTATCTCTTTCTAGTGTAGATTACAGCTTTCTAGTGTAGCAAGTAGATGTAATGAACATGATGTTATGGTTATGAAGCATTTATTTATTCTCTCTCTATTTTTTCTTTATTTTTATTATTTTTTCTCTCTCTTCTATTAATTATTCTTTAAGTAGAATAGCTAGTAGATTAATTTCAACCAACTAATCTACTTTTGTGACAATAATTCCTACAGGATTTTTGATCAAACGTTCACCTCCCCGTGTTCGACTCGAGACTCACTAGAGTTTCAGTAAATTATTTGTTTGATGGATTTTTACGCAACTACAACAATGGGTTTTCAAACTCAAAACTTTTAGCGTAGAAATCACGTTCAACATGGTGGAGTTGGTTGTTCTTAAATTAGGAACCCTAAAGTACAGTAGGAGTGATTTTCAAATAGGTTATGAAAGGTCTCGGGGTTTTTCAAAATAATGATGAGTTGTCTCCTATTAAGCACTAAGTTTACCACCATCAGCTAGGTGCAATGTGGCTCAGGTGGAATAGAGGTCAAGAGATTTGCCGATCAGGCTCAAGTCATTAAGTTCTAGAAAAGGTTTTAGATGATGACCATTAACGACAAATGGTGTGAAGTCAAGATCGGGAAGTGAGATTTCCACAACTCCATTACCAAAGATCCTCCTTACAAGGAATGGCCTGGTCCACTTAGATCTGAGCTTGCCCGGGAACAGTTTCAGACAAGCATCAAACAGAAGTACCTTCTGACCAGGACTGAATGAGTTCCATGAATTGTGTTTATCGTGTAAGACATTTATTCAGTCCTTGTAAATTCATGAGTTCTCATACGCATCATTGCGTAACTCATCGAGCTCACTTATTTGCAAGCGACGGTGAATGCCAACCTTTTCGAGGTCTAAATTTCACTCTGTACTGTCCAGTAGGCTTTATGCACCATTTCTACAGGAAGGTGACTTGCCTTCCCGTAAACAGTCCTGAAAGGAGACATTCCCAACTGGGTTTTATGGGTGGTCCTATAAACCCATAACACTTCTGGAATCCAGGTTGACCAATCCTTTCTATCAGGCCGAACACTGACCTATAGAATCTTTTTAATCTCTCGGTTGGAGAGCTCAGTTGGTCCATTTGTTTGCGGATGATATGGGGTAGAAATGCGGTGAGATACCCTATATTTTCTAAGCACGGACTGGAAATGCACATTCACAAAATGGGTCCCCCCATCAGAAATGATTGCTTTAAGGACACCGAACCGAGAGAAGATGTTATCGTGGATAAATTTGATAATGACCTTATGATCATTGGTTCAGGTCGGAACGACTTCAATCCACTTGGATACATAGTCCACAGCAAGAAGAATATACTCAAAGCCGTTCGAGTTTGGAAATGGACCCATGAAATCAATTCCCCAAATATAAAAAATTTCGCACACGATAATCAGGTTTAAGGGCATCATATCGCGATGGCCCATGTTGCCTAAGGTCTAGCAATGAGCACATGCCCTAAGTAATTATGCATGTCTTTACATAAAGTAGGCCAATGGAAGCCGCTTTAGAGGATTTTTGCTGTGGTTTTATGCCCAGAAAAATGGCCATGGTAGGCCTGGTCATGACAAAATAAAATTATATCATTGACCCCGGTGTCAGGAATGCACCTTTAAATAATATGATCCGCTCTGATGCGAAAGAGATATGGATCTTCCTGGAAGTAATACTTGGCATCTAAAATCAATTTGTCCTTTTTGGCTTTGGGCGAATCAAACAGAATCTGGTTTGATGCCAAGTAGTTCATAATGTTTGAATACCAGGGAAGCCCAGCATCCATGCTCATAAGATGCTCATCCGGGAAGTGTTCGGTGATAGGTGTCGAAGGATCAATGATAGATGAGGGAAGGTAGGACAGATGATCTGTTACTACGTTCTATTTTGCCACTTTGTCATGAATCTCTAAATTAAATTCTTGCAAAAGCAAGATCCAACGAATTAGGCGAGGCTTTGTGTCCTTCTTGGTGACTAGGTGCCAAATCGTGGTATGGCTCGAGTATATTGTAAGTACCTTTGTTTTGATGCACCAAAATTATGCTATCTGCAAGACTAATCTTTTAAGACTCTCTCATGGATTAAAGCTAGAAGATTAATTCTTGGTTGTTTGTCGAACCTACTTTTCTTGAGATCCACTAGTAGACACAGACTGAGTCTATTTGGGAGACCCTTCTCACTCCCACTCATTATGACTTGGGCCATCCTGCTAAGTCACCATATTTTCGCCGTCTTCCACGCTTCCTGAATTGAGTCTTTTTGTGGAATTTCATGCCTAAATCTGCCTTCTTTGAGAACTGCCCTGGTATTATGCTCATCACTCTCTACGCCTTTCTTATGAACAAGTGGTTCAGCTGAAACCACTTGATTCTCTATTTGATGAGTAAGCAACCCACTAGCCCCTTGCAGTTTAGGACACTTCTCTCTTACATCTTCCTACATTTTAATGTCTCAATGGATATCATCCATAAATAGTTCATTACGAGAGTCTCCATTTTTTATAAGCTTACTTATACCAAGATGGAGCAAGCTTAGGGAACTCATGGTGAGGATGCAGACCGGTAGCAACAACAGCCTCAGCAGCTAGATCGACCCTCTTCTGCAGTACCTCCTCCTTTCCGGTCATATGTGGACTCATCTTCTGAATTTGAACATGTGTGTGCCCTAGGGAACAACCCATATTCTGCTACTTATTACCTAGTGTGGCACTACCATCCAAACTTCGTTTGGTCCAAAAACCCTCAACGCCAAAACCCCGCTGGTGGACCAATGCAACCATCCTCTCCCGTTATCCCAAGGGCCCAATATTGTCCATCGGCAAATCCACCGCAGGGCCCTTGCGCACCGCAAATGGATCACGCATCAAGCCCTCTTGATAAGTTGATGCGAATAATAATGGAAATGTCCAAGAGCCATGAAGAAAATATCACTTCTCTTCAACACCAATTGGCACAGCAAAATGCTGAGATCAATCAACTACGTATGATGACTTGATCTCAAGGCACTCTTCCTACCCAACCTACTCCAAACCCATGAAATTTTGTACCTCGTGGTCCGCAACCACAGGTATGGCTTTCTCAGGGACAGGTTCACCAAGTTCTGCAAGCTCTGAGTACTCCACTAGGATTTCAGGCTAATCCCACAGCAGCACATCAACCCTATGTTCCTGTTGTGAACCCTCCTTTGCCTTATGATCCTGCTAGACTTTAGACGTCCATTGCAATTACTACGAGGAGTGGTAAACAAACCGTTGATTTGCCTCGACCTGATCCTGGCCCATCTTCTTTGTTATCCTCTCATTCAGATTGCACACTGCATTCTCGTGAGGATGACACAGCCAAGTTGGTGCTAGAATTGGTCCCATTCCTTGAGGCTCTACTAAGGGAGCCAAAAGACAAGAAAAAGAACACGCAAACCTTTGATAATCTGCGTGATTTATTCAAGGATGTTGAGATCAAGGTTCCCTTGCTAGAGGTGATCGATCACATGCCAACTATCGCTCGTTTCTTTAAGGACTACACTACACCTAGGCAACAGCAAAAGAAAACCAAGAACCTGGTGGTTCTCTCATCTCATGCGAGTTGTGCTATACTATCAAAATTACCATCGAAGCAGAAAGACCTAGGCACCCCTCTCATTTCATGCATCATCAAAGGCTGCAATTTTGATTGTGCCTTGTTGGATTTAGGATCTTCTATTAACCTCATATCAACCATTATGTTACAAAAATTTGCATTGGGAAATCTAAAACCCACCCCTTTTACATTGCAGATGGCAGATCGCTCTGTAAGAATCCCGTGGGGTGTGGTGGAAGACATGGTGGTTAGGGTCAACAGTCTCTATTTTTCTGTTGACTTTCTTGTATTAGACATGGAAGTTCCTGATTCACTTTCTGATTTCCCGATCATCCTCGGTATACCTTTCTTGTTCACAGCCCACGCCCATATTGATTGTGAATCGGGATGCATTGAAATTGTCATGGGCTCTGAAGAGCTCAAACTTAACATTTTTAAGGCTGCCAAGAACTTTGATTGCGATCTTATCGAGGATGACATGTCCGACGATGACATAGCTGTTAGTGTGTGTATCGAGTTGGAAGGGACCTATTCAAACTACAACGGCATACCCTTAGAGAATCACAATCACCTGACTAACCATTACTGTGACATTTCCCCACCCTTCCCCTTACCCTTATCTCTTCTTGACCAGACCCTTGACGAGGTCCACTCCGCTTCTTACGCCTCATGGTCTGAGTCATTTCCAGGCTGCTCACCTCTAGTCTACCCCCTTGAAGACCGTAGTGGCCATTCTTTCCTGCTAAATCAGGTGGAAGCGACATTCCACACTGGGACCTTGTTCCCAAATGCTAATCACTGGGGCTCTCCTTTTTTGGATCCATCAATCTGAGACACCCCTCTTCTTGGCCAACCTGAGGGCTAATTTCCTTCACCCCTCATTCTTTCCTTTGATTCTTTTGGGACACTCTCATCTTAAGATTTGCAAGATCTTTCACCATCCACTCCTAAGCTTAAAGCGCTACCTGACACGCTAAAATATGCTTTCTTAGGACCAAATGAAATGCTTCCTGTAATCATCAGTTTGAAACTATCCAGGGAGCAAGAGTGCAAGCTAATAAAGGTCCTAATTGAACATAAGGCAGCCATTGGATGGTCTCTTTCTGATTTGACTAGCATTAGCCCTTCCTACTGCACTCACTGTATATATATGGAGGAGGAGGCTTGATCTTCCCGTGAGATGCAGCGACGTCTTAATCCCAATATGCGGGAGGTTGTCAAAATTGAGATTATTAAGTGGCTTGATGCAAACATCATTTACCCGATCAGCAACAACCCCTCGGTGAGCCCGATTCATGTTGTGCCCAAAAAGGCAGGTCTCAACATACGTGTCAATGGCAAGGGCGAATCCATCCCTACACACACTCCAACATCTTGGAGAGTGTGTATATTATAGGAAACTCAACACTACTGCCAAGAAAGACCATTTTCCGCTACCTTTTATCGACCAAATCCTGGAGCGGTTAGTAGGAAATCAGTTCTTTTACTTTTTGGATGGATTCTCAGGCTATAATCAGGTAGCTATTGACCCCCGTGACCAAGAGAAGACCACCTTCACCTGACCCTTTGACACCTTCTCCTTCAGAAGGATGCCATTCGGACTTTGTAACGCAGTAGCTACCTTCCAAAGATGCATGCTGGTGATATTCGATAATATGGTGGGTGATTTTCTTAAGGTCCTTATGGATGACTTTTCGATCTTCGGACCCACCTTTGATGACTGTCTAGCCAACATAACCTGCATCTTTCGGAGATTTATTGATGTTAACCTCATGCTTTCCTGGTAGAAAAGTCATTTTATGGTGCACAAAGGTATTGTTCTGGGACATATCATCTTCAAAAGGGGTATTGAGGTGGACAGAGCTACGCTTGATGTGATAGTTGATTTACTGATACCTATCTTTGTTAGGCAAATCCGCTCCTTTTTGGGTCATGTCGATTTCTATAGGAGATTTATCAAGGATTTCTCCAAGATTTCCAGACCTTTGACGCATCTTTTATCGACCTATGTACCCTTCGACATGGGCCCCAACTATATTCGAGCATTCACGTAGCTACGTGATGCTGTCACTAAGGCCCCTATTCTCCAGTTGTCTGATTGGTCCCTCAACTTTGAGTTAATGTGTGATGCTTCTGACCTAGCTGTCGGAGCCATCTTGGGACAAAGACACGATAAACACCCCTTCATGGTGTATTACGCTAGTAAGATGCTGGATGAAGTCCAGTGTAATTATACGACCACTAAAAAGGAGCTGCTGGCGGTTGTCTTTGGGCTAGAGAAATTTTTATCGTATCTTCTGGGTTATCATGTTACTATCTTTATTGACCATACGGGCATTCGTCATCTCATGCTTAAGAAGGATGTAAAGCCTCGATTGATTCGTTGAATCCTTCTGCTTCAAGAATTTGATCTTGAGATACGAGATAAGGCTGGAGCCCATAACATAGTTGACGAGAGGCTCATCGTGGCTTCTAATTACCCATAATTAACTAGTTTCCCTAGTTAATTAGCTAGGAATATGCATATATAAGGGTTAATTATAGAATAAGGGGAAAGTAATAAAGGACCTTAAAATAAGTTAAAAATGCTAAATTATAAGTCAATTAATATTATTAATAACTTAATTAATAAATGGGCTCAAAATACCACTAATTAGTTACCTAATTAATATCTTATTAAACTTAAGAATAACTTAAGATCTAAGTCTTTAATAACTTAAGTAATAAATAAATTTAATAAACATAAATAAATGGGTCAAAAATGTAAATACAGGGCACTTATATAATATTTAGCTAATTTATAAATATATATAAAAAGTTAGAAAAGAAAATAATTTAAATTAACCTTAAAAGCCTCTGTTTGCATTTTGGTCTTTATATTTTATTTTAGTCGAGTCCTTTTCTTCCCAAAAGGTCCTTAGTTTTTCTCACATTCTAGTCCCTATGAACACTTTTCTTCTTCTTCTTTTCTTCTTCACGCACTTCGACGGCTCACGATCAGCGGTGTGTACACCATCTGATCACCATCTATCTCGCAACCTGTCTTCCTCGCCAAGCTCCTGAAGCTTGTGCTCACTGCCATCTCTCCATCCCACAGTCTGGATGCCCCTGAAATCCTAATTAGGGAACAAGGTTAACTTCACCGATGTCGGAGATGACGCTGGTGGTTACCTTGAACCTATACCTATTAGTGTCTAGATACACTCTCCTTCACAGCCGCCAAAGACTACAAATAGACCTCGACCCCTCCGATTTCAAAGGTCGGCCCCCTTTCCCTCTTCCCCAACTGTGGCCCATGATAGGCTATTCCTCCTCTACCTACGGCAACCTCTCACCCCCTATCGGAGCTCCTCCACGCGAGGGACTCGTCTCTCTCACCTCCTCTTCCTCTCCAAAAGGTTGTAACAGGGCCTTGGAGCATCATCTCCGTTATCTCAACGCCTTCAACTTCTTGCCGGAGCTCTTTCCCTTATCTTCTGATTTCTTGCTCCGTTATGAGCCATCGATGGAGACTTCTCACTTTCTTTCGTCCAGGTAAGTAGCCCTAACTCATAGGAGTAGGTTAGCTGTAGTTAGAAGTAGGATTAGCTTAGTTTTAATGCAATTTAGATTCATCTCCCTCAGCTCCGGTGAGGCCAAGTCTGGCCTCGCTGGGCCTTCTTCCGCATTTTTAAGCACTATTCCACTCTTCTTACCTTTTCACAGTTCATTTCCACCTTCTTTCCTTTACAGATAATGCCTATATCGCCTAGACCATCTCACCGCCACCGGTGACCTCCGCTGTCTATGGTGGTGGTCCCCGAGTCTAATTCACACTTATCTAGGGTTCATCACCTTCGCACATTCTCAGGACCCTAATCCATCTTAGAATTCACCTAATTATCCATGTAATCGCCTGATTCATTTCACATGCACCTGGACACTACACTGTCCATGGTGACGTGTATAGAGGTTATTCCATACCCAATTAAGGTCCTACATCACCTCCCCAACTCTTAAGGACCTCTACGAAGCTTTCAATTGCTCCTATAGAGCAATATACTAGAAACGCCTAATTTTCCTTCATCTCTGAGCTCGCTGTCAATGGCGGCTCAGAGATGAGTTATTCGCCTAATTAACTATTCCATTAGCATCGCCTTAACCCATATAACACTTCCCCTCACTCAATTAAGTGAGAGGAGACATTCTGAGTTCTGTCAAACTCAGAATGTCAAATTTTCGAATTCCTTTCACAATCTGTTGTTCTGATCTTTAAAAGAGTTAATTGAGTTCTTAAGGATCGTCTAGGTCTTAGGAAACTCTACAGGTCATTAATGGCCTATTTTATTGAAGTTTTCACCTCCGTACATCAGAATCGGACTCACCGGAGATCTGGCGAGTTCTGGCGAGATGATCCTGAGCTTCAGCCCTTGATAAGCTCTAAGGAGCTCCAGATTGTCTATTTGGAGTGCAAGGATTACGAATCGATGATTAAATCTAGGTTTTATTGTATGGAGTTCCCGTCTGATCTCTGTCTTCTCCAACTCCGGTGGAGTTGGAGAAGCTACTCAATTAGTGTTGGGCTTCTGGAATTAGGTCAAAAAGCATGAGTAGAACCTTTAGAGGTTATTTTTATCGTTGATTACTCTGAAATCCTTAGTTTATTCCACCGAACTCAGGTCATCTTGGTTCCAAGCAGCGATTCCTGAGATCACTTTAGAGGAGTTCAAAACATAGATTTGAGTTATGCAACAACTTCCTGAGGAGGAATTGAGTCAATTTAGGGTTTCAATTTGATCCGAGGAAGTCTAGAACAAAAAGTCAACTCTGAACTGGTTTTGGTCAACTCCAGGTCCAATTTGAGGATTTAAGGATTAATTCTATGTTTTAAGGGGTGCAATGGAATTCTGAGATGACTTGGAGTGTTTTAGAGTTGATTTAATTCAGGTTTATTAAGGATTTAGTGCAATTCATGTTTCTGGTCAATTTGGGTTCCTTAGAACCCAATACTGAGTTCTTCAAGTTCTTGGCGAGTTTTGATCGCCAAATCTACCCAGATCAAGTTATAACAACCTGCAGAGATTTTTAACTTCCTTCCAGAGTCTATTATCCATCTGTTAACCTATTTAGAGCTCAATTCCGAGCTTTGGAGCTTCAGTACGAAGCTCTGAAGCCAAACTCTCTTTCTACAGCTTCCCAAAGATTTTTCTATCCTTCATTAAGAGCGGAATCACCTACTGTATCTTTCTAGGACCTTATATGGAGGTCAGAAGCTCACTTGCAGGTCTTTAGACCTGACCTCACTTTCTGCAGGCCTAAATGGACGTGAAATAGCTTCATCTTCGCCCTTCAAATCGAAGGGCCAATTCAAATCTGAACACCAATTTGGTGTTATAATCTTGTAGAGCACTTGATTAACTCTCGATCGAGCCTTTGCTTAATCAGATTGGATAACTAAGGCGGCCAGAATCATCGGCCGAAGTCTGGCTCATATCAGACAAAATCGAGGAAACATAGTCCCACATCAGAAAGTTGCTGACAAACGCTTTAGTATAATATGAATTCCTGCACTGGACAATTCAGTCATCAGCATAATGCACAAAGAAACCTTCGAGCATATGGGTGCGGGTGCGTGCGTTGCACGTGCTTGCACATGTGTGTGTGTGTGCGCCTGTGGGTGTGGGCATGGGCTTGGGAGGCCGGGTACTATGTGTGAGCTTGAAATGAAAATTAAACCACCTAAGAAAAAACTAGGCTCGGACCCAGTAGAGTCTGGTCCCACCCTCTAGGGGGTGCTGCATATCCCCAACCAGTCTGAGCTGCCACTAAGAAAATCAAATTTTTGTAATTAGAGGCTAAATGAGCTTAAGTGCTTGTGAAATTGGTTAAGTGTGGGAACGTATATGCATAATACTAAGGGAAACTTAGAAGAGAGAGAACCTAAGGAGAAAGCTAAGTGAAGAGAATAGAGAGGGTTCGAATGAGGAAGAAGAGAAAAAGATTAGAGAAGAAAAAGAGAGTGAGACAGAGTAAAGGAAAAGAGAGTGAGAAAGAGAGAGCGACGGCAGAACAGTTAAGAAACAAAATAAAAGAAGAAGAAGAGAGGGTTGAAGATTAAGAGCTTAAGAAGAAAGAAGAAAAATGAAGAGAAATCAGACATCTTGCCATATTTTTAACCATCTAATTCCTCCTTTTAAGACGTCCAATATTATAATCAGACGTCTAATTTGCCCTTATATTGCAATTTCATGTTCTTTTATTGTTGTTTTGAGCATTAAATGTTGTAAAAGGAAAATGTATTCCTTGTATATTATTTTCTTGCTTTATACTCTTGTAAAATGATATAAATGATGTAATAAACATGATTACTTGAATTTTAATGATAGATTTCTTGTGTAAACATGTTTTAACCTAATGGAATGTTGTATGTTTATGTTGATGTATCTTTTGTGCAATTATTCATGTACTTAAAGTATTTTAATTATAATCGGATTGATTAATTGACTAGTAATTTATGCTTGGGAATTAATGATGAATTAAGCTTACTATTATGCCTCCCAGTGAATGGCCTGGACTCAACCAGTTAAAAAGAACTTAAAATCTAAAATGCTAGGTTAACTTGACCCTATACTACACTCACGACATTAATTCAAGTTAACCTAAGTTACTTTCTCATGCAATTAATTCAACCTAAATAACTTAATTAACTGTGTTGAGGATTTAACCGATCAAGAGTTGCTAACCATCTCTTGAGACTCAACTCGGACCATATTGAACTTACGTTGCCGTTGAATGAATCTTTTCCTAATAAGCACCTTCTAGTGATAAATGTGGTAAGTGGACCTTGGTATGCTGATATCGCTAATTACTTTGCTTCTAGATCTCTTCCATTAGGCTGCCTAAAAATCAACGCGATCATCTCATTGAAGAAGCAAAGTATTATTTTTGGGATAATCTACTACTTGTTAGAGTAGGTGCTGATTAGATTATCCATCGTTGTGTTTTTGACAGTGAGTTTCCCAGTGCGCTATCATTTCACCATGATTAGGCCTATGGAGGCTACTATTTTGGGAGGAAAACTACAGCCAAGGTGTTGCAATGCAGATTCTTTTGGCCCCATCTTCATTAGGATGCTCACAATTACGCTAAGTGTTGCACTAGTTGCCAGTCTCTATTGTCAATGTCACGTCGCGATATGATGCCCTTGCAACCCATCCTAGCTGCAGAAATTTTTGATATTTAGGGAATTGATTTTATGGGCCCTTTTCCTCCTTCCAACGGTTTCAAGTACATCCTTGTTGCCATTGTTTATGTCTCGAAATGGATTGAGGTTATTTCCATGCATCATGCTTGTTACGAACGCGTGCCCCGGATGTCTTTTAAGACGTCTGGGAGGTGGCCCAGACGTCTGACCAGACGTCTGGGATCACATCCAGACGTCTTGCCAGACGTCTGGGATGGTTTCCAGACGTCTGAAAAACCGTTATCTTCCACACGCACGAGTCGTCTGCGCGCCTGAGCGCGCAGACCGCATATTCGTTATTCCTTCTTTTTTTCTGCGGCTGCAGACGCTTGCCGCGCCCTCTCTCCTCCTCGCGCGGCCTTAAAAGGCCACGCCTCCCCTCACTCCGTCTCCACCGTCTCCTCCTTCAGCCAGTGAGCGTGAGCGTGAGCGCGAGCGCGAGGGCGGCAGCGGCAGCCGCAGTGAGCGCAAAGGAGTGCGGCATGCGAGAGCGGAGCTCTGCCGTAAGGGCGAGCTCGCCGGAGCGGCTTGGCCGGCCGGCGGAGGGCGCAGGGGCCGCGGAGTGACGCGGAGAGGGACCTGCTGCGGTCTGAGCAGCAGACGCGCGAGGTGCGACGCGGGCGACGTCGCGAGCGGAGGCCGGGTCGCGCCCTGATTCTGGAAAAATTTCCAGAATCAGACGTCTGGGTTGATAGGTAGACGGCGAGGACGACGTCTGGTATCTCATACAGACGTCTGAAAGGTGAGTATTCCGCCTTCTTCTTCCTTCCTGTCGACTGACCGTATTGAGGGAGGCAGTTGGCTGTGTGCAGGTTCGCTGATTCGCCATCCTTTGCGAATCAGACGTCTGGAAGTTGTACTAGACGGTGGGAGTGACATCTAGACGTCCTGGGTGACCATCGGACGTCTTGGAGATAGGCCAGACATTCCCGCAGACTTCTGGACGTCTGGGAAACCACGCTGAACAGGTAATTCTCTGATCCACTGTTTAAGACGTCTGGAAGAAATTCCAGACGTCTGATTTTGCACAGTATCGTCTTTTTCGACCCGTTTAGGGCCCGTTCGGGCTCCGTTTTCCGCGATTCGAGTTGCGCACTTTTCATAATTAATTCCTCTACCCGTCTACAGTAGCTATACACTGTTTTGAGACACTCCTTGTGTTTGATCCTTGTGATAGGACCTCGTTCCGTTGCAGTCTTGGGAGTCGCGGAGGCACGCGGGATTCCCGATCACGCCCCCATTACTCCCGTTGTACCTGGTAGAGTGGCTTAAGTTATTAAAATCTGTTAAAGTACGGAACCTTAACTAGAATCTAGGACATTACATGAATCCTAGGAATGAGAAATGTATGGAATGATAGCTCCTAGGTGATGCATGAATCCTAGGGCTGGAAAACTAGTTGTATGCTAGATCCTAGGATGTGGCATGAATCCTAGGATAGAAAAACTAGTGGAATGTATAATACTGCAGTCTTGAAAAAATGGAAAGGAATATAAAGATGCCTGTAAATTGAATTAATAGCTGCCTGTTATGAATAAGGAAACATGATTGAGATCATGGATTGTGAGAACGTGAAACTGGAAAGTGAAACATATGATGTTCCGAGATAAAGAGCTGGAACCCTACGGGGAATTAGGAGTGGAACTCCTGGAAAGAAAAAGGAATGGAACTGAGATGTAGTTTGTACTGTCTCTTGGGTATGCAATACCAAGGGAAGTACCTGTACTTGTTTAGTGCAGAGTGGGGCCAGGCACCCCAGGGACCCGGGGTTAGGATTGGCCGCTCTGTACCGACTTGTTGGCCCTCGTGTACGTAGTACCGAGGAGAGCTACTAGTGTTAGGAGAGTACTAGCTACCCCACGGGCCCCGGGGTTCTGCTAGCCTCCTTCACCGACTTGTTAGGCCCACTAGGGCAAACCAGGGTAGTCAGGCGAGGGTGCGCGGACTGTGGAGGGGCAAGGCCCCGGTTTGGTTACTGTGGAGGGGTTGGACCCCTGTTACTGAGAGGGCTCTGCCCTGGTTCCGTGCTGTGCTTTGGGCGCACCCGTTAACGGAAACGACTGACCGCGTGCCAGTGCGGGCTAGCTACCTGTGCGTTTATCGCGCGTGCCGTAGTTACCGTTACGTTTGTCAGTGACCTTGGGGTGGTTGACTGAGGGTAGGATCACCACGGGGGACTCTCCCGGCCAGGAGAGCACCACGTGCTACTTCTACTTTTGGAAAAGACTGCAATCAAGATCGTTCCCACGAGGACATTCGAGATCAAGTAAAGGATCTGAGAAATAAATGAAATAGTGAGAAAATTGAAAGATGTGAATAAAGGAAGTAATAGAACATAACAGCTACTGTACACTCTACTGTTGTCTTTAGTTAGTTTGCCACTCTACTCAGCGTTTTGCTGACGTGTTACACTCGTTTCCTTTTTCAGGACCAGGTGTTGAGCAGCCAGGGTCAGCGGCTGCAGAGGACGCTGGGCCGAGTAGGGTCCAGTAGAGTTTACCACAGTCTTTTGTACCTCTTTTGTTTCTGTTATAGTGAGTAGTTTTGTTTCCTCTGTACTTTCTTTACCTGTAGTTCGTGTTATATGATAAATGTTGTTCTACTGTTGTGGTGGTACCTACTGTAGTAGTTTCTTTCCTTACTGCTGTACTTTCTTACTGTTAGTTATATTCATGCTGAATGTGGTTTATTTTACTGTCTTTTGGTTACTTCCTCGTTGGACGACTAGGTCTTGGGATTAGTCGAGTCGGTCCGGTTCTCGTGTCTCGTAGGGACTCGGGAATCGGGTCGTTACAATGCTAATCATGTTATTACCATCAAATTCGTTAAGGACTACATCTTTGCGCACTTTAAGATCCCTCAAGCCATCATTTCGGATAGAGGAAGCCATTTCACTCGTTGTTTCGGGCACTTTTGAGGAAATATGGAGTACACCATCATAGTGCTTCTCCATATCATCCTCAAATGAACGGTCAGGCAGAGGTGTTGAATTGGAAGATTAAGCAAATCCTCTAGAAAATGGTTTGGCCTGACTGTAAGGATTGGTCCAACAAGCTGATTGACGCCTTATGGGCGTATCAGATCGCCTTCAAGGCTCCCCTAGGTATGTCTCCATACAGGATTATTTTTGGGAAACCTTGCCACTTGCTCGTGGAGTTGGAGCATCGTGCTTATTGGATAGTTCATCAGTGTATGTGGTCGAGAAAGGAAACTCCAACTCCAGGAATTGGAAGAATTGCGTCATAAGGCTTATGACTCTGCCTTGACTTTTAAACAATGAACGAAGGCCTTTCACGACAGTCGCATTAGGCGAAAGGAGTTTGAGCCATCACAGCAGGTTTGGCTTTATAATGCTTGGCTCAAATTCTTTCTTGTAAAACTAAAGTCCAAATGAACTGGTCCTTTCTTAGTCTCGAGACCTTTTCCCAACGGTACAGTTGAAATAGAAGATCCCAAAATTGGGCATAAATTTACGTTTAATGGGCAGTGGTTGAAATCGTATCCCACACATGAGCCTACCCCCGTTGGTGAAACAGTGGCCTTGCTGGAGGGTAACTAACTTTGGCCTCACTTTGAGTCTAGCTGGGGATGTTAAATTCAGCGCTCGTTGGGAGGCACCCCAACAACCTTTCACTTTCACTTCACATGCCATTCCATTTCACTTCACTTCACTGTACCTTCACATTTCACCGCCCACCATCTGCCTACCCATCCACTCTGCTGTATATCCCGCACTTCACTTTGCACTAAGCCCCTTTGAACCTGTCTAACCCTTTTGCATGCATATGAGGGCATAGCATGGTTTGGCATGGGGGGGTAGATGGGCATCCATAGGATCTGGGTATTATATAGGTATTATGCAGATTCTTGTCCATTATACATATCCATTTGTAATATATATATATATAGCCTTATGGAAAAAACCATAAAAATTGAAAAAAACTTGAAAAACTTCAAAAAAATTACAAAACACAAAAGTCCATAAAAATTGAAAATTCATAAACTCAAAAAAAAAGTTTTCAAAAGTGTTTAACTATGGTTTGAAAGCTGAAGCAAAAATAAAATAAGTGTTTGTGAACATTTAACCTTTGCTTTAAAGACTTTCCAAGCCACAGAAGCTTGATTCGCTCAGATTTTGGCTTAATACACTCAAGCATTGACAAGATACACTAGGATCTCTCCTAACTTAGGATGCATACTTGTACTTGAGTCACCAGTATTGGATTCGTTGATTTGCTTCTACTTGAGAGTCTAAGTAATCTTGGTTTACACTACACAGAGTCACGAAAGATTAGATGAACATAAGATCGAACCCTAGTGTTCATTAGGGAAGATAGAGTCCTTGCTTGTGTGTGCAGGTAGACTTTTTATCTCAGTCTTTAGTCTTGTATTTAAGAGAAACTCATTCCACCAAAGTACTCACCTACCAAATAATGTGCTTTTCCAAGTAAAGTTGTAAGAGACATATTGACATGTGCTTCCAGAAGAAGAAGGAAAAAAAAAAGAAAGGTTAGAAAGAATAAAAAAAAAGATATTCTTTGAATAAGTCAGTATGTTCTCCAAATTCCTGTAAATTCTTCTACCAAAAAGTTTCTAAGGGTGCATTACAAATACCCTGTTTCCACCAAATATTCTTTGAGCCACAACGCAATAAGAGTTGGGTTGAGTCTTTACTCATTTTTGAGAGTTAATCCGAAGACATGAGCTGAAGTTAGGATCAACCTGGACTAAAAAAGACATGAAACCTCGAGCTTGAGTCTTAATGTTCATCTGGTTAGTCTTGATCAATCATTAAGCATAACCATAACCTCTTAGCTTTCGAGCTTTGCAAAATCCTCTAAATCCTAGAAATTGTACTTAAAGTTTAAATATCAAGAGTTCTTGCTAGTCAAGAGATGGTCTATGTTATGTAAGACTTAAGTTCTGGTAGTCTTCCTTGCAATTTGTTCTCACAATGTCCAACTGATAAACACATTAATATTGCTTCAGAAAGCTTAAGATCATTTCTAAACACTACTACCTTACTATTAAATAAGTGTTTTGTTAGGGATCATCAAAAGATACGCATGGGGTTGTGATTGTATAGTAATTTACACCATTAATTATGCCCGTTTATGCTATTTCCTAGCTTTGTGCATTTAAGTTAGGTAGATATTCATGCATTTTGTAAATATGTACATACATGCATTTATGAAGAGGAAGATAGAGAGAAATTGAGGCCCCCTATCCCGTTCATTTCTACCACTTAATACCATCTAACACAACACCACCCTCCACCACCTATAATAATTCCTTAAGACTTCAAGTGCATACCAATAAATTACTCAAAAATATCACATCCTAATAGTACTCTTGCCGTCACCTCAACCCTCACACTTTATGTGCGGCCCATTCCCCCCATCCCTTCCCTACCTATATAACAGGACCCAACCCCCCCTATGCGAGAGGAGGTCGGCACCAATCACACCCATTCCCACCTCCACCAGCAACACTCCATTCCCCCTCACCACCATCACCACACTCATAGCAGCACCCAGCTGGCCACACCACTCTCAGCTCCCCTCTCTCCCTCTCTTCCTCTCCCATATGCTTCTCTCTCTCACCAGTTGAGAGAGCACGTAGCATGCAGGGAGTAGTTCACCATGGTGAGCTCCACCACTACCCAGCTCCCTCGTGAGTAGGGAAGCGTGGTGGTTCTTTTTTTTTCTTTTCTTTTTATTTTGCATTCGTTTTATCATTTTCCATTGCCATTAGTGAGCTCTAAGGAGCTCTGCTCTGTTTCCCTATTTTTTTCTATAGCTACCATTCACAGTTGATCGTAAATCATTTTTTGTAATTGTCACCGATCCCTTCTCACTTTGCCAAATGACATCACCCATCTAAAAACTCATGCACGCATAACCAACCAATTTTCCCAGCTGATTGCACTGCCCACGCCCCTCTCTTTCCATTCCCGCCATTTTTGCCACTCCACTCACGCCCGCCTCACCCATTTTTCCATCAAGCCGGTTGTCCACTCGCCAGTGCCAATCTCCACTTCATTTTCCCACCTTCCCACTCCCGCTCTCTTTTCACCACCCGCCAACGCCTATCGCTCCACCATCCCCGCGAGCCCCTCTCACTCACACATACATACACATACATCCACTCACACACACACACACACATAATCCATCCACACATACAATCACCCACCTCCCTCACCCCGTCATCACACGCATGCACTCACACATAAATACACACATATATTTATATATATCTGTCATACATATATGTATATACATGTATATACATCTAGATGTATATATATATATATATATATAGTCCCATCCTCAATACCATTCACATTTTCATCACCGTATATTTTATCACTTGGATACTCCACTACCTAAACTTTCTAACTTAGGATTTTTAACTCGATTCCCTCAATCCTGAGGGAATCAATTTACTAAATGAGGTAATTAATGAGTTACCTCAATCTAAGTATAATAACGAATTTGTTACAACCTAAGAGCAACAAGCTTAAAAATAAATAAAGCACAAGTATAAGAAAAATAAAATCTTATAATAAAGTTCCGATGCCTCATAACAATAATTAAATTGAATAGCAATTGAGAACTTAGGATGGACGTGAATTGCTTCGTAGATGCCTGACAAAAACATGTCGTTGAGCTTACAGGAATGTATAGAGAGTGAATGGCAAGCTTCTTTTTTCTCTCTTAAAAATATGGTGGAAATTTGGAAATTAAGCTCTAGGAATTTTTCTTCTTTTTTCTTATATGCGAACTAAGGGTCCAAGGATTTATTTATAGAGTTAGGACCTTAGTGGGTCGTCTACTAGACGTTGGGGTTTAAATCCCAACGTTCAAAATGCCAAAATCAAATTTCTAGCTGTTCAGTTTTGAGCCAACGGCTACCTGGTACCGATACTATAAAGTATGGGTACCGGTATTTATTGCTTCCAAATTTGGATTTTAAACACTTAACACAAATCTGTAACCCACTTGTACCGGTACTGATCATGAGTATCGGTACTTGTTCCCTTTAGTATCGGTACTGATTATGAGTACCGGTACTCGCGGGGTATAGGTTTGTTTCTTTGAAAAAAGCCCAAACCTGTAACTCACATATATCGGTACTAAACTTTAGTATCGGTATTTGTGGGTTAACAAATACCTTTTTTAAGTAAATTAATGAATTACGTTATTTGAAAATGATCGTGGTATAAATCCTAATTTATCTCTAATTAATTTTATGATCTAAGTTGATTTTTTGTTAAGAGGCATACATTCTATAAATTAGAAAACCTAAACTAAAAAAGTAAAGGACGAAGATGATCTTCTCCTCCTCGATTCTTCCTAGTCATCTTGTCTCCTTAATGTCATGATCTTCTCCTTCTCATCATCATGCCTCCATCATTTCCTGTTTGCCTTGATTTTCACCTAAATATGAAAAGCACTCAATTGCAAACATTAATTCATAATAATTTTGTTAACACCAAAACAAGATGTGGAACAAGATTCCAACATCGCGCACATTAAGCATTCCACACACACACCTACACGTCCATGCTCCACACCTGTACGCGACACATTATTGGTGTCGATCCCATCTCATTAGATGGTGGTCATACTAACCAACGCTATATTCCATTGGATCTTTGATTCAATTTCCTCTCCCCCTCCTCCCTATTATATATAGTATATATATATACATACATACATACATATATCTATACAAATATATACATACATATAAATAAGCTAAATATTTCATTCCTTTCATTCCATCTTTCCTTTCTGTATTGTGTTTTATATTCTCTTTTATTTTGTTGATAAAGAAAAGACCAAAAAAATATAAAGTAGAAAAGATAACTCTTATCTTTATAGGTACACGATCTCGTGTATAGCGAGATCAGTTTTGAACTTGATTTTGGTGAATTGCCAATGACCAATTTTGGGCGTATAGCTAAGGACAATTTTGAGGGTGTGCCTCAAGGACAAGAATATTCAAAACAATCTAAAGTTAAGAAAAATCCAAAAATAAAATAAGCGAATGAAAATCACTCATCGTGAGGAATCACGTAGAAATTGATTAACTCTAAACTGCCTCCCTGTGTTCGACCCTTGGCCTAAAACTTACAAGTTTAAAATTTGATTTCATCCAGGTTAATAAATTTTGATAAACTAGTATAGATTCGCCTGTAAGTAATCACTCCCACTATAGACATTTCGACACTAATTTCATCTAATTAAATAACCCTACTTACATTTCGTCAGTCTTCTGTGCTTGAATTTTTGTGGTCTGAATTGTCTTAGCTACTATTATATTTAAGTTTATAAAAGGCAATATTATTCACCCCTTCCCTCTAGTATCCATTAAGATCAGCAGGCAATCTTATATGATAATGCGGGACCTGAGGAGGTACGACCTGAACTTTTCTAGGGCGTAAATGACAACCAGAAGTTCCTTCCTAGTGATCATGTAATATGTTGTGCTTCGTCCAGTGTCTTACTCGCATAATAGATCACTACGGGTTTCTTGTCTATTTTCTGACCAAGAACTATTCCCATAGCATTGTTCGAAGCATCGCACATGATCTCAAAGGGTAGAGACAAGTTGGGGGGTTGCAATATTGGTGCTTTGGTGACTCGATCCTTAAGAATGCTAAAAGCTTCGGCTCACTCGTCAGAGAAATCAAAAGGGATATCCTTCGATAACAAGTGAGTTAGGGGCCTACAATTTTGGAAAAATTAGAGATGAAGCATCGATAAAATCTGATGTTCCCCAAGAAGGATCTAATGTCTTTGATCGAGGAGGGAGGAGGAAGTTTAGATATCACATTGATCTTCACTTGGTCAACCTGGATATCTTGTTTAGACATAAGGTGTCCAAGAACAATGCCCTGGGGAACCATAAAATGGCTTTTCCCCTAACTCAGGACTAGATTTACGTCGATGCATCGTTGGAGGATCTTAGTCAAGTGGCCTAAACATTCATTGAAAGACCTTCCAAATATAGAAAAATCATCCATGAAGACTTCTAAAAATTCACCTATCATATAAGAGAATATTACCAACATACACCACTGGAAGGTGGCGGGTGCATTGTAGAGGCCGAATGGCATCCTACGGAACGCAAATGTCCCATAATGGCAGGTGAATGTGGTTTTCTCCTGGTCTTTAGGATGAATGGCCACTTGATTATAGCCAGAGTATCCATCCAATAAACAGAAGTATTGATTTCCTACTAATGTTTCGAAAATCTGATCAATGAAGGGTAGCGGGAAATGGTCCTTTGTGGAGGTATTCAATTTCCTGTAGTCTATGCAGACTCTTCATGAATTTACAATACGAGTAGGGATGGATTCACCTGACTCGGATTTGATAACGGTGAGCTTGGCCTTCTTAGGCATCACATGAATTGGGCTTACCCAATGGCTGTTAGAGATGGGATAAATAATATCTGCATCAAGTCATTTAATTACGTCTTTCTTCACGACCTCTTGAAGATTTGGGTTGAGTCGGTGTTGTCCTTCGCACGTAAGTCGTGAGCCTTCTTCTATAAAGATGCGGTGTGTACAGTAAGAAGGGCTTATGTTGGTGAGATCATCCAATGTCCAACCAATGGCCTTGTGATTCTCTCAGAGGACAGAAATTAGACGTGTTTCCTATTTCGTGGATAGAGAAGAATTGATAATCACAGGAAACATATTGTTTGAACCTAAAAAGACGTATTAAGGTTGTCAGGAAGCGATTTCAACTCAAGTACCTGGTTCTCAGAAGCAGCGGGAAGGTCGTGGCTAGCCTGACGGGGAACTAGAGGTGGATTAGGTTCCTCAAGGTGTAATTGGAATTGGGCTTCTAGAGGCTCTTGCTTAGGAGTAATCACATCCAAATCATCAGAAATCAGGTCCTTGAGAAGTGAATCGATTCTATTTAATTCCTCAATCACACCATAATTAATTCCTCTATGGGCCTTAAAAATGTCAATCATCATTATTTTATCCCCGAATTTAATTTCCATATGTCCCTCCTCACAATTATTGTTCACCCTAGTTTTTGCTAGGAACGGTCTCCCCAAGATTATAGGTGTCTCTTTCAGGTTCTCTGGTGTATCCATGTCTAAAATGATAAAATCAACCAGAAGTAGAAATCTCGAACTCTCACAACAACGTCCTCTAAAATTTCATAGGGTGACTTAATAGATCGATCTACTAACTGCAAGGTCACTTTCGTGGGTTTAAGTTCAGAATCCTCAAAATATTTTAGGAGGGATGTGGGAATAAGGTTAATGGATGCACCTAAATATAAAAGAACTTGGTTAAATTCTAAATCTCCGATCTTGCAGGAGATCAGAGGGGTGCCAGGCTCTTTCAACGTTTGCGGAAGCTTGCTCAAAATAATGGAGCTAACATGCTCCGATAGCAAAATAGTACTTCTGTTAGATTTCCTCGGCTTCCTCTTAGTTGTACATAAATTCTTCAAAAAGCACATGTAAGTCAGTACATGACGAATCACATCCATCAAGGGGATAATGATCTGGGCTTGCTCAAAGAGCTTGACCAAGTCCCCGTCAATCTAAGGTGGTTTCCTACCCTTCCCTTGATCAAGGTCTCAGGAAATGGTGTGGTCCTAGGCTCATTTGGGATGGGTTCTATTGATCCTTGGTTATCCTTGATAACCACCTCGGATTAAGACATACTAGGATTAGGTTTAGTGTATCTCTTAGTCACAGGATCCTTAATAAGTTTACCACTGCGGGTTGTTACAGAATGTAATCCCGCAGGGTATGGAGGAGTGGGTAGGTTTGGTGACTATTGTTGCTGAGATGCATCAGGTACAGAAGTTGATGCTTCTGACACGTCTTGATATAAGGGTGCAGAAGGGTGTGGTTGCACATAGTGGATTTGGCCAGGTTTTGGGTTCATAACGTACCTCTGGTTTGGGACGTTGTTAGGGTGTGGCAGTGGTTGCGAGGGTAATGCGCTTTGTTGGCGAGCCCCAGCCATTTGCGTAGTTTGGTTGCGTATATTTGCCATATCCGTGGTATGATGCCTGAAACGCTGGCTTCGAGAGATAACCGGGTTTTATTGTTATAGCGTTGTAGTATAGCCAGTTATTGCCATCATTTCAAATATATAAATTTTTTACTCGGAAAATAAAAGAGTTCCCGAGGTCGAACTCACGGAGCAAGTTGTATTCTAGGGGTACAAGTTTCTTTTACAAAAATAAAGAAAGAGAGAGAGAATTTGTTGTCTTTTCTTCTTTTCTCTTTGCTTCTCCTCGTCTCAGATCTTCTGTTATCTTCTTCTTCTTTATCTGCAGTGGTGATGTTCTTCTTCTTCTTTCAGCTATTCCTGCTCTTCCTTTTTCTTCTGCAGAGCGATCCTGTTCTTCTTTTCCTTTCTTTCTTCTTTTCCTTTCTTCAGATCTTCTTCTCGTGCTATTCTTCTTTCAGTTCTTCCCTTGTTCTTTTGTGTTCTCCTCTGCCTCGCCTTCTTCTGTTGTTCTTCAGATCTCCTTCTTTCTTCTTTTCTTTTTCCTGTCAGGACGTCGTCTCTCCTTCTTTCTTCTTTTCCCTTCAGGACGTCGTCTGATTTTCCAATCAGACGACTTAAACCGCTTGTTGCTACAGTGTCTCCCTCAGCTTCCTTCTTCTTCCGCGGTCCTTCTTCTTCACCTGTGCCTGCACACTTCAGAGTTTACGTCAGAGGGCAAAACCTACTCTACCCCCCCGCCCCTCCGTCTCTCTCTCACAGAAACCGCTCATAGGATAGCTCTCCCAGAGCTGCCGGGTAGCCGGGTACGGGTAGCGCCCGGGTCCAGGCCCACCGGCGTGCGTGGTGGGCGAGGAGTGCAGGTCAGTCTAAGTCGGGTCGGGTCAGGTCCGCGGGGCGTGAGCGCGGACGAGACCGGGTAACCGGGCGGGTGAAGGGGACCTCACCCCGTGTGCTGAGGCAGTAAGGCTTATTCACAAAAATAATTTAAACGGTGAAAGAGTTGTGAGGTTTACCGATGTGGGATTAAACGGAGGCCTCTCCTCGCGTGCGCCTGCTGGAAGACCGCGGCCTTGCTTCTGCAACTGCAGCTTCGATTTGCGTCGGTTGCTGGCTGGCTGCCTTCGCAGGAGTCTCCGTAATCCGCAGCAGCTGGAGACCTGGAGTCCTCAAGCCTGGAGCGCGGGAGAAGCTGCTTCAATGTGGCGTTAATGGCGGTCGAGCCTCAGAACCTGTCGGACACGAATATGGCCTCTCGGCCTGATCAAACTACTGGAGAACCTTCGCCGTGGCACGGCGAAGGTGTGGAGCTGTGCGGCAAGCCGCAAGGTGGTGTCTGGCGGCAGCCCTAGGTTGGACTGCAACCGGAGAAATGGGTTTGTTTGGGGGAGCGTTACGGAGGTGTGGAGTGGCAGTGGAGGGGTGGGGGGTGCTCAGTGTGATGAGGCGGAGGTTCGGTGAGGGTCGGCGAGGCGTGTGAGGCTGTGGAGCGATGGGGGCATCTCGCCGGAGGGTGGGCGGAGACGAAGGGGGTGACGATGGTCAGGGTCGGTCGAGGGCTTAATTGAACAAATTGAAACCGGGGAAAGAAAGAGGAGAGGAAGGGAAGTAGTTCTAACTTACTTGCAGGGACGAAGGGGGAGCAGCAGGGCGACAGTCGTATCGACTGTCGCCGGAGAAGAAGATGCCCAGGGGAAGGGGCGGCGGCGAGCAGAGAGCCGGAGAGGCGCCAACTGGGTGCGGCGTGGCGCGGGAAGAGCAGGGGAAGAAGTCTCTGCTGCTGGTATTGCGGCAGAGCGAAGAGGGGGAGGAGGAGGAACCGCCGGAGCTGGTGGGCGTCTGCCGGAGTGAGAGGAGAGGAAAGTTGGGGGTTTTCTCCGTCAGATCCGAGCTCCGAAGAACGGTGGAGCGACGGGGGTATTTATAGGGACCGAATCAGGGAGGAAGGCGGAGGGAGACGACGTGTCTCCCTCGCCGGAGGACGCCGGAGATGGAAACCCATACCGTCCGTGCGTTCGCACGGCCGGTATGGTGGGTTACAGCGACCAGAGGGGTGTCCCTGCGACGGCTGACGACGCAGGGCACCCCCGGTTTACTTGCCAGGCTCTCCCCCTCACCCTGCGCGGCGCCATGCTCCGCGCAAGGTCGCCGGAGCATGGTGCTGGCAGGTTTTGCAGGGGGGACCTGAACGCAAAGAACGAAGGAGAGTTAGGGGCCAAAATGCGAGGGTTCAAAAGTTGAGGGCCAAAAAGTAAATATATGAGGACCAAAGTGTAAAGTTGGTCAAGGAGGTTTCTTCTTAGGCTCAAGTTTTTATACATGACTAATTAGGACCTAAGGAATCTGATGGTGAATTTCATTTCTATATTAAACCTTGTTTGACCGGTCAATTTATGCGAAAACCTAAATTAAGTTATTAATTGGGCATGGTTCTCAATGTAGGTCAAAATGGGTTCTGAAGGCCAAATTGAAGGTTCTAAACCCTAGAGATTATTTTTCTATGAATTTTAGAGGGTTTATTCTATTTTTACTTTGCCTCGAACCTCGTGAATTGAAGTGGGTTGTTTTAGGGTTACAGATTATCATTTAGTTTCTTGGAATTGCTGTAGCCCTTGCTAGATCATCTCATCCCACTTTTATTCTTATTAAGTTGCTTTGACCTATGTTTGGGCCCTGAATTACCCTGTATGCAGATTATACTGGTAAAATTGCATTTTTACCCCTTATGACTTGTTTTCTCCTTAAACTCAGAATTCTCTGAGTTAAGCCTTTCCTTGAGTTATGTAGGAGCTTTTATCCTTTGTATTAGGTCAAAATGAGCTAGTTATGGCTCATGATGAGGTTCTCATCATACCCCCATGCCTAGCTTTTGCTAGTCCCTTAGCAAAAACTTAAGGTTTCAACCCTTGTTCTAGACCATGAAGTTTTTAATAGTTTTAGATAAGTGCCTTTTTTATTTGAGCATAGATTAGGTTAGAATGCTGACCATAGGCCTAAAAGGTACTCTAGTACCAATCAAGATCCAAATCTGTCTAGCCTTAGCCTCAGTCTTTAGCAAAGGTTTTTAAGGTCCACAAGAACTAACCTAAGGTTTATTGGACTTTGTGGTTAAAGCACCCGTGCTTGAAATGATTTTAGCCCTGGCTCAGTTCGCAGTGCGTTTTGTAAGAGAGAGATAGAAAGTTTTTCTGTTTGGAGAGTTTTCTCTCTCTTTTTCTTTTTAGTTCTAGCCTAGGATTGGCTTTTCAACACGGTCTGTATCAGATTCCTTGCTCCCATCATCAATCCTCAAGGGTTCCTGGCGATCGATGCTTCGAGATAGCACCGCCCATGGCAACCCCCGGAACCCTGGCTATTGAGATTTCGAGATAATCCCATCCATGGTGTTCCGTGGCCGAATCCAGACCCTGGCAATTGACACTTCGAGATAATGCCATCCATGGAATCTGAATCAGCAGAGTGCTTACATGCCCCCAGTAGGATATGTAAATATCCTAAGAGACAAGCACCGAGGAGATGATATTTTGTTACGCATCTTCGAGGGGATTTCCCGCCTCTCCGCGCTGGGAACTCGTCCAAATCAACTTGTGTTGATCGGCCGCTCCTATTCTAGGTGTTCTTTTCAGAATTTTGCGACGCTTCTGCGTGATTCTGAATTTTACGCTTACTGAACCAGGCTGTGTGTGAGGTTAGGGTGCTTAGGTTACTGAGTCCCGTAAACCAAAAATTAGTTAACGAGGCCAAATACTCCCTAAGCCTTAGACCTAATACTTCAGCTTTTCATTTTCCTCAACCTCTTGAGGAGTGTCCAGATCTTAATGGGTACTAAGAGTCTATTCAAGAATGCCTAAGGTTTGCATTCTTACTAATCTCATTGTGCACCTTTCAGTTATTTTCTTGAATGAGGTCTAGAACTTAGGTTAATTCCTTAGTTCCTTACTAATGACTATCACCTTTTCTCATAATTTTGTGCTCCTTTTTCATTTTGTTTCTTTTCTCCTTCACAAAATTTCCTTCTCCTTTTATTCTTTTTCAAAAATTTTTTTAATTTTTATGGTGTTTTTGGCATATGTGAATTTTTTTTTGTTTGAAACCTTTTCTTACAAGTTTTGCACTTTCATACCCCCCCCATGCCTAAGATTTGCAATGTCCTCATTGTAACCTAGGGGGTTTTTATTTAACTTAGTTCATTCCTTAAGACAGAAATTTGGATGAGTGAATGGGTCGGGGTGACTGTTGCGGACGATTTCTAATCTCAGATGCAAGCACCTGAGGTGGAGTCGGCTGTCTTAAAGTGTGAACTTCAAGTGCAAAAAGGTGTCAGAACAAGTTTCAGGTTTTCAAAGAGAATGATGGGCTGCCTCCCGTTAAGCGCTGAGTTTTACGCCATCGGCTGGGTGCAATAAGCTCAAGGGGAAAGGAGGATATAAGATGCTTCAGCCAAATCAGTAGAAGTTACATCAATGAACGGCTTGAGTCTCTGACCGTTCACGATGAAAGGTTCAGAATCGTGGCTGAGTGGACTGATTTCGATTGCTCCATTTCCAAAAACCTGTCGGACCAAATATGGTCCGACCCACTTGGATCTCAGTTTTCCTGGGAAGAGTTTTAGTCGGGCATCAAAGAGTAGGACCTTTTGACCAGGATGAAAGATCTTTCTCGAGATGTGTTTGTCGTGGAAGGCTTTAACCCACTCCTTGTAGATTTGCGAGTTCTCGTACGCGTCTAGGCGTAATTCATCGATCTCGCTGATTTGGAGTTTTCTGTGGGTCCCAGCCTTGGAAAGATCTAGATTACAGTTCCGTACTGCCCAATAGGCTTTATGCTCCAGTTCTACGGGAAGGTGGCATGCCTTTCCGTACACCAGTCTAAAGGGAGACATGCCCAATTGGGTCTTGTGGGCGGTCCTATAGGCCCACAATGCTTCCGGAAGTCGGGACGACCAGTCCTTCCTGTCAGGTCGAACAGTAACTTGCAGGATTTTCTTGATCTCCCGATTAGATAGCTCAGCTAGTCCATTAGTTTGGGGGTGGTAAGGAGTAGAGATTCGGTGAGACATCCCGTATTTGGTCATCAGTGACCTAAACTGAGCATTTGTGAAATGGGTCCCCCCATCAGAGATTATTGCACGAGGAATCCCGAACCTTGAGAAAATGTGTTGATGAATGAATTTGAGAACGATTTTGTGATCACAGGTTCGGGTCGGTATGGCTTCGATCCATTTGGACACGTAGTCCACAGCCAACAGAATGTATTCGAAACCATCCGAAACAGGAATGGGGCCCATAAAATCAATCCCCCAAACATCAAAGATTTCGCATACTAGAATCGGTTGCATAGGCATCATGTCGCGATGGCTCATGTTGCCCAAAGTCTGGCAACGACTGCATGCCTTGCAGTGCTTGTATGCGTCTTTGAATAGTGTGGGCCAGTAAAAGCCGCACTGGAGGACTTTTGATGCGGTTTTATGCCCGGCGAAATGGCCACCGCATGCCTGGTCATGGCAGAAAGAGAGGATATTGTTGAATTCCCCTTCCGGGACACATCTCCGGATGATCTGATCGGCACCTATGCGGAAGAGGTACGGGTCTTCCCAAATGTAATACTTGGCATCGGAGCGTAATTTGTCTTTCTTGGCCTTTGGCCAATCGGACGGGATCTGATGAGATGCCAAGTAATTTACTACATTAGCAAACCATGGAAGGCTAGTACCAATAGTCAGCAGGTGCTCATCGGGAAAATGCTCAGTGATGGGTCCGGAAGGGTCAATTATTTCAGAAGGAAGACGGGACAAGTGATCAGCTACCACATTTTGCTTTCCCGCTTTGTCGCGAATCTCAAGGTCAAATTCTTGCAACAGCAAGATCCATCGGATTAATCGAGGTTTCGCGTCCTTCTTTGCAAGGAGATGCCTCACAGCTGTGTGATCCGAGTATATGATGACACGGGAACCCAGAAGGTACGATCTGAACTTTTCTAGGGCAAATACTACAGCTAGCAGCTCTTTCTCAGTAACCGTATAGTTACGCTGAGCCTCATCGAGTGTTTTGCTGGCGTAGTAAATGGCCACAGGTTTCCTGTCAATTTTCTGCCCCAAAATCGCTCCTACAGCGAAGTCGGATGCATCGCACATGATCTCAAAGGGTTGAGACCAATCAGGGGACTGTAGGATCGGGGCTTGGGTGACTCGGTCACGCAGGATTTCAAATGCTTGAGTGCATTCCTTGGAAATTTCGAAAGGAACATCCTTGGAGAGAAGAGTGGTCAGGGGGCGCGCGATTTTTGAAAAATCAGGGATAAATCGTCGATAAAAATCGACATGCCCTAAAAAGGAACGGATGTCCCTGATCGAGCTAGGCATAGGAAGGTGAGAAATCAGATTAACCTTAGCTCGATCCACTTGGATACCTTTCTCCGAAATTGAGTGTCCCAGGACAATTCCCTCATGCACCATGAAATGGCTCTTTTCCCAGGAAAGAACCAAATTCACATCGATGCACCGCCTGAGTATCTGGACCAAGTGTTGGAGGCAATCGTCGAATGATGCTCCGAAAACTGAAAAGTCATCCATGAAGACTTCCAGATAATCACCTACCATATCTGAGAATATGGCAAGCACGCATCGCTGAAAAGTAGCGGGTGCATTGCAAAGACCGAAAGGCATCCTTCGGAAAGCGTATGTTCCGAAGGGGCAGGTGAACGTGGTCTTTTCTTGGTCCTCAGGATGGATTGCCACCTGGTTATAACCGGAGTACCCGTCAAGAAAGCAGAAGAACCTATTTCCCGCAAGTTTTTCGAGAATTTGATCAATGAAGGGTAATGGGAAATGATCCTTCTTCGTGGAGGAATTTAGTCGGCGGTAATCTATACAGACTCTCCACGAGTTGGCTAATCGGGTAGGAATGATTTCTCCGGTCTCAGTTGTTATAGTGGTGAGTCCTGCCTTCTTGGGCACGACCTGAATTGGGCTCACCCAACGACTATCGGAGATCGGGTAGATGATCCCGGCATCTAACCACTTGATGATCTCCTTTTTCACGACCTCCTGCAGATTGGGGTTTAAGCGTCTCTGCATTTCACGAGAAGGTCGTGTGCCCTCTTCTGAATAGGTATGATGAGTACAATAAGAGGGACTTATTCCAGTCAAATCATCGAGAGTCCATCCGATGGCTCTGCGATGTTGCTGGAGGACAACAATCAGACGGGATTCCTGTTCAGGACTGAGGTTGGAATTGATAATCACAGGAAGGGTCTGATTAGAACCCAAAAAGACGTATTTCAAGTGAGCAGGAAGGGGTTTCAGTTCGAGGATGGGGTTTTCAGCAGCAGCGGGTGGTTCAGTATAGATGTGAGGTTCAAGGGTGGGAGTTACTGGGTTGTTCATATCTGGATTCGACTCCTCTGTTTGCGGGTCAAGATCCTTCTGTGGTTGATGAGGCATAATCGAGTCATTCTGGAGGTGTGATTCATCAACCAAAGTCTTGATGTCACAAATTTGTTTGATGACGCCGCAATTAATTCCTTGTTGGGCCTTAAATATATCAATTTTCAGTGTTTGATCTCCAAACTTAAGCTCTATTTGGCCCTCCTCACAGCTGATGTTGGCTCTAGCAGTAGCCAAGAAAGGTCTCCCTAGAATGATTGGTGTATCCCTAGGGTTCTCAGGTGCATCCATATCTAAGACTATAAAGTCCACTGGAAAATAGAAATCCCGCACTCTTACGATAACATCCTCGAGAATCCTTTTTGGTGACTTTATAGATCGATCTGCTAATTGTAATGTCACCTCGGTTGGTTTTAGCTCAGATTCTTCTAGATGGTCAAGTAAGGATGTGGGTATCAGGTTTATGGATGCACCCAAGTCTAACAATGCTCTATCAAATTGGGTACCACCTATCTTACAGGAAATCAGGGGAGTCCCAGGATCTTTTGCCTTGGGTGGGAGCCTACTAAGGATTACAGAGATGGCTTGCTCTGACAGAACAATTGGGCTCCCTCCCTTGGTTCGCGGCTTACGCTGGGGTGTACATATATTCTTTAGAAATCGTGCGTAAGCTGGTACATGGCGGATTGCATCCATCAAGGGGATGTTTATGTGGACCTGCTCAAAGAGCTTGACCAGGTCCTCCTCAGGGGCCACGGGTTTGGTGGTCTTCTTTCCCTTGGTCAGGGCCTCGGGAAACGGGATCTTGGTTGGTTCTTCTAGGATAGGTCCAGGTTGTGGATCCGGAACAGCGGTATCTTGGATAACTATCCTAGGGTCATGGTTATCAGGCTTGGAGTGGTTTGGATAATGCGGGTCTTGAGTTGTTTTACCACTACGTGTTGTTACAGAATTTAATCCGGCCTGATTTTGGTTTGGGTTTGGTAAGAGGGTTGGCTGCTGCTGAAATCCCGCATAAGAAGTTGAGGCTTCCATCTCGTCTGGAGATGGAGCAGTAGGGGCCTGATAAATCCATTGAGCATGGCCTAAATTTGGATTCATAACGCGCTTCTGGGTTGGCACGTTATTTGGGTTAGGAAGAGGTTGGGAAGGGAGTGTGCCTGGCTGGCGAGAATTTGCCAACTGGGCCAGTTGAGTTTTAACTTCTGTAAGCTCGTCCTTGTGCTGTTTTTGAATAGCCGCATTCGTTTTTTGAATGTCAGCCAGAGTCTGAAGGATTAGGGACATTTGATCCTGATTTGGCCTTGATGGATAAGTAGGGTTGGGCCGAGGCTGAGGCGGCTGGTAATGACGAGAGGGCTGTGGGCGGGACTGAAAAGGTGGTCTTTGGGTTTGGGAATTTCCCGCCCACTGAAAATTGGGATGGTTTCGCCATCCAGGATTGTAAGTGTTGGAGAATGGGTCGTTCTGGATGGCGTTGAGGTCCTCGCAGGTCTGAGGAACCTCCTGAGAATCAGGGAAAGGGGGAATGGAGTTCCCCCGGCTGGTGTAGAAAGGATCGGATGATCCTCCGATCCAAGAATCAGATGGGGATGGATATGGATCCATCCCAGGGGAAGATCGGTGGAGGATGTTTTGCACAGTCTCCTGTGTGGAAGGAGGTTGTGCAAAGGAGTTACGCGCGGAGGTGGCTCGCTGCAAGTGCTGAGTCAGCTCATCCACCTTCTTTTCAATGATTGAGACCTTGTCCAATCGACTGGCCATTAATTCCAGGTCGACTGATGCGGACAGGCCCTGCGTCTCATGTGCTCCCTTAAGATTCGTCGCTGCGCGGGTATTCGTCCTGTCGAATAATCCCATGGAGTCATTGTTGATGGAGTTCTCGCACATGTTTTCGAGAATCTCCCATACGGTGTCTTCATGTTGACCCATGATGTTTCCTCCGCAAGTTGCATTGACAAAAAGGCGGATGTCCTCACGGAGTCCCTGGTAAAAAGATTGGACTTGTTCCCATTTAGGAACTCCGTGATGGGGGCACTTTCTCATGAGATCCTGAAAACGATCCCATGCCTCATGGAGAGGTTCTCCTGATTGTTGAGTGAAGTGTGTAATCTGATGGCGCAAGGCGTTGGTCCGACCAACGGGAAAAAACTTTTTCAAAAACTCGGATTGAGGTTCTTCCCAAGTGTTGATCGGCCGGGTCTGAGTTTGATACCAATGGGCGGCCTTGTCCATAAGAGAAAAGGAGAACATCTTCATGAGAAGAATATCCCGATTTTGCGCATCTGATCCAAAAGTGTGGGCCAGATGCTTTAGCTGTTTGATGTGCTGGAAGGGATCTTCAGAATTAAGCCCATGGAATTTAGGTATAGCATGAATCATGTTGGGCTTTAATTCGGAATCAGGTCCTCCAGTCGGGATTCTGACTCGAGGCTCAATGGCCACCGCAGCAGGATTGTAGTGGTCCCGCATCATAGGACGCTGTGGTGGGTGCACGAAGTTTTGGAAGAGGTCATTGAGTCGCTGGAGCTGGTGTTCCAGATTATTTTCTTCCTCAACTGGCTGAGCCATGATGGGGGAAGAAGAAGAACTTGGTTCTGAATCAGAAGAGAGAATAATGTGAGGGTGTTGCTGCATAAACACGGGCGTCGAGGCTTGGCCTTGACGAGAGCGAATTTCTAAAGGAGGTCTTAAGGGTGGTCTTAGGGACCTCCTTCCGTACATGCACTGTTGGAAGAGGTAAGTTTAGAAGGTGCTGGACCCAATCAAGACACCCAAAAATGTGTTGGGTGACTATAGAGGTGCGGGGCAGATGGACCCCTTGATCAGAAAGATCGTCCACCTGAGAATTACCTAGGCAGCCAGAGAGGGAGAGTCCCGTGAAGACCCCTACACGGTAGAGCATCCCCACAGGTTACAGGGTTTCCCCCACCCGACCTCTCTTGTCACTGCGGTTCCAGGTAGACCAGAATGGGGATCTTGACCTCTTAAGTCTACCAATTTTAAGATCAGGGTGCTTAAGGTTTCACTTGAACTTTAGTCTTTTAAGTGCAAAGAGTGACCTAATTTAAGGTTGGTTGACCCAAGGGGTCAACTTTACCTCTTGTTTTCTTTGAGAGATTTTAGGTCTTGTCTTTTAGGGTTCAAGTGTTTAGAGAGCCAATTGTTTTAGGTTTTCTTTTGAATAGGTATTTTCAATCAATGGTTTAGGCACACTTCTTTTGGATTTTCTCCATTCTTGATTTAAGTAGTGTGTCTCTAAAACCCTACTGTTGAATCTTATGTTGGCTCTACTTGGTCCAGTTAGTTCTTTGTTGGGTAATTAGGGCTCAAGCAAGAATGTGTTAGCCCTTAAATACCCTTAATAGTGTGCAGGACTAATGAGTTGAAAACATGCAACTCTTTATGGTTACTAAGTATGGAAGACAGGTTGCCCTATATTGCTTGTTCTTTTCTTTTCTTCCTCTTTAGAGTTTAGGGGTTAATAGCGAGAGGAAAGATTTACCTGTCCTCGGAGTGGTTGTCGTGCGGTTGCTTGTCTTCTTGATTTCCTGTAGTTTTCTGCACAAACGAGAGGAGATTATCAGAAATTAAAAAGAAACAGGAATGTTTACCTCTAGAATAGTCGTTGCTCCCCGGCAACGGCGCCAAAATGAAACGCTGGCTTCGAGAGATAACCGGGTTTTATTGTTATAGCGTTGTAGTATAGCCAGTTATTGCCATCATTTCAAATATATAAATTTTTTACTCGGAAAATAAAAGAGTTCCCGAGGTCGAACTCACGGAGCAAGTTGTATTCTAGGGGTACAAGTTTCTTTTACAAAAATAAAGAAAGAGAGAGAATTTGTTGTCTTTTCTTATTTTCTCTTTGCTTCTCCTCGTCTTAGATCTTCTGTTATCTTCTTCTTCTTTATCTGCAGTGGTGATGTTCTTCTTCTTCTTTCAGCTGTTCCTGCTCTTCCTTTTTCTTCTGCAGAGCGATCCTGTTCTTCTTTTCCTTTCTTTCTTCTTTTCTTTTCTTCAGATCTTCTTCTCGTGCTATTCTTCTTTCAGTTCTTCCCTTGTTCTTTTGTGTTCTCCTCTGCCTCGCCTTCTTCTGTTGTTCTTCAGATCTCCTTCTTTCTTCTTTTCTTTTTCCTGTCAGGACGTCGTCTCTCCTTCTTTCTTCTTTTCCCTTCAGGACGTCGTCTGATTTTCCAATCAGACGACTTAAACCGCTTGTTGCTACAGTGTCTCCCTCAGCTTCCTTCTTCTTCCGCGGTCCTTCTTCTTCACCTGTGCCTGCACACTTCAGAGTTTACGTCAGAGGGCAAAACCTACTCTACCCCCCCGCCCCTCCGTCTCTCTCTCACAGAAACCGCTCATAGGATAGCTCTCCCAGAGCTGCCGGGTAGCCGGGTACGGGTAGCGCCCGGGTCCAGGCCCACCGGCGTGCGTGGTGGGCGAGGAGTGCAGGTCAGTCTAAGTCGGGTCGGGTCAGGTCCGCGGGGCGTGAGCGCGGACGAGACCGGGTAACCGGGCGGGTGAAGGGGACCTCACCCCGTGTGCTGAGGCAGTAAGGCTTATTCACAAAAACAATTTAAACGGTGAAAGAGTTGTGAGGCTTACCGATGTGGGACTAAACGGAGGCCTCTCCTTGCGTGCGCCTGCTGGAAGACCGCGGCCTTGCTTCTGCAACTGTAGCTTCGATTTGCGTCGGTTGCTGGCTGGCTGCCTTCGCAGGAGTCTCCGTAATCCGCAGCAGCTGGAGACCTGGAGTCCTCAAGCCTGGAGCGCGGGAGAAGCTGCTTCAATGTGGCGTTAATGGCGGTCGAGCCTCAGAACCTGTCGGACACGAATATGGCCTCTCGGCCTGATCAAACTACTGGGGAACCTTCGCCGTGGCACGGCGAAGGTGTGGAGCTGTGCGGCAAGCCGCAAGGTGGTGTCTGGCGGCAGCCCTAGGTTGGACTGCAACCGGAGAAATGGGTTTGTTTGGGGGAGCGTTACGGAGGTGTGGAGTGGCAGTGGAGGGGTGGGGGGTGCTCAGTGTGATGAGGCGGAGGTTCGGTGAGGGTCGGCGAGGCGTGTGAGGCTGTGGAGCGATGGGGGCATCTCGCCGGAGGGTGGCCGGAGACGAAGGGGGTGACGATGGTCAGGGTCGGTCGAGGGCTTAATTGAACAAATTGAAACCGGGGAAAGAAAGAGGAGAGGAAGGGAAGTAGTTCTAACTTACTTGCAGGGACGAAGGGGGAGCAGCAGGGCGACAGTCGTATCGACTGTCGCCGGAGAAGAAGATGCCCAGGGGAAGGGGCGGCGGCGAGCAGAGAGCCGGAGAGGCGCCAGCTGGGTGCGGCGTGGCGCGGGAAGAGCAGGGGAAGAAGTCTCTGCTGCTGGTATTGCGGCAGAGCGAAGAGGGGGAGGAGGAGGAACCGCTGGAGCTGGTGGGCGTCTGCCGGAGTGAGAGGAGAGGAAAGTTGGGGGTTTTCTCCGTCAGATCCGAGCTCCGAAGAACGGTGGAGCGACGGGGGTATTTATAGGGACCGAATCAGGGAGGAAGGCAGAGGGAGACGACGTGTCTCCCTCGCCGGAGGACGCCGGAGATGGAAACCCATACCGTCCGTGCGTTCGCACGGCCGGTATGGTGGGTTACAGCGACCAGGGGGGTGTCCCTGCGACGGCTGACGACGCAGGGCACCCCCAGTTTACTTACCAGGCTCTCCCCCTCACCCTGCGCGGCGCCATGCTCCGCGCAAGGTCGCCGGAGCATGGTGCTGGCAGGTTTTGCAGGGGGGACCTGAACGCAAAGAACGAAGGAGAGTTAGGGGCCAAAATGCGAGGGTTCAAAAGTTGAGGGCCAAAAAGTAAATATATGAGGACCAAAGTGTAAAGTTGGTCAAGGAGGTTTCTTCTTAGGCTCAAGTTTTTATACATGACTAATTAGGACCTAAGGAATCTGATGGTGAATTTCATTTCTATATTAAACCTTGTTTGACCGGTCAATTTATGCGAAAACCTAAATTAAGTTATTAATTGGGCATGGTTCTCAATGTAGGTCAAAATGGGTTCTGAAGGCCAAATTGAAGGTTCTAAACCCTAGAGATTATTTTTCTATGAATTTTAGAGGGTTTATTCTATTTTTACTTTGCCTCGAACCTCGTGAATTGAAGTGGGTTGTTTTAGGGTTACAGATTATCATTTAGTTTCTTGGAATTGCTGTAGCCCTTGCTAGATCATCTCATCCCACTTTTATTCTTATTAAGTTGCTTTGACCTATGTTTGGGCCCTGAATTACCCTGTATGCAGATTATACTGGTAAAATTGCATTTTTACCCCTTATGACTTGTTTTCTCCTTAAACTCAGAATTCTCTGAGTTAAGCCTTTCCTTGAGTTATGTAGGAGCTTTTATCCTTTGTATTAGGTCAAAATGAGCTAGTTATGGCTCATGATGAGGTTCTCATCAATGCCTCTGCAGAGCAACATTGGTTTTCTGCATATCAGCCAATGTTTGAAGAATCACGCTCATCTGGTCATCTTTATTAGGCCGAGATTGAAAATTCAGATTGAGCCTAGGTTGAGTTGGTTGATATGAGTGTCGATTTTATGGTCGGGGTTGATATTGGGGTCTAGGATTTTGAGGATGAGAGTTCCTCGACCAGGAGATGTTGGGATGATTACGTCATCTAAGATTATAGGAATTGAAATAGGGGTTGTTCTGGATGGCGTGAAGTTCCTTACAGGGTTGAGCAATGATTGCATAGCAATTATAGGACCTAATCTACTTGAATTAAGTTATATCCTAGCTTAACTTAGGAATAATGCATGCATGAGCAGCATATTTTGCATCATAGTTGATTTGTTAGCTTTGTAAATTATAGTGTTATTTTATGTTCTAAGTGAGAGGTAATAATAATTGTAGGTAATTCAGGGCAGCGGATGACAAATCCAACCGTACGGATCTATTCAAGGTGACGACAGGAGTTTAATGCTTCTGAGATCGTCTTGATCGAACTTCTGTAGCATCTTATGAAGTCCACAGAAGAGCAAAGGCCAAGAAGCATGGTGGTGCAAAATCCAAACCTCAGATGCTAAATCCAACTGCACGGATGGACCCGGATCAATGATGGCATTGCCATCATTCACTATATCTAACCTAATATGGCTAGATTCTAAGGTTAAATTCACAAAATTAACACATTAAAGGGTATAACTCAATCACGGAGGAAGGGTGACGGAGTCCAAATTAGATTACTATTAAAGGGCTCATGTACATTTGGACTTCATCTCGACTTAGTTTGCATTTTAACCCTTGAAAACCAATTTCCTTACAAATGAGCCCCTAACTTTTGATTTTTATCACAACAACCCCCCAGCTTCTTCATCTTATTCATGGAAAAGTCCCTCGACCTTCACACATCCATGGCGCACGGGAAGGCGAGATTTGATCTTATTTTCCCACTGACTCCCTTAACCTCACTCTGCAAAATTTGGAGGACCAAATCTCTTCTCCTCCTTGCATATAATGGAGGCGGTCATTTCGCCAACGAGTAACTATCCACATTGGAATCCGCATCCAAAATAGACTCGTCTAACTCGCTTATCTCGGAGCTCTTCTCACGAGCTTCCTAATCTCCTCGCGTGGCCGTAGGGCTATAAGTTTTGGCGAACTACTTCCAAGTTCGGGTGTGCAAAAATTTGGCGTGAATAACCACCATTTCCTCTCCTCCCTATCATGCCATTATCACTCACCTTGGAGCTTCTCCGTCCGTCTTCCTCGTCGCGTCTCTCCACCAACCGAGGCCGCAACCCTCTTCCTCTTTCTCTTGCAGTCCTCCCTGCCAAAGGAGGTGGTTCCTATCTCTGTTGTCACTCCAAACTCCCTTGCCGGAGTTCTTCTTCTCCTCCAACTCCGGCAGGCACGCTGGCCTCCTCCCCAACCTTCCCTCCTCCTCTCAGGTATCCTCTTATCTTCTCCTCTCCCTATAGGGTAGTTTCCCCCCTTTAGATCTAAGATTTAGCCACCACACCCTCTTCCTCTCGTTCATCTTCTTCATGCACGGCGTGAGTCCGGTGGTTGCTCTGGTGACCTTCAACCACGCATCCGCACATCCTCGCTATCTGCCGATCCATCGACCACCTTCACAGGACCACAACGAACAAAACCCCTCAACTTATTGAGGGGTTCCACGCACTCGACTCTCCGCCGAACACAGCCCATGCTACCCGCTCCCCTCGACTCTGGCACCCTTCCTCCGACCTCCTCGCAACAAATTGATGTCACCATCACCTCCAGCAGGTCTCGCTGGAGCTTGATGTGCCCTTATTCTGAAGCTTCGACACTCGACGATCCCAACCGACCAACCCATCAACATCGCTCTGCTAGCCCTTCTTCGGCCACTTCTGTGTGTTGTCACGCCAATCCAACGCCGCCACTACCTTCAGTACACCACGTAGAATCCCCTCGACACCTTGGCTTGAAGCGTGGACCACCTCCCACGCCAACTCCATCTACCATCGATGGCCTGCAAACGTAAGAAGAAGAAGAAGAGGAAGGAGAGGAGGAAGAAGGCCAAGGACTCGATCAAGAGAAAACATAAAGCTAGGGACCCAATTGTAGGAGTTCCTAAGGACCTGAAAGCAAATTTCCAGGGACTGATTTGTATAGCTTGCTAATTTGGTTTTAAATGAGTTATAATTACAAGGTTTTATTTGAATAATATTGCCACCAATTATTGACTATCATCGATATTAACTTATTCTTGATTGGGCATTAAATAATTGAAATTTAGTCTTCTCACTTGAATTAGTGAGTTGCATGGTTAGTCCTGGACTTCTGAACTAGATTTCATGCATAAAAAAATTCTAATTAATGATATCTAGTTCCTGCGCATCAAGTAGTCAAAATAATTAAATAGTGGTAATTCGTGCATCTCCTTACTCCCAAAGATGACCTCAGATTTCTTTCTGATTAATTCGACGATTAAAAATTTAAATGTTAGATTCGCTTTGACCAACTATACTACAACATGTGTTTTGAAAAATGATCGAAGGGAAACCAACAATCAATGATTGCAGTCCAACAATGCGAGAATCGCCTTGATTGGAGCCCTGTAGCACCATCTACAAAAGCGAGAGAACGAATGGTCAGTAGGACACCACGTGGTTCCATCCCAACAGCCCTCACACGATCGCACATCCTCTGAGGCACTTTGAGGGCCATTGGATCATCATCCAACGGCCACAAACGTGCCACGTCGACCGATCCCCGTGCCTTTCATCAAAGTGAAAGATCACCTCAACCGTTGGATCACCATCCAACTGTTGGTGCTAGAGCACCACGATTATTTGTTTTGATGATAACAAAACACGTGTTATTTAACATTTGCATTTGGAGTTTTAGATTTCAGGTCAATTGCAAATGTAGATGTGTTTAGACGGAATTCGAGCTCGCATCCAAGACGGATTGGAGGAGCTTGATGGAGAACAGAGGAGATTCGCGAGGAGCGCTAGATTAAAGATGGAAGGACAAGAAGAATAGGATAGAATTTTGTTTAATCCTTTCATGTACTTTTATCTTTATTTTGCTTGCTCTTTTTATTTCCTTAGAACATTATGTTAAAGAGCCTCAAAGTACCCTAACAGTAGTCCTAGGAACACCTGCACAACCCTAGGATACTTAGGTTTTCTGTAGAATACTTAGAAAACAAATATAGGGTTCAAATAGAGTTTCCAGACGTCTAATTCCCAAATCAGACGTCTGATAAAGTGTTTTAAGACGTCTGACTGTTGATTCAAACGTCTGATAACATTTAGGCTGGACATAGCTAGTTCTGTCTGATGAAATCAGACGTCCAGACCTTAAACTAGACGTCTTAGGAGACGTCTGATGACTTTGCCAGACGTCCAACTGGTGGACCGTTGGCTGGCTTAGCGAACAGTCAAGAATGTGACCGTTAGAGCCTTATCAGACGTCTATAGGACTTTCCAGACGTCTGATAATTGACCGTTTTGCCTCGGCTGACCCAAATTCTCTTCTCAGAGATTTTCTAGCCATTGCAACGTTTGGAAATCCATTCCCACAGAAAAAGTAGGTTTCCAGACGTCCAGACATAGTGCCAGACGTCCTATATGTCATCTGATGGACTTGCACAAGAACCCTGTTTAGACCTGATTCAAGTCAGGAAGGAACCCGCCTAAAATCAGACGTCTAACCTTGAAATCAGACGTCTTAAAGTGAACTTCCAGACGTCTGATGCCCGAATTAGACGTCTGATAAGCCTGTCAGAATAATGATTGTTCCTGATTTCGGGCTGATTCACTTGGGCTTTGCACCCAACCGCTATGGAACCTTTCCTGAGCCTTCCAAAGCCTTTCTAAGGCCTCTATAAATAGAGGGGAACCTTTGCAACACAAACAGACACCTAGAAACACCAAGACACACCTTGCAATACACTTTCAAACCATTTTGTGTCTCTTTTGCTCTTTAAGCTCAAGTTCTACATCTTGAGAGCATCAAGCTGTTGCGCACCTGCTCTCCCGCCGTTATTCACGAGAGCGACGTTGCGCCGTCGCGTGGCACACGCATCCATGTCGTCGACGCACTCCTTTCAAAGGGAAGCATCCTATTTCCTATAGAAGCTTAGGTTAAAAATTATTTTGTTGGCTCTATAGGATTACTTATTTATTTTATCTTTGTTGTTTGGTTGGGTATTCGCTTTGCGAATTCCCGTCTCCTTCGAGGGACAAAATCCTTCTCGTGAAGAGAAGGGGTTGAGGAACGCTACCCTCGCACTTGTAGCGTGGTTGTAATTGAGGTTGAATCACCCTCGTTTAAAGTGATTCGTTTAGTGGATTTTGATCAACTTGGTTGATCGAAAAATCCTAACTCGAGAGGGTTAGGTGGTGGTTTTCACCCGGTTTGGGTTTCCACCTAAAAATACTTTGTGTACTTTGTGTGATTGCATCTTGTGAGATTTTTTATATTTTATTTCTGCAATTATTACGTCACCCCCTCCTGGTAGGGAAACTACAGTGGTATCAGAGCAGGTCTTGCTGTTTCGGCGTAACAACCAAGCAAGAAGATCTATGGAGGGGAGCAGTTCCGCAGGTAGGATTTTCGAGGGCCAGTCTACGACTCGTCCGCCGTTCTTCGACGGGAGCAACTACCCTTACTGGAAGTTGCGGATGAAGACGTGGCTTCAGGCCACCGATTTCACGGTCTGGGCCAGGTACGAGACCCCCTTCGACATCCCAGAGAAACCCGCCGGAGGATATTCGCAGTAGCAGATTTGGGAACTCTCGCTTAACGCAAAAATAATGAACTCGTTGTATTGTGCGCTCAGCTCGGAGGAGTTCAACAGAATCTCGCAATGCGCCACCGCATACGAGATTTGGCACACACTCGAGGTAACTCATGAAGGTACCTCTAAGGTAAAAACTTCTAAAATAAATTTACTTTCTCAAAAATTTCAATCTTTTTCTATGAAACCTAACGAGTCTTTAAGTGAGATGAACACTAGGTTCACTCTCATTGTAAATAACTTGAAAGCTTTAGGGAAGACTTTCATCAAGGGGGAGCTTCAAGGGAAGCTTCTTCGTTCCCTCAGACCAGAGTGGGAACAGAAAGTCACCGCCATCGAGGAGGTGAACGAAGTGGAGGAGCTCAATATGGAAGATCTCCTAGGCAATCTAATGGCCTACGAGACAAAGTTGAAGCAGAAGAAGAAGGATACACCAGAGCCTAAACCAAAGAAGACTCTTGCCTTCAGAACCGCGTCGGATAGCGAGGTAAGTTCCGACGACGAAGACTTTAGAATTTTACTTAAAAAATTTTTCAAGTTTTGTAGGGAATTAAAGAAAGAGAAGAAGGAGAGCCCGAGACGTTGCTACCACTGCAACGAGAAAGGGCACCTACGACCAGAGTGCCCTCTTCTCAAAAAGGAGAAGAAGAAGGAAAAGGAGAAGAAATCTAAGAAGAAGGCGTTCCAAGCCACTTGGGACGATTCAAGCTCGTAGGAAGAAGAAGAAGAAAAAGAAGAAACTGCTTGCTTTGGTTTCATGGCCAGAGGAAGCGACAGCGAAAGCGGAAGCGACTCAGACAACGAGGTAAGTTACGACTTACAAGAAGCTTTTAATGAACTATTTGAGCTTAGTAAATCACTAAAAATAGAAAACAAAAGCATGAAAAAGAATCTTAGCTTTCTTAAATCTGAAAATGATAGGTTAGAAATAAAACTTAAGGATCTAAAAGCTTGTCCTAAAAATGATAACCTATTATTAGAAAATCATAACCTCATCAATGAAAATAATAAATTGATTGAGGAAAATGATAGTTTAAAGTTAGAAATCTGTGATCTAAAGACTAAGATGCATACTATAGAAAAAGAAATCGCATGTCTTAGGGAAAACTCTAACAAACTAATCAACAAAGTAGATGATTTATATAGCCCTAAGATTGAGAAAGGATCTCCATTAAGGAGACCCACTAACAGATCCGGATCCAAGCCCACTTGGATACCGAAAAAAGAATTAGAATCTTGTTTTGTAGGGTTTAGGGATAATTACAACACAAAGGACTGGACCTACAAACTCAAAGCTGGTCAACTCAAGTTGGGAGAACCAAGGAGTAGACCAAGGAGGAGAACGAGAAGACCGACGAGACGGCGAACAAGCGACGGACCCGCCGCACGTCGACCACCAGATTAGAGACCGGCACCAATGCCCAGGCCTCCGAGCTACGGATGGGAACCCCATCCGATGTGGCATCGACCACCACCATTCGGGCCATTTTATTGGCCATGGTAGGTGAGGTAAAAATTCTTTACCCTATCTTTTTATCATAAGCATTTAGATAGGGGGAGCAAAAAATTATAAGCTTATTGTCAATTTTTAAGGGGGAGATATAAGGTAGCTAAATTTCCTTAGAAAGGGGGAGAAAAATAATAGCTATCTTGTTGTTATAAGAAAAAAAGGGGGGAGGACATCACCTTTGTTAAAAGAAATTTATAGAAGAGCATGTCTTAAGGGGGAGTTATAGAAAATTTAAAATCAATCAAACCTTTTTGATAATGTCAAAAAGGGGGAGGATTTTTTTTTGCATTATTATTTACGATTTTGTCATCATCAAAAAGGGGGAGATTGTTGGTGCTAGAGCACCACGATCATTTGTTTTGATGATAACAAAACACGTGCTATTTAACATTTGCACTTGGAGTCTTAGATTTCAGGTCAATTGCAAATGTAGAGGTGTTTAGACGGAATTCAAGCTCGCATCCAGGACGGATTTGAGGAGCTTGATGGAGAACAGAAGAGATTCACGAGGAGCGCTAGATTGAAGATGGAAGGACAAGAAGAATATGATAGAATTTTGTTTAATCCTTTCATGTACTTTTATCTTTATTTTGCTTGCTCTTTTTATTTCCTTAGAACATTATGTTAAAGAGCCTCAAAGTACCCTAACAGTAGTCCTAGGACCACCTGCACAACCCTAGGATACTTAGGTTTTCTGTAGAATACTTAGAAAACCAATATAGGGTTCAAACAGAGTTTCCAGACGTCTAATTCCCAAATCAGACGTCTGATAAAGTGTTTTAAGACGTTTGACTGTTGATTCAGACGTCTGATAACATTTAGGCTAGACATAGTTAGTTCTGTCTGATGAAATCAGACGTCCAGACCTTAAACCAGACGTCTTAGGAGACGTCTGATGACTTTGCCAGACGTCCAATTAGTGGACCGTTGGCTGGCTTAACGAACAGTCAAGAATGTGACCGTTAGAGCCTTATCAGACGTCTATAGGACTTTCCAGACGTCTGATAATTGACCGTTTTGCCTCGGCTGACCCAAAATCTCTTCTCAGAGATTTTCTAGCCATTGCAACGTTTGGAAATCCATTCCCACAGAAAAAGTAGGTTTCCAGACGTCCAGACATAGTGCCAGACGTCCTATATGTTGTTTGATGAACTTGCACAAGAACCCTGTTTAGACCTGATTCAAGTCAGGAAGAAACTCGCCCAAAATCAGACGTCTGACCTTGAAATTAGACGTCTTAAAGTGAACTTCCAGACGTCTGATGCCAGAATTAGACGTCTGATAAGCCTGTTAGAATAATGATTGTTCCTGATTTCGGGCTGATTCACTTGGGCTTTGCACCCAACGGCTATGGAACCTTTCCTAAGCCTTCCAAAGCCTTCCTAAGGCCTCTATAAATAGAGGGGAACCTTTGCAACACAAACAGACACTTAGAAACACCAAGACACACCTTGCAATACACTTTCAAACCATTTTGTGTCTCTCTTGCTCTCTAAGCTCAAGTTCTACATCTTGAGAGCATCAAGCTGTTGTGCACCCGCTCTCCCACCATTATTCACGAGAGCGACGTTGCGCCGTCGCGTGGCACACTCATCCACGTCGTCGATGCACTCCTTTCAAAGGGAAGCATCCTATTTCCTATAGAAGCTTAGGTTAAAAATTATTTTGTTGGCTCTATAGGATTACTTGTTTATTTTATCTTTGTTATTTGGTTGGGTATTCGCTTTGCGAATTCCCGTCTCCTTCGAGGGACAAAATCCTTCTCGTGAAGAGAAGGGGTTGAGGAACGCTACCCTCGCACTTGTAGCGTGGTTGTAATTGAGGTTGAATCACCCTCGTTTAAAGTGATTCGTTTAGTGGATTTTGATCAACTTGGTTGATCGGAAAATCCTAACTCGAGAGGGTTAGGTGATGGTTTTCACCCGGTTTGGGTTTCCACCTAAAAATACTTTGTGTACTTTGTGTGATTGCATCTTGTGAGATTGTTTATATTTTATTTCCGCAATTATTACGTCACCCCCTCCTGGTAGGGAAACTACAACGAATGGTTAGTATGACACCACGTGGTGCCATCCCAACGGCCCTCACACGATCGCACATCCTCTGAGGCACTTTGAGGGCCATTGGATCGTCATCCAACGGCCACAAACGTGCCATGTCGACCGATCCCCGTGCCTTTCATCAAAGTGAAAGATCACCTCAACCGTTGGATCAACATCCAACGACTGAGGGCGATTGAGTGTGCAATCAAAATCGAGACACAAATGCATGCGTATCGTGTTGGTCACCGACTTCACACGAGAGCAGGCAATGTAGGTTCAAGGTTCAATCAGCGCAAAATCGAGGCGGTGGCAAGTGTAGGCGAAATTGCGTCATGCGATCATGATCAAGCGTTGAGCCGCGTGGCGCGTGGTGGGGCACTGGATTAGGCAGTGTGGCATACGCGCATGATAACATGCGGTGGGACGCGTTGTTGCACGCGACGATCAAAGGTGGTAGCGTGCGTGTTTTAAGTCATCAATCTTCGCAATCGGACCGCAGATGTTAAATGCGCATGTGTGCGTGGAGCGCTAAGGTGACAAATCAAGTGGTTGAGAGGCTGCCACGTGGCGTGATCGCTGGCGACGAGAGTGATGAAGGCACGATGGAGATCCTTTTGAGGCGTGATTTGGTTCGTTGATCTCCTGATCGATAGATCGGATTAATCCAAGGTTGTTTCATGAATTGGGGGTCCAAAATATATACTTTTCCCCTCATTTTAACTATACAAAGGACCCCAGAGCTCCTATTTGAAGGCATCTCTCCCTCCATCTCTTTCTCCAGACATCTCCAAGCTTCTCCTGCTCCCTCTTCCTTCGAGAAGTCCATCAAGGCCAACCTTGGTGCACCGCTGTTGCTCTCCCCAACCTCTCCAAAGGCCACCGAGGACCACCCTTGGTGCCCTTGTTCTAATAGATAGATAGCTATTTTTATTTCTAGTAGTTCTAGTAGTTTCTTCTAGTTCTAGTTCTAGTTATTCTTCTATCTAAACAACCTGATTATTATCTGAACAGATTTGTATCATATAAATATCTTATTATTCTAATTCTAGTTAGATTAGATTAATATTTAAATCAAGTCATTTTTTTGCCTCCCTGAGTTCGACCGGGACTCGCCATCTTGTTACATTTTATTTGCTTTGACGTATTTTCACACTATACTACGACAAGAATATCTTAAAACGTGATTTTATGCTCGAGTAAGCAACTCTGGAGAAATTAGAATATTGGGATTTAGAGGGCCCCCAACTAGAATAAACGGGTTCGATGTTTCCTCCAAAACCTGAGTTAGAAGAGGATGGATATGCATCCATCTTAGTGTGGTGAATATTATGTACGGCCTCCCTCCCTTCAGGTGGACGTGCATGCGTGTGTTGCTGAGAAGTGACTTTTTGCAACTAGTGAGTCAGATTGTCAAGTTGCTTCTCTATAATAGAGATCTTATCCAGTCGACTGGCTACAATCTCCATGTCGACGGAGGAGGATAGGTCTCGTGCCTCATGTGCCTCACGTGAATTCGTCAATGCATGGGTAGTCGTCTTGTCGAACATACCCATGGACACATTGTTTGCGGACTTCTCGGACATATTCTCGACAATTTCCTAAATGGTATCCTCATGCTTGCCCATGAAGTTGCCTCCATAGGCTACATCGACGAAAATTTGAATATCTTCAGGGAGTCCCCGGTAAAAAGATTGGACCTGTTCCCATTTAGGAACTCCGTGATGTGGCCATTTCTGCATGAGATCGAGAAAGCGATCTCATGCCTCATGAAGTGGTCCCCTGCATTTTGTGAAAAATGCGTAATCTGATGCTTCAAGGCGTTAATATGCCATATTGGGAAGAATTTTCTCAAAAATTCGACCTGCAATTCGTCCCAAGTATTGATTGGTCGATTCAGAGACTGATAGTAGTAGGTAGCTTTCTTTTTAAGCAAGAAAGGGAACATTTTTATCAGAAGAGTATTTCGATTTTGTACAGTTGGCTTAAGAGTCAGAGCTAAATGTTTCAACTCCTGAATGTACTGGATTAGAATTAAGCATAAGTACATTATTATCAGGATAAGAATTCTATTAAAAACATGTACTACACTGATCAAATTAATTAAACTCCAAAGTTAATAATCCTTACATTTCATTCATATTATTTGATTATATTATGAACGGTTGATGCATGATTATTTTTACTACATTTTAAATGACATCATATCCCATCTCAATTAGAATGTAATTATGATATCTGATTTTTTCTAATAAAAGGATAAGAAAATCATCAAAAATTCTCTCACTTATTTTATTTTCACTCGTATGATTGTTGATAAATTAATTTGAAGATAGTGACTCATTTTTTACGGTGATTAGATGATTACTTTCCCTGTTCTTTCCCTCGATGATATCTTTTCTCTTATTCTCTCCTCTCTTTCTTTTATGTAGCAGGCATGTGAGGGACGACCAATGGATCATCTCCCACGCTGCGGGGGAGAACCTTCTCCACACAAGAACCACTTCCACTGCCGCGCACCACCACCGTGGTCGGTGGGGACAGCGCTTGCGCCACCACCGCGTCTTGCCCTTCATATCGTCCTTCTCACCACTGCGATCCTCCGCGACGACGATTATCACCGTGCTTTGCCTTCTCACTCAACTGTGACCACGACCGTGCCTCCCCACACACTGCCTCCTTTCCCTCTGCTCCACCACGCCCACTAAGGGGCTTTCTTCTTCTTGTTCTTCTTCTTCCTCGTCCGCCGTTTCTTCTTCAAAAGACCCCAACAGAACTGCTATCGCTCCTTCCCTCATGACCGCAGGACGCACCCAACAGAGGGCGCGCCTCCTCTCTGCACCGACCGGCAACACACCTCAACCGCTCCTCCTCCAGAGAACAAAGCGCCTCCTCTCCCTGCATGAGGAAACAGAGCCATCACCACCTCGTGCTCCACCCAGAAGGCCGCGCCCTCTTCGCTCCTGTTCCTGATCAACGGCCGCCCACAACACCGAGCGCCATCGCCACCAGCCCGGCCTCATCTCTCCCACGGCAGCAGCAACTCCGACGTCCGTGCCAGCTGCCTCCTCGCACCACCGGTCACCGCCCTCCTCGTCCACGGTCATCTTCTCCAATGCAAAGAACCCAAAAGCCACGACCGCACAGCCACCTTCCTGTTGCGCCGACGACCGTCTTTGCACGCCGGCAACCTCCTCCGCACGCGCACGCCCTCCACGAACGCATGTAGCGGCTTCCCCGCCATAGATCACCGGCGGCAGGCTCACCCCACCGGTTTCCTTCTCGCCGCCGGCGGCCAGCTCGGATCACCTCAGGCCGCCGCACCATCACGGACGCGCTCCACTCCTCCGGCCCAACCCCTTCTACCAGCCGCGCCTCCAACAGAGCCTTCCACGCGTGGCCGAAGTGGAGAACGCCCACTCCCCTGTTTTGCTACAGGAGGGGGGCAATTAAATGCAATGGCTTCGGTTGAAGAATGGAATTTATTAGTTAATATGTCTTTATTTAGATATCACTGGTTCTCTTTTTCACTCTCTACATTATCTAGAAATGAAAGAATTTCTCCCACTCGAGAAACATGGAATGAATGAAAAATTCTCTTGAGTTTTATTTAGTTGTATGACTCTTTATGAATAAAATTTAACTTCTCGTAGTTAATTTTTACTGATAAATATTTTTGTATGGAATTTTACTATCTGAATATATTTTTTTGACTATCATTATTTCTAATATCATCTTTCAAACGAAAAGAGCTTTGATCATATTAAGCATTGGTAAATCTTAAACCTATTTTTGGATAATGTTTCACACATGAACTTTAGGAAAACTCTTATGTGTTTATGAACTAGTTCCCTAATTTATTAACCTAGTGATCAATTCTCAGAGCTTGTGTGGAGTATGAGGATCCCCTAGAATAGTATCGAGGGATCTCTGACATGCATTACGGAGTTGTTGTGACCGCTAAGCGACATTAGGCAAAGTAGCCAACTCTCTCGCCCATGTAATTTATGGTTGTGCCATCTTTCATTGATTTCATCGTTTTGCATGTGTATCTCTTCTCTTGCTGAGTGTTGAAGTTTGTTTATAACCATTCTAGAGTTATTTTCACTCCTTGGTGTTCTAAACGTAGATGTGCGTAAAATATGCTTTCATCGTAGTATAATCGTGTTAGAAACTCTTAAATTTATTTCAATTGAACTTAAAAATATGAAGTTGATGTTTTCAAAACGAAGTCCGAATCGTTTGTAGGGAGGCTATTGAACTAATTCGCTTTCCTAAATACTAAGAATAGGAAAATAGATTTGAATATAAGATTACTACTGCTACAATGCAAATAAAATTTACTAAGACTACAAACATGTAAGTATTAAAATTAGAGTACCAAAATAAAAAGTAGACAAATAACTCGAAAGCAAGTTGAAGAAACTCTATTAGAACTTTTATTGCCAATCAAATGTTAGAATAAGATGGTTACAACTAGAAGAATACTTGAAATTAGATCTAATGACAACTAGAACTAGAAATAAAAACTAGGAACTAATTGGGTTAGCAAATAGGTCTACTTAACTAGGTTAGTTATCTTTAAATGAGCTCAAGTCAGAAAGTTCATTTAGCCTTGCTTCGATTAATCTAAAATGTTATACCTGCATATATAAAAATAAAGACATCAAGGTATCAGATACAATTACTGAAAAAATTGCACAAAAGCCCAAACGTATGCATTATTTACAAAACGAACTAAAATGCCTAATCTGACCTAACTAAATACAATCTAACCCAAATTACCCATAGATTAAGCTTAGTTAGACATTAACTATATAAATAATCATGGAAATATCACACCCCCATGCCTATCTTTTGCTAGTCCCTTAGCAAATATAAGAATGAAAAATGAATGCAAAATGTATGATTCATGCTATTTACAGGTCGGCCTCCCAAAGGACTGCTTCTTTCTTTTTATCAAGGGTTTTACAAAAGATTTTTTCTTGTCTTCTTCCAAAAATTTAGAGATCCATACAAATGTGAAAATGATGTGATAGTAGCCTGCAATGGATCCAAGTGAAAAGCCAACACATACTTAAAGTTCATACTTGACCCTCGATAAAAATTCTATTAGGATAGATAAACTTCTTCCCTCGAGGATAACATAACAAATAATATGTGACTTTTACCCCAACGTTTTGGCTTAGGTAGAAGATGTATGAGTTAAATGGTTTTATATTTGGTAGCTCACATTCATTTGGTGCTATATGTAGCTTAGTACAACAGACTCTAGATCTCTAGATCATTAAACAAGTCAACCCAGAGAGAGGCTTAAATCTATGCTCCCTCTGATTTCGTTTGCACTCACTCTCTCTCTTTTTCTTCTTTTTTTTTCTTTTATTTTCTTTTTGAGCTTTTCTTTAGAGAGCTCTCGATCTCACAAGGTTTGTAGAAGCACTCAATATTTGGTGGGCTCACATGACATCAACACTCCAATTATAATTCTGATAACCCTACAACTAAGTTAGAATCCTTCAGCCAATATTTGGGCGATTAGAAATACTAAAAAAGTATGTAAGGGTCATATTTAGTGGATCGCAATTGGTATTTTTGACTCAATAAAATCGACATGACGAAATCAACACATAAACATGAATATGAACTTCAACCCTTTTTTTCTATATATATGTATTTTTCTTTCTTTTTCTATACATTTTTTTCTCTCTCTATTTGTTTTTCATATCTATCAACACAACACATAGCACAAACTTTTATTTACGTGGCATTATTAGGGAATGATGATGTTCAAGAGGATATTGTGTGGCTTATTTGGTAGAAGTGCTTACTCTCGGCATCGGGAAGGGATGGATAGGACAAGCGTACTTCTGACCTTTGGCACTAGTATCCTCCTTCAGCTGAAGATTCTATGAAGGATGGTTGTAACCATCCACCATAGTCATAGTTTTATTAGAACTCAATCTTTGTATATCTGCCTTATTTGATGGGTCTCAGGAATTTACACACAATGTCTGCACATAAGAATTGGTAGCGAAAACTATGCCTAACTCTGACGTATCATCATCCAATTATCCAGAACTAAAGAGTCCTCACACTAGACTTAGTCTCACACTAGACTTAGAGAACCAGTAGACACTCTACTCTCACCTCACAAATGTTTAGTGGATCTAATGAAAGATAGTTGGTTTGACTCGTTAACTAACTATCCAAGGGTTTAAGAAAAGAAGCAATGCTTCTCCTCGACAAACTAAAAATGTCTATTGGTTTTCATCAAGGATCCATTACAAAATCTACGTGCAAGTAAAATAAATGTACTAGATTCTAAACTAAGAGACAATTAAAGAAGAAAATCTTCAATAAAACCTCCTTGATAAAAATCTTTTTGAATAAATGCATGAATGAATATTGTATAAATGGGTTTTTTTTTTTTCAAAAAACACATACTACTTTTTGATTGCATAACTAATTCAAGAAAAACCACTAAAAACTTATGATTTTGAAGATAAATAAGAATGACTCTCAAAAATATTATGTACCTTCCATGTCTATTTCTTACAATGTCCTCAATGCAAGCAATAAACTTAAGCAAAAGAAAATAGATATTACTTGAAACTCGAGAGTTTTAAAGAAGTTAAGACTCAATCATCTCCAGACCTAAATGAAAATTTCAAAACCAATAGCATAATTATTTATAAACATTGGGTTGCCTCCCAACAAGCGCTGAATTTTACGTTTACAGCTAGACCTAAACCCTTAAAAAGATGAATCAATCATAATAGAAGAGAGGGTCGATAGCAGAGTTAAGATATGATCATGGTAATCCAAAATCAGATGTCTGCAAATGCGGACTAGTTGCTGATGCAACCCCATACCTAAGGGTCAAATACTCGATGGATGTAAAATCAGAACTGACTGCATCCATCTATTCTTAAGAAGTCGGTAATAGGGCATGGTCTTTAGTTTAGTCCCATGCAACTCGAGTCTAAATATTCGGGCACACAAGAGAAAATCATAATAAGAAGCATGTGTCCCTTGATAATGAAGCTTGAAAAGATGATTCATGGAATAGGTACTGATAAATGTCATTTTATCATCATTCTTATGCCCTAAAACAAATCCAGCTCTTAGGTTTTTAACTTCGCAAATAGGTTTTTGGGTTGCATTTAGGCATTACATAGGTTAGGCATGCGTTGCATACTTTTGTGTTTTTAACATATTTACTTAAGTGTTAAGGATAAGCAAATGATCAAAACCCTGAAACCCTAGCACTCAAGAAGGTAGAAAGTGAAGAAGAAGATTAAGTCAACTGAACCTTAGTTGGATCTAGCTCATCTCAGTTGCATATCAGCTCACCTAGGTTAGGTTTAGCTCTCTCCAGCTCCATTCAGCTCATCTTAGTTGGATAGCAGCTCAGGGTAGCTCAACTTAGCTTAGATCCAGCTCAACTTAGTTGACAAGAGTTCACCTCAGCTCAGGTCCAGCTCTCCCTAGCTCCACTCAGCTCACGGCAGCTGAACTCCCTCCAGCTTAGCTACTACTTGTCTACTTAGTAGCTAAGCTAGCTCGGAAGTTCTCATTAGAGGCAGGACCAGCTAAACCTAGCTTCAAATAGGTTGAGACCAGCTCAACTCAGCTCCACTACTCAAGCTTAGCTACTAGCAAAAGAACTAGCTAGCTAAGCTAAGTAGTTAAGATCCTAAGAAGACCTCTTCAACTATCATCAGCTCAGGGAAAATTATTTCAGCTCTAGATCTACTTTAGACAACTCTTGGCTACCCTCTCCAAGATAAACCCTAATTTCCTCTACTCTCCAATTAGCTAAGCTACCTTAGCTAGCTAACCCTAGCTCCTCTCCACTCTATGGCCATCCAACATCACCTAAAAACCTACCTAGCTAAATGATGTCGAAAAACGTGTCTAAATGTAAGTTGTTCATTGTAGCATTGTTTACGACATCAATTTTAATAAGAATAATCGAACGTGAGTATGTCTGTGTCAAACACAAGGATGCATGAAATCGAATCAGTTAATCGCTTTCATGTCACAAAATACGTCGTTTGGTTTATTTACGGAGAGAGAGAGAGAGAGAGAGAGAGAGGGTTAGAGATTCATGATAATGTGAAGATTGCTAACTATGCATGAAACCAAGTAGATGATAATATGTTGCAAAAGATAGAATCGTTTTGCAACTATAATGCTAGATGAAAGCTTAAAACAACATAAACATTAAACTAAAGAAAGTAGCAGCTAAATGGAGAGGCGAGGCAGCCACGGTGATGGAGGGGATTCCATCGGTGGCTTAACAACTCCAGGACCTTGTTTTTATGGAGGTGGGAATATGTGCTTGGTAGTAGATGATGAGAGCCCCCTTGCAATGGAGGTCTATAGGTCCTTTTATAGTGGTGATATGAAGGCCAAAAGCATGTACGGGTCAACAGCGACATCTAAGGAGTCGCTATAGACTTGCCTTGGACGTCGCTAAAGGTCATTACTCTCCATCGCATCTGCTCACGTGTGCAAACTGGATTAGGCGTGGATGAATCGTGGCCATCGAATTGCTGATGGATGCTCTAGATCTCGTGCGCAGTGCTCTTAAGATCGCGCCTTGAAGCTGCATACGATTGTGCGTTTCACGCTTGCGCACATCTAGCCATTCGATTCAAATCGCATGGCTGAGGAGAGACCACGGACCACGCCTTCAAATCCTACGAGCATGCGCGCCCATCCACGACTGGCACTACGTGGCTGAATCACAGTCGCCAATCGCGCACCTCAGATCGTGCGCTGCGACTGACGTGGCCGCTCCTTTGCCGCTTGATCACGATCGAGTGGATGAAATTGAGTTGTGTGCGTCGAGGTTGAGGCAAATTGTGGCTTGAACGCGTGTTTGATCCTTGAGAGCGCTACTCGAAGACCGCTGTGCTATGGGCCAGATTGTGTCTCGTGGAGGTTTTTGTTGTTGAGGGTGAGGAGGCACCCCAGCTGTTGGATCTTGATCCAATGGTTGAGATACGACTGTGAGATGATGGGAGCGGGGAGCTTGCGGTAGTCCTTGGTGGTTCGGATGATGCCACATGGCATCATTTGGACTGTCCATCTTTAAATGCTCCTTAAGAGTGCTACGGATATCGATTGGACCGATTTTTGCATTGTTGGGCTGCGATCTTCGATCCAAATCCATCCGTATGGTTGGATTCTTCATTTGAAGTATTGGAATGTATTGCCCTGTCTCTTGGCCACAAGAATACATAAATTACTATGCAATTTATACACATCATCCTAAATGCAATATGATGAATGTTATGCATTATTCACAATGCTAAATGCAATGTTAAGCTTAGGAATTAACATAAGTAGGCATTTTATCATGAATAAATGTGTATTTATCACTAACTCCACCAAAAACACCTAACCTTAAGTTTACCTAAGCTACTAATCCATCCCCTTTTAGCGCCACCCAAAACACCCACACCCCTTCACACCACCACCTCCAAAAGCCACCCCCTAAAAGTGGTGCCAACCACCTAATAACTACCCCCCCCCCCCCTGGTGCCACACATTCCCTCCAAAAATCCCCCTCATCACCACCATACACCTAAGCCTACAACCCATCCTAACCACCGACCTAACCTTCCTTCTAGAGAACACTTTGGCGCTAACCTTAACCCATCCCTTCACCATCTTAACCACCCTATAGCCACCACTATATGTTGGCGTTAAAACTCTCTCCACATCCATACAAGTTGGTGCCAACATCTACCACAATCCTAGCCCTACACCTAGCCCTATAACCAAATCCTAGCCTTCCCTTTTGGCGCCAACTTCTAGAACCTAAAGTTGGTGCCAACCTTAATCTAACCACACCTAAACCACCACCTAACACACCCTTTCATATGGCGCCAACAAGCCTTAACCCTCCATCTCATAACCACCACCATATAATCCCACCCTAACCCTACAACACACCATACTAACCCCATAACTCTAATCCCCACCTAGGGTTGGTGCCAACCATCAAATGCCCCTCCACTTTGGCATCAACAACATTAGCCCTAGGATCCTATAACCACCACCCACATTCCATCCTATTGGTGCTAGAGCACCGCGATCGTTTATTTTGATGATAACAAAACATGTGTAATTTAACATGTGCACTTGAAGTCTTAGATTTCAGGTTAATTGGAAATGGAGATGTGTTTAGATGGAGTTCGAGCTCGCATCCATGGCGGATTGGAGGAGCTTGACGGGGAATAGAGGAGCTTCGCGAGGAGCGATGGATTGAAGAAGGAAGGAGATGAAGAATATGATAGATTTCCTTTCCTTGTAATCTTTGTAATTTTGTTTCTTTTGTTGCACTTTATTTTTGTTTTTTAGATTCATGTTAAAGAGCCTCAAAGAACCCTAACAGTAGTCCTAGGAACACTTGCACAACCCTAAGATACTTAGGTTTTCTGTAGAGAACTTAGAAAACCAAAATAGGGTTCAAACAGCCTTTTCAGATGTTTAATCTGAAAATCAGACGTCTGATAAATACTTTTAAGACGTCTGAATGTTAACTCAGACGTCTGACTATATTTAGGCTGGACTTACTTAGTTCTGTCTGATGAAATCAGATGTCCAGACCTTAGACTAGACGTCTTAGAAGACGTCTGATGATTTTGCCAGACATCCAATTAGTGGATCGTTGGCTGGCTTAGCAAACACTGAAGGATATGACCGTTAGAGCCTAATCAGACGTCCGTAAGTGTTCCTAGACGTCTGATAAATGACTGTTTTGCCTCGGCTGATCCAAAATCTCTTTTCAGAGATCTTATAGTTGTTGCAATATCTTGGAAATCCATTCCCGCAGAAAAAGTAGGTTTCCAGACGTCCAGACTCAGTGCTAGACCTCTTGTGTGGCGTCTGATGAACTTGCACTAGAACCCTATTTAGATCTGATTCAAGTCAGGAAGGAAACCCGCCTAAAATCAGACGTCTGACTTTGTTCCCAGACGTCTTAAACTGGTTTTCCAGACGTCCGATGCCAGGATCAGACATCTGATAACCCTGTCAGAGTCATGATTGATCCTGATTTCGGCCTGATTCTCTTGGGCTTTGCACCCAATGGCTATGGAAGCTTTCCAAAGCCTTCCTAGGCCCTCTATAAATAGAGGAGAACCTCTTGCACACCAACACACACCTAGTAATACACTTTCACACCATTTTGTGTCTCTTGATCCTAAGAAGCAAGCTCTTGCTCTCTAAGCTTATGTGCTACATCTAGAGAGCTGATCCGATTGCGCATCCGCTCTCCCGTCGACGATTACGAGAGCGACGAAGCACTACCGCGTGGTTCACGCATCCGCATCAAGCCGACGCACTTCCATCAAAGGGAAGTTTCCTAATTCCTATAGAAGTTAGGTTTAAATCTTTGTTGGTTCTATAGGACTATATTTGTAATTTACTTTATTATTTGGTTGGGTATTCGCTTTGGGAATTCTCATCTCCTTCGTGAGACAAAATCCTTCTCGTGAAGAGAAGGGGCTGAGGTACGCTACCCTCGTATAAAGTAGCGTGGTTGTAATTGAGGTTGAATCACCCTCGTTTAAGTGATTCATTTAGTGGATTTGATCAACTTGGTTGATCGGAAAATCCTAACTCGAGAGGGTTAGGTGGTGGTTTTCACCCAGTTTGGGTTTCCACCTAAAAATAATTGTGTACATTGTGTGATTGATATTTTGTGAGATTATTTTATATTTTTATTTTGCAATTTATTACGTCACCCCCTCATACCAGGGAATCTACAATTGGTATCAGAGCAGGTTCCTGCAAATTCAGCGTAACAACCAGCAGGAAGATCTATGGAAGGGAGCATGTCCATGAGCAGGATTTCCGAGGGCCAGTCTACGACCCGTCCGCAGTTCTTCGACAGGAGTAACTACCCTTACTAGAAGTTACAGATGGAGACGTGGCTTCAAGCCACCGACTTCACAATATGGGACCGTTGCGAGACCCCCTTCGACATCCTAGAAAGACCCGTCACAGGATTCTCGCAGCACCAGATCTGGGAACTCTTGCTCAACGCGAAAATAATGAATGCGTTGTATTGCGTAGTCAGCCCAAAAGAGTTCAACCGAATCTCGCAATGCGCCACCGCATACGAGATCTGGCACACACTTGAGGTAACTCACGAGGGTACCTCCAAGGTAAAGACTTCCAAAATCAATTTACTTTCACAAGAATTTGAGTCTTTTTCCATGAAATCTAAAGAAACTTTAAGTGAGATGAACACTAGGTTCACTCTCATAATAAACAATTTGAAAGCTTTAGGGAAGACCTTCATCAAGGGGGAGCTTCAAGGGAAGCTTCTTCATTCCCTTGGACCAGAGTGGGAACAGAAGGTCACCGCCATCGAGGAAGCGAACGAAGTGGAGGAGCTCGACATAGAGGATCTCCTAGGCAACCTAATGGCGTACGAGACAAAGCTAAAGCAGAAGAAGGACACACTGGAACCAAGATCGAAGAAGACCCTTGCATTCAGAGCCACGTCGGATAGCGAGGTAAGTTCCGATGATGAAGACTTTAAAATTTTACTTAAAAAGTTTTCCAAGTTGTGCAGGGAATCAAAGAAGAAGGAGAAGAAGGAGAGCCTGAGACGTTGCTACCACTGCAAAGAGAAAGGGCACCTACGACCAAAGTGCCCTCTTCTCAAGAAGGAGAAGAAGAACGAAAAGGAGAAGAAGTCTAAGAAGAAGGCGTTCCAAGCCACTTGGGACGATTCGAGCTCAGAGGAAGCAGAGGAAGATCCCGAGGAGAAGGAGCCCGAGTGCTTTGGTTTCATGGCTATAGGAGAAAGCGACAGCGAAAGCGGAAGCGAATCTGAGGACGAGGTAAATTCCGATTTACAAAATGCTTTTAATGAGCTATTTGAAATTAGTAAATCACTTAAGATAGAAAATAAAAATATTAAAAAGAACCTTAGTTTTCTTAAAAATGAAAATGAAAGGTTAGAAAAAGAACTTAAGGATCTAGAAGCTAGTCCTAAAAATGATAACCTATTATTAGAAAATCATAACCTCATCAATGAAAATAATAAATTAATTGAGGACAATGTTAGTCTAAAATTAGAAATTTCTGATTTAAGGACTAAGATGAATATTATAGAAAATGAACTTGCATGTCTTAAAGAGAAATCAAATAAATTGATAAATAAGGTAGATAACTTATATAGCCCTAAGGTTGAGAAAGGATCTCCGTCAAGGAGACCCGCTAACAGATCTGGATCCAAGCTCACTTGGATACCGAAGAGAGATTTGGAATCTTGTTTTGTAGGTTTCAAGGGTGATTACAACACAAAAGACTGGATCTACAAGCTCAAGGCTGGTCAACTCGAGTTGGGCGGACCAAAGAGAAGACCAAGGAGAAGAACAAGACCGATGAGACGACGAACAACTGAACAACTCGCCGCACGTCAACCACCAGATTGGAGACCGACGCCGATGCTCGGGTCTCCAAGCTACGGATGGATGCCCCATCCGATGTGGCATCCACCACCTCCATTTGGGCCATTTTATTGGCCATGGTAGGTGAGGTAAAAATTTTTTACCCTATCTTTGTTTATCATTAGCATATAGATAGGGGGAGTTATAAATTATGAGCTAATTGTCAATTATTAAGGGGGAGAAAAATAATAGCTATCTTGTTGTTACAAAAAGGGGGAGGACATTACTCTTGTTAAAAGAAATTCATAGAAGAGCATGTTTTAAGGGGAAGTTATAGGAAATTTAAAATCAATAAAACCTTTTTGATAATGTCAAAAAGGGGGAGGATCTTTTGTATTACTATTTATGGTTTTGTCATCATCAAAAAGGGGGAGATTGTTGGTGCTAGAGCACCGCGATCGTTTATTTTGATGATAACAAAACATGTGTTATTTAACATTTGCACTTGAAGTCTTAGATTTTAGGTTAATCGCAAATGGAGACGTGTTTAGACGGAGTTCGAGCTCGCATCCATGGCGGATTGGAGGAGCTTGACGGAGAACAGAGGAGCTTCGCGAGGAGTGATGGCTTGAACAAGGAAGGAGATGAAGAATATGATAGATTTCCTTTCCTTGTAATCTTTGTATTTTTGTTTCTTTTGTTGCACTTTATTTTTGTTTCTTAGATTCATGTTAAAGAGCCTCAAAGAACCCTAACAGTAGTCCTAGGAACACTTACACAACCCTAGGATACTTAGGTTTTCTGTAGAGAACTTAGAAAATCAAAATAGGGTTCAAACAGCCTTTTCAGATGTCTAATATGAAAATCAGATGTCTGATAAATACTTTTAAGACATCTGAATGTTGACTCAGACGTTCGACTATATTTAGACTGGACTTACTTAGTTCTGTCTGATGAAATCAGATGTCCAGACCTTAGACTAGATGTCTTAGAAGATGTCTGATGATTTTGCCAGACGTCCAATTAGTGGATCGTTGGCTGGCTTAGCAAACACTGAAGGATATGACCGTTAGAGCCTTATCAGACGTCCGTAAGTGTTCCCAGACGTCAGATAAATGACCATCTTGCCTCGGCTAACCCAAAATCTCTTTTCAGAGATCTTATAGCCGTTGCAATCTCTTGGAAATCCATTCCCGCAGAAAAAGTAGGTTTCCAGACGTCCAGACTAAGTGCTAGACGTCCTGTGTGTCGTCTGATGGACTTACACTAGAACCTTGTTTAGATCTGATTCAAGTCAGGAAGGAAACTCGCCTAAAATCAGACGTCTGACTTTGTTCCCAGATGTCTTAAACTAGTTTTCCAGATGTCCGATGCCAGGATCAGACGTCTAATAACCCTGTCAGAGTCATGATTGATCCTGATTTCGGCTTGATTCTCTTGGGCTTTGCACCCAACGGCTATGGAAGCTTTCCAAAGCCTTCCAAAGCCTTCCTAGGCCCTCTATAAATAGAGGAGAACCTCTTGCACACCAATACACACCTAGTAATACACTTTCACACCATTTTATGTCTCTTGATCCTAACAAGCAAGCTCTTGCTCTCCAAGCTTACGTGCTACATCTAGAGAGCTAATCCGATTGCACACGCGCTCTCCCGTCGACGATTACTAGAGCGACGAAGCGCTACCACGTGGTTCACGCATCCGCGTCAAGCTGACGCACTTCCATCAAAGGGAAGTTTCCTAATTCCTATAGAGGCTAGGTTTAAATCTTTGTTGGCTCTATAGGACTATATTTGTAATTTACTTTGTTATTTGGTTGGGTATTCACTTTGCGAATTCCTGTCTCCTTCGTGAGACAAAATCCTTCCCGTGAAGAGAAGGGGTTTGAGGTACGCTACCCTCGTATAAAGTAGCGTGGTTGTAATTGAGGTTGAATCACCCTCGTTTAAGTGATTCGTTTAGTGGATTTGATCAACTTGGTTGATCGGAAAATCCTAACTCGAGAGGGTTAGGTGGTGGTTTTCACCCGATTTGGGTTTTCACCTAAAAATAATTGTGTACATTGTGTGATTGATATTTTGTGAGATTATTTTATATTTTTATTTCGCAATTTATTACGTCACCCACTCCTATTAGGGAATCTACACATCCTAGCTATCCCCTCTTAACCATACCAACCCCTCCTCCCACTCTATAAAAAGACCATTAACCACCCACTTTCATTTCATCCTTGGCTATGATTGCTGATGTAGACACATCTATTTAGGTTAAAATGCCTATTCATGCATATTCCCAAGCTTAGATTTGCATTTCATATTATAAATATTGCATAGCATGCATCATTTTGCATTTAGAGTATTTGTGTATATTGTAGGTTAATTGCAACCCTTTTATAGTCAAGAGGGAAGAAGATTTATTTTAGGGCCTCAGATGGACGATTTGACCATACAGATCTGATCAGGATTATGATCGGAGCCTAACGCCTCCGAAATCATCTAGATCGGAATCCCGTAGCATCATATGAAGTCTGAGGAAGATTAATGGTCAGGGGGTCAATGTGACATCCATATGAGCTTCAGATGAAAAATCCGACCATATGGATAGATCCGGAGTGACGATCATAGTTCGGCAACGTGAAAATCACCTTCATCCGATCACCGTGGCACCTCTGCAACAGAAAGAAGATGGACGGCCTAGATGGCACCACGTGGTGCCATCTAGGCTGCCTAACATCGCCAACAGCACCCGCCCACACCACTCTTCATTTGCCACCTACATTCTTAGTTGTTGGATCTTGATCCAACGACTGAGAAGCTTTCTCCACTACGTGCCCATAAGAAGTCTTGTCGTCACAAAACCCAGCCTGCCGCGTTGGTTGAAGCACTGATCTTCAAGGGAGGGGTGGCCATTTGCACCCATTCACTTCCTTGGCATTCATTCCACTTAGGCTAGCCACTTCCATCTCCACTCCACCTCCACGAGTTGAGCATCACCATGAAGGCCACCACCTCCACGCCAGGATGCTGGATCATCTTCCCAACCTCTCTCCAAGGGCCGACCTAACCACCATTGGCCGCCCCTCCTCCTCTCAACCATTCCAAGGCCATCGGAGCCCACCTCCGAATGCCCTCACTTTCTGATAGATTAGTAGCTAGCTCTTTACATTACTGCTTCTATTTACTGCTTAGTAGTTTAGCTCTTTATTCTCCCCCAATGATGCATACAAAATCCCCCTATAGATTCCTGTATGTGTTCATTTTCTGGTAGCTAGATTTACATTTTCAAGCATTCTAGTACAAGCTTTCCTCTACATTCCATGTTGCAAACACCTCTCTGAATGAATGAATAAAAGATATATTTTTATACATATCTCTATGTTTGAAATCACCATGAGCTTATTGGTTTCCATCTTTCTTGTGTGATTCATGTTGCCTATTTTTCACTTATATATATATATATATATTGCAACAAGCATGTCGGTTCCGGAAAATATAGAAGACCTAACTATAAATGCATTTTCCATAAACAGCCACCACGTAACTAGAATTGTGCGCACAGAAACTCACACTTTCACCTTTGTTATCTATTTGACACACGCACACATAATCAGAATTCACAATAGAAGTGACGAAACTTTAATATGGAGATTTGAAATCGGCGTGCGATTTTAAATAAAGTAGAGAGATAAAAGATCATTTTTAGATTTGAACAAGTGCCTCCCAGAGACGAACGACCGGGACTCAAAGTCTCATTATCTTTTTATAAATATTATTGTTTGATCGTATTGCCCACTATACTATGATGTTTTTCATATCAAAATGCACTCTACGAGATACGTACAAATGGCACTGTTGCCGGGGAGGCAACGCCATTTTTCTTGATTTCGATCTTTTAATCTATCACTGAAAAATTTTCCTCTACTTTGTTTTTGGACGTGCCGGAGAACACGGGAAAAAATGGGATCTGCGCACACAACGAGCGCAGAAAAAGAAATCAGGTGCACATCTCTTCTTTTGCTAGGTTTTCGTCTGAACCTTAGGATTAGATTTACTTCCAGCAATTTCTTTTGAAAAAAAAACTTATTCATTTTCGTGAAAAAGAAAAAAAAAACTCGAAAAAAAATCTAGATTAGGTTTCTTTTTTTGAATCCTAGGTTAGTTTGAAAAAGCAAAAAAAAAAAAATTTTTTTTGAATACTTTGAAAAATTCTTTTTGAAAAAAAAGAGAAAAAAAATTTTAAAGTTTTGAAGAAAAAAAAAAAAATCTTTGGTGGAAGTTTAAATTTCAAACTCAACACCTTTCAAAAGCTTTTCCACCATTTTCTGATTTTCGGTCATATTTCAAAGTCTGATTTAAAAATTCGATTGCTAAAAAATTAGTGAGCCAAAAATTCTGAAATTCGGGCTAGACCTTCATTTTCAAACCATATTTCAAGAGACATTGTTATTTTAAAAAATTCTAAGCATAAAATTTTTGAAAATTCACGAACTGCAAGGGAGTCAGACTGACTCAGATTTGAGATTTTTCAAAATTCAAAAAGTAATTTCGAGTAATTCACGAATCTGCTTTGACTAAAAATGGTGGGGTTTAAAAGCTGATCTTATTAGATTTATTTTACATATTTTTTCCAAATTTTTGAAAGTCATTTGATACTATTTCAAAGCAAAAAATCGCCCAAGGGTCAAAATTCCTAATCTGACCCCCTGATAGTCAAAAATCTCTAAAAATTGGGTTGAAATAGTAAAAATTCCGAAAAAAATATTCTCTGAAAAGATGATTGAAAAGGAATCTACTCGCCAAATTTCAACTTAATTGGATTCCAATTTTTTCCAGAGATCGAATTTTATTTTTATGGTCAGCTGAAATAGAACAAAACCCTAGAATTTCATGAACCTTAGGTTAAATGTTTAGGGTTACAATCTAGAGACCACATTGGGCTAACCTAGACTTAGTCAAGTATAGTACTTAGCCGGTGAGCTTGGACACCTTGTGGGCCACTCACCAAAAACCCCAACTGAAGAAAAAACAGGTTGAAAATCAAGTCTAAAACATGAAATAAAACCCGAATTCGTTGGCGTACTACTAGGTGTTTTCAACCTTTTGGCTGGGTTAGCGGAGAGGTGGGAACCACTTTCAGTCAGTTGTACGACGAATTTTCTTCAGGAATTAAAACTTAAAACAAAAAATTTGGTCATCTGATTCATAAGGACCATCTGATTGATAGGGCCTTAGCCTTGTCTGGCTTGGCTACACCAACCCAGGGGTTGGGTGGTGTATGCAACGAAGGAGGTTGCTTAGACCTCGATTGGTTGGACCTTGGGAGCCACTCCCAAGGAGGTGAGTCACCTCGCCGGGACCATCTTCTCCCCCCACTTCTACTCCCATAGCCGCAATGGCTAATCCTGGACCTGGACCTGGATCGGGTCAGGATATTGATAATCTGGATCCAATGGCTCGTCTGGAAGCCCGGGTGGTCGAATCTGAGGAGCGGCATTGGCAGAGCATAGATCGCATTTTGATGGCACTTGACAGGATGCAGCACCCGCCGCAAGGAGAATAACTGCGGGATTTCTACGATCCAGCCGAACCAATCGTCGCACCTTTAGTCAGAATTCCCGCAGGAGGAGACATGTTTGAACTCAAGCCCAACGTGATTGGGTTGATCAGCACTCACTTCTATGGGAACTCAAGCGAAGATCCGTTCCAGCACCTAGAGGACCTGAGTCAACTCACAGAAATGATTCGACCCAGGAACATTGATCTTGGGATTGTTCTAATGAAGCTTTTCCCATTCTCGCTGAGGGACAAAACTTCATGCTGGTTCAAGACCATTGGGAAGGCAATTGGAAACTGACCGGAATTACGACGTGAATTCTTGCAAAAGTTCTTCCCAATTGGTCGAACAAACGCGATGCGACGTGCAATCATGACTTTCTCCCAAGGAGCTGGGGAGAAGTTGCATGAAGCCTGGGACTGATTTCACGACCTTCTCTGGAAATGCCCGCACCATGGTATACCCAGATGGCACTTAGCCCAGATCTTTTACCATGGGTTGGATGACACACATCGGTATCTGGCTGATGCATTTAGTGGCGGGAATTTCCTCGCGAAAGATGAGAACAGTGCATTTGAGTTGTTCGAATCTTTGGCAGAGAACTCGATGAATGCCGCATCCATGAACCAGTTCTAGCGGCCTGGTCAGCAGTGGGTTGGTGTCCATGAGGCTTACACTGAGTCTATTCGAGCTGACATGGATATCATCGTCAAGCAGCTGGATAGAATAAACCTAATTGAGAAGAAGATTGACCAGATTAGTTAGGGTCAATCTGACATGAACTCTGCCACTTCAAGACCCTCCTATGCACCTCGAACCCCTCTTGCTCGAGTTAATCTACTCACTCGGGATGCATCTTCTCCTTATTTACGAGATCTCGCATATCATGATCCCGTAAACAATCCAGATTTGGCACCTTACGACCAGGGTTACGCACCACCTACAGATTATAACACGTATCCCCTTGACAGATATACGTCTCAGACATCTTCGGCTTACAAGGATGTCAGTGCTATCCAAGGATACGGGTGTAATAACCGGTATTTAGGGATGTACAACCCTGGTTGGCGCCAGCATCCAAACTTCTCTTGGTTTGGTAATTCACAGAGACCACATCAAGATCTGCACTACTAGACCAGGTAATATGGGAATGGGCAAAACACGTACCCTAGGCAGCAGCCATTCCTGCATCAGCAGCAACCTCGTTCTTTATACCAACCGCTGCACCAAGCTGCCAGTCACCCTCTAAAGCAAGCTGTTATTACCCGATTCCCGAATCCCTACAGGACACGAGAATCGGACCGACTCGACTGATCCCAAGACCTAGTCGTCCAACGAGAAAGTAACCAAAAAGCAGTAAAATAAACCACATTCACCATGTAAGTAACTAACAGTAACAAAAGTAAGTAGTAAGAAAGTAAACTACTACAGTACACACCACCACAATAGTAGAGAAATTTAAATGGTACAGAAATATGAAGTTTACAATAAAAGAGTACAAAGTGCAACAAAATACTCACTACTACAGAAACGGGTACAACACAAGTACAACTACTGGGCTCTACTAGGCCCAGCACCCTCCACAGCCGTAGGCTCTGGCTGCTCAACACCTGGACCTGAAAAAGGTGGTAAGTACAACACGTCAGCGAAACGGTGAGTAGAGTGGCAACCAGCTAACTAAGAGAAACAGTAAAGGTGGATAGGTAGCTGTTGTTTTCAATTTCTTTCTTTATTTAACTAATTGTTCTTTTTATCATCACTTGGTTTATTTATTAGGTCTTTTTCTTGATCTTGACTGTTCCTCGTGGGAACGATCTTGATTGTAGTGTTTTTCGAAGAGTAGAAGTAGCACGTGGTGCTCTCCTGGCCGAGAGAGTCCCCTGTGGTGGTCCTACCCTCAGTCAACCACCCTAAGGTTGTTGACAAACGTAACGGTGACTACGGCACACACGATAAACGCACGGGTAGCTACCCCGCACTGGCACACGGTCAATCGTTTCCGTTAACGGGTGTGCCCAAAGTACAGCACGGAACCAGTATAGGGCAGAGCCCTCTCAGTAACAGGGGTCTAGCCCCTCCACAATAACCAAACAGGGGACTCACCCCTCCACAGTCCGCACACCCTCGCATGACTACCCTGGTTTGCCTAGTGGGCCTAACAAGTCGGTGTAGGACGGCTAGCTGAACCCCGGGCCCCGTGGGGTGGCTAGCTCTCTCCTTACACTAGTAGCTCTCCCTGGTATTGTGTACGCGAGGGCCAGAAAGTCGATGCAAAGTGGCCAAACTCACCCCAGTCTCGACCTAAGGGCGGCAAGCTCCCCTCTACACTAAGAGGTAATATGTGCTCTCTTTGGTACCACGTACCCAAGAGACAACACACTTTCCCATTCACTTTTCCAGTTCTATTCTATTTATTTCCAGGAGCTCTACTCATAATTCCCCATAGGGTTAGTGCTCATGTTTCCTCAGGCCAAGCCGTACTAGGTTTCATCATTCAGGTTTATTCGCATATAGCAGGTGTTTCCAACATTCAATCTTTCTTTTCCAATTTATATACAAGCAGCTCGTATTTAATTTCAACCAACAGAAATTACATGTAGCAGCTACTAACAACAGTACTCTATATTTCACAGGCAGCTGTTATCCAATTATAGGCAGTTATTATTCCATCTACTCATTTCAAGACTGCATTTCATGCATTTAATACAATCGTTCCAGTGTTTCTAGTCCTAGGATTCATGCCATACCCTAGGATCTATCATTCAGTCTAGTTTTCAGGTCCTAGGATTCATGCCATACCCTAGGATCTATCATTCAATCTAGTTTTTCTGGTCCTAGGATTCATGCCATATCCTAGGATCTATCATTTATTTCAGATATGCATTTATGTTTGTAATTAACTAAGGGAAGCCACTCTACCCGCAAAATCAGGAGAAATGGGGGCGTGATCGGCAGGTCCACGTGCCTCCGCAACTCCCAAGTCCGCAACAGAACGAGGTCCTAACACAAGGATCAACCACAAGAAACCACTTAGAACATGATAACAGGCATTCCAACAAGTAGAGGAACTTATACAAAGAAGAACGAAATCTTAAACGAGGAAATCGGACCTCGAATGGACCCTAAATGGGTCAAAATGACAACTCTGACTCAAATCAGACGTCTGGAACATCTTCTAGACGTCTTAAAAGGAGTCTAGATCCATACCTCACTATGTGCTACTCCTCAGACGTTCAATGATCCTGCTGAACTGTCTGGACCTAGTTCCAGACGTCCGATCACCTCTCCGGACGTCCGGAGATGCTCTCCGCCGTCTGGTGACTCGCCCAGATGTCTAAACCGCATGGGAGGGTGTGTCCTACGCCTTCCCGAAGCGAAACCAACACGCATATGCGAAAACTCTCAACACGGCATGCTATAGAGTTTCGGTGGAGGAAGGTATAGGCGTAGTATGTACCTCCCAGTCATCTGGAGCTTCTTTCAGACGTCGTCCACATCATCTGGATGTAGGTCCAGACGTCTGATTCTGGGAAAAATTCCCAGAATAAGAACCTCCTTCATCTTCTTCTCGCTGCGCGCGGCCGCGCCGTGCTCGTCCACCCGCTACTCTAGTTGCAGCAGCGTCGGGGAGGAGTTCCCCGACACAACACTCTGCCTCGCGCACGCTGGCCGGCCTCGAGCTGCTCCGACGAGCTCTCTCTCTCTCACAGCTCGCGCGCTCTCTTCTCTCCCCTCTCGCTGCTCTTCTCCTCTCCACTGCTGCGCTTGGCTGTAGCTGCTGCTTGCTCTCACTCTCGCTCTCGTGCTGGAGGAAGGAGAAGATGGGTGAGGTGGTGAACGAGATAGAGGGGAGAGGAGTATTTGTAGGCACGGGGGGGGGGGGCAGTTCTACAAGTCAGTGAGGGGAGAGAAAGAGGATAAGGTTGCTGGGGTTCAGTCTGCACGCGGCACGCGCGTAGACTCGCGATCGTATGCACGCAAAAATTAATTTCCAGACGTCTGGACCAACTCCCAGACATCTTAAAGTGTTTTGATTCACGTGTCTTAACACGGGCTGACCCTTTGGAGGCACTGAAAGAGGAGCTGCAAGAATCAATGAGGAAATCTACACAGGATAGCTTGCAGATTATGAAGGCGATGGCTGATCAGATACAGACTATACAGAACACGCAGAACCAGCTGTTGCAGGAGCATAGGACTCAGGGAGCCTTGCCCTCCCAACCAGTCTCGAACCCTCGATATGTGTAGAACCAAGGCACCCTACCTAGGTTTTAGGCACCACAGGAACAGGCACACGCCATATTACAGGTGCCTCCTGCACTACCCAGTTACACGCAAGGCCAGCCACCTTTGCAGAACCCCGCATACTTTTCCCCTTCTGCTCCTCCACCACCTCATGGACAACAAGCCGATGCACATGCTATCTCTTTAAGGAGTGGAAGGAAGACATTCGACCCACTACATAGGCAGGCGGGTCCTGATTTTTCTCACCCTTCACCGCATGCGGGTTCGACTCCTTCTTCATCTTAGGAGCCACCTGCGGTAGATAAGGGTAAGAGGCCACTTGACCCTGAGATTCCTGTCCCTTTTCCTGAGGCTCTAACATGGATGTAGTACGGAAAAAAGACACGAAATTTTGAGGACCTGAAATTAATGTTCAAGAAAGTACATATTCAGGTCCCCCTCCTCGAAGTAATTGATCACATTCCCGCTGTCTCTAGGTTCTTCAAGGACTATTGTACCTCGAAGCGACAGCCTAGAATTGGACGACAGGCGGTACTGTCAAAAGAGGCTAGCACCGTGATTCTAGCTGACTTGCTGCTGAAAAAGAAAGACCCTGGTACCCCACTCTTATCCTACTTGCAGGATTCTCCATTTGATCGGGCCCTTCTAGATTTGGGTTCGTCCATCAACCTAACTCCCACTGCCATATTTGATCGATTTCGATTTGGGGAGTTAAAGCCCACCTCGGTCACGATTCAGCTCGCTGATAGATTAGTGAAGACACCGAGGGGGGTGGTTGAGAATGTGATTGTAAAAGTCCGCGGGTTCTGTTTTCCTGCAGACTTTTTTATTCTCAATATGGAAGTTCCTCCTAATCTCCGAGATGCACCAATTATTTTGGGTCGCCCATTTCTAGCAACAGCCCGAGCGAACATTGATTGTGCATTCGGGTGTATGGAGCTAGCCCTAGGTAATGAGCGACTTCGACTTGACATATTCAGGGCAGCAAAGAATTTCGACTGTGATTGCATAGAGGAGGATGGTGAAGATGAAGATTTGGCGTACTGTGGTAACATTGGGCTCCTTTGTGACGATCCAATGTCGCATTCGTCTGCACTATCAGGGTTCTTGGACCTCGATCCACACGGGACTGAAACGACTGCACTACACATATCTCCTCGAGGATCTGAATGTTTAGGGTGTGCTTCTGACCACAGCACCCCTGAATCGTGCTATCCTGATCTGCACACTACTGAATCGCCCCTGTTGTTGCAGGAAGATGTGACCACAGTTAACGTGTTTCCCGTTAATGCAGTCACAATCAATTATTTCACAGGAAGTGAATCAGTGGGAATTCACGTGCATATGGATCAACAAATTCCCACCCTCGAGTCTGCTCCTCCCACTCCCATTTCTGACTCTGACCCACCCATGATTGAATTGAAGCCCTTACCTGACTCACTTAAGTATGTCTTCTTGGGCGAAAGTGAGACATATCCAGTCATTATTAATGCCAACTTAACCCAAGAATAGGAGCATCAATTGATTTCTACACTACAAGACCATAAGGCTGCTATAGGGTGGAGTATTGTTGATCTCCGCGGTATTTGCCCCTCATATTGCACTCATCACATTTACACAGATGAGGGGGTGAAACCTTCGAGACAACCTCAAAGATGGCTTAACCCGAATATGCTAGAGGTTGTTAAGAAGGAGATCATCAAATGGCTGGATGCAGGTATTGTATACCCAATCTCAGACAACCATTGGGTGAGTCCGATCCAAATAGTGCCCAAGAAAGCAGGACTCATCGTTGTGAAAAATGATAAGGGCGAATCCATCCCGACCCGCACTGCGACATCTTGGCGGGTCTGCATCAACTACAGGAAATTGAACATGGCTACCCAGAAGGATCACTTTCCTTTGCCTTTCATTGATTAGATCTTGGAACGGTTAGCCGGATGCAGTTTCTTTTGCTTTCTAGATGGATACTCCAGGTATAATCAAGTAGCGATTAGCCCAGAAGATCAAGACAAGACCACATTCACATGCCCCTTTGGAACATTCGCTTTCAAGCGAATGCCCTTTGACCTCTGCAATGCACCAGGGACATTTCAGCGTTGTATGATGGCCATCTTCTCTGACATGATTGGGGACTATGTGGAGGTATTCATGGATCACTTCTCCATTTTCGGAGATGATTTCGCATCTTGTCTTGATAACCTCACCAAGATCCTGAAACGGTGTATTGAGGTAAACCTAGTATTATCCTAGGAGAAAAGCCATTTCATGGTGAGGGATGGCATAGTACTAGGGCATAGGATCTCTAAAAATGGACTCGAGGTCGATCGAGATAAATCTGAGATTATTTCCCACTTACCGCCACCTAGCTCGGTCAAGCAAATCAGATCATTCTTGGGTCACGTTGGCTTCTATCGGAGATTTATATGCGATTTCTCGAAAATTGCACGACCTTTGACAAATCTCCTTGTTGCCAACGTCCCATTTGAATTTGACGCCTCGTGTCTCAGCGTCTTCGAGACTTTACGAAGCACTGTCTCTGATTCCCTGATTCTCCAACCACCCGACTGGTCACTTGATTTCAAAATGATGTGTGTCACTTCTGATTTTGCCGTTGGTGCTGTTTTAGGCCAACGTCGGGAGAAACAACCCTTTGTCATATACTATGCTAACAAGACGTTGAATGAGGCTCAGCGCAATTACACTGTCACCGAAAAAGAACTGCTAGTAGTAGTATTCAGGTTGGTGAAATTCAGATCGTATTTATTAGGGTCCAAAGTCATCATCTTCACTGACCACTCTGCCCTCCAGCATTTGTTGGAAAAGAAGGATGCCAAACCACGGCTCATCGGATGGATCCTTCTATTGCATAAATTTAATATTGAGATCTACGACAAAGCTGGAAAGCAGAATGTTGTGGCAAATCACCTATCCATATTGGACCCATGACACATTCCTTATTCCCTACCTATCCATGAACAATTTTCGGATAAATTTCCTTTGGCAGTTCATTCTGTTGAGTTCCCTTGGTACGCGGATTTCGTGAACTACGTCACCGCAGGCAAGATTCCCGCGAACCTATCCAAGGACTAGAAACTTAAATTCACTGCAGAGGCCAAATTCTACCTCTGGGATGACCCATTGCTCTTCCGCATTGGAGCGGATCATATTATTCGAAGATGCATCCCAGATTCTGAGATCCCCAGTGTGTTATCTTTTTGCCACAATGATGCTTGTGGTGGTCATTTCTTGGGACGGAAAACCGCTGCAAAAATTTTGCGGTCAAGATTTTTCTGGTCAACTATTTTCAGAGATACACACGAATACGCCCAACACTGTAAACGATGCCAGTCAGTCGGTTCTATGACCAGGAGAGACATGATGCCACTCCAGCCCATCATGGTTGTAGAAGTGTTCAACGTCTGGGGCATCGATTTTATGGGCCCTTTTCTGAACTCACATGTCTTCGAGTATATATTACTAGCTGTTGACTATGTCTCGAAGTGGGTCGAGGCCATCTCGGTGAGACGGGCTAATCATAAGACCGTCATTTCTTTTGTACTGTAGTACATCTTCGCAAGATTCGGAATACCTCGCGCTCTGATTAGCGACGGGGGAAGCCACTTCATCCACACCCACTTCAGGTCATTATTAAAGAAATACGGGGTACATCACTGTATAGCCACCTCGTATCACCCGCAGACCAATGGCAGGCTGAAGTGTCTAACCGTTAGATCAAGCTGATTCTCCAGAAGACAGTTAGACCAGATAGGAAGGACTGGTACGACAAATTAGTCGATGCACTTTGGGCATATTGGACTGCGTACAAGGCCCCACTCGGAATGTCACCATATCGTATGGTATATGGCAAGGCCTGCCACCTTCCTGTAGAGCTGGAACACCACGCCTTTTGGGCGGTGCGAAAATGTAACCTTGACCTCAATGCAGGAGGTCAAGAACGGAAACTCCAGCTCAGCGAATTAGAAGAGATCCGGTGGGAGGCCTATGAGAACGCATTGATATACAAGGACAAGACTAAGGCCTTCCATGACTGCCACATCCGAAGTAAAGCATTCATGCCCAACTAGCAAGTCTGGTTGTTCGATTCACAATTAAAACTTTTCGCAGGGAAGCTCAAGTCTAAGTGGACTGGCCCCTATGTTGTGATTCACCCATATCCTAATGGGGCGGTCCAGATCAGGGACCCAAAATCTGGGCATATATCTACGGTAAATGGCCAGCACCACAAGCCATTTTTGGCTCAGGAACCTCCTCCACCTGACGAGATTATTCATCTTATCGAAGACGTATGATTCAGTTTTTGCCCAGCTGGAGGTGTTAAACTCAGCACTTATAGATAGCATATCCCACATTCCACCATCATCTATACATAACCATTTTTATACATAGCATATTTTTCTTTTAGCATATTTTCTTTCTACATATTGCATACTGATAGGTTGGCCGATGCTGAATACATAATTTCAGGGGCAATTACAGGTGATTTCTACCCATTCTCTCCTTGTATTTATTTTCTCTTATATTCATGCATGAGGACATGCAAGAACTTAGGCATGGGGGGGTTGATACAGTAAAACTGAAAAATTTTTATGACAACATTTAGGAAAAACCTCAGAGCTGCATGTAAAACGTACTTTAGGACCCTAAATAAAAGAATAACCGACTCCACCTCCAATGCTCGCATTGGAGCTAGAAATTGTCCGCAACATCCATTTCTGACTCACCTGCTCACCTTTTGTTCTAAATTTAGGGTCAAGCTAAATGTAACCCGAAAGGGAAATTTTCTGAAGTACGAATATAAGAGGTTAATTGTTTATAGCATATATACATATTGCATTCATGAATAAGATTATTTTATTAAGAGAATGCATTAGGGATTTTATCCTCTAGTTGATTCCTGTAATTTGAAATCCAGTACAACTTTTCACACACACGTAGAATTTGCAATGGATTCAAGGTGAAGGCTGATAAACATCTTTAATCTGTCGAGAAGAAGCACTGAACCCCTGGACGGTGTTTTGAGAGTTAGGCGGATTTTCCTCCAAAAATCCACCAAATAGTGTGAGATGAGAGGAGAGTGTACTGGTGCTCTAAGATTAGTACAAGGAATCCGGAATCCTAGATAATTAGGTGATAATACCCAAAGATTAGGCATAGTTTTCGCTCTCAGTTCCTGCGTATACGTTTTGTGTGAATTTTGAGAGCCACAAAATAAGGCAAATACGTGGAGAGCGAGTTTTCATAAAACTAGGGCTAAGGTGGATGGTTACAACCATTCTTTACAGAATCCTCGGCTAAAGGAGGGTATTAATGCTAAGGCCAGAAATACACCGTCCTATCCATCTCTCCTGGTGCCATGAGTAGGCACTTCCACCAAATAAGCCACCCAATGTCTCTTGAGTACCACCAATCCCTAATAATGCCTTCTTAATAAAGTTCATGGATGTGTGCTAGTTGTGTATATGTTGAAAAAAAAAAACAAAAAAATGATGAAAAGGAAAAAAAATTGAAAAAAAAATCAAAGAAAAAAGAGTGAATATTTAGTGTTTATTTTAGTTGCATTGAGGCAATACTACCAACTAAATTTGAGATCCACCAAATATGGCCTTAACCCACCTTTGTTGTGTTTCTGATCGCCCAAATACTGACTGAGGAATTCTGACTTAGTGTTAGGGTTATGGAACTCAATTAAAGTGTTAAAGCCAAGTAAGACCACCAAATACAGATCATACTTGTGAATCTGGTGAGATTGTGAGCTCTAAGAAAAAGAAAGAAAAGAAAAGGGAAAAAAATAGAGAGAAAGAGAGAATGAATACAAAGGAACCAAAAGAGAGCATAGTTTTTGTCGTCTTTCTTTGAGTTGAGTTACTTGATAATCTAGGAATCTAGATTCTGCAGCACTAATCTCTATGTAGCACCAAGTGAGAGTGAGCCACCAAATAAACACCTGTACCCCTCAGAGATTCTCTACCTAAGCTTAAAGCCAGGGTGGAATTCATAGAATATCTTGAATACCCCGAGGGAAGAAAATTGGCCTATTCCGCTAGAATTTTTACTAGGGGTCAAGTACAGGCTTTAGAGGTGAATTAGTTTTTCACTCGAATCTGTTGCAAAAGCTATGTAGCTGTACTTTCACATTTGTCTGGATTTCTAGAACATAGGATGAAAACAAAAAGGAGAAAAATCTCTATGCATGCACTTGATAAAATAATCAATCCATCAGGGACCCTTGCTGTGAATAACTTAGTCTTGCATTTGCTAGGGACTAGTAAGATTTAGGCATGGGGGTATGATTACGTAGCAATCATAGGTCTTAATTGACCTAAATTAGGCTAGAACTTAGCATAAGTTAGGGTAGTTCAAGCATGCATAAGCATTATCTGCATCTTTACTATTTTACTTTAGCTATGCATAAAATAATGTTATAATGTGCTGATTAAGTGCATTATGCCAATTATAGGTAATAAGTTGGATCTAGAGCTGGATCTGAAGCTGGATCAGGAATAATGGGTGTTGCAGTAGAGCTGGAGCAGAAGACTTAGATTAGATGTAGGATATAACAATGTAAGGGAGTTAAGATATGCTACTCTATTAAGTAGAAATAAAGCAGTAAAATATGAAGAGCTTAGGTCCATCCTAGCCCTAGGATAGCCTAGTGACTTTCCCAAGCCTTAGCCACCTGTAGAATAAGTCACAGTACCCTAGGAAACCCTAAAACCCTAGTTCCAACCCTTATCTAGATGTCCAGATAAGTTATAGGATGTCCAGAACCCTTAGCCAACTCCCGCACACCTCAAACCCACTTCTGCAGTGTTATTGGACGTCCAGACACTTTGTCAGACATCCAATTTTTGCAGAATACCAAAAACAGAACCTTGAATCCCCCCTGACTCAAATTGGACGTCCAGAATTGAAGTCTAGACTTTTGAGTTTTGAGTATAAGACGTCTGACCCTATTTTTGGATGTCTGGAACTGCTCTACAGTTCCTATTTTGAGATTCAAGTCTTGATCTTGAATCTCTAGCTCCCTAAATCCAAATCCAACCCCATAGGAACCTAAATTAAGGTATCCTAACCCTAGTACACCACCTCTAAACCTTCCTAAGGACCTAATTAGGTCCTCACCAAGCCCAATTGACTTAGATCAAAGTCAATTACCATCACCTAAGTCAATTGGACTCATAGGGTTCAAGTGAGCTCAGATCTCAACCCACACAAGTCCAATTGGACTTAGTGAGAGTCCAATTGACCTAAGCCCAACCTAATTGAGTTATTTTACTCTCAATTAGGTTCACACTCATTCAATTAAACTTGGGTTAAGTTTAATTGCAATTTCCCCTTAGCAATTATGGTTTGTAACCCTAATTCAAGGCACACACCTACCTAAACCCCTTAGGACCTAACCTAAACCACCTAGCCACATAGGGCACGACCACACACACACACACACACACACACACACCCATTCAAGCACTCCCACACATCTAGAGTTCTTTAGAACTCTCTCCAAGTGGTGCCACTCTTGGTTGCTCTTGGTTGCCAAATTTAGCAACCAAGAGACATTCAAATTGAGATCCAATTTTTGTGGATCTCAAAACCACTTGGCCGGCCACTCTTGGAGCTCTCTCTAGAGAGTTCCACACTTCTCTAGAGAGACTCCCTTAGGTCTATAAAAAGACCTAAGGGGTGGCCATTTGCACCCATTCACTTCCTTGGCATTCATTCCACTTAGGCTAGCCACTTCCATCTCCATTCCACCTCCACGAGTTGAGCATCACCATGAAGGCCACCACCTCCATGCCAGGATGCTGGATCATCTTCCCAACCTCTCTCCAAGGGCCGGCCTAACCACCATTGGTCTCCCCTCCTCCTCTCAACCATTCCAAGGCCATCGGAGCCCACCTCCGAATGCCCTCACTTTCTGATAGATTAGTAGCTAGCTCTTTACATTACTGCTTCTATTTACTGCTTAGTAGTTTAGGTCTTTATTCTCCCCCAATGATGCATGCAAAATCCCCCTATAGATTCCTGTATGTGTTCATTTTCTGGTAGCTAGATTTACATTTTCAAGCATTCTAGTACAAGCTTTCCTCTACATTCCATGTTGCAAACACTTCTCTGAATGAATGAATAAAAGATATATTTTTATACATATCTCTATGTTTGAAATCACCATGAGCTTATTGGTTGCCATCTTTCTTGTGTGATTCAAGTTGACTATTTTTCACTTATATATATATTTTGCAACAAGCATGTCTGTTCCGGAAAATATAAAAAACCTAACTATAAATGCATTTTTCGTAAACAACCATCACATAAGTAGAATTGTGCGCACCGAAACTCACACTTTCACCTTTGTTATCTATTTGACACATGCACACGTAATCGAAATTCACAATAGAAGTGGCAAAACTTTAATACGGAGATTGGAAACTGGCGTGCGATTTTAAATAAAGTAGAGTGATAAAAGATTGATTTTAGATTTGAACAAACACCTCCCAGAGACGAACGGCCGGGACTCAAAGTCTCGTTATCTTTTTATAAATATTGTTGTTTGATCGTATTATGCACTATACTACGACATTTTTCGTATCAAAACATGCTTTACGAGATACGAGCACCTGTGCATGAGAGGCCCTTCCTCCTTCCACTATAAAAGGACCTACACCCCTCCATTCTTCACCGTCTCTTCCTTTCTTCCTCTCATCACCTCCAAGGCCCTAGAGAGAGCTTGTCCCAAGCCCGGGATGCTCTTCTAGGGTAGAAATCAAATATTTTTCCCCACCTCTCATCCCCCTATGTGGAGTATCCCACGGCTGTCCTCTTACCTCCCTTCGGGAAGTAGATCCTTGCTGCGATGACGTCTTGCCCTGTCCTCCAGCTTCGTCCTCATTCGTCCCACTCCTCACCACCTTCATTCGGGCGCCTCAGAGTGAGTCATCCTCCAAGCGACCGTTGAGGGGAATTCTTCTCATCTCTATCTATCTTTACCGCTTTCTACTGTAGCTTTCCTACTTTCCTAGTTGTAACAAACATTTGTTTCAAAATATATGACTGTTTCTCTCTCTCTCTCTTATATTTTACAAGTAGATTAGCTAAATAAAATTTCATCGACCTAATCTCCTGCCTTATTAAAAATGCAAAAAAATTATAAAAGATAAAAAATGACAAAAAAGAAATAATGCAAAACACGTATTTTTCAAAACCAAACATTCGCCTCCTCGTGTTCGACCTGAGACTCACTTTTCGAGTTTCGGTTATAAATTTTATCTAATCGACAGATTTTCTCGCAAATCGAACTACGACGATGGGTTTCCAAACCTAAACCCTTTTCACGTGTGCATTCGTCGCCATCATTTTGGCACCGTTGCTGGGGAGGTAATGCTCTTTGGTTTTTCTTGCGTTTTCCCTCATTATTTACATATTTTTCTAACCTATCTTTCTTCTTTGATTTATTGTCTTGCAGGAACCTAATCGAGGAGCCGAAGGCGGTAGATTGGAGTAAAGTGCGAGTAGAGACATTTGTAAGTTTATCCCCCCACCCACCCACTAGATTTTCATAACCTAATAACTTAAACTCAAATTAACTTAGGTGCTTGCATAAACTATAGGATAGATTTGATTGTTTGATTGTCACTTTGCCTCACCTCACCCACTTGCATATATTAAAAAATAAAAAAATACTCTTCTCTTGTGGGATTTAATTGAAGGCTACACACTTAACACTTACAACTTCTCACCCTAAGGCACACAATCACATCGATTCCATCACTTAACCAGAATCTGACCTATGGATCTGGTACACTTAACTCAACACACACATAAGTGAGTAGAAATTTGAATAGGTCAAACATTCTCGTGTGCCTTAACAAGTGGTGCAACAGGCCAATTGCTTAAACTGTTTGGGCCGCACCACTCAAATTAAAAGTGATTTATTAAGTAGATTTCCACGTAGGGTTGATTTTTAGGGCTGAACCAAGAACTCCACATTATTTTTTATTTCTACAGGAACATATCATCATCAATGCTTTCAAAACTTGGAGTGTTCTACTAAACCTGATTGAACGAATGTAAAGATTAAATCCTAAAAGCTACTAAACAAGGTTAAACCCTAAAAGACACATCATCAAATAACCTTATTTGCAAACCCTGGTTGTGCACATACACAGTCATGAATTTATCATTAAGGGCGCAACCTGTCTAAAAGGCCCATCATATTCTAAGAGCACAATCATCCCAAGCCTAATTAAAACTAAGTAGATGTTGGCCTTAAGGATTGATTCGCTGTTCGGGGCTCAGATTGAGATTATTTTTGATTAATCTGCTTCTACTAGTCCATCTGATGTCTAGCTAGGGGAGTAGCGTCAAGCGACTGCAGTTGGGGGGTATACTACGAACCGGAGGTGCAAGCCAAAGGAAGAACCTTCTCCCCAGCCCCTCCCTCTAACTGGTTGGATTGACTGGATAAAAGTAGACTAAATCATTTAAAATCTTAGGACGGGTCTTGGGAGTCTGTAGGTCTTTAGGCTACCCATATAAGGACAGGTTTGGTTGATTGTATTGCAGGGCACCTTTCCTCTTCTGATTTCCCTCGTACTCCATAATGTATCCTTCCACATCTTTCACACATTTCCCATCCTACCCTCCTATCAATACTTATCCTCAAGATGATTACTATCCCAACTCGACTTTTGATTACCCATCTCCTAGCCAGGATAACTATGATTGGGGATATAAATCTGGACCTCAGTGCCCAGGGCCTAACCTTGGACAACAAGACTATGATTATTATCCTTCCCAGAGTTGCAATGATTATAGATCTCCATCCTTTGATGACCAAACCAATCTAATCTACAATCAGGAAGGATATAATGATTACAACACCTACCCTCCCCAGTATTCCACTGAATATAGGTTGCCACCATTCTTTGCAACTTGAAATGACCTACTATTAGGGAGGGACCTGAGGACCTCGATATCTTGACTCCCTTAGATTTAACTCAGGCCTACCCAAACTTGAACTGAACCATTCGATTCAGGTGAACCATGTCCAAGACAGGGTGTTGGCTAACTTGAGGAACAACATCTAATCTTTAGAAGCTTAGCCAATACCATGCAATGAAGCATTGGAGCTTATGATCAAAATGATTGATGAACTTAATAATTCTCTATTGGATTTGCCCCAAAATATTAGGGATAGGGGCCTGGGTGAGTTTCTACTTGGGAAATTGTCGAGGTTGAGGATGAAGTTTATGGTTGCCCTTGTCCAATCTTGGGATGCCCTTCAGGGGAGCCAATGTTTGAACCTGCTCAGGCGCCTGTCAGGGGGGATACATGTTCTGAGATCGAGGATGACCAGGTTGGGCTAAAGCACCCCATTGAGGATGGACCAAGTTTCTCACCCAAGATCCCAGAGCCAGGGAATGACGAAAAATATGTCTCCATGGACCATGAAATGACATATGATTTTGAGACATATATAAATGAGGATCATGAATTCTTTGATTCTGAGGGTAAGGAATCTCTTAGTGAAGTCTCACTTGAGCTTAAGGAGAATGATTTTAGTGAGACTAATGGGATCGAGGAGCAAGATGAACTATTTGATAGCTCGATTATTGAAGATTGTGATCCGATTGGGGCTGACATGGAGGATACCGATCCTAATTTAATAGATGATCCAATCGGTATCCCTAACCTTCAACCATACTCTGAAGAGATGAATGATCGTACTTTTGAGATTGTTGTACCCAAATCAATTCTGATTCGTCCACAATTTCTGGACTTGGGTAAATCATATGGGGTAAATGATATGCTAGAGGTCTCGAAACCCGAACAATTGATGTTGGAGGATAGAAATGTGGAAATGAAAATCTGGGAGGTTAATTTTGAGGGAACTACAATTTTGGATCTAAGGTTCCTGCAGACCTGAAACCACGTACTTTCTATTAGGACCCTTGTGATATCTTTGACGTGCAACCTAAGCTCGGAATTATTGACTATCTTTCTAAGCTGAATTTTAAGTGGACATATGAACCTTGTAAATCAAATCTACATTTTGTCCGACACTTTAGTCTCGAGTTGCACACCACCAAACCATAGGCCCGACCCTGCAAGCACAATAATCTTTGGTTCTGGGTGATTTTCATCCAGAACCTTAGAACCACTCGACCCTGGGACATGGGTCTACACCACAACTTAGTCCACATTTGTGGACATCTTCTGCTGGCATGCGCCCCGGAAATCGAACACTTGATCTTGGAGGATAGGAATTTGGAAATTAAGATTTGGGAAGTTAACTTTGGGGAAGACAGGATTTTGGATTTGAGGGTTCCTATTGACCTGAAACCACCTACCTTCTTTCAGAACCCTTATGATATCTTTGACGTGCAACCCAAGCTCAGAATAATTGACTATCTTTCTGAGATGAACTCTTAGTGGATACTCGAATCTATTGAACCAGATCTACCCATTGTCCGCTACTTTAGACTTGGGTTGCACACCACAAAATTGCAGGCCCAGCCCTACAAGTACAATAATATTTGGTTTTGGGTGATTTTCATCCAGAGCCTTAGAACCACTCGACCCTAGGGCATGGGCTTGTATCATAATCTGGTCCACATCTATGGACATCTTCTTTTGGCGGGTTTGAGGATCAATCTTTTAATTCTGATTCTAACTTGCACTTGTGAATTCTTAATTTCTTCTTTATTTGTATATTATGCCTAGCTAAAGGCAATAAACTTAGCATGTGTGTATACTTCTTTCTCTCTGTGGAGTTGATTGGATTTTCATGAAATTCAGGTGATATTCAATTTACTCTGCCCTTTTCATGTCTTTATTTTTACAATGAGGACATTGCATCATTTAGGCATGGAGGGGTGGATACGTAATTCTGAAATTATTTTGTTTGCTCCATGGAATTTCTTTTATTTTCATAAAAAAATTTAAAAAAAATTAAAAATTCAAAAAATTAAAAAGAAATTAGAATTAGGAGAAGAGAACTTAGGCATTAAGAGTTGTTAACTTTAGGAGACGATACTTTGGGACCTGAACACTTAGACTCTTCAGGTCTTTGACCTTAATCAACCTGGGTATCCACTAAAATGTGGACTTGTTCTTGAGTCCTTGCCACGTTAATTCTATTTTAATTAGGCCAATAAATTGGGGTGATAAGTACACGACTTATCAACCCGCCCTCTGATTTGAGGGAACTTTAAGTTTAAAGCATCTACACACTATTTACATTGACTCACTTTTCGATGATTTTTACGGAAATTAGGTAGCTAATGAACTTTCTAGGGTGGTATGGCTGGCAAGTTGTTGTGGGTAACAGCTCATTGGCCGGTTGTCTAGAGCCCAGCTACATGACCATACTCATTCTACTGCTTTTTGGTAAATTTTAGATTAGGGAAGCCACCTATTAAGAAAAAGAAAAAATGATACTCAAAAATAAAAAGAAAAAAATAGAAAAAATAGAAAAAGGAGAAAATAATAAAATAAGCCACACTTTACTGCACGAGTATGGCTAGCAAGTTATCGTGGGTAACAACCCATTGGCCGGTTGTCCAGAACCCAGCTCACAAAATGCACAAATAATTCCTAAAACACTTAGGGAAGAAGCGGTGAAGTAGAATAATCTGGGGAGATATACACTAGGTTCGCCCTGATGTTGACCCCATAAAAAATAAAAAAAGTAGGGAGAAAGCTACTGATCAGAAAGATAAATCTTAAGACAGAAATTACCAAGGTCACTTAGAGTCATAGAAACCTAAAGTTCGTTTTAACGGCCACTTAGTGAGTCTATTACTTTTCACAAGATGCTTAGAACTTGAAGTTCTTTTCGAGTCTTGGGTGGGTTGGGTAGATATAGAACGTTACCCCAAAACTCAAAATTCAAAAATCCAAAAAAAAAATAGAAAAGAAGAAAAAAACATTAAAAATATGTATCTTCCCATTTCAAAATAAGGCGAGGACTTGGCGGTCTGCATTTTGGTAGACACCCTGGCAATGTTGGATCTTCATAGTTTAGGACCTTAGTCAAAATTTGCTTTCGTTAATAAACAACTAATGCCACAAGAGATCGAGTCCTAATTCTATTTTTATACATAGCATTTAGTTTGATTTTGCTAGAGACTAGCAAAAGATAGGCATGGGGTTATGATGTAGAGACATCCATTTATGATAAAATGCCTATTTATACATGTTCTTATGCTTAGAGATGCATTCCATATTATAAATATTGCATAGTATGCATCATTCTGCATTTAGAATAATTTGTATAAATTTTAGGTTAATTCGCATCTTTTAGTGGTCAGGAGAGGAGATTTATTTTGAGGCCTCGTATTGATGATCTGACTGTATGGATCTGATCAGGATGACGAACGGAGTCCAACGCTTCCGAAATCGTCTTGATTGGAGTCCTATAGCACATTGTGCAGTTCGAGGAAGATCAACGGTCAGGGGGCAATGCGACATCTTTACTAGCTTTGGATGAAAAATCTGACTGTACGGATGGATCCAGAGTGACGACACAGTCTGCCAACGTGAAAATCATCTTGATCCGAGCGCCATGGCATCCTTTGCTAGCAAAGAAGATAGATGGTCCAGATGGTGCCACGTGGTGTCATCCAGACCCTCCAAGCCGCCCATCAGCACTCACAATAGCTCGTCCCCATCCGCACTATCAAATCCTAGCCGTTGGATCTTAATCCAATGACCATAATCATTCCATGTTGCCCGCTTCATATGAAGAGCTCACAAACTTTGAATCTCGACTGTTGGATCTCCATCCAATAATCGAGAGCTCGTTCCATTTGATCTCTCCACTCGACCACCCAGTGCAATAGCACAATGGTCGTGAAGAGAGCTCTCAAGCCATTGATGCGAGTTTGAAACCTACTGAGCTCTCTCGATTTGGAAGCGTGCGTTGGAGCCAAATTCGACAGTCGGATCTTGATCGAGCGGTAAACAAAACACTGACATGGAGTGATGAGCGCCTCGTGATCTGTATGCACGCAATCACGCCTTATCCGATGCCCTATTCGACGTGCTATCTGAGCACGCAATCATCGCGCGATCTTGGTCGCTCATCTTGGATCCAACGGTGGAGATTCAACCGTGCATGACAACAGCTGTGAGCGTGCTACGCATGTGTGTGCGAGCGTGAGCTAGGTCCTATAGCGACATTTGCGGTGGAGCTACAACAACGTCTTTGATGTTGCTATTGACCATGGACGACCAAAGCCTCTTTTTCTCCACTATAAAAGGACCCCTACCCCTCCCATTCTTCTTCATCTCTTCCTGTCTCTCCCTCACCACCTCCAAGGCTCTAGAGAGAGCTTGTCTCAAGCTCGAGATGCTCCTTTATAGTAGAAAATCAAAATATTTTCTCGCCTCTCACCCCCATTCCTGTAGCATCTCGTGGCCATCCTCTCACCACTTCGGGAAGTGCCTCGACGTTGTCCCATCCCACCCTCTGTCCTTTGACACCGTTCTCCTTCATTCAGCCTCTTACCATCTTCATCTGGGCACCGTCAGAGCGAGTTGTCCTACAAGCGATCGTCGAGAGGGACTCTTCTTACCTCTCTCTATCTTTACCGCTTTCTAGTGTAGTTGTTTATCTGTAGCAAACTTTGATTAGCAATATATTGATGTTTCTCTCTCTCTCTCTCTTATTTTTCTAGAGTAGCTTAGAATAGATAACAAATATTTTTCTTGATATTTTATCTTATAAAATACCAAAAAAAATACAAAAGATAAAAACAACAAAAACAATTAGAATCGAAACATGAATTTCACAAACAAAATGTTTGCCTCCCTGTGTTCGACCTGGGACTCACTTCAAGTTTCAGTATAAATTTTGTTTGGTAGCGATTTTTGCGACTATGACGACGAGTTTTTCGAAAACCTGATTTTCCTTCGTGAAAACACGCTCACCAGTTATCTTGGTTAGGATAAAGGTTAGGATATCCTCCTAAATTGTCGGTCTGATTAGAATCATCATTAAAGGAATAAGACCCATAATCAGGTTGGTGTTGAAGATGATAATAGCTTTCATATCCTGATTGATATCCCTGATTAGGTGCGGAAGTATCCCAATTGTAGGATGGATAAGGTTGGCTCGAATTGGGATTAGAGTTAAAATCATTTTGTGAACTTTCTCTTTGGCCCCAGGTCATGTTTGAATAATCATATTGAGATAATGACCTGGATTGGAATTGAGTTTGAGGAGGATTTGGGTCCAGATATTGATATCCAAAATTAGAATCATGTCCTTGATTGGAAGGAGGCCTATCCCAATTTGAAGATGTGGAAGTAAGAGTTGAATTGGGATAAGGAATGAGATCATTACGAGGAATAGGAGCATATCCTGGATGTTGGCATCTTGGTTTAGATCTCCAATTAGAAGTATAATTATCCCAATTAGAAGATGGATAATGTTGGGTTGAACTGGGATAAAAATTAGGTTAGGGATAAAAAGAGTTTGAAGGATAAGAATTGAAGTCCATAGCAAGTGTTGGAAGAAATCAAGGGTAGGATCCAGAGAGAGAAGATAAACCCCTAATTATCAATCATGCACATAAGACCTAGCCTAGTGGGTACACCTATGAGGACCTAATCTTAGCACAATTAAAATTTAAGCCAAGTCTCCTCGACCTTTTAATTACCTAGCTGGCTAGATGGGTGGGACCCCTTAGGACACCTCGCATGATGGGACACCACTAACGTTTAACGTGGTTACCGCACCAGCCCATCTAGGCACTGGTTGGTCCAAGTAGACAAAGCCTTGATTCACTTGACCTAAATCCTAATTGGCTAAGAGAATTAAATCCCACCTAGGGCACGTCTACTCAATTTTAAACTTAGGTACTTAGTGCTTTGGAAATGACGGGCGTTAGGGGGTGGTTTCCCTTAATTACCAATTCAGATGTATGTGCGTGCCAAATAAAGGTCCACAAATAGATTTAATTGGTGAAGTATCTTTTAATGCTTAAATAATTAATTCCCCAATTTTAGGGTTCAAATTTCAAGGTATTTTCAAACAAGTTTTGAGTGGAACAGATAGCGTTTTGCAATCACAGATCCTTGATCTTTTTCCTTTAGATTGTGAATCTCGCAACCCTAATGTGGCACCTTAGCATGCAGCTTCTAAGTGAATCGATTTTATTTCAAGTGGTTTGGCCCAAACAATGAAATAGAGGCTTCCAAAACACCACTTGATCAAGGACACACAAAATAGTTTTTTTCATAATTTTTAAGGCCAAAAAATATTTTTTTGAGATTTTTCAACACAGAATGCCAAAACAGTCCAAAATGCCCCTAATGAGTATTTTCAAAAAATAGTAATGATACGTTTGTTATAAAATTTTACTAATTTTTTACAAGAAAATATATTTGATTATAAATTCAATGAAAAAATTTCACCAAATTTGGAGTTTTATAGAATTTATAAAAATTCGTTGAACTATGATCTCCAACATAAAAATTTCAGATTGACCCATTGACAGTAAAATAATTTTATAGGATATTAAAAAATGAATATTCATGTGAAATTTGGTGGGTTTGTTCTTGATTTCAAGGGGATCACATAGAAAAAATTTGGGAATTTTTTGATATAGAAATAGCTTGGAATTAAATTTTTAATTCAGCAAGAAAAACCAATCTAAACTTGGATAGGAAGAGATAAGATCTTTAAAGCACAAATAGAGTAGGATAAGATTTTCTTTTTTTTGAAACAATACTAAATGTAATTACTCCTAAGAGTCATGAATTTACTTAAGCCTAACATGTAGATGACCTACCTTGAGATCTTCACTTGCACTTTTTCTTCTCATTGCTTCGTGATTCATTCTAGTGCAATTGCGCGATCCTGGACACAAAATGACAAAAAGAGAAGAACAAGTTACATCTCACAAATGAAAATCTAGATGCAACTAATGAAGGAGAAATAATCATGTTCCCTCCTCGACAATGACGCCAAAAAGTGTTCTGAACGCGGATGTGATTGTGTTAAATACGCTTTCGTCATAATATAATCACGTTAGAAACTCTTAAATTTATTTCAATTGAAATCAAAAAATACGAAGTTAATGTTTTCAAAATAGAGTTCGAATCATTCGCAGGGAGGCTGCTAAACTAATTCTCTTTCCTAAATACTAAGAATAGGAAAATAGATTTGAATTTAAGAATACTACTACTAGAATGCAAATAAAATTTATTAGAACTACGAACATGTTGTAAGCACCTTTGTCCAAAATTATGTTTATTGCTAGAATAACATTTTAGAACTATCTCGGATCAAAGTATTAAAGCATCTTTCAAGACAAGAGAAGATAGTTGCCGATGTGCATCTTTTTCATTTATTTGAGTCTAGGACATTATTGTAAGGAACCTTAAATAGAACTCAAATACGAATTTTTCGCGCATCTTTTTCAAAACCAAACTTTTAAGGTTATTGATCGACCAAATCACTTTGATCGACCAACCAAATTAATTGACCGATTAAATCAGCCCATTTTAGGAAGTTGAGAAAAATTCTCTTGATCGACCAACCAAGCTATCAATTAGTGATCGACCAACCTTCTTAATTGATCGACCAAATTACCTTTTGATCAACTAATTAACCTTAATTGATCGACCAATTTAATTTCCTATTCAGGAAAAACTTTTTGTATAAATAGAGGTCGCATGCAGGCCATTCCTTTACAACTTTTAAATAGAAACACCATTCAAAAATAGAGTTTCTCGTGCTTATTTCCAAAGGCTTTCATGTCTCATTCTTCATGCTCTTTAAAAGCACGACGCCTCGAACCTCTGTGAAAAATTGGTTTGATTATTTATTGAGGTTCCATAGAATTCATATTTTTGTTGTACTATTTTGTTGTTTTGATTTGCGGATTCCAAGTATGTTTGGAAGATCTGTGTTATTTTTGCTTCTCTTCTGGATAAAAAGAGAAGTTCTTTGTAAGAAGTTGTGCCACCCTCTTTCAAGTGGTACGATTTAGTGGATTGACTAGTGGTGCCTAGTTAGAAAAATCCTAGGTTGGGAGGCTTAAGTAGTGGTTTTCACACAGATCAGGTTTCCACTATAAATCAGGTGTACTCTGTGCTTGAATTCTTGTTGCATTATTTTGATCTATGCATATATTTTTAAACAATACTATTCACCCCTCTCCTCTAGTATTTATTTGCGATCCATATGATATTCCTAGCATCCTCACTTGGTATCAGAGCTTAGTTGTCTAGAATGATGTCAAAGTCTTCTGTCGACACATACGTTGAGGGACAATCTGCTATTCGTCCTCTACTTTTTGATGGAACAAACTATGGATATTGGAAGACTAGGATGCATATTTTCCTTGAATCCATGGACTTTGAGGTATGGGATGTCACTGCATCCAAATACACTCGTCTTAAAATCAAGGAAGGGATGGTGGTGACACCAGACCAGAAGAAGATGGCAACCCACAATGCCAAAGTAATGAACGCAATCTTCTACGGACATTCAAAAGTAGAATTCAACCGCATCTCTACATGCAAAACAACATACGAGATCTGAAGCATACTAGAAGTCACCCATGAAGGAACAACTAAGGTAAAGAAATTAGAGTAAATTTATTAACGCAAAATTATGAGCTTTTTAGGATGAAAAAAGGTGAGTCAATCAAGGAGATGTTCATGAGGTTTATGGACATCATAAACTCTCTAAGAAACTTAGATCAAGAGATAAAAAATGAACCCTTGGTGAGAAATATACTTCAATCACTCACCAGTGACTGGGAGACCAAGACCACAACCATACAGGAATCAAAAGATCTGTCTACCCTAAAACTAAATGATCTTATCAGAAGCCTTATGGCCTACGAAGTTCAACTTCAGCACATGAAGGAACATGAAGACGAAGGATTAAAGAAGAAAGCTATAGCCCTTGAAGACATTCAGGAACTTGAAGAAACTTCAAGTGGAGAAGAAGAGGAAGATATAACACTCCTGTCCAGAAAATTTAGAAAGTTCCTCAAGGATAAAAAGAATTGGAGGAAGAAGAAAGAAGAAAGAAGAAACCAAGAGTGATGCAGTTATCTGTTACAACTGCAAGAGAAAGGGACATATCAAGAAAGATTGTTTGCTTCTCAGGAAGGAATCAGATAAGAAGAAGAAGCACTTTAGAAAAGATGGAAAGAAGAAAGATTTCACGGCAACATGGGATGAATTGGACTCAAGCTCAAAAGAAGAAGAAACTCCAGAAGAAGCTCTTCTAGGACTAATGGCACTAGAAGATGAGGTAACTTCTTTTTCATAAGATGAATGATTAGAAGCATTTTTTGAGATGCATGATATAGCTAAATCAGTAAAATTAGAGAACAAAACCTAATAAAAACATTAGGTAAAGAAAAAGCACAAAAAGAAGCACTTGAAAATCAAAACTAAGAGTTATCTATTGAGATCATTGCATTAAAATCGCAGATAAAGAACTTAAAAGTAGATATAGACAAATTAAAAGAAAACTCTTCTATTCTGTTAAATGACCTAACTAAATTCACAAATGGAAGTAGAAACTTGCATAAATTATTAGTAACACAAACCTAGAGCACCATAAAATTTGGGTTAGGCTATATGCCAAAAAATAACCATGAAGCATCTAGTTCCAGCCAGAACAAAGAGAAAGGTAGCTTGCCAAAGTAGGCAATGTGAACTAACCACCGTGGACCCAAATAAAAATGGGTACAAAAAAGTATTTTGAAATCTTGTTTTGTAGGTTTTGTAGATTATAAGAAGTGGACTTTCCAACAAATCAGTGGAACATTGAAGCCACTTTATCAAACAAAGCCTCACAATCATAAACCAATGACAAGAAAGAGAAGAAAGAAAATGGATAATGGACAACGGCTATTCCAAGCACATGACCAGTGAAGAAGACCTATTCCTGTAGCTTAATCATCAAGAAGGTGGTACGGTCACATTTGGGAACAACCACAAGGGTTGTATTATTGGTACTGGCCAAATTAGTAACTCTTCTACCTCTTTTGATAGTGAACATTTAGTTAAAGGTTTAAAACATAATCTATTAAGTGTAAGCCAAATATGTGATAAAGGAAATAAAATCACATTCACATCAAAAGGTTTTAAAATTTGTTACAAAGAAACAAAACAAATTATTCTTAAAGGAAATAGACATAAAGATATCTACACTGTAGACTTCGACAAGTATGATAGTCTTGAATGTCTAGTCATATTTGACGAAGAAGCAACACTTTGGCATAAACGACTAGGTCATGTTCACATGGGTAATATTAGTAAACTTGTGAAACATGAGCTTGTCAAGGGACTACCAAAGATCAACTTCAAGAAAAACAAAGTTTACGAGTCTTGTCAAGTTGGTAAACAAACCAAAAATCCATTTAAACCAAATAGGATGGTTAGCACTTCTCAACCCCTGGAGCTAATTCACTTAGACTTATTCGGACAAACCAAATTCGACAGCCTAAGCGGGTGCAAATACTGTTTAGTCATAATTGACAACTCCTCTCGATTTACTTGGGTATCCTTCTTAAAAAGTAAAGACTTAACCATGGATGCCTTCAGAAAACTAGTTAAAAGATTACAGAAAGAGAAAGGATTTGAGCTAATTAGGATCAGAAGTGATCATAGTGGAGAATTTGAAAATGAATCTTTTTCGAATTTTTGTGGTAATATGGAATCAAACATGAGTTTGCCTTCCCTAGAGCTGCACCTCAGAATGTTGTAGTTGAGAGGAAAAATAGGACTTTGTAAGAGTGTGCTCGCACAATGCTGTGCAAGTCAAAGTTGCCTCGATATTTTTGGACTGAGGCTGTAAACATTGCTACCTATATCCAAAATAGAACCTTGATCTGACCAATCCTAAAGAAGACACATTTTGAACTCTATCATGGGAGAACACCTAGAATTTCCTACTTCAAGATTTTCGAATGTCCAAACTTTATACTTAACACTAAAGATAATCTTGATAAGTTCGATGCTAAAAGCACGGAAGGGATTTTCTTAGGTTATTCAACCAGAAGAAAAGCCTAGAGGGTCTTCAATAAGAAGAATTCTGTTGTTGAGGAAACCATGCATGTATCATTTGATGAAACAGTAGTTCAGCCTAAATCTTCTACGATTGATGATGATGAATTAGTACATGATCCATTGAACATTCCAGAAGAGAATATTTCTAATGATCTACCCAAAGATATCTCTTTTGTGAAAGATCATCCTAAAGAACTAGCAATAAGAGATTTGTTAAAAGGAGTTCAAACCAGATCTTCCCTTAACACACTAGCCTTTATAGCCTTTGCTTCATAATTAGAACCCAAAAATGTTAAGGAAGCCTTCTCAAATAACTGTTGGATTATTGCTATGGAAGATGAGCTAAATCAATTCAAGAAAAATCAAGTATGGGAACTTGTTTGAAAGCCTGAATCATAAACCATTATAGGTACCAAGTAGGTTTTTAGAAACAAACTTGATGAATCAGGAAGTGTAATTAGAAATAAAACTAGACTTGTGGCTCAAGGATATAATCAAGAAGACAAAATAAATGAAACATATGCACTTGTTGCTTGACTAGAATCTATTAGAATGTTGCTAGCTTTTGCAACCCATATGGAATTCAAACTCTTCCAAATGGATGTCAAAAGTGCCTTTCTAAATGGATTCATCAAAGAGGAAGTCTTTATTAAACAACCTCCTGGTTTTGAAGATCCAAATCATCCAGAACACGTATACAAATTAAACAAAGCACTATATGGTCTAAAACAAGCTCCACGAGCTTGGTATGATAGATTAAAATCATATTTAATTAATAATGAGTTTAAAATTGGTCAAATAGATCTAACCTTATTTACCAAAAGAAAAGAAAATGATCCCTTAATAATTCAAATATATGTAGATGATATTATTTTCGGTGCTACTAATGATCTACGTTGCCAAGACTTTGCAAAGGTAATGCATGATCAATTTGAGATGAGCATGATAGGAGAACTCAAGTTCTTCCTAGGTCTTTAGATTGATCAAATATCCTTCGGAATCTTCATATCTCAAACAAAATACACAGCAGAGATATTGAAGAAATTCTCGATGGATAAAGTCAATGGTAAGGAAACATCGATGGCAGCCTCTACCCAATTAAAAACTAATGACATAGGTAAATCAGTAGATCAAAGACTATACAAAAGCATGATAGGATCTCTATTATATTTAACTACAAGTAGACTTGACATTCTATTCTGTACTTGTTTGTGTGCTCACTTTCAAGTAAACCCTAAAGAATCACATCTACATGCTGTTAAAAGAATACTTAGATATCTAAACAACACACAAGACTTAGGACTTTTTTATCCAAAGTTAGACATATTGGAATTATATTCCTTTTGTCATGTTGACTATGCAGGTAGCTTCACAGACCATAAGAGCACCAGTGGAACTTGTCAATTTCTTGGAAATTCCCTAGTCTTTTGGTTCTCCAGAAATAAAATACTGTATCATTATCCACAACTGAAGCAGAATATGTAGCAGCATCTTTAGCTTGTTCATAATTATTGTGGATGAAACAAACATTACAAGACTTTGGTTTATCTTATATGAATAACAAGATTTTGTGTGACAACACAAGTGCTATTAACCTTTCAAAGAATCCAGTACAACACTCTAGAACAAAACATATAGATATTAGACATCACTTTCTTAGAGATTATGTCTTAAAAGAAGATATCAACTTAGAATTTATTAACACAGAAAATCCATTAGTTGATATATTCACAAAACCAATACCAAAAGATAGGTTTAATCAGATTTGTCATTCACTAGGTTTATCTAGATTAAAAGAGCTTAATTAATTGGCCTAATAAATGACTCTTTTACTATTTTAATCGATCAATTTTCAAAAATTGATCGACCAACCTTTGATCGATTAAAACTCTTGTTTGATCAACCAAAACTTGATTTTTCCTGGCGGGAATTTTCCCTCCACAACTCTGTCCTTTTGATCGATTAATCAAATTTTTTGATCGACCAATCTGTTTGGGCAGGAATTTTCCCTCTAAACATTTAAACTCTCATCGACCAAATACTAATTTTGATCGATCACTTCTCATTTTGATCGACCGAAAACCACTTTTGATCGACCAAAATTGGCGGTTTCTCTTTTCGAAGATTGCGATCTCATTTCCTCATTTTACGTTTGCAATCCTCTCTTACCGTGTCTAACCTATGTGATTAGTTGCCTTAAATGTGTTTACTTATTTTACTAATCACGTTATCTATAAAACACTTCTTTTTTAAACCCAAACACATATTTTTTTACTCTACAAATCCTTTGGTCCCCACTTCTCAAACCACACCCGACCCTACTTCTCTACTTCAACTAACTGATCGACCAACGCCGCCGCTGCCGACCTCCTCGCACAAGCCATCTCCGTGCGTGGGTCAACTGTGCATCGGTCCTCATGAATGCGTGCTCGCTTGTCGCCTCCTCGCACGCCCTCCATTCGACCTCCATTTTGATTGACCAACTTTGGTTCTATCTCGGTACATTTTAAAGCTTGAAAACATCAATTCCATTGGATTCTTCTTGTGTTTATAATGTGCTTTGACTTACTCTCACTTGTTTGATCTTGAAGGTGTATTTTTCTTGTGAAATCGTGTAGCATATGTGAGTTTATCATTTGGTTAAACACCCTTTTTTTCTGGTCTAAGGTCTTCTGGTCGACCAAATTCATTGGTTAATCGACCAAAAGTCCGGTTCATTTTTGGTCGACCAATCAACTTTGTTGATTGACCAATCGTGTTTTCCAGTACTTTACCATGGCACCCAAACGTCCACGTGGCTCTTCTAGTCATCGTGATGATACTTTTGATCGCTTTTTCATTACTGAAGCCGTTCGTGATAATTTTTCATTGTTTGCAAAATTCTCTCCGCATGCTGGTAGATCAGTTGACTTCACTTATTTCAAGTCTATTTTCCCTGGGATCCGCGAAAAATTTGCATACCATTAGATTTTATGTTTGTTTGAGCGAAACTTTTATGCGGCTTCCAAACATAGACACATTACCGGTGTTGATCCCTTGTCCTTTCACCTATTTTATGCCAATCTCAAAGATATAGGTGAAGGCTCCAACATCGAGTTGACCTCCAACGTCTATGGGGTAGAAGTTTTGGCCAATGCGGATGTTTTAATTGAGATTCTTGGTTGTCCTTCTGTTGGACCTACTTTTCTTGATTTACATCAGTAGACACAGTCTGACACCATTAGGGAGACCCTACTCACTCCCTCTCATTTTGAATTGGGCCGTCCTACCAAGTCACCCTATTTTCGACGTTTGCCTCATTTTCTTAATCGTGTATTTTTGTGGAATTTCATGTCTAAATCCACATCTTTTGAGAACTACCTTGGCATTATGCTGATCACCCTCTATGCTTTTATGAAGAGCAAACGATTCAACTGGAACCATTTGATTCTTTATCTCATGGTAAACCACTAAGCAGTTTCTTTCAGTTTGGGACACTTCTCTCCCATATCGTTCTTCACTTCAATGTGCCCATGGACATCAATCATAAATAGTTTATCACTCGTGTCTCCATATTCGATAAACTCACAAATTCGAAGATGGAGCAAGCACAAGGAGCCTGTGGTGAGGAAGCACAATAGGAGTAGCAGCAGCAGCAGGAGCAGACTACAGTACCTCCTCTGTTCCCGCCTTATGAGCACTTCATTGTGACTTGTCCACCTCCACTGCGATCATCACCCTCATTCTATGACCAAGACTGGAGCCTCTTGGATAGACATATTTCAGGAAGGGACTTCGTCACTATTCAGGATGTGACCAGTGGTATTTCTTTGATGACACATAGGCAGCGGGAGACTAACATAGTTATGATGAGGCACGGGCATTAGGTATCAGAGTACCTAAATGCTTAGTGTTAGTTTTTGGACAGACTTGGAGAGTTAGTTCATAGCATTCAGCAGTAGTTTCACCGACCTCCTCGACCTCGTCGTTCGACTACCATGCCTTCAGCACCTCCTCCTCCTCCTACATCACTAGCAGCACCATCAGCATTAGCAGGACCAGCTGACCAGCATATTACTCCTTCTCGCAGGACATTCAGGCATTCGACACCACGTTCATCAGCTCAGCGATGCCTTTACCTTGGTCAGCCTGCATCTTCTGCGAGATTAGATTCACTGGATCTTGAGATGGACACTGATCTTCAGAGCACTATGGATGCCTTCATGGCGTCATTAGATGATTAGATGTTATATTTGTCTCTATTTCTATCTTGGCATGTATAACTTTATTTTTCTCAGATCATTTTATGCACTACTTATATAGACTGGTTATTTATGCATAATATATCTCCCTCAATTTTGTGTTTTTCTTTAGCTCTCTTATATTGAATGACATTTTGCTTGAATTATTTGTTTAAGGGGGAGTTAAATGTAAAATCACAAGTAGCATGTTTTACTTTTTGTTGAAACAAAAAGGGGGAGATTTTATGCAAAAATTTTTTCAAATTTCATAATTATAATTTTGTTATCATCAAAAAGGGGGAGAATGTAAGCACCTTTGTTTTGATACACCAAAATTATGTTTATTGCTAAACTAACATTTCAGGATTATCTTGGATCAAAGTATTAAAGTGTCTTTCAAGATAAGAGAAGATAGTTGCTGGTGTGCATCTTTTTCATTTATTTGAGTCTAGGATATTATTGTAAGGAATCTCAAATAAAACTCAAATACTAATTTTTCACGCATCTTTTTCAAAACCAAACTTTTAGGGTTATTGATCAACCAAACTAGTTAATTGATCAACCAAATCAGTTTGATCGACTAACCAAATTAATTTACTGATCAAATCACCCCATTTTAGGAAGTTGAGAAAAATCCTCTTGATCAACCAACCAAGCTAATTGATCAATCAATCAGTGATCGACCAACCTTCTTAGTTGGTCAACCAAATTGCCTTTTGATCGACCAATTAACCTTAATTGATCGATCGATTTAATTTCCCATTCCTTTACAACTTTTAAATAGAAACACCATTCAAAAATAGAGTTTCTTGTGCTTATTTCCAAAGGCTTTTACACCCCGTTCTTCACGCTCTTCGAAAGCATGACACTTCGGACCTCTGCGAAAAATTGATTTGATCATTTATTGAGGTTCCATAGAATTCATATTCTTGTTATACTATTTTGTTGTTTTGATTTGCGGATTCCAAGTCTGTTTGAAAGATCCGTGTTGTTTTTGCTTCTCTTCAGGATAAAAAGAGAAGTGCTTTGTAAGAGGTTGTGCCACCCTCGTTCAAGTGGTATGGTTTAGTGGATTGACTAGCGATGCCTAGTCGGAAACATCCTAGGCTGGGAGGCTTAGGTAGTGGTTTTCACTCAGATTGGGTTTCCACTACAAATCAGGTGTGCTCTGTGCTTGAATTCTTGCTGCTTTATTTTGATTTGTGCATATATTTTTAACCACTACTATTCACCCCTCTCCTCTAGTATTTAGTTGCGATCCACAGGATATTTCTAACATCCTCACGTGCAATTATTAGAACTAGAGTACTAGAAACAAAAGTAGACAAATAACTTGAATGCGAGTTGAAGAAAAACTATTAGAATTTTTATTGCAAGGGAGGAGGTCACTTAGACCTCAATTGGTTGGACCTTGGGAGCCAATCCCAAGGAGGTGAAGGCGATTCATTGCATCACTCAGACCTTCTTCTCCTCTACCTTCTACTTGATTAACTGAGATGGCTAACCCTGGACCTAGACCTTGACAGGATCCAGCGAATCTGAACCCAATGGCTCGCCTGGAAGCCCGGGTCGTTGAATCTGAGGAAAGATATCAGTAGAACATCGACAGAATTCTTATGACATTGGCTAGAATGCAGCATCCACCCCACAAAGAACAACTATAGGACTTCTACGATCCAACAACTCTGATTCTAGCACCTCAAGTCCTGATTCCCACAGGAGAAGATGCATTTGAGTTGAAGCCAAACGTAATAAGTCTAATTTAGACTTATTTTTATGGAAACTCGAATGAGGATCCTTTCCAACACATAGAGGACCTGAATCGAATCGTGGAAATAGTTCAACCCAGGCATGTTGATTTGGGAATTGTTCTCATGAAGCTCTTTCCATTTCCTCTCAAGGATAAAGCTTTATATTGGTTCAAGACCATCGGGAGGCCAATTGGAACCTGGGTGGAATTACGACGTGAATTCTTCCAAAAGCTCTTCCCACTTGATCGAATAAACACAATGAGGCGCTTGATTATGACTTTCTCCCAAGGACCAAGGGAGAAGTTGCATGATGCCTGGGATCAATTTCATGATCTTCTCTGGAAATTCCCACATCATGATGTGCCTAGATGGCACCTAGCTTAGATCTTTTACCATGGGCTAGATGACACACATCGATACCTTGCCGATGCATCTAGTGGCGGGAATTTCCTTACAAAGGACGAGAATAGCGCATTTGAGTTGTTCGAATCCTTGGCTAAGAACCTTATGAACGTTGCGTCGATGAACCAATTCCAGCGACCTAGGCAGCAACGAGTTAGTGTCCATGAGGCTCACGCCGATTCTGCTCGAGCTGATATGGATATTATCATGAAGAAGCTGGATAAGGTGGATCTACTTGACAAGAAGCTCGACGAACTGATTCGAGCTTGACTCAAATTCTTTGGCAATTTTGTTACATCTAGACCTTCTTATGCACCCCGAGTCCCTCTTGTTCAAGTAAATTTACTAACTCAGGATGCATCTTCTCCATATTTGCAGGATCCTACATATCAGGAACCCGTGAATAATCTTGATCTGGCATCGCATAATTAGGGTTACGCCCCACATGATGATTTTAAGGAGTATTCCCTTGACGAATATACATCTCAGATGTCTTCCACCTACGAAGATGTCAATGCTATCCACAGATACGAGCGTAATAACCCGTACTCAGAGATGTATAACCTTGGTTGTGCCATTATCCGAATTTCTCCTGGTCTGGTAACTCACAGAGACCATGTTAAGATCCACACTACTAGACCAAACAATAATGGAATGCGCAAAACACATACCCAAGGCAATAGCCATTCTTGTCTCAGCAGCAATCCTGTTCCATATATCAGCTGCTGCATCAAGCTGCCGGTCACTCTCCAAAGTGGGTCGACCCTTTGGAGGCATTAAAAGAGGAACTGCAAGAATCTATGTAGAAATCTACTCAAGATAGCTTGCAGATCATGAAGGCGATGGCTGACTAGATACAGAGCATCCAAAACATGCAGAATTAGCTGTTGTAAGAGCATAGGTCATAGGGAGCCCTGCCCTCCCAACCTGTCCCTAACACACGATATGTGCAGAACCAGGGTGCCTCGCCTAGGTTTCAGGCACCACAGGGATAGACACATGCCATATTACAGTCGCCTCTTGCACCACCTGGTTATGCTTAGGGCAGCCGCCTTTGCTGCAACACCCCTACCTATTCTACCCCTTCTACTCCTTTGCCACCTTACAGATAGCATGTGATGAGAGCCTCATCATAAGCCATAACTAGCTCATTTTGACCTAATAAAGAGAATAAAAGCTCCTACATGACTTAGAAGAGGGCTTAATTGGAGGAATAAGTGTTCTGAGAAGAAAACATGAAATAAAGGTTAAAACTGTAATTTTACCATTGTAATACATAAAATAAATTTCTCAGAGACAGAGCATAGGTCAAATGGTCTAAATGAGATGAAAAGTGGGTTGAATCAATCAGAAATGGGTTCATGTGCAATCCAGGAATTAAATGACATTTGGTAACCCTAAAAGAGACTCGCTTAATTCAACAAGGTTTCAGTCAGGATAAAAATTAATTATACCCTCTAAAATTCATGGAAAAATATCCCCTAGGGTTTAGAACATTCAATTTGGCCTTTGGAACCTAGCTTGACCTAGATTAGGGTCCTAGCTCATCAATTGACCTAATTTGGGTTTTCACGCAAATTGTCCAGTCAAACATGGTCAAACCTAAAATCCAACTTCACCATTGGATTCCTTATGTCCAAATTAGGTTTTTACCAAAATTTGGACCTAAGGGGAGGTCATCTTGACCTACTTTGCAATTTAGTACACCCAATCACATTTTGGTCCCTATCTTTTGAAAACCATCACAACAACCCCCTATCTTTCTCGCCAATCTTACAATCAAGTCCTTCCACCATTATTGGGGCAGAATCCTTCTCCGACGAGGTTGACAGGGGGGATACGCTCAGATCCCTCAGAGATCTCCTCCCATAATTGGAAGGGCGATTCTCTGAGGAATCCCCATCCATCTAAGCCTGATCTTGATCTTTGATTCCTTTCCAAACTCTCGTGCGAACACACGAGAGATTTGGATCCCAACCACCTTCCTTCTCCGGTGAGACAACGGTGGCCAAAAGCTTGCCCTCCACGCACCAGAAAGCTCAGCCAGCACCTATAAAAAGACCTCCGACCCTCTACGAGATCTCTCAGACTTGTCTTGGCGGTAGAATCCTCCAAATTTCTTCTCTCCTCTCTCTGGCCAAGAAACCCACAAGATCCAGTGATTACCTCTCCTGCTTCTCATCGCTCTGCTGCCATACCAGTAGTATAGTCTACTTTGCCTCATCTTCCCATGTCGCGCCGCACCAAGTGCACGCTTCCCCGACCTCCTCCTCATCACCGTTATCTCCCTCAGGGTTATCTTCTCTGACGACGGCAACAATGAGCCGTCTGACTCTGCTTCCCCCTTTCTCTCCCAACAGTCCAGATAAGTTCCCCATCTTCCACTCTTTCATTTCCCTCACTCTATTTCACTCAATCGACCCTCGACCATTCCTGTCCACCGCTACCTTCCTCATCTCCGGCCACCCTCCGACGAGACTCTCCCATAGCTCCGCAGCCCCACACGTCTCGTCGACCATCAAATAACCTCCGCCTCACCTCACTGAGCACCCTCCACTCATCCATAGTCTCGCTACACCACCACAACAACCCCCCGAACACACCCACCCGTCCGGCCACAGAGCGACCTAGGCACTCACGCCTAGGTAGCCCCGCGGCTTGCCGCATAGCTCATCACCTTTGCCGTGACACGGCGAAGGTCCCCCGATGATCTGATTAGGCCGTGAGGCTATTTTTGTGTCAAACAGATCTCAAGCTTTGGTCGGCATTGACGACAACTCGAGGAAGCTCCACGCTCGCTCCAGGCCTTAGGACTTCAGGGCTCCAGGTGCTGCGAATTTGGGAAGGTCGTGCGAAGGTAGCCGACCAAGCAAGTGAAGCCAACAGACCCTGCAGTTGAGGAATTGAAGGTGCGGTCTGCTGCGGGCGCGCGAAGGAAAGCAGTGGGCTTTAGTCCCACATCGGTAAGCCACGACGCACGCATACCCTTTATATTGTTTTTGTCATATACGCTCTTCGCCTCCAGTTACACTTGGGGTGAGGTCCCTCACCTATCTCACTGCGCCTCGTCTGCGAGTTCACCATGTGGATCTGGCATGACCCGACCCGACCCTGTCCGGAGCACACCTCGTGCACCACCCTCACGCTGGTGCGCCTGGTCCCCAGGCGCGTGATCTGACTTGTTTATCCAGCTTTGGAAGAGCGTGCTAAGAGTGGCTTACACAGAGAGAGAGAGAGACTCGCGGGTAGAGGGTTAGGTTTTGCTATGCGTAGTTGTGTGTAGGACGCAGGGACTTAGCCGCCGCAAGCAGAGGAAGAAAGGAGGAAGGAGGCTCTGCCAAGGAAGAAAGAAAGGCAAGAGAGGCAAGGCTGAGAAGAAATGCCAAGGGGAAATAGAAGAAAGAAGGAAGGAGGCTCTGAAAGAAAGGCAAGGAAGAGAAGAACAGAACCAAGGAAGGCAGAGAAGAAGAAGCAAGGCGAAGGAGAACAGAATTGAAGAAGAAGAAGACAAGGGGCAGACGAAGACTCAAGAAGGCAAAGGAAAAGAAAAGAAAGAAGAAAGCCAGACCTTGGTCTCAGGAAGAAAAGAAATAAAGGAAGAGAAACAGAAGCATCAAGGAAGAAAAGGAGCTTTATTTTAAGATGTCTGATATTGTATCAGACGCCCATTTTTATTCCCTTTGAGCAATTTCTTTTTATATCACTCTCATTGAACTAGTCATTTATTTAAAAAGTTGTGTTCTCAAGTTTTGGAAGTACTTAGATTGCTCCCTGTGTTCGACCTCGGATACTCCAATTTTCGAGTTATAAATCTTTATTTGTTTTCGCAGAAAGTTCTTCTATATTACAATGCATTAATTGTTAAAACACGATCTAGCTGCGTCAACAGCACGCTGATGCAAAAGTTGTTATTACATCGAGGAGTGGGAAGAAGACACACGACCCACCATTTAGGTAGGTGGGTCCTGATTTTTCTCGCCCTTTACCGCAGGATGGTTTGTCTCCTTCCTCTTCTCAGGAGCCACCTACGGTAGATAAGGGAAAGAGACCAATTGACCCTGAGATTCCCATCCCTTTTCCTGAGGCTTTGACACGAGATTTAGAAAGGAAAAAGGGTACGTAGAATTTCGAGGACCAGAAATCAATGTTCAAGGAAGTTCATATTCAGGTTCCTCTCCTCTAGGCTATAGATCACATTCCTACAGTTGCTAGGTTCTTTAAGGACTATTGTATGCCGAAGCGACAACAGAGAAACGGACGACAGGCGGAATTGTCGAAGGAAGCTAGAGTTGTGATTCTAGTTGACATACCTCCTAAGAAGAAAGACCCTGGTACCCCACTCATTTCTTGCTTTTTACAGGATTCTCCATTTGATCGGGTCCTTCTTGATTTGGGTTTGTCCATCAACTTAACTCCCACCGCCATATATGATCGTTTTCGACTCGGGGAGTTGAAACCCACCTCGGTTACCATTTAGCTGGCTGATCGATTAGTGAAAACACCGACGGGGGTTGTTGAGAATGTGATCATTGAAGTTCACGGATTTTGCTTTCCCGTGGACTTTTTTGTTCTCAATATGGAGGTTCCTCCTAATCTCTGAGATGCATCGATTATTTTAGGCCTCCCATTTTTGGAGATAGCTTGCGTGAACATCCACTGTGCATCCAGGTGTATAGAAATTGTCCTAGGAAATGAAAGACTTAGACTGGACATATTCAGGGCATCACGGAACTTCGACTGTGATCACATCGAGGAGGATGGTGAAGATGAAGAATCGACTTTTTGTGGTAACATTGGGCTCCTTTGTAATGACTAAATGTCACATTCATCTTCATTGTCAAGGTTTTTAGATCTTTATCCACACGAGAGTGAGTCAACTGCAATGCACATTTCCTCCCATGGATCTGATTGTTTGGGGTGTTCATCTGATCACAACACCCCTAAATCTGATTATCCTGATCTGTCGATTACTAAATTACCCCTGCTGAACAGGAGGGTGTGTGATAAAAATGCATTTATTCATGATAAAATGCCTACTTATTTCAGTTCCTAAGCTTAACATTGCATTTAGCATTGTAAATAATGCATAACATTCATCATGTTGCATTTATGTTGACTTGCATAAATTGTATATTAATTCACATATTTCTATGGCTAGGGAACATGGTGATATAGTTTAGGGCTTCAGATGAAAAATCCAACCATATGGATGGTTCCAGATTGACGATCACACCCCATTGACGTGAAAATCGATCTGATCCGACATCTGTAGTATCCCCTAAAAGCATTTGAAGATATACGACATCATCTAGGTCACTCCAAGACCACGCCACTCCCACTGAAGGATGTCGTCGCCGCTTCTGCATTGCTGGATGAAGATTGCACGACTGATGAAGTGCCACGTCTCATCAGGCTCATGGTCGTTGGATGAAGTTCCAACGGTCATGAGCATGTGCACGCAGGATCATCCACGCAAAAATCGGCGACCACAACTCGTTGGAAACAAGCATGACTCCCATGCCAAGGATGTGCATTCGAGTCTCACCGAAGCGCCCTCTCCATCAAAATCAAAACTCGACTGTCTAATCAAAGATGAGCAGTAGCATAGATGGCGACGTGGCGCTCTGAGCTCCGCGCAATCTGTATGCGAGTGATAACACACGAACTCACGCTAAATCACATGCGCGTCCATTGCGTGATCTGGTGCGCTCACTTAAGATGACTGCGAGACTCCCCGCCATTCGATCTTAAGAGAGGAGTGACGCATGCTCAAACAATTTGAAGGTATGATCCATGTGCTCTCCCCAACCATCCGATATGAATCAGATGGCTATCATCTGCCCTTACTAGTGAAAGCACACTGCGTGTGATTTGGGAGCATGAGATCCGTGCTCTTCCTCCACCCTACAATGAGGATCCAGTGGCTGCATGTGTTCCTCGTGCCATCCAACTGCATGCAATCTCCGCACCATCTAGCTACGACCTTCAACGTCGACCAACGAGTGCGTGGGACATGGATGCATGTCCCATGCACCCCCATTAAACCCATGCACGAGAATGACCCCTTCCTACACCTATATAAACACCCCTTACACCTCTCATTTGGACCATCTCTACCTAGCTATTCCTTACCTACCCAAGAGCTCCAAGAAGCCTCCCAAACTCCTAAGAGCTCATTCCCAAGCTCCATGGCCTTCTATTAGTGTATTACTCCCCTACTCCTCCAAATATTTAACCTTACCCTCAACCCCTTCATAGGAGACCATAGAGTCATCCCCTCACCTCCATTCAGGTAGATGATCACCTCCACCTCCTCATCACCATTCCTACAACTCGGTCAAGTAGCCCTCTACCCGGATTCCTCCTGAACCTCATCCTTGACGTCTAGCAACTCACCTCCTCCATCCAAGCTACCACCAAGCGCCGTCGTCTTGCCAGACATCTATTTTGGTTGATTTCCTCTCATGTCCATTTCCTTTAGCTTGCTTAATATATTTCTACTTAGTTGTAATAAACTTCATTTTATTTCAATATATATTAGTTCTCCTTTAGTTCTCTACTCTCTCTCTTTATTTATTTTTAGATTAGCTCAGTTAGCTTGTGGGTTCGATATTCTTTATCATACTCATAAAAGACCAAAAAAAAAAAACAAAACCCTAAAAATACCAAAAAAGAAACAAAGTGAAATGTGGATTTCAAAGAAACAAACGACGCCAAAATGGTGAGTGTAATTTCGCAAGTAAAATTAGGGTTTTGGAAAACCCGACGAGGATGTTTATGATGTAGAAGAAAATGTTAGGTCCAACCCTTGCTCGAATTCCTATAATTCTGGTTGGAAAAATCACCCTAACTTCTCTTGGAAAGATCAAGGGTAGCAGGCCCAATATTGACCCAACAACTATGTACCACAAAAACCAATGGGTCAGGGTCATGTATATACATAGTTGCCCTCAAATTAGGTTAATCAGGCCATGTGGAATGCCCAACAACATGCCGGGCAAGTTGATTTAAACCTGATGATGGTAGAAATGCAAGAGTCAATGCTCCAGCTCATGCAACAAATGAAAACTTTGTTAGACACCTTGCAATCCAGACTTAGTACAAACAACCGACGGCCTAGATCTCTACCATCACAACCTGTACCAAACCCAAGGAATGTGCAGAACAAAGGTATTGGGCCTCAAGGGTTTGGTAATGGTGGGGAGCCGCATGCTCAAGCTCATGGTTACCTATCAGGCTACCCCAGTCCCTTCCAGAGTCAACCAAACACCCATTATAACCAACCGGGAGGTTCCTGTTTTGCCCAACCCTCCCCAAGGCACGAACCAAGAGAACTTTGCCACAGCAAACACAATTACCTTGAGGAGTGGTTGTAGACACAAGGGTCCCATTCATTCCCAAGTAAATTCCATTAGGACCCATAATAGGAATTTTAAACTCCCAACTAAGAATGCAATCAACAGAAATTAGAATCTGAATCGGGAGTATGTTGTTGTAAGGGAAAATGCAACAAGCCAGGGGAGAAATTGGAGGAAAGAATATCTTTGTTGCAAGTTTTCAAATTAACAATCATTTTACTCCTTGCAGCTATTGGATCAATTCCCGCCTATGCTAGATTTTTATTGAATTCATACAAAGAGATGCGTAGAGCAAAAGCTAAAAACACTAGGAGGGTAGTTTTGTCTGATAACACAAGTACACTAATCTTAAACAAACTACCTCTTAAGAAGCAGGACCCGGGAGCCCCACCGATTTCCTGCACAATACAAAACATTACTTTTGATTGGGCCCTCATTGACTTGCGTGCTTCCATTAATGTGATCCCTACCTCACTTCATTGGAAAGTGGGGCTAGGCCACTTGAAACACATTGACATAACCTTGTAGTTTTCCGATAGATCAATTACAAAACCAAGGGATCTTTTGGAAGATGTTTTAGTCAAGGTTAATGATCTGCATTATCTTGTTGATTTCATGGTCCTTGACATGGAATCACCAAAACAACTCAACCACACCCTGATTATTTTGGGAAGACCTTTCTTGGCCACTACCAAGGTAAGGATTGATTGTGAATCAGGAAATATAGAGATTACCTCAAGAAATAAAATGAATCGATTTAATATTTTTGAGGCCTCAAAGAAGAATAAAATTAAGTGTGGCTTGATTGAGGAGCTTGGCAAAATAAAGGAGGTAATGGCCATACGCATATTAGACAACCCCCTAATGGCCAACCCAACCCAAACTCAGGAAGAAAATCATGAGGTTGTAGGGATAATTAAGGACAATAATGACATGAAACCAACTGTGGCAAACCGGGATGAGGAAAATATTCTTAAAATTGGAAACTTGTGGAAGATTCACTTGATCAATTAAAAACCCAACAAGACAATTATCCCAATTTTTTAGAGTTTGAGGTTCAAAATAGGCAATAAGAAGCTTAGGAGATGGCCTGAAGTTGGATCTGAAGAAAAGGAAGAAGCTAGAGCTGCAAAAGAGCAGGAGCAGAAGCCCTAAAATAAAGATAGAAGAAATAAAATAAGGATGAGGTATACTATTCTACTAAGTGGAATTTTAATGTAGAGTTAAATTATGAAGAACATAGGACCCTTCTTAGCCTTAGGATATCCCTAGAGACCCTCCTAAACCCTAGCCACCCTTAGATTAGGTCACCTTAGCCTAGGATACCTCAAAACCCTCATTCTAGCCCATATTTGGACGTCCAGAGCCCTTAGACACAACCCGCAGACCTAAAATCCAATTTTGCTAGAAAATTGGACGTCCAGACAAAGTGTCAGACATCCAATCTTTGTAGAATTCCAAGGTAGAACCTAAACTCCTCCTTGACTCAACATTGGATGTCCAAACTAGAGTTCTAGACTTTTGATTTTGAAGTATAAGTCATCTGATTGTTAAATCAGATGTCTGGAACCCTTCTCCAATCCCTAGTTTTGAAATCAAGCTTGGATCTTGATTTCCTAAGCCCCTAAAACCAATTATGCACCTTAGGGAACCTAAATTAAGGTGCTCTAAGCCTAATGCACTACCCCAAGACCTTCTTAAGAACCTGATTAGGTTCTAAATAGTCCAATTGACTTGGATATAAGTCAATCACACTCACCTAGTCAATTGGACTCATAGAGTCCAATTGAGCTCAAATCTCAACCAACACAAGTTTAATTGGACTCAGTGAGAGTCCAATTGACTCAAGCTTGACCTAATTGGGTATTTTCTCTCCTAATTAGACATACATTCACTCAATTAAACTTGTGATAAGTTTAATTGCACATTCACTTTAGTATTAGGGTTTATAACCCTAATTCTAGGAGCCTACCTAAACCTAATCGCCTAGACCTATAGGACTCGAACTAGACCACTCACACACACCTTTATAGTCATGCACACACACCCACACACACACACATAGCCGGCCACTCTAGAGTTTTTTACAGCCTTCCTTAAGTGGCGCCACATTGAGTTGCCAAAAATAGCAACCAAAGTGGTCCATTCTTAGATCCATAATTTATGGATCTTAGAAGACCCACTCAAGACCAAGTGGACGGCCACCAAAGGGTCTCTCTAGAGTCTTCATAGTTCTCTAGAGAGACCACTTGAAGGCCACCCAAGAGTCTATTTAAAGACCCTCTTGGACGACCATGCACCCAATCTAGCCTTTAGTCTCCATTCTATGTGCACACCTCCATCCACGAGCTCCATCATCTCCACCACTTCCACCTCACGTCCAAGGCTAGAGAAACTCTCCTCCACCTCTCAAGAGATCAGCCTACACATCATTAGCCTCCCCTCTCTTCCCTCCTACCACCTTAAGCCACACAGGCCATTGGAGACCAACTCTAATGCCCTAATTTCTAGTAGCTAGTTAGGCATTCTTCCTAATTTACCTTTTGCATTATTTTACTGCTTATTAGTGTAGCGATCCTCTGCCTGAATGATGTATGCGTAATCTTCCGTAGATCCACGCATGCATCCATTTTCTACTAGCTATAATTCATGCTTTAATCATTCATGTACAAGCTTCCCTCTATCTATGATTGTAATGGTGACATACTTTGAGCAATGAAATTATCATTTTGTCTATCTCTATCATGGGATGCCTGATTTAATTTCCTATCATATTGCAACTAAAATGTCTGTCCCAGAAGATATTAACTAATTAGCGATCGATACATTTTCTGCTAGTCATCATCGCATTATCAAGATCATGCACACACCAACTCACATCTTCACATTCTTGATCTATTTAATGCACGCACACGTTGTCCGCGTAAATAAAGCGACTGACACATCTTTAACTCGCACCTTAGAGACTGGAGTACAGTTTTAAGCAAGTAGGGAAATAAGAAATCAATTTTGTTTTTCTAAATGCCTCCCTGAGATTGACTGAGACTCACCATCTCGTTAACTTAATTTTTGTTGAGTCGTATTTCGCAACTATACTATGATGTGTTTTTAATCAAATTTGCAATTTACAATTCCAACAAATGACACCGTTGCTGGGAAGGTAACATGATTTTGATTTTTGATTTTTGTGAACTTAACATTGACAAATTTGCTTCTGCTTGCTTTTTGATGTGCAGGAACATGAAGAATGGAATCTGCGCACACATTTATCGCAGGTGAAGAAAAAAATCAAGCGCACATCCCTATCTTAGCTTAGGTTTCCCTTTCTGAACCCTAGGTAGAATTTGAATTTTGAAAAAAAAATAATATGCATATTTTTGAAAAAAAAATTAGGTTTTAGATTTAGGGTTCTTTTGAATCTTAGGTTAGAGTTCTTGTTTGAAAAAAAAGAAAAAGAAAAAAAAATTGACAAATTTTCCCTCCAAAAATAAAAATTTTTTTTGAAAAGTTTGAAAAAAGTTTTGAAGAAAAAAATTCAAAAAAAAAGAAAACAAAATTTGCTTTGGTGAAAAAGTTCGATTTTAAATTTCAAACCCTTCATAAGCCTTTTCACCATCCTGCAAAATTCGGCCAAACTGTATTTCTGATTTAAAAATTTCATTGTCGAATATTTATTAAGCCAAAAATTCTAAAATTTGGGCACGAGTTTTATTTTCAAATCAGCTTTCAAATGACACTGTTCATTTTAAAAATTTGAATCATGGAATTTTTAAAAATTTGCAAATTACAGGAGGGTCAAACTGACTCAGATTTGAAAATTTTCGAAATTCAACAAGTGATTCTGAATAGTACGTGAATCAGATTTGATAAAAAATGGTGGGTTTTGACATATTATCAAACTAGATTTCATTTCCACATTTTTTTTGAATTTTTGGAGTTTATTTGATACTATTTCAAATTGAAAAGCAAATAAGGGGTCAAAATTCCAGATTTGACCCCCTGATAATTAAAAATTAATATTTATTCAGCTGAAATAGTAAAAATTTTAAAAAAATATTCTTTGGAAAGCTAATTGAAAAGGGAATTTGCCTGTCAGATTTCAAATCGATTGGTTTCAAATTGTGATATAGAGAATAATTTTAATCTAAAATTAGTTTGCTGAACACTTAGAATTGCATGAGCCCTAGGACTTAACTTTTAGGGTTACATTCTAGAGACCACATTGGGCCAACCTAGACTTAATCAAGTCTAGTGGCTAGCTTGTGAGCTTGGTGACCTTGTGGACCACTCACCAAAAACCCCATTTGAAGAAAAAGCTTAAGGAAAAATTGCATAAAACACGTTAATTAACTTGAATTCATTGTCATACTACTGAGTCATCACAACCACCTTAGTCAAACCTTAGCCAAATCTGTGAGGTAGTATCAAACGATCGCGGCTTGGGGGTACAAAGGAATCCAAGGCGAAAGCCAAAGGAAGAACCTCCCCCTTAGTCCCCTAATCCAGATTGGCTGGGTTAGCTTGGGGGGTTGGGATTACTTGCTGTCAGTTGTATGACAAATTTTTCTTCATCAATTAGAATCTTAACGAAAAATCGGGTCATCTAATCTTAAGGACCAATTGATTGACAAGGCCTTAGCCTTGTTTGGCTTGGTTGCACCAACCTAAGGGTTGGTTGGTGTATGCAAGGGAGGAGGTCACTTAGACCTTAACTGGTTGGATCTTGGGAGCCAATCCCAAGGAGGCGAAGGTGATTCATTGCATCGCCCGAACCATCTTCCCACCCTTCTTCATCTACTCTCTTAGCTGGGATGGCTAACCTTGGACTCGGACTTGGTCAAGATCCAGGAAATCTGGACTCGATGGCTCACCTGGAAGCCTGGGTCATCGAATCAGAGGAGCGATATCAACAGAATATCGACCAAATCTTGGTGACATTGGACAAAATGTAGCATCCACCCTGAGGAGAACAGCTACGGAATTTCTACGATCCAGTTGCGCTGATTCTCGCACCTCAAGTCCGGATTCCCACAAGCGGAGATGCATTCTAGTTGAAACCCAACATAATTAGCTTGATCCATAATTTCTATGGGAACTCAAAAGAGGATCCATTCTAGCATATAGAGGACCTGAGTTGAATTGCGGAAACGGTTCGACCTAGGAATGTTGACCTGGGAATTTCTCTCATGAAGCTTTTTCTGTTCTCTCTTAAGGACAAAGCTTCATATTGGTTCAAGACCATCGAGAGGCCAATTGGAATCTAGGTGGAATTATGATCTAAATTCCTGCAAAAGTTCTTCCCAATCGGTCGTACGAACATGGTGAGGCATGAGATTATGACTTTCTCCCAAGGACCTGGGAAGAAGTTGCATGATTCCTGGGATTGATTTCATGATCTCCTTAGGAAATGCTCGCACCATGGTGTGCTTAGATGGCACTTGGCTCAGATCTTTTACCTTGGATTGGATGACACACTTTGGTATCTAGCTGATGCATCTAGTGGTGGGAATTTCCTCGCAAAAGACGAGAACTGCACATTTGATTTGTTTGACTCTTTGGTAGAGATCTCTATGAATGCCGTGACAATGAACCAATTCCAGCGACCTGGATAGCAACGGGTTAGTGTCCATGAGGCTCATGTCGAATCAGCTCAAGCTGATATGGACATCATCACCAAGAAGCTGGATGAGGTGGATATGCTAGATAAGAAGCTCAATGAATTGATTCGAGATCGACTTGATTTAGTCAGAAATTTTGTTGCATCTAGATCCTCCTATGCAACCCAAGCCCCTCCTACTTGAGTTAATTTACTCACTTGGGATGCATCTTCTCCATATTCATGGGATCCCATATATCAAGATCAAGCGAATAATCTCGATCTGGTACCACAAAATCAGGGTTACGCACTGCATGATGATTTTGATGCGTATTCCCTTAATGAATATATGTCTCAGACGTCGTAGTGCTACAAAGAAGTCAACACTATTCAGGGATAGTAATAACCCATACTCGGAGACATATAACCCTGGTTGGCACTAGCATCCAAATTTCTCCTGGTCTAGTAATTTGTAGAGACCACATCAAGATCCACACTAGCAGACCAGGCAATACGGGAATGCGCATAACATGTATCTAAGGCAGCACCATTCCTGTCTCAGTAGCAGCAATCTTGTTCTCTATATTAGACACTGCATCAAGTTGTCGGTCACCCACCAAAGCGGGTCGACCCTTTGGAGGCATTAAAAGAGGAGCTACAAGAATCGATGCGGAAATAGACACAGGATAGCTTGCAGATTATGAAGGTAATGGTTGACCATATATCAAGCATCCAAAACATGCAGAACCAGCTGTTGCAGGAACATAAGACTCAGGGAGCCTTTCCCTCATGATGAGGCGTGTTTCGCGAATTAAAATTAGGGTTTGGAGAACCCATCGTTGTATCTCGCAAAACGTGTCTATCAAATACAATTTATATTCGAAACTCCAGGGGAGTCCTAGGTAGAACACAGGGAGGCAACATTTACTTTGTTTAAAATCCGCGTTTCATTTTGTTTCTTTTTGGTATTTTGGGGTTTTGTTATTTTTTCTTTTATTTTTATAGAAAAAAAGCAAGCAAGACAGATCACAAAATAAGATCGAACACAACTATGATATTTTATGCAAAGTTTGTTTCAATAATCTATGAAAGCATAAAAGACATAGGGGTGAGAGGAAATCTCCCGAATCAGCTGTTCGGTGAGACGACGGTGCCTGGCGGAAGCTTGGATGAAGGAGGTGAGATGCAGGACGACGGTGGTGAGATGCAGGAGGACGTCGGGTAGAGGAATGCTTCATTGAGGCTTTGGAAAGGAGGTGAGGAGATGGAGGTGATCTTTTACCGGAATGGAGGTGGGAGGATGGCTCCAAGGCTTCTTATGAAGTTGGTGGGATGAAGGATGAATATTTGGTGGGAAGTAGGATCATTACACTAATAGGAGGCCTTTGGAGCTTGAGAGTAAGCTCTAATAGAGCTTTGGTAGGCTATTAGAGCTTAGGAGTAGGTGGGAATAGAGTAGGTAGAGATGAAGAGAAATGAGGGGTGTAGGGTTGTTTATATAGTGGAGGGAAGAAGAAATTTGTGTTGAGGGCTATAGTGACAGTTGCAAGCGTCACTAAAGACCCCATGCAGCTTGTTGAAATGTTTTGCGAATTACTACGCTTACGTGTTTGGTTTTGGAAAACCTGTCGTTGTAGTTCGAAAGCGAAGAATTCGTGTTCAAGAAATAAAAATTTATACCGAAAAGAATTCCGGGTCGAACACAGGGAGGCTACGTTGATCTATATTCGTAATTATATTTTTTTTAGGATTTTTGATAAGCAAGGCGATATAATTACAATGGAGCTATCAGACTAAAAGAAAGAGAGAGAGAGAGAGAAAGAGAACATGCATTCAATATTTCAATTGTTTATAAAAGTTACACTAGAAAGCGGAAAATCAATTACACTATAAAGCAGGAAAATTCTATACTAGAAAAGCTGTCAATAAGAATGGGAGAGAGAAGTTATCCTCCTCGACGATTTCTTGGAGGACGAGCCGGACGGGTGTTTGCACCTCAAAACACACCTATAAGAACGCCTTCTTATGCTATTTTCTAGCATTAACTATGTATATTATAATCCTATAGTCGCATTTGTAAAAACGCTTGCATGCATGCATTTAATTGAGAGGAGAAGAGAATGGAATAAATGGCTTGCATTTTTACATTTTTCTTCAAGTGTCTCTTTGCAAAAGTCCCCTCTCCATATTTTATTTTCATCTTTCTTTCTTCTTCCAACGGTTTTTCTCATTCCCGCGGCTGCCTTCTTCCCGCGCCCACATCCACGCCATGCTGCATGCAACACCTCTCCCTGCTGTCCTTCCCGCACCTCTCCCTGCAGCTGCCATTCTCCCCCATTCCCCGCATGCTCCACGCCATGCTCTCCTCCTCTATAAAGCCGCAGCTCTTCCTCGCGATGAAGAAGGAGGGCGAGTTGCTGAAAAACGCCACGCTGCAGTCCGCCACCTTCCTCGCCCGTTCTCCCCTCCCATACGCTGGCCCTCCGTCGAGGAGGCACCCGACGAGCAGGAGAACCCACTGTGGTGCTCACCACCACAGTGGGAACACCACCGCCCAGCTCTTCAACGAGCAGGTGGGCGTGGTGTTTTCTTTTCTCTTCGTTTTCATCTCCACGCCATTGCTGCCGCTTCAAGGTCCGAAGCTTGAAGCAGCCAGCGGCGACAGCAGCAGCAGCAGCACCCCCGCCTCCTCCGCGACCGACTGCAGACTCCCCGCCGCCCTCTCCGAGCGCTCCATCGCCCGCTCTCCGTCCTCGCACCCGGTCTGCAGGAGACGTCTCACGTCCACTGCGCGAAGGCGCGGTGCACCGCGACGATCAGACGTCCGCCTCCGCCTTCAGACGACGTAGAGTCAGACGTCTGCCGCCTCCGGCAGACGTCTTAACTCGCGCGTCCGCGATCACTCCTCCGCCCGCTCTTTCTCTCTCTGGCGCTCTCTCTCTCTCCGCCGATCTCTCCCGCCCGCTCTTTCTCTCTCTGGCGCTCTCTCTCTCTCCGCCGATCTCTCCTGCCCGCTCCCTCTCTGTCTGCCGCTCTCTCTCTCTCACGTATTCTCTATCTCTCTCTCTCTCTCTCTCTCTCTCTCTTTTTTCACTTACAGCAACACACACACACCCATTCACCGACACACACACACACACTCATAGTAACATATATACATACATATATATATATATATATATACATATACATATATCTATATATATATATACTTATATATACATAGTATATCTATATAGTTATGTATACATACATATAATATAATATATATATACATATACATATATAATATATATATATATATATATATATACACACATACTCATATACATATATATATATATACATATCTATATACTTATACATATACACATATATATATACATATATATCTAGATACATATATACTTATATACATATATATATATATATATCTATATAGTATTATATATATATATACTTATATACATATATACATAGCTATATACATATATACATACATATATATATATATATATATATATATATATATATATACACACCTATATATATATATATATATATCTATATATATCTATACATATATACTTATACATTTATATACATACATATGTACATATATTTTCACGTTATTTACTATACGCTGTATCGCGGGAATATTTGCACCAGTTGCTGATATTCTGCGATACAGCGTGTACAGAAAGCGTGGACACATCCATCCTCCATCCACACTCCACGCGGCACCTAGTCGTGTTGGTTGCGTCTCTCTAGACGTCGACTGACTCGACATAGTGCTACACTCCATCGTCACCTCCACCCCCACCCCTTTATATATATACTACATATAAATATATATCTATAGCTACTATATTTACTTTCTATCTGTTAGCTTCCTTCTTAGTAAAAAGATAAAAAAAAAAGGTATAAAAGTGAAAAGATAATCTTTGATTTGCAGGTACTTCGTCTTGCGAGTAGCAAGGCGTGTTTTGGAACTTTGTTTTGGCTAAAAGCCAAGGACACAATTTTTGAGGGTGTGCCTCAAGAACAAGGATTACCAGAAAAAAAAACCTAAATAAGAAAAATACCAAAAACAGAATAAACGAACGGAAGAGACGCGTTTTAAGGAAAACGTAGAAACTCGACTTGAACCCCACTTCCCTGAGTTCGACCCTGGGCTTAAAAGTGACAAGATAAAATCAATTAGGCCAGGTTAAAAATTTTGTAAAGAGATGGTTAGGTCTGAATTAGGTTAACCACTATACACATTTCAACGGTAAAAATATCATATTAACAACCTATCCGGGCCGACCATCATAACTTTTCTGGCGCCGTTGCCGGGGATGTGCGCTTTCGAGTAAGTTTCTATCCAATTCCTTTAAATTTGTCTCTTCTCTCTTCACGGGTATTGTTGTTTTTGGTGTGCAGGTGAACCTGGTGGAAGGAGAAGAAGGCTGACGAAGTCGAGGACGTGAGCAGATCCAAGGCGGGAACGAGAGCGTGAAGACGTCGACATCGCATTGGAGCTTCGCACACGTTGCCGAACAAGTAGGTTTTCTTTTCTCATCAAATTAGGGTTAACTTGCCACCACAATAAAAAAAAAAAATTTTAAAACTAAAAACTAGAAAAACTTTTTGGGATTTCTTGAGGGCAAGTGGATTAAAATTCACTTGATTGATTGGTTGTCTTCACTCCCACTGCCCCGGGATTTCCTGCCTTACTTCGCATAGCGAAAATCCTAGAATCTTGATTCTTAGATTTTTCGCCGTGGGAAGTATTCTTTGAGGCAAAGAAAAAGATTGCTTGTATCCCTCTTTTGCCTTACTTATCTTTAATTCAGGATCACATTTTTGGTGGGGAGATTTGGAATTGAGTTGATTCCAACCCCACCACGACTTTTCAAACTTGCTTGTGATTCGATCCTGAATACTTCAACCCCAACAATTTTACTTTCTTTATCTGTTGGTTGAAGCCTTGTGTGTGGATATCTTTCTGGTGATTGGGAGCACTTGAATTGAAGTGTTTTGGCTCCCTTTCACATTGGTATAAAATTGATTCGCGCATCCACACATAGAAATCTCTATTTAGGGTAGCCCATTGCATTTTAGCATGCATTAACTAACTGATAATTGAAGAAGGGTTTCTTGGGCTTTAGAAAGAAAACCTGTATTCTTGCAAAACCCGGAGATTGGTTGAATTGGTAATTCAGCAAAATCCTAAAATTCATACTACTTAAGGTTGAACTCTAAAAACCATTCACCAATTAAAACTTCAATTCGGGGAGATTTTCCCGTTGCATGCTTGGTCTTACACACTCTTAAAATCAATCACTTGGGCATTACCCTTAAACAACGCCCTTCACATTCCAAAAGCACTTGACCCTAAGCCTCTAATTAAAACTGGTAGTAACTTGACCCTTACTAAGGATTGGAGGTCTAACTACCTGTGTGTAGCGATTACGTGCTGGTGAGAGTTCCCGCGTGCTATCGGGTGTCTAAGACTGGGGCAAACGGCCTTTCAATCTGGCCCGGTGGTTCCGCGGTGCTCGCATTCGGTTCCGTAGTTCGTGATAGTAGGTAACTTAGATCTTTAGGTCTAAGGGCACACTGTAGAGGTTAGGAACTTGACTGTATTGATTTGTAATCAAGTGTACCTTTGCGGCGTCATTTCTCTCATCCCTTTTCCCTTCTCATCTCCCCAATTCTTCCTGCGGTAGTGCATGTTTGGGAGGAGGTCACAAAACCCTGAATTGCTTGTATTGACTGATAAATCTAGAAAAAGAGCCGAATCATCCTCCTCCTCCACAAACATGGCACACACCCCTGCCTCACCACTTCGTCACAATTCCAATTCTTTCAACACCAGGCTTATCCCGAGAAACCCTGCAAGACCTTCCTTATCGAGTGTCGCGCCAAGCGACTCGGTAAGTCATGTGGAACTGGCTTCTGCGAGCCAGTATTTCAACATGGAGGACCAAGCCTCCGTGTACTCGGACACATATGCGGACACGTCTTCTGGCATAGAAGATGCCTGCACCCTGGGGAATAACCCGTTTTCTGCCACGTATAACCCAGGGTGGCACAATCATCCCAATTTTGCATGGTCCAACAACCCGCAGCGTCGAAACCCCGCTGGTGGACCAATGCAATCGTCCGCACCCGTCATCCCAAGGGCCCAGTCTAATCCTATGGCAAATCTTCCATCAGGCCCTTGTGTGCAGAAAACCAAACACGCATCAAAACCTCTTGATAAATTGATGCGAATGATGACGGAAATGTCAAAGCGCCATAAAGAGAACATGACCTCTCTTCAGCATTTGGCGCAGCAGAATGCTGAGATCAGTCAACTAAGCATGGCGACTCGATCTCAGGGCACTTTTCCCGCCCAACCTGTTCCAAACCCGCAAAACTTTGTACCCTGTGGTCCGCAACCACAGGTACAACCTTCTCAGGAACATGTTCATCAAATTCTGCAAGCTCCGAGTATTCCTTCGGGATTTCAGGTTAATCCCGCTGCAGCACCGCACTCTTATGCTGATAGTGATCACATCAAGGATGACACGTCTGACGAGGACGTGACTGTCAGTACGTGTATCGAACTCATTGGAGCCGATTCAGACTGCTGCGAATTACCTGACAACTGCCTGACCAACACAAACTGTGACGTTCCCCAATCCCTCCCTATTCCTGTACCTTCTCCTGACCAGACTTCTGACGAGGTTTTCTCCACTTCCCATACCTCGTGGTCTGAGTCATCGCCGGGCTGCTCACCGCCGGTCCACATTATGGAAGACCGGATTGCCCTTTCTTTCCCGCTAAATCAGGCGGATTTGCAAATCCACACTGGGACCTTGAGCCCACATCTTACTCACCGGGGCTATTCCCTTTTGGATCCATCTATCCAAAAAGCCCCCCTTCTTGGCCAATCTAAGGGCCAACTTCCTCTTCCTGATCTGTTTTCTGATCCGCCTGGGACACTTTCATCCCAGAAAACGCCAAATCTCTCACCATCCACCATTACTTTTCACGCCTCTATCGCGATTGCTTCGCTTTTCTCTTCACCACCCACCCTTCCACCCTGATTTATACCCTGAACCTCAGCTCCTGTTACCCGATCTGTCGTCCGTTCTCTGCCTTTCCCTGCATGCATATGAGGACATAGCATTGTTTGGCATGGGGGGGTGGATAGGCATCCATAGGATCTGGGTATTTTATGGTATCAGACAATTACCACCTATTTATAAATATGCAAGAAAAAGAAAAAAGAAAAGAAAAAAAAAATAAATATATATATATATATTAGTAATAAATGGTGTTTAGTAATGATCTAAAAGCTGAAACAAAAAATACAATAAGTGTTTATGGATATTCAACCTCTGTTTTGAAGAATTTCCAGGCCACAGAAGCTTGATTCGCTCAGGCTCGGCTTAATTCACTTAAAGCTTTGACGAAATAGATCAAAATCTCTCCTAACTAAGAACGTTTCTTGTACCTGAGACACCAGTACAGGATTCGTTGGTTTGCTTTTTCTTGAGAGCTTAAGTAAACTTGGTTCACACTACACATATCAGGAAAGATCAGGTGAACATAAGATCCAACCCTAGTGTTCATTAGAAAAGGTGGAGTCCTTACCTGTGCGTGCAGGTAGACTTTTTATCCCAAGCTTTAGTCTTGTATTTAGGAGTGGCTCTTTCCACCAGAAAGAAACTCTCCCACCAAAAAGAAAAAAAAAAGTGTGCTCTTTCAAAATGTGTTGTAAGAGATATACTGACATATGTTTCAAAAAAAAAAAAAAAAAAAAAAAAAAAAAAGAAAGATGTTGCAAAAGAGTCGGTATATCTCATAAATGTCTGTATACTTTGTTTTTCGGTGAGCCACAAAAAAAAAAAAAAAAAAAATCAGAAAATGGGAGTTGAGTTTTCCGTAATCATCTTAAGGGTCAATCCGAAAACACGAGCTGAAATTGGGACCAACCTGTACTTAAAAATTCGTGAAACCCTGGGAGTGAGTCTTAAGGTTCATCTGGTCAGTCTTGATCCTTCACTATGCACAAACCATAACCTCTTGAGCTCTCGAGTATGGCAAAACCTCCTGGGTCCTGGAAATCGTACTTAAGGTTTAAATATCAAGAGTCCTGGTTAGTTGAGAGATAATCTTTGTCATGTAAGACTTAAAGTACTGGTAATCTTCTCTACAATTGGTTCTCACAATATCCGATAATAAACACACCGATATCATCTCAGAAGAAAATCTTCAGCTTAAGATCATTTCTAACTACGGTTTTGCTAGGGACAAGCAAAAGATAGGCATGGGGGTATATGTTTGCACCTCAAAACACACCTATAAGAACGCCTTCTTATGCTATTTTCTAGCATTAACTATGTATATTATAATCCTATAGTCGCATTTGTAAAAACGCTTGCATGCATGCATTTAATTGAGAGGAGAAGAGAATGGAATAAATGGCTTGCATTTTTACATTTTTCTTCAAGTGTCTCTTTGCAAAAGTCCCCTCTCCATATTTTATTTTCATCTTTCTTTCTTCTTCCAACGGTTTTTCTCATTCCCGCGGCTGCCTTCTTCCCGCGCCCACATCCACGCCATGCTGCATGCAACGCCTCTCCCTGCTGTCCTTCCCGCACCTCTCCCTGCAGCTGCCATTCTCCCCCATTCCCCGCATGCTCCACGCCATGCTCTCCTCCTCTATAAAGCCGCAGCTCTTCCTCGCGATGAAGAAGGAGGGCGAGTTGCTGAAAAATGCCACGCTGCAGTCCGCCACCTTCCTCGCCCGTTCTCCCCTCCCATACGCCGGCCCTCCGTCGAGGAGGCACCCGACGAGCAGGAGAACCCACTGTGGTGCTCACCACCACAGTGGGAACACCACCGCCCAGCTCTTCAACGAGCAGGTGGGCGTGGTGTTTTCTTTTCTCTTCGTTTTCATCTCCACGCCATTGCTGCCGCTTCAAGGTCCGAAGCTTGAAGCAGCCAGCGGCGACAGCAGCAGCAGCAGCACCCCCGCCTCCTCCGCGACCGACTGCAGACTCCCCGCCGCCCTCTCCGAGCGCTCCATCGCCCGCTCTCCGTCCTCGCACCCGGTCTGCAGGAGACGTCTCACGTCCACTGCGCGAAGGCGCGGTGCACCGCGACGATCAGACGTCCGCCTCCGCCTTCAGACGACGTAGAGTCAGACGTCTGCCGCCTCCGGCAGACGTCTTAACTCGCGCGTCCGCGATCACTCCTCCGCCCGCTCTTTCTCTCTCTGGTGCTCTCTCTCTCTCCGCCGATCTCTCCCGCCCGCTCTTTCTCTCTCTGGCGCTCTCTCTCTCTCCGCCGATCTCTCCCGCTCGCTCCCTCTCTGTCTCCCGCTCTCTCTCTCTCACGTATTCTCTATCTCTCTCTCTCTCTCTCTCTCTTTTTTTTCACTTACAGCAACACACACACACCCATTCACCGACACACACACACTCACACTCATAGTAACATATATACATACACATATATATATATATATACATATACATATATCTATATATATATACTTATATATACATAGTATATCTATATAGTTATGTATACATACATATAATATAATATATATATACATATACATATATAATATATATATATATATATATACACACATACTCATATACATATATATATATATACATATCTATATACTTATACATATACACATATATATATACATATATATCTAGATACATATATACTTATATACATATATATATATATATATATCTATATAGTATTATATATATATATATACTTATATACATATATACATAGCTATATACATATATACATACATATATATATATATATATATATATATATATATACACACCTATATATATATATATATATATCTATATATATCTATACATATATACTTATACATTTATATACATACATATGTACATATATTTTCACGTTATTTACTATACGCTGTATCGCGGGAATATTTGCACCAGTTGCTGATATTCTGCGATACAGCGTGTACAGAAAGCGTGGACACATCCATCCTCCATCCACACTCCACGCGGCACCTAGTCGTGTTGGTTGCGTCTCTCTAGACGTCGACTGACTCGACATAGTGCTACACTCCATCGTCACCTCCACCCCCACCCCTTTATATATATACTACATATAAATATATATCTATAGCTACTATATTTACTTTCTATCTGTTAGCTTCCTTCTTAGTAAAAAGATAAAAAAAAAAGGTATAAAAGTGAAAAGATAATCTTTGATTTGCAGGTACTTCGTCTTGCGAGTAGCAAGGCGTGTTTTGGAACTTTGTTTTGGCTAAAAGCCAAGGACACAATTTTTGAGGGTGTGCCTCAAGAACAAGGATTACCAGAAAAAAAACCTAAATAAGAAAAATACCAAAAACAGAATAAACGAACGGAAGAGACGCGTTTTAAGGAAAACGTAGAAACTCGACTTGAACCCCACTTCCCTGAGTTCGACCCTGGGCTTAAAAGTGACAAGATAAAATCAATTAGGCCAGGTTAAAAATTTTGTAAAGAGATGGTTAGGTCTGAATTAGGTTAACCACTATACACATTTCAACGGTAAAAATATCATATTAACAACCTATCCGGGCCGACCATCAACGGGACGACGCCTGGAAGAAGGAGAACGAAGCAGGACGAAGGAGGATGAAGCAGAAGAACGGGAACGGAGTAGCACGCCGTCGTCGTCGTGGGATCCACTTCCGAAGGGGAACGAAAATTGGACTTTATCTCGCGAGAAGCATCCCGGGTGTGGGACAAGCTTCTTTTGAGCTTTGGAGGGGTAGAGAGGAGAAAGAAGGGATGAGAATTTCGTATGGAGGGGGTCTCCTTTTATAGTTGCAAGGAGTGGGGGCAAAATGGACATTGCAACTTCAAAATAATAAAAGAGGGGTCTTTAGTGACGGATACATTCGTCACTAAAGCCCTCAACGTGGGCGTCGTGGGCGGCTCGCGCGTGCCTCCTCGCTTGCTCGCGCGCTCAACGGCTTGCGTGCGTTCATCGCTTTTCAGCTGTCCAATCGCGAGATCGGACGGCTTAAGATGCGTCCGCGCCCGCTGCGTTGCGCGCCTGCTTGCGCGTCTGATTGCGCGTCCGATTGCGCGTCCAATCGCGTGTCGACGCTATTGGGCGCGCGCGGCCGTCCGATCTCCATCTGACGCTCCACCCACGCCCAATCGCCGTGCCTTCCAGCCCCTCTCCATGGCTCGAACCCGCGCCTTGCGCTCGCCAAAGCGTGCTCGACCACTACGCTATGGGGTGCGGATGGTCAAGCGGACGCTTTTAAGCGCGAGCGCCCACAGCCGTTAGATTAAGATCCAACGGCGGAGAGCGATCGGGTGCGGGGCCTTCACAAGATGCAAGCGGCCGTTTGGGTGGCTGAGATGGCACCACGTGGCGCTATCTTGGCCGTCCATCTTCTGGAAGTTGTAGATGGTGCCACGGATGTCGGATTGACTCGATTTTTGTGTCGTTGGACTGCGATCGTCAATCCGAATTCATCCGTGTGGTCGGATTTGTCATCTGAAGTGTGGATTTACACCATCCTGGCCCTTGATCTTCTAGGGTTCTTGGGTCACTATCTGATGCTATGGATGTCTGATTAGGGCAATCTTGTAGTTGTTGAACTCCAATCGTCGCCCTGATCACATACATACGGTTGGATCTTTAATTCGAGGTCCCGACAAAATGTTTTCCCTGTCCAAGCACATAAAAGGAGACAATTAACCTCCATTTTATTCAAACTACTCTAAATGCAAGATGATGCATGTTATGCAATATTTATATCATGAAATGCAATCCTATGCTTAAGAACATGCATAAATAGACATCTTAAGTAGTGTAAATGTGTTTACATCACAGTTGTCACTGAAGATTGTGCCCCCACCACTCACGCCCGCAGCTAGCCTTGTGCCTACAAGCAATTTGTGACGGCTGTAAGCGTCACTAAAGGTCCACCCAGGCTGTTGCTCAAGATCCACGCCCTTACCTCTCCTGCTAGCCCGCACATCACACGCCCCTTGTTGTGCACGCGCTCGCGCGCTGGCGTTGTGGTTGGCTGTGCTCGCACCTGTGTGCGTGCGTGCTTGCAATGCACTATGGCGAGTTGTGTGTGCACCGGTGTACGTGCATGCTTCCAATTGTTGATTTGGGGTCTCTACGCGTCTCGAGCTTGCACTCCTTTGCAAGCCAAGAGCACCATTGTGCCAAGCCAACTCTTGTGACGTGAAAACGTCTTATGGGCATGCGGTGGAGAGATCTTCTCAGCCCTTGGATCTTGATCCAACGGTTGAGAATGGAGATGAGGGGGCACCTTCCAGTTGCTGTTGGCTGGTGTTGGGCGGCCTAGATGGCACCATGTGGCGCCATCTAGGTCATCCATCTTCTTTCTGTTGTAGAGGGTGCCACGGTGATCGGATCGATTTGATTTCCATGCTATCGGACTGCGATCGTTGCTCCAGATCCATCCGTATGGTCAGATTTTCCATCAGAAGCCTGTAAGGATGTCACATTGGCCTGCTAGTCATTGATCTTCCTCAGACTGCATAAGGTACTACGGGACTCTGATCTAGACGATCTTGGAGGCGTTAGACTCCAATCATCGTCCTGATCAGATTCGTACGGTCAGATCATCCATCCGAGGCCCTAAAATAAATCTCCTTCCCTCCTGGCCATAAAAAGAATGTAATTAACCTAAAATATACACAACTACTCTAAATGCAGGATGATGCATGTTATGCAATATTATAATATGAAATGCAAATCTAGGCCTAGGACCATGCATGAATAGGAATTTTAACCTAATTAAATGTGTTTACATCATACCCCCATACCTATCTTTTGCTAGTCCCTAGCAAAATTAAACTACATGCTATGTATAAAAATAGAATTAAGACTCGATCGCTTAGGCCTAAGTCCTTTATTAACAATAGAAAATTTAAACTAAGATCCTAAATTACGAAAACTCAACAGTACTCGGGTGTTTGCCAGAATGCAGACCGCCAAGTCCTCGCCTTATTTGAAAAGGGAAGATAATTTTTTTTTTGTTTTTCTTCTTTTCTAATTTTTTTGGACTTTTGGAGTTTGAGAGTTTTGGGATAAATTTTTGCAGCTACATGACCCGCCCAAGACTCGAAAAGGACTCCAAGTGCTAAGCATCTTGTGGAAGGGTGATAGACTCACTAGGCAACCATTAAAATGGACTTGGGTTTCTATGACCCTAGGTGACCTTGCCTAAAGGTTTATCTTTTCGAATGGTAGCTTTCTCCATACTTTTATTTATGGGTTCAACATAAGGGCGAACCTAGTGTATATCTCCCCAGTTTATTCTACTTCTCTGCTTCTTCCCTAAGTGTTTTAGGAATTATTGTGCATTTTTGTGAGCTGGGCTCTAGACAACCAGCCAATGGGCTGTTACCCACGGTAACTTGCCAGCTATACTCGTGCGGTGAAGTGTGATTTTATTTGTTTATTTTTTTATTTTCTCCTTTTTTTCTCTTTTTTCTTCTTCTTCCTAAGTAGGCGGCTTCCCCGATCTAAGATTTACTTAAAGGCAGTATGAAGAAAATGATCTTGTGGCTGGGCTCTGAACAAACGGCCAGTGGGCTGTTACCCATGACAACTTGCCAGCCATACCACCCTAGATAGTTCATTAGCTACCCAATTTTTGTAAAAATCGCCGGAAAGTGAGTCAATGTGAATAGTGTGTAGATGCTTAGATTTAAAATCCCCTCAAATTAGAGGGCGAGTGATGGGTCCACTTGAGTGGACTAATTTAGTGCTTAAGTATCGAATTATTTGGAGCATAATTTAATCTAAGGCATGCTGATAATGACAAAATGTGAAAGCCTTGAATGCATCATTTCATGCATTATTTACTTGAATATTTATGTGAAAGAACTAATTATTCACTTTAAAAGGCAAGGGTATCACATTAAAGCTTGCCTTGAGATATGTGGGATTTTGTTCTAGCAAAATATAGCAAGGGAATAAATTTTTAGTGGCATCCTTATATGTCTCTTAATGATTCAAGCATATTCCCTTATTTGCTTTTTAATCTCTATCACGAATCTATCTCTCTCCCTCAATTTTCTCCTCTCTATTTGGTAACATAAAATACTCTCTTTGACTCTTTCCTTATCTGACTGCCTCTCTAATTCTCTTTCTCATTGTCTTTATATAACAGGAAAAAAAACTGGTGAGGGGGAATCCAAAAAAAACCCCCTTCCATGGGGAAGAAGCTCCCTTTTTCCACCTCTCTTCCCTGCAGGCAGCCACCTTCACCGTGTGCCTTCTTCGCCACCGCGAGCCTCGACCGTCGACACCACGACTTCTCCCTTGCCACAACCACACTCCAACACCCTCTACCGCGTGCCTACTACTCCGCCACCACGAGCCTCCATCGACACCGTGCTTCCTCTCGACGAGTGTGATGACAGCGTGCTCCTCGACGCCATGTCCTCCTCACTGCAACCGTGTGCCTCCTCGAATCTCCTTCACGCAGCAACCGCGGCAAGCCACACGGTGACAGCATGTGGCTTGCGCCGTGACCACCACTGTGAGCCACTACCTCACCGCGTGACCCTGACTTTCCCGCTATCACAAGCCTCCCCTTCCTCGACGCATCTCCTCGCCATTGTGTCCGAGGCACCACTGCTGATCGTGCACCACTGCCACCCTCTTGACAGTAGCAAGCCGCGACCACCGCATCTTCAACCGTCGGCCACCTCTGCCTCTCGCGAGCACAAACCCTGCATGCCACAACCCTCGCACGCGCCCTTGCATGCGTGCATAGCTGGCAACCTTGACCACCAGCCCTCGCGTGCGACTGTGCCACCCACTCGACGACTCCTCGCTCAGGACCTCCGCAGCAGGGCCGAAGGAACCCATCACCACCCGTGGCCTACTCGACGCAGCAACCACCATGGGTTGTTATCCTTTGTGCCATTGACGTCATCGAACTCACCTCAATTCCACAAACGCGATCACGCCCTCAGTTGTTGCTCCTGCGACTCACACATGTGAGAGCAACCACCCATTGTCGATGAGCTCCTCCGCTCCGACCATCCACCTTCGGCCACCTCCTGCCATGGGACCACCACCATCGCGAAGCCCTCGTCGTGGTCGACCTTCCTTGAGCTCCTCAGCTTTCGCCGTCGCTTCCTCTTCGCACGAGGTCAAGAGGAAGATTTCCTCTGTTTTTGGGTTCTATTAGTATTTACCGAAAATGCCATTGTGGAACACTATTCAAATATTTTATTGGATTAAATTATTAGAGTGAAATTGCGACATTATACTTATTCCTTTTCATATTTAATTTACTCTTGTTATGCACATCAATTCTCATTGAAATTGGATTCAGATTTGCATGCAACTAGAAATTACATACTCCGCCACTACACATGCATCATTTACATATTTTCGAGAGCTTGATTTATGATGTGAAATTTACGTAAATAGCCCTCAACTTCTCATGTAATTGAAAGTTACATTCTGAGCTGCATATTCATTGAATTGATTTCATGAATGTTTCTGTGAACATGATGGCTCCATGGTTGTGAATCTATTGGTCTATTTTCCTTGTGGATATGACCTAAAGTGTGGTATTATTTCAGCATTGTAGTAACTTTGATCGAGGTTTTTTCCACCACATTATTTACTACGACGCAATATTTTTCTGACATTATTTCTGCAAATGAAAAAGACCTCCCGATCAAATGGCGCCGTTGCTGAGGAGGCAATAAATGCAATAGATTCACCTGATTATTTTTGAGTATTCTGAGTTGCGTAATTATCTGATCATTCTTTATCATTTTGTGCGAGGAATTTGATGAGACGACAGGCGCAGCAGAGTGACGACATCGACCTTAAGCGACATTCACATGTGGAGAAGACGTAGGAGACTTGGATCTTGCCCTCATAGGGGATTCTCCTTTGTCGCAATTTTATTTCTGTCTTCTCGCCCTTGTAGTAATTGGGGCTTATTTTCGGGGCTCTGTCCTGACATTCTTTAGAGGCTAGGGCTTTTTTTTTCTGTGTGTGAAAGTTAAATTTCTGCTTGGTTGCTTCTAAAATAAACAAAAGAAAATATCGAGCTACCTGTTTAGGAGTTGCATACCCTTAGGTGCGTGCATTTAGGGGTGATTGAGTAGCATACTAGATCTCTTCTCTACGTTGCATACATTATTTCATGAAGATTGCTGGAGACAGGTATACCTTTCTAACTTTGCATCCAGCTCCTATCCACGCATTTGCATTTGGATTAAAATTCAAGACCACCAAAATTGATTGAATTAAACTAATTCAGTAGTCGCCTAATTGAAATTGGGACTGATAATCAGATTCGATCTTAAAACCAAGTCATACTTGATCTGATTCAAAGGGACTTGTCTGCATTTTCAAAATAAAAAATGATTTGCAGTGTGATGCACACTTTTGGCACTGAGCACGCACATTAGGCACCACACTAAGACTTGATCCCTTAAGGCTATAGGCACCGATCTCTTTATCGGTGTAGACCCTCCTATCTTGCTTTATGGTGGTGGTATTATCTTTTGACCGAGTGTTTTGGTACTTCACAGAGGAGGACACCCCTTAAAAAACAAAAGGGTAGTTAAGAGGCACCGCTTATGCATCACCTCAAAGGAACGGTTTGCCCTACTTGCATCCCTTTGTTCATCCTTGGAGTAACTTCTCACTTAATCACCTGAGAGTATCATCTAAGCAAAGCATAGGTCCTAGGGCACTCGAAGGTCAACTTAAGGCACATAATTGATTGTGAAACTTTTTTTGCCACCAAGAGAGAACGTAAACAACCTCTGTCTTCTCTAAAGAGCTTGTTAGGGATCTCAAGTCACATCTCCCTCTTATACCACTTAAGTGGGAATGGACGGGTGAAAACTTGACTCCATTGGACAAATTTTAAGGAGTCGATTGGAGGTTGGCTTAAATTTGTTCTAAGAAAGAAAAGAGAAGTCCCATTGCCTTGTGTTTGATTGGGGTGTGTTTTTCAAGTCTTGTTTTCAAATGGATTATAATAACTACTTCACTTCTTTTCACCCCAGAATACCCAATCCCAATACCTGCAGTTATCCATCTTTTGATGAGCATTGGGATCTTTTCTACTCCTACTAGAGGAACATTGGTATGATTAAACCCCAACCCAGTGGTGATGAGCAGAACCTAGGAGAAGGGTATCCCAACCCTAGCTCTTCCATGACCATGCCCAACCCGCCCACCCTTCATGATTTGTCTTGTCGAGGTTGGACTGAAACTCCTAGGCAACTTAAACCTGAGATTGACTATCCTACTCAATCTGATGGTAGCCTCTCCTCTTTTATGATAGAAATGAAAAAACAACAAAAAGAGATGATGGATTCTATGGGAGAGATTTTGAGGAATAGTCAAAGATTAACTGAAGAGAATAACCAGTTTAGCGACCCTCCTACAGTCAATTCTGATCCTTACCCTTATATCCCTGATTACCAAGATAATTTCAAGGAAAACAATGACAACAGGGATCCTATTTTGAGGAGTAGCTATCATTTAGACATTCCTCATGAGATATGCCTACCAGAAGGCAATCCTGGTCACTATCCACCTGATCTTAATTGGAAGGAGAAACTGGGCCCATTAGATGAACTCGACTTGAATGATAGTATATTCATTACATTGGATGAAATGGGTTGCAGTCAATTAGTCAACCCCGCTCCCAGTCTGAATCTTGAGGTGGAATCTGTATCCCATCCTAGGGATCCTGAGCATATACTTTATGCTTCTAAGGACCTTGCACCTCAGTTAGAGCCTCCTGAGGATTGTGATTTAGAAGTTAACAAATTCTAGGAGTCTTGGATGCCAGAGGAAATCATACTAGAAGGAAGTGATAATAACAACACTCCTCTATCAAGTGAACCAACACCTGTCATTGAATATTTTGAGGGTTCACAAGTCCACAGCACAAGTGACCATGAGGAAATTAAGGTTGAATTGGAAGAATTAGATCACTATTGGTCTCAGGGACATGAAGATTTGATTTTGGAGGAAGCACTTGATCTTGGTGTGAAAAATTTTCCTGCGTCTCAGAGTCAAGAGGGAGAAAATGTAGAAAAGGATGATGATGACTTTTAAAGGACTGGACTTAGAGTATGGAGTGAATCTAGGGGAGAATATGTGTTGTTCGAGGACTGATGTAAACATATTTACACTACTTAAGATGTCTATTTATGCATGTTCATAAGCATAGGATTGCATTTCATGATATAAATATTGCATTACATGCATCATCTTGCAATTAGAATACTTTGAATAAAATGGAGGTTAATTGTCTCCTTTTATGTCCTTGGACAGGGCAAATATTTTATCAGGGCCTTGGATCAAAGATCCAACCATATGGATGTGATCAGGGCGACGATTGGAGTTCAACGACTCCAAGATCGCCCTAATCAGGCATCCGTAGCATCAGATAGTGACCCGGGAACCCTAGAAGATTAAGGGCCAGGATGGTGTAAATCCGCACTTCAGATGATAAATATGATCGCACGGATGAATTCGGATTGACGATCGCAGCCCAACGACACAAAAATCGAGCCAATCCGACATCCGTGGCACTATCTACAACTTCCAGAAGATGGACGGCCAAGATAGCGCCACGTGGCACCATCTCAGCCGCCCAAACGGTCGCTTGCGTCTGGTGAAAGCCACTTGCCCAATCGCTCTCCGCCGTTGGATCTTAATCCAACGGCTGTGGGCGCTCGCATTTAAAAACGCCCGCTCGACCATCCGCGCCCCATAGCTTAGCGGTTGAGCCCGCTATCACGAGCGCGGGGCGCGGGTTCGAGTTGTGGCGAGGAGCGGTGGGTGGGAGCAATTGGAGCGTTGGATGGAGATCGGATGGCCGCGCGCGCCCGATAGCGCCGACGCACGATTGGACGCGCAATCGGACGTGCAATCAGACGTGCGGGGGATGCGCAGCGCGCGGGCGCGGACGCATCTTAAGCCGTCCGATCTCCCGATCGGACGGTGGAAAAGTGCTGGACATGCGCGGGCGTTGAGGAGCTTGTAGCCGAGGAGGCACGTGTGGGCACGGAGGTGACGGCCACGTCGGGGCTTTAGTGACGGATTTATCCGTCACTAAAGACCCCTCTTTTATTAGTTTGAAGTTGTAATGTCCATTTTGCCCCCACTCCTTGCAACTATAAAAGGAGACCCCCTCCATACGAAATTCTCATCCCTTCTTTCTCCTCTCTACCCCTCCAAAGCTCAAAAGAAGCTTGTCCCACACCCGGGATGCTTCTTGCGAGATAAAGTCCAATTTTCGGTCCCCTTCGGAAGTGGATCCCGCGACGACGACGGCATGCTGCTCCGTTCCCATTCTTCTGCTTCGTCCTCCTTCATCCTGCTTCGTTCTCCTTCGTCCAGGCGTCTTCCCGTCCAGCTCGTCCTCGAAGCAATTGTCGAGGAGGATAATTTCTCTCTCCCATTCTTATTTACAGCTTTTCTAGTGTAGAATTTTCCTGCTTTATAGTGTAATTGATTTTTCGCATTCTAGTGTAACTTTTATAAATAGTTGAAATATTGAATGAATGTTATCTTTCTCTCTCTCTCTCTTTCTCTCTCTCTTTCTTTTAGTCTGATAGCTCCATTGTAATTATATCGCCTTGCTTATAAAAAAAACCTAAAAAAAATATAATTGCGAATATAGATCAATGTAGCCTCCCTGTGTTCGACCCGGAATTATTTTCGGTATAAATTTTATTTGTTGAACACGAATTCTTCGCCTTTTGAACTACAATGACAGGTTTTCCAAAACCAATCTCGTAAGCGTAGCATTCGCGAAAAATACTGTTCAACATTTTGGCACCGTTGTCGGGGAGGTGACGCTCTTTGATTTCTCTTCGCGTTTTGTAACTTACAAATCATTTACCTCACTTTTCTCCTTTCTTATTGTAATTGCAGGTACTCTTTTGAGACGAGAAAAAGCAGTAGATTGGTGTAAAGTGCTGTGGAAGGTTTTGTAAGTTATCCCCCATTCTTTCCCCCTCCATAGATTTCATTCGCCACATTAAATCCAAATCCCAATTAACCTAGGTGTTTGCATAAATCCTAGGAATAGTTTGGTTGTTTGGATTTCCACTCATATTCATTCCACCCTCATTCATAAAAAAAAAATAAAAAAAAGATAATCTTGTGGGGTAATTTTCAACAAACACACAACACACACCCACATTCAAGGCACTTGATCAACTTGATTTGTTTTCTACTCAACCGGGTTCTGATCTGTGAAACCGGTACACACAAAGCAACATATAATAGAGTAGAAATTATTCTAGGTTAACCATTTTTGAGTGCCTAACTCAGTGGTGTATCAGGCCAATTGTTTGAGTTGTTTGGGCCACGCCACTTCAAATAAAATAAACTCATCAAGTAGCTGCCTATTAGGTTCAACTCTTAGGGATTTACCAGGCACTCCACATTCTTTTTAAACTTCAAAGGAAAACATCTTCACCCGTGCTTTCAAAATCTGGTGTGCCAATGAAACTTGATTGAAAATACCTAAAGTTGAATCCTAAAAGCTACTAAGCAAGATTTGAATCTTAAAATTCACCACATCAAAAAACAATCTTGCTTGAAAATCACTGGTTGTGCACTCACATACGAATCAATCAATCATTAAGGGTACAACCCATTTAAAGGGCCCATCACATTCCAAAGCACATTCAAACCTAGCCCTAAATAAAACAGAGTAGACGTTGGCCTTAAGGATTGGACTCGCTCTTCAGAACCCAGAACGAGATTATTTCCGATTAGTCTATTTCTACTGTTCAATCTGATGTCTAGCTAGGGGAGCAGAGTCAAACGATCGCGGCTGGGGGGTACACTAGGAACCGGAGGCGCAAGCCGAAGGAAGAATCTTCTCCCCAGTCCCTCCTAATTGGTTGGATTGAACAGATAGAAGTAGATCAAATCGTTCTTTTATCTCAAGATGGGTTTTGAGAGTCTATAGGTCTGTAGGCTAACCCATTTAAGGACAGGTTTGATTGTTTGTATTGCAGGGTGCCTTTCTTCCTCCCGAGTCTCATGAATCCTTCCACATATTTCACACATTCCCGCTCTTTCCCTCCTGTTGTGAATTATCCTCAACATGACGATTATCCCAACTCGTATTGTAATCAACCATCAGTTAGTTGGGATAATTCGGATTGGGGATACAATTCCGGACCCTCGTGTTTAGGGTCTAACCCTGAACACTTTGATTCTGATTTTTATCCTTCTCAGAGCTACATCGATTACAGATCGTCTTCCTTTCATGCACAACCTAATACGATCTACAATCAAGAAGGATACACCGATCCTTACCCATCCTCTGATTTCACTGCCTTTAGGTCATCACCATCTTTTCAACAATCTGAAATGACCTATCATCAGGAAGGGTATAACGAATCTCAATTCGTTAATTCCTCTGCATTGATGTCAAACCCGCCCAACCCTGAACCAACTCATTTGGTTCAGGTTAATCAGGTTCAAGATAAGGTTCTGGCTAACTTGAGGAATATCATTCAATCTTTAGAAGTTCAGCCAATACCTTGCATTGAGAGATTGGAGCCCCTGATTGAAATGATTGATGATTTAAACAAGTCTTTGTTGGATTGGCTCCAGGATGTTAAGGATAAGAACCCGGGTGAGTCTCTACTTGGGAAATTAGCCAAATTGAGGATGAGATTCGTGGTTGCTTTGATTCAGTCTTGGAATAATTCCCAGGATGAACTCTCTTCAGGAAAGCCAATGACAGAACCCGCTTAGGCACCTGTTGGGGGGGACACGTGTTACGAGGCTGACCAGATTGAATTAAAATAACCAATTAAGGATGATCTGATTTCTTCGCCTGAGATCCCTAAGCCGGGTTACGAGGAAACGTATGTCTCCTTGGAACACAAAGTGACAAATGATTTTGGGACATACATTGATACGGATCCTGATGGTGAAGATTCAAGTTGCGAAGCCTCACGCGAGTTTTCTGAACATGATTTCTGTGAGACGATTGGGCCTGAGGAATCTGATAGATCAATTGATAGCCCAATAACTGAGAACACTGATCTTATTAGGGCACACATTACGGATCCAGAATCACATTTTCTGGAGGAATCAATTCAATGCCCTGATTATCAGTTACACCCTGTCGAGCTTATTGATGATTCTAATTCTGAGATAATTAGACCCAAGTCAATTTTGATTCTGCCACATCATTTAGACTTGGAGATTTCAGACGGGGTGATGAATATACAAGAGGTCCTGGAATTTGATATGCTAAATGAGGAGGATAGGAGTTGGGAAGTTTTGATTTGGGAAGTTAATTCTGGAGGAAATGGAAGATTGAGTCGAAGGGTTCCTTTTAAGTTGAAACCATCAAATCAGAACCCATACGACATTTGTTTCGAGGATGTTCAACCCAAGCACACATTCAACGATTATCCTTTTAAGCTTCAATTCTCTATAACCTGACTTTTTGGTCTTGGGTTGCATCCTCAGAAATCGCAGGCCCGATCCCGCTTACATTCTGATTTTAGGTTTTGGGTAATTTTTATCCAGAACCTAAGATATTCTTGATTATGGGGTGTGGGTCTGCACCACAATCTGGTCCAAATCTGTGGACCTCTGCTGACAGGTTAGAGGATTCTTCTGTTCATTCTAATTCTAACCTGCACATGTGAATTCTTCATTTCTTTTCTTTGTATAGTGTGCCTAGCTGAAGGCACTAAACTCAGCACTTATACAGTTCTTTTTAATTTTTCATCTCGGAGCGGACCTGACATTCACGCAATTCAGGTGCTTTCTTCGCTTTTCCACTCTGTTTTATCTTTTTAATACAATGAGGACATTGCATTAGATAGGCATGGGGGGGGTGGATATTTATCTCTGAATTCATTCGTCAGCTCCGTAGATTTGTTTATTTTTTATTAAAAAAAAATCGAAATTAGGAAAGAGAATTTGGGTTTAAGAAAATTTTCAATCTTAGGAAAAACTACATTAAGATCTGAACACAAAGACCCTTCAGGTCGTTGAACTTAATCAGCCCGTGTATCCACTAAAATGTGGATTTATTTTTCGAGTTCTCGCCAAGTTGAATTTTATTTTAATTGGAGTAAATAAGTTTGGGTGATAAGTACACGACTTATCAACCCGCCCTCTGATTTGAGGGAATTTTGAGTCTTAAGCATCTACACACTTTCTTTGCACTGACTCGTTGTTTGGTGATTTTAACGGAAATTGGGTAGCTAATGAACCTGCTAAGGTGATATGGCTGGCAAGTTATCGTGGGTAACAGCCCATAGGTAGGTTGTCCAGAGCCCAGTCACTGGACCTTTCTCTTTTTGCTGCCTTGACGTAAATCTTAGACCAGGGAAGCCATCTACTTAAAAAAAAAAGAAAAAAAAATCATCAAAAAGAAAAGGAGAAAAGAACAAAAAGAAATAAGCCACACTTCGCCGCACGAGTATGGCTGGCAAGTTGTCGGTGGTAACAGCTCATCGACCGATTGTCCAGAACCCAGCTCAGAAAATGCACTAAAAAAAATTCCCAAAACACTTAGGAAGAAGCGGAGAAGTAGAATAAACCGGGGAGATATACACTGGATTCACCCTTGTGTTGACCCTGTTAAAAAATAAAAGTAGGGAGAAAGCTACCGGTTGTAAAGATACACCTTTAGGTAGAATTCTTTTTGAGGTCACCTAGAGGCGTAGAAATCCGGAGTCCGTTCTAATTGCCGGTCAACGAGTCTATCACAATCACAATAAGATGCTTAAAGCTTAGGGTTCTCATCAAATTTTGGGTGAGTTGAATGGCCGTAGAAAGCCACTCTTAAACCCGAAAATTTGAAAATAAAAAAAAATTAGAAAAGAGAAAAAGAGAAAAAGAAATCTTTCTTTTAATAAGGCGAGGGCTTGAAGCGGTCTGCATTTTGGCTGATACCTGGGAACTGTAGTGTCTTTGAAAGTTCAGTTCCTAAGTAGACAATTTCTTAATGATTGAAAAATAACTCAAGTCCAAATAATCTAACTTAATTCTTCTATAAATAGCATATAGTTTTTGCTAGGGACTAGCAAAAGATAGGCATGGGGGCATGATGTAAACACATTTACACTACTTAAGATGTCTATTTATGCATGTTCTTAAGCATAGGATTGCATTTCATGATATAAATATTGCATTACATGCATCATCTTGCATTTAGAATACTTTGAATAAAATGGAGATTAATTGTCTCCTTTTATGTGCTTGGACAGGGCAAATATTTTATCAGGGCCTCGGATCAAATATCCAACCGTATGGATGTGATCAGGGCAACGATTGGAGTTCAACGATTCCAAGATCGCCCTAATCAGGCATCCGTAGCATCAGATAGTGACTCGGGAACCCTAGAAGATCAAGGGCCAGGATGGTGTAAATTCGCACTTCAGATGATAAATCCGACCGCACGGATGATTCGGATCGACGATCGCAGCCCAACGACACAAAAATCGAGTCAATCCGACATCCGTGGCACCATCTACAACTTCCAGAAGATGGACGGCCAAGATAGCGCCACGTGGCGCCATCTCAGCGCCTAATCGCTCTCCGCCGCTTGCATCTGGTGAAAGCCACGCACCTAATCGCTCTCCGCCATTGGATCTTAATCCAACGGCTGTGGGCGCTCGCATTTAAAAACGCCCTCTCGACCATCCGTGCCCCATAGTGCAGCGGTCGAGTGCGCTATCGCGAGCGCGGGGCGCGGGTTCGAGCCGTGGCGAGGAGCGGCGGGCGCGAACAATTAGAGCATCGGATGGAGATCGGACGGCCGCGCGCGCCCGATAGCGCCGACGCGCGATTGGACGCGCAATCGGACGCGCAATCAGACGCGCGGGGGGCGCGCAGCGCGCGGGCGCGGACGCATCTTAAGCTGTCCGATCTCGCAATCGGACGGCTGAAAAGCGCTGGACGTGTGCGGGCATTGAGGAGTGGGCAGCCGAGGATGCGCGCGTGGGCGCAGAGGCGACGGCCACGTCGGGGCTTTAGTGACGGATTTATCCGTCACTAAAGACCCCTCTTTTATTATTTTGAAGTTGTAATGTCCATTTTGCCCCCACTCCTTGCAACTATAAAAGGAGACCCCCTCCATACGAAATTCTCATCCCTTCTTTCTCCTCTCTACCCCTCCAAAGCTCAAAAGAAGCTTGTCCCACACCCAGGATGCTTCTTGCGAGATAAAGTCCAATTTTCGTTCCCCTTCAGAAGTGGATCCCGCGACGACGACGGCGTGCTGCTCCGTTCCCGTTCTTCTGCTTCGTCCTCCTTTGTCCTGCTTCGTTCTCCTTCGTCTAGGCGTCGTCCCTTCCGGCTCGTCCTCCAAGCAATCGTCGAGGAGGATAATTTCTCTCTCCCATTCTTATTTACAACTTTTCTAGTATAGAATTTTCCTGCTTTATGGTGTAATTGATTTTCCGCATTCTAGTGTAACTTTTATAAACAGTTGAAATATTGAATGAATGTTCTCTTTCTCTCTCTCTCTCTCTCTCTCTCTCTTTCTCTCTCTCTCTCTCTTTCTTTTAGTCTGATAGCTCCATTGTAATTATATCGCCTTGCTTATAAAAAAAACCTAAAAAAAATATAATTACGAATATAGATCAACGTAGCCTCCCTGTGTTCGACCCGGAATTATTTTCGGTATAAATTTTATTTGTTGAACACGAATTCTTTGCTTTTTGAACTACAACGACAGGTTTTCCAAAACCAATCTCGTAAGCGTAGCATTCGCGAAAAATACTGTTCAACAAGGACTTACCCCCTAGCGATCTGACTGAATTAGCCAAATAACTATCAAGATCATCCTCTCAAACAGTCGGAAGAAATGGAAGCAATTACTACTCTTGAGGAAAGAATGTATACACCCCATGAGCAGGATCTTAACATTGAACAAGAACCTGGGGATGTCATTACTGAGGACACTCACAGTCCTATTGCTTCCAAACCACTTCTACATGATAGTGAAATAAGTGACACCCTTGAGTGGTTCAATTTGGACGATGAACATTTGGGCTTTTTCCAGGACACACACACCAATGATATGTAGCATGAAAGGCAATAAGTAACTAAGGCTACTTTTGATAACATTCAAGAATTGGAATGGATATCGAGGATGAATGTTGAACTGATCACACCCTCTTTAACCCTCTTCATTACCCCGCACCCGAGCGACTTCAGCTCCTATAGAACCAGCTTCTTGAAATCTTTGCTCACACTTTTGATTAACGGGGGAATATCTAGACCAATGCACCCTGTGGTAGAGTGGCGAGCTTGGATAGACGCTTTTCCATGTTAGCCCATTAGTCTTAGGGTATGTTCCGTCGCACTCTCTGTACCCCACATATATTTGCTTGAGGAGCCTTTGCCTCCTCGTCGCACACTCCCGGAGGTTACTACTCATGTGTATTATGTAAAACCTCCACAAATAGCTTAGGAGTACCCTCTTTTCACCTGCTTCTGGCGAGTATTTGGCCTCACTATCCATCACCAACTTGCCGACATCTTGGGTTACTTACTCACCAGGCCAGGTTTGTTACGTATCTTCTTTGGACCTCCTTCTATTTCCCTTCTAGAGCCCGATTTGTGAGGTATCCCAACTCCACCTCAGGTAATATCTGTCCTTGCTTTTGCTTTTCAATGAGGATATTGTCAGATTTAGCCATGGGGGGGTATAACCTGAGGTTATTCATAGCATTTATACATATTCTGCATGCAATTAGGGCACCCATCTTGCATAAAAAAAAAGAACAAAAACAAAAAGGAAAAGAGAGAAGAGAGAAAAAGGAGATGAAATCTTTGTGAGCTAAATTTCAAATATATTAGGGAGAGACACTGGAAGAAAATGTGCAGAATTGTGCTGGTCCCAGTGGTTGATTATGGAAAAGTTACCTAAGTTCTAGGTCAGAATGAATGAATAAATAAACTCCTAAAGTGCTAAAGAAAAGGAGATAGGTGAGGGATACTGACTTTAGGCCTCTTGGGTTTGTTCTAAAGCTTAAACATTCACGTATTTGTTAAGATCTGGACTATTCCCCAAGAGGTTGAGGGAGTTGTGAGGCTGATGTATTAAGTCTAAGGCTTAGGGAGTATTCGGCCCCGTTGCCTACTCTTTGGTTTGCGGGACTTGGTAACCTAAGCACCCAACAAAAACTCACACACTGGTCTAGTTTAGTGCGCATAATAAAGAATAATGCCAAAAGAAAGTGTCTATTCTGAAACTGTTTTCCCGAAAAGTTGACTTAGGAGCGGCTTGAAGACACAAGTTGATTGGATGAGTTCCCGGCGTGGAGAGGAGGAATGTAAAATAAGCCCCTCGAAGATGCGTTATAGATCATCTCCTCGATGCTTGTCTCTTAGGATATCTAATATCCTACTAGGGGCACAGAAGCATCTTGTGCTGGTTCAGATGCCGTGGGTGGCATTATCCTGAAATGTCGATTGCCAGGGTCTGAATTCAGTTACAGAACACCTTGGGCGGCACTATCTTGAAGTGTTGAAAGCCAGGCTTCTGGGGGTTTCCATGAGTGGTGCTATCCCGAAGCATCGATTGTTAGGGACCCTGCAAGGATTGATGGTGTGGACAAGGAATCTGATACAGATCGTGTTTAGGGCCAATCCAATGTTGAGTCTAGGGGAATTTAAAAAGAAAGAGTGAAAACTCTCAAAATAATATTTCTCCCTCTCTCTCTTACTAAAAATGCACTGGCAAAACTGAACCTAACCTTTCTACACATATGCACGAGTGTTTTAATAGTTGGGGTCAACGAACCTCTGGGCAGTTTTTGCGGACCTTAGAAACCTTCACGGCGGACTCAAGACTGAGGCTGGTCAGGTTTGTATCTTGGCTGGTACTTGAGTAATTTTAAGCCTATAGTTGGTATTTCAATCTAATTTCTAGAGTATGGCACGATAAGGCATCCTGACGGTAAAATCTGGCCTGGAGACCTAGTCTGGTTCATATGATTTTGCTAGGGACTAGCAAAACTTAAGCATGGAGGTATTTGAGTGGACTAATTTAGTGCTTAAGTACTAAATTATTTGGAGCATAATTTAATCTACGGCATGCTGATAATGACAAAATGTGAAAGCCTTGAATGTATCATTTCATGCATTAATTACTTGAATATTTATGTGAAAGAACTAATTATTCACTTTAAAAGGCAAGGGTATCACATCAAAGCTTGCCTTGAGATATGTGGGATTTTGTTCTAGAAAAATATAGCAAGGGAATAAATTTTTAGAGGCATCCTTATATGTCTCTTAATGATTCAAGCACATTCCCTTATTTGCTTTTTAATCTCTCTCACAAATCTATCTCTCTCCCTCAATTTTCTCCTCTCTATTTTGTAACATAAAATACTCTCTTTGACTCTTTCCTTATCTGACTGCCTCTCTAATTCTCTTTCTCACTGTCTTTATATAATAGGCAAAAAAACTGGCGAGGAGGAATCCAAAAAAAAACCCCTTCCATAGGGAAGAAGCTCCCTTTCTCCACCTCTCCTCCCTATAGGCAGCCACCTTCACCGTGTGCCTTCTCAGCCACCGCGAGCCTCGACCATCGACACCACGACTTCTCCCCTGCCACAACCACACTCCAACTCCCTCTATCGCATGCCCACGACTCTGCCACCGTGAGCCTCCGTTGACACCGTGCTTCCTCTCAACGAGCGTGGTGACAACGCGCTCCTCGACGCCACATCCTCCTCACTGCAACCATGTGCCTCCTCGAATCTCCTTCGCGCAGCAACCGCGGCAAGCCACATGGTGACAGTGTCTGGCTTGCGCCGTGACCACCACCACGAGCCACTACCTCACCGTGTGATCCCGACGTTCCCGCTACCACAAGCCTCCCCTTCCTCGATGCATCTCATTGCCACCGTGTCCGAGGCACCATAGATGATCGTGCACCACCACCACCCTCTCGACAGTAGCAAGTCGCGACCACCGCACCTTTAACCGTCGACCACCTCCGCCTCTCACGAGCACAGGCCCCGTGTGCCACAACCCTCGCTCGCACCCTTGCATGCGCACACAGCCAGCAACCTCGACCATCAGCCCTCGCACATGATCACGCCACCCACTCGACGACTCCTCGCTTAGGACCTCCGCAGCAGGGCCGAAGGAACCCATCACCACTCGTGGCCTACTCGACGCAACCACCACCACGGGTTGTAATCCTTCGTGCCGTTGATGTCATCGGACTCACCTCGATTCCACCAACGTGACCACGCCCTCAGTTGTGGCTCTTGTGACTTACACATGCGTGAGCGACCACCCATCACCGACGAGCTCCTTCGCTCCGATTGGCTGCCTTTGGCCATCTCCCACTGTGGGACCACCACCATCGCGAAGCCCTCGTTGCGATTGACCATCCTCAAGCTCCTTCGCTTCCACCGTCGCTTCCTCTTCGCATGAAGTCAAGAGGAAGATTTCCTCTATTTTTGGGTTCTATTAGTATTTACCAAAAATGCCATTGTGGAACACTATTCAAATAGTTTATTGGATTAAATTATTAGGGTGAAATTGCGACATTATACTCATTCCTTTTCCTATTTAATTTGCTCATGTTATGCACATCAATTCTCATTGAAATTGGATTCAGATTTGCATGCAATTAGAAATTACATACTCTGCCACTACACATGCATCATTTACATACTTTTGAGAGCTTGATTTATGATGTGAAATTTACGTAAATAGCCCTCAACTTCTCATGTAATTGAAAGTTACATTCTGAGCTGCATATTCATTGAATTGATTTCATGAATGTTTCTGTGAACATGATGGCTCCATATCTATGAATCTATTGGTCTGTCCTCCCTGTGGATACGACCTGAAGTGTGGTATTATTTTAGTATTTTAGTAACTTTGATCGAGGTTTTTTCCACCACATTATTTACTACGACGCAATATTTTTCTGACATTATTTCTGCAAGCGAAAAAAACCTCCCGATCAGCAGGTTGATAAGTCGTTTACTTATCATCCCAATTTATTTACTAGGTTAAAGATGAAATTGAATTGGTGAGGACTCGAGACTAAGTCCACATTCGAGTGGAAACCCAAGCTAATTAAACCTGAAGACTTGAAGAGTCTAAGTGTTCAGGTCCTATCGTATCAATTCCTAAAGTTAATAACTTCCAAAAGCCTAAGTTCTCTTCTCCTAATTTTATTTTATTTTTTTGAATTTTCAATTTTTAAAAAAATAAAATAACAGGAAATTACTATTACGGCTGACAAAAAGATTATTTCATAGGATATCCACCCTCCCATGCTTATCTAATGCAATGTCCTTATTGTTAAAATGAAAGCATGCAGGAGAGCAGAAATGAAAGAATAGCACCTAGTTTCCATGAGATTCTGGTTAGCTCGAAACAGTCTTTACACGTGTTGAGTTTAGTGCCTTCAGCTAGGCGAGGTCCTCAATAAAAAATAACTAACATTGAGTGTTGAACGTGTTTTGCGAATCGCTACGCTTATGAGATTGGTTTTGGAAAACCTGTCGTTGTAGTTCAAAAAGAGAAGAATTCGTGTTCAACAAATAAAATTTATACCGAAAAGAATTCCGGGTCGAACATAGGGAGGCTACGTTGATTTATATTCGCAATTATATTTTTTTAGGTTTTTCGATAAGTAAGGTGATATAATTACAATGGAGCTATCAGACTAAAAGAGAGAGAGAGAGAGAGAGAGAGAGAGAAAGAGAACATGCATTCAATATTTCAATTGTTTATAAAAGTTACACTAGAAAGTGGAAAATCAATTACACTATAAAGCAGGAAAATTCTACACTAGAAAAGCTGTAAGTAAGAATGGGAGAGAGAAGTTATCCTCCTCGACGACTGCTTGGAGGACGAGCCGGACGAGACGACGCCTGGACGAAGGAGAACGAAGCAGGACTAAGGAGGACGAAGCAGAAGAACGGGAACAAAGCAGCATGCCGTCGTCGTCGCGGGATCCACTTCCGAAGGGGAACGAAAATTGGACTTTATCTCGCAAGAAGCATCCCGGGTGTGGGACAAGCTTCTTTTGAGCTTTGGAGGGGTAGAGAGGAGAAAGAAGGGATGAGAATTTCGTATGGAGGGGGTCTCCTTTTATAGTTGCAAGGAGTGGGGGCAAAATGGACATACAACTTCAAAACAATAAATAAGGGGTCTTTAGTGATCGATTTAGTGACGGATAAATCTGTTACTAAAGCCTTGACGTGGGAGTCGCCTCCGTGCCCACGCGCGCCTCCCCGGCTACCCGCTCCTCAACGTCCACGCACGTCCAGCGCTTTTCAGCCATCCGATCGCGAGATCGGACGGCTTAAGATGAGTCCGCGCCCGCGCACTGCGCGCCCCCCGAGCATCTGATTGCACGTTCGATTGCGCGTCCAATCGCGCGTTGACGCTATCGGGCACGCGCGGCCGTCCGATCTTCATCTGACGCTCCACGCGCCTCAATTGATCGCGCCCTCCAGCGCCTCGCCGCGGATCGAACCCGCGCCCCGCGCTCGCGATAGTGCACTCGACCACTGCGCTATGGGGCGCGGATGGTCGAGCGGGCGCTTTTAAATGCGAGCGCCCACAGCCGTTGGATTAAGATCCAACGGCGGAAAGCGAGCGGGCGCGGAGCCTTCACAAGATGAAGCGACCGTTTGGGCGGCTGAGATGGCGCCACGTGGCGCTATCTTGGCTGTCCATCTTGTGGATGCTGTAGATGGTGCCACGGATGTCGGATTGACTCGATTTTTGTGTCTTTAGGCTACGATCGTCGATCCGAATTCATCCGTGCGGTCGGAGTTATCATCTGAAGTGCGGATTTACACCATCCTGGCCCTTGATCTTTTAGGGTTCCCGGGTCACTATCTGATGCTACAAATGCTTGATTAGGGCGATCTTGGAGTCGTTGAACTCCAATCGTCGCCCTGATCACATCCATACGGTTGGATCTTTGATCCGAGGCCCTGATAAAATATTTGCCCTGTCGAAGCACATAAAAGGAGACAATTAACCACCATTTTATTCAAACTATTCTAAATGCAAGATGATGCATGTAATGCAATATTTATATCATGAAATGCAATCCTATGCTTAAGAACATGCATTAATAGACATCTTAAGTAGTGTAAATGTGTTTACATCATACCCCTATGCCTATCTTTTGCTAGTCCCTAGCAAAAACTATATGCTATTTATAAAAGAATTAGGTTAGATTATTTGGACTTGAGTTATTTTTCAATCATTAAGAAATTGTCTACTTAGGAACTGAACTTTCAAAGACACAACAGTGCCCGGGTATCAGCCAAAATGCAGACCGCCTCAAGCCCTCGCCTTATTAAAAGAAAATTTTCTTTTTCTCTTTGTTCTCTTTTCTAATTTTTTTTTTTGATTTTCAAATTTTCGGGTTTAAGAGTGGCTTTCTATGGCCATTCAACTCACCCAAAATTTGATGAGAACCCTAAGCTTTAAGCATCTTATTGTGATTGTGATAGACTCGTTGACCGGCAATTAGAACAGACTTCGGATTTCTACGCCTCTAGGTGACCTAACTAGAATTCTACCTAAAAGTGTATCTTTACAACCGGCAGCTTTCTCCCTACTTTTATTTTATTTTATTTTATTTATTAATTTTTTTACGGGGTCAACACAAGGGTGAATCCAGTGTATATCTCCCCGATTTATTCTACTTCTCCGCTTCTTCCTAAGTGTTTTGGGAATTTTTAGTGCATTTTCTGAGCTGGGTTCTGGACAACCGGTCGATGAGCTGTTACCACCGACAACTTGCCAGCCATACTCGTGCGGCGAAGTGTGGCTTATTTCTTTTTGTTCTTTTCTCCTTTTTTTTTTTTTAAGTAGGTGGCTTACCTAGTCTAAGATTTACCTAAAGGCAGCAAACTAAGAAAGGTTCAGTGACTGGGATCTGGATAACCTACCTATGGGCTGTTACCCAAGATAACTTGCCAGCCATGTCACCCTAGAAGGTTCATTAGCTACCCAATTTCCGTTAAAATCGTCAAACAACGAGTCAGTGCAAAGAAAGTGTGTAGATGCTTAAGACTTAAAATTCCCTCAAATCAGAGAGCGGGTTGATAAGTCGTGTACTTATCACCCAAACTTATTTACTCCAATTACGAAAGAATTAAGATGGTGAGGACTCAAAAACAAATCCACATTTTAGTGGATACACAGGCTAATTAAGTCCAAAGACCTGAGGGGTCTTTGTGTTCAGATCTTAATGTAGTTTTTCCTAAGATTAAAAATTTTCTTAAACCCAAATTCTCTTTCCTAATTTCGATTTTTTTTTAATCAAAATAAAACAAATCTACGGAGCTGACGAATGAATTCAGAGATAAATATCCACCCCCCCATGCCTATCTAATGCAATGTCCTCATTGTATTAAAAAGATATAAAACAGAGTGGAAAAGCGAAGAAAGCACCTGAATTGCGTGAATGTCAGGTCTGCTCCGAGATGAAAAATTAAAAAGAACTGTATATGTGCTCAGTTTAGTGCCTTCAGCTAGGCACACTATACAAAGAAAAGAAATGAAGAATTCACATGTGCAGGTTAGAATTAGAATGAACAGAAGAATCCTCTGACCTGTCAGCAGAGGTCCACAGATGTGGACCAGATTGTGGTGCAGACCCACACCCCATAATCGAGAATATCTTAGGTTCTGGATAAAAATTACCCAAAACCTAAAATCAGAATGTAAGCGGGATCGGGCCTGCGATTTCTGAGGATGCAACCCAAGACCAAAAAGTCAGGTTACAGAGAATTGAAGCTCAAAAGGATAATCGTTGAATGTGTGCTTGGGTTTGACATCCTCGAAACAAATGTCGTAAGGGTTCTGATTTGATGGTTTTAGCTTAAAAGGAACCCTTCGACTCAATATTCTATTTCCTCCAAAATTGACTTCCCAAATCAGAACTTCCCAGCTCCTACTCTCCTCATTCAGCTTATCAAATTCCAGGACCTCTTGTATATTCATCACCTCGTCTGAAATCTCCAAGTCTAAATGATGTGGCAGAATCAAAATTGACTTGGGTCTAATTATCTCAGAATTAGAATCATCAATAAGCTCAACAGGGTGTAACTGATAATCAGGGCATTGAATTAATTCCTCCAGAAAATGCGATTCTGGACCCGTAATGTGTGCCCTAATAAGATCAATTTCCTCAGTTATTGGGCTACCAAATGATCTATTAGATTCCTCAGGCCCAATCGTCTCACAAAAATCGTGTTCAGAAAACTCGCGTGAGACTTCGCAACTTGAATCTTCACCATCAGGATCCGTATCAATGTATGTCCCAAAATCAGTTGTCACTTTGTGTTCCAAGGAGACATACGTTTCCTCGTAACCCGGCTTAGGGATCTCAGGCGAAGAAATTAGATCATCCTTAATTGGTTGTTTTAATTCAATCTGGTCAGCCTCGTAACACGTGTCCCCCCCAACAGGTGCCTGAGCGGGTTCTGTCATTGGCTTTCCTGAAGAGGGTTCATCCTGGGAATTATTCCAAGATTGAATCAAAGCAACCACGAATCTCATCCTCAATTTCGCTAATTTCCTAAGTAGAAACTCACCCAGGTTCTTATCCTTAACATCCTGGAGCCAATCCAACAAAGACTTGTTTAAATCATCAATCATTTCAATCAGGGGCTCCAATTTCTCAATGCAAGGTATTGGCTGAACTTCTAAAGATTGAATGATATTCCTCAAGTTAGCCAGAACCTTATCTTGAACCTGATTAACCTGAACCAAATGAGTTGGTTCAGGATTGGGTGGGTTTGTCATCAATGCAGAGAAATTAACGAATTGAGATTCGTTATACCCTTCCTGATAATAGGTCATTTCAGATTGTTGAAAAGATGGTGATGACCTAAAGGCAGTGAAATCAGAGGATGGGTAAGGATTTGTGTATCCTTCTTGATTGTAGATCGTATTAGGTTGTGTATGAAAGGAAGACGATCTATAATCGATGTAGCTCTGAGAAGGATAGAAATCAGAATCAAAGTGTTCAGGGTTAGACCCTAAACACGGGGGTCCGGAATTGTATCCCCAATCCGAATTATCCCAATTGACTAATGGTTGATTACAATATGAGTTGGGATAATCATCATGTTGAGGATAATTCACAATAGGAGGGAAAGAGCGGGAATGTGTGAAATATGTGGAAGGATTCATGAGACTCGGGAGGAAGAAAGGTGCCCTGCAATACAAACAATCAAACCTGTCCTTAAATGGGTTAGCCTACAGACCCTCAAAACCCGTCTTGAGATAAAGGAACGATTTGATCTACTTCCGTCTGTTCAATCCAACCAGTTAGAAGGAGGGACTGGGGAGAAGGTTCTTCCTTCGGCTTGCGCCTCCGGTTCCTGGTGTACCCCCCAACCGCGATCGTTTGACTCTGCTCCCCTAGCTAGACATCAGATTGAACAGTAGAAACAGACTAATCGAAATAATCTCGTTCTGGGTTCTGAAGAGCGAGTCCAATCCTTAAGGCCAACGTCTACTCTGTTTTATTTAGGGCTAGGTTTGAATGTTCTTTGGAATGTGATGGGCCCTTTAAATGGGTTGTGCCCTTAATGATTGATTGATTTGTGTGTGTGTGCACAACCAGTGGCTTTCAAGCAAGATTATTTTTGATGTGGTGAATTTTAAGGTTCAAATATTGCTTAGTAGCTTTTAGGATTCAACTTTAGGTATTTTCAAACAAGTTTCATTGGCACACCAAGTTTTACAAGCACTTGTGAAGATGTTTTCCTTTAAAGTTTAAAAGAACGTGGAGTGCCTGGAATATACCTAGATTGAAAACCCTAAGGAGGAGCTACTTGATGAGTTGGTTTCAAAATAAAGTGGTGCGGCCCAAACAACTCAAACAACTGGTCACAAATGCACCACTAAGTTAGGCACTCAAAGATGATTAACCTAGAATGATTTCCACTCTGTTATGTGTTGCTTTCTGTGTACCGGTTCCACAGATCAGAACCCGGTTGAGTAGAAAACAAATCGAGTTGATCAAGTGCCTTGAATGTGGGTGTGTGTTGTGTGTTTGTTGAAAATTACCCCACAAGATTATCTTTTTGTTATTATTTTTTTTTTATGGATGAGGGTGGAATGAATGTGAGTGAAAATCCAAACAACCAAACTATTCCTAGGTTTTATGCAAACACCTAGGTTAATTGGGATTTGGATTTAATGTGGCGAATGAAATCTATGGAGGGGGAAAGAATGGGGGAACACCTACAGTTGTCTTCAACTGCACTTTTCTCCAGTCTACCGCTTGTTGATTCCTTGATGGAGGTCTCTGCAAAGCAATAGACACAAGAGAAAGCTAGTTAGAAAACAAATAAAGTGCAAGAAATGCGAAAAAAAAAGATCGGAAATCGTTGCCTCCCCGGCAACGGCGCCAAAATGTTGAACGTGTTTTGCGAATCGCTACGCTCACGAGATTGGTTTTGGAAAACCTGTCGTTGTAGTTTAAAAAGAGAAGAATTCGTGTTCAACAAATAAAATTTGTACCGAAAAGAATTCCAGGTCGAACACAGGGAGGCTACATTGATCTATATTCGCAATTATATTTTTTTAGGATTTTTGATAAGCAAGGCGATATAATTACAATGGAGCTATCAGACTAAAAGAAAGAGAGAGAGAGAGAGAAAGAGAATATGCATTCAATATTTCAATTGTTTATAAAAGTTACACTAGAAAGCGGAAAATCAATTACACTATAAAGCAGGAAAATTCTACACTAGAAAAGCTGTAAATAAGAATGGGAGAGAGAAGTTATCCTCCTCGACGATTGCTTGGAGGACGAGCCGGACGAGACGACGCCTGGACGAAGGAGAACGAAGCAGGACTAAGGAGGGCGAAGCAGAAGAACGGGAACGGAGTAGCACGCCGTCGTCGTCATGGGATCCACTTCCGAAGGGGAACGAAAATTGGACTTTATCTCGCGAGAAACATCCCGGGTGTGGGACAAGCTTCTTTTGAGCTTTGGAGGGGTAGAGAGGAGAAAGAAGGGATGAGAATTTCTTATGGAGGGGGTCTCCTTTTATAGTTGCAAGGAGTGGGGGCAAAATGGACATTGCAACTTCAAAATAATAAAATAGGGGTCCTTAGTGACGGATAAATCCATCACTAAAGCCCTCAACATGGGCGTCGTGGGCGGCTCGCGCGTGCCTCCTCGCCTGCTCGCGCGCTCAACAGCTTGCGTGCGTTCATCGCTTTTCAGCCATCCGATCGCGAGATCGGACGGCTTAGGATGCGTCCGCGCCCGCTGCGTTGCGCGCCTGCCTGCACGTCTGATTGCGCATCCGATTGCGCGTCCAATCGCGCGTCGACGCTATCGGGCGCGCGTGGCCGTCCGATCTTCATCTGACGCTCGACGCGCCTCAATTGATCGCGCCCTCCAGCGCCTCACCGCGGATCGAACCCACGCCCCGCGTTCGCGATAGCACGCTCGACCACGCGCTATGGGGTGCGGATGGTCGAGGGGGCGCTTTTAAATGCGAGAGCCCACAGCCGTTGGATTAAGATCCAATGGCGGAGAGCGAGCGGGCGCGGAGCCTTCACAAGATGAAGCGACCGTTTGGGTGGCTGAGATGGCACCACGTGGCGCTATCTTGGCCATCCATCTTCTGGATGCTGTAGATGGTGCCACGGATGTCGGATTGACTCGATTTTTGTGTCTTTGGGCTGCGATCGTCAATCCGAATTCATCCGTGTGGTCGGATTTATCATCTAAAGTGCGGATTTACACCATCCTGGCCCTTGATCTTCTAGGGTTCCCGGGTCACTATCTGATGCTATGGATGCCTGATTAGGGCGATCTTGGAGTCGTTGAACTCCAATCGTCACCCTGATCACATCCATATGGTTGGATCTTTGATCCGAGGCCCTGATAAAATATTTTCCCTATCCAAGCACATAAAAGGAGACAATTAACCTCCATTTTATTCAAACTATTCTAAATGCAAGATGATGCATGTAATGCGATATTTATATTATGAAATGCAATCCTATGCTTAAGAACATGCATAAATAGACATCTTAAGTAGTGTAAATGTGTTTACATCATTGAGGCTGTAATAACACAGTTTCTGGGCCCCTAGATTTGGGTCCCAAAGAGTAAAATTAGGCTTGCCAAAAAGATGATTAGTGAAATGGCAAGCTAGTAGTGCAGGGAGAGCCCAAGTGGTCTCCAATAGGAGTTTTGTTGATTTAGTATAGAGGAGGTGTGGGTGGATATAGAATCTGTGCAATGGTTGGGTGAAAAAGGATGGTGAGGGTTTGGTTGTGAGTTGGGGGTTTGTGGGTACTCTAAAATATCTAACATTTCAAGAGTTTCTCCCCAAAGTTTAATTTCATCCTAACAATTTGGGTGCTTAATTCAACTATCCTGTTCTTCATGATTTCCACCCAAACATTGAACCTCAAACTCTAAAAATTTAAGATGAGGACATTGTTGGGTTTTAACTTGATCATGTGAATCATCCAACAAATTTCCAAATTCATAAATATCTTCCTCATCCTGGGTTGCCACAATTTGTTGTATGTCTTTATTGTCCTCAATTATCCCTACAACCGAGTGATTTTCTTTCTGAGTTTGGGTTGAGTTGGCCCTTAAAAGGTTGTCTAAGGTATGTATGGCCATTACCTCCTCTATTCTGCCAAGCTCCTCCAACAAACCACACTTAATTTTATCCTTCTTTGAGACCTCAAAAATATTAAATCGATTCGCTTTATTCCCAAAGGCCATTTCTATATTTCCCAATTCACAATCAATCCTTGCCTTGGTGGTAGCCAAGAAAGGTCTTCCCAAAATAATCGGGGTGTGGTTGAGCTATTTTGGTGCTTCCACGTCTAGGACCATAAAATCAGCAAGGTAATGTAAATCATTAACCTTGACTAAAACATCCTCCAAAATACCCCTTGGTTTTGTAATGGATCTATCGACTAACTGCAAGGTTATGTTAGTGTGTTTCAGGTAGCCTAGACCCAATTCCATGTGCAATGAGGTAGGGATCACATCGCCGGGACGATCCTCATGATTTGAAGGATCATAAAAATCCTTCGAGGCCGAGCACCCTAGCCATTCATTCGTTGGAACCATTGTTGCATCTGTTGCAATTCTTCCAACTGCCTCTGAATCTGCTCCTGTTGGTTTGGGGATGGGGGAGGTGGTTGTTGAACAGCCATGGGATCTACTTGGCTAAAACTCAACCTCCGCATTCGGGAATGGTCAATAGGTCCTTCCAAACGAGGGTTCAATGACCTCCTTCCAAGCATACACTGGAAGGAAGTCAGAAGGATGAGGAAGAGAAGGGACCCTGCAACATAAAAAAATACAAGCCTATCCTTAGGTTGGGTAGCCTAAAGGTCTACAGACTCTTAGAATATGTCTTAAGATTATAGACGATTTACTCTACTTGTATCCAGTCAATCCAACCAGTTAGGAGGGACTGGGGAGAAGGTTCTTCCTTTGGCTTGCGCCTCCGATTCCTAGTGTACCCTCCAACCGCGGTCGTTTGACGTTACTCCCTAGCTAGACATCAGATTGACTAGTATAAACAGGTTAATAGTGAACAATCTCAATTTGGGCCCTGAAGAGTGAATTAGTCCTTATGGCCAACGTCTAATCAATTTTAGTTAGGCTTGGGATATTTAGTGCTTTCAGAATGTGATGGGCCCTTAATGGGCTGTGCCCTTAATGATTTATTTAAGAATGTGTGTATGTGCACAACCAAAATATTTTCAAGCAAGATTATTGAGGATGAGGTGAATTTTAGGGTTTGAATCTTGCTTAGTAGCTTTTAGGATTCAAATATTAGGTATATTCAACCAAATTTCCAGGAGGCAAACCACGTTTGAAATCATGAATTCAAGTATTTTCCTTTACAAATCAAGAAAAATATGGAGTGCCTGGCTTGACCTAATTATTGAATCCTATGGGGCAGCTACAAAATGAATTAATTTTAAATTGGGTGGTGCGGTCCAAACAATTCAATCAAGTGACCCAGATGCACCACCAATTAGGTACGTAGAGATGATTAACCTAGACTGATTTCTACTCCTTTAGGTGTTGATTTATGTGTACCAGCTCCACAGGTCAGATTTCGGTTATGTGGTAGAATCGATGTGAAGTGGTGCGCCTTAAGTCAAGAGTTGTGGGTGTTTAATGTGTCACTTTTAGTAAATCCCACAAGAGGAGTATTTTTCTTTTCTTTCTTATATATGCGGGGATGAGATGGGTGGAGGTGGCAAACAAACAACTAGATCTATCCTAGGGTTTATAAAAAGCACCTAAGTTGATTTGGCTTTGAGTTATTAGTGTGGTGAAATAAATCTAGGGTGAGGGTGGTGGAGGAAAAACTTACAAATGTCTCTACTCGCACTTTACTCCAATGTACTACCTTCAGCTCCTCGATCAGGTTCCTACAAGATAATAAATCGAAGACGAAAGATAGGTTAGAAAAATATGTAAGTAATGCGAGAAAACGCAAGATAAACCAAAGAGCGTTGCCACCCCAGCAACGGAGCCAAAATGATGAGGTGTGTTTCGCGAATTAAAATTAGGGTTTGGAGAACTCGTTGTCATAGCTCACAAAACGTGTCTATCAAATACAATTTATATTCGAAACTCCAGGGGAGTCTTGGGTCGAACACAGGGAGGCGACATTTACTTTGTTTGAAATCCGCGTTTCATTTTGTTTCTTTTTGGTGTTTTGGGGTTTTGTTATTTTTTCTTTTGTTCTTATAGAAAAAAAGCAAGCAAGACAGATCACAAAATGAGATGGAACACAACTATGATATATTACACAAATGTTTGTTACAATAATCTATGAAAGCATAAAGAGATAGGGGTGAGAGGAAGTCTCTTGAATTGGCTGTTCGGTGAGATGACGGCGCCTGGCGGAAGCTTGGATGAAAGAGGTGAGATGCAAACGACGGTGGTGAGATGCAGGAGGACATTGGGTAGAGGAATGCTTCACCGAGGCTCTAGAATGGAGGTGAGGAGATGGAGGCGATCTTCTATTGGAATGGAGGTGGGAGGCCGACTCCAAGGCTTCTTATGAAGGTGGTGGGATGAAGGACGAATATTTGGTGGGAAGTAGGATCATTACACTAATAGGAGGCCTTTGGAGCTTGAGAGTAAGCTCTAATGGAGCTTTGGTAAGCTACTAGAGCTTAGGAGTAGGTGGGAGTAGAGTAGGTAGAGATGAAGAGGAATGAGGGGTGTAGGGGTGGTTATATAGTGGAGGGAAGAAATTCATGTTGAGGGCTATAGTGATAGTTGCAAGAGTCACTAAAGACCCCATGCAGCTACCGCTGAAGATCGCACCCCCACCGCTCACTCCTGCAACTGGCCTTGTGCCTACAAGCAATTAGTGACGGTTGTAAGCGTCCCTAAAGGTCTGCCCAGGCTGTTGCTGAAGATCCGTGCCCCCACCTCTCCTGCTAGCCCACGCATCACGCTCCCCTTGTCATGCGTGCGCTTGGCTATGTGCACGCCTGTGCTCGTGGTGCTTGCACTATGCTGCGGTGGGCTATGTGCGCACCGTGCGCATGCATGCTTCTAATTGCTGATTTGGAGCTCTACGGGTCTCGAACCCATGCTCTTTCTTTGCAAGCTAAGACCTTCACCGTTGCACCAAGACAGCTCTTGTGATGTGAAGATGTCTTATGGGCATGCGGTGGAGAGATCTTCTCAGCCGTTGGATCTTGATCAAATGGTTGAGAATGGAGATGAGAGGGCACCTTCCAGTTGCTGCTGGCCGGTGTTGGCCGACCTAGATGGTGCCATGTGGCGCCATTTGGGCTGTCCATCTTCTTTCTATTGCAGAGGGTGCCACGTTGCTCAGATCAATTTGATTTCCGCGTTGTCGGATTGTGATCGTTGCTCCGAATCCATCCGTATGGTCAAATTTTTCATCCGAAGCCCGTAAGGATGTCGCATTGGTTTTCTGGTCATTGATCTTCCTTGAACTACATAAGGTACTATAGGACTCCGATCTAGACGATCTCGGAGGTGTTAGACTCCGATCGTTGTCTTGATCAGATCCGTACGGTCAAATCATCCATTTGAGGCCCTAAAATAAACCTCCTTCCCTCCTGGCCATAAAAAGAACATAATTAACCTAAAATAGACACAACTACTCTAAATGCAGGATGATGCATGCTATACAATATTTATAATATGAAATACAAATCTAATCCTAGGAACATGCATGAATAGACATTTTAACCTAATTAAATGTGTCTACATCACTTCCCAACCTGTCCCGAACCCACGATATGTGCAGAACTAGGGCATCCTGCCTAGGTTTCGGGCACCACGGGGACGACGTAGGCTATATTACAGGCGCCTCCTACACCACCCGGTTATGCTCAAGGCCAGCCACCTTTATTGCAGAACCCTGCCCACTCTACCCCTTTCGCTCCTCCACCACCTCACGGATAGCATGCCGATGCGAAAGCTACTTCATTGAGAAGCGAAAAGAAGACATACGACCCACCAATCAGGCAGGTGGGTCTTGATTTTTCACTTCCTTTATTGTAGGATGGTTCAACTCCATCTCAGGAGCCATCTATGGTAGATAAGGGCAAGAGGCCCATTGACCCTGAGATTCCCATCCCTTTTCCCGAGGCTTTGACGCAGAATGTAGCGCGGAAAAAGGATACGTGGAATTTTGAGGACTTGAAATCGATGTTCAAGAAAGTACATATTTAGGTCCCTCTCCTTGAGGCCATCAATCACATTCTCGTTGTCGCTAGGTTCTGTATGGACTATTGTACTCTGAAGCGACAACAGAACAACGGACGACAGGTGGTACTATCGAAGGAGGCTAGTGTCGTGATTCTAGTCGACTTGCTGCCTAAGAGAAAGACCCTGGTACCCTACTCATTTCCTACTTTTTGTAGGATTCTCCATTTGATCGGGCCCTTCTTAATCTGGGTTCGTCCATCAACCTGACTCCCACTACTGTATATGATCGATTTCGATTTGGGGAGTTAAAACCTATGTTGGTTACTATTCAGTTAGCCGATCGATCAGTGAAAACATCAAGAGGGGTGGTTGAGAACGTGATCGTTAAGGTCTGTGGATTTTGCTTTCTTGCGGACTTTTTCATTCTCGATGTGGAGGTTCCTCCTAATCTTTGTGATGCACCAATTATTTTAGGTCACCTATTTTTGGCGACAGCCTGAGAAAACATTGACTATGCATCCAGGTGTATGGAGATTGCCCTAGGAGAGGAATGACTTAGACTTGGTATATTCAGGCATCAAGGAACTTTGACTGTGATCGCATCGAGGAGGATGGTGAAGGCGAAGAATCGGCATTCTGTGGTAACATTGGACTCCTTTGTGACGACCTAATGTCTCATTCGTCTTCACTATCAAGGTATCTAGACCTCGATCCACATAGGACTGAGACCACCAAAATGCACATTTCTTCCCGCGGATCCAATTATCTGGGGTGTTCATCTGATCACAACACCTCTGACTTTGACTATCCTGATCCACATATTACTGAATCACCCTTGCTAATGCAGGAAGGCGTGACTCCAACAAATGGGTTTCCCGTTAATGCAGTCATGACTGACTATGTTGCAAGTGGCAAATTAGTAGGAATCCCCGCATATCAGGATCATTAGATTCTCGCCATTGATTCTCCTACTCCTACTCCTACCTTTGATTATGACCCACCAGTGATTGAACTGAAGCCCTTACTTGACTCACTCAATATGTGTTTTTGGGTGAAAGTGAGACATGCCCAGTCATCATTAATGCTTACTTAACCTAAGAATAGGAATATCAATTGATTTCTGTATTACAAGACCATAGGGCTGCTATTAGGTGGAGTATTGCTGATCTTTGCGAAATTCACCCCTCATATTGTACTCATCACATTTACACGGATGAGGGGGTGTAACCTCAAAGATGGTTGAACCCAAATATTCTAGAGGTTGTTAAGAAGGAGGTCATCAAATGGTTGGATGCATGCATTGTATACTCGATCTCTGACAGCCAATGGGTGAGTCCAATCCAGATTGTGCCCAAAAAAGAAGGACTCATCATAATTAAAAATGATAAGGGTGAATCCATCCCAACCCGCACCACGACATCATGGTAGGTTTGCATAGATTATAGGAAACTGAATACGGCTATCCAGAAGGGCCATTTTTCTTTACTGTTCATTGATCAGATCTTAGAGCGGTTAGCCGGGTGCAATTTCTTTTACTTTTTGGATGGATACTCTAGGTATAATCAGGTAGCGATTATCCCGGAAGATCAAGACAAGACCACATTCACATGTCCCTTTGGAACATTCACTTTTAAGCGAATGCCCTTCTACCTCTGCAATGCACTGGCGACATTTCAACTGTTGGAACCTTGTTCCACCTCTTGGTTTGGTATTAACAAAATTATTATGGACTAATGTTTGCAATTGAGTATTTTTCAGATTTAGGTGAATATCAAGGCAATCATTGAACTACAAGAAGGAGGCAAGATGACAAGGAGGAGTTGATGATAGAAGATCATCTAGAGTTTATTTTGTTAGATTAGGTTTTTATTTTATTCTTAGAATGTATGTCTCTTAACAAAAAAATAAAAATTAGATCGTAAAAATCATATAGAGATAAATTAGGATAAAATATTACGATCATTCGATTTATTTCAAAGTTCATATTATTTAAAAGATAGTTTTTTAATGTTTAAAGTATTTGCAAAAATAGGCTTGACATCTTGTTGTATTCAAATTTAAAAAGGTACTTGTTAACCTAGAAGTACTGGTATTAAAGTTTAGTATCGGTACTAAAGTTTAGTACCGGTACATGTGAGTTATAGGTTTGGGTTTTTTCAAATAAACAAATCGGTACCCCGTGAGTACCTGTACTCATGATCAGTATCAGTACAAGAGGATTACAGATTTGTGTTAAGTGTTTAAAACTCAAATATGGAAGCAATGAGTACCGGTACTCATGATTAGTACCAGTACCCAATAAGTACTATTTGTGATAAGTTAACTTAAAACACAAAATAATATGTCACTAGTATCGGTACCCATACTTTAGTATCGGTACTAGTCAGCCGTTGGCTCAAAATTGAATGGTTGGAAAATTTATTTTGGTAATATGAACATTGAGATTTAAACCCCAACATCTAGTAGTCGAATCCTTGAGGTCTTAACTCTATAAATAAACCCTGGGACCCTTAGTTTGCATATAGAAAAATACAAGGAAAATTCTAGAGCTTTGAATTCCAAATTTCCACCATATTTTCAAGAGAGAAACAAGAAGCTTGCCATTCAATCTCTCTACATTCTTGCAAGCTCAATGATGTGTTTTTCTCACGCATCTACGAAGTGATTCATGTCCATCTTAGGCTCTCAAATTGGTATTCATTTTTAATTATTGTTGGGAGGCATAAGAATTCTTGTTGTAAGAGTTCTCTTTCGTACACCAGTTCTTATTTGTATTTTGAACTTGTTGCCCATTGGGTTGTAACAAATTCGTTATTGTACTTAGGTTGAGGTAACCCATTAATTACCTCGATTAGTAAGGTGATTCCCTCAGGGTTGAGGGAATCAGGTTAAAAATCCTAAGCTGGGAGGCTTAGGTAGTGGAGTACCCAAGTGAGTGGGGAACCACTATATATCTTGTGTCATTTTCTGTGGTTTGATTTTTGTACAAATTTTCTTGTTATTACTAATACTTTACTTGAGTGCTTGTGCGTGTAGCCATCTATTTATAGATCCTATCATCATTGTTGCATGATGGCCATCTTCTCTGAAATGATTGGGGATTATGTAGAGGTGTTTATGGACAATTTCTCCATTTTCAGAGACAATTTTGCATCTTGTCTTGATAACCTCACCAAGATCCTGAAATGGTGTATTGAAGTAAACCTAGTACACTCATGGGAGAAAAGCCATTTCATGGTGGGAGATGACATTGTACTAGGACACAGGATCTCATCTAATGGACTCGAGGTCGATTGAGCTAAATATGAAATTATATCCAGATTACCTCCACCTAGCTTGGTTAAATAGATCAGATCATTCTTGAGTCACGTTGGCTTTTATTGGAGATTTATATGTGATTTCTCAAAAATTGCACACCCATTGACGAATCTCCTAGTAGCCGATGTCCCATTTGATTTTAATGCCTCATGTCTTAGCGCTTTTGAGACTTTGCGAAGTGCTATTTTTGATTCTCCGATTCTCCAACCACTCGACTGGTCACTTGATTTCGATATGATGTGCGCCGCATTTGATTTCGTCGTTGGAGCTATTTTAGGCCAATGTCGAGAGTGACAACCTTTTGTTATATATTATGCTAGCAAGACGCTGAATGAGGCTCAGCGTAATTATGCTGTCACTAAAAAGGAGCTACTAGTAGTAGTATTCAGGTTGGAGAAATTCCATTCATATTTGCTGGGGTCCAAAGTGATAATTTTCACAGACCACTCCACCCTTCGGCATTTGTTGACAAAGAAAAATGCCAAACCCCGTCTCATCAGATGTATCCTTCTCTTGCAAGAATTCGATGTCAAAATACGTGACAAAGCCGGAGCACAAAATGTTGTGGGGATCACTTATCTAGACTAGACCTAGCCCACATTCCATATTCCCTCCCCATTTCAGACCAATTGCCGGATGAATCTCTTTTGGCAATCCATTATGTCGAGTTTACTTGGTACGCAGATATCGCGAATTATCTTGTTGCAGGCAAGATTCCTGCAAATTTATCCAAGGACCAGAAACTCAAACTTATATCTAAGGTCAAATTCTATTTCTGGGATGACCCTTTGCTCTTTCACATTGGAGCAGATCAAATCATCAAGCGGTGCATCCCAGATTTTGAGTTCTCTAGTGTGTTATCTTTTTGCCTCAACGAAGCCTATGGAGGTCATTTCTTGAGCCGAAAAACTGCTGCAAAGAATTTGCAGTCGGGATATTTCTAGCCATCCATCTTTAGAGATACACACGATTACACCAAATGCTACAAGCGATGCCAGTCGGCCGGTTCTATGACTAAGAGAGACATGATGCCTCTCCAACCCATCTTGGTCGTAGAAGTGTTCGATGTATGGGGCATAGATTTTATGGCCCCTTTCCCAAATTCGTATGGCTTCGAGTACATACTCCTCGTTGTTGATTATGTCTCAAAGTAGGTCAAAGCCATTTCGACGAGATGGGCTAATCATAAGAATGTCATTTCTTTCGTACGGGAATACATTTTTGCGAGATTTGGTGTACCCCGTGCCCTGATTAGTGACGGGGAAGTCACTTCATCCACACCCATTTTGGTCATTATTAAAGAAATATGGGGTACATCACTGTATAGCCACCCCGTATCATCCACAGACCAATGGGCAGGCTGAAGTATCAAACCGTCAAATCATGCTGATTCTCCAGAAGGTGGTTAGTCTGAATAGGAAGGACTGGTCCAATAGATTAATTGATACACTTTGGGCATATCGGACCGCATACAAGGCCCCACTTGGAATGTCGCCATATTGTATGGTATATGGTAAGGCCTATTACCTTCCTGTCGAGCTGGAGCACTGTGCCTTTTGGGCGGTGCGAAAATGCAATCTTAACCTCGATGCGGAAGGTTATGAAAGGAAGCTCCAGCTTAGTGAATTAGAAGAAATTTGGCAGGAGGCCTATGAGAATGCATCAATCTATAAAGACAAGACCAAGGTCTTTCATGACCGCCACATCCGGAGAAAGGACTTCACTCCCAACCAGCGAGCCTTGTTATTCGATTCACGCCTAAAATTCTTTGCGGGGAAACTCAAGTCCAAGTGGACTAGCTTGTATTTCATGATTCACCCATATTCTAATGGGGCGGTCCAAGTCATGGACCTGAAATCTAGGCATGTTTCTATGGTAAATGACTAACGCCTCAAGCCATTTATGGCCCAGGAACCTCCTCCTACTGACAAAATCATTCATTTTATTGAGGACATGTGATTGAGTTTTCGTCTAGTTGGAGGCATTAAACTCGACAACTTATACATATATACATACTTTCCATACATAGCATATTTTCTTTTAGCATATTCCATATTGTTAGGTTGGCCTGTGCTCAATGAAAATTCAAGACCAATTCCAGGTGACCTCTACTCACTTACTCCCTGTCATACTTTATTTCTGTTATATTCATGCATGAGGGCATGCAAGAACTTAGGCATGGGGGAGGGGGGTAGATACATCAAAACTGAAAATTTTTATGCCAACATTTACGAAAACCTCAGAGCAGCTTGTTAAATGTACTTTAGGCTCCATAATTGAAGAACAACCGACTCCACCTCCAATGTTTGCATCGGAGCTAGAAATCGTTCGCAATAGCCACTTCCAACTTGTTCGCTCATCTTTTTGTTCTGAATTAAGGACTAAGCTGAATGCAACCCGATAAGGGAACAACATTAAAGTACAAATCATAAGTGGTTATTTGTATATAGCATATATACATATTGCATTCATGAATTAGATTTTTATCAAGAGGATTAATTACGAGTTTTTATCTTCTAGTCGATTCCTATAATCTGGAACCCAGTACAAAATTTCACACTCACACATAGATTTTGCAATGGATTCACTGTGAAGACTGATAAACGTATTTAGTCTGTCAAAAAGAAGCAGTGCTTCTTTTTGACAGACTATTTCCTGAACCCCTGGACAGTGTTTAGGGAGTCAGGAGAATCTTCTTATAAAAATTAACCAAATAGTGTGACAAGAGTAGAGTGTTACTGGTGCTCTATGATTAGTGCAAGGAATCTGGAATTCTGGATAATTAGGTGATGATACTCGGAGTTAGGCGTAGTTCTCACTCTCGGTTCCTGCATATAATTGATTGGGTGAATTTTTGAGAGCCAGCAACTAAGGAAAATATGTGGAGATCGAGTTCTAATAAAACTGGGACTAAGGTGGATAGTTACGATTATCCTTTACAGAATCCTTGGCTGAAGGAGGGTATTGATATCAAGGTTAGGAATACATTGATTGATCGATTTTTTACTTAAGCAAATATTTTATCGAAGTAGAAATTGAGCAGCGAAAAATCAATCGCCAATAATTAAAATAAACCACTCACAAGAGAGTGGGTCGTATCCACAGGGAGGAATAGATCCAATAAATTCACAAGTAGAGAGCCATTATGTTTGCAAAAGTATTCGTGAAATCAATTCAATAAACATGCTGCTCTGAATATACTTGCGATTTTATGAAAATTTATGGACTATTTATGTAAATTTCACATTAGAGCTCAAGCTTCCAAAATCTATAAATGACGCAGGTGTAGTGGCAGAGGATTTACTTCTTAATTGCATGCAAATATGAATCAAATTTCAATGTGAAATGATATGCATAACAAGAACCAATCAAATATGTGAAAATATAAGTGCACGCTTGCAAATTCACCAGAATATAATAATCAAACAATTAAAATCCCACAACTTCCAATGGCATGCAAATGTAAATTTTAATATATGCCAAAATAGGGGAAATCTCTCCTTTGCTCGCGCGCGGAGGAGGAGACAGCAGACGATGTGGTCGTCGATGGTGTGTCTCTGAGGTGCGGCCTTCGCGACGATGGTGACGCACCAATGAGTGGAAGCCGGAGGTCTCGCCGACGTCGAGGAAGGCCGGCGTGAGGGATGTAGCTCACTGGCGTCGAGGGCTATCGTGGCTGTTTTCTAAGGGCGTGGCTACCCTCGTGAGGTTGAGGCGAGCACTCCGGCTGTTTTGGAGGAGAAGGAGATGGCCCAAGGTGGCGTGGCCAACGAAGGGGGCAGGCTACACTTTGGGTTCTTCCGTTGGAGTTGCAGGTGGCGGTGGAAGGAAGAAGTGAAAGAAGAAGGAGAAGATGCGATCTTGGAGGATCTGCTGAGCGTTGGCATGAGGTGGTGGCACGGTTGATGTGCGTAGGCGATGGTCGCGATCAGAGGAAGCGGGAGAGGCGGCTGTGCGTGGGAGTGATGGTCGTCGACGATGATGGGTTCTTTTAGGAAGAAGAAAAAGGAGGAGAAGAAGAAGGATGATTGGAGGATGGTAATGGGTACGTGCACTCTGCCATAGTGCACATACAATCGATGTGGAGGAGGGGTGATGACGAACGTGGTGGGGTTCACGGTGTATGACAATTCCATAGTGTAGGCTTTGATTCACGGTGGACAGGAAGGGAGAGGATCGATCCCCATCTATCCAGGGGGGTTGCGCCTAAATGCCTCTCTCGTTTATTTCTCTTGCCGCGAATCTCGACCAGCGACTCACCTGACGAGTTAATCTCAACTGTTGGGGCATTGTATTGAAGTCTGGCGACGAGGGTGCAGTTTGTTGCAAGGGAAAAAATAAAAAGAAAATGGGTTATTTACAGAGATATTCCAAAATAATGCATGTAATGCATGTATGTCACCATAATTTATATTACCTTCTATTACATGTGAATGTAATGTATAAAATAAGCATGCCATCATATTTATAAACTAATCTATTTATAAATCTATGTATGCTATGTATAAGTAGAAATCCTTCTAATATCTTGGTATTTATGCATTCGATTAACCCACAAATGCAGTCTCATCAAATGCCTTTATGCCTAGCTTTTGCTAGTCCCGAGCAAAAGTGAAAATAATGGAAGTAATCAAGAGAATTCTTCTTTCTTTATTCCATAAATTTAGAGATCCAGACAAATGTGAAGTGATAATAATAGCCTAGGTAATGGATCCAAGTGAAAATAACCAACTTACATTTGCAATTCATACTTATCCCTTGGTAAATATTTCTATTGGGATAGGCAACTACTTCCCTCGAGGATAAAGCAGAAGATAATTTGTAATTTGACCCCAACTTTTTGGCTTAGGTAGGAGATATTGAGTTGAATGGATTTGTATTTGGTGGCACACACTCATCTGGTGTTACATGTAATCTAGTACTATAGACTCTAGATCTCTAGACTATCAAACAAGTCAACTTAGAGAAAAGCTAAACAACTGTGCTCTCTTGATGTACCTTTGTGCACTCTTTTCCTTCTTTTCATTCTGAGATCACAAATCTCACCAGATTTTGTAAATGTACTCACTGTTTGGTGACCTCACATGGTATTCACACTTTAATTAAAATCCTAATAACCCTACAACTAAGTTAGAGGACTTTAGCCAATATTCGGACAATCAGAAATACTGAAAAGTAGGTATGGGTCATATTTGGTGGATCGAAATGGGTATTTTTGTTGTTGCCTCAAAAACATTGACACAAAAAGTGACATGAAGATAAAACTCCAAACTTGAACTCTTTTTTTTTTCCTTTTTCTTCTCTTTTTTTTTCATATTTTTCTAAATATAAATGTTTCTTCTTTCCTTTTTTTCTTTTTTATTTTTTTGTTTTATTTATTTTTTTCAACTACTAAGCACAAAACGATGCATACTTTTATTTATGAGACATTATTAGGAATGATGATGGTCAAGAGAATATTGTGTGACTTATTTGGTGGAAGTGCCTACTCTCGGCACCAGGAAAGAAGGATAGGACAATCGTATTTCTGACCTTTGACATTACTACCCTCCTTTAGCCAAGGACTCTATGAAGGATGGTCGTAACCATCCACCATAGTCATAGTTTTATTAAGACCCAATCTCTGTGTATATGCCTTATTTGGTGACTCTTAAGAATTCACACAATGTTTGCACGCAGGAACAGAAAGCAAAAACTATGCCTAACTCTAAGGTATCATCATCTAATTATCCATAACTTAAGAGTCCTTGCACTAGACTTAGCACACCAGTAGTCTCTCTACTTCTCACAAATAATAGGTAGATCTAATAGAAGATAGTATGCCTGACTTCCTATTAACTATCCAAGGGTTCAGTAGACTAAAAATGCTTATTGATTTTCTACAAAGATCCATTACCTGGTCTACGTGCATGTGAATGTAACTGTACTGGATGCTAAAGTTAAGAAATAATTCAAGAAGAAAATCTTCCATAACACTTCCTTGATAAATTTTCTGCTGGGTACTAACCAATTCAGCTCAAGAAGATGAAAGATTTTTCTTTTTTTTTTTTAATAATACACTATCCTGAATGTATGCAAATATTTATAAATGCTATAAACATCCTCAAGTTATACCCTCCATGCCTAAGATTGACAATGTCTTCATTGAAAAAATACAGACATAGAAGAATATCACCTGAGTAGGAGAGTGGGAGGAGCTAAGGCTCCTGAAGCCAAAGTGCGTCCAAAACTTGGCCATCTGAAAGAGTAACATAAGGTTTAAGTCATTGGCCATTCACCTTAAAGCTCACACCAGAAGTAGGTTGCCGAATTTCTATAGCTCCATGAGGGAAGGCACTAATAACAGCGTATGACCCATCCCAGCAGGACTTGAGCTTTCATAGAAATAATTTAAGTTTGGAATTAAAAAGCCAGACCCATTAGTTGGGCTCAAAAGTCTTTCTAATGATGTGCTTATCATGGAAGACCTTTGTACATTGCTTGTAAGCTTGAGAAGTTTCATAGGCTTCATTACGAAGCTCCTTAAGCTCACTTAACTCCAGCATACGTGCCTTTCCTACTTTATCTAGATTCAAGTTAATGTTTTTAATAGCCTAATATGCTTTATGTTGGATTTCAATGGGAAGATGGCACGCCTTTCCGTAGATAAGCCGGAAAGGAGACATGCCTAAGGGAGTCTTATATGCTGTTCTGTAGGCCCAAAGAGCATCATTTAGTTTTTTAGACCAATCCTTACAGTCGGGCCCGATAGTTTTTTCTAAAATTCATTTAATCTCCCTATTAGACACTTCAACTTGTCCACTCATTTGGGGATGGTAAGGTGTGGCTATCATGTGGTTAACTCCCAAATTTTGGAATAGTCTTGTGAAGTGTACATTTTTGAAGTGAGGCCCTCCATCACTTATGATCGTCCTTGGGCACCTGTACCGAGAAATGATATTAGCCTTAACAAAACCCAAGACCACAGAATGGCCATTGGTTCGCGTGGGTATGGCTTCTATCTATTTCGATACATAGTCCACATCCACAAGGATGTACTCATATCCGAAGGACACAGGAAAGGGACCCATGAAGTCGTTGCCCCAAATATCAAAGATCTCAACAGGGAGGATAGGTTGCTGGGGCATCTCATCCCTTTTTCCGATGGTTCCCGTCTATTGGCAACGTAGACATGCGCCCACATATGTATGTGCATCTCGAAATAATGTGGGCCACTAAAAGGCAAACTGAAAAACCTTATGGGCAATCTTTTTTCCACAAAAATGTCCCCCACATTGGAGGTCATGGCAGAAACTCAGAACACTTCTTTGTTCTTCGTTAGGGATGCAACGGCAGAAAAGCTGGTCAGGGCCTAATATAAAAAGCTCGGGTTCCTCCCAGTGATAAAATTTAGCATCAGCAAGAAACCTGCCTCACTTCTGCTTGTCCCAAGTATTGGGGGTAATGTCCATGACCAGATAGTTCACTATGTCAACGAACCAAGGAGTTTTGGCCTCCACGGCCATTAGAGACTCATCATGAAAAGTCTCTTGGATACCACCAACAGGGTTTGATGCCTCAATAGGAATCCTAGATAGATGATCTGCTACCGCATTCTTAAGTCCTTTCTTATCTTTAATTTCCAGGTCAAACTCCTGGAGTAGCAGAATCCAACGAATTAGGCAAGGTTTGGTGTCCTTTTTAGCAAGAAGATGCTTTAAGGCAGAATGATCAATGAACACCACAACCTTGGATCCCAAAAGATAAGACCGAAACTTTTCCAAAGCAAATACTACAGCAAGAAGTTCTTTTTTAGTGACCGTGTAGTTTTGCTGAGGATCAGTAAGGGTCTTGCTAGCATAATGCAACACATGAGGTTTGCCATCAACCCTTTGACCTAAGATCGCTCCCACTACGAAATCAGAAGCATCGCGCATTAATTCAAATGGGAGGGTCTAATCTGGTGCTTGGAGAATTGACGCGGTAATAAGGGCTTTCTTTAAGACTTGGAAAGCCTCGCCACATTTATCATCAAAATCGAAGGAAACATCCTTCGCTAACAGGTCGCAGAGTGGCTTAGATATTTTGCTGAAATCTTTAATGAAATGCCTATAGAACCCAGCATGGCCAAGGAAAGATCTAACTTGACGAACATTAGTGGGCGATGAAAGCTTAGAGATGGAATCAATTTTTGCGGTATCCACCTCTAATCCTCTCTCGGAAACTACATGCCCCAACACAATGCCCTGCTAGACCATTAAGTGGCTTTTCTCCCAGCTAAGCACCAGCTTTGCCTCTTCGCAATGGGTTAAGACTTTATCAAGGTGCAAAAGGCATAGGTCAAATGACGAGCCATAAATGGAGAAATCATCCATGAAAATCTTTACAAACTCGTCGGTCATATCAGAAAAGATAGCCATCATGCAACGTTGGAAGGTAGCAGGACCATTACATAACCCGAATGGCATTTAGCGGAATGCAAATGTGCCATATGGACTCGTGAAGGTGGTACGCTCCTGATCATCAAGAAAAATGGCTTTCTGATTATGCCCAGAATACACGTTAAGGAAACAAAAGAACTTATTCCCCGCTAGTCGTTCCAAAATCTGATCGATAAACGGTAAGGGGAAATGGTCTTTCTGGGTAGCCGTATTCAAATGGCGGTAATCAATGTAGACCCTCCAACCAGTTGAGGGTCTAGTGGTCACCAACTCTCCTTGTTCGTTTTCTTCCATAGTGATTACTATTTTTTTGGGTACCACATGAATAGGACTGACCCATTTACTATCTGAAATGAGATAGATAATCCCTGCATCCAGCCATTTCATAATCTCCTTTTTAACAACCTCCCGCATATTGGGGTTGAGCCTTCTCTGCATGTCTCAGAAAGGTTTCACGGACTCATCCGTATATATATGATGCATGCAAAGGGAGGGGTCAACACCCTTAATATCAGCAATTGACCGAGAAATCGCTTCCTTGTGCCTTTGTAAACACTCAAGTAAAGCTCCCTCTTGTGATTTAGATAATGCAGATGAGATAATAATGGGGAGCGCGTCATTAGGCCAAGGAAAGCATGCTTCAATGTGCTCGGGAGGGGTTTCAACTCCAACTTAGGAGCCTTTTGGATTGAGGGTTTAAGTTGATACGTCCTCGCCTCAGGTAGCGGGTCTACCTTCACGGTCCAGGGTAGGGATAGAGACTCTGTGTGTATCCCCAGCAACTCTTCTAATTCGGGTATTTCCCCTTTAGTTTCTTCAATAGTTGAAGGATGGTCCTTAGATATGACCTTTTGAAGGGGATCTCTACATAAGAGTGCTAGAGTAGTCTCCTCAATTATTTCATCAACAACCTTAATCTGAGAACAATCTTCAAATCCAGATTTCTTGTAGGTATCAAAAACATGCAACTAGATCTTCTTGTTCCCAAAGCCCATTTTAAGTGCCCTTGAAATACAATTGATGGAGGCGTTGGCTGTGGCTAAGAAGGGGCATCCCAAAATAATGGATGGCTTGGTGGGCTTATTAGAAGGGTCAGTATCTAGCAAAAGAAACTCAATAGGGAAGAAGAAGTCCTCCACTCTCACCAGGACATCTTCCAGTAATCCTTGAGGTGTCTTAAGTGATCTATTTGTGACCTGGAGGATGATTGGACTAGGTTTTAACTCACCTTCTCCCAAAAGGTCGTAGACAGAGCTCGGTAAAATGTTCACCCCCACCCCCAGATCGAGCAGAGCCTCATCAATGTGTTGGTTACCTATAACCACTGAAATATACGGCTCCCCTAAGTCTTTCATTTTGGGGGGTGTTCCATGTTGGAGAACTGAGCTAACATGATCAGGCAAGATGATCTTGGCTTGGACCTGTCTCCTAGATCGGTGCTTCTGGGTGCACAAGTCCTTTAGAAACTTGGCATAGGATGAGATCTGTTTGATAGCTTCCAACAGAGGCAAGTTGATCTGGACTTGCCTAAAAGTGTCCATCATCTCCTCTGTCCTATCCTTGGCTCTAGGAGAGCCAACAAAAGATTCCATAGGAGCAGATAGGTGCTCTGGATAGGGCACCCTCGGCTTCTGGGTAGAGTGGTCGTCATGGCGGGAGAGGGGTGGTGGAATGATGACATCCTCATTGTGGGTGATTTCAAGCGAGGGAGAGCAGTGTGGCTCTTCCTCGATGGAGATGGAAGTTGGGTTGGGTGTAGGAGGGGAATTATGAGATGTAACCGTAGGAGTGTTATTAGGCTTGTCAATTTTCTTTCCACTCCTCAACATGGTCACAGCTTGGGCATGCTCCCTGAATACAACCCCCTTGCCCTTTGGGTTCTCCTCAGAAGAGCTAGGCAACTTCCTCGAATCACGTTGCCTAACTGCCTCAGTAAGATGACCAATTTGGGATTGCATATTAGTAATCATCTTATTCTAAGATTGGATGACCATATTCTAATGCTCTTGCATCGCTTTCATCATGGCTTTAAGTTCATCCATCTCGAAGGGCTTATTTTGAGGAGGGTTTTCATAGGATGGTTGGTATATGGGTTGGGGAGGTAGGGGTCTTGTATTCCCTGAGTTAGAAACATAACCTTGCTTCCAAGAGAAGTTTGGATGGTTCTGCCACCCCAGATTATAGGTATTGGAATAAGGGTTATTGGGAGGAGGTGGGCGAAAACCTTAGGCTGCGTTCAAGTTGACCTGAATCAACTCAGGGAATTAATTTTCCTGGTGGCACTCTACAGTGGCATGCATTGTGCTTTGGCAAACAGAGCATTCACTTAAAGCCTGAAAGATAAAGGCTGCTTGTAGGTTCATGCCGGGGTTTGCTAAAAGCCTATCAAAGTGTTTGTTCAATAATTGAATCTGATAAGCCAAATCCTGAGTAACCCCAGCTTCATGGGCCTCTATCTTCCTCTGCAAGATTGATGGTTTTCTTTCTTGATAGGTAGAGGACATATGTATGGAGTTGTCACTTAATGTTTCAAATAATGCCCAGGCTTTATCCTCAGTTTTGGTCATGAAGGTTCTTGCACAGGCTGCATCGATGGTTTGCCTATGCCTTTCAGATAATTCGTTATAGAACCTTTCAACCAACTACCATCTTGGCACTTGATGGTGGGGGCATAACCTAAGAAGGTCATTAAAGCGCTCCCAAGTCTCATGAAATTGCTCCCCTTCCTATTCAGTAAAACCCATAATCTCTCTTCTGTAATGGTTGGTCTTACTCATAGGAAAATACTTTTTCAAGAATTCTCCCTTAAGGGTGGCCCAATCATTTACCCTTGCATCGAGGGTATGATACCAGTGCTTGGCCTTATCCTTTAGGGAGAATGGAAATAGAGTCCTCATCAGGGCTTCATCAGTAAAGCCTTGGGGTTTCACCGTGGAATAGACCTCGGTGAATTCCTCAAGAGGCCTGTAGGGATCCTCCCTAGCAGTACCATAAAAAGATGGGAGCAAAGATATGGTGTTGCTCTTGACTTCATATGGATTATCCACTCCAGGTCTTCGGATAGGTAGGGCATGGTGGGTTGTAGGGAGGAAATAGTCTCTCAAAGTTCTCTGATTTTCACCACCCTTAATCTCTTCTTCAGGTCTTTCTTCACCATTTTTCTTCTTTCTTGGTTAGCTTTCCTTATAATTCTCTCAGGCTCAGGGTTGAAGAGAAGACTACTACTAAGAGAGTGCCTACCAAGCATACACCAAGCAAACACAAGGCAAGAGGTCTTTTGTTAATTTAAAGTTCTTTAAGGCCTCTTCCAACTCTTCAGCTTGGCCAAATATAGTCAAGGTAGTTTTTCTCCATTCCCACGTAAGTGGTATAAGAGAAATGAGGCACTTGAAATTTTTGGTCAATGACTGTTAAGAAGTTTGAGGTTACTTTTAGTCCTTTTTGGGTGATCAATCAAGTTGTCAAACAATTACGCACCCTAAATTGACCTTCGAGTGCCCTAAAGATGTACACTTTGTTACAATGATATTCTCCAATGCTCAAGTAAAAAGGTACTCCAAGGATGGAACCAAGGGATACAAGTAGGGCGAACCCCTCCTTTGAGGTGTTGCGTTAGTGGTGCCTCTTGATGAGAGGCTCATCATGGCTTCTAATTACCCCTAATTAACTAGTCTTCCTAGTTAATTAGCTAGGAATATGTAAATATATGGGTTAATTATAGAATAAGGGATAAAACATTAAAGGACCTCAAAATAAGTTTAAAATGCTATATTATTATTCAATTAATATTATTAATAATTTAATTAATAAATGGACTCGAAATATCATTAATTATTTACTTAATTAATGTGTTAATTAACTTAAGCATAACTTATACCTAAGTATGTACTAACTTAACTTTGCTTAATTAAATAAATTAAGCTAAAAAGGTAAAAAATGTAAATCCAAGGTTTAAATATAATATTTGTCTAATTTATAATCACATATAAAAAGTTGAAAAAGATTTAAATTAAAATAAGCCTTGAAAACCTTAGTTTATGTTTTGGTCCTTAAGTTTTATTTCAATCGAGTCCTTCTTCTTCACTTAGGTCCTAGTTTTCATTGCAGTCAGGTCCTTGTAAACATCTTCTTCTTCCTCTTCATTTCTTCTTCAGCCTCTTCGACGGCTGACGACAGGAGGTGTCTTCACCCGCCGATCACAGTCCATCTGACGTCCGCCCATCCCTGCCAAGCTCCTGGAGCTTGCGCTCACCACCCTCTTTTCATCCATCGGTCTAGATGATGCTTAAATCCTATTTAGGGTTTGAAGTTAACCTCACCGGTGTCGGAGAAGATGCCGGTGGTTACTTCACACCTAGACCCCTTTCTGTCCAGATTCACCCTCCTCTTCAACCGCCGCAACCTATAAATACCCCTCCACCTCTCCGATTTCAAGAGGTTAGCTCCCTTCCCTCTTCTCCCCACTGAGCTAGCAGATAGGCTATTTGCTCCAAAATCCGGCGACCTCCCTCCGCTTCCTCTGTCTTCCTCCGATCATCTTCACTCATCCCTGATCTCCGCCGTCGCCCGCTGAGTCTTCTGATGCAGTGCCGACGTTGGATTTCCTCCTCTACACTTCACCTACAGCCGTCGGACTTCTTCCTCCACCCCTCTGATTTCCTCCTCCGTTAAGATCCTTCAACGGAGATCCTCTGCCCCCTTCGTCCAGGTAATAGTAGGTTACGTAAGATAGTGTAATTAGAGCAGTTAATTAGGTAGGTTAGTTAGAATTAATGTTAGATTTTCCGTCATCTTCCTCAGCTCCGATGAGCTCTTTGAGCTTGACTGGAGCACTCTTTTGTCATTTTATTTCACTAATCACCTTTCTTAATCCTCCATGATCATCTTTGACACCTTAATTCCATGATTTTAACACCTAATCGCCTAATCCATCTCCACCTTCACCAGCTGCTTCCGCTGTCCATGGCAGAAGTAACCAAGGGCAATTCACCTCCACTGGGGCCCTCCATCACTTAGTCATTATCTTAGGGCCCCTATCCTCACCTTAATTTGATTAATAATCATTCATCCATAAAACACCTAAAATTCATTCAACCTCCTGAGCTCGCTGTCAATGGTGGCTCAGGAGGAGTTTATCTACCTAATCAATCACCTATACACCTTTACCACACTCCACTGACATGTTCTCTCCACTGAATTGAGTGAGAGAACTTGTCCTGAGTTCTAGCGAACTCAGAATACATTTACTGCTAATTCAATGTATAACTTTCAGTATAATTATTAATTGAATGAATTAATGTGTTCTTGAGGTTCCTTGTGACCTCAAGAAACTTTTCAGACCTTCCATGGCTTATTTTGATGATTTCTACTATTTTTTAGCCATTGTCTGGACTCACCGCAGCTTCGGTGAGCTCCAGCGAGTCAAAACGTTATCTTCAGCCTATAGAACTCCTTGAGAAGCTCTAGATCACTTAATTGAGGTTTAATGATCATTCTGTAGTATTTAATTTGAAGTTTTAAAGCCTGGAGCTAGATTTAAACCTCTATCTTCTTCAACTCCGACAGAGTTGGAGAAGACTGTTCATTAGGGATAAGCTTAATTTTAGAGGCCTAGAAGCATCAGGAGGATGCCCTAAGGTCAGATCTGTAGATTATTTACTTAGATAGGCATTAGTTTGTTCTGTCGAACAAACTAATTTTAGAACTCAAGCGACAGACTTGAAACCCTAGTTTTTTTGGTTAAAACTTCTTTTTGAAACCCTGAACCTGTTCGTGAGGATAATTAGAGATGAATTGAAGTGTTAATTTCATCTGAAAAGGCTAAATGATGAAAGTCAATTTTTGAGGTTTAGTGGTCAAAAATAGGTTTGATTAGATGATTTAGGTTCAATTAGAGAAATTGATGAGTTCAAATGATTTCTGGGATGATTTTAGATGGATTAGATTTGATTTGAATGAGTTTAAGTCAAGATTTTTGTTGAATCCAATTTCTGTTTAGTTTGGGTTCATTTGAACCCAACACTAACTTTAGTGTTTTTTTGACGAGATTTAATTGAATTTGCTATCTAGATGGATTCCAAACAACCTTTAGAGGTTGTTGAATTTGATTTAGCTATCCTTTAGTTGTCTATTAAGCTTTTCAGAGCTTGATTTGAATCTATGAAGCTTTTGCTTGAAGCTTTTAAGTTTCTTCACCTTCCAGTAGCTTCTTAGAACCTTTTCCCTTCACCTTAAGGAGTGGAATCAGCTCCTGAATCTGTTCAGAACTTCATTTGAGGTCAAAGAGCCTTGCTACAGGTCCTTAGACATGTGAAGCTCATCTACAGGCCAAAATGGTTGTGGAAACCTTCAATTTTCACCCTTCAAATTGTAGGGTTAATTCCATTCTCAACATCAAATTGATGCTGCAAACCTTTAGTACTCCTCTAGAGCTTTCCAATGAGCTATAGCCTGCTCGATTTGGAGCTCTGAGTCAGCTTGTGTCTCCAGCCAAAGTTTGGTCTGGAGGGGACAAAGTTAGTCCCACATCGATGAGAAATGAGCGCATGCTATGGAATAAAAGTAAAAAGTGTTATGGGTTGTTTGGTCGTTAGCGCAGGGCGCATAAAGAGCATGTGTGTGTGTGTGTGGGTGCATGTGGTGCATGTGCTGGGTGTGTGTGCACCTGTGGGTGTGCGAGCGTGGGCCTATGAGCGGGCGTGTGCATGATGGGCCTGGGAGGCCGAACATTGTGATGAATTGAACCGGAAATAAACCATTCCTAATGTGAACTAGGCTTGGACCCAGTAAGGTCTGGACCCACCCTGAGAGGGGTGCTGCGTATCCTCGACCGGTCTGAACCGCCAACCATAAGCCAAATTTTTGTTTCAAAACGTGGTTCAAATGCATAGTTAAGGTGTTGAAAGGAAGAGAAAGAGAACAAAAAAGGTTAAGAGACTTAAGAGAAGAGATGAAGGACTTGAGAAAGGTAAAAACAGAAGGCTAAGGGAAGTAGAGAAAGGTAAAGACAGAGAGAGAGAAAGAGATGGCAGAAGAAGAAAAGAAGAATGAAGGCTGAAGAGAGAAGATAAATAAAGAAAAAATTAAAAGTTTTAGACGTCTGATAATTCAATACTTATTTTTAAGTCGTCTAATTCTTTGTATTTTACTCCAATACAATTTCTTTTTGTGTTTAATTGATGAAAAAGGCACTTGTACTTAATTGAATTTCTTTTTCTTGCCTTAACTTTTGTAAATGAAATGGAATTAGTAGAAATAAACATGTTTACTTGCTTTTAATAATAGAACACATGTGTAAATATGTTTGTCTTATGGAATGTTGCATGTCTTTTAATTAAATATCCTTTGTGCAAGATTCATGATCTTAAAGTATTATAATTATAATTCTAATTGATTGAGTAAGTAGTAATTAATGCTTAGGATTAAATGGTGAATTAAGTTAAGTTATGCCTCCCAGTGAATGATCTGGACTCAACCAGTTAAAAAAGAATTAAAAATCTAAAATCTTAGGTTAGCTTGACCCTATACTACACAACCGACCTTAAATCAAGTTAACCTAAGTTACTTTCTCTTGCACTTAATTAAGTCTAATTAACTTAATTAACTGTGTTGAGAATTTAAACCTACCACCTCTTAACTACCCTTGAATTCCTTTAAGGGGTGTCCTCCTCCTTAAAGTATCAAGTCACTCGGGCAAAAGTTAATATCATTATTTCAAAGTGAGATAGGAGGGTTTGCACCAATAAAGAGATCAATGCCTATAGGGTTCAAGTCCAAGTGCAGTACCTACAGTGCATGCTCAATGCAGGAAGTGTGCATTCACCGCGAAAAGTAATTTTGCTTTTGAAAACCCCAATCAATTTATTCAAGCACTTCCTGTATATTTTCCTTTCTTTTCAAGAAATAATGTGACCACTTGATTAATCTTTTCAAATCAGTTTAAGTGGTTTTCTTTAATTATGTTTAGATGCAATATGTGTGCAGATAACTAATGCAATAAGATAAGAAATGCATACCTTGCTCCAGCACTCTTCTATGCAAAAATGCACGCAATGTAGTAAGAAAATCTAGATGCTGCTCAAACAATCCTAGATGGTCGTCCTATGGATATGCAGCTTCTAGCAGGTAGTTCAGATTTATTTTCTCTTTTTTTTTGTAAAAATAAATGCACAATCAAAAGATCTAACTACCATAGAAGGATCCTAAAATCTAAAGAATCGTGGACACTCCCCCAAAAATTGGCCCAAGGGTACAAGGACGAGAAAAAAAAAAACTAAGCTAATCCTAAAAAGCTTATTCTAAAATTCTAAATCAGAAGTCTAAGAGGAAGAATCCTCTAAGATGGTCCTCCGTGCATCTCCACGCGTGAGGGATCAAGGTCCACAACCTCCTGCAATTATCTCCGCGTATAAACATCGCTCAAGGTAGACGTTGTCTCTCAGCTACGCCTGTCGCCTCGTCAGATTCCTCGCACAGGAAAGATAAGGAATGATCAGATAAATGCACAACTCAAAATAATCAGAAATAAAGTCAGGTGAATTTATTACATCGATTACCTCCCCGGCAACGACGCCATTTGATTGATCGATTTCTTACTTAAGCAAATATTTTATCAAAGTAGAAATTAAGCGACGAAAAATCAATTGTCAATAATTAAAATAAACCACTCACAAGAGAGGGGGTCGTATACACAGGGAGGAATAGATCTAATAAATTCATGAGAAGAGAGACATTATGTTTGCAGAAGTATTCGTGAAATCAATTAAATAAACATGCTCTCTGAATGTACTTGTGATTTTATGAAAAGTTATGGACTATTTATGTAAATTTCACATCAGAGCTCAAGCTTCCAAAATTTGTAAATGACGCAGGTGTAGTGCCAGAGGATTTACTTCTTAATTGCATGCAAATATGAATCAAATTTCAATGTGAAATGATATGCATAACAGGAACCAATCAAATATGTGAAAATATAAGTGCACGCTTGCAAATTCACCAAACTATAATAATCAAACAATTAAAATCCCGCAACTTCCAATGTCATGCAAATGTAAATTTTAATATATGCCAAAATAGGGGAAATCTCTCCTTTGCTCGCACGCGCAGAGGAGGAGACAGCGGACGGTGTGGTCGTCGGTGGTGGGTCTCTGAGGTGCGGCCTTCGCAACGATGGTGATGCGCCGGCGAGTGGCGGTCGGAGATCTCGCCGACGTCGAGGAAGGCCGGCGTGAGGGATGCGGCTCACCGGCGTCGAGGGCTGTCGTGGCCATTTTCTAAGGGCGTGGCTACCCTCGTGAGGTCGAGGCAAGCACTCCGGTTGTTTTGGCCGAGAAGGAGATGGCCCGAGGTGGCGTGGCTGACGAGGGGGGCGGGCTGCACTTTGGGTTCTTCTGTTGGAGTTGCAGGTGGCGGTGGAAGGAAGAAGTGGAAGAATAAGGAGAAGATGCGGTCTTAGAGGATCTGTTGAGCGTTGGCGTGAGGTGGTGGCATGGTTGATGTGCGTAGGCGATGGTCGCGATCAAAGGAAGTGAGAGAAGCGGCTGTGCGTGGGAGTGATGGTCGTCGATGATGATGGGTTCTTTCAGGAAGAAGAAAAAGGAGGAGAAGAAGAAGGATGATTGGAGGATGGCAATGGGTACGTGCACTCTCCCACAGTGCACATACAATCGATGTGGAGGAGGGGCGATGACGAACGTGGTGGGGTTCACAGTGTATGCCAATTCCACATTGTAGGCTCTACTTCACAATGGAGAGGATGGGAGAGGATCGATCCCCATCTATCTAAGGGGGCTACGCTTAAATGCCTCTCCCGTTTGTTTCTCTCACCACGAATCTCTACCAACGACTTGCTTGATGATTTAATCTCAACTGTTGGGGTGTTGCGTTGAAGTCCGGCAACAAGGGTGCGGTCTGTTGCAAGGGAAAAAAATAAAAAGAAAATGGGTTATTTATAGAGATATTCCAAAATAATGCATGTAATGCATGTATGTCACCATAATTTATATTACATTCTATTACATGTGAATGTAATGTATAAAACAAGCATGCCATCATATTTGTAAACTAATCTATTTACAAATCTAAGTATGCTATGTACAAGTAGAAATCCTTCTAATATCTAGGTATTTATGCGTTCGATTAGCCCACAAATGCGGTCTCATCATACACCGTCCTATCCATCTCTTTCCCAGTGCTGAGAGTAGGCACTTACACTAAATAAGCCACTTGATGTCTTTTGAAAGCCACCAATCCCTAATAATGCCTCCTTAATGAAACTCGCATATGTAGTGTGCTATATTGCATTGTGTTGAAAAGAAAGAAAAAAGAAAAGAAATAGAGAAAGAGAAAAGAAAAAATATATAGAATGAAAAAGAGGAAAAAAATTAGAAAAAGAAGAAAAAATGATGATGAGTTTATGATTTTAGTTTTTATTTCAATGGCATTGAGGCAGTATTACCCACCATAGTTGCAATCCACCAAATATGGCCTTAACCTACCTTTTTATATTTCTGATCGCTCAGATATTGGCTGGGGAATTCCGACTTAGTGTTAGAGTTATTAGAACTCCATTAAAGTGTTAATGCCATGTGAGACCACCAAATATGGATTCTACTTGTAAATATGGTGAGACTGTGAGCTCGAAAAAAAAAGGAGAGTGAAAACAAAGTGTTGATGGACTATCAGGAGTTTTTAAGTCGTTTCGTTGTAGTAAAGCCTCCTAAATAGCTCAATCACCGCATACAATTTATAACTCAGAATCAAGAAATGAAGTCTGAGGTCAAACACAAGGAGCAAATATGAAATTCACGCGCGAATCTTTAATTGCATATAAATGAGCACCATAATCGAAGTACAAAAAAGATTCAATGAATAATATCGACTCAAATTGATATTCAATTATAAACATGAGCATTTCAATAGATTACAATGATAAAAAGAAATCTAAGACAAAATAGTGGTGATTTAGATCACTAATTATTAGCCTTAATTAAGCATATATACCAGACATCTCAATTAAACCAAATAACTCAACAGTAGCTTGAACGCTACAGTGATCAAACGTTTGGCATGTGGATCAGACGACTTAAATGCGGCCCTGCTATAGTGCTCTTCAAAGCCTTTTCCTTCTTCTTCTGCTTTCCTTCTTCACTTCAGCTTCCCTCTCTCTTCTTCTTTAACGAGCCTTCCTTCTTCCCTTCTTCTTCAAAGCTCCTCCTTCACGAGTACAAGGGGCCTTCAGTGATTAAGTGTTAGCCGCATACACAGAGGAGCAAAACCCTCCCCTACTCTCTCACAATTCTTCTTCCTCTTCTCCCTCAAATCCCAATCAAGTGTATAGGTGAATCTGGGTATTTGGGTCAAGAGGATGGACTAGGGTCATCGACGTGGGTGATGAACGAGGTGTGCTATAGGCAGGTTAGCAGGTGAATGGGTGTGAGGGACCCGACCCCCCGTGTGCTGGGCCATAAAGCCTATACACAAATTCACTTTATTGGCTATCACACGCCCTTCACTGCACGAGGTGGGACTATCTTAGTCCCCCTCCTTGGCACGAATGTAGCTGTTGAAGCTTTTGTCTAATTAGGATGCTGCTGCTGCTGGGATTCTCAATTGAGGACCTGGCGATCTTCTTAGGATGCATCTGTGTCACCTAGAGTGAGTCCTAATGAAGAACACGGCCGCGGTGTGAAGAACAAGGCTGGAGCAGATGATGTGGTGGTGGAGCTCCGACGTAGGACCTGAAATACAAAATACGGGCTACAAGCCCTCGTTAAAATGCTCAGAAGCGTCGCAAGGATGCGACGAGGGTGTTGGTGGCGTGCTGCGAGGGTGGCCGTAGGTGGATGGCGAAGGTGGATTTGGTGGTGCAAAGGTGGTGTGTTCGGTGGATGGTTTGAGTGAGCGATTGATGGAGTTAGGAGAGGGCTTTTGAAGGTGGAGGAACAACGATGTTTTTGGGACCGGTAGTGGGGTGTTTGGTGGCGTGTGGAGGTGCGGAGGCTTTGCCGGAGCTCATCCTGTCATGGGGAAGACAGAGGGCATGTGGTGGTGTCGGTGGTCGAATTGAGGTTTTAGATAGGGGAAAAGAGAATGGAGGGAGGAAGAAACCTAACTAATCCTAAACTAACGGTCAAAAGGAGTTCCCCTTCCAATTTGGGAAGAGATTGGGCGTGAAATCAAGGAGAACTCCTTGATTGAAAGGTCGGTGCTTGATGTCTTCACATGGAAATGGTGGTAGGGACCTGTTGGTGAATAAGATGACAAAGTTGGGGGGTCTTTGCAATATATTTTGAAAGCTGAGGGGTTGCTTGAAAGGAGAGTCAAACTGGACTAAAATGCAAACTAGGTCAAGATGATCTCTGATTGGGCCTAAATTTGGGTATAAACCTAATTTGAACTCAAGGAATCTGATGGTGAAGTCAGATTTTGGTTTTAAACAAGTTTAACTAGGTAATTTATGTAGAAGTTTAACTGGATAATTTACATAGAAGCCCAAATTAAGGTAACTTTCTGTCTGAGACTCTTTTCAGGTCAAAATGGGTTCCAAAGGTCACATCAAAGGTACCAAACCTTATAGAATATTTTTTTATGATTTTTAGAAGGTTTAGGTGGATTTTATCATGACCAAAACCTCAGTTAATTAAGCAGGTCTAAAATTGGGATTTTAGATGTCCATTAATTCTTGAAATGTGCGAAAACCCGTATCTGTTTGCATGGATCCTCTTATTAGACATTAATGACCATTTGACCTTTAATTAACCCTTGGAATTCCCCGTGGTTATTCTGTACTTATGAAATGCAGTTAAAATTATAGAAATAACCATGTGTTCTCTTTTTCTTAAAATAGAATAGTATGCACATAGGACCCTCTGGTGGTTATGTAGGAGCTTTTATCAACTTTATCATACCAAATTGGGCTAGTTAGGGCTCATGATAGTGTTCCCATCACAAAGAAACCAAAGAGAGCATAGTTTCCCTCATTTTTCTTTGAGTTGCTTTAGTTAATAATTTGGAAATCTAGATTCTGTAGTACTAATCTACATGTATCACCAAATGAGAGTGAGCCACCAAATACAAATCTACTTGACTCCAATCTCTACCTAAACCTAAAAGCTGGGGGAGAAATCATAGAATATTTTATATACCCTGAGGGAAGAAGTTCACCTATCCTAATAGAATTTTATTAGGGGTCAAGTACAGGCTTTAGAGGTGAATTAGCTTTTCACTCGAATCCATTACATAAGCTACATAGTTGCACTTTCACAATTGTCTGGATTTCTAGATTATAGGATGAAAACGAAAAGGAAAAGAATATCTAATCTGATGCTTGATAAAAATAATCAGTCCTTTAGGGACCCAGTTGTAGATAACTTAGTTTCGCATTTGCTAGGGACTAGCAAGATTTAGGCATGGGGGTATGATTGTGCAGCAATCATAGGACTTAAATGACCTAAATTAAGTTAGAACTTAGCATAATTGTAGTGTAATGCATGCATAAAAAGCATACATTGCATCTTTCCTGTTTTACTTAGATATGCATAAAATAATGTTATAATATACTGATTAGTGCATGATACGGATTTTTACGCAGTTTGTAAAATACGTCGTTGTAACGCGTAAAATCGATCAACTCTTCAATTTATAAAACCTAGATAAGGAAGTATCTAGGGTTGTCCAAGGAGGCCAATTTTGTTAATCACATAAATGATTCTCTTTCTCTCGCCTCTCAATGGCACACTTTCTTTTTGTGATTTTGATTTTGCTATTTGTATATGTTTTAAAATAGTCGGGCTTGAGATATGCGAAGATGAAATACACTACAACTAACCCTAAGTGACAATAATGAAGCCTTCTCCCCTAAGCTCACCCTAGGCAAGTGCGCCTAGGGTAATTAGGAGAGAAGGGGTGTGGTGCATTAAGTTACTCAAAAGTAAGGAAAACACACTAAAATTAAAACATGAACTTGGAAGGAAAATATGAACTTGTATTGCTAGAAAGTGAAGTGCATGTAGAGGAATGCTTCTTGCAAAAATAATAAACTACTAGCTAATACAAAAGATAAAATGGAAGATAGAAGAGAGGTATTGATGTAAACACATTTACACTACTTAAAATATCTATTTATGCATGTTCTTAAGCATAGGATTGCATTTCATGATATAAATATTGCATAACATGCATCATCTTGCATTTAGAGTAGTTTGAATAAAATGAAGGTTAATTGTCTCCTTTTATGTGCTTGGACAGGGCAAACATTTTATCGGGGCCTCGGATCAAAGATCTAATCGTATGGATGTGATCAGGGCGACGATTGGAGTTCAACGACTCCAAGATCGCCCTAATCGGGCATCCGTAGCATCAGATAGTGACCGGGGAACCCTAGAAGATCAAGGGCTAGGATGGTGTAAATCTACACTTCAGATGACAAATCCAACCGCACGGATGAATTCGGATCGACGATCGCAGCCCAACGCCACAAAAATTGAGTCAATCCGACATCTGTGGCACCATCTACAACTTCCAGAAGATGGATGGCCAAGATGGTGCCACGTGGCGCCATCTCGGCCGCCTAAATGGTTTCATGCAACCTTTGAAGACCCCGCACCCGCTTGCTCTCCACCGTTGGATCTTGATCCAACGGCTGTGGTCAGCCGTGCCTAAAAGCGTCCGCTCGACCATCCGCGCCTCGTAGAGCAACGATTGAGCGCGCTTACGCGAGCGGCGAGCACGGGTTCGAGCCGCAATGAGGGGCTGGAAGGCACGGGCGATTGGGCGCGGGCAGGCGTTGGATCTTGATCGGACGACTGCGCACGCCCGATAGCGTTCACGCGTGATTGAACGCGTGGCATGGACGCGCGATCGCACACGCAAGGCGGGCGCACAGCGAGTAGGCGGAGACGCATCTTAAGCCGTCCAATCTCGCGATCGGACGATTGAGAATCGAAGAACATGCGTATGCGTTGAGGAAGCTGGCAGCTGAGGCGACGTGCGTGGGAGCGGGAGCTACGCCCACGTTGGGGGCTTTAGTGACAGATTTATCCGTCACTAAAGACCCCTCATTTATTATTTTAAAGTTGTAATGTCCATTTTGCCCCCACTCCTTGCAACTATAAAAGGAGACCCCCTCCATACGAAATTCTCATCCCTTCCTTCTCTTCTCTACCCCTCCAAAGCTCAAGAGAAGCTTGTCCCACACCCGGGATGCTTCTCGCGAGATAAAGTCCAAATTTTCGTCCCCCTTCGGAAGTGGATCCCGCGACGACAACGGCGTGCTACTCCGTTCCTGTTCTTCTGCTTCGTCCTCCTTCATCTTGCTTCGTTCTCCTTCGTCCAGGTGTCGTCCCGTCCGGCTCGTCCTCCAAGCAATCGTCGAGGAGGATAACTTCTCTCTCCCATTCTTATTTACAGCTTTTCTAGTGTAGAATTTTCCTGCTTTATAGTGTAATTGATTTCTCGCTTTCTAGTGAAGCTTTTATTTAGTTTGATTGTATAAACAGTTGAAAGATTGAATGCATGTTCTCTTTCTCTCTCTCTCTCTCTCTTTTAGTCTGATAGCTCCATTGTAATTATATCGCCTTGCTTATCGAAAATCCTAAAAAAATATAATTGCGAATATAGATCAACGTAGCCTCCCTATGTTCGACTCGGAATTCTTTTCAGTATAAATTTTATTTGTTGAACACGAATTCTTCGCTTTCAAGCTACAACGATAGGTTTTCTAAAACCAAACACGTTAGCGTAGCGATTCGTACGTTCAACAGGTATCCTCTAGTAGAAGCTTCAAGAAACCCTTGCTCCAACTACGGCTGCTCCCGCAGTTGAAAAGAACTTCTCTTTGGCTTCTTCCTTCAAATGTCCTCCTCTAAGCCTCCTCCAAGGGTGGATGTCCACCACCCTTGTTCCTCCTCTTGCCTGGCCATCTCCCTATGATGAAGAACTCCTCCTCCTAGGCGTGGCACAATGGAGAAGAAGAGAGAGGAAGAAGGCACCAAGGGGGCGGGGGGCGGGTGGTGTGCCTCCTTGATCTTCTTCCCTCCTTCTTCCTTGGCGTGGAATGTAGGTGATATGGGTGGAACTATACTAATGGAGAAGATGATCCTATGGTGGTGGTTAGATGGGGAATTAATAGGAGTGGAGAGGGGGTTGGTTGGAGTGGATTGATGGAGGGTTGGGATTAGGTTTAAGGAGGTGGTCATGGGGTGAATGGCTAGATTTAGGTGGCGCCACCTAAAGGGATGCTAGGGTTGGTGGTTATGGGTTGGAGGCTACCATTGGTGAACGTCCATGGGTGTAGGGATGTGTGCATTTGGCACCAAAGGAGAGTGGGTTCTAGAAGGATTGGTTTTGGAGGGAAAAGGGATGGTGGAGATGGTTTGGAAGGTGATGTGTAGGGTTAGGATTGCCCCCTTGTTTTGGTGCCAAAACAAGGGGTAGTTATGGTGGGTTGGCACCACTTTTCATGGTGGTTTTTGGTGGTGGTTGAGGGGTGGAAAGGTGCCAATAGTTGGCGTCAACATTGGGTAGGACTAGGTAGCTTAGGTGGACTATAGGTAGGCTTAGCTGGTGGAGCTAGTTAGGTAAGGTTTAAGGTTAGGCTTTGGTGCCAAGGAGAGATTAGCTAGCTCAGCTAGTAGAGAGTTGGGCAGAGAGGTAGAGGGAGCTAGGGTTTTGGAGGTGATGAGCTGGAGGAAGCTGTCTTGAGTTGCACTGGAGCTAGTGGCTGCTGAAGAGAGCTGCAAGGAGTTACCTTAGCTAGCTTAGCTTGCTATTTCTTTGCTAGCTGCTAAGCCAAGCTAAGATGAGTTGGCTTCTGCTGATGTGAGCTAAGGTGAGCTGGGTCTGGTCTTCCTGGAGATTACTGAGCTAGCTTGAGTAGCTAGCTTAGGTCAAGTGGCTCAGCTCAACTAATTTGAGCTGAGTTAGGTCTCCAGGAACTGGACTTGAGCTGTCTTGAGCTAGTTGATGGCTTCTTTAGCTGACTAGGTCTAGCTAGTAGCTAGTCCTAGTCAGGTTGAACTTCCAGTGAACTCTTCTAAGTTGGAAGAGCTGGAATGGAGTTGGGATCAACTGTCTTTAGCTAGTTTGAGCTGCCATCCAGATGAGGTAAGCTTAATAGAGCTAAGGTGAACTAACTAGAGCTACCATTCAATTGAGTTGAGTTGAATAGAGATAAGGGTGAGTTGATCCAACTAAAGGGAGCTAAGATTCAATTGGGATGAGCTGGAATGAGCTGGATCTAGCTGATAGAAGTTTCTTCTTCATCTTCTACCTTCCTGAGTGCCAAGATATGTGGGATCTGACATTCTGCCTAATCTTGACACTCAAATAAATGCATTAAAAAGATATTAAAATGCAATGCATGCCTATCCTAGGTAAATGCCTAAATGCAGCCCAAAAATTCATTTGTGGAGTTAAAACCCTAAGAGCTAGGTTAGTTTTAAGGCATAAGAATGATGATAAACTGGCATTTATTAGGGCATTATTTGGATTGTAGGTAATAAGAAGCTTAGGAGATGGCCTGAAGCTGGATCTAAAGAAAAGGAAGAAGCTGGAGCTACGGCAGAGCTAGAGTAGAAGCCCTGAAATAAAGATAGAGGAAAAAGAATAGGGATGAGGTATACTATTCTACTAAGTGGAATTTTAATGTAGAGTCAAATTATGAAGAACATAGGACCCTTCCTAGCTTAGGATAGCCCTAGAGACCCTCCTAAACCCTAGCCACCTTTAGATTAGGTCACCTTAGCCTAGGATACCTCAAAACCCTCATTTTAGTCCATATCTGGACGTCCAGAGCCCTTAGACACAACCCACAGACTAGAACCCAATTCTGTTGGAAAAGTGGACATCCAGAGAAAGTGTCAGACGTCCAATCTTTGCAGAATTCCAAGACAGAACCTAAACTCCTCCCTGACTCAACATTGGACGTCCAAACCAGAGTTCTGGACTTCTAATTTTGAAGTATAAGTTGTTTGATTGTTAAATCAGACGTCTGGAATCCTTCCCCAATCCTTATTTTTGAAATCAAGCTTGGATCTTGATTTCCTAAGCCCCTAAAACCAATTCTGCACCCTAGGGAACCTAAATTAAGGTGCCCTAAGCCTAGTACACTACCCCAAGACCCTCCTAGGAACCTAATTAGGTTCTCACTAAGCCCAATTGACTTGGATCTAAGTCAATCACACTCACCTAGTCAATTGGACTCACAAAGTCCAATTCAGCTCAGATCTCAACCAACACAAGTATAATTGGACTCAGTGAGAGTCCAATTGACTCAAGCCTGACCTAATTGCGTATTTTCTCTCCCAATTAGACATACATTCACTCAATTAAACTTGTGCTATGTTTAATTGCACATTCACTTTAGTATTAGGGTTTATAACCCTAATTCTAGGAGCCTACCTAAACCTAATCACCTAGACCTATAGAACTCGACCTAAACCACTCACACACACGTCCATGGTCATGCGCACACACCCCCACACACACACATAGCTGGCCACTCTAGAGTTTTCTAGAGCCTTCCTTAAGTGGTGCCACTTTGAGTTGCCAAAAATAGCAACCAAAGTGGCCCATTCTTAGATCCACAATTTATGGATCTAAGAAGATCCACTCAAGACCAAGTGGATGGCCACCTAAGGGTCTCTCTAGAGTCTTCTATAGTTCTCTAGAGAGACCACTTGAAGGCTGCCCAAGAGTCTATTTAAAGACCCTCTTGGTTGACCATGCACACAAATCTTGCCTTTAGTCTCCATTCCATGTGCACACCTCCATCCATGAGCTCCATCATCTCCACCATTTACACCTCACATCCAAGGCTAGAGCAACTCTCCTCCACCTCTCAAGAGGCCAGCCTACACACCATTGGCCGCCCCTCTCTTCCCTCCTACCACCTGAAGCCACACAGGCCATTGGAGACCACCTCCAATGCCTTAATTTCTAGTAGCTAGTTAGACATTCTTCCTAATTTAATTTTTGCATTATTTTAGTGCTTAGTAGTGTAGCGATCCTCTGCTTGAATGATGTATGCGTAATCTTTCATAGATCCACTCATGTATCCATTTTCTGCTAGCTAGAATTCATGCTTTAATCATTCATGTACAAGCTTTCCTCTATTTGTGATTGTAATGGGGACATACTTTGAGCAATGAAATTATCATTTTGTCTATCTCTATCATGAGTTGCCTAATTTAATTTCCTATCATATTACAACTAAAATGTCTATCCCAGAAGATATTAACGAATTAGCGATCGACACATTTTTCGCTAGTCATCATCGCATTATCAAGATCGTGCACACACCAACTCACTTCTTCACATTCGTGATCTATTTAACGCATGCACATGTTGTCCACGTAGATAAAGTGACTGGCGCATCTTTAACTCGTACCTTAGAGATTAGGGTATAGTTTTAAGCAAGTAGGGAAATAAAAAATCAATTTTGTTTTTCTAAACGCCTCCCTGAGATCGACCGGGACTCACCATCTCGTTAACTTAATTTTTTTTGAGTCGTATTTCGCAACTATACTTTAATGTGTTTTTAGTTAAATCCACAATTTGCAATTCCAACAGTGCCTAGTTGAAGGCAATAAACTCAGCATCTGTATAGTTTTTTTCGAAACTGACAGGATTTTCACAGAATATTGGTGACATTTTTTCTATTCTGCCCTATTTCATGCCTTTATTTTACAATGAGGACATTGGATTAGCTAGGCATAAGGGGGTGGATACTTATTATTATTTTGTCAGTTCCGCAACATTAGTTTCTTGTTATTTCTTTTTTTTTAATTATTAGAATTTGGAGAAGAGAACTTAGGCATTAGGAGTTGTTAACTTTAGGAAACAATACTTTAGGACTTGAACACCTAAACTCTTCAAGTCATTGGGCTTAATCAGCCCGGGTATCCATTAAAATGTTGACCTGTTTCTTGAGTCCTCGCCACATTAATTTTACTTTAATTTAGCTAATAAATTGGTGTGATAAGTACACAACTTATCAACCTGCCCTCTGATTTGAGGAGACTTTGAGTCTAAAGTATCTACACACTATTTGCACTGACTCACTTGTCGGTGGTTTTTCTGGAAATTAGGTAGCTAATGGACTTTCTAGGGTAGTATGGCTGGCAAGTTGTCATGGGTAACAGTCCATTGGCCAGTTGTCTAGAACCCAACTGCATGACCAAACTCTTTCTACTACCTTTAGGTAAATCTTAGATTTGGGAAGCCATCTTCTCAGAAAAAGAGAAAAAATATATACTAAAAAAGAAAAAAAAGAAGAAAAAAATATAGAAAAAGGAAAAAAATCCACACTTCATCGTACGAGTATGCCTGGCAAGTTATCGTGGGTAACAACCCATTAGCAGGTTGTCCAGAGCTCAGCTCACAAAAAGCACAAATAATTCCCAAATCATTTAGGAAAGAAGTAGGGAAGTAGATTAAACCAGGGAGATATACACTGGGTTTGCCCTTGTGTTGACCCCATAAAACAATAACGTAGGGAGAAAGCTACCGATTGTAAAGATAAATCTTAAGGTGGAATTTTTTAGGTCACCTAGGGTGGAAGAAACCTAAAGTTCATTTTAACTACCGCTTAGTGAGTGTATCACTTTTTCAAAAGATGCTGAGAACTTGAAGTTCTTTTTGAGTCTTAAGTGGGTTGGGTAGATGTAGAAAGCTGCCCCGAAACTCCTAACTCAAAACAAAAAAAAAAACAATCCAAAAAAATTAGAAAAGAAGAAAAAATGGAAAGAATGTACCTTCCCTAGAAAAAATGGAAAGAATGTACCTTCCCTTTTCAAAATAAGTCGAGGACTTGGGCGGTCTGCATTTTGGTAGGTGCTTGAGCACTGTTGAGTCTTCATAGTTTAGGACCTTAGTTGAAATTTCCTTCTATTAATAAATAATTAATGCCTTAGCGATCGAGTCCTAATTCTGCTTTCATACTTACCATTTAGTTCAGTTTTGCTAGGGACTAGCAAAAGATAGGCATGGGGGTATGATAAATACACATTTATTCATGATAAAATGCCTACTTATGTCAGTTCCTAAGCTTAACATTGCATTTAGTCTTGTCAATGATGCATAACATTCATTATGTTGCATTTATGTTGACTTGTATAAATTGTATATTAATTCACATATTTCTATGGCTAGGGAATAGGGTGATATAGTTCAGAGCTTCAGATGAAGAGTCCAACTATACAGATGGATCTGGATTGACGATCATAGCTCATCAGCGTGAAAATCAATCCGATCCGACATCTGTAGCATCCCCTACAAGCATCTGAAGATAGACAGCCCAGATGATGCCACATGGCATCATCTCGGCAGCTCTGAGACCGCCCAGCTCCCATTGAAGGATGTCATCTCTGTTTCTCCACCATTAGATGAAGATCGCACGGCTGGTGAAGAGCCACATCTCATTAGGCTCACGGCCGTTGGGTGAAGATTCGACGGCCTCGAGCGTGTGCACGCAGGATCATTCGTGAGACAATCAGCAGCCACAGCTCGTTGGAAAAGAGTGCAACTCCCATGCCAAGGATGCGTGTACAAGTCTCACCAAAGCGCCTGATGTATACACATTCATTTAGGCTAAAATGCCTATTTATGGATGTTCTTAATCTTATAGATGCATTCCATATTATAAATATTGCATAGCATGCATCATTATGCATTTAGAATAGTTTATATTAATTTTAGGTTAATTCGTGTCCTTTTGTGGCCAAGAGAGAAGGAGATTTATTCTAGGGCCTTGAATTAATGATCCAACCATACGGATCTAATTAAGACGATGATAGGAGTCCAACACCTCCGAAATCATCTTGATCGGAGTCTTGTAGCACATTATGCAATCCAAGGAAGATTAATGGCTAAGGGGCTAGGTGATGCAATTTGGAGCTTCTAATGACAAATCCAATTGCACGAATGGATTCGGATAGACGATCACAGCCCAATGGTGCGAAAATCAATCCAATCCGACATCCGTGGCGTAAACTACAAAGCAAAGAAGATGGACGGCCAGAATGGCACCACGTGGAGCCATCCCAGCTACCCAAATTTTCCCTCAGCAGTCGTCCCTCCTCAAAGGCGCTTCCATCGCAAGATATGGACTGTTGGATGTCCATCCAATGATCCTTGTGACGCTACGTCACTCGCCTCATTTGAGGAGCCCATCAACTTTGATTCTCGACCGTTGGATCTCCATTCAACGGTCGAGATCTTGTGCTACCTCGATCCTCTGCTCAATAATCCAGCCATGTACTGCATTGGTCGTGAAGGTCACTCGCAAACCCACGCACAGGTTCGACTCCTCGAGTGCTTTCAATCCTCTTCAGCAGTAAGGCACGCCTAAATTCGACTACGCGATCGGCAATCAACGGTGCGCCTACATCCACATGGATGCACGGATGGTCATGGATACGTGTTTAAGAGAATTTGTCATTTGTTAAGAAATATGTTGTAGTATAGGACAAAATTGCCCAAATCATTTAAATTTGTAACTCGGAATCACAAGAGTCCGAGGTCGAACACAAGGAGCAAGTAATAGCAATTTAATCTCACCAATCACAATAAAGATATGCAATTATAATCAAAACTTTATTCAGAACAACTCAAAATGGTATATAGATAAAATCAAATATCTCAGTGCAAAAAGAATGGGTTAAAATGGTGATTTGAATCACCAGTTAACCCTTTGAAGTTAAGCTTAAATATCTCAACAGTAATTGTTAATCAAATAGCCCACGTCAACCAGATGAATATCTCAACAGAACTGAGGCACTAGTAGATGTCTTAAGTTGCTCAAATAATCAGCTCAATTTCAATAGAATAGAGGCAAAGGCCTCTTCTTTTCTTCTTTCCTTCGTGCCTCAAGGGAGAGAGGCAAGAACAGCAACATAGAGGCAAAGGCCTCTCAGATTCGCTAAGTGTAGAGAGTAGTGAAGGGCAAAACCCCCCATTTCTCTCTTTTTCCTCTTATTTCTTTTCTTAGAAACCTGGGTTTAGCCAGGTAAACATATGGGTAACTGGGCATGAATAGGGTCCAGACCTATGGGTGTGGTCACAGACGAGGAGTGCTCCGTCAGGTTATGCGGGTCGTGAGGGTGAAGGGGACCCGACCCCCGTGTTCTTGGGCGAAGAATGGGGATCAAAAATCCCTTATATCCCACTCAAACAACTCCTACGTCCTCGATGTGGGATTCTCTGATCTCTCCTTCGTCATGTGCAGCAGCAACTGAAGGTGCTTCCAATTGAGGTTGAAGATGAGTCCGTGGAGTGCAATTGAGTGCTGGGTTTTCTTCTTGGGGGTTAACCGCAGAGCCTAGGAGTGAAGCCTGGAGCGGACGTGGCTAAAGAACTGGAGATGTGGTCAGCAAAATTGCGGGCGACGGCGGAGGTCCGATTAGCACCTAAAAAGCAAAGTACGGCCTTGCGACCACTTCAAATAAGCTCAGGAGCTTTGTCGTGAAGTGGCAAGTGCATAGTGGGTGCGGTGTGGCGTGCGTGTGCATGAGGAGGTCTGACGACCTCGAGACAACAGTGTGGAGATGCCTAAGTTTGGTGGAGTCAGGGAGTAGCCAATCCCCTCAAATACTTTAGGGGTTTTGGTCAGTGAAGTGCGGTGGATGTTTCTGGATCGGTGGGAGGTGTTTTGGTGGAGTGTAGTGGATTTGCAAGGTCGTCGGAGGTACGTCGGAGATAGGGGAGACGATGTTGGTGAGGGTGAGGGAGCATTCTTAAGCGGGAAGTGAGGGTGTGAAACAAACCAGTGGGAATCGCAAAGTTAAGTGAGAACGGTTGTGGATGATGGAGATGCGGAGATGGCACCAGCTATAATTGGCTGGTGCTAGAGACGAAGGTGCTCTTGGAGGTAGAACGGTGAAGCTTTTGAAGGGGTAGAGAGCCCTTCATAGCTATGGCGAGGTGCAGAGGAACTTGGGGAGGATGAACCTATTGCCTATAGTATGTGGCAGTAGGTGAGGAGACCGGAGGAAGGGAGTTACCGGAGCGGAGTTGGAGCTAGCCGGAGGTAGGGGAGAAGACTCACTAAGGAGTTCAACTTTGCAATGTAGAGGCTTTTATAGAGCTTCAAGCAAGCTGCCAAGCTTGGAAACAAGCTTGCGAAGCTTTGATTTTTAGGACGAAGATCCTTGGTATCCAAGGGTTCACACAAGCGACATGGAAGGGTTTGGAATCAAATTCTAGGTTTAGGTGATCAGGGATGTCCTCAGGATCATCCCTTCTAATTTTGGAAGGGATTGACTGAGCAATCAGTGAGGAATCCTTGATTGGAAGCTCGGGTTCATGGGTTCACACCTGCATGGCGACAGCGACCCAACTATGAAGAAGACGACAAAGTTGGGGGCTGTTCGCAAGGATTTTTGAAAGTTAAGCGTGTATGTGAGAGAGAAAGAGTCTGAATGGACTAAAATGCAAACTAGGTCAAAATGATCTCTGATGGGGACCAAATTTTGGTACAAACCTAATTTGAACACAATAAATCTAGTGGTGAAGTTGGATTTTAGTTTTGACCAAGTTTGATTGGGCAATTTGCGTAGAAATTAGGGCAACTTTCTGTCTAAGACTCTGTTTAAGGTCAAAATGGGTTCCAATGGTCAAACCAAGGTTACCAAACCTTATGGAATATTTTTCTATGAGTTTTAGAGGGTTTAGATGAATTTTATCCTGACTAGAACCTCTATTATTTAAGCAGGTCTGAAATTAGGGTTTTGGGTTATGAATTAGTTCTTAAAGTGCATGAAAACCCATTTCTATTTGCATGAACTCACTTATTAGACTTTAATGCTCTTTTGACCTTTAACTCACCCCTAGCAAATCCCTTGGTTATTCTGTGTTCATAATATGCTGTTAAAATTACATAATTAACCCTAGTTCTCTGTTTTCTTCTCAAAATAGCTTGAAGTGGTGTTATAACCTTGAGATGGATATGTAGGAGCTTTTATCTTTTATTCTAGCCTAAAAGTGGCCAGTTAGAGCCTATGATGGTGTTCCCATCAATATTCCTGCGAGGGAATGTCTGATCAAATGCACAATCCCACGCGCCATCCGACTTGATTTTAAGAGCGCGATGCTTGTTTGATCCACTGCCCTCCGATGAAGATATAACGATGGAGATTTAGCCTCGTGATGATAGTGGTGCATGCGAGCTACGTGCGCGAGCGTCAGCGGGGGCTGTAGCGATGTTTACAGCGGAGCTTTAGAGATGATTGTGGGTGTCACTAAATGTCCCATGCACGAAATGCCTCCTTTCCTCCGCTATTAACAGACCCATACCCCTCCCAATTCTCTTCATCTCTTCCTTTCTCTCCCTCACCACTTCCAAGGCTCTAGAGAGAGCTTGTCCTAAGCCCAGGTTGCTCTTATAGAGTAGAAAACAAATATTTTTTCCCACTTCTCACCCCCTTCGTGGAGCATCCCGTGGTCGTCCTCTCACTACCTTCGGGAAGAAGATCCTCGACGCGATGCTGTCTTGTCTTGTCCTCCTCCCTCCGTCACCATTCTCCTTCCTCCAGGCTCTCGCCACCTTCATCTAGGCGACGTCAGAGCGAGTCATCCTCCAAGCGACCGTCAAGGGGGATTCTTCTCATGTCACTTTATCTTTTATTACTTTCTTAGTGTAGTTTTAATTAATTGTAATAGACATTGCTTATGAAAATTTTCTCTCTCTCTCTTTCTCCCTTATTTGCAAGTAGATTAGTTAGATAAATATTTTCTCGATCTAATCTCTTTCCTATTAAAATACAAAAAAATTACAAAAGATACAAAAACCAAAAAATGAAATAAGATTGAAACACGAATTTCAAAACCAAACATTCACTTCCCTGTGTTCGATCTGGAACTCACTTCGAGTTTTGGAATAAATTTTATCTGGTAGCGATTTTTGCAACTACGACGACGGGTTCTCCAAAACCCTGATTTTACTCGCGAAAAACGTGCTCATCAGTGCCCTCTCCACCGAAATTGAAATTCGACTGTTTGATAGAAGATAAGCAGTAGCATAGATGGCGACGTGGCACTTTGAGCATCGCGTGATCTACACATGCGTGATAACATGCGAACACACGCCAAATCACATGCGTACCCATCATGTGATTTGAAACATCTATCCGCATGCTTCCTCAGCCTTTCATCAAGCATTGAACGACAACACACGTGCCCATTGCGTGATCTGGTGTGCTCACTTAAGACGGTTCCAAGCACTCCCCACCATCCAATCTCAAGAGAGGCGTGACACGCGCTCTCCCCAACATCCAATGCGTATCAGATGGCTGTCATCCACCCTCGCCAGTGAAAGCGTGCTACGAGCGGTTTGGGAGCACGAGATCCATGCTCTTTCTCCACCCTATGATGAGGATCCAATGGCTACATGTGATCCTCACATCATCATGCTACATGTGATCTTCGCGCCATGCAGCTATGGCCTTCAACGTCAACCAGCGAGTGCCTGGGACATGCATGCATGCCCTATGCACCCCCATTAAACCCATGCACGAGAATGACCCCTTCCTACACCTATATAAACCCCCCCTACACCTCTCATTTGGACCATCTCTACCTAGCTATTCCTCACCTACCCAAGTGCTCCAAGAAGCCTCCCAAGCTCCCAAGAGCCCATTCCCAAGCTCCACGACCTCTTATTAGTGTAATACTCCCCTACTCCACCAAATATTCAACCTTACCCTCATCCCCTGTTCGTCGCTCTGAAATGGGTTCTAAAAATCGTCGCGTTGCATTATAGTTTGAATAAATGCGAAAAACATATAATATTTATACTTGAATGAAATCCGAGGTCGAACACAAGGAGCAAATATGAATTCACACACTAATCTTAATAAATATGTAAATGAGCATAAGAAATAACTAAGAATTGATAATCAATATAAAACATGAGTTTAACATATGGCAAAAAGAATCTCAAAGCAAAAACAATGGTGATTTAGATCACCGATTATCCAATTTAAGCATATATGCAAATAATGCAACAATGCCATCAACCATCAAACTTAGGTACTTAGATAACCAGATAAAGCCTCAAATCAAACGACTTATCCAACAAGTGTTTCTTTCTCTTTTTCTTTCCTCTTCTTTGCTTCTGTTTTTCTCTTTTCTTCTTCTTCTCTGTCTGTTGCTCCTTCTTCTTCTTGTCTCTTCTACGGCTGTGCCTTCTCTCTTTTGCTTCTCTTCCCTTCTCTCCTTCTCTGCTTTCTCTTCACACATAAGGGAAGCAATTAGATTTGGCTAAGTGTTGCATAGGGCAAAACCCTCCCCTACCCCACGCATACTCTCTCTTTCTCTCCTCTTAGGTTCCGTCCTCCCAGGGCCACATTCAAGGTAGTCGTGTTATCAGGTAGGCACGCACCTTAGACCAAGCTCACCGGTGTGGGTGGTGAGCGAGGTGTGGATAGGCTTAGGCGAGTAGTCGGGTGCACCAGGCCCGCAAGTGAAGTGTCGCAGGTGAGGCACGTGAGGGTGTGGGAACCTCACCCCTATGTGTCACTTGAGGCGAATAGCTAGAGGCATAAAATCAATTTATGCACCTCTTTGTGGCTACCAGCTTCTGAGGTGGGGCTAAAGTTCCACCGTTCCTCTTCGTGCTGGCTGTAGTGATTGCAGTGGAAAGGCATCCTCAATTGCCATCTGAAGGGCTTTTGAAACTCCCAATTGACCACCTGGGAGTGGTTTTTGGGTGACTCTATGCAACCTGGAAGTAGAGCCTAGGACGTGCATGGTCTCGAGCTTGAAGAACATGTCGGTCATTAATGACGACACCGATGGAGCATGGTGTAACCTTGAAAATCACAATACGGGCTTGTAGCCCAAATTAAACCAGTTCATGAGCTTCGCCGGACCATGACAAATGCGTAGGGATGGTCTCGTGGTTAGTGGAGGTGTATGGTGGTCTACGGAGGTCGGAGGAGGAACGTGATGGTGGGTGTGTTCAGCAGGTCACGGGAGTGAGTGGAGTTGGAAATAAAGGTAAGGCTTTGATGCGGGTTGATGTGGTGATGGTGTAGAGGGTTACGGCGAGGCGGATGGAGGGGTGTAGCAGCAGGAATGCCTCGCCGGAGGGGTTGCTAGAGATGAGGAAGATGGAGGTGGTCGCGTGTGTTTGGTGAACGAATTGAGAGATAGAGAGAGGGAAAAAGTAGGAAAGTAGAGGAAGCTAAAGAACCTAATTTAGGGATGAAAGGGGGAGAGATTCCCATGCCAGTTTGATGGCCAGACGTGGGGAAGACAAGCCTCCGAAGGGAGAGACAGCGAGGAAGAAAGGGCTAAGGCACCTTTGATGTGATCGTTGAGAGGTGGAGGAAGTCGAGGAGGAAGAAGATGCTCCCAATTTGGCCGTTGGGAGGCCGTAGGACGACAGGGAAGATGCTCACCGGAGCTAGGTCAGAGGAGGCCGGAGGTAGGATTAGGAAGAGGCTTTTGTGGCCAAATCCTAGCTATAGAACACTGTTGTGCCCTGGGGATTCTTTTATAGGGCTCAGGAGGGGATTTTAAGCTTGGAAGCCAAGCTTCCAAGCTAGGAAATGTCGCCGGAGATGGAATTTTTAAGGTTCCCTAATCTCTCATGCGTTTGTATGAGAGATTGAAAAAGTTTTAGGGCACATGGACGGATTCAATGGGAAGAGGACTCCTCAAGAAATCTCCCTTCTAATTTTGGAAGGGATTGATTGAGAAGAGAAGGATTTCTCTTCAATTAAAGGTCGTCAAAGTTGTAGGAATAGGATTCATGGCAGAAGGGACTTTTCTATGAAGAAGATAAAGAAGTTGGGGGGCTATTTGTAAGGAATTCAAAAGTTAAGGGTTTGAATGAGATAGAAAAAGTCTGACTGGACCAAAATGCAAACTTGGTCAAGATGATCTCAAATTGGGCCCAAAGTTTGGTACAAAGATAATTTGGACCCAAGGAATCTAATGGTGAAGTTAGATTTAGGTTTTGACCTTGTTTGGATGGGTAATTTATGCAAAACCTAAATTATGGTAAATGTCAGTCTGAGACTTTGTTTTGGGTCAAGACGGGTTCTGATGGTCAAATTGAAGGTACCAAACCCTAGAGAATATTTTTCTATGAATTTTAGAGGATTTAGGTGAATTTTTTCCTGACCAGAACCTCATTTAATTAAGCAAGTCTATTTTTAAGATTTCAGAAGTCATTTAATTCTCAAAACACGCGAAAACCCATTTCTGACTGTTCTAACCCACTTGCTAGACTTTTAAGACCATTTGATCCTTAATTACACCCTAGGAAAACCTCTGATTGTATTGCATTCATGACATGATGGTAAAATTGCAGCTTTAACCCTGTTTTCTTATCTTTCCCTTAGAATGGATTTGTAGTGACATATGGCTCTCTGGTAGTTATGTAGGAGCATTTATTCCTTGATAATGACTAAATTGAGCTAGTTATGGCTCATGATGGTGTTCTCATCACCCCCTTCATAGGAGACCACAGAGTCGTCCCCTCATATCCATTTAGGTAGACGATCACCTCTACCTCCTCATCACCATTACTACAACTCGGTCAAGCAGCCTTCTACCCGTATTCCTCCTTGACGTGCCAAATTTTTGCTTTCGATTAGGATGATTAAGATGATTTGTCATTGTATTTTAAAGTCTTGGAAAATCGATTAATCAAAGTATTAAATTGAAAATAAACCACTCGAGAGAGCGGGTCGTGTCCACAGGGAGGTAATGATCTATAAAAACTCACAAAATCAAGAAACTAATGCTTACAAGTTTTTAGCCAAAGAAACTAAACCCAAATCCACTTTTAGATCAAGAAACCAATAAGGGATCTGGCTGAAATTGTATTTTCATTGAAAGGCAAGGGTGTTCTGTTAAATTCAACATAATAAACTAATCTTTAAATGATTAAATATGAAGTTGGCAATGGCATGTGTGGTAAATAATAATACCCTGTTTACTGTAACAAAACAGGGGAATGGTTTCCCTTGTCCGTGCACGAGAAGGAGGCCAAGGCTGATCGTGAGCTTCTCATCGGAGGAGCGCCGGAGGGAGAGCTTCGCGATGGTGGTCGTGGCAAAGTGCGATGCAGTCGAAGACGACCGAATAGAGCTACGGTGAAGGTGGGTTCCGACGACTGCTAGAAGGCTGTTGCTGTGGAGAGAAGATGGGAGCTCACGGGCTGCTGCTGCTGTTGCACACTGCAGGTCGCGCAGGTGCGTGGAGAGGCTGCTAGTGGGCGTGTGTCGATGAGGTGTGGTGGAGGTGCAGCAAGGGTGTGCGCAGGCCGTGCAGGCGTGTGTGTGGGCGCTGTTAAGCTCGACTGCAGATGCTGCTGTTGCGGGCTGGCAGGTGCACGTGGAAGCTGAAGGTGAGGAGACGCGTGCTGTGCGAGGGAAAGAGAGGCGAGCTTGGTGCGCCGAAGGGGCGCTATGATTGCTGGAGGAGCGAGGAGGGCTGCGCGCTTGGCTACACCCATAGCATGGTGCACTACTACACACGGGATGTGCGCATAAGCCGCGTGTAGCTAGTGGCTGTGCACTGGGTTACATGGTGAAGTTTATGCACTGGTGACTTCCAGCAGCTGTTGTGCGGATAGAGAGATGCGAGGTTGATGAAAGTGGTGCGACGAGGTGGTGAGAATGGCAGTGGCGGAAGAGTGTTGGTGAAGGTGGTGGGTGGTTTCGTTGAGGTGGAAGAGTGCTGACGGTGATTGCTGGCAGTGGTGGCTGGTGCTATCTGCGTGGCCTTGAGGCACACATTTGCGGTAAACTACACAAGCCATGGATGGCACGGCGGTCTGTCACTCTGCCTGCCCGTGGTAGTGTGGACTTGTGCACACAGTTGAGGCCAGCGGTGGCGATGTGAAGAAGCTTAAAAGCTTTGCATAGTGGTGGGTTAGGATGGTGGTGGCTTACTATCACTGTCAAATGGTGCCGTTGCTAGGGAGGCAACGCGCGAGTTTAGATTTGGATTTGCTTAACTTTTTATTGGTTTGATTGTAGGGTGTCAAGACGAGGATCCACACACACATCGACCCGTAGTGAAGACCGCAGGTATTTTCTTCATCCTATAGTTTGTTGCTTTCTTAGGTTAGAAAAAAAACACAATATATATATGTATATATATTCAAATTCAAAATTTCATAGTTGAATTTAATAAAAAAAATTTTTCTTCTTTGGTGTGTGTTTTAACTTGACAACTATTTAAACACACCAAAGTCAGATTTGGAAATTCGGCCAGCAAATATTGACAATATTCAAAAATTTATTGTTGTCAAATTAGGAGTTCAAAAATCTTAGGATTTGGTCTGATATTAGGTTTTCAAACCAGCTTTCCAGTGCCACCATTTATTTGAAAAATTCATACTATATGAATTTTAAAAATTCGAACAGTGGAAGGGGGTCAGAACAGTTTGCACTCTGATTTTATATAAATTTAAACGTTAGTTCTGACCTCTACATTTGAAATTTATGGGGTTGGGAAGGCACTAAAAGCTAGTTGTCTCTATAAATTTTCAAGAATTTTTGGATCTTCTTTGATACTGTTTCAAACTAAATTATCGTAGGGGTCTATCTAGCTTGTTTGACCTCTTGATACTAAAAAAATCTTGAAAAATTGTAGAAAACACTAAAAATCTTAAAAGAATATTCCCTAAAAAACTTATTGAAAGATAAAGATCTATACCAAATTTCATCTTATTTTGATTTATGTACTGATTTGGGGAGTGATTTCAATTCAGAGTAAGGTCTAACTGCTGATTATTAGAAGAAGCATAAACCCTAGGTGTTTCATATTAGGGTTTAAATTCAGAGACCCAAAACAAACCCGTCTGAGCCTGATTTGTGTGTGATTGCATGTGAGGGGATTTGCTTTGATTGGTTGTCTACCCCCTCACCCACTTAAATTGAATTTAATTTACATTTCAACCTAGGCAACCAATTAGGTATATTTCACTTTGTGGTGGTGCATTAGGACCATTATTTTCCTTGATTGGGTCGCACCACTTCTACGTTGTTGGACTTAAAAGCATCATACTGACCTATTTGATATTAGGGTTTCCACACTAAGGTAGAGCACATTTGCATGCCATACTAAAAGGAAATTCATATAACAATTGGGACTTGCAAAAACTGTTGCGTGCTCCACCACAACCTTGTTTGAATTGACTTAAACAAGGAAACCCTAAAAGAAAAAAATTAATACAAGCACTTGAACCATAAAAGCTACTACACCAATTAAAGCTTGTATTGAAAACCCTTTGTCTGCAGACTTCAAACTCTAAATCTAATTTTAAGGGCAACACCCCCAATCGCCCAATCACATTCCAAGAGGACTCTAAGCCCAAGCCTAAAACTAAGTAGACGTGCCCTAGGCAGGACTAAATTACTTGGTAACTGAAATTTAATTGAGTAAAAATCAAGGCCTTGTCTATTTGGACCAACTGGTGACAAAAAAGGTCAGTGCGGTAACCGCGTTAACCTGTAGTGGTGTCCTACCGTGCGGGGTGTCCTACGGGGTCCCACCATTCTGGCCATCCAAGTAATTCAAGGGTTGGTTTAACCCAGTTCCATCTCGGGATACTAGGTTTAGGTCCAATTAGGGTATACAATTTAAGGCTAGCTTGTTTGCTTGATTTAGGGCTCTCTCATCTTTCTTCCTAGGCTTTTGCCTTAATTCCACCAACCCCTTGTAGCTGGTTGTGTCTTCCTAAGGAAGACTATCTCTTATCTCTATCCGCATCTTTTCTCAAATATCCATGAACCCATATCATTCTTTTGACCCTCAGGGTCCTCCATCTCCCAACTCAACCATGATTTCGACTCCTCCTATATGATTATCCTTATCCCCCAGCTTATTTATAACCTAAACCTCATGGATCTGACCCTTATCCAGATCAGAACCAATTGAAAGCCATAGTTGCTGAATTCTAGGAATGTAACAAAGACTATACAAATCAATGTGCCAAGCTCTTGGAGTAAATTAGACAATCCCAGGCACAATCTCAATCTTATCACTCCTTCCAAGAATGAGAGACTTGGAATAACTAGCCTAGTGGGTCTAGTGACCCATATTTTGGATCCACTAGCTACTCTACTGATTCTTGCTACCATGGGGAGGTATCTTGGACTCAACCAACCCAAAAGGCACCTTTGGACCTAATCAGTGATTTGGGTTGATCATTTAAGGAATGCACCATTTTTGATACACCTGTACCTGATGATATATCACTAAGGAATTGGAATAATGGGTCACAAGTACAGGACCACATAATAGGTTCTTAATCAACTCCCTCTATAGTCAGCCCCACTTAGGATGATACACCATCGATTCATATCCAGATTCGTATAACCCTGAGTGGAGAAACAATCCTGATCTTTCATGGTCACCACAGAGACTGAGTCAGATTGAACATCAATCTAGGCCAGCCCAATGCTCCACTCAATCCACTTTAGGGCAATCATCTAGTCCAGCCCAACCCACAACCACCCTTGAAGATATCATAAACATTTTGTTGGACTTTGACAAGAAAAATGAAGAAAGGCTGACTAAGTTGGAAAATCAAGTGAAATCTCAAGGGGATCAAATCAAGAGACTTCAAGAATCACTTTATCCTCAGATGCAAATTCCTTTTCACTCCTATTCTCCACCTATTCTTCCAACCCCTCCTCCAATCTATCATACATGCCATTGTGCTGGGGCCAAACCTGTGGCCTCTAAAAGGAAGAGAAAAGCTAAAAGCCCACCCAAAGGACCTAATTCAGGCTCAACCAAAAATCATAAGACCAAACCCACATCTAGCTCTGACTAAGACTCTAGGGACAAAAAGAAGAAAAAGGCTTCTAAAGTTGATTTAACCTATTTACCCTTTCCTGAGGCCTTAAAGAAAGAGTCACAAAAGAAGAAAAAGACTTGCACACCTAAAGAGGTGGTTTTATCAGCTAACATAAGTGCATTTGTTTCTGGCACTCTACCACCCAAAAAGACCGACCCTGGAAAACCTTTCATATCTTGTGCCATCAAAGGATTCACCTCTAATAGAGCCATTGTGGATCTAGGGTCTTCCATTAGCTTGATTCCTACCGCCCTTTTTGGTCGCACCAGACATGGAGATCTGCACCACACACCTGTCACCATTAGAATGGCAGATGGGTCCATCAAAACACCTAAGGGGGTAATTCAGGATGTGATTATTAGAGTGCAAGGTCTTAGCTTTCCAGTTGATTTTATTATTTTCGACATGGATATACCGGAAAAGCTAAGTAATTCACCCATCATTCTAGGTCGACTTTTCTTGGCTATGGCCAATGCACGGATTGACTGTTACTCAGGATGTATGGAGATGAGTAGTGGCAATGAGAAGATTCACTTTGATATGTATGCAGCCGCTAAGAAAACAAAGTCAGGGTATTTTCTGGATGACATGGAAAGTGAGTCAAAGGGTAATTCAGAAGAAACTATGGCAATTGACACTTGGGTAGAACCACACGACCTGAATCAACAATCCACTAGATCACATAAGTCACCCTCACTACCAGATCAAATCATTGATAGTATGGTTGACTATCTTGATCAACCTAGCCCAATTCAAACCCCTACCCCTTGCAATGAATCCTAGATTACTCAATTGATCAAAATGATTCATGAAATAAAAGAAGCTAGTGTAAGAGAATATGATGATACAAGGAAAGAGCTTCATAGAATCCGGGATGAGCAACAAAAATAAAAAATGTTTGAATTTGGGTCAGGTGTGTCACAACCGATTTGTGATTTGGTGGTGGTCATGCAGGATTCTATTGATCAAACACCCGAGGTCGATGATATTGATAATCTTATTGAAGTCGAGAATGGAGATTTATTCGAGAATCTTGATCTTGATTTAGGGCCTGAGGACCAACCATTTCATTTTAAGGAACCAAGCATTAAGGGACCTAAATATGATTTTGTTGTAATTGAGAATACCCATGGAGACATTGATGAATTAATTCAAATGATCACATACACAGAGTAACAAAATAACAAGACCTTAATGACTCCTTAATCAATGATTTAAATCATTCCACTTTCACGAAGGGACTCACTATTGAATCTAATGACCAATTTCATCTAAGTGAGAAGAATAAAATATCCCCTTATGAAAAAGATACTCAAGAGATTGAAATACTATTGGGGATAGCATACAATGTGTTATCAGAGGAAGCTAAAAATTTTGGGGAATCATGTGATAATTGGGAATTAGAATTGCAAATTTTTGAAGAGATGAAAGAAGAAGATGATACCCAAACATCCTTGGTAGAGACAGAGACTGATCACTGGACCTTGATTTCCAGATCTGACTACACTACTTGGGTCATGCCTTCCATTCATCACCATTATCAGGACCCATATGATTTCACACCACATGACTCCACCCATACCCCTACCACCTACATTCTCCAACACCTCTTTGGGATGCCTTCATATTCATTTCTTCCAGGCACCCATAATTATCCGTCTTTCTTCTGTAGCATCTGGCTGCAGATAATCCCAAGCCCCATCTACATATTTTTTTCGATTATTTGGGCTTGGAATTCATGGACAGCTGGTCCGCATTTGCGGTCCGCTGTTGGCGAATGAGACTAAAATTCTTATCATTTTACTAGCCATTCTCAATAGTGTATTGACATATCCTTTTTTAGTGTACGCCTAGCTGGAAGCGTTAATCTCAATACTTATATATAGCATATTTTATTTGTCATATTTTTCCTGCATATTCAATTTTAGGTGTTGGAATAAGCGAAACGTCAAAATTAAGGAGCCATTCCAGGTGAATTCTACCCATTTACTCCATGTCTTAATTTATTTTTCGTTATATTCATGCATGAGGACATGCAAGAAAGTAGGCATGGGGGGGGGGGGGGGGGTAGTAATTGTAAACTGAAAATTTTTCTACCAACACCTAAGAAAAACCTTTCGTACATCATGCTAATTGCACTTTAGGGTCCTTAAATTAAGAATAATTGACTCCACCTCCAATGCTTGCATTGGAGCTAAAAATCGTCTGCAACAGCCACTTCTGACTCACCGCTCACCTTTTGTTCTAAATTTAGGATCAAGCTGAATGTAACCTGAAAGGGAAATTTCATGAAGTACGAATATAACAGGTTACTTGTTTATAGCATATATACATAGTGCATCCATGAATAAGATTACTTTATTAAGAGAATGCATTAGGGATTTTATCCTCTAGTTGATTCCTGTAATCTGGAATCCAGTACAACTTTTCACACACACGTAGAATTTGCAATGGATTCATGGTGAAGGTCGATAAACGTCTTTTGTCTGTTTGGAAAGAAGCAATGCTTCTTTTCCTAAACCCTTGGATAGTGTTTTGGGAGTCAGACAAATTTTCTTTCAAAAAAAATCCACTCAATAGTGTGAGATGAGAATAGAGTGTACTGGTACTCTAAGATTAGTGCAAGGAATCTGAAATCCTAGATAATTAGGTAATGATACTCAGAGATTAGGCATAGTTCTCGCTCTCGGATCCTGCGTATACATTTTTGCGTGAAATTTTGAGAGCCACCAAATAAGGCAAATACGTAGAGAGCGAGTTTTCATAAAACTAGGGCTAAGGTGAATTGTTACAACCATTCTTTATGGAATCTTTGGTTGATGGAGGGTATTGATGTCAAAGTCAGAAATACACCGTCCTATCCATCTCTTCCAGTGCCGTGAGTAGGCACTTCCACCAAATAAGCCACCCAATGTCTCTTGAGTACCGCCAATCCCTAATAATGCCTCCTCAATAAAGTTCATGAATGTATGCTAGCATGTGTTGTGTTGAAAGAAAAAGAATTATACATAGAAAAAAAGGGAAGAAAAAAAATGAATGAAAAAAAAGAAAAAAGAGAAAAATTGAAAAAGAAAAAAAATTAGAAAAAGAAGAAAAAGCAAAGAAAAAGAGTGTGTGAATATTTAGTGTTTATTTCAGTTGCATTGAGGCAATAGCACCAAATAAATTTGAGATCCACCAAATAAGGCCTTAACCTATTTTTCTATGTTTCTGACCACCCGAATACTGGCAAAAGAATTCTGACTTAGTGTTAAGGTTATAGAACTCAATTAAAGTGTTAATGCCAAGTGAGACCACCAAATATAGATCATACGTGAGAATTTGGTGAGATTGTGAGCTCTAAGAAAAAGAAAGAAAAGAAAAAGAAAAAGAGAGAATGAATACAAAGGAACCAAAAGAGAGCATAGTTTGTCTCGTCTTCTCTGAGTTGAGTTACTTAATAATTTGGGAATCTAGATTCTATAGTACTAATCTCTATGTAGTACCAGTCGAGAGTGAGCCACCAAATATATAATATTTTCCCTCTAAGATTCTCTACCTAAGCTTAAGGCCAAGTGGAATTCATAGAATATCTTGAATACCCCAAGGGAAGAAGTCTGCCTATCCCGTTAGAATTTTACTAGAGGTCAAGTACAGGCTTTAGAGGTGAATTAGGTTTTTCACTCGAATTCGTTGGAAAAGCTATGTAGCTGCACTTTCACATTTGTCTGGATTTCTAGAACATACGATGAAAACAAAAAGGAGAAAAATCTCTAGGTATACACTTGATAAAATAATTAATCCCTTAGGTACCCTTATGTGAATAATTTAGTCTTGCATTTGCTAGGGACTAGCAAGGTTTAGGCATGGGGGTATGATTGTGCAGCAATCACGGGTCCTAATCAACCTAAATAATTTTTGAACCTAGCTTAATTTGTGGATATTGACTCATATCTTGCATATCAATCATTGCATCAGTCTATTTAGAATTAGATGAGATATCCTACTATTTAATGGTTTTTATTACTATTTGCAGGTAATAAAGTAATCCAGGATGGAGATAGTGGAATAAAGTAATAAAGGAAGAAGAAGACTGATCCAGATAAGAGGAGTGAGGAGGATAGCCTTATCCCTACCCTTAGAAATAAGATGATATATCCTGCTATTTAATGGTTTTTATTACTATTTGCAGGTAATAAAGTAATCCAGGATGGAGATAGTGGAATAAAGTAATAAAGGAAGAAGAAGACTGATCCAGATAAGAGGAGTGAGGAGGATAGCCTTATCCCTACCCTTAGAAACCCTAGGACAACCTTCCCAAACCCAAAACCACCTCCATTAGGACACCTTAACCTCAAAACCCAAACATGGATAACACTATCCATGTTCGTATCCACCCTATCCCTCTCCCAAACACTTAGGAACCAAAGCCCACCTTAGAAAACCTAAAACCCACTCTCCATCACCTTTTAGGACGTCTAGACATCTAGCTGGACGTCTGATTTCTGCAGAATAACAATCCAGGAAGCCAAAACTCATACTGACATAGAATTGGACGTCCAATTTATTGTCTAGACATCCAATTTTGTAGTATAAGACATCTGACCACTATCCTGGATGTCTGATACTACTGTCTGGTTCCTGATTTTGGTGTTGGAAGCCCTAGCTTGCCTATTTTGACCTCTGAACCCCATCGGACACCCTAGGAAACCTAATTAGAGACCTCTTAAGCCTAGTCCACTATCCATAGCCCTACTTATCCTATCCCTAATCCAATTAAACCATCCCATACCTAATTGGGTGCATCTACAGTTGATTGAGTGCACTTGAGCCCAATTGGATCCACCCAGGATCTAATTGACTCATATCTATTAGGGTTACCCTAGCCTAATCACATGCACACATCCAATTAGACTTGACCTAGACCTAATTAGGTTCACTCCTATCCAATTAGACTTTCCTAAGCCTAATTAGGTCCACACCCACTTAATCTAGATTGACCCAACCTATTTAGCACCTAATCCTACCAATACCCACAACCTAGTCCTACGAAAAATACACACCCACACACACACACACCTTCCCATTCTACCCTTACCAAACCCATGCACACTCTCTTGGAAACCCTAAAAGCTTGTGTCAAACCTAGATCCTAAAAATGTGGCATTAGCTAATTTTGGAGCCACCAAAAGTGGCAACCAAATGGAGCCTTCCATAAGGGCAAAGAAAGAGCCATGAAATTGCACCATCTCCACCACTCTCTTCCTCTCAACTTGAGACCACACCTCCTCCTCTCCTTCTCAAGGTTGTCCTCTTCCTCCAAGGCTCCCTCCATGGATGGCTAAAGAAGAAGCTCCTCCAAGGCATCTTCATGAGGGTGGAAAGAAGAAGAAGAGCATAAGGATGCAACACCTTCTCCTTTCTTCTTGTGGGCGTGCCCTCTTCTTCCATCATAGAGGATCCACACCCCCATTTTCTTTTCTTCTTAGATGGCCATAGAGAAGACCCCCCTCAAGGTCTTCTCAAGGATGACCATTGGTAGAGAAAGGGTGCAACACCCTCCTCTCTCCACTTGGGTGCACACACCCGTCCTCCTCCCTTTAGTGGACAGCCAAGAAGGCTTCTCCTTAGCCTCTCTTGGTTGATCCCTTTCTTTAGTTTAGCTTTATTTCCATGTATCCATATTTTATTGTGACTTAATTTTTGATGCATGATACACTTGTCTAATGGTTTTATATGCATGCTATTATCTTCATGCCTTACAACTTTGATGCACGCTTTCATTTCATGTTTCAAAATAAAGATCAAAAAGACAAAAATATTAGGTTAGATTAAGCCAATACAAATCTCGACTTGTTTTCACACCTCCCAGAGACGAATGATCAGGACTTAAGTTCTAAAAAGAAAAGAAATCTATGCGAGTTTCGTTATTATAAATATTTTTGTCAAGGGGATTTCGCGACTATACTACGCTTGTCGAGGGGAGGCAATGTCATTTTTTATTTCGATCTTTTGAGCTATCACTGATAAATCTTCCTCTACTTGTCTTTTGATGTGCATGAAAATAAGAAAAACGAAAATCTGCGCACGCAATGAGCGTAGATCAAAACAAAAATCAGGTGCACATCTCATCTTAGATTAGGATTTCCCTTTCTGAACCCTAGGTTAGATTTATTTGAAAAAAAAAACCTATTTATTTTTGTGAAAAAGAAAAGAAAAAAAATCTAGGTAGTTAGATTAGGTTTCTTTTTGAATCCTAGGTCAGTTTTGAAAAAGCAAAAAAAAAAATTTGAAAATCCTTTGAAAAAAAAATCGTTCTTGAAAAAAAAAATTTTCAAAATTTTTTGAAAAAAAAAATTTGGTGGAAAGTTTGAATTTTAAACTCAAACACCCTTTAAAAGCTTCCCCACCACCCTCTAATTTTTGGCTAGACTTCAAATTCTGATTTAAAAATTTAATTTTTGAAGAATTAGTGAACGAAAAATTCTAAAATTTAAGTTAGACCTTTATTTTCAAACTATTTTTCAAATGGCACCATTCATTTAAAAAAAATTTAGTATAAGATTTTTAAAAATTCGCGAAGTGCAAGGGGGTCAGACTGACCCAGATTTGAAATATTTTCAAATTCCAAAAGAAATTTCAAGCAATCTATGAATCTATTTTGACTAAAAATGGAGTTTGAAAGCTAATCTCATTGGCTTTAATTCTCATATTTTTTCTGAATTTTTGAAAGTCATTTGTACTGTTTCAATTTGAAAAATCAACTAGGGGTCAAAATTCCAAATCTGACCCCTTGACATTCAAAAATATCTATAAATTCGGTTGAAATAGTAGAAATTATAAAAAATATTCTCTGGAAAGATAATTGAAAAAGGAATCTACTGACCAAATTTCAACTTATTTTGATTCCAATTTTTATCAGAGAATTGGTCTTAATTTCGTGGTTTGCTGAAGAAGAAAAAAATAAAAAAACCCTAGAATTGCTTGAATCCTAGGTTACATTTTTAGGGTTGCACTCTAGAGACCACATTTGGGCTAGCCTAGACTTAGTCAAGTCTAGTGCTTAGCCGGTGAGCTTGGTCACCTTGTGGGCCACTCACCACAAACCCCAACTAAAGAAAAATGGGCTAAAATCAAATTTAAAACACGAAATCAACCCCAATTCGTTGTCATACTATTGGGTGTTTTCAATCTCTCTTACTAAAACTGGTGACTAAGTCTGCGAGGTAGTGTCAAACGACCGCGGCTAAGGGGTAACGGAATCGGAGGCATAAGCTAAAGGAAGAACCTTCCCCTTAGTCCCCTCGTAACCAGACTGGCTGGGTTAGCTTGAGAGGCGGAAATCACTTTCAGTCGATTGCACGACGAATCTTTTTTTTTCAGGAATTAGGACTTAAAACAAAAAATCTGGTCATCCGATCATAAGGACCATCTGATTGACAGGGCCTTAGCCTTGTCTGGCTGGCTACACCAACTTAGGGGTTGGTTGGTGCATGTGAGGAAGGAGGTCACTTAGACCTTGACTGTTGGACCTTGGGAGCCACTCCCAAGGAGGCGAGTCACCTCGCCAGGGCCATCTTCTCCCCCACCCTCTTCTTCTATCTGCTTAGCCGTAATGGCTAACCCTGGATCTGGACCTAATCAGCATCCAGAAGAGCTGGACCCATGAGCTTATCTGAGAACCTGGGTCACTGAATCAACTCAACCTTGGGATCAGAACCCAAGGTGGAAAAGATGACTTTTTGCTTCGCCTGATCCTTCTCCTCGGGTTACCAAAATGGTTAACCCATATTCTGACCCTGGATATTATGAGCCATACCAGTCGATCCCTCAAAGGACCGCATCTTATAACCTAGGATATGGATTTCATACTCCTGCTTCTCACCCATGGAATATGGGTAGACATGATTCGCCCCCTGGAACCCCTGAAGAGCTACCAGTGCATATGCGACCGCATTATAGAATACAAAGAACTATAGCTAGCACTAAGGAAAAGGTCACATCCTATCTACGTGAAATCCAAGCTATCACTGAGCCGAATCAAAGACAAAGCTAGATTCCCTATCAACAAGCTGTGATGGAGCTCCTTCAGGGAACAAAAGGGATAACAAGGCTAATTGGATAAAATCGGAAAACTCAAGAACTACTGCTTTTGAGATATCAAGTGGAAAATAGCCTTGAAGACCTTGAAGAATCTGAAATGACTACGCCGGACAGACACATAGGAGATTCTCGGGAGCAGATGCCAGAAAATAATTCAGGGGAAGAAGAATTCAGCTTGGATATGAGATAGGAGCAAGAAATGTTCCGAATGGGTTCATTTGAGAACTCCATTCAGGAAACTGAGGAGGAAAGGACTGATATCTCCAGGACTGAGCCACAATCAGATTATCCTGAATCCTGGGAGGTACCTCTTGGGTTAGATAACCCAACCATGATAAGGGAAGTAGATCCATTTGAGGATATGGAGGATATGGATCTTGAGGCAAACATTACATGTGACACTACTGATCAATCTAGACCACTTCCCATTGTAGGTGAACCTGTGCTAGAGCCAACATCTTCTAATTTGCACCCTTCTTCTTTCACCTACATACCTAATTCGGATGTTAGAGATTCTGAGATGACACTTTCTATCCCTGATCCTGACATCCGAAGACTAGAAGTAGCTATGGATGACTTGAATGAAGAAATAAATTTGCTACCTGAGGCAGAAATTACTGAGGAACCCAATGCATATGAGGGTGAAGCTTTGATCAGAATGAGCTGGGGACACATCTATCATCCTAGTCAGTCTAATGGATGGCTCGACTCAAAGCCTGAAGAGTTAGCTTTTGATGAATCAGATATGAGTACGAACGAGGACGAAGTAATTTCTGACGAGGATTTTAGTGACCTCCCCACAGATCTTCTACTTTCACAGATATCCCCATATGATCTAGAGCCTAGAGAGGACATGATCTTTGATGTCAATTATCGTTATGAGGATCCCTATGACTCAGATTCTAGTTCTGAGATACATTTTTATCTACTCCCTCAGCAACTTCCTACTGAATTATGGGACATGATAAATTAGCTGAATCAACATCATGATCCCCCCTCTGATTATCCTCTATTTTCCACCACTACTCCACACCTTCTTAAAGCTAGAATTTTTGGAGTAGGGGTGCACAATCAGTTGGTTCACATCTCTGGACCACTGATTCTAGGAGCATACGAGCACATCTTTCTCTTAATCTTGACCGGCTCCTATGTTAGAACTGATACATCTAATTGAGTTTTCACCCAGTTGGAGGCGTTAAACTCAGCATCTACTCCTCATCCATCATTTATACATATTCATTTTTATATATAACATATTTTTCTTTTAGCATATTTTCTTTCTGCATATTGCATTCTGTCAGGTTGGTCGGTACTGAATGTATATTTTCAGGAGCAATTCCAGGTGACTTCTACCCACTCATCCTCTGTCAATTTTTTTTTATTCATGCATGAGGACATGCAAGAACTTAGGCATGGGGGGGTAGATACAACAAAATTGAAAATTTTTATGCCAACATTTAGGAAAACCTCGGAGCTACATGTCAAATGTACTTTAGGACCCTAAATAAAAGAACAACTGACTCCACCTCCAATGTTCGCATTGGAGCTAGAAATCGTCCGTAAAAGCCATTTCCAACTCATCCGCTCACCCTTTTGTTTTAAATTTAGGGTCAAGCTGAATGTAACCCAAAAGGAAAATTTCATGAAGTATGAATATAAGAGATTACTTGTTTATAGCATAAATACATAGTGCATTCATGAATAAGATTTTTATCAAGAGAATGCATCAGGGATTTTATCCTCTAGTTGATTCTTGTAATCTGGAATCCATTACAACTTTTCACACACACGTAGAATTTGCAATGGATTCACAGTGAAGGCTGATAAATGTCTTTAATCTGTCGAGAAGAAGAAGTGCTTCTTTTCTTGAACCCTTGGACAGTGTTTTGGGAGTCAGGCAGATTTTCTTCGAAAAATCCACCAAATAGTGCGAGATGAGAGTAGAGTGTACTGGTGATGATACTCAGAGATAAGGCATAGTTTTCACTCTCGGTTCCTGCATATACATTTTGTGTGAAATTTTGAGAGACACCAAATAAGGCAAATACGCAGAGAGAAAGTTTTCATAAAACTAGGGCTAAGGTAGATGGTTACAACCATTCTTTACAGAAGCCTCAGCTGGAGGGTAATGATGTCAAGGTCAGAAATACACCGTCCTATCCATCTCTCCCGGTGCCGTGAGTAGGCACTTCCACCAAATAAGCCACCCAATGTCTCTTGAGTACCACCAATCCCTCATAATGCCTCATTAAAGTTCATGAATGTGTGCTAGCTTGTGTTGTGTTAGAAAACAAATTATACATTAAAAAAAAAGAAGAAAAAGAAAAAAAATGAAAAAAAAGAAAGAAAAATTAGAAAAAGAAGAAAAAATGAGAAGAAAGAGTGTGTGAATATTTAATGTTTATTTCATGTGCATTGAGGCAATACTAGCAAATAAATTTGAGATCTACCAAATATGGCCTTAACCTATCTTTCTGTGTTTCTGACTGCCTAAATATTGGCTGAGGAATTCTGACTTAGTGTTAGAGTTATGGGAACTCAATTAAAGTGTTAATGCCAAGTGTGACCACCAAATACAAGTCATATGTGTGAATCTGGTGAGATTGTGAGCTCTAAGAAAAAGAAAAGAAAAGAAAAAAAGAGAGAAAAAGAGAGAATGAATACAAAGGAACCAGAAGAGAGCATAGTTTTTCTCGTCTTTCGCTGAGTTGAGTTACTTGATAATCCAGGAATCTAGATTCTGAAGTACTAGTCTCTATGTAGCACTAAGTGAGAGTGAGCCACCAAATATATAATCTTTTCCCTCTAAGATTCCCTACCTAAGCTTAAAGCCGGGCGGAATTCATAAAATATCTTGAATACCCTGAGGGAAGAAGTCCACTTATCCCACTAGGATTTTTACTAGGGGTCAAGTACAGGCTTTAGAGGTGAATTAGTTTTTCACTCGAATCCATTGCAAAAGCTACGTAGCTGCACTTTCACGATTGTCTGGATTTCTAGAGCATAGGATGAAAACACAAAGGAGAAAAATCTCTAGGCATACAAATGATAAAATAATCAATCCCTTAGGGACCCTTCTGTGAATAACTTAGTCTTGCATTTGTTAGGGACTAGCAAGATTTAGGCATGGGGGTATGACTGCGCAGCAATCATAGGTCTTAATTGACCTAAATTAGGCTAAGACTTAGCATAAGTTAGGGTAATTCATGTATGCATAAGCATTATTTGCATCTTTACTGCTTTCTTTTAGCTATGCATAAAATAATGCTATAATGTGCTGATTAGGTGCATTATGTCAATTGCAGGTAATAAGCTGATCAAAAGCTAGATCTGAAGCTGGATCTAAAGCCAGATCTGAAAAATAAAGAATAACTGGAGTTGCAGCAGAGTTGGAGCAGAAGACATAGAATAAAATGTAGTAGACAATAATGTAAGGGGTTGAGGTATGTTATTCTATTTAAGTAGGAATAAAGCAGTAAATTATGAAGAACTTAGATCCATCCTAGCCCTAGGACAACTTAGAAGCTTCCCCAAGACTTAGCCACCCTTAGATTATGTCACCACACCATAGGAAACCTGAAAACTCTAATTCCAGCCTCTATCTGGACGTCCAGATGAGTTATAGGACGTTTAGAACCCTTAGCCAACTCTCGCACACCTTAAACCCACTTCTGTAGTGAAATTCGACGTCCAGACACTTGGTCAGACATCCAATTTCTGCAGAATACCCAAGATAGAACCTAAAATCCCTCTTGACTCTAATTGGACATCTAGAAAATAAGTCTGGACTTCTGATTTTTCATTATAAGACATTTGATAACTTTATTAGATGTCCGGAACTACCCTTCAGACCCTGTTTTGATATTCAAGCCTTGATCTTGGATCTCTAGCTCTTTAAATCCAATTCTAACCCCCTAAGAACCTAAATTAAGGTGCCCTAATCCTAGTACTTCACCTCTAGACCTCCCTAAGGACCTAATTAGGTCCTCATTAAACCTAATTGACTTGGATCATAGTCAATTTCATCAGCCTATTCAATTGGATTCATGAGTCCAATTGAGCCCTGATCTCAACACACACTATCCAATTGAACTCAGTGAGAGTCCAATTAACCTAGACCTAACTTAATTGAGTTATTTTACTCTCAATTAGGGTTCCACACACCCAATTAAACTTGTGTTAAGTTTAATTGCAATTCCCCTTTAGCAATTAGGGTTTGCAACCCTAATTTAAGACTTGCACCAACCTAAACCCCCTTAGGACCTAACCTAGACCACTTAGCCACATAGGGCACGGCCACACACACACACACACACACCCATTCATGCACACACACCCATCTAGAGTTCTCTAGAACCCTCTTAAAGATGGCGCCACTCTTGGTTGCTAAAATTAACAACCAAGAGCCATTCAATTCTTAGATCCACTTTTGGTGGATCTAAAAACTACCTTGGACGGCCACTCTTGGAGCTCTCTCTAAAGAGTTCCACACTTCTCATGAGAATCTCCCTTAGGTCTATAAAAATACTTAAGGGGTGGCCATTTGCACCCATCCACTCTTTGCTCCATCCACTCTTGGTTCCATTTAGCTTAGTTTCATTCCACATCCACTCCACCTCCATGTCTACGAGTAGCTTCACCATAGCCACCACCACCTCCACGCCAAGATGCTGGATCACCTCTCCAACCTCTCTCCAAGGGCTGGCCTAAGCACCATTGGCCGCCCCTCCTCCTCTCAACCAAGTTAAAGGCCATCGGAGCAACCTCCGAATGCCCTTATTTCTGCTAGACTAGATTATAGTTCTTCTTAGATTTACATGCTTTATTTACTGCTTAGTAGTGTAGCTCTTTATTCTCCCCCAATGATGCATGCAAAATCCTCCCATAGATTCATGTATGCAGTTATTTTCTGGTAGCGAGTAGTTTTATTTCCCTGTACAAGCATTCGTCTACCTGTGCTCTGCAACTCTGATATCATCATCATCTTTTATATATATAAATATATGTTGAAAATCACCATGTTCCTAGTTATCATCTTTTGGTGTGATTAAAGTTGTAGGTTTTAATTACTATCTTTTGGCAACTAGCATGTCGTACATCAATACGTAAATCACCATAAGATTTTAAGCAACTAAAGAGAAAGAGATCGATTTCAAATCTGCATTTCCATAAATGCCTCCCAGAGACGAACGACAGGGACTCCAAGTCTCGTTATCTTTATAAATATTTTTGTTGATCGTATTTCGTAACTATACTACGACGCATTCTAATCAAATACGCGATCTACGATTCCCAACACCTGCAGAGCTCGGTTGAGGCTCTCCCTTTCTTATAGCTATAGGGAAGTCATAGATACAGGAAGGGCATTGGAGATGAAACGATGGTGGTGACAGAGATCCAAGCTTTTCGCACCCATCACTGCCGTCTTTTAAGCTCTGCAGTCGTTGAGAAACTATTAATTAATAAAAAGAAAAAATATGTATGTAGGTTATTTATGTACAAAGCCCATAAGAAATACTAAATCCTATTCTTATTTAAACTATGTATGTAATGCATGTATGCAAATCAATTTATAACTAGCCACTTTGATTCCAATGCATGCTTACATATGAATGAAATATGCATGAAAGTATATTTGTAAACTAGTTTATTTATATATTAATACATGTTATGTATATCTAACTATAAACTTAATGTCTAGGCATTTAAATAATAAATTAGCCCACAAATGTGGGCTCATCAAATGCCCCCATACCTATTTTTTGCTAGTCTTTAGCAAATTCAAGCAATAACCCAACTCGTCAAGTGGACTAGCCAACCCAATCGGTCTTCCTTTAGAAATATGTTAGGTTCTGACTTTAGACGTAAGGTTCCCAAGTAATTGCTAAGTTACAGACTAGGTCGGCTAAAGATGAGTTGCAGGCACAGGTTTCCCTGATTTCTAACTCTACCCTAGGGTTTATTGGTCCCAGAGATTAAAGAATCCGTGCATGTGCATTGGTCTAAGTTATTTGAGGTTGGTTTGATTGCCAACCAGGAAAAAGAGTAAGAAAGAGATTTTTTTTTAATATATAAATTTTTTTTGTTTGATTCCTTTAAGTCTAACCTTGGATAAGCTATCAGCACAGTCTGTGTCGGATTCATTGTCCCCATCACCGAACCTCGAAGGGTGCCTGGCTTTCGATGCTTCGAGATAGCACCGCTCATAGCAACCCCAAGAACTCCTGGCAATCGACACTTCGAGATAGTATCGCCCATGGATTTCTAAAGTGAATTAAGACTTGTGGCAATCGACACTTCGAGATAGGGCCGCCCATGGTACCTGAACCGAACAATGCGCTTACATGCCCCTAGTAGGATGGACATCCTAAGAGACAAGCACCGAGGAGGTGATATGTTATCATAACATCCTCAAGGTGAGTATATACTACACCTCTCCTGCGGCAGGAACTCTTCCAATCAACTTGTCCTTTCAAGCTTCTAAGTCAGAACTAAGAGAACCAAAATTTTTCTCCAAGAAAGGAATTAGGGTGATCACTATTTACATAAGACCAAGTGTGTGTGAATTGTGGATGCTTTGGTTACGAGGACCCGTAAACCAAAAGGTAGAAAAAGACATCAAGTACTACCCAACCTTTAACTCAATCCCTAGCTTTCCTTCCTCAACCTCTTCAGGAATGGTCTGCAACTTAACTCTTACTTGAGTTTTTTTCAAGTCCACAAAGGACCCTAAAGGTCTAAAGCTAGTAACTCAACTTAGCTTCTAAGTGAAACCCTAGAGTCAACTTAGTCTAACCTAAAGTTCTGGTCTGCCTAAGAGTGCAGGACCCAGTCAGTTAAGCTCAATAATGTAAAATGTTTTTTTTTTTTGTATGCAATGCAAAATATTTAAACTAAATGCATGAATGCGCTATGTACAAATGCTATGTATAGATGCCTCAGGTCCTATCCCCCCATGCCTAGTTCAAACAATGTCTGCATTGAAAGTAGAATGACCAAGGGAAGATATTACCTAAGGCGGAAGAGAATATAGCTAAGGCTCCTCGAGAGTGACGTTGTCAACCAGATGGCCATCCAAAGTTACATAAGGTTTTAATCGTTGGCCGTTGACGGTAAAGGGTGCTGCTGAAGAGGAAGGGCTCTTGATCTCCACAGCTCCATGTAGAAACACTTTGGTGATAACGTAAGGCCCATCCCAACGTGATTTCAATTTTCCTGGAAATAGCTTAAGTCTGGAATTGAAAAGCCAGACTTGTTGGTTAGGCTCAAAGGTCTCTCTAAGGATGTACTTGTCATGCAAGACCTTAGTTCTCCCTTTATAAGCTTGGGAGGTGTCATAAGCGTCATTCCTCAGCTCCTCAAGCTCAGTCAACTCCAGTAAACATGCTTTACCAGCTTGCTTTAAATCCATGTTGACACTTTGGATAGCCCAGAGTGCCTTATGTTGAAGTTCAACGGGTAAGTGGCACGCTTTCTCGTACACAATCCGGAAAGGAGACATACCCAAAGTGGTTTTGTAGGTGGTTCGATAAGCCCATAAAGCGTCATCAAGCTTTTGGGACCAGTCCTTCCTATCTGGCCTAATAGTCTTTTCTAAAATGTTCTTAAGCTCCCTATTTGACACTTCAACCTGGCCATTGGTTTGAGGATGGTAAGGGGTAGCAATCTTGTGAGTTACTCCCAGACTCTTGAGTAGTCGATTGAAATGATGGTTCCGGAAATGAGGTCTCCCATCACTTATAGTCGTCTTGGGGTAGCCAAAGTGAGATATGATATTGGCCTTCACAAATTTCAAAACCATAGAGTGATCATTTGTGCATGTAGGGATGGCCTCTATCCACTTGGAGACGTAATCCACTGCCACCAAGATATATTCAAATCCATGGGATGAAGGGAAGGGACCCATGAAGTCTATCCCCCAAACATCAAAAATTTTCACAAGTTGGATAGGGTGTTGGGGCATCTCATTTCGCTTCCCAATCGTTCCAGTCCATTGACATATGAGACATGCCTTAACAAAGTAATGGGAATCTTTAAATAAAGAAGGCCACCAAAAATCAGACTGGAGCTGTTTTCTTAGCACCAAAGTATCCTCCACAATGAAGCTCATGGCAAAATCTCAACACACTCTGTTGCTCTTCTTCAGGCACACATCGTCTCCATACTTGGTCTTGTCCAATATGAAATAATTATGGCTCTTCCTAATGAAAGAATCTAGCTTGGGAAATGAATCGCTTCCATTTTTGCGCATCCCAAGAGTCAGGGATTTCTCCAGTGACCAAGTAATTAACTGTATCCGCATACCAGGGTGAAGTTGGTGTAACCGCCATAAGGATTTCATTGGGAAATGTCTCGCAGATGTCTCCAGATTGAGAGTCATCAAGGGGAAGGTGAGACAGGTGGTCAACCACTACATTTTCCACTCCTTTCTTTTCACGAATTTCCAAATCAAACTCTTGAAGGAGTAGAATCCATCTAATTAAACGTGGCTGAGAGTCTTTCTTGGCAATGAGACGTTTCACTGTCGCATGATCAGTAAAAATGACCACCTTGGATCCAAGAAGATAAGACCTAAACTTCTCCATAGCAAAAACTACAGCAAGTAATTCCCTCTCAGTGACTGTGTAGTTTTGCTATGGTTCAATTAAAGTCTTGCTAGCATAGTGCAGCACATGTGGTCTTCCCTCAACCCTTTGCCCAAGAATGGCTCCCATTACATAATTTGAAGCATTACACATCAGCATAAATGGGAGTGTCCAATCAGAAGCTCGAAGAATAGGCGTAGAGGTCAAGGCCTCCTTCAGTGTATGAAAAGCCTCGGCACACTTTGAATCAAAATCGAAGGAAGATTCCTTCGCCAATATGTCGCAAAGTGGCCTAGAAATTTTGCTGAAATTCTTAATGAATCGCCTATAAAAGCCCGCATGGCCCAGAAAGGATCTAATCTGTTTGACATTCGTGGGCAATGGAAGTTTGGAAATAAAATCAACTTTAGCCTTATCTACTTTCAAGCCTCTTTTAGACACAACATGCCCAAGTACAATGCCTTTCTGTACCATGAAGTGGCTTTTCTCCCAATTGAGGACTAAACCAATCTCCTTACATCTCTTCAGCACATTCTTCAAGTGCAGGAGATACTGGTCAAAAGACGAGCCGTAAATGGAGAAGTCATCCATAAAAACCTTGACGCACTCATCAATCATGTCTGAGAAAATGGACATCATACATCGCTGGAAAGTTGCTGGTGCATTACATAATCCAAACGGCATACACCTGAACGCAAAAGTGTTGTAAAGACTAGTGAAAGTATCTTATCCTGATCATCAGGGAAGACTTCAACCTCGCTGTACCCAGAATAGCCATCTAAAAAGTAAAAATACTTGTTCCCTGCCAATCTCTCAAGGATTTAATCAATAAAGGGCAAAGGAAAGTGATCCTTCTGGGTAGCGGTGTTCAGTTTGCGATAATCAATGCAGACCTTCCAACCAGTTGAGGGTCTGGTCACCACTTGTTCACCCTGGTCATTTGTTTCTACAGTGAAGCTTGCCTTCTTTGACACCACATGTATTGGAATAACCCATTTGCTATCTACAATGGGATAAATGATCCCAGCGTCCAACCACTTCAGAATCTTCTTTTTAACCAACTCCCTCAAGTTAGGGTTAAGATGTCTCTGCATGTCTCGAAAGGGTTTAATGGAATCATCAGTATAAATGTGATGCATGCAAAGTGTAGAGTCTATACCCTTAATATTAGCAATTGTCCAAGCTATGGCTTCCTTGTGCCTTGATAAGCAGTCTAGCAAAGCTCCCCCTTGAACTTCAGATAGTGTAGATGAGATGATTACAGGGAGTGTATCATTTGACCCAAGGAATACATACTTGAGAGAGTCAGGGAGGGGTTTCAGTTCAAGGTCGGGGGCTTGTATGGTTGAGGGTTTCATAATAGAAGTCCCCATCTTAGGTAGTAGATCTACCTTAGGTAGGTATGATGGGGAGAGAGACTCAATAGAAATTCCAAGCAATTCCTCAACTTCTAGCACATCCCCTTCACATTCCTCCAAGAGATGGGAATGCTCATTTAGCATGACATGCTGAAGGGGGTCATCACATAAAATTGTAGGAGTTGTCTCTTCAATCAGATCATCTACCACCTCAACTTGGGAACAATCCTCAAATCTAGCTTGTTTATAAGCACGAAACACATTCAGCAGAATTTTCCTATTCCCAAAGCCCATTTTTAACACCCCCATGTGACAATTAATTGAAGCATTAGAAGTCGCAAGAAAAGGGTGGCCCAAAATGATTGAATGCTTGGTCGGTTTGTTGGTAGGGTTAGTGTCCAGTACTAGAAAGTCAACGGGGAAAAAGAAATCCTCCACTCTCACGAGGACATCTTCCAGCAGGCCCTGTGGTGTCTTCAAAGAACGGTCTGCAACTTGGAGGATTACAGGGGAAGGATTTAGATTGCCTCCTCCAAGTTGTTGATATACATAGCTCAGAAGGATGTTTACCCCCAAACCCAGATCAAGCAGAGCCTCATCTATTTGTAGGTTGCCAACGACCACTGAGATATATGGGGCTCCTGGGTCCTTAAGTTTCGGGGGCGTCCTATGTTGTATAATTGAGCTAACAGAATCAAGCAGGACAACTTTTGATTAGACTTATTTTCTAGATTGCCGCTTTTTTGTGCACAGGTCCTTGAGAAAGCAGGCATAGGACAGAATCTTCCTGATAGCTTCAAGCAAAGGCAGGTTAATTTGCACTTGTTTGAAAGTCTCCATGATTTCGTCTGTCCTATCTTTGGCTCCAGATGAGCCAACAGAAGTTTTCCCAGAGTCAGATAAGCACTCTAGAAAGGGCACTCTCGATCTTTGGGTGGAAGGGTTGTCATGTCGGGTAAGTGGGGGAACGGGGACAACCGCTTCCGGTGAGGTGATTTCAAGTGGAGAAGAGTTGGGTTGCTCTTCTCCAGTGAGGTCGAAAGTCAAGGTGGATGGTTTTTCATAAGGTGGGACTATAGGAGCATCAGGTTTGGAAATTTCTTTCCCACTCCTCAAAATAGTCACCACCTGGGCATGCTCCCTAAAAATAATCCCTTTCCCTTTAGGGTTCTCCTCAGATGAACTAGGAAGCTTCCCAGTCTCTCTTTTACTCATGGCCTCGACAAGGTGTCCAATTTGTGATTTCATCTCATTGATTGCCTTGTCATGAGATTGGATGATCATGATTTGATTCTCTTGCATGGCTTTAAACTCATCCATCTCAGAAGTCTTGGATGGTTGGGGGGGCATAGGAGGTTGATTATACTGTTGAGTCTGAAAGGGTTGGGGTCTATAATTCCCTGAATTAGAGACATTCCCCTATCTCCATGAAAATTTGGGGTGGTTCCTCCTTCCCTCGATATAAGTATTGAAAAAAGGGTCATTACGAGGTGTGGGTTGGAACCCTTGGGTGGCATTCAGGTCCGCCTATACAAGATCAGGGAATTGGGAGGCCAAATGACAATCCACAGTAGCGTGCGTATTGCCGTTGCAAATGGAGCATTCAAAAGCTTGGGAAGCTGATGCATTTGGCGTGAGTTGGCTAGGGTTTGTCATAAGCCTTTCAATGTTTTGGTTCAACAATTGAATTTGGAAGGCCAAATTCTAGGTATCCCTAGCCTCATTTGCCTCAATCTTTTGCTGCATAAGAGTGGGTTTCCTATCCAAATAGGCAGAATTTAGATGGATAGAATTCTCACTCAAGGTCTCAAAAATATCCCAAGCCTCATCTTCAATTTTTGTAAGAAAGGTTCCTGCACAGGCTCCATCCACTGTTTGCCTATTCTTGTCATTTGATCCAGTGTAGAACCTTTCTACAAGTTGCCATCTTGGCACTTGATGATGGGGACATAAGCGTAACAAATCTTTGAAACGCTCCCATGCATCATGAAATTGTTCTCCATCTTGTTGAGCAAAACCTATGATTTCCCTCCTGTAGTGATTAGCCTTGCTAATGGGGAAGTATTTTTTCAAAAACTCTCACTTCAAAGCATCCCAAGTATCCACTCTACCATCTAGAGTGTGATACCAATGCTTCGCCTTATCCTTGAGGGAGAAAGGAAAGAGGGTTCACATTTGGGCGTCATCAGTAACACCCTGCAATCTCACCATGGAACAAACCTCGATGAATTCCTCCACATGCCTGCAGGGGTCCTCCCTGGAAGTACCATAGAATGACGGCAACAGAGATATGGTACTACTCTTGATTTCATATGGATTGTTCCCCCTAGGTCTTCTCAATGTATGGCCAGGTTGATTGGTAGGGATAAAATAATCTCTCAAAAATCGTTGGTTTTCCACAATTCTATTCTCACCTTCCTCGACCATATCTCTTCTCTCTTGGTTGGCTCTCCTAAGGATCCTTTCAGGTTCTGAATTAAACACAAGTTGTCTCCTCAGAGATCTCCTACCAAGCATACACAAACAAACACAATTCAAAAGGACTTTTATGTCTTTAATCAATTAAGGCCTTTGAGATTTTAGTCTAGTTGTAGATGACAATACAAATTGCCCAAACAATTACGTGCCTATTGTCAACCTACGAAATGCCTTGATGAAGACCTAATTGGAATTTAGGTGCTCTGCCCTAAAGTTCAACTAGTAAAGTACTCCAAGGACGGAAGATCGAGGGATGCAAGTAGGCCTAAGCCTTCCTTTGAAGCTATGTTTTTGTGGTGCTTCTTAACTACCCTAAAAAATCCATGACAGGGTATCCCCCTCCTTGAAGTTACAAAACTTTTGAACTTAAGTTTCAAACACTTTGGTATCAATGATAGGAGAGTTCTTTCCTAGTAGCTCAAAAACCTAGGAGTGTCTAAATGCGTGCTTTGGTGCAAGGATCAAACAAGTGTGCATACACCGAAAAAGTTTGAATTTTTTTTTAAATCGCAGCACAATGTCTCAAATCAATTCCTTGGGTTTTATATGTTCCTCCTATTGATTAGTCCTTTTTCAGAAAATGTGACCACTTGTTAAATCGTTTCAAGACAACTTATGTGGTCTTGGAATTAAGTCCAAAATGCAATGCATGATCAGAATATGGATGCAAAGTAAGAGAATGCGTACCTTGCTCCCAGCAATCAACAATGCAAAAATGCACGTAATGCAGAGAAATAAATCTAGAGGCTACTCATACAGACCTAAATGGTTCGTCCTAAGGGTAGGTAGCTTCTAGCAGGTAGCTCATTTTTTTTTTATCTACTTATGCACAATCAAGAAAAAATAAAATCAATCCACAAAAGAAAGTAAAAACCTAAATCTAAAGAAAAAGGGAACAAACACCCAAAAATTACGCAACACGGGCCTAAAACAAAATCGGGAAACAAACCCCTAAAAGTGGCCCCAGAGTACGAGGGTGTTGAACGTTTACGAACCTACGCTAACGTGTTCGATTTTGGAAAACCTGTCGTTGTAGTTCGAAAGCGAAGAATTCGTGTTCAACAAATAAAATTTATACCGAAATTAAAATTCCGGGTCGAACACAGGGAGGCTACGTTGATTTATTTTCGCAATTATATTTTTTTTAGGATTTTCTTTAAGCAAGGCGTTATAATTACAATGGGGCTATCAAACTATGAGAGAGAGAGAGAAAGAGAGAGAAAGAGAGAGAGAGAGAGAAAGAGAATATGCATTCAATATTTCAATAGTTTATAAAAGTTACACTAGAATGCGAAAAATCAATTACACTATAAAGCAGAAAATTCTACACTAGAAAAGCTGTAAATAAGAATGGGAGAGAGAAATTATCCTCCTCGACGATTGCTTGGAGGACGAGCCAAACGGGATGACGCCTGGACCAAGGAGAACGAAGCAGGATGAAGGAGGACGAAGTAGAAGAACGGGAACGGAGCAGCACGCCGTCGTCGTCGCGGGATCCACTTCCGAAGGGGAACGAAAATTGGACTTTATCTCGCGAGAAGCATCCCGGGTGTGGGACAAGCTTCTCTTGAGCTTTGGAGGGGTAGAGAAGAGAAATAAGGGATGAGAATTTCGTATGGAGGGGGTCTCCTTTTATAGTTGCAAGGAGTGGGGTAAAATGGACATTACATCTTCAAAATAATAAATAAGGGGTCTTTAGTGACGGATAAATCCGTCACTAAAGCCCCGACGTGGACGCGCGCCTCCTCGGCTGCCCGCTCCTCAACGCTCGCGCACGTCCAGCACTTTTCAACCGTCCAATCGCGAGATCGGACGGCTTAAATCGCGTCCGCGCTCGCTGCAACCCGCCCGCCTACGCGTGCGATCGCGCGTTACGCGGGCCGTCCAATCGCGCGTCGGCACTATCGGGCGCCCGCGACCACACGATCTCCATCCGACGCTCCACGCGCCTCAATTACCCGCACCTCCAATCCACTCGCCGCGGCTCGAACCCGCGCCCCGTGCTCGCGTAAGCGCGCTCGACCGCTGCGCTGCGGGGCACGGATGGTCGAGCGCACGTTTTAAGAGCCGGGCGGCCACAGCCGTTGGATCTCCATCTGACGGTGGAGAGCGATCGGGCGGGGGCCTTCACAAAATGCTAGCGGTCATTTGGGCGGCTGAGATGGCGCCACGTGGTGCCATCTTGGCCGTCCATCTTCTGGAAGTTGTAGATGGTGCCACGGATGTCGGATTGACTCAATTTTTGTCGTTGGGCTGCGATCGTCGATCCGAATTCATCCGTGCGGTCGGATTTTTCATCTGAAGTGCAGATTTACACCATCCTAGCCCTTTATCTTCTAGGGTTTCCCAGTCTTTATCTGATGCTACGGATGCCTGATTAGGGCGATCTTGTAGTCGTTGAACTCCAATCGTCGCCCTGATCATATCCATACGGTTGGATCTTTGATCCAAGGCCCCGATAAAATGTTTGCCCTGTCCAAGCACATAAAAGGAGATAATTAACCTCCATTTTATTCAAACTACTCTAAATGCGAGATGATGCATGTTATGCAATATTTTTATCATGAAATGCAATCCTATGCTTAAGAACATGCATAAATAGACATTTTAAGTAGTGTAAATGTGTTTACATCAGAGGGCGAGAAAACAAACAGCTAAACTAAACCTAAAGAGTCTATTCTAAACTGCAGAATCAAAATTCTAAGAGGAAGATTCCTCCTAAATGGTCCTCCAAGTGGTGGAAACAAGGTCCACCACGGCATTGCTGTGGCTGTTGTGACCACTCGTGTGTAATATGCGTACCTCGCACCAAATCAGATAAAACAAGTTAAATATGCCTCAATTTAAATCAACATGAACAAATAAATAATTACAAGTTAATTAAGCCTGTTGCCTCCCCAGCAACGACGCCATTTGACGTGCCAAATTTTTGCTTTCAATTAGGATGATGAAGATGATTTGTCGTATTTTAAAGTGGTGGAAAATCGACTAATCAAAGTATTAAATTGAAAATAAACCACTCAAGAGAGCGGGTCATGTCCACAGAGAGTCAATGACCTATAAAAACTCACAAAATCAAGAAACTAATGCTCACAAGTTTTCAGCCAAAGAAACTAAACTCGAATCAACTTTTAGATCAAGAAACCAATAAGGGATCAGGCTGAAATTGTATTTTCATTGAAAGGCAAGGGTGTTCTGTTAAATTCAACATAATAAACTAATCTTTAAATGATTAAATGTGAAGTTGGCAATGGCATGTGTTGTAAATAATAATACCCCATTTACTTTAGCAAAATAGGGGAATGGTTTCCCTTGCCCATGCACGAGGAGGAGACCAAGGCCGATCGTGAGCTTCTCGTCGGAGGAGTGCCGGAGGGAGAGCTTTGCGATGGTGGTCGTGGCTAAGTGCGAGGCAGCTGGAGCCAGCCGGATGAAGCTACGATGAAGGTGGGTTCCGACGGCTACTAGATGGTTGTTGCTACGGAGAGAAGATAGGAGCTCATGGGCTGCTGCTGCTGGAGGTGTGCAGTTGCTGCTACTGCACGCTGCAGGTTGCGCAGGCGTGCAGGGAGGCTGCTAGTGGGCGTGCGTCGATGAGGCATGGTGGAGGTGTAGCAAGGGTGTGCGTAGGCCATGCGGGCGCTCGCACGGGCACTGCTGAGCTCGGCCGCAGGTGCTACTGTTGCGGGCTGGCAGGCGTGCGCAAAAGCTAAAGGTGAGGAGACACACGCTGTGTGAGCGGAGGGGAGGTGAGCTGGGTGCACCAGAGGGGCGTTGTGACTGTTGGAGGTGCGAGGAGGGTTGCGAGCTTGGCTACGCACATAGCATGGTGCGCTGCTACACACAGGATGTGCGCATAAGCCACGTGTAGATGGTGGCTGTGTGCTGGGTTACGTGGTGAAGTTTGCACGCTGGTGACCTCCAGCAGCTGTTGTGCGCATAGAGAGATGCGAGGTCGATGAAGGTGGTGCGACGAGGTGGCGAGAATGGCAGTGGTGGAAGAGTGTTGGTGAAGGTGGTGGGTGGTTTCGTTGAGGTGGAAGAGGGCTGACGGTGATTGCTGGCAGTGGTGGCTGGTGCTAACTGCGTGGCCTTCAAGCACACATTCGCGGTAAACTACACAAGCCACGGATGGCGCGGCGGTCTGTCACCCTGCCTACCCATGGTAGTGTGGACTTGTGCACACAGTTGAGGCCGACAGTGGTAAAGTGAAAAAGCTCAAAAGCTTTGCGCAGTGGTGGGTCGAGATGGTGGTGGCCTGCAGAGCCCGGTTGAGGCTCTCCCTTTCTTATAGCTGTAGGGAAGTCGTAGATGCAGGAAGGGCATTGGAGATGAAACGACGGTGGCGACAGAGATCCGAGCTTTTTTCTCCCATCATTGTCATCTTTTAAGCTTTGCAGCCGTTGAGAAGCTATTAATTAATAAAAATAAAATATATATGTAGGTTATTTATGTAAAAAACCCATAAGAAATACTAAATCCTATTCTTATTTAAACTATGTATGTAATGCATGTATGCAAACTAATTTATAACTAGCCACTTTGATTCTAATGCATGCTTACACATGAATGAAATATGCATGAAAGTATATTTGTAAACTATTTTATTTACGTATTAATACATGCTATGTACATCTAACTATAAACTTAATGTCTAGCCATTTAAATAATAAATTAGCCCACAAATATGGGCTCATCACTCTTGCACCTCATCCCCGACGTCTAGCAACTCACTTCCTCCATCCAAGCCTCCGCCAAGCACCATCGTCTTGCCAGACATCCGTTTTGGCAGATTTTCTCTCACCTCCATTTCCTTTAGCTTGCTTAGTATATTTTTTCTTAGTTGTAGTAAACTTCATTTTATTTCAATATATATTAGTTCTCCTTTAGTTCTCTACTCTCTCTCTTTATTTATTTTTATATTAGCTCAGTTAGCTCATGGTTTTGATATTCTGTTATCATACTCATAAAAGACCAACAAAAAAAAAACAAAACCCTAAAAATACCAAAAAGGAAACAAAGTGAAATGCGAATTTCAAAGAAACAAATGTTGCCTCCCCGTGTTCGACCTGTGACTTGATAAACGCCAGTTTATCATCATCCTTATGTCCTAAAACAAACCTAGCTCTTAGGATTTTAACTCTGCAAATAGGTTTATGGGCTGCATTTAAGCATCAATTAGGTTAGGCATGCATTGCATGATTTTTGTATTTTTGACATGTTTATTTGAGTGTTAGGGATGAACAGATAGCCAAATCCCTAAAACCCTAACATTCAGGAAGGCAACAGGTGAAGTGGAAGCTCAATTCAGCTGAACCCCAGCTAAATCCAGCTCATCATAGCTGGATACCAGCTCACTTGGGTTAGGGCTAGTTCTCTCAAGCTCCATTCAGCTCATCTTAGCTAGATGGTAGTTTAGGATAGCTCAACCTAGCTCAACCTAGCTCAAGTCAGCTCAAATCCAACTCAACTTAGTTGAGTCTTGCTCACCTTAGCTCCAATTAATTCACTGGGAGCTTAAGCTAGCTCAACTTAGTTGACAGGAGTCCTCCTCAGCTCAGGTCCAGCTCTCCGCAGCTCACTCACCTCTAATTAGCTGAAGATGACTTCAATCAGCTCAGGCCAGCTCAAGTTCAGCTCCTAGACACTCAACTTGGCTCAACTTAGTTGAGTTGAGCCACTAACCTAAGCTAGCTACTCCAACTAGCTAGGTAGCCTCCAAGAAGACCAAACCCAGCTCACCTTAGCTTAATTCAATAGAAGCCAGCTTACTTTAGCTTGGCTTAGTGGCTAGCAAAAAATTAGCAAGCTAAGCTAGCTAAGGTAGTTCCTTGTTGTTCTCTTCAGTAGGCAGCAGCTCCAGAGTAGCTCTAGACAATTGATTCCAGCTCCTCATATTCAAAACCCTAGTTTCCTCCTACCTCCTCCTCTACCCACCTACTAGCTAAGCTAGCTTAGCTAGCATAGATAAAATATCCATCCCATGGCCATCTACCACCAACCTAAACCCTAACCTAACTCCACCTTAACTCTACTCCAAGTCCACCACTTAAGCTAGCTACCTAACTCCACCTATAGTTGGCGCCACATCCATGCACCCCTTCACAACACCACCTCTAAGAGCCACCAAAAAGTGGCACCAACTTTCCCTCCAAAATCCCTTCACATCACCACCATTCATCTCCTTTTAAAGTCAACTCCACCATCCACCTCACCTCCCTTCTAGAAGCCCTCAAAGTTGGTGCCAAACCATGGCATCCTTCCATGGTTGGCGCCACCTTTGGTGTTCCTTGCAACCACTAAGTACCAAGGCTAGCACCCCTTCATATGGCGCCATTAATTCTCCACCCTAGGATCCACATAACTACCCCTTCTAGCTATCCTATCCATCCATCCTAAAGCCACCAAACCCACTTCACATCCTTTGATTTGGCACCATTAATCCTCGACCCTTGGATCTCTATAACCACCTCCAAAAGCCATCCTAACCTTTCCTTTTATCCACGCCAACCTGCCCTTCATAAGCCCTATATATACCCCCCATCATACCACCACTAAAATCACCCTTGGCTACATTATTCAAGTGATTCTTCCACCATAATCCACCAGCCAGAGCTGGCTAATGGAAGGAGAAGAAGATTAAGGAGACACTCTGTCCCCTTGGTGCTTTCCCCTCTTCCCTTCTCTCTTGTGCCCAAGACAAGGGGTCCAATTCCAAGGAAAGCTAAGTAGGAGGATGGTGAAAGAGGTCTTTAGGGTGGTTTACGTCCACCATTGGAGGAGGTTCTAAGGTGGAATTCTTCCACCTTTGGAGGAGCTAGGGCACACCCACCAAGGGCTTGCCAAGGAGAAAGTAATATCTCTGGAGGAACACTTCAAGAAGGGATTAGGAGAAATCCTTTTCAAGCCGAAGACCAGCTAAGCTTGGAGCAAGGACCTTCTCCTCTTCACCAACATCACCAGGAGGATTTGTGTTTTCATTTTCTATATTTTCATTTCTAGCAGTAGAAGCATTCCTATACTAGCGATCTTGTAAAACATTTTTTCTCTATATATAAAGTTGCCTCTTCTACAATTCTTGTTTTCAATTAATTAGTTACTTTTTACTCTAGTGCACTCACACCCTCTCTCTCTAATTACCCTAGGTCCTCACGTACCTAGGGTGAGGTTAGGGAGAGGATCTTTTTGTCACTTAGGTCTTAGCAATTTGGCATAGTCTTTCTTCGCACAATTTCGTAGTTGCCCATTATTTCAAAACTAAAAAAAAAATCTTATATTAAAAAATCCCAAAAAGAAAGTTGATTTCCTAATATCAAGCGAGAGTATTTAAATTGCATTTCTGACTCCCTTGGGACGATCCGAATACTTTCCTAAGTACTTAATTTTTTAATAAATTTTAAAAGAGATCGAAACTGCATGATACAATGATAAAAATCCTAATTTCAAATTGTGCATTTTTCACATCAGGACTCCCTTGGTGTGTCGATAAAATATTATTTGGTAGCGATATTGATGAGGCGTGTTCCATGAATTAAAATTAGGGTTTGGAGAATCTGTTGTCGTAACTCGCAAAACACGTCTATCAAATAAAATTTATAACTGAAACTCCAAGGGAGTCTCGGGTCAAACACAGGGAGGCGACGTTTACTTTGGTTGAAAATCATGCTTCATTTTATTTCTTTTTGGTATTTTGAGGTTTTTTTTTGTGTTTTTGAAATAAAAAGACAAGTAGAATAAATTCACAAGAAAGATAGAACAAATATGATATATATCACTCCAATGTTAATTACAATGATCTATGAAAGCATAAAAGTGATAGGGGTGAGAGGAAATCTCCTGAATCGCCTATTCAGCGAGACGATGATGCCTGGTGGAAGCTTGGATGGAGTTGAGATGCAAGAGGACGTCGGGTAGAGGAATGCTTCACCAAGGCTCTGGAATGGAGGTGAGGAGACGGAGAGGATCTTCTACCAGAATGGAGGTGGGAGGACGGCTCCAAGGCTTCTTATGAAGGTGGTGGGTGAAGGACAAATGTTTGGTGGGGTAAAGGATCATTATACTAATAAGAGGCCTTTGGAGCTTGAGAGTAAGCTCTAATGGAGCTTTGGTAGGCTACTAGAGGTTAAGAGTAGGTGGGAGTAGAGTAGGTAGAGATGAAGAGGAATGTGGGATGTAGGGGTGTTTATATAGTGGAGGGAAGAAGAAATTCGTGCAGAGGGCTATAGTGACAGCTGCAAGTGTCACTAAAGATCCCATACAGTTGTTGCTGAAGATCGTGCCCCCACCACTCACACCCGTTGGTGGCCTTGCACCTACAAGCAATTAGTGATGGCTGTAAGCGTCACTAAAGGTCCACCCAGGCTGTCGTAGAAAGGCTGTGCCAACTTACGCCTGCTGTTGTACTTGCGCACCCATCATGCGCTGTGTCACATGCGTACTTGCTGGCGGTGTGCTGCTGCACTGGAGCTACGGTACGGGTGCACGGGCTGGTACGTGCGCATTTGTGCACGTGCACTGGCGTTGCCTCAGTTGAGCAATTGGGGGCGCTTGGCGGGTTTCGAACCCGCTCCCCTCCTTTGAGGAGCAGGCACCTCATCATTGTGCCAAGGAGGTGGATGGTCGAGTGGAGGGTGATGTGGCGTCCGCTGATCGTACGATCGTGGCCGTTGGATTCTGATCCAATGGTTACGATATAATCTTGAGCTCTTCTCTTGTGAAGGTAAGGCGATGTAGAGCGCCCCTCAACCGTTGGCTTGAGATCCAACAACTGAGATCTCTCCATGCGTGAGGCTGGGGCAACCGTGGTTCATGTCGGGCGGTCTGGATGGCACCACATGGTGCCATCTGGATCCTCCATCTTCTTCTTCTTATAGAGGGTGCTATGGAGCTCTGATCGGGGTGATTTTTGTGTTGACGGACTACGATCGTTGCTTCGGATTCATCCATATGGTTGGATTCTCCATCCGAAGCCCGTAAAGATGTCGCACTACCTCCTGGCAATATAAAATAGAAGAATTAATGTACATAATACACAACTACCCTAAATTTCATGCAATGGATGTTATGTAGTATTTATAACATGATATGCAATGCTAAGCCTACGAACTATCATAAATAAGCATTTTATCATGAATTCATGTGTGTTTATCGTACCTCCATGCTTACTTTTTGCTAGTCCCTAGCAAACCTAAATGTTATGTATAAAAGTAGAATCAGGATTTGATTACTTAGGCAAAATTTATCGATTTCTTTAGAAAATCTCAACCCAAGACCTAATTACAAAAACTTAAATAGTGGGTGTCTACCAGAATGCAAACCGCCCAAGCCCTCGCCTTATTTGAAAAGAGAAGATACACAATTTTTTGTTTTTCTTCTTTTCTAATTTTTTTGTACTTTTGGAGTTTGAGAGTTCTGGGATAACTTTTTACGGCTACCCGACTCGCCCAGGACTCGGAAAGGACTCTAAGTGCTAAGCATCTAGTGGAAAGAGTGAAAGACTCACTAGGCGACCGTTAAAACGGACTTCGGGTTTCTACGACTCTAGGTGACCTTGCCGAGCGGTTTATCTTTTCAAATGATAGCTTTCTCCCTACTTCTTTTATTTACGAGGTCAACACAAGGGCGAACCCAGTGTATATCTCCTCGATTTATTCTACTTCCCTACTTCTTCCCTAAGTGTTTTGGGAATTATTGTTCATTTTTGTGAGCTGGGCTCTGGACAACAGGCCAATGGGTTGTTACCCACGACAACTTGCCATACTCGTGCGGTGAAGTGTGATTGTCTTTTTATTTTCTCCTTTTTCTATTTTTCTTTTTCTTTTTATTTTTTTTTTAAGTAGGTGTCTTCCCTGATCTAAGATTTAACTAAAGGCAGTACGAAGAAAATGGTCTTGTGGTTGGACTTCGGACAACCTGCCAATGGGCTATTACCCACGACAACTTGCCAGCCATACCACCCTAGATAGTTCATTAGCTACCCAATTTCCATAAAAACTACCAGAAAGTGAGTCAGTGCGAATAGTGTGTAGATGTTTATGCTTAAAGTCCCCTCAAATTAGAGGGTGGGTTGATAAGTCGTATACTTATCACCCCAATTTATTGACCAAATTAAAATAGAATTACTTGGCAAGGACTCGAGACTAAGTCCACATTCGAGTGGACACCTGGGCTAATTAAGCCCGAAGACTTGAAGAGTCTAAGTATTCAGGTCCTGAAGTATCGATTCCTAACGTTTGTAACTCCTAATGCCTAAGTTCTTGCCTCCTAATTCTTTTTTTTTTTTAGATGAAAAATAGGAAATTACTGTTATGACTGACAAAAAGATTCATAAGAAATATCCACTCCCATGCTTAGCTAATGCAATGTCCTCATTATTAAAAATGAAAGCATGCAGGAAAGTAGAAGTGGAAGAATAGCAAACTGGTTTTTATGAGATTCTAGTCAACTCGAAATAGTCTTTGCACGTGCTAAGTTTAGTGCCTTCAACTAGGCAAGGTCCTCAATAAAAAATAACTAACATTGAGGCTGCAATAACACAGTTTCCAGTCCTCTAAATATGGGTCCTGGAGAGTAAAAATGGGCTTGCCAAAGAGATGATCAATGAAAGTGGCAAGTTGGTGGTGCAAGGAGAGCCCAAATGGTCTCCAATAGGAGTTTTGTTGATTTAGTATAAAGGTGTGGGTGGATATAGAATTTGTGCAATGGTTGGGTGAAAAAGGATGGTGAGGGTTTGGTGATGAGTTGGGGGTTTGTGGGTACTCTAGAATATCTAATATTTCAAGAGTTTCTCCCCAAAGTTCAATTTCATCCTCACAATTTGGGTGCTTAATCCAACCATCCTGATTTTAATGATTGCCACCCAAACATTGAACCTCAAACTCTAAAAATTTAGGATGAGGACATTGTTGGGTTTTAACTTGATCATGTGAATCATCCAACAAATTTCCAAATTCATAAATATCTTTCTCATCCCGGGTTGCCACGGTTTGTTGTATGTCTTTATTGTCCTCAATTATCCCTGCAACTGTGCGATTTTCTTCCTGAGTTTGGGTTGAGTTGGCCCTTAAAAGGTTGTCTAAGGTATGTATGGCCATTACCTCCTCTATTTTGCCAAGCTCCTCCATCAAACCACACTTAATTTTATCCTTCTTTGAGACCTCAAAAATATTAAATCGATTCATTTTATTCCCAGAGGTCATTTCTATATTTCCCGATTCGCAATAAATCCTTGCCTTGGTGGTAGCCAAGAAAGGTCTTCCCAAAATAATCGGGGTGTGGTTGAGCTGTTTTGGTGCTTCCATGTCCAGGACCATAAAATCAGCAAGGTAATGAAAATCATTAACCTTGATTAAAATATCCTCCAAAATACCCCTTGATTTTGTAATGGATCTATCAGCTAACTGCAAGGTTATGCCAGTGTGTTTCAGGTATCCTAGACCCAATTCCATGTGCAGTGAGGTGGGGATCACATTAATGGAAGTGCCCAAGTTGAGAAGGGCCCAGTCAGAAGTGATGTTTCCTATTGTGCAGGAAATCAGCGGGGCTCCCAGGTCCTGCTTCTTAGGAGGTAGCTTGTTTAAGATCAGTGTGCTTGTGTTATCAGACAAGACTACTCTCCTAATGTTTTCACATTCCACTCTATGCTTTGCTTTATATGAATTTAGTAAACCTATGGCATAGGCGGGGATTGTTCCGATAGTCAAAAGGAGTAAAATGATTGTCAATTTGAAAGCCTGAAGTAAGGACATCCTTTACTCCAATTTCTCCTCCGACTATTTTTGCTTGCCTATACAACAACAACATACTCCCAAATCAAACTTTGATGTTTTGTTGATCACATTCCTAGTTGGAAGTCTAGAATTCTTTCTACGGGGCCTAATGGTGTTTCCATGGGGTTGGGTAGGTCCCTTGTGCCTACTACACTCCACAAGGTGATGGCATTTGCTGTGGCAAAATGCTGTTGGTTAGTGCTTTGGGGAGGGTTAGCCAAAATAGGAGGCTCCCGGTTGATTATGGTAGGAACTTGGTTCGCTTTGGGAGGGGCTGGTGTAGCCTGATAGATAGCATGAGCTCGAGCATACGACTCCCCATTATTTCCAAACCCTTGAGGCCCAGTGCATCGATTCTATATATTCCTTGGGTTTGGTGCAGGTTGTGTTGGTTGTATGGTCGAGCCTGGATAGGTTGTTAATATGATGATTTTATCGTTGAAATGTGTATAGTGGTTAACCTAAATCGGACCTAACCATATCTTTACAAAATTTTTAACCTGGCCTATTTGATTTTATCTTGTCACTTTTAGGCCCAGGGTTGAACTCAGGGAAGTGGGGTACAAGTCGAGTTTCTACGCCTTTCCTACAACGAGTCTCTTCCGTTCGTTTATTGTGTTTATTGTGTTTTTGGTGTTTATGGTGTATATATGTAAATATATCTAGATGTATATATATATATATATGGTTATAAATATATAGGCATATATATATGTAGATATATATATATATATATGTGTATGTACATATAACTATATAGAGGTATATATATATGTATGTATAAGTATATAGTAATATATCTATATATAGATATATGTAGCTAAGTATATATATAAATATATATATATATATATATGTATGTATGTATGTATGTATGTATCTATACTTAGTTATATAGGTAATATATATATAGATATATGTATATTTATATATATGTATATGTGTATAGATATATGTATATATGTAAGTATATATGTATATTTATATAAGTATATGTATATATGTATATATATATAAGTATATATATAAGTATATAGATATAGATATGTATATATATATATATATGTATATATATATATATGTATACTAATACATAAGTATATAGATACTACTATATGTATAAATATAAGTATATATATATATATATATGTATAGATATATGTATATAAAAATATATATATATATGTATATATATATCAGTATATAACTATACTTATATATATGTTTATAGTATAGGTGTGTGTGTGTGTGTGAAAGTCTGAGTGTAGGTGTGTGTGTGCGTCGGTGTAGAGTGGGAGAGAGTGTTGTGAGAGAGAGTGAGAGAGAGAGAGAGAGCGGCAGAGAGAGGGCAGGAGAGGAGAGAAGGGAGCGCCGCACTGCTGGAGGGCAAAGTTAAGGCATCTGCAGCGAGCGAGCGTCGTCTAGACGTCTTCAAAGCGCACGCACGCAGGCGCTTGTTTGCGCAGAGGAGAGAGCGCCTGCATCGACCGGCTGTGAGTGAGGAGGGCTAGCGACAACGCGCTCGGAGAGGGAAGCGAGGAGTCTGCAGGCGCGCGCGGACGCTTGCAGAGGCTGGCAGGGAGGCGGGAAGATGCTTGGTCGGCCGCTGCAGAGGCGCGTAGCGGCTGGTTGCGGGCGTGAGCGGCGTGCGACAGAGCGGAGGAAGCGGAGGCGGAGAAGATCCTGCAGGCACGCGCGGAGGGTTGGGGCGCTTGCAGGGAAGCGCGGAAGTTGCTGGGGCTACTGCTGCTGCTGCCGCCAAGCTGCGAAGCTTCAGACCTTGAAGCAGCTCCAATGGCGGGAAGTTGCGGGAACGGAAAAAAAAGCGAAAGAAGAGCCACCACGCCCACCGGCTCTTTGAAGAGCTGGGCGGTGGTGGTCTCACTGTGGTGGTGTGCACCACAGTGAGCTCCTGCCCGCCGGGTTTCTCCTCGGAGGAGGGCCGGCGTATGGAGGGAATGAGGAGAGGACGGTGGTGGCCTACTGGTGGGTTTTTGGCTGCTGCGACCCGCCAGGACCGACCTCTGGAGAAGAAGAAGACGTGGCTATTTTATAAGGGGAGAAGGCATGGCTTCATGCATGGCTACTGCAGGGAGAGGGTAGGAATGGCAGCCGCAGGGAATGGCAAGGGCAGCTGCAGCATGGCGCGAGGAGAAAAATGCAGCCGCTGGAAAATTAAAAAAATCAAGTGGAGAAATAAAAAGATGTGGATTTTGCAAAGAGGCACTTGAGGAAAATGCGAATTATGAAGCCATTTATTTCATTCTCCTCTCCTCTCAATTAAATGCATTAATGCATGTATTTTTACAAATGCAACTATGGAATCCTAATATGCATAGGTAATGCTAGGAAATAGCATAAGAAGGCATTATTGCAGGCGTATTTTGCGGTGCAATCAATGGTAGAGATCTGTGCTGTCGGTTGTTTGCACCAAGTTCGGATTGCAAGGTGTCCAGTAAAGTTTTCATTTGTTACATGAGCTGGAGCATTGACCCTTGCATTTCTACCATTTTCAGGTTTAAATCAGCCTGCTTGGTAGGTTGTTGAGCATTCCACATGGACTGATTAACCTGATTCAGGGGCAACTGAGTATATACATGACCCTGACCCATTGGTTTTTTTGATACATAGTTGTTGGATCGATATTGGGTCTGCTGCCCCTGATCTTTCCAAGAGAAGTTCGGGTGATTTTTCCAACCAGAATTGTAGGAATTCGAGTAAGGGTTGGACCTAACATTCTCCTGCGCAACATGAACATCCTCATAAATGAGGATGAAGAAGGATCAGAAAAACTTTGATCAAAGGCCCCAACCCATAAGGTTCTACGAAGAGCTGGCCCAAAGGTCGGGCTGACTCCAGCTGATTCACAAACTCCCATCCCATAGGAGCTTGTGAAGAATGGTATCCTGATCCCTGGAATTGAGTGGATCTATAAAAATTAGAGTTTTCAGACATCCACTTTTCCATTCGTTTAGCAACCGGCTCCATCTTATCTAATTTATTACATATCAATTCCATATCAAATGTATGAGAATCTTAGACCTCATTGGCATTTGATCTAGTTTGTTGGGATCGGTTGAAGGTTTCCATGGAGGCATGGTTTAAAGAGTTTTCACTCATTTCCTCAAACAAATCATATGCGCTATCTGCATCTTTGTTGAGGAAATTGCCTCTGCAAGAAGCATCCACATGATTACAGAGTTGATCATTCAACCCGTGATAAAAAATCTGCACAAGTTGCCATTTAGGTACCTCGTAGTGTGGACACTTTTGCAGCAGATATTGGAATCTCTCCCAGGCCCCATGAAATGGTTCCCCCTGTCACTGGGCAAAAGTGGTAATTGCCCATCGCAATGCATTGGTTCGTCCAATTGGGAATAATTTCTTCAGGAAGGTCGATTTCAAAGCCATCCAGGTAGCAATCGGTCTTCCAATGGTACAATACCAATGTGCGGACTTATCCCTGAGTGAATGGGGAAAAAGCCTCATGAGCATCTATTCTTCATCCACATTCCGCGATTTGGTGGTCTGAACCAGAGTGATCAGGTCCTCCAAATGTTGGAATGGGTCCTCTGAGCCAAGCCCGTGAAAGTATTTAATTAGGCTCAAAACCTGGGGCTTGATCTCAACATCACCAGCAGGGATCACACTGTTGGGAGGATCCTCATAATTTGAAGGATCATAAAAATCCTTCAAGGGCTGAGTGCCCTGACCATTCATTCGTTGGAACCACTGCTGCATCTGCTGTAATTCTTCCAACTGCCTCTGAATCAGCTCCTACTTGTTTGGGGGTGGGGGGGTGGTTGTTGATCAACCATGGGATCTACTTGGCTAAAACTCAACCTCTGCCTCCGGGAATGGTCAATAGGTCCTTCCAAACGAGGGTTCAATGACCTCCTTCCAAGCATACATTGAAAGGAAGTCGGAAGGACGGGGAAGAGGAGGGACCTTGCAGCACAAAAAAATACAAGCATGTCCTTAGGTTGGGTAGCCTAAAGGTCTACAAACTCTCAGAATTTGTCTTAAGATTATAGATGATTTACTCTACTTATATCCAATCAGTCCAACTAGTTAGAAGGAGGGACTAGGGAGAAGGTTCTTCATTTGGCTTGTGCCTCCGGTTCCTAGTGTACCCCCCAGCCACGATCGTTTGACGCTACTCCCCTAGCTAGGCATCAGATTGACTAGTATAAACAGGTTAATCGTAAACGATCTCAATCTAGGCCTCGAAGAGCAAATCAATCTTTATGGCCAACGTCTAATCAATTTTAGTTAGGCTTGAGATATTTAGTGATTTCGGAATGTGATGGGCCCTTAATGGGTTATGTCTTTAATGATTTGTTAGAGAATGTGCATATGTGCATAACCAAAATGTTTTCAAGTAAGATTATTGAGGATGAGGTGAATTTGAGGGTTCGAATCTTGCTTAGTAGCTTTTAGGATTCAAGTATTAGGTATATTCAACCAAATTTCCAGGAGGCAAACCAAGTTTGAAATCACGAATTCAAGTATTTTCCTTTACAAATCAAGAAAAATATGGAGTGCCTAACTTGACCTAATTATTGAATCCTATGGGGCAGCTACAAAATGAATCAGTTTTAAATTAGGTGGTGTGGTCCAAACAATTCAATCAAGTGACCTAGATGCACCACCAATTAGGCACGTAGAGATGATTAACCTAGACTGATTTCTACTCCTTTATGTGTTGATTTGTGTGTACCGATTCCACAGGTTGGAATCCCGGTTGAATAGATAAAAATCAAGTTAAGTTATATGCCTCAAATGTGGGTGTATAAAGTGTGTATGTTGATTTGTCCCACAAAAAGTATCTTTTTATTTTTATTTTTATAATATGCAAGGGTGAGATGAGTGGAGGTGACAAACATGACAAACAAATTCTATCCTAGGGTTTATACAAACACCTAACTAGATTAGGTCTTGGTTATGAATGTGGCGAAATGAAACTAGTGGGGGGAGGGGGGAGAATGTGAGGGGCACTTACAAATTACTTTACCCACACTTTACTCTGGTCTACCGCACTTGGATCTCCATGCTAGGGTACCTGCAAGACAGTAGATCAGAGACAAGTGGGGTTAATAATATATAAATGCAAAGTGTAGAAAATAAGAAAGTAAATTCCGTTGCCTCCCCGGCAATGGCGCCAAAATGATGAGGCATGTTTCATGAATTAAAATGACAGTTTGGAGAACCCGTCATCATAGCTCGCAAAACGCGTCCATCAAATAAAATTTATAACTGAAACTCCAAAGGAGTCCCGGGTCGAACACAGGGAGGAGATGTTTACTTTAGTTGAAAATCGTGCTTCATTTTGTTTCTTTTTGGTATTTTGAGGTTTTGTTTTTTTTGTGTTATTGAAATAAAAAGACAAGCAGAATAAATTCACAACAGAGATGGAACAAATATGATATATATCACTCCAATGTTAATTACAATGATCTATGAAAGCATAAAAGAGATAGGGGTGAGAGAAAATCTCCCGAATCAGTTGTTCGGTGAGACAACAGCTCCTGGCGAAAGCTTGGATGAAGGAGTTGAGATGTAGGATGACAGAGGTGAGATGTAGGAGGACGCCGGGTAGAGGAATGCTTCACCGAGGCTCTGGAATGGAGGTGAGGAGACGAAGGTGATCTTCTACTGAAATGGAGGTGGGAGGATGGCTCCAAGACTTCCTATGAAGGTGGTGGGATGAAGGACGAATGTTTGGTGGGGCAAAGGATTATTACACTAATAAGAGGCATTTGGAGCTTGAGAGTAAGCTCTAATGGAGCTTTGGTAGGCTACTAGAGCTTACGAGTAGGTGGGAGTAGAGTAGGTAGAGATGAAGAGGAATGAGGGGTGTAGGGGTGTTTATATAGTAGAGGGAAGAAGAAATTCGTGTAGAGGGCTGTAGTGATAGCAGCAAGCGTCACTAAAGACACCATGCAGTTGTCGCTGAAGATCGCGCCCCCACCGCTCATGCCCGCAGTTGGCCTTATGCCTACAAGAAATTAGTGATGGCTGTAAGCGTCACTAAAGGTCCACCCAAGCTGTTGCTGAAGGTTTGCGCCAACTCATGCCCGTTGCTGCCGTGCTTGCATGCCCATCACACGTCGTGTCACGTGAGTTTGCACTGGCATTGCGCTGCTGCGCGTTGCTACGCTGGCGCTGTGGTGCGGGTGCACAAGTTGGTGCGCGCGTGTCTGTGCGCTAGCACTACCTCAATTGAGCAATTGGGGGGGCTTGGTGGGTTTTGAACCCGCGCCCCTCCTTTAAGGTGCGAGCGCCTCACCATTGTGCCAAGGCGATGGATGGTCGAGTGGAGGGTGATGTGGTGTTCACTAATCGTATGATCGTGGTCGGTGGATTCTGATCCAACAGTCACGATATAATCTTGAGCTCTTCTCTTGTGAAGGTGAGGCGATGTAGAGCGCCCCTCAGCCATTGGATTGAGATCCAACGGCTGAGATCTCTCCATGTGTGAGGCTGGGGCAGCCGTGGTTCATGTCGGGAGGTTTGGATGGCACCATGTGGTGCCATTTGTACCGTCCATCTTCTTCTTCTTGTAGAGGGTGCTACGAAGCTCTGATCGGGGTGATTTTCACGTTGACAGACTACGATTGTCGCTATGGATTCATCCATATAGTCGGATTCTCTATCGAAGCCTGTAAAGATGTCGCACTACCTCCTGGCTATATAAAATAGAAGAATTAATGTACATAATGCACAACTACCCTAAATTCCATGCAATGGATGTTATGCAGTATTTATAACATGATATGCAATGCTAAGCCTACGAACTATCATAAATAAGCATTTTATCATGAATTCATGTGTGTTTATCAGATATTCTGCAACTACGACAATGGGTTTTCCAAAACTCTAATTTTTCTCATGAAATTACGCTCACCAGTGTGACTACGACAAATGGGTTTTTCGTTAATCCAGTCACGATTGACTATTTTGCAAGTGGCAAATCAGTGGGAATTCACGCATATCAGGATCATCAAATTTCTGCTATTGATTATGTTCCTCCCCTCAAGATTCTGATTCCCACTCACCCGTAATTGAACTGAAGCCCTTACCTAACTCAAATACGTGTGATGTGCATACATCTACTTAGTCTAAAAAGTCTATTTATGCATGTTCCTAGTGTCATAGAAGCATCATGCATTATAAATATAGCATAGCATGCATCATCTTGCATTTAGGTTAACTTGTATAAATTGTATAGTAATTTGCTCTTTTTGTGGCTAGGGAACAGGGCGATATTATTTTAGGGCATCGGATTGAAGATTTAAATGTACGGATTTGATCAGGGCAACGACCGGAGTTCAACGACTCCGAGATCGCCCCAATCGGACTTCCGTAGTATCAGATACAATCCGAGGAAGATCAGAGACCAAGGGGTAAGGTGGTGGAAAAATCCATACTTCAGATGACAAATCCAACCACACGTATGGTTTCGGATTGACGATTGCTGCCCAACGATGCAAAAATTGGTCCAATCCGACATCTATGGCACCATCACAAGTTAGAGAAGATGGATGCCCAAGATGGCACCATGTGGCACCATCCCAGTCGCCCAAAATGGCCCAAGCTTCCCGCAGTAGCTCTTCACGCAATGATCAATGCATCTAAGCCGTTGGATCATTGATCCAACTGCTGAGATTCACTCTCAGGCCGAGCATCAGTCCACCAAACGAAAGGGTGTGAGCTCTCTCGACCGTTGGATCACCATCCAATGGTTGCGAGCGCTCGCCCCTTAAATGAGAAATGCGACACAATTTGAGGTGTGGCACAGTGGTCCTGCCTCCTTTTGCGAAGACAAGGTGCGAGTTTGACCCTCGATCACCTCAAATCAAGCGGTAGCAGTTGGCGCGGCGAAATTCACCCATGTGTTCGTGATCTAGCAGTTGAGGAGCAGCGACATGGCGCCTTCTTGTGCATCAGATGGAAGCACAGTGCGCACGCGCACGATGATGCGTGATTGCATGCGCGATCGCACGCAAGCGCTACACACATAATAAGATGAAGAGACTCGCATGCTTTTAAGCCGTCCTATCTTTTGATCGGATAGCTAAGATGGATTTGGCGTGATTAAATGCACAACATCCGAAGATCAACGGGCGTCGATGTGGCCACACAAGAGACATCCGATCTCCATCGCACGGTAGAGGTTGAGGCGTCGCTTCAGCGACATGCGTCCACAGTGATGCACGTATCCGTAACTAAAGGTAGCAGAGTTAATTTTTGAATGATAAAATGCCATTTTGCCCCCATGTATACAACTATATAAAGCCCCTACACCCTCCACTTCTTCATCCCTTCTCTTCTCTCACCCCCTCCAAAGCTCTACGAGCTGGTTCCATACCCCAGATGCTCCATTAGAGCTAGAATAAAATAATTTTTCATCTTCTCACCCCCTTCATGGAGCATTTTGCGGTTGTCCTCTCGCTGCCATTCGAGAAGCGGATCCCACTACGATGTTGCCCTGCTTCTTTCTCCATCCTCCAGCTTTGTCCTCCCTCATCCAGCATCTCACCACCCTCGTCTGGGAGCTTCATCAACGCGGCTCATCTTCCAAGCAGCCGTCGAGGAGGATAACTTCTCACCTCCTTCTCTTTTTATCGCTTTCTAGTGTAGATTTCCAGCTTTCTAGTTATAGGAATTAGTTGTAATGAATAAATGATTATCAAATATTGGTTCTCTTTCTCTCTCTTTGTGGTATTCTTTCTCTTTCTTCTATTGTTTATTCTTTAATTAGAGTAGCTAGTATAGATCTAATTCGACCAGCTAATCTACTTCATGACAATAATTATCTCTCTCTTTGTAATATTCTTTCTCTTTCTCCTATTGTTTATTCTTTAATTAGAGTAGCTAGTGTAGATCTAATTCAACCAGCTGATCTACTTCATGACAATAATTATCAACATAGTTTTTAATCAAACGTTTGCCCCTCCATGTTCGACTCAGGACTCACTAGAGTTTTGATTATAAATTTTATTTGATAGTAGATTTTTACGCGACTACAACGACTGGTTTCTAACTCAAACTTTTAGCGTATAAATCTCGCTCATCGTTGTCTAGGAGGCGACGCTCTTTGATTTCCCACGTTTTCCGCCTTACTTGTCGTTACCTCACTTGTCTCCATTCTTATTGTGATTATAGGTACTCTCTCGAGGTGAGCAAAAGCGGTAGATTAGAGTAAAGTGCTGTTGAAGGGTCTGTAATTTTACCCCACACCTCCCACCCCCTAGATTTCATTCCATCACATAAATAACACAAACCCTAATTAACCTAAGAGTTTGCATAAACCCTAGGCCTAGTTTGGTTGTTTGGTTGCCACCTCTACCCACCTCACCCTCCATATATAAAAAAAAAATCTAAAAAAACCCCACAGAAGTACACAACCTCTTCTGATTTTTTATACTCAACCAGTAACCCAATCTTTGGAATCGGTACATGCAAACGAACACATAATTGAGTAGAAATCGAACTAGGTAAGCACTTGTGCACCTAATTTAGTGGTGCATCAGGTAAATTGTTTGAGTTGTTTGGGTTGCATCACTTCATCTAAAAATAACTCATCAAGAAACTTGCTCATTAGGGTTAACATCTGAGGTTAGTACCAGGCACTCCATCTTATTTTGATTTCAAAGGAAAACATCTTCACCCATGTTTGCAAATCCTGGTGTGCCTCCTGAACTTGATTGAATTCACCTAAATTCGAACCCTAAAAGCTACTTAAGTAAGATTTGAACTCTAAAATCCACTCATTCAAATAATCTTGCTTAAAAATCCTGGTGATGAGAGCCTCATCATGAGCCATAACTAGCTCATTTTGACCCAATAAAGAAGATAAAAGCTCCTACATAACCTAGAAGAAGGCCCAACTGAAGGAACAAGTGCCCTGAGAAGAAAACATGAAATAAAGGTTAAAACTGTAATTTTACCATTGTAGTACATAAACGGGATTTCTCAGAGGCAAAACAGAGGTCAAATGGTATAAATGAGATAAAAAGAGGGTTGAGTCAATCAGAAATGGGTTCATGTGCAATCTAAGAACTAAATGACACTTGGTAACCCTAAAACAGACCCACTTAAATTAACAAGGTTTCGGTCAGAACAAAAAGCAAGTAAACCCTCTACAAATCATGGGAAAACATCGTCTAGGGTTTGGAACATTTAATTTGGCCTTTGGAACCTAGTTTGACCTAGATTAGGGTCCTAGCTCTTCAATTAACCTAATTTGGGTTTTTACGCAAAATGTCCAGTCAAACGAGGTCAAACCTAAAATCCAACTTCACCATTGGATTCCTTATGTCCAAATTAGGTTTGTACCAAAATTTGGACCTAAGGAGAGGTCATCTTGACCTACTTTGCAATTTAGTACACCCAAATCACAAATTGGTCCCTATCTTTTGAATACCGTTGCAGAGAACCCCCTAGGTTCTTCGCCTCCTTTGCAAACCGGTCCTGCCGCCATTGCTAGGGCAGAACCGAGCTCCGGCGAGGTTCGGAGAGGGATTGCTCTCTAATCCCTCAGAGATTCCCTCCCAGAAATGGAAGGAGGATTCTCTGAGGAATTCCCTTCCTTATAAAGTCAATTACAATCGCTGGTGTAAACCCAATCTCTCGTGCGAACGCACGAGAGATTTGGGTATCCTAACTCCTTTCCATCTCCGGCGATCAACCTCAGGCAATTACGTGCCCTTCACGCCCTGCACACCCAGTCTAGCGCCTATATAAGAACCCACAACTCCGGCCGAAGAGGCTGAGCTTGATTTGGCCGAGTTTCCCCCTTCAATTCCTCTCCTCCTGCCCGGCCAAATGTCCTAGCTAGCTCCGGCGAGCCCCCCTCCCCTCCCTCTTCGCTCTGCCAAAAAACCAGTGGCAGAGTTAGCTTCCTGACCTCCCTCCGCGTCGCGCAGTACCAGCGCACGCCGCCCCAGCCCCGTCGTCGCCGCCGTTCTCCCCCACTGGGCGTCATCTTCTCCGGCGACAGCAGGTACTGCTGTCCGCCTTCCGTCCCCTTTCGTCCTTACAATTAGGTTAGAACTCCTCTCCATCCTCTCCTCTCTCTTTTCCCCCTGTTATCTCATCTGATTACCCCTCGACCGACGCTGACCACCCTCATCTTCCACATCACCGACCGACCTCCGGCGAGCCGCTTCCACCATTCCAGCACTCCACACGGCTCGCCAACCACCTCGTGAGCTCCGCCTCACCACCAAGAACTCTCTCCACCCCACAACTGCCACTCCAGACCTCCATAACCACCCCCCGAACAACCCACCATCACCGGCCACAGGTTGACCTAGGCGCGCACGCCTAGGCCGACCGGCAACCTGCAGCATCACCCACCGCCTTCGCCGTGCTACGGCGAAGGTTTCCAGCTATTCTGATTGGGCCAGTAGGCCGTTCTGTGGAATCTCAGGTGAACGCCCCGGCCGCCATTAACAGCCGAAGCAGCAGGAAGCTTGGAGCAGCAGCAGGCGTCAGGCTTCCCAGGCGGCAGGTGCAGTAGGCTCTCGCAAGTGTTGCGAGGTGACTGAGTTCAGCAAGGAGCACCAGCAGGGCCTTTAGCGTGGGCAATTGCACACGAGAGTCTACGGGCGCGCGTGAGGGAAGGCCGAAACCTTTAGTCCCACATCGTGGGATTACAAACCTCAGGTACACTATAAATTGGTTTTGTGATATACCCTTATCGCCTCAGTAAGCACAGGGGTGAGGTCCCTCACTGACCCCACACCCGCCTCGTCCGCGGCTTGACCACACGGATCTGGCGGATCCGACCCGACCTAAGCCGACGCACTCCTCGCGCATCACACCACCTGCAGGTGCGCCTGGTCCCGGGTACGATCCTACCCGATAATGGCTGTGGCTCTGGGAGAGCGTTCCTGAGTGAATTTCATGAAAGAGAGAGATGCGTGGGTAGAGGGAGAAGGGTTAGGTTTTGCTCCTGTGCAGGCCAGGATGAACGCAGGAGAAGGACTTGGCCGCTACAGAAGAAGAAGAAGGAAAGGCGAGGCGAAGAAGAGAAGAAAGAAAGAGCAATGACAGAGAAGAAGAAAGAAAGAAGCCTTCGCACGAGAAGAAGGAAAGCAGAAGAAGAAAGAGCAAGACACAGAGAACAAGAGAGGCAAAGAAAAGATTAGAAGATCAAAAGAAGAAGGCTTCGCAAGACAAGAAGAAAAGGAGAAATACTTTTAAGACGTCTGATCTTGTGATCAGACGTCCAATTTCATATTTTTGTCCTAATTATTTTTAATTGCATACATTCACATTTGAATTGATATTTTGAGTAAATTAGAGTGTTCAATTACATTTTGACTAGTAGTAAATTCCATTTGCTCCCTGTGTTCGACCTCGGATACTCCGATTTTCGAGTAATAAAAATCTTTATTTGTTTTGAACGCTTTAGCGGCTATACTACAACGCGATATTGTCTTTTAACAAACCGCACAAAAGCGCGACGAACACCTGGTTGTGCACTCATTCACACATCTCAATCAATCATTAGGGGCACAACCTAGATAAAGGGCCCATCACACTCCTAAGCACATTCAAGCCTAAGCCTAATTAAAATAAAGTAGACATTGGCCTTAAGGATTGGACTCTCTTCGGGGCCCTGATCGAGATTATTTTCGATTAATCTACTTCTACCGATCCGTCTAATGTCTAGCTAGGGGAGTAGAGTCAAACGACCATGGTTGGGGGGTATCAAAGGAACCTGAGGCAAAAGCCAAGGGAAGAACCTTCTCCTCAATCACTTCTTCTAATTGGTTAGATTGATCGAAAAGAAGTAGACCACATCATTCTTTTCATCTAAAGATGGGTTTTGGGAGTTTGTAGATCTTTAGGCTATCCCACTTAAGGACAGGTTTGTTTGTTTGTACTGTAGAGCACTGTTCTTTTCCTCCCATTTCATCATGGATCCTTCCACATCCTACACACATTTCCACTCCTGCCTTCCTGATATTTCTTATCCCCAATATGATGATTATTATCCCAACCCATGCTGTAATCAATCATCTACTAGTTGGGATAACTCGGATTGGGGATACAATTCCAGACCTCTGTGTTCAGGGTCTAACCTTGGACACCATGATCTTGATTTTTATCCTTTTCTGAGCTACACTGATTCACTGCCCGCCTATGGACAACCTAATACGATCTACAATCAAGAAGGATATAATGATTGCAACTCTAACCCTCCCCAAGATTACACTGCATATAGGTCACCACCCCTCTTTGAGCAATCAGAAATGACCTATTATCAAGGTGGGCACCAAGACCATCACTTCCTTGACTCCCCTGGATTTGACCCAAACCCACCCAACCCTGAATCAAACCATTTGGTTCAGGTGAACAAGATCTAAGATAAGGTGTTGGTTAACTTAAGGAATACCATACAATCTTTAGAAGCTCACCAATACCTTGCACTGAAGAATTGGAGCCTCTGATTCAAATGATTGATGATCTTAATAAGTATTTATTGGATTGGCTCCAAGATGTTAAGGATAAGGACCTAGGTGAGCTTTTACTTGGGGAGTTGTTGAAATTGAGGATGAAATTTGTAATTGCTCTAGTCCAATCTTGGGATGATTCCCAGGATGAACCCCCTTCAGGAGAGCCAATGTCAGAACTTGCTCAGGTACCTGTAGGGGGGACACATTTTACAAGACTGGAGATGACCAGGTTGGTCTAGAGCAACCAATTGAAGATGAATTGATTACTTCACTCAAGATCCTTGAGCCAGGGTATGAGGAAAAATGCCTCCATGGACCATGAAATGATTGATGATTTTGAGACATATATAAATGCGGATCCAGAATTCTTTAATTATGAAGGTGAAGAATTGCTATGTGAAGTCTCACCTAAGTTTGAGGAAAATGATTTTAGTGAAATGACTGGGCCTGAGGAATTCAGTGAATCATTTGATGGCCCTGTAATTGAGGAAATTTATCCTCTTAGGGAAAGCATGGTGGATTCAGATCTTGATTTCATGAAAGATTCAATTCATAGCCCTATTCCTCAATCACACCTCAAAGAGCTGAATGATGATGTTTCTAAAATCATTAGCCCCAAGTCAATTTTGATTCAGCCACAAATTTTAGACTTAGATATTTTAGACGGGGTTGATAACACTTTCAAGGTCTCAGAAACTTTGATTATGGAGGATCGGAATCTGGAAATGAAGATCTAGGAAGCTAATTCTGGGGGAAACATAAATTTGAGTCTAAGGGTTCCTATAGACCTGAAACCACCAACCTTCAGTCAGGACCCTTATGACATTTTTTATTTTGAGGATGTGCAACCCAAACACAAATTCATTGATTATTTTTTGAACTTGATTTTTCTACTGTCCGACTTTTTGGACTTAGGTTGCAGCCTCACAAACTGTAGGCCCAACCCCGCTTGCATAATGATCTCAGGTTCTAGGTACTTTTTATCTAGAACCTTAGAACCACTCGACCGTGGGGCATGAGTCTGCACTACAATCTGGTCCACATCTATGGACATTCTCTACTGGCAAGTATTGAGGTTAATCTTTTTATTCTGATTCTGACATGCATTTGTGAATTCTTTATTTCTTCCCCTTGTTCGTATAATGTGCCTAGTTAAAGGCACTAAATTCAGCACGTATACAATCTATTTTTCATTTTTGGAGCTGATCGGGTAATCACGAAATTCATGTGCTTTCTTTTCTAGTTCGCTCTTTTTCATGTCATTTAATACAATAAGGGCATTGCATTAGATAGGCATGGGGGTGGATATTCATCTCTGAATCATCTTGTTAGCTCCGTAGATTCTTTTTATTTCCTCTTTATTATTATAATTTTAAAATTGAATTAGGAAAAGAGAACTTGGGCTTTAGAAATATGTCAACTTTAGGAAATGATACAATAGGACCTGAACACTTAGATTCTTCAGGTCTTCGGGCTTAGTTAGCTTGGGTGTCCACTAAAATGGGAACTTGTTTCTTGAGTCTTCGCCATTCTCAATTCATTTCTAATTGGTTAAATAAGTTGGGATGATCAGTAAACGACTTATCAACTTGCTCTCTGATTTAAGGGAACTTATAGTGTAAGCATCTACACACTATTTGCACTGATTCACTTTTTGATGATTTTAACGGAAATTAGGTAGCTAATGAACCTTCTAGGGTGGTATAACTGGTAAGTTATCGTGGGTAAAAATCCATTGGTCTGTTATCTAGAGCCCAGCCATACGACTATTCTCTTTTTGCTGCCTTTAGGTAAATCTTAGATAAGGGAAGCCACTTACTTAGAAAAAAAGAAAAAATAGAGAAATACCCAAAAAGAAAAAAAATGATAAGAAAAATAAAATAAAAAAATAATAATAAGCCACACTTCACCGCACGAGTATGGCTGGCAAGTTGCCATTGGTAACAGCCCATTGGCTGATTGTCTAGAACCCAGCTCATGAAATGCACGTTTAATTCCAAACACTTAGGAAGAAGCGGGGAAGTAGAATAAATCGGGGAGATATACACTAGGTTCGCCCTTATGTTGACACCATAAAAATAAAAAGTAGGGAGAAAGCTACCGGTCATACAGATACACCTTTAGGTAGAATTTCTTTTCTTAAGGTCTCCTAGGGGCATACAAACTAATTATCGATTAGTGAGTCTATCACAATCACAAAAAGATGCTTAGAACTTAGAGTTCTCTTCGAGTTTTGGGTGGGTTGGGTAGCTGTAGAAAGTCGCCCTGAACTCTAAACTTAAAAATCTAGAAAAATTAGAAAAGAAGAAAAAGAAAAGGATGCTTTTGCTTTTGAATATGGTGAGGGCTTGGGGCAGTCTGCATTTTGCCAGACACTTGGGCACTGTTGTATCTTTATAGTTCAGGTCTTAGTAGAAATTTTCTGGTATTGAAAAATAACTATTGCCCAAGTAATTTGATCCTAATTCTGTTTATAAATAGCATATAGTTTTGCTAGGAACTAGTAAAAGATAGGCATTGGGGTGTGATGTGCATACATCTAATTAGCCTAAAAAGTCTATTTATGCATGTTCCTAGTGTCATAGAAGTATCATGCATTATAAATATTGCATAACATACATCATCATGTATTTAGGTTAATTTGTATAAATTGTATTGTAATTTGCTCTTTTCATGGCTAAGGAACAGGGCAATATCATTTCATGGCCTCGGATTGAAGATCTAACTGTGCGGATCTGATCAGGGCGACAATCGGAGTGCAATGACTCCGAGATTGCCTAATCGGACTTATGTAGTATCAAATGTAGTCTGAGGAAGATCATAGACTAAGGGGCAAGGTGGTGAAAAATTTGGACTTCAAACGACAAATCCAACTGCACGGATGGGTTCGGATCAATAATCGTAGCCCAACGATGTAAAAATCGAACCAATCTGACATCTGTGACACCATCTACAAGTAAAAGAAGATGGACGACCAGGACGGCACCATGTGGCACCATCCCAACTGCCCAAAACGGCCCAAGCTTCCTGCAACACCTCTTCACGCGTTGATCAATGCATCTCAGCCCTTGGAACATCGATCCAATAGCTAAGATTCACTCTCAGGCCGAGCATTAGTCCACCAAAGGAAAGGGTGCAAGTGCTCTCAACCGTTGGATTGCCATCCAACAGTTGCGAGCGCTCACCCCTTAAATGAGAAACACGACATAATTTGAGGTGTGGCGCAACGGTCATGCCTCCTTTCACGAAGACGAGGCACGAGTTTGCCCTTGTGATCGCGGTCAAGCGGCTGAGGAGCAGTGACGTGGCGCCTTCTCGTGCGTCGGATGCAAGTGTAGCGCGCACAGCACGATGACACATGATTGCATGCAGGTGTTGCCCGCACGGTAAGGCGAAGAGGCTCATGCACTTTTAAGTTGTCCAATCTCTTGATTGGATGACTGAGTTGGATTTAGCGCGATTAAATGCACAACAGCTCATGATTAGCGGTTGCCGACGTGGTTGCACGAGAGACGTCCGATCTCCATCGCACGACAGAGGTTGAGGAATGGCTCCAGCGACGTGCATCTACAGTGACGCATGTATCCGTCACTAAAGGTAGCAAAGTTAATTTTTGAAAGATAAAATGCCCTTTTTGCCCCCATATATACAACTATATAAAGCCCCTACGCCCTCCACTTCTTCTTCATCCCTTCTCTTCTTCTCTCACCCCTCCAAAGCTTTACGAGCTGGTCCCATACCTGGGATGCTCCATTAGAGCTAGAGTAAAATAATTTTCCATCTTCTCACCCCCTTCATGGAGCACCCCGCTGTTGTCCTCTCGCCACCATTCGCAGTTGTCCTCTCGCCACCATTTGTGGAGCATTTCGCGGTTGTCCTCTCGCCGCCATTTGGGAAGTAGATCCCACTACGATGTTGCCCTTCTTCATTCTCCATCCTCCAGCTTCATCCTCCCTCATCCAGCATCTCACCACCCTTGTCTGGGTACTCTGTCAACGCGGCTCATCTTCCAAGCAGCCGTCAAGGAACTTCTCACCCCCTTCTCTTTTTATCGCTTTCTAGTGTAGATTTTCAGCTTTCTAGTTATAGAAATTAGTTGTAATGAATAGATGATTATCAAATATTGGTTCTCTTTCTCTCTCTTTTCTCTGTACTATACTCTCTCTCTCTCTTTAGAGTATTCTTTCTCTTTCTTCTATTATTTATTCTTTAAGTAGAATAGCTAGTGTAGATCTAATTTAACCAACTAATCTACTTCGTAACAATAATTATAAATGTGATTTTTAATCAAACATTCACCTCCCCATGTTCGACCCGGGACTCACTAAAGTTTCGATTATAAATTTTATTTGATAGTGGATTTTTACACGACTACAATGATAGGTTTCTAACTCAAACTTTTAGCGTATAAATCTCTCTCATGATCGTGTTTTTGGGTGATAGTGAGACATACCCTGTTATTATTAGTCTCACTTGACCTTAGAACAAGAGCATAAATTGATTTTGGTTTTACGAGATCATAGGGTTGTTATTTGGTGGAGCATTGCTGGTCTCTGTGGGATTCGTCCCTCATATTCCACTCATCATATTTACACGGATGAGGGGGTGAAGCCTTCGAGACAACCTCAAAGATGGTTGAATCCAAATATGCTAGAGGTTTTTAAGAAGGAGATCATTAAATGGCTGGATGCGGGCATTATATATCCAATTTTTGACAGCCAATGGGTGAGTCCTATTCAGATTATGCCCAAAAAAGCATGACTCATTGTCATAAAAAATGATAAGGGCGAATCTATCCTGACCCACACTGCGACTTCATGGTGGGTTTGCATTGACCATAGGAAACTGAACACGACTACTAGGAAGGATCATTTTCCTTTATCGTTTATTGATTAGATCTTAGAAAGGTTAGCCGGGAGTACTTTCTTGTGCTTTCTGGATGGATACTCTAGGTATAATCAGGTAGCAATTAACCTGGAAGATCAAGACAAGACCACTGTCATGTGTCGCTTTGGAACATTTGCTTTTAAGCAAATGTCCTTCGGCCTCTACAACGCACCAACAACATTTCAGCGTTGTATGATGGCCATTTTCTTTGATATGATTGGGGATTATGTGGAAGTATTTATGGATGACTTCTCCACTTTCGGAGATGATTTCTCATCTTGTCTTGATAACCTCACAAAGATCCTAAAGTGGTGCATTGAAGTAAACCTAGTACTATCATGGGACAAAAGCCATTTTATGGTGAGGGATGGAATTGTACTAGGTCATAGGATCTCATCTAACGGACTTGAGGTTGATCGAGCTAAATTAGAAGTCATATCCTGATTACCTCCACCTAGCTTGATTAAGCAAATCAGATCATTCTTTGGTCACGTCAGATTTTACCGAAGATTTATTTGTGATTTCTCGAAAATTGCACGGCTATTGACAAATATTCTAGTAGCTAATGTCCTATTTGACTTTAATTCCTCCTATCTCAACGCTTTCGAGACCTTACGAAGTGCAGTGTCTAACTCCCTGATTCTCCAACCACCTGATTGGTCTCTCGATTTCAAGATTATGTGCGATGCCCCCGATCTTGTTGTTAGAGTTGTTCTAGGCCAACATCGAGAGCTTCATCCTTTTGTAATTTACTACGCTAGCAAGACACTGAATGAGGATTAGCATAATTATACAGTCACCTAGAAAGAACTGCTAGCAGTCTTATTTGGGTTAAAAAAATTTCAACCATACTTGCTTGGATCCAAGGTGATAATTTTCACTGATCATTCCACCCTTTGGCATTTGTTGCCAAAGAAGGATGCCAAACCTCGTCTTATTAGATGATCCTTCTTGTGTAGGAATTTGATGTCGAAATTCGTGACAAAGTCAGAACGCATAATGTTGTGGTAGATCACTTATCTCGATTAACCCCAACCCACATTCCTTATTCCCCGCCTATTTCAGATCAATTCTCGGATGAGTTTCTTTTGGCGATTAATTTTGTCAAGTTTCATTGGTACGTGGATATTACAAATTATCTTGTCGTAGGCAAGATTCCAGCGAACTTATCCAAGGTCCAAAAACTCAAATTTATTTCTGAGGCCATGACCCCTTGCTCTTCTACATTGGAGCTGATCAAATTATCAGGAGGTGTGTCCCCGACCCCGAAATCTTTAGTGTGTTATCTTTTTGCCGCAGTGAGGCTTGTGGTGGTCATTTTTTAGGCTGAAAGTTGCTACGAAGATTTTACAGTCGGGTTTTTTTTGGCTGACCAATTTTAGAGATGCACATGAATTTGCCAAGCACTGCAAGCGATGCCAGTCGGTCGGTTCTATGAATCAGAGAGACATGATGCCTCTCCAACCCATTTTGGTTGTAGAAGTGTTTGGTGTGTAGGGTATCGATTTAATGGCCCCTTTTCTGAATTCGCATGGCTTTGAGTACCTACTTCTCGCTATTGATTATGTCTCAAAGTGGGTTGAAGCCATCCTGGTGAGCTAGGCCAATCATATGACCGTTATCTCTCTCGTACGGGAATTTATTTTCGTGAGATTTGGTATATGATGTAAACATGTTTATATCACATAAACTGTCTATTTATGCATGTCATTAGGCATAGAATTGCATCACATATTATAAATATTGCATAATATGCATCATCATGCATTTAGGGTAGCCTGTATAAAATTTAGGTTGTCTCATTTTATGGTCAAGGACAGGGCAACTTGTAAATCAAGGCTTTGGACCGAGGATCCAACTATAAGGATCTGATCAAGGCAACGACAGGAGTTCAACGACTCCAAGATCGCTCTGATCGGACATCCGTAGCACCAAATATAGTCCAAGGAAGCCTAGAGATCAAGGGCCAAGATGGTGTCAATCCTCACTTCAGATGAAAAATCCGACCGCATGGATAGGTTCAGATTGATGATCGCAGCCTAACAGCATGAAAATCGGCTCAATCCAACACCTGTGGCACCGTCTACAACACTCTCAGCTGCCCGTCGGCCCCACGAACCCACCGCTCTCCTCTTCTGAAGGCACGACAAGATGAGATCTAGGTCGTTGGATCTTGATCCAACTACCGTGAGCGCACACCGCTTAAAACCTCCGTGCGACACAGATGAAGATGCAACGTAGTGGTTGCGAGGTGTTGCACAAGCGCGGGGCACGGGTTTGACTCGCGATCCATTGTGCTCGCGCATCAAATCCGGACCACGCGATCGGTTGTGGATGACCCAGATCACCCAATCAGGCATACGTGGGATCAGACGCTCTGCCTCACGCCCGATCTAACGTGCGATCAGGCGGTGCGAAGTTGAAGCGCGATGCGGGTGAGGATCGATCTCGACCGTCCGATCTCAAGATCGAACAGCTAATATCGTCCAAACATAGGCATGCATTTTAAGCATGGAAAAGGAACAGGTGCGCGCGCAGCACGCACACGTCGCCCACGGAAGGCCTTTAGCGACGTTTAATTCCATCACTAAAGGCCCCTTAATTAATATTTTGAAGTTAAAATGTCCAAATTACCCCCAATCCTTGCAACTATAAAAGGAGACCCCTACCCTACGAAATTCTCACCCCTTCCAAAGCTCTAAGAGCTTGTCCCAAACTCGAGATGCTCCTCTAGAGTAGAAATCATAATTTTTCCACCTTCGTCCCCCTTCATGGAGAATCTCACGGTTATCCTCTCTCTACATTGGGGAAGTGGATCCCGTGACGACGACCATGTGCTGCTTCGTTCCCGTTCCTCCCGCTTTGTCCTCCTTCCCACTCCATTCCCTATCTTCCAGGCATCGTCCCATCCGGCTCGTCCTCCAAGCAATCGTCGAGGAGGATATTTCTCTCTCCATTCTCTTTACTGCTTTCTAGAGTAGATTTACTACTTTCTTGTGTAGATTTTCCGCTTTCTAGTCATAATGAGTAGTGTAATGAACAACTTCTTATAATGAAATCCATGTTTATTCTACCTCTCTTTTAGTTTTATTTGTAATATTCTCTCTCTCTTCTATTTATTATTTGTTAAATAGATAGGTAGCTTTCAACCAGCTAATATGTTTCATGACAAATAAAACAAACGCGTATTTTTAATCAAACGTCCGGCTTCCTGTGTTCTACCTGAAACTTCTTTACAGATTTTCGGTATAAATTTTATCTGTTAAACTGATTTCTTCACAACTCGAACTGCGACGAAGGGTTTTCGAATCCAATTGCGAACACGTAGTTTTCCACGATCAACAGTATACCCCGCTCTGATTAGTGATGGGGGTAGCACTTCATGTAACGACCCGGTTCCCGAGTCCCTACGAGACACGAGAACCGGACCGACTCGACTAATCCCAAGACCTAGTCGTCCAACGAGGAAGTAACCAAAAGACAGTAAAATAAACCACATTCAGCATGAATATAACTAACAGTAAGAAAGTACAGCAGTAAGGAAAGAAACTACTACAGTAGGTACCACCACAACAGTAAAACAGCATTTATCATATAACAGAAACTGCAGGTAAAGAAGGTACAGCGGAAACAAAACTACTCACTAGAACAGAAACAAAAGAGTTACAAAAGGCTGTGGTAACTCTACTGGACCCTACTTGGCCCAGCGTCCTCGGCAGCCGCCGACCCTGGCTGCTCAACACCTGGTCCTGAAAAAGGTAACGAGTGTAACACGTCAGTAAAACGCTGAGTAGAGTGGCAAACTAACTAAAGGCAACAGTAGAGTGTACAGTAGCTGTTATGTTCTATTACTTCCTTTATTCACATCTTTCAATTTCTCTCACTATTTCATTTATTTCTCAGATCCTTTACTTGATCTCGAATGTCCTCGTGGGAACGATCTTGATTGCAGTCTTTTCCAAAAGTAGAAGTAGCACGTGGTGCTCTCCTGGCCGGGAGAGTCCCCCGTGGTGATCCTACCCTCAGTCAACCACCCCAAGGTCACTGACAGACGTAACGGTGACTACGGCACGCGCGATAAACGCACAGGTAGCTAGCCCGCACTCGCACGCGGTCAGTCGTTTCCGTTAACGGGTGCGCCCAAAGCACAGCACGGAACCAGGGTAGAGCCCTCTCAGTAATAGGGGTCCAACCCCTCCCCAGTAACCAAACCGGGGCCTTGCCCCTCCACGGTCCGCGCACCCTCGCCTGACTACCCTGGTTTGCCCTAGTGGGCCTAACAAGTCGGTGAAGGAGGCTAGCAGAACCCCGGGGCCCGTAGGGTAGCTAGTACTCTCCTAACACGACTAGCTCTCCTCGGTACTACGTACACGAGGGCCAACAAGTCGGTACAGAGCGGCCAATCCTAACCCCGGGTCCCTGGGGCGGCTGGCCCCACTCTGCACTAAACAGGTACAGGTACTTCCCTTGGTACTGCGTACCCAAGAGACAGTACAAACTACATCTCAGTTCCATTCCTTTTTCTTTCCAGGAGTTCCACTCCTAATTCCCCGTAGGGTTCCAGCTCTTTATCTCAGAACATCATATGTTTCACTTTCCAGATTCACGTTCTCAAAATCCATGATCTCAAACATGTTTCTTTATTCGTAACAGGCAGCTGTTAATTCAAATTACAGGCAGCTTTATATTCCTTTCCATTTTTCCAAGATTGCAGTATTATACATTCCACTAGTTTTTTCCATCCTACGATTCATGCCACATCCTAGGATCTAGCATACAACTAGTTTTCCAGCCCTAGGATTCATGCATCACCTAGGAGCTATCATTCCATACATTTCTCATTCCTAGGATTCATGCAATGTCCTAGATTCTAGTTATGGTTCCATACTTTAACAGATTTTAAAATAACTTAAGCCACTCTACCAGGTACAACGGGAGTAATGGGGGCATGATCGGGAATCCCGCGTGCCTCCGCGACTCTCAAGACTGCAACCGAACGAGGTCCTATCACAAGGATCAAACACAAGGAGTGTCTCAAAACAGTGTATAGCTACTGTAGACGGGTAGAGGAATTAATTCTGAAATGAACGCAACTCGAATCGCAGAAAACGGAGCCCAAACGGGCCCTAAACGGGTCGAGAAAGACGATACTGTGCAAAATCAGACGTCTGGAACTCCTTCCAGACGTCTTAAACGGTGGATCAGAGAATTACCTGTTCAGCGTGGTTTCCCAGACGTCCAGAAGTCTGCGGGGACGTCTGTCCTATACCCCAGACGTCCGATGGTCCACACGGACGTCTGTAGATCACTCCCGCCGTCTGGTACAACTTCCAGACGTCTGATTCGCAAAGGATGGCGAATCAGCGAACCTGTGCACAGCCAACCCCCCCTCCCTCAGTACGGTCAGTCGACAAGAAGGAAGAAGAAAGCGGAAACTCACCTTTCAGACGTCTGTATGATCTTACAGACGTCGACCTTGCCGTCTGGCTATCAACCCAGACGTTTGATTCTGGAAATTTTTCCAGAATCAGGGCCCTGCTCGGCCTCCGCTCGCGACGCCGCCCGCGTCGAACCTCGCGCGTCTGCTGCTCAGCCCGCAGTAGGTCCCTCTCCGCGTCGCTCCGCGCCCCCTGCGCCCTCCGCCGGCCGGCCAAGCCGCTCCGGCGAGCTCGCCCTCACAGCAGAGCCCCGCCCTCGCACGCCGCACCTCCTCCGCGCTCACTGCGGCTGCCGTTGCCGCCCTCGCGCTCGCTCGCTCTCGCGCACAGGAAGGAGAAGAAGGAGGAGACGGTGGAGACGGGAGGGGAGGCGTGGCCCTTTTAAGGCCGCGCGAGGAGGAGAGAGAAGGTGGTCGCAGCGCGCCTGCAGCCGCAGAGAGAGAGAGAGAGAGAGGAATCGCAGGTCTGCGCGCACAGGCGCGCAGACGAATCTCCCGTGCGAACATAACTGTTCTCCAGACGTCTGTAAACGATCCCGGACGTCTGGTCAGACGTCTGGATGTGATCCCAGACGTCTGGTCCGACGTCTGGGCCACCTCCCAGACGTCTTAAAAGGCGTCTGGGGCACGCGTTCGTTACACTTCATCCATGTCCATTTCAAGTCATTATTAAAGAAATACGAGGTACATCATTGTATTCCACCCGTATCATTCGCAGACCAATGGGCAGCTGAAGTGTTTAACCATCAAATCAAGTTGATTCTCCAGAAGACGGTTAGACCAGATAGGAAGGACTAGTCGGATAGATTAATTGATGCACTTTGGGCATATCGGACAGCATACAAGGCCCAACTCAGAATGTCGCCATATCGTATGGTGTATGGAAAGGCTTGTCACCTTGTCGAACTGGAGCACCACACCTTTTGGGTAGTGCAAAAGTGTAATTTTAACCTCGATGTGGGAGGTTATGAAAGGAAGCTCCAGGTCAGTGAACTAGAAGAAATTCAACGGGAGGCCTACGAGAATGCGAAAATCTACAAAGACACAACGAAGGCCTTTCATGATCGTCACATTCAGAGGAAAGTATTCACTCCTAACTAGCAAGTTTGGTTATTTGATTCACAGCGTAAATTCTTTGTGGGAAAGCTCAAGTCTAAGTGGGCTAGCCCGTATATTATGATTCACTTCTACTCTAATGGAGCGATACAAATCATGGATTCGAAATCTGGACATGTTTCTACGGTAAATAACCAGCATCTCAAGTCATTTATGACCGACGAACCTCCTCCTTCTGCTGACGAAATCATAATTTCATTGAGGATGTGTAATTAAATTTTTACCTAATTAGAGGTATTAAATTCAATGCTTATATATATATATACATATTTTTTATGCATAACATATTTTCTTTTAGTATATTTTCCTGCATATTATACATCGAGATATTGGTTTATGTTGAATAAAAATTCAGAAGTAATTCCAAGTTGGTGATTTTCTAAAAATAAAATTTTCTAATTTGATGAGAGGATAGAATAGGAAGAATAAGTTCTGATGCGTAAATTTAATTTTCGATGATTTTTGGATTGTTCGAGAGGGGATAAGGCTTGGTGGAGTTTAAGCGAGAAATGTACGGGGATTTAGTGGTGTTTCCGTGGGTATTAATCATTATTATTTTTTTCATGGAAATTGTTGGGCATTGAGTGGGGAGTTTACGTGTAGGGATAAGAGTTGATGCGGAGATATTGGGTTTGGGATTGACGTGGGATTGTTGGTGATAAAATGAGGGGAGGGAAATGTAGGTTGCTTGGGTTGGGATTTAGGTGGACAGGGGAGTATGCAGGGGATAAGGTGGAAAGTGTACGGATTGACTTGAGAATTTATAAAAATAAGGGTAAGAATTTTAGTGGTAAGGTGGATACGAGAATTTACATGGAGGTTATTAGGTTTGAATTTGGGTTACGTAAAAAGGTTAATTGGATTACTAAATATGTCTACTTTATTAAGTTAGTTATCTCCAAATTAATTTAAGTTAGAAAGTTCATTTAATCATATTTCGATTAATTTAAAATTTTATATTTACAGATATAAAAATAGATATATTAAGGTATTAGATATAATTATAGAAAAAATTACACAAAAATTTAAATGTATGCATTATTTACAAAATAATCTAAAATATCTAATTTGACCTAATTAAATATAATCTAATCTAAATTACTTGTAGATAATATTAATTAGACATTAATTATATAAATAATCATAAAAATATCACTTGGATACCAAATATTGGTTAACATTGCTTGTAATTGCCTAATTATAGTAGATCTATTGTTGCTTGATAACTTAATTGTTGGAACGTGAATACCTTGTTACCATGCATAAAATATGCTATTAATAAATAATAAGTTGAGATTTGACTGCTTACTTTTTCGTATCAACTTAGGCCCCGATAAATGAAGGTTTATACTTATATTTGTGATTTGTACTTATTATCGCGAGGAAATAGATTAAATGTGGAATCCTAACTTGTAACTTGTAAATCTATATGTAGTTGTAATTATCAAATTCAGATCTTAATATAGTTGTTATTGTCGTTGAACTCTTCATTAAATGATCTAATTATATTTGACTATTAGTTGTGAGTAAACTATTAATAATGACACAAAATGATCACGAATTAATATGGCATCTTAAGCCTATGTTGAAGTTTGTATTAATGAAATTACCTAAGAAATAATTTGTTTTTTTATGAAATATTGAGGTAGATCAGATAACCAGATGGTTTATAACATATCAAGGATAGAGATTGGTTGGATGAATCTAGGAGTGGATAGTCTCCTTGTACATTTATGATAGACTTATTGATCAATCAAGTAGCAAGGTAGGGACACGAAGGTGGATATAAATATTATTATATTAGTATATATACCTAGGTCATGGAGAATTTTATCTATGAACCAATATAGGTCTTTTCTGTATGTATAGCTCGTAGTATTTACCTATCACACTACCTATGTTGGGACTATGAGGTGATAGAATAAGTCATAGGATGATTGCGACGTTTCTTCTTTGCCAAGAAGATGTCTTATACTTGTCATATTTCTTGAGATTTCGTAGCAAGGTCTCCTCATACCTTTTGAGAAATTGATTTGTGATCAATAGGATCATAATGTCAAGGGCAACACACATATTGATCACATCACAATTTTACCTAATTATTTTTACCTATTTTTCACTATTTTTCTAGTAGTTTTCATATTTTTATTTTATATTTTCAAATAATTTAATTTCCTTAATTTTTTATTTAGGAGAGAAAATGAAGAAAAGAATATTTAGTATTGATATAAAATGACAAGGCACATGGTCATTTATGAAGGTAGAATTCGAAAACGATGGTCGTGCAAATCAAATAAAAGAAACAAAGAAAATAAGGAAAAAAAAAAAAAGCGCACACACACACATATATATATATATATATATATATATATATATATATAGAGAGAGAGAGAGAGAGAGAGAGAGAGAGATTTTTTTAAAAAAACCACCTTATGTATAGGCTTCTCTATCTGCGTTCCGATCCCAATTCGACCCTCTCTTTCCCCGCAATTAGCGCATACCAAGCAAGCCCAATCATAAGTGGGCTTTATGAATGATTGAAAAAAGAGAGAAATAAAAGAAGAAAGAAGAAAAGACCCATATGCAAAAATGAAGAAGCAAAATCATATTTTTACTAGGATTGGAAGTCCTAATGATTATTTCAATTTACCAAATTAAAGGGTAACGGATGTTAATTCCCAACTATTTTTAGATTATAAAACTTATAAATACCCTTCCATAAAGAAAAAAAAGTCCCACATGCAAAAATAGAGAAACAAAATCATATTTTTATTAGGATCGGAAGTCCTAATGATTATTCCAATTTATCAAATTAATAGGTAACAAATGTTAATACCCAATTATTTTTAAATTATAAAACTTATAAATACCCATCCATACCCTCTCACATGAGCACAACACATTATTGTTTTTCCTTCCTCCACTATTCGTCTGCATCTTTCTCAAGCACAAGGAACTTTCAACAAATTCCCACCTTCTTGCAACCATAGTCAACGTCCACCGCCAACCTTGCATTGTCACTACCACGTTGAGATCCTCTTTGAAGTCATTCTCTTTATTCTCTCCATTCTTTCTCTCTCTTTACTTATACTTTGATATTATTTTTTATTAATAAAAAATTTATTCTAGTGATTTATTTTTATTTAATTAATTTCTTAGTTTATAATTTTTAGTTAGTTTATTTCTTTCTTTTCATGCATTTTTTATTTTAATTAATTTAGGGCTAGTTACTAGAAATAGGAGTACTTATCTCTTGTTATAAAATTTCAAAAAAAAAATAAAAAAACCCTAAAAATAAAAAAAAAAGTTTAGATTAGTGGAAATTAATTTAGACGATTATGCTTCATTAAGGAGACTTAGTCTCCCGTTATACTAATTTCTAATTATTTCAAGAGTTCATTAATTTTGTAAATAATCATATTTTCGTGCACAACAATATTTTCTTATCACTTTACCAATCCCACGATTACATATCATGATAATTTAAAAATAAAGAATAGTGAATTAGGGAGCAATAATGAAATTAATTAATTACTACCTAGATCTTTATGTCATTTATTTTGCATTTCCATTTACACTATTTTACTCTGTGTTTTCTGACATGTTCTTAGACTTAGGTATAACTGAGCAGTTAGGAGCAATTGCATTTGAAGTGACCGGTGCAAGACCTAGCTTGATGCTAGTAAATGGTCCATGACCTTACATAGATGATTAGCTAGCTTAGATAACTCTCTTTCCTTCAAAATTTTGAGACTTGTAAACTTGATTATTTTGGTCACCATTTATTTTCTTTATTTGTTTAATGCTTTATGAATGACTTGTTCAGCTATGATTATGTTTTACAATTATGTGCTGGGTGACTTCGGTCCTATTTAAGCTTGCTAATTTCATTCAACATCTCAAATCCCATCGAGTTTGATTGATTGGTGGGGTTAGAGTCATCACATCCAAGGGATGTAATGTGTAAATAATAGATGCATCCAAAAACTTTGGGAGAAAGAGAGAAATGTTCCCTTGTAGATAAGAGTAATGAGATTGGAATCTTCCCTTTCAGCACATGACTTGGCATCCGATTTATCAAATATGTAGTAGTCAAAATGGCTTCATCCCAATAACACTTTGGAACTTTTCCTTGAATTAATAATGCTTGTACAACATCAAGAAGATGCCTATTGTTTCTTTCTATAATGCCATTTTGTTGAGGGGTATAGCTACATGATGTCTCGTATAAAATTTCTCTCTTTAAAAAGCACGGTTAGGGAGCTCTCTAAATATTTATGAGCATTATCTGATTTGAATATTTTGATTGCTTGTTTGAAATTGATTCTCAATCAAATTAGAGAAGCTCCTAACAATATAAGGAATTTCCATTCCATTCTTCATTAGATCAAGAAATGTGCATTTAGAGTAGTCATCGATAAATGCAACAAAGTTTTTATAACCTACCTCAGATTTTACATTTGTAGGTTTCCACATACGCATCTGAATGAACCAGTGAGAATGGTTTAGTACTCTTTTGTTTAGACTTAGAAAAAGATGTACAACGATTCTTAGCAAATTGACACTTCATAATTCAAGTCCTGTACATTTATCCTTGTGAATAAGTCTGGAAGTAACTTTTGTAATGCTAAGAAATTTAAATGCCCAAGTTGTTGGTGCAAGGGCATCACGGTCGTTAATTTTGATGATAATAAAATACGTGTTATTTAACATTTACATTGAGTTTATAAGTTTCAGGAGAATGCAAATGGATTCAAGTATGGAAGAGCTTAAGCTCGCATCCATGGTGGATTGGAGGAGTTTGATGGAGGAGAAGGAGCTTCGCTTGGAACGAAAGCTTGAAGAAGAAAGGAGATGAAGAATATGATAGATCATTTATTTAGTTGTTTCTTTTGCTCTTTATTGTTGTCTAGATGTTTGTTAAAGAGCCTCAAAGTTACCAAACAGTAGTCATAGGAACACATACATAACTATAGGATACTTAGGCTTTTCGTAGAAAACTTAGAAAGCTACAATAGGCATTAGACAGCTTGATCAGACGTCCAATCTGGAAATTAGACATCTGATCTTATACTTTAAGATGTTTAACTGTTTGATTAGATATCCAAACACTTAGGCTGGACTTAGTCCTTTCTATCTATTAATTTCATATGACCAGCTCTTAGTCTAGATGTCTTAGAAGATGTCTAATGATCTTGCTAGACGTCCAATTAGAGGACCATTGGCCTTATCAAACTGATCTTAGAGGATTAACCTTATATCTGACCTACATTTGCTTTCAGACATCTATTGTGATCCCTAGACGTCTGATAAGTAGACGTTAGGCCCAAATCACCTTTTGTCAAATGATTATAGCCATTTAACCTCGAGAAATGCATTCCCGCAGAAGATTATATTTCCAGATGTCCAGACTTTGTGTCAGATGTCCGACACGTCATCTGACCAATAAAACTTAGAACCCTATTTAGGTTTGGACAAAATCAGGAAGGAAACTCGTCTAGAATTAGATGTCTGACTTTAAGTCCAAACGTCTTAAAAGTGATCTTTAGATGTTCATCTTGATCTAACTTCAATTAGATCTTCCACCTTTCTTGATTAGACGACTAATTCCTAAATCAGACGAAGACCCAAACATCTGATAATAGATTCATACGTCTGATAACCCTGTTAGGGTCATAAATGACCTTGATTTTGGCCCGATTTGCCTTAGATTTGTTTCTAACGACTAGAGAAGCCCTCCAATGGCTAAAAGAGGCTTCGAAACCCTTCTTAGGGCCTCTATAAATAGAGGAGTACCCTTCCTAAGCTAAGAACACCAAGCAATACTACTTCCACACACTTTTGTGTGATAGAAAAGAAATCATCAAAGAGTAACATGATCTTGCTCTTCAAGTCCCATTCAACAAATCCGAGAGTGACGTTACTCTGCCGAGATCACGCTATGTACTTCCATCTAAGGGAAGTCTCTTTCGCCTATAGAATCTAAATTTAAGATATATACTTTGTAACTCTATAGGTTCTGCTGTATTTTCCTTATTTTTGGTTGGGTATTCATTTCGCGAATTCCCATTTCCTTCGTAGGATAAAATGCTCTTTGTGAAGAGGAGGGGTTTGAGGTATAATACCCTCGTATAAAGTAGTATTATTGTAAGGGGTTAAGTTACCATCGTTTAAGTGACTCGTTAGTGGATTTGATTGACTTGGTTAATTGGGAAATCTTAAACTGAGAGGTTTAGGTAGTGATTTTTATGTGGATTTGGGTTTCCACCTAAAAATCATTGTGTACTTATGATTGTTTCTTTTTGTGTGATTGATATTATATTTTTCTGCATTATTTTTCGTATCACGCAAATCTTACCCCTCCATTATAGAACCTACACAAGTCTCCTATGCCATAAAAACACATCTCTATTTTTGGTGGAGTCTATTCCCCTAAACTATAAGATAGATCGGAGTGTAAAAGCAAACATAGATTGGAGTGTAAGAGCAACTTTCTTTGGTAGTCTATAAAATTCATTATATTCTATAGCAGTTCTAATCTCTTTTTGTAATGACCTGAGATTAGATCTAAGTCTAATCGAGAAAAACTGGTCATGATAACTTGTTAGGTACAAGCCTAATGGATCCAAGCAACCACCCAAAATACTTAAGCTCAAGTTAACAAGTAGTAATTATCAATTCTTTATATCACACTACTCACTTTCATGAGTTTACAATGTGTGACTATTTTTGGTGATGTTACAATCTCCTCGACTTGAAATTTTGACGTTCTCACAAGGGTTTAATACTCCAAGTAGTAGTGCTGGTTCTATCTCATGGTGCACTCTTTCGTCGTCTCAAGGATAGTCCTTTCCTCCTACTAGAGAGAGTTTGGCTTTGATACCATTTGTAATGACACGAGATTAGGCCTGAGTTTAATCAAGAAAAATTGGCTTTGACAATTTGTTCCGTAGAAGCCTAATGGATCCAAGCAACCACCTAAAATACTAAAACCTAAGTTAACAAGTAGTAATTCTCAATTCTTTATATTCCATCACTTACTTTCATAAATTTACAATGTGAGACTATTTTTAGGGACGTTACATTTTTTTCTATTTCTAGATTTTGCAAGACACATCGATCTTCATAAAATATCAATCTATAGTTCAATTGTTTAACCAACAACAGATTCAGAGAAAGATCAAGAATATCAAGAGTGCTATCAAAGTTGATCCTATTTAGGAGTTGGATGCTTAATTTTCCAACAATATTGACATTAGACCTATCGACTATCAGAAAAATGTCCTTTTTTGAACCAAATTTATACTGTGCAAGAGCTAACGTGGATTTCTGGTCATGTGATACATAGCTCCATTGTCTGCTATCCGATCCTCAAAGAATGGAGAATAATTCTTAACGTAGGTGTGTGCTCCTGGGCAATCAATGCTTGAGTAAGGGTAGAAATCTATTGGGTTGTTTTCATCATAGTTGCTTTGGATCCCATTGCCGTCAATCACGAGACTTGAACCGATCACCCCCGAATTGAATCTAACGTAGCTTTTATATCATGTGAAAATTGACATTCACATAAAGTGCAACCACGATGACAAGCATCGCACATGCACGTAAAGATTTATATGGAAATCATTTTCAACAGTGGAAGAAAAAAAATCTCTGGAAGGGATCCCCTAGATCTCCTTTCTTATGAGAGGTTAGGATTTGCCACAAAAATTGAAAAAAGTAAGAGGGTGAGTTGCAAAATTTGAGATCGGATTATATGGATCCACACCTAATAATCCATGTAACCGTTTGCACCAAGTTAGGAAGAGTTATTCGGTACCCAATTTAATTAAATTGAAATTTAGGATATTCCTCTTTCCGTACTGAGCTTAAAGTTGAGTGTCTCCCCCTATCACTGTCAATTTTTTTTATAGTTCTTTGTTATAGTTGCAGCTTGCAAGGTGGTCTGCCGTCAAGAGTACGATAATGTGAATGCAAATTGGCAAGGGAAAGTTCAAGAGAAAACTTTCGAAGAGAGAGAAGAAGTCTAACCGAGAATTATCTTAATTAGACGGATATTGCAGCTTCTCTACAATTTGAATAGAAATTGCGAGAGAAGTATACCTCCAACTTCCCTTGACCACAGACCATGCACTTTGCATCTAGAACAAACAACTACAAACCGTCCTACTTCTAGATAGATTACTATAGTCATTAACATGGAAAAAACGTAAAAATATGGCTATCGAAGAAGTCCAGGTTAAGCTTCATTAGTTTGTTTTTTTCCATCCCTTTCTTGAAAAAGACCCCGGCTAGATTGGGCTGAGCCCGGTCCGGGTCAAACCAGCCGATGGGCTATGCAGGATAGGTCCACTAATTTTGGACGGCAACTTGGCTCCATCAACTCAACGTCTCAGGTTACATCTAGTTGTGATCATTTTACTTGTACAACCTCGAACCTCATGGAATGCCCAACATAAATTGGAAAAGAATGGTGAAATATTCGACACATAAATATCATAGGTAACGTAAAAAAAAAAAAAAAACTATTAATTTTCATTTAGTACGGAAAATAAATTTGTGAAATAAGTTGAGGAACTGAAATAAATGATGAAATAAGTAAATTAACTTATTTGGATATTTTAGTAGATTAAAATTATTTTATAGATAAGATAAAATAATTTTATATGAAATTAAATCTATTTAACTTGCATAAATAAGAAATAAATTAAATGATAAATTAAATACTTAACTTATCGTACAAACAAGATCAAATATTTACAACTAAGAAAAATTAGGTTCACCCTGGACACCAAATCTATAGACGTTGTACTGTAGCTACAGTTTCACTTTCGTTACCGGGATTAATTATATTAGTTATTTCGTGTGGCCCTTTTTCAGACATATGTTACATGGCAGTGTGGGTAGAATTAAAGCTACAGTACTGTAAGGATTAATTATATTAATTATTTCTTGTGCTCCATTTAAACACATAGTTTCAGTGAAATGGTGGGACTGGGCATGCACAGTATGGTTCGTAGAAAAGATGATCACAGTTTGAATTTGCTACGTTTTATTTCTTTTAAACTGCATATTTTAGTGGATTTGCCATCCTTAGGGCTATTGGAAGTGGACTTAAAAAGATTCATATTTAATTTTAGAGTATTCATCTAATATTGCGAATGTCATATATTGATCATGGTCATATCATTATGATTTATTCTTAATTACGTTCGATATTTACCCTTAATCAAGTTTAAGGTTATAATTTTTTTTATAACAAGGTTCCTTCTTACAAAGTAGTCATCGAGACACTACAAACATCCTAACTCCCCCCTTAAGGTATATTCAATATTAGCAAAACTCCACTTCTATAAAGGTTTCCTCACATGACCATGGAAGGAACTCCTGGATGCATATCAACTAGTTATCATTAATCTTATGTTTGGATGAAACGATTAATGGAGGAGGAAAAGGAGAGGGAAGGGGGTGATATAACTTTTTCTTTCTTTTTCTTTTCTTTTGGATAGATGGGAGAGGAAATGGTAGAAACGATGTTGTTTTATGTTCGGCGATGGGGAAAGAGAAGAGACTATTTTGATATATTTTACAAATATAATTTTTAAAATACTTTCAAAACAAAATATATTTATATATATAAAAAATATCTAATCAATGCAATACTCACAAACAATAAAAAAGACTTAAATCTATGACTATCGGATTTCCCAACATCTTGACGAAGCCACCCATATAAAGTGGTTTTAATCCCTGCACACAAATCATCAATTAATTTTAAAAATTTTATCATAATTATTATAATATATATGAAATATCCCAACGAATCGTGAAATCATGCGATTCATATTCTTATTTATTATTTTATGTGTTACTGTCTTGTATTATATTTAATTTTTAATATTTTTATTACTCAATATCTCTTTGTAACATAAAAATAATATCAGATGAAAGTAATAGATTACAAATCAGTTGTAATGTATTACAACATCGTATATTAAACATTACAACAATTCATCATAATAAGATGCCAAAACATAGCGTATTGCAATAATACGTTAGATGTGTCTACGTATTTATTGTTTGTATTACATTTTAGAAACTAATCATGTATTAAAAAATATATATTTAATTCAACAAAATCTTATACACTTGTAACTGGATCATATGTGATACATATTAGATGTAATAGATTTTATGTTGCAAAGTATCTACAATACATTGCACGTGATATTCTAATTCACGCAATCAGTTGTTATAACATTCTATTGGTTACAACTCATATGTGAAGCTGTTACAACCATATGCACTTATTGTTACAAACATTGTTCTATTTTGTTACAATAATTTTAAAGATATTAACATAGATTCTTCTTTAATTTTAAACACTAAATGCATAATTTTTTTACTTGGTTGGTCCTACTTTATTAGATTTTTTAGCACTTAATATGGATATTTATGATTTTGAATATATTTTTATTACATTAAAATCAATTTACATATCTATTTTTAGAATATGTATGTAAGGGTTTGAAATTTTGATGGCACCGTTGCAGCTAATCAAGCCCTTATTATGAGCTAAATTATGAAATTACGGTGTTTTTGAGCCTTGAATTCTAAAATCTTGCATAAAAGTGGATAAATCACTTAAACATTATTTATGTAAGGGCCAAACAAAGACTTTGAATTGGTAGCCTTATTAATAACTTGATATTCACGGTAGGATGTGCTTGATGTCTCACCGATTGTTTATTGAATGAATGAGAGGAGGAGAGGCCATGTCTCCCCCAAGCCACTCCCTCTCTTCTTTCTCTTGGAGAGAAAACATCTCATTTCATTTGTACCACTTCCCCTCACCTTGCCCTTATTCTCCACCCATTTCACTGATCGGCAGCAAGGATGAAATGACCCTTCCCAAGGGTCGTTCGAGATTTTCCCAGAAGAGTAGGAGTGTAAGTGTAATTTTATACCCACTGGGTTTAAATTTGTGGGCTTTATGGGAAAGAGGAAACTTTACGGGAGAAATCTCATAATTTTTCCCTCTCTCTCTTCCCACACCACACACCCACGCATACACCCATGCACACAAACCCTCACTCTCTCCCTATTTAACACCACCACCACCCTCTCCATCTCCACACCACCACCACCACCTCCACCTTCACTCCTCCACCACCATTGCCATTGACGACCTCCCTTCCTCTTCCCTGTCCCCTTGCAGCAACGAGTAGGGGAAGGAGGGGAGCTTGAGACGGAGGAGAAGAGAGGGAGAAGCACGGGTCAGAGAGAGAGGGAGAGCGAGAAGCTCGGGAGAGGAGGTGCGACCTCCTGTAGCTGCAGGAGGAGTGATTGCGCAGCAATCATAGGTTTTAATTATCCAGAATTAGGCTAAGACTTAGCATAAGTTAGGGTAGTTCATGCATGCATAAGCATTAGTAGCACATTTATTGTTTTGTTTTAGCTATGCATAAAATAATGCTATAATGTATTAATTAGGTGCATTATGTCAATTGCAGGTAATAAGCTGATCAAAAGCTAGATCTAAAGCTGGATCTGAAGAATAAAGAATAACTGGTGTTATAGCAGAGCTGGAGCAGAAGACGTAGATAAGATGTAGTAGAGAATAATGGAAGGGAGTTAAGGTATGTTATTCTATTAAGTAGGAATAAAGCAATAAATTGTGAAGAACTTAGGTCCATCTTAGCCCTAGGACAGCCTAGAAGCTTCCCCAAGCCTTAGCCACCCTTAGATTAGGTCACCGCACCTTAGGAAACCTGAAAACCCTAATTCTGGCCTCTATCTGGACGTCTAGATGAGTTATAGGATGTCCAGAACCCTTAGCCAACTCACGCACACCTTAAATCCACTTCTGCAGTGAAATTGGACGTCCAGACACTTGGTCAGATGTCCAATTTCTGTAGAATACCCAAGACAGAACCTAAAATCCCTCCTGACTTTGATTGGACGTCTAGAAAATAAGTCTGGACTTCTGATTTTTCATTATAAGATGTCTAATAACTTTATTGGATGTCTGGAACTGCCCTCCAGACCCTGTTTTGATATTCAAGCCTTGATCTTGGATCTCTAGCTCCCTAAATCCAATTCTAACCCCCTAGGAACCTAAATTAAGGTGCCCTAACCCTAGTACTTCACCTCTAGACCTCCCTAAGGCCTAATTAGGTCCTCACTAAACTTAATTGACTTGGATCATGGTCAATCTCTTCAGTCTATTCAATTGGACTCATTGAGTCCTGATCTCAACGCACACTGTCCAATTGGACTCAATGAGAGTCCAATTGACCTAGACTTGACTTAATTGAGTTATTTTACTCTTACGTAGGTTTCTACACACCCAATTAAACTTGTATTAAGTTTAATTGCACTTTACCTAAGTGAATTAGGGTTTACAACCCTAATTTGAGACCTACCTTGACATAAACCCATTAGAACCTAACCTAATCAACCTAGCCACCTAAGTTTCAACCCACACACACCATCCACATGAAAATACCTAGCCTAGAGTTCTCTAGAATTTTCTACCATGTGTTGCTGCCTTGGTTTCTAAAATTAGCAACCAAGAGCCATTCAATTTTTAGATCCACATTTGGTGGATCTAAAACCCACAATCCATCCTCTCTCTTACTCTCCCACGAGTTCCCACCATAGGCCTCTCTAGAGAATTCCATAATTCTCTAAAGAGCTTCCCTTAGATCTATAAAATGACCTAAGGGGTGGCCATTTGGTCCATCTTGGTCTTTTAGCATAGCTCCACCTTCCATAAGCCATCACCACCTCCACCTCCATGTTCACGAGCTCCACCATGATGCCACCGCCTCCACGCCAAGCCTAGACCAGGATCAACTTCTCCAACCTCTCCAAGGGCTAGCCTAAGCACCATTGGCCTCCTCTCTTTCTCTTCGCACCCATTCAAAGGCCATCGGAGCCCACCTTTGAATGCCCTTACTGCTTATTAGTGTAGCTCCATATTCTCCCCCAATGATGCATGCATAATCCCCCCCATAGATTTATGTATGCAGTCATTTTCTACTAGCTAGATTTAAATTTCCATGTATAAGCATTCCGCTACCTGTGCTGTAACCACCATCATGCCTCAATGAAAATATTTATATATATTTATATGCTAAAAATCACCATGTGCCTAATTATCATCTTTTGTTGTGATTAAAGTTGCATGCTTTCAATTTCTGATATTCTGGCAACAGCATGTCGTGTATCAATACGTATTTAGTATAAATCGACATGTGATTTTGACCGAGTAGAGCGAGCGAGATCGAATTTGAATTTGCATTTCCAAAATGCCTCCTAGAGATGAATCATCTGGAGTCAAGTCTCATTATCTTAGAAATTATTTTTGTTGATCGTATTTTGCAACTGTACTACGACTCATTTCTAATCAAATACGTGCTCTACGACCCCAACAAGCAGCTGCAGTCTTTGCGAGCGGAGAGCCACGCGAAGAAAAGCTCGCGAGGCATTTTACAAAATCATTTTTCCACAGTATTAGATGTCTGGGATGGTATCCAGACGTCTAGAGGAGCCTCAGGACGTCCGAAGCTAGCGCCGGCCATCTAACAGCACGAAGGGCCTTTGTACGTACCATGCACGAACCTACTTTGCATGTATGTAACTTTATATGTGTTGTGTTTTTGAAGCGACGCGTGCATACGTAGATACAGGCATTGGAAAGGCGTGTGACACGCCCTTCGAGGTGCTTTAGGACGTCTGGACGTCTCTACAGACGTCTAATAACCATCTCAGACGTCCGGGTGCACTGACAGATGTATGGAAGGACCCCAGGATGGCTGTAAGGGGTTTCAGACATTCGAGATTAACACAGGAAAGCAAGGTGAGCCTCTATGGTCGTTTAAGATATCTGGGTCTAGTCCCCGACGTCTGATTTTAATCAGAGTACATGTCTTTGGCCCGTTTAGGGCCTAAACGGAGTCGGTTTTGAGCTAACAAAGTATTGTTGGTTTCAGTTTGGAGTTCTCTACATGTTTGTGTCACTCGTATACTTTGAAAATTGTTTGATGTGATTTGGTCAATTGTATAGGTCTCCAGCTAGTAGAGTATACAGGGCCTGCGGAGATGATGGGATTTGCGATTCGAGCCCCCATTCCACCCGTGTATCCTGATAGAGTGGTTTTTCTCAATATTATGAATTAATTAATCAAATGCATGCTATCTTAGAATGAATTGATTAAACTCTAGGATATGAAATGAACCCTAGGGCAGAATTGAGTGAATAAACATTGCTTGAGCCACACGGTTTATTCTGAAATGCATGTTAGAACCCTTAATGCTAGCAAATGAATAGTTAAATAATGTGATGCTACTTTCAGTTGTTAAATCACGAGCTACCTGTTATATGGTTAAGAATCAAGATGTGAATAACGAGATATACATGTTGGTCGGGCGACCTTCCTCTATAGTTTTATTATTTCGTCGTAGTATAGTATAGAGGGAGGTGATTACCAGTTTAATACAATTTGTTACTCGGAAATAAAGAGTTCCCGAGGTCGAACTCAGGGAGCAAGTTGTATTCTAGGGGTACAAGTTTCTTTTACAAAAATAAAGAAAGAGAGAGAGAGAGAATTTGTTGGCTTTTCTTCTTTTCTCTTTGCTTCTCCTCTTGTTCCTTCTCAGATCTTCTGCTCTCTTCTTTTTGGTTCTTCTTTTTCTTCTTTTCTTTTCTTTTCCTTTCTTCAGATCTTCTTCTCGTGCTCTTTTTCTTCTTTCAGTTCTTGTCTTGGCCTCTCTGCGTTCTCCTCTGCCTCGCCTTCCTTCTCCTTCCTTGCCTTCAGGACGTCGTCTGATTTTCCAATCAGACGACTTAAACCGCCGCTGCTATAGTGCCGCTCGGTGATCCTCCTTCCTTCAGCCTTCGTCTTCTTCCACGGTTCTTCTTCACCTGTGCCTGCACACTTACACAGCTTGATCAGAGAAGGGGCAAAACCTATCTCTACCCTCCCCCCGCGTCTCTCTCTCACAGAAGCCACTCTTGGGAAAGCTCTCCCAGAGCTGCCGGGTTGCCGGGTACGGGTCGCGCCCGGGTCCAGGCCCACCGACGTGCGTGGTGGGCGAGGAGTGCAGGTCAGTCTAAGTCGGGTCGGGCCAGGTCCGCGGGGCATGAGCGCGGACGAGACCGGGTAACCGGGCGGGTGAAGGGGACCTCACCCCGTGTGCTGAGGCAATAAGCCTCCAGCACTTTTTCACTTTATACCGCTGCGCCTCTTCAGAGTTTTCCGAGGTGGGACTAAATGTCCCACCCCGAGTTGGCGCCTGCGCGGAGGAAACAGCTGGTAATCGCGGCGTTACGCGAGGCCTTCGCGCGAGGGCTTCGCTTCAGCTGCAGCCTGACGCTTTGTCGAAATGCCTCGCACGGCCTGGGAGTCGAATCTGGGCGTGGCGCGCCTGCAGCTGCAGGCGGAAGCAGCTCCTTCTGCACGGCAATGGCGGCGGAGGACGGGTGACCTGTTCACAGCAAAACGGCCTCTTGGCCTAATCAGAAGGTGCCGGGAGCTTCGCCAGAGTGCGGCGAAGCTCGTGTGGGTGGTGGCGAGGCGTGGGGCGGCGTGCAAGGGCTGCCCTAGGTCGGACTGTGGGTCGGAAGATGGGTTTGTTCGGTGGGGTTGCAGAGGGTGATGTGGGGGAAGTGGAAGGGCGGGGGTTGATCAGGGTGAGGAGGCGGAGGTTCTGCGGTGGTCGGCGAGCCGTGTGGGTTGCTGGAGTGATGGGAGCGGCTCGCCGGAGGATGGCCGGAGGCGGAGAAGGTGAGGGTGAGGGGTCGGAATCGAGGGCGACAGTAGATGTTTAAAGTGAGGAAAAGGAAGAGGGGAGGAAGAGGAGGAGTTCTACCTACTTAGCAGGAGGAGGAGGGGGCCGGAGCGGGCGACAGTCGTATCGACTGTCGTCGGAGAAGAAGATGCCCGGGGGAAGGGGCGGCGGCGAGCAGAGGGCCGGAGAGGCGCCAGCTGGGTGCGGCGTGGCACGGGAAGAGCAGGGGAAGAAGTCTCTGCTGCTGGTATTGCGGCAGAGCGAAGAGGAGGAGGAGGAGGAACCGCCAGAGCTGGTGGGCGTCTGCCGGAGTGAGAAGAGAGGAAAGTTGGGGGTTTTCTCCGTCAGATCCGAGTTGGGAAGAACGGTGGAGCGACGGGGGTATTTATTGGGACCGAAACAGGGAGGAAGGCGGAGGGAGACGACGTGTCTCCCTCGCCGGAGGACGCCGGAGATGGAAACCCATACCGTCCGTGCGTTCGCACGGCCGGTATGGTGGGTTACAGCGACCAGGGGGTGTCCCTGCGACGGCTGACGACGCAGGGCACCCCCGGTTTACTTGCCAGGCTCTCCCCCTCACCCTGCGTGGCGCCATGCTCCGCGCAAGGTCGTCGGAGCATGGTGCTGGCAGGTTTTGCAGGGGGGACCTGAACGCAAAGAACGAAGGAGAGTTAGGGGCCAAAATGCGAGGGTTCAAAAGTTGAGGGTCAAAAAGTAAATATATGAGGACCAAAGTATAAAGTTGGTCAAGAAGGTTTCTTCTTAGGCTCAAGTTTTTATACATGACTAATTAGGACCTAAGGAATCTGATGGTGAATTTTATTTCTAGATTAAACCTTGTTTGACTGGTCAATTTACGTAAAAACCCAAATTAAGTAATTAATTGGGTATGGTTCTCAATGTAGGTCAAGATGGGTTCCTAAGGTCAAATTGAAGGTTCTAAACCCTAGAGATTATTTTTCTATGAATTTTAGAGGGTTTATTCCATTTTTTCTTTGCCTTGAACCTCATGAATTGAAATGGATTTGTTTTAGGGTTACAGATTATCATTTAGTTCCTTGGAATTGCTGTAGCCCTTGCTAGATCATCTCATCCCACTTTTATTCTTATTAAGTTGCTTTGACCTATGTTTGGACCCTGAATTACCCTGTATGCAGATTATACTGGTAAAATTGCATTTTTACCCCTTATGACTTGTTTTCTCCTTAAACTCAGAATTATCTGAGTTAAGCCTTTCCTTGAGTTATGTAGGAGCTTTTATCCTTTGTATTGGGTCAAAATGAGCTAGTTATGGCTCATGATGAGGTTCTCATCATACCCCCATGCCTAGCTTTTGCTAGTCCCTTAGCAAAAACTTAAGGTTTCAACCCTTGTTCTAGACCATGAAGTTTTTAATAGCTTTAGATAAGTGCTTTTTTATTTGAGCATAGATTAGGTTAGAATGCTGACCATAGGCCTAAAAGGTACTCTAGTACCAATCAAGATCCAAATCTGTCTAGCCTTAGCCTCAGTCTTTAGCAAAGGTTTTTAAGGCCCACAAGAACTAACCTAAGGTTTATTGGACTTTGTGGTTAAAGCACCCGTGCTTGAAATGATTTTAGCCCTGGCTCAGTTCGCAGTGCGTTTTGTAAGAGAGAGATAGAAAGTTATTCTGTTTGGAGAGTTTTCTCTCTCTTTTTCTTTTTAGTTCTAGCCTAGGATTGGCTTTTCAACACGGTCTGTATCAGATTCCTTGCTCCCATCATCAATCCTTAAGGGTTCCTGGCAATCGATGCTTTGAGATAGCACCGCCCATGGCAACCCCCGGAACCCTGGCTATTGAGATTTCGAGATAATCCCATCCATGGTGTTCCGTGGCCGAATCCAGACCCTGGCAATTGACACTTCGAGATAATGCCATCCATGGAATCTGAATCAGCAGAGTGCTTACATGCCCCCAGTAGGATATGTAAATATCCTAAGAGACAGGCACCGAGGAGATGATATTTTGTTACGCATCTTCGAGGGGATTTCCCGCCTCTCCGCGCTGGGAACTCGTCCAAATCAACTTGTGTTGATCGGCCGCTCCTATTCTAGGTGTTCTTTTCAGAATTTTGCGACGCTTCTGCGTGATTTTGATTTTTACGCTTACTGAACCAGGCTGTGTGTGAGGTTAGGGTGCTTAGGTTATTGAGTCCCGTAAACCAAAAATTAGTTAACGAGGCCAAATACTCCCTAAGCCTTAGACCTAATACTTCAGCTTTTCATTTTCCTCAACCTCTTGAGGAGTGTCCAGATCTTAATGGGTACTAAGAGTCTATTCAAGAATGCCTAAGGTTTGCGTTCTTACTAATCTCATTATGCACTTTTCAGTTATTTTCTTGAATGAGGTCTAGAACTTAGGTTAATTCCTTAGTTCCTTACTAATGACTATCACCTTTTCTTATAATTTTGTGCTCCTTTTTCATTTTGTTTCTCTTCTCCTTCTCCTTCACAAAATTTCCTTCTCCTTTTATTCTTTTTCGAAAAAAATTTTAATTTTTATGGTGTTTTTGGCATATGTGAATTTTTTTTGTTTGAAACCTTTTCTTATAAGTTTTGCACTTTCATACCCCCCCAATGCCTAAGATTTGCAATGTCCTCATTGTAACCTAGGGGGTTTTTATTTAACTTAGTTCATTCCTTAAGACAGAAATTTGGATGAGTGGATGGGTCGGGTTGAATTTTTGCGGACGATTTCTAATCCCAGATGCAAGCATCTGAGGTGGGGTCGGCTGTCTACAAGGGTGAACCTCAAGTGCAAAAAGGTGTCAGAACAAGCTTCAGGTTCTCAAAGAGAATGACGGGCTGCCTCCCGTTAAGCGCTGAGTTTTACGCCATCGGCTGGGCACAATAAGCTCAAGGGGAAAGGAGGATATAAGATGCTTCAGCCAAATCAGTAGAAGTTACATCAATGAACGGCTTGAGTCTCTGACCGTTCACGATGAAAGGTTCAGAATCGTGGCTGAGTGGACTGATTTCGATTGCTCCATTTCCAAAAACCTGTCGGACCAAATATGGTCCGACCCACTTGGATCTCAGTTTTCCTGGGAAGAGTTTTAGTCGGGCATCAAAGAGTAGGACCTTTTGACCAGGATGAAAGATCTTTCTCGAGATGTGTTTGTCGTGGAAGGCTTTAACCCGCTCCTTGTAGATTTGCGAGTTCTCGTACGCGTCTAGGCGTAATTCATCGATCTCACTGATTTGGAGTTTTCTGTGGGTCCCAGCCTTGGAAAGATCTAGATTACAGTTTCGTACTGCCCAATAGGCTTTATGCTCCAGTTCTACGGGAAGGTGGCATGCCTTTCCGTACACCAGTCTAAAGGGAGACATGCCCAATTGGGTCTTGTGGGCGGTCCTATAGGCCCACAATGCTTCCGGAAGTCGGGACGACCAGTCCTTCCTGTCAGGTCGAACAGTGACTTGCAGGATTTTCTTGATCTCCCGATTAGACAGCTCAGCTAGACCATTAGTTTGGGGGTGGTAAGGAGTAGAGATTCGGTGAGACACCCCGTATTTGGTCATCAGTGACCTAAACTGAGCATTTGTGAAATGGGTCCCCCCCATCAGAGATTATTGCACGAGGAATCCCGAACCTTGAGAAAATGTTTTGATGAATGAATTTGAGAACGATTTTGTGATCACAGGTTCGGGTCGGTATGGCTTCGATCCATTTGGACACGTAGTCCACAGCCAACAGAATGTATTCGAAACCATCCGAAACAGGAAAGGGGCCCATAAAATCAATCCCCCAAACATCAAAGATTTCGCATACTAGAATCGGTTGCATAGGCATCATGTCGCGATGGCTCATGTTGCCCAAAGTCTGGCAACGACTGCATGCCTTGCAGTGATTGTATGTGTCTTTGAACAGTGTGGGCCAGTAAAAGCCGCACTGGAGGACTTTTGATGCGGTTTTATGCCCGGCGAAATGGTCACCGCATGCCTGGTCATGGCAGAAAGAGAGGATATTGTTGAATTCCCCTTCCGGGACACATCTCCAGATGATCTGATCGACACCTATGCGGAAGAGGTACGGGTCTTCCCAAATGTAATACTTGGCATCGGAGCGTAATTTGTCCTTCTTGGCCTTCGGCCAATCGGACGGGATCTGATGAGATGCCAAGTAATTTACTACATTAGCAAACCATGGAAGGCTAGTACCAATAGTCAGCAGGTGCTCATCGGGAAAATGCTCAGTGATGGGTCCGGGAGGGTCAATTGTTTCAGAAGGAAGACGGGACAAGTGATCAGCTACCACATTTTGCTTTCCCGCTTTGTCGCGAATCTCAAGGTCAAATTCTTGCAACAGCAAGATCCATCGGATTAATCGAGGTTTCGCGTCCTTCTTTGCAAGGAGATGCCTCACAGCTGTGTGATCCGAGTATATGATGACACGGGAACCCAGAAGGTACGATCTGAATTTTTCTAGGGCAAATACTACAGCTAGCAGCTCTTTCTCAGTAACTGTATAGTTACGCTGAGCCTCATCGAGTGTTTTGCTGGCGTAGTAAATGACCACAGGTTTCCCGTCAATTTTCTGCCCCAAAACTGCTCCTACAGCGAAGTCGGATGCATCGCACATGATCTCAAAGGGTTGAGACCAATCAGGGGACTGTAGGATCGGGGCTTGGGTGACTCGGTCACGCAGGATTTCAAATGCTTGAGTGCATTCCTTGGAAATTTCGAAAGGAACATCCTTGGAGAGAAGAGTGGTCAGGGGGCGCGCGATTTTTGAAAAATCAGGGATAAATCGTCGATAGAAACCGACATGCCCTAAAAAGGAACGGATGTCCCTGATCGAGCTAGGCATAGGAAGGTGAGAAATCAGATTAACCTTAGCTCGATCCACTTGGATACCTTTCTCCGAAATTGAGTGTCCCAGGACAATTCCCTCAGGCACCATGAAATGGCTCTTTTCCCAGGAAAGAACCAAATTCACATCGATGCACCGCCTGAGTATCTGGACCAAGTGTTGGAGGCAATCGTCGAATGATGCTCCGAAAACTGAAAAGTCATCCATGAAGACTTCCAGATAATCACCTACCATATTTGAGAATATGGCAAGCATGCATCGCTGAAAAGTAGCGGGTGCATTGCAAAGACCGAAAGGCATCCTTCGGAAAGCGTATGTTCCGAAGGGGCAGCTGAACGTGGTCTTTTCTTGGTCCTCAGGATGGATTGCCACCTGGTTATAACCGGAGTACCCGTCAAGAAAGCAAAAGAACCTATTTCCCGCAAGTTTTTCGAGAATTTGATCAATGAAGGGTAGTGGGAAATGGTCCTTCTTCGTGGAGGAATTGAGTCGGCGGTAATCTATACAGACTCTCCACGAGTTGGCTAATCGGGTAGGAATGATTTCTCTATTCTCAGTTGTTATAGTGGTGAGTCCTGCCTTCTTGGGCACGACCTGAATTGGGCTCACCCAACGACTATCGGAGATCGGGTAGATGATTCCGGCATCTAACCACTTGATGATCTCCTTTTTCACGACCTCCTGCAGATTGGGGTTTAAGCGTCTCTGCATTTCACGAGAAGGTCGTGTGCCCTCTTCCGAATAGATATGATGAGTACAATAAGAGGGACTTATTCCAGTCAAATCATCGAGAGTCCACCCGATGGCTCTGCGATGTTGCTGGAGGACAACAATCAGACGGGATTCCTGTTCAGGACTGAGGTTGGAATTGATAATCACAGGAAGGGTCTGATTAGAACCCAAAAAGATGTATTTCAAGTGAGCAGGAAGGGGTTTCAGTTCGAGGATGGGGTTATCAGCAGCAGCGGGTGGTTCAGTATAGATGTGAGGTTCGAGGGTGGGAGTTACTGGGTTATTCATATCTGGATTCGACTCCTCTGTTTGCGGGTCAAGATCCTTCTGTGGTTGATGAGGCATAATCGCGTCATTCTGGAAGTGTGATTCATCAACCAAGGTCCTGATGTCACAAATTTGTTCGATGATGCCGCAATTAATTCCTTGTTGGGCCTTAAATATATCAATTTTCAGTGTTTGATCTCCAAACTTAAGCTCTATTTGGCCTTCCTCACAGCTGAAGTTGGCTCTAGCAGTAGCCAAGAAAGGTCTCCCTAGAATGATTGGTGTATCCCTAGGGTTCTCAGGTGCATCCATATCTAATACTATAAAGTCCACTGGAAAATAGAAATCCCGCACTCTTACGATAACATCCTCGAGAATCCCTTTTGGTGACTTTATAGATCGATCTGCTAATTGTAATGTCACCTCGGTTGGTTTTAGCTCAGATTCTTCTAGATGGTCAAGTAAGGATGTGGGTATCAGGTTTATGGATGCACCCAAGTCTAACAATGCTCTATCAAATTGGGTACCACCTATCTTGCAGGAAATCAGGGGAGTACCAGGATCTTTTGCCTTGGGTGGGAGTCTACTGAGGATTACAGAGCTGGCTTGCTCTGACAGAACAATTGGGCTCCCTCCCTTGGTTCGCGGCTTACGCTGGGGTGTACATATATTCTTTAGAAATCGTGCGTAAGCTGGTACGTGGCGGATTGCATCCATCAAGGGGATGTTTATGTGGACCTGCTCAAAGAGCTTGACCAGGTCCTCCTCAGGGGCCACGGGTTTGGTGGTCTTCTTTCCCTTGGTCAAGGCCTCGGGAAACGGGATCTTGGTTGGTTCTTCTAGGATAGGTCCAGGTTGTGGATCTGGAACAGCGGTTTCTTGGATAACTATCTTAGGGTCATGGTTATCAGGCTTGGAGTGGTTTGGATAATGCGGGTCTTGAGTTGTTTTACCACTACGTGTTGTTACAGAATTTAATCCGGCCTGATTTTGGTTTGGGTTTGGTAAGAGGGGTGGCTGCTGCTGAAATCCCGCATAAGAAGTTGAAGCTTCCATCTCGTCTGGAGATGGAGCAGTAGGGGCCTGATAAATCCATTATGCGTGGCCTAAATTTGGATTCATAACGCGCTTCTGGGTTGGCACGTTATTTGGGTTAGGAAGAGGTTGGGAAGGGAGTGTGCCTGGCTGGCGAGAATTTGCCAACTGGGCCAGTTGAGTTTTAACTTCTGTAAGTTCGTCCTTGTGCTGTTTTTGAATAGCCGCATTCGTTTTTTGAATGTCAGCCAGAGTCTGAAGGATTAGGGACATTTGATCCTGATTTGGCCCTGATGGATAAGTAGGGTTGGGCCGAGGCTGAGGCGGCTGGTAATGACGAGAGGGCTGTGGGCGGGACTGAAAAGGTGGTCTTTGGGTTTGGGAATTTCTCGCCCACTGAAAATTGGGATGGTTTCGCCATCCAGGGTTGTAAGTGTTGGAGAATGGGTCGTTCTGGATGGCGTTGAGGTCCTCGCAGGTCTGAGGAACCTCCTGAGAATCAGGGAAAGGGGGAATGGAGTTCCCCCGGCTGGTGTAGAAAGGATCGGATGATCCTCCGATCCAAGAATCAGATGGGGATGGATATGGATCCATCCTAGGGGAAGATCGGTGGAGGATGTTTTGCACAGTCTCCTGTGTGGAAGGAGGTTGTGCAAAGGAGTTACGCGCGGAGGTGGCTCGCTACAAGTGCTGAGTCAGCTCATCCACCTTCTTTTCAATGATTGAGACCTTGTCCAATCGACTGGCCATTAATTCCAGGTCGACTGATGCGGACAGGCCCTGCGTCTCATGTGCTCCCTTAAGATTCGTCGCTGCGCGGGTATTCATCCTGTCGAATAATCCCATGGAGTCATTGTTGATGGAGTTCTCGCACATGTTTTCGAGAATCTCCCATACGGTGTCTTCATGTTGACCCATGATGTTTCCTCCGCAAGTTGCATTGACGAAAAGGCGGATGTCCTCACGGAGTCCCTGGTAAAAAGATTGGACTTGTTCCCATTTAGGAACTCTGTGATGGGGGCACTTTCTCATGAGATCCTGAAAACGATCCCATGCCTCATGGAGAGGTTCTCCTGATTGTTGAGTGAAGTGTGTAATCTGATGGCGCAAGGCGTTGGTCCGACCAACGGGGAAAAACTTTTTCAAAAACTCGGATTGAAGTTCTTCCCAAGTGTTGATCGGCCGGGTCTGAGTTTGATACCAATGGGCGGCCTTGTCCATAAGAGAAAAGGAGAACATCTTCATGAGAAGAATATCCCGATTTTGCGCATCTGATCCAAAAGTGTGGGCCAGATGCTTTAGCTGTTTGATGTGCTGGAAGGGATCTTCAGAATTAAGCCCATGGAATTTAGGTATAGCATGAATCATGTTGGGCTTTAATTCGGAATCAGGTCCTCCAGTCGGGATTCTGACTCGAGGCTCAATGGCCACCGCAGCAGGATTGTAGTGGTCCCGCATCATAAGACGCTGTGGTGGGTGCACGAAGTTTTGGAAGAGGTCATTGAGTCGCTGGAGCTGGTGTTCCAGATTATTTTCTTCCTCAACTGGCTGAGCCATGATGGGGGAAGAAGATGAACTTGGTTCTGAATCAGAAGAGAGAATAATGTGAGGGTGTTGCTGCACAAACACGGGCGTCGAGGCTTGGCCTTGACGAGAGCGAATTTCTAAAGGAGGTCTTAAGGGTGGTCTTAAGGACCTCCTTCCGTACATGCACTGTTGGAAGAGGTAAGTTTAGAAGGTGCTGGACCCAATCAAGACACCCAAAAATGTGTTGGGTGACTATAGAGGTGCGGGGCAGATGGACCCCTTGATCAGAAAGATCGTCCACCTGAGAATTACCTGGGCAGCCAGAGAGGGAGAGTCCCGCGAAGACCCCTACACGGTAGAGCGTCCCCACGGGTTACAGGGTTTCCCCCACCCGACCTCTCTTGTCACTACGATTCCAGGTAGACCAGAATGGGGATCTTGACCTCTTAAGTCTACCAATTTTAAGATCAGGGTGCTTAAGGTTTCACTTGAACTTTAGTCTTTTAAGTGCAAAGAGTGACCTAATTTAAGGTTGGTTAACTTTACCTCTTGTTTTCTTTGAGAGCTTTTAGGTCTTGTCTTTTAGGGTTCAAGTGTTTAGAGAGCCAATTGTTTTAGGTTTTCTTTTGAATAGGTATTTTCAATCAATGGTTTAGGCACACTTCTTTTGGATTTTCTCCATTCTTGATTTAAGTAGTGTGTCTCTAAAACCCTAATGTTGAATCTTATGTTGGCTCTACTTGGTCCAGTTAGTTCTTTGTTGGGTAATTAGGGCTCAAGAAAGAATGTGTTAGCCCTTAAATACCCTTAATAGTGTGCAGGACTAATGAGTTGAAAACATGCAACTCTTTATGGTTACTAAGTATGGAAGACAGGTTAGCCCTATATTGCTTGTTCTTTTCTTTTCTTCCTCTTTAGAGTTTAGGGGTTAATAGCGAGAGGAAAAATTTACCTGTCCTCGGAGGGGTTGTCGTGCGGTTGCTTGTCTTCTTGATTTCCTGTAGCTGCACAAAAGAGGGGAGATTATCAGAAATTAAAAAGAAACAGGCATGTTTACCTCTAGAATAGCCATTGCTCCCCGGCAACGGCGCCAAAAACTGGTCGGGCGACCTTCCTCTATAGTTTTATTATTTCGTCGTAGTATAGTATAGAGGGAGGTGATTACCAGTTTAATACAATTTGTTACTCGGAAATAAAGAGTTCCCGAGGTCGAACTCAGGGAGCAAGTTGTATTCTAGGGGTACAAGTTTCTTTTACAAAAATAAAGAAAGAGAGAGAGAGAGAGAATTTGTTGGCTTTTCTTCTTTTCTCTTTGCTTCTCCTCTTCTTCCTTCTCAGATCTTCTGCTCTCTTCTTTTTGGTTCTTCTTTTTTTTCTTCTTTTCTTTTCTTTTCCTTTCTTCAGATCTTCTTCTCGTGCTCTTTTTCTTCTTTCAGTTCTTGTCTTGGCCTCTCTGCGTTCTCCTCTGCCTCGCCTTCCTTCTCCTTCCTTGCCTTCAGGACGTCGTCTGATTTTCCAATCAGACGACTTAAACCGCCGCTGCTACAGTGCCGCTCGGTGATCCTCCTTCCTTCAGCCTTCGTCTTCTTCCACGGTTCTTCTTCACCTGTGCCTGCACACTTACACAACTTGATCAGAGAAGGGGCAAAACCTATCTCTACCCTCCCCCCGCGTCTCTCTCTCACAGAAGCCACTCTTGGGAAAGCTCTCCCAGAGCTGCCGGGTTGCCGGGTACGGGTCGCGCCCGGGTCCAGGCCCACCGGCGTGCGTGGTGGGCGAGGAGTGCAGGTCAGTCTAAGTCGGGTCGGGCCAGGTCCGCGGGGCGTGAGCGCGGACGAGACCGGGTAACCGGGCGGGTGAAGGGGACCTCACCCCGTGTGCTGAGGCAATAAGCCTCCAGCACTTTTTCACTTTATACCGCTGCGCCTCTTCAGAGTTTTCCGAGGTGGGACTAAATGTCCCACCCCGAGTTGGCGCCTGCGCGGAGGAAACAGCTGGTAATCGCGGCGTTACGCGAGGCCTTCGCGCGAGGGCTTCGCTTCAGCTGCAGCCTGACGCTTTGTCGAAATGCCTCGCACGGCCTGGGAGTCGAATCTGGGCGTGGCGCGCCTGCAGCTGCAGGCGGAAGCAGCTCCTTCTGCACGGCAATGGCGGCGGAGGACGGGTGACCTGTTCACAGAAAAATGGCCTCTCGGCCTAATCAGAAGGTGCCGGGAGCTTCGCCAGAGTGCGGAGAAGCTCGTGTGGGTGGTGGCGAGGCGTGGGGCGGCGTGCAAGGGCTGCCCTAGGTCGGACTGTGGGTCGGAAGATGGGTTTGTTCGGTGGGGTTGCAGAGGGTGATGTGGGGGAAGTGGAAGGGCGGGGGTTGATCAGGGTGAGGAGGCGGAGGTTCTGCGGTGGTCGGCGAGCCGTGTGGGTTGCTGGAGTGATGGGAGCGGCTCGCCGGAGGATGGCCGGAGGCGGAGAAGGTGAGGGTGAGGGGTCGGAATCGAGGGCGACAGTAGATGTTTAAAGTGAGGAAAAGGAAGAGGGGAGGAAGAGGAGGAGTTCTACCTACTTAGCAGGAGGAGGAGGGGGCCGGAGCGGGCGACAGTCGTATCGACTGTCGCCGGAGAAGAAGATGCCCGGGGGAAGGGGCGGCGGCGAGCAGAGGGCCGGAGAGGCGCTAGCTGGGTGCGGCGTGGCACGGGAAGAGCAGGGGAAGAAGTCTCTGCTGCTGGTATTGCGGCAGAGCGAAGAGGAGGAGGAGGAAGAACCGCCGGAGCTGGTGGGCGTCTGCCGGAGTGAGAAGAGAGGAAAGTTGGGGGTTTTCTCCGTCAGATCCGAGCTGGGAAGAACGGTGGAGCGACGGGGGTATTTATAGGGACCGAAACAGGGAGGAAGGCGGAGGGAGACGACGTGTCTCCCTCACCGGAGGACGCCGGAGATGGAAACCCATACCGTCCGTACGTTCGCACGGCCGGTATGGTGGGTTACAGCGACCAGGGGGGTGTCCCTGCGACGGCTGACGACGCAGGGCACCCCCGGTTTACTTGCCAGGCTCTCCCCCTCACCCTGCGCGGCGCCATGCTCCGCGCAAGGTCGCCGGAGCATGGTGCTGGCAGGTTTTGCAGGGGGACCTGAACGCAAAGAACGAAGGAGAGTTAGGGGCCAAAATGCGAGGGTTCAAAAGTTGGGGGCTAAAAAGTAAATATATGAGGACCAAAGTATAAAGTTGGTCAAGAAGGTTTCTTCTTAGGCTCAAGTTTTTATACATGACTAATTAGGACCTAAGGAATCTGATGGTGAATTTTATTTCTAGATTAAACCTTGTTTGACTGGTCAATTTATGCAAAAACCCAAATTAAGTTATTAATTGGGTATGGTTCTCAATGTAGGTCAAGATGGGTTCCTAAGGTCAAATTGAAGGTTCTAAACCCTAGAGATTATTTTTATATGAATTTTAGAGGGTTTATTCCATTTTTGCTTTGCCTTGAACCTCGTGAATTGAAGTGGGTTTGTTTTAGGGTTACAGATTATCATTTAGTTCCTTGGAATTGCTGTAGCCCTTGCTAGATCATCTCATCCCACTTTTATTCTTATTAAGTTGCTTTGACCTATGTTTGGACCCTGAATTACCCTGTATGCAGATTATACTGGTAAAATTGCATTTTTACCCCTTATGACTTATTTTCTCCTTAAACTCAGAATTCTCTGAGTTAAGCCTTTCCTTAAGTTATGTAGGAGCTTTTATCCTTTGTATTGGGTCAAAATGAGCTAGTTATGGCTCATGATGAGGTTCTCATCACATGTCGTGAAATGAAATGAAATGAATACAATGCATGAACCCTACACGGAATTAGAAAGGAACTCACGTATACGGAATGAATATTGTATATAGGAGGGAAGTGAGATGGCCCTCGAGTACACAGTACCGAGGAGAGCAACTGTCCCTTTTGCATGGAAAGTGAGTTGGCCCTCGTGTATGAGGTACGGAGGAGAGCTCCTGTTACTTTATTGTAGGGGGAGTTAGCAACCCTTGGGTTGAGACCCAGGGTTAGGAATGGCCACCCTACACCGACTTCTGTTACTTTAGTGTAGGGGGAGCTAGTTGCCCTTGGGTTGAGACTCGGGGTTAGGAATGGCCCCCTACATCAACTCTTGTTACTTTAGTGTATGGGGGGAGCCAGCCGCCCCATGGGGCCCGGGGTTAGGACTGGCCACCTTACACCGACTCTTGTTATGCCCACTGGGCAAACCGGGATAGTCGGGCGAGGGTACGTAGACTGCTGCGGGGCGAGACCCATGTTCTGTTATGTGCTGTACGTTTGGGCATACCCGCTAGCGAAAACGAATGACCGTGTGCCAATGTGGGGTAGCTACCCGTGCACATATCACATGTGCCGTAGTCACCGTTATGTCGCGACCGTGACCTCGGGGTGGTAGACCGGGTGTAGGACTTCCATGGGGGCTCTCCTGGTGAGGAGAGTGCCACGTGTACATCCTACACCGCAGAATAAACTGTAATCAAGATCGTTCCCTTAGGGAACAACAGGATTAAGAAATGTTGTGGATCCTTATTAGAATAATTGAATCAGAAACACCTAGTTGAGATAAATGAAAACGAATGAATAGTTATTTGCTTGTTTCTTTATGTTAAATTACATGTAAATGGATTAACCACCACTCTACTCAACGTTAGCTGACCATGGATTGTATAACCATGTTTAGGTTAGAGAGTTGAGCAGCCAGCGCCACCGACATCAGAGGGTGCTAGGCCTAGCTGAGCTTGGCCATAGTTGTTCCTTTTCTGTTTCAGAGCTCTTGTTGTAGTAGTGAGTACTTTTAGCATGTATTAGTTGTTCTTACTATGTTCTTGTTATATTTCTTTATGTTTTAGTTGTGATAGCTATGTATGTTATAGTACTCTTCCGCTTGTGGCATGTAATGTTTTTGAGACTTCTCGTCCTGATTTCCATTACTGCCTCTTACTTATTTCTGCTTAGTTACATAGCATGTATGGTTGTAGAATATTTTTTGCTTTTGGGTTATTTTTCGTTGGACAACTAGGTCATGGGATTAGTTGAGGCAAGCCGATCTCGGGTCCTGTAGGGAGCTAGGATCGGGCTGTAACAAAGGAGGAGAAGAGAGCTTGAGGTTGTTGTTGCCATTGTTATTGTTGTAGCAGTTGGAGGTGCCACTCTAAGAAAAAGGATGAGTGCTGCAATCTGAGATAGGGATTTCTACTTTATGGGAACACCATCATGAGCCCTAACTAACCCAATTTGGTCTGATAAAATTGATAAAAGCTCCTACATAACCATCAGAGGGTCATATATGCATAATGTTATGCTTTGAGAAGATAAGAAACGAGGGTTATTTCTATAATTTTAATTGCATTTCATAAGTACAGAATAACCATGGGGAATTCTAGGGGTTAATTAAAGGTCAAATGGTCATTAATGTCTAATAAGAGGGTCCATGCAGATAGAAATAGGTTTTCACGCATTTCAAGAATTAATGGATATCCGATACCGTAATTTCAGACCTGCTTAATTAACTAAGGTTTTGGTCAAGATAAAATTCATCTAACCTTTTAAAAATCATAGAAAAATATTGCATAAGGTTTGGTATCATTAGTTTGACCATTTGAACCTAATTTGACCTAAAATAGAGTCTTAGATGGACAGTTGCTCTAATTTGGGTTTCTGCATAAATTTCTCAGTCAAACTTGGTCAAAACTAAATTTCGAATTCACCATCATATTTCTGGAATCCAAATTAGGTTTTTACCAAAATTTGAGCCCAATCAAAGTCTATCTTGACCTAGTTTTCATTTTGGTCATCTTACCCTTGTTTTCTCTCTTATAGCCCCTCAGGTTTTGAAAACTTTGCGAAATGCCCCTAGGTTTATCTTTGTTCTTTGCATTTATGTCCTTGCCACCATGGCAGGTGTGAACCCAAAGAAGCTGAGCTTCAATCAGGGATTTCTCCCTGATTTCACGCTCAATCCCTTCCAAAACTAGAAGGGAGACTCTTGAGGGATTTCCCTATAATTTCAGCCACATCTTGGGCTCTAAGTCTTGCCCAAATCTTCATGCAAGCCCTTTGAAATCAAGGGTTTCCTCTTTCATGAAAGCTCCAAGTTTCCAAGTTTGGAATGCTCCCCTGAGGCTTATAAAAAGACCCTGATTACAAACCTTCTGAATTTAGATTGGTTTGGAGGTCGGATTCCCCTTCTTCCCTTCTCCTCGACCTCCATCTCCACCAACTCTGGGGACCCTCTTCGATCATGTTCTTTGCCGTTTGCCATGTACAATAGGCGGCGGCTCCTTCATCCTCAGCTTCTTTCACACGTCGCAATACCAGTGAGCGCCTCCAACCTCCCCTTGTCGTTGCTGCTTAGCCCATCGGAGACTTCATCTCCTCCAAGTCTGACATACCATCGGCAAGGACCTCTCTTCCCTTTCGTCCATTAGATTTAGGTTAGTTAGCTTCCTCTAGCTCCATAGGTTAGCCATTCACTGTCACCTTCTCCATCTCCGGCCATACCTCCGGTGAGGTTTCCCCGTCACTCCACCGCACCACACGCCTCGCCAACACCCTCATGACCTCTACCACACCACCATGACCAAAAGCCCTCTTTTAATTCCATCAATCACCTACTCACGTTGCCCATCAACCAACCCACCTTTGCACCTTCATCTCCATCACCATCTGTCCTCCACACGCCTCCATCCTCCATGAAACACCTACCATCACCTTCACTATGCTACGACGAAGCTAGGAAACTATTCAATTGGGGCTTTCAAGCCCATATTTGTGTTTCAGGTTCCCTGCCGAAGCTCCACCGCTGCATCATCTTCTCTGGCTTGTTCTTCACCCCACAGCCCTCTTCTTCACCAAGAACCCTTTCGGGCTATGCAGGTGCATCCCAAGACCCTTTCCAGGTCCTCAATTAGAGGCTACATTTGAGACTTGAGCTCCAATTGACAAAGGCACCATCTCTGTAGCTACTGTAGTCTTGTGTAAGGTGAAGCTTAATAGATAGTCCCACATCGGTGGGAGAAGAGCACACGACTGCCCATAAATTGATTTTGTGTTTTGGGCTTATCACCGAAGAACATGGGGGTCAGGTCCCCTTACCCACTCACCCGTACCTGCCTAAGCCCTCACTCCTCGACTACTACCCACGCTGGTAGCCCTGGACCCGATACTGCTTAACCCGATTACCCGATTGGCTACCTGGTTATCTGAGAGAGAAGAGGAGGAGGAATTTGTGAGTGGGGGAGGGGGGGTTTTGCTCTTCAAAGAGAAGACTCAAAACTTAGTCGCTGAGGGAGAGCCCTTGTCCTCTCTAAAGGAAGAAGGAAAGGAGAAGAAGAAAGAGAAGGCTCGAGAAGAGAAGGTTTAAAGAAGAAGAAGAAGAGAAGGAAAGCTGAGGCAGAATAAGAAAGAAAAAAGAAGGCATTGTAGCAAGGCAACGTTTAAGTTGTCTGATGGAAAGACTTGACGTCTGATGAGGCTAATTTAGCTTGACATATGCCTGCGTGGAATTAAAGCTTAAGTGGTTCAAACCACTGTTCATTTATTTGATATAATTGAGATATTTGTGATGCATGCTTAGAGGGCTTATTTGGTGATCTAAATCACCATTTTTTGGGCTTCTCTTTACTTTTTGTCTCTAGATATATTGATCTTCATTGAATATTTAATGTGACAAATTATTATTTACTGAAAATCTATATTTTGCTTAATTTCTTGTGCTCATTCATATATTTTGATTAGATTAGTGTGTGAATTCCGTATTTGCTCTCTATGTTCGACTTCGGACTTCATTATAGATTTCGAGTTATAAATTGTATCTGTTGATTGCACGATTTAGAAGTGTGTGCAATGACGACAAAACATTAAACTCCCATTTGGCCCACATCAACACTACCTTCTTCTTCCATGTTCTTTTCTCCATTCTTTCTTCATCATATGTGTGCACACACACACACCCACATTGCCTACGGCCGCAACTCCATCCTTGCCTCTCTCATGTCGGTTAGAACCTCTACACTCGTACTTGTTCTTGCTCTTTTATTTGTCAACGCTTGCACGTGCTTGTACGCATACAACAACTATAAGGGTTTGAAATTTTAATGATACTTACGACACTAATCAAATCCTTAATTAATCATAAGTGTTGGAATCGTGGAGAAATGGGAGTGTTAAACTCTTGGAATTTGGAATGTGAATGGATGGAATATCAAAACGTAAAAAGGTGAGGGATTAAATGTAAATAACATGCGTTCGTAGCATTGGTGATCGGGAAATCGATATTTCCCCAATTAACAAATGATAATGAGATGCATATCTCATTACATTTGCTATGCATTTGCTCGTTCTCTCATTTGGCATCGCATTATCCCATCACCACTACTACCACACTCACTCCCTCTCGCTTACACTCTCTCTCAACCCACTCTCCATTATCGGCAGCAAGAGAAGAAGTGGAAGAAGAGGAGCAACAACTGTTGCTTCTAGTGTGCGTGTAGAAAAGGGAGGGAAAGGGAGGAACAACCACAAGCTTGAGGTAGGGATTCTTGCCTCTTGAGTTATCCTCTTGTGCCTTAGTTAGACCATGAAATAAAGTGACTTTGACCATGGATGTCATTGCATATGTGGGTATTTGATGTGTATTTCCAATTTTTGGGTAGTTAATGTGGTGATGAATGTAGGGATTTTGTTGGGGGATTTGGAATAAGACAATAAAATCCTCTGAATCATGGTGATTTACATGCTTTCAGCTTTAATAGATGTGGTACAATAGGGTTTAGAAGCCTTAAAAATAACCATAAGTGAGTTGGTAGGTCAGAAATTTCATTTCAGAGACTAAATGTGGTTCTGAACTGCTCATCAGTTAGTGCCCTCAAGTGCAGATGACGTTGGGATACTTGGTACTAGTAGAGAGAGCTCAATAGGATCTCGCAAATGCTGATGACGTTGAGGTACCAAAAGGGATGGTGGGTACCTGATTCGACAGTAGATTTGAGAGGGCACATATGTTATGTAAGCTCTTAGAGAGAGCATAGATGTGGCTCAACAATATTTGAGCATGCCCTGTACCATGATCTAGAATGATATAAAAGAATCAATGACCTGACTTGATGGGACTTGATATGAGTTTGCTCATCTTGTCCGCAAAGCATTGCCCCTGGGTAGCTCCTAAGAGGCCCAACTCCCCTTACTAAAGTTAGAAAATGTTTTCGTGATGCAAGGATGGTATTGATTGCATAGCAATCATATGACTTAATCGACCTAAATTAAGATCCTAGCTTAACTTAGGAATAATACATGCATAAGCTGCATATCTGGAATTCTAACTTTTCTACTTAGCTGTTTAGAGAATAAGGGTATTTTTCTTTACTAATTGGTGAATAATTGTATTTTCAAATAATAAAGAGCTCAGAAGATGTTTTGAGATTGAATAAAAGCTGGATAGAAGCTGAAGTTGCAGTAGAGGTGGAGCGGGAGATTGGAATAAAGAAGAAATGAAGATAGAGAGTAAGAGAGAGATAGACTAGGTTACTTGTGTGAATAAATGCAAAAAAAGAGGAAAAGAAGAACTTAGGATAATCCTATCCCTATCCATAGTTTCCAAGGATAGTTTTATCCTTGTTTCTATCCCTAAGCCACCTCCTATTAGGTTAACTTAGCCTAGAACCCAAAACATGGAAAGTGCTATCCATGTTCTTATCTACACTATCCCTACCCTTATCCTCCACCTGGGATATCTCTATCCCTAACTTGGAATTTCCCCTACTTTGACCAAAACTTGGATAGTGTTATCCAGATTCCTAATATCCACTATCCACAAACCCTATCCACTATCTCTATTCCTAGTCCATACTTTAGAATCCTATTTAGGTCCATAAAACCCTCAATTGACTTAATTTGTGTCAATTGGGTCAACCACATTCTAATTGGGTCTAATTAGACCTGATTAGGCTAACTCTAGGCTAATTAGGCTCATGGGAGACTAATTAGGCTCCACCCAAACCCAATCAGCTATCCCACACCCAATTGAGTGTATTCCTACTAGATTGGGTGCACCTGAACCCAATTAGGTTCACCGAGAACCTAATTGACACAAATCAACCTATACAAGTCTAATTAGGCTCATTGGAACTTAATTAGACTTGACCTTAGCCCTTAGGATCATTTATTTCTCTACCTTAGTATGTTTCAAAACCAAAATAGAAGAATAATCTTAGCCATTAATTTCACATACAAAGACCATGTACAATTTCCTGATAATAGTAACAAGAGCCTAGCCATAAGATCATCATTCAATGGCCACCACACCTAGCCTATTTTTAGACTATGCATCCTAACCCTTCATCATATCCAACGGCCTAAAATAGCCTACATGTTCTAGAACAATGTTCGTTGCTCTAAAATGGATTTTAAAAATCGTCGTGTTGCAGTATAGATCGAATCAGTGCGAAAACATATAATATTTATTACTTGAATGAAATCCGATGCCGAACATAGGGAGCAAGTGGCAATTTAATACTTAAGATCACAATCAAAGATATAATAATTTGCAATCAAGACTTAATAGAAATGAAGGGAAAAAAGAAGGGGCTAAAATGGTGATTCAAATCACCAAATTAACCCTACAATTTAACCACAATTATTTCAAATGTTTGCACAGTATCAACCACAATTAATTCACGCAAGATGAGTAAGCAATAGATCCTGAGAGGCATGGATATGTGAAATCAGATGTAGATGATAAACGCCAGTTTATCATCATTCTTATGCATTAAAACAAACCTAGCTCTTAGGATTTTTACTCCGCAAACGGGCTTTTGGGCTGCATTTAGGCATAAATTAGTGTTCGTACGTTTTTGTGATCGGATTTTAAAAGATAACACGTTGTAATATAGCCGACAAAATGTTCAAACAAATATAGAGAATTTTATTACTCGAAAAACTAGAGTATCCGAGGTCAAACACAGAGAGCAATCTCAGTACTTTCAAAACCAAAGATTACAACTTTTAAATGAAAATAATTGATTCAAAGAGAGAGTTATAAAAAGAATTTCTAAAAGAAAATAGAATTGGACGTCTGATTTCTTTATCAGACGTCTTAAAAGTTGTCTTCTTTCTCTCTTCTACCTTCTTCTTCTTCGTTGGCTCTTCTTCTTTTCTCCTGATCCACAGGTCTTTTTCTTCCTTGAACTTCTTTCTCTTCTCTTCCCTTTCCTGCGAAGACTTCTTCTTCCTGCCTTTGTTTCCCTTCTGTCTTCTTCTTTCTTTTTGTCTTTTCTGCAGTCCTTCCTTCTCTCAGATCTTTGCCTTGCTCAGCTTCCTTTCTTCAGAGTTCCTCCTTCTTTTGCTCCTGCTCTTCTATTTCTTCAGTTCTTCTTTTTGCTTTCCTTCGCCTCTTCCTTCTCTTCCTTCTTTCCTGCACACACCACAGCAATGCAAAACCTACCCCCTTCCCTCTACCCAAACGTCTCTGTCTTTCTCTGCAATTCGCTCAAAGACGCTCTCCTAGAGCCACACGGGTAATCGGGTCGGATTTCGCACCCGGGACTAGGCGCACCGGCAGGTGGGTGATGCGCGAGGAGTGCTCAGGTTAGGGTCGGCTCGGATCCCGCCAAATCCGCGAGGTGAAACCGCGGACGAGGCAGGCGTGGGTCAGGTGAGGGACCTCACCCCTGTGCTTTCGGAGGCAGTAAGCAGAGAACACAAATTAAACTTAAAGCATACCTGTGCGTTGCATTTAGCCGACGTGGGACTATCGGGCCTGCCCCCAATTTCGCGCGCCCGTAGAGCTTTCTTCGTGCAATTACCCAAGGTTGCGGGCCTCTCAGCGCTACCAACTAGACCCGAGGGCTTCGTACTTCTCGTGCGAGTCTGCTGCACCTGAAGCCTGGAGGACCTGATGCCTGGAGCTGCTGCGAAGCTGCTTGCTGCTTCAACCGTCAATGGCGACAGGGTTGAAAACCTGTCAAACACAAGCACGGCCTATTGGCCTAATCAGACCAGCTGGGCACCTTCGCCATGGCACGGCGAAGATGGTGCACGGTGCTGCAAGCCGCAGGACGGCCTAGGCGTGCGTGCCTAGGTCAACCTATGGTCGGAGGTGTGGGGTTGTTCGGGGGGCTACTGCGGAGGTGTGGAGTGGCAGTGGAGGGGCGGAAAGTGTTCCTTGTGGTGAGGCGGAGCTTACGAGATGGTTGGCGAGCCGTGTGGAGGGGCAGAGTGGTGGGAGCGGCTCGCCAGAGGTCGGTCGGAGGCGAGGAAGATGGAGGTGGTCAGGCAATGTCGAGGGGCAATTCAATGAAATAACAGGGGGAAAAGAGAGAGGGGAAGATGGAGAAGGTATCTGGAGTGATCTGGAAGGAAGGGAGGCAGCGGAGTGGACGACGTGTAACTGCTGTTGTCGGGGAAGAAGAACCCTGAGGGAGGGAGCGGCGACGAGGACGAGGTCAGGGGCAAGCGCTTGGTATGGCGCAATGCGGGAGGAAGAGGCGGAGTTGACTCTGCTGCTTGTATGGCAGCAGAGCGACGAGAAGGAGGGGAGGAGGTCGCCGGAGCTTGCGGGTCTCTTGGCCGGAGATGGGAGAGAGGAAAATTTGGGGGAATCTCCGTCAAAACAAGGCTGAGCCTCTGCGGCCGGGTTTGGGGATCCTTTTATAGGTGTTGGCCGAACCTTCTAGCGCGTGGAGATCGCGCAATCACCTCCGCCAGCTCACCGGAGATGGAAAGAGGGTGGATACCCAAATCTCTCGTGCGTTCGCACGAGAGATTGGGTTCACACCAGAGATTGTGATTGGCTTTAGAAGGAAGGGAATTCCTCAGGGAATCTCCCTTCCATTTCTGGGAGGGAATCTCTGAGGAATCAGAGAGTAATCCCTCTCTAAGCCTCATCGGAGATCGGTTTGCCCTAACAATGGCGGCAGGACCTGATTGCAAAGGTGGTGAGGAACTTAGGGGGCTCTCTGCAAAGATATTCAAAAGATAGGGACCAAATTATGATTTGGGTGTACTAAATTGCAAAGTAGGTCAAGATGACCTCCCCTTAGGTCTAAATTTTGGTATAAACCTAATTTGGACCTGAGGAATCCAATGGTGAAGTTGGATTTTAGGTTTGACCTCGTTTGACTGGATATTTTGCGTAAACACCCAAATTAGGTTAATTGAAGAGCTAGGACCCTAATCTAGGTCAAATTGGGTTCCAAAGGCCACATTAAGTGTTCTAAACCCTAAGGAGTATTTTTCCATGGTTTTTAGAGGGTTCACTTGATTTTTATCCTGACCGGAACCCTGTTAATTTAAGCAGGCCTATTTTAGGGTTACCAAATGTCATTTAATTCCTAGATTGCACATAAACCCATTTCTGATTGACTCAACCCACTTTTTATTTCATTTAGACCATTTGACCTATGTTTTGCTTTTGAGAAATCCCGTTTATGTACTGCAATGGTAAAATTGCAGTTTTACCCTTTAATTCATGTTTCCTTCTCAAAGCACTTATTCCTTTATTTAGTCTTCTTCTAGGTTATGTAGGAGCTTTTATCTTCTTTATTGGGTCAAAATGAGCTAGTTATGGCTCATGATGAGGCTCTCATCATACCCCTATGCCTAGCTTTTGCTAGTCCCTTAGCAAAATTCCAAGGTTTTAACTTCCGTTCTAGACCTAGAGTGTCTGTCAACAATCATGATAAGTGCTTCTCCTTTTCTTTTGTGATTAGGTAGGAATGCCGACAATAGGCCTAGAGGTACTCAAGTACCAACCAAAATCCGGACTTGACCCGCTTTAGCCTCAGTCTTCCGCAAAGGTTTCTACGGCCCACAAAAACTAACCTAGGGTTTGTTGGACTCCGCGGTTAAAGCACCCGTGCTTGAGACATTTTTAACCTAAGTTCAGTTTGCAGTGCATTTTTGTAAGAGAGAGATAGAAGATTTATTTGTTTGGAGAGCTTTTCTCTCTCTTTTCTTTTTATTTCTAGCTTCGGATTAGCTTCTCAACATGGTCTGTATTGGATTCCTCGTCCCCATCATCAATCCTCAAGGGTCCCTGGCTTTCGAGATTTCGAGATAATCCCGTCCATGGAAACTCCCAGAACCCTGGCTTTCGAGATTTCGAGATAATCCCGCCCATGGCGTTCCGTGGCCGAATTCAGACCTTGGCGATCGACATTTCGTGATAATGCTGCCCATGGTATCTAAACCAGCAGAGTGCTTACATGCCCCCAGTAGGATATTTAAATATCCTAAGAGACAAGCACCGAGGAGACGATATGTTGTTACGCATCTTCGAGGGGAATTTCCCGCCTCTCCGCGTTGGGAACTCGTCCAAATCAATTTGTATTGATTGGCCGCTCCTAATCTAGGTGACTTTTTCAGAACATTAAACGTTTTTTGCGTGATTTGGATGTTTATGCACACTGAACCAAACTGTGTGTGAATTTGGGGTGCTTAGGTTACCGAATCCCGCAAATCAAAGGTCAGTTAACGAGGCCGAATACTTCCTAAGCCTTAGACCTAATACTCAAGCTTCGCATTTTCCTCAACCTCTTGAGGATTATCCAGATTTTAACGGATACGTGAATTTTTAAGCTAAAGATTCTAGCCCAAAAGGCCTAAGACCAGCGTTCCCGCTAATCTCTTGTTGTATCTTCGTAGCACTTTTCTTTCCTTTTTCTTGATTCGGTCTAGAACTTCAGTTAACCCCTTAATCTTTTACTAATGACTATTTCTTTTCATTTTCATTTTATGCTCCTTTTTGTCATTTTACTCTTTTCCTTCTCTCATTTGTATGACCCTGAATTGTTCCTCCCCTCCTTCAAGTCTTTTTGTTTTTTCAAATGAAACCCTTTCTTGATATGAATTTTCCTGATATTTTGCACTTTCATACCCCCCCATGCCTACGATTTGCAATGTCCCCATTGTAAATTAGGTGGGTTCGATTTCAGCTTAGTTCATGCATTAGGACAGGTGTGTGGTGAGTGAATGGGTCAAAGTGACTTGTTGCGACGATTTCTAATCTCGAGTAGGGATACCTGAGGTGAAGTTGGCTGTTCTAATGGATGAACCCTAAAGTGCAATATGAATTCCGCATAGAGATGTCAGAAAAGGTTTCGGGTTTTTCAAAGAATGACGGGTTGCCTCTCGTTAAGCGCTGAGTTTTACGCCATCGGCTGGGCGCAATGAGCTCAAGAGGAATGGAGGGTAAAGGATGACTTAGCCAAATCTATATTGGCCATGTCAATGAACGGCTTGAGTCTCTGACCGTTCACGACAAAGGGTTCAGAATCGTGGCTGATTTCAACGGCTCCATTTCTGAAGATTTGTCGGACTAGGTAGGGTCCGACCCACTTGGATCTTAGCTTCCCTGGGAATAATTTTAGTCGGGCATCAAAGAGTAAAACGTTTTTGACCAGGATGAAAGACCTTTCTAGAAATGTGTTTGTCGTGAAAAGCTTTAACCCGTTCTTTGTAAATTCGCGAGTTCTCATACGCGTCGTGGCGTAATTCATCGATCTTGCTCATTTGAAGTCTTCTGTGGGTTCCAGCCTTAGAAAGATCTAGATTACAAGTCCATACTGCCCAATAGGCTTTATGCTCCAACTCGACGGGGAGGTGACATGCCTTCCGTACACTAGTCTGAAGGGAGACATTCCTAGTTGGGTCTTGTGGGCGATCCTATAGGCCCACACTGCTTCCGGAAGCCGAGAAGGCCAATCTTTTCTATCAGGTCTAACAGTAACCTGAAGGATCTACTTGATCTCTCGGTTAGATAGCTCAGCTAGACCATTAGTTTGGGGGTGGTAAGGAGTAGAGATTCGGTGTGACACCCCGTATTTGGTCATCAGTGACCTGAACTGAGCGTTTGTAAAATGGGTCCCTCCGTTGAAAATTATAGCACATGGAATTCCGAACCTTGAGAAAATGTTGTGATGAAGGAATTTTATAACGACTTTATGATTGTTGGTTCAGGTCGGAAGGGCTTCTATCCACTTGGAAACATAGTTAACTGCGAGTAAGATGTATTCGAAGCCATCCGAGATCGAGAAGGGTCCCATGAAATCAATCTCCTAAATATCAAAAATTTCGCATACCAAGATCGGCTGTAGAGGCATCATGTCTCGATGGATCATGTTGCCCAGAGTCTGGCAACGGGAACATGTCTTACAGTGATCGTATGCATCCTTGAAAATTGTGGGCCAGTAAAAGCCACACTGGAGGACTTTTGATGCGGTTTTATGTCCTGAAAAATGTCCACCTCATGCCTGGTCATGGCAGAATGAGAGTATGTCTTTGATTTCCACTTCCGCGACGCACCGTCGAATTATCTGATCAGCACCAATGCGGAATAGATACGGGTCTTCCCATAGGTAATACTTGGCATCGGAACGCAATTTGTCCTTTTTGGCCTTCGGCCAATCGGGCGGAATTTGATGTGATGCCAGGTAATTAACTATATCAGCGAACCATGGAAGACTTGTACTGATAGTCAGGAGGTGCTCATCAGGAAAATGTTCTGTAATAGGTCTGGAAGGGTCGATTATTTCAGAAGGAAGGCGGGATAAGTGATCAGCTACCACATTCTGCTTTCCCGCCTTGTCGCGAATCTCGAGGTCAAATTCTTGCAACAGCAAGATCCATCGGATTAATCGAGGTTTCGCGTCCTTCTTTGCAAGGAGATGCCTCACAGCTGTGTGATCCGAGTATATGATAACACGGGAACCTAGAAGGTATGATCTGAATTTTTCCAGGGCAAATACTACGACCAGCAGCTCTTTTTCAGTAACCGTATAGTTACGCTAAGCCTCATCCAGTGTTTTGCTGGCGTAGTAAATGACCACAGGTTTCCCGTCAATTTTTTGCCCCAGAACCGCTCCTATAGCGAAGTCAGATGCATCGCACATGATCTCAAAGGGTTGAGACCAATCAGGGGACTGTAGGATCGGGGCTTGGGTGACTCGGTCACGTAGGATCTCAAATGCTTGAGTGCATTCCTTGGAAATTTCGAAAGGCACATCCTTGGAGAGAAGATTGATCAGGGGGCGTGCTATTTTAGAGAAATCAGAGATAAATCGACGGTAAAAATCGACGTGCCCCAAAAAAGATCGGATGTCCTTAATCGAGCTAGGCATAGGGAGCTTGGAAATCAGGTTAACCTTAGCTCGATCCACTTGGATGCCTTTCTCCGAGATTAAATGTTCCAGGACAATTCCCTTAGGCACCATGAAATGGCTCTTTTCCCAAGAAAGAACCAAATTCACCTCAATGCACTGCCTGAGTATTTGGACCAAGTGTTGGAGGCAATCGTCAAATGATTCTCCAAAAACTGAAAAGTCATCTATGAAGACTTCCAGATAATCACCTACCATATCTGAGAATATGGCAAGCATGCACTACTGAAAAGTTGCAGGTGCATTGCAGAGACCGAATGGCATCCTTCGAAACGCGTACGTCCCGAAGGGGCAGGTGAATGTGGTCTTTTCTTGGTCTTCTGGATGGATTGCCACTTGATTGTAACCGGAGTACCCGTCAAGAAAGCAGAAGAACCTATTTCCCGCTAGTTTTTCGAGGATCTGATCAATAAACGGTAGTGGGAAATGATTCTTCTTCGTGGAGGAATTGAGTCTTCTGTAATCAATGCAGACTCTCCATGAGTTAGCTATTCGGGTAGGAATGACTTCTCCGGCTTCAGTCGTGATAATGGTAAGTCCTGCCTTTTTAGGCACCACTTGTATTGGACTCACCCAACGACTGTCGGAGATCGGGTAGATGATCCCTGCATCTAACCACTTTATGATCTCCTTTTTCATGACCTCTTATAAGTTAGGGTTTAGCCGTCTTTGCATTTCTCTTGAAGGTCGTGCGCCTTCTTCTGTGTATATTCGATGTGTGCAGTATGAAGGGCTTATGCCAGTCAAATCATCGAGAGTCCATCCAATGGCTCTACGATGTTGCTGGAGAACAGAAATCAAATGAGTTCCTGGTCAGGTGTGAGTCGAGAGTTGATAATCACAGGAAACGTCTGATTTGAATCCAAAAACACGTACTTTAGATGTTCGGGAAGGGGCTTGAGTTCCATGACAGGATTTTTAGCAGCAGCGGGTGGTTCGGGGTTTGTATCAGGAGCAATGGTAGGAGTCATAGGTGTGTCTAGATCATGTTTGCACTCCTCTGTTAGTGGGTTTTGATTTTCTAGTGGTTGATCAAGGATGATCAGGTTGTCCTCTATATGCAATTCATCAACCACGGCTTTGACATCACATATTTCCTCTATAACCCCACAATTAATCCCTTGTTGGGCCTTGAAAATGTCAATCTTCAGGTTTTGATTCCCAAATTTTAATTCTATCTGGCCCTCTTTGCAGTTTATGTTGGCCATAGCAGTGGCAAAAAAGGGTCTCCCTAATATGATTGGTGTGTCCCTTGGGTTCTTAGGTGCATCCATGTCCAGTACTATGAAGTCCACCGGAAAATAGAAATCTCGTACCCTAACAATGACATCCTCAAGTATTCCTTTAGGTGACTTAATGGATCGATCGGCTAACTGCAATGTCACCTCAGTGGGTTTAAGTTTAGATTCTTCAAGGTGGTCAAGGAGGGATGTAGGTATTAAATTTATGGAAGCACCTAGGTTTAGTAGGGCTCTATCAAATTGGGTTTCACCAATTTTACAGGAAATCAAGGGAGTTCCTGGGTCTTTAGCCTTGGGTGAGAGTTTGCTCAAGATGACAGAGCTGGCTTGCTCTGACAGTATGATTGGATTCCCATCCTTGGTTCGCAGCTTACGTTTAGGGGTACATATGTCTTTCAAGAATCTTGCGTAAGCCGGTATGTGGCGAATTGCATCCATCAATGGGATGTTTATCTGGACCTGTTCAAAGAGCTTGATCAGATCCTCCTCGGGAGCCACGGGTTTGGTTATTCTTTTTCCTTTGGTCAAGGCCTCAGGAAAAGGGATCCTAGTTGGTTCCTCTAGGATAGGTCCAGGTTCTTGATCTGGGACAATGGTATCTTGGATAACTATCCTAGGGTCTTGGCTATTATCAGGCTTGGAGTGGGTCGGATAATGTGGGTCTTGGGTTGTTCTACCACTACGTGTTATTACAGAGTTCAATCCAGCCTGATTTTGGTTTGGGTTAGGTAGGAGGGGTGGCTGCCGCTAAAATCCCGCATAAGATGTTGAAGCTTCCATCCCGTCTGGCGATGGAGCAGTAGGGGCCTGATAAATCACATGTGTTTGGCCTGAATTTGGATTCATAACGTGCTTCTGGGTTAGCACGTTATTTGGGTTGGGCAGAGGTTGCGAGGGAAGGGTACCAGGTTGGCGGGAATTTGCCATCTGGGCCAGTTGGTTGCAAACCTCTATGATCTCATCCTTGTGGTGTTTTTGCATTGCCGCATTCGTCTTTTGAATTTCAGCCAGTGCTTGAAGGATAAGAGTCATTTGATCCTGGTTTTGCCCGGATTGGTAGGTGGGATTGGGCCGAGGCTGAGGCGGCTGATATGGACGAGAGGCTTGTGGACGAGGTTGATATGGTGGTCTTTGAGAATTTCCCGCCCACTGAAAGTTAGGATGATTTCGCCATCCAGGGTTGTAGGTATTGGAGAATGGGTCATTCTGGATGGCGTTGAGGTCCTCACAGTTCTGAGGAACCTCAGGAAAGTCGAAATACGAGGGTTCAAAGTTCCCCCAACTTGAGTAGAATGGATCGGAGGTCATTCCGATCCAAGAGGTAGACGGGGGTGGATATGGGTCCATCCCCTTGGCAGATTGGTGATAGATGTTTTGCACAGTTTCCCTTACCAGAGGAGGTCGTGCAAAAGAGTTTTGACAGAGGTGGCTTGCTGCAAATGTCAAGTTAGCTCGTCCACCTTCTTTTCTATGATAGAAACCTTGTCCAACCGACTGGCCATCAGTTCCAAGTCGACAGAATTGGACAGGTCCTACATCTCATGTGTCCCTCTCAGATTCGTCGATGCGCGGGTATTCGTCCTGTCGAATAAGCCCATGGAGTCATTATTTATGGAGTTCTCGCACATGTTTTCGAGAATATCCCACACCGTGTCCTCGTGTTGACCCGTGATGTTTCCTCCGCACGTTGCATTGACGAATAAACGAATGTCTTCACGGAGTCCTTGGTAAAAAGATTGGACTTGTTCCCACTTAGGAACTCCGTGATGGGGGCACTTTCGCATGAGATCTAGGAATCGATCCCAAGCTTCGTGAAGAGGTTCTCCCGGTTGTTGAGTGAAATGAGTGATCTGGTGGTGCAAGGCATTCGTCCGGCCAACGGAGAAGAATTTTTTCAAAAATTCGGACTGCAGTTCCTCCCTTGTGTTGATCGAACGGGTCTGAGTTTGATACTAGTGTGCAGCCTTGTCCATGAGGGAGAACGAAAACATTTTCATGAGTAGGATATCCCGGTTCTGTACATCTGACCCAAAGGTCTGGGTCAGATGCTTGAGTTGTTTAATGTGTTGAAATGGATCCTCAGAGTTAAGCCCATGAAACTTCGGTATGGCATGAATCATATTGGGCTTCAGTTCAAAATCAGGTCCTCCAATCGGGATTCGTACTCGAGGTTCGATTGCCACCGCAGCGGGATTATAGTGATCTCGCATCATAGGTCACTACGGTGGGTTTACAAAGTTCTGAAAGAGATCATTAAGGCATTGAAGTTGGTGTTCAAGGTTATTCTCCTCTTCAATGGGTTGTGCCATGATGGGAGAAGAAGGAGAATCAGGATTTGAATCAGATGAGAGATTTATGTAGTGGGGTTGCTGCACAAACAAGGGCGTCGAGGCTTGGCCTCGACGAGAGTGAATTTCTAAAGGAGGTCTTAAGGGTGGCCTTAAGGACCTCCTATCGAACATGCACCGAAGGATGTGATGAGATTTACAAGGTGCTGGACCCAATCAAGACACCCAAAAATTGTTGGGTGACTATAGAGGTTCGGGGGGGATGGACCCCTTAGTCAGAAAGGTCGTCCACTTGAGAAATACCTGGGCAGCCAGAGAGGGAGAGTCCCGCAAAGACCCCTACACGGTAGAGCGTCCCCACGAGTTACAGGGTTTCCCCCACCCGACCTCTCTTGTCACTGCGGTTCCAGGTAGACCAGAATGGGGACCTTGACCTCTTAAGTCTACTTTTTTTACTTTAAGATCAAGGTGCTTAATGTTCCACTTGAACTTTTAGGTATTTTTAGTGAAAAAGTGACCTAATTTTAAGGTTGGTTGACCCAAGGGATCAACTTCACCTTTTGTTCCTTTAAGAGCTTTTAGGTCCTTTTCTTTTTAAGGTTCAAATGGATTAAAAGCCTGATTTACTTAGGGTTCTTCTTGTGTAGATCTTTTCAATCAAGGTTTAGGCACACCTCTTTTTGGAAAAATTTATTTCTTTGTTTAAGATAAGGTGTGTCTCTAAAAACCCTAGCTTTTTAATCCTTAAATTGGCTCTAGTGGGTCCAATTTAGTTGCCTTAGAATTTAGTACCTAGGGCTCAATCAAGAAAGTTTTAGCCCTAGTTACCTTAGTTTGATGAGCAAATAAAAATGTGTTGAAATGAAAATCAGGAAACTTGATAAGTTACTAAATATGAAACAGGTAGCCCTAAGTTGATTGTTCTTTCTTTTTTTTTCCTTTCAGATTTTGAGAGAGTTAAGAGGGAGGGCTTATGAAAATTACCTATTCCTTGGAGTGTCCGTTGTACAGCTGCTCTTCTTTCCTTTTTGCTTCCCTGTTTTGAGCACAACAAAAGAGAGGAGTTAGGTCAAATATTGGATCAAATTTCCAGGAGGCAAACCAAGTTTGAAATCACGAATTCAAGTATTTTCCTTTACAAATCAAGAAAAATATGGAGTGCCTAACTTGACCTAATTATTGAATCCTATGGGGCAGCTACAAAATGAATCAGTTTTAAATTAGGTGGTGTGGTCCAAACAATTCAATCAAGTGACCTAGATGCACCACCAATTAGGCACGTAGAGATGATTAACCTAGACTGATTTCTACTCCTTTATGTGTTGATTTGTGTGTACCGATTCCACAGGTTGGAATCCCGGTTGAATAGATAAAAATCAAGTTAAGTTATATGCCTCAAATGTGGGTGTATAAAGTGTGTATGTTGATTTGTCCCACAAAAAGTATCTTTTTATTTTTATTTTTATAATATGCAAGGGTGAGATGAGTGGAGGTGACAAACATGACAAACAAATTCTATCCTAGGGTTTATACAAACACCTAACTAGATTAGGTCTTGGTTATGAATGTGGCGAAATGAAACTAGTGGGGGGAGGGGGGAGAATGTGAGGGGCACTTACAAATTACTTTACCCACACTTTACTCTGGTCTACCGCACTTGGATCTCCATGCTAGGGTACCTGCAAGACAGTAGATCAGAGACAAGTGGGGTTAATAATATATAAATGCAAAGCGTAAAAAATAAGAAAGTAAATTCCGTTGCCTCCCCGGCAATGGCGCCAAAATGATGAGGCATGTTTCATGAATTAAAATGACGGTTTGGAGAACCCGTCATCATAGCTCGCAAAACGCGTCCATCAAATAAAATTTATAACTGAAACTCCAAAGGAGTCCCGGGTCGAACACAGGGAGGAGATGTTTACTTTAGTTGAAAATCGTGCTTCATTTTGTTTCTTTTTGGTATTTTGAGGTTTTGTTTTTTTTGTGTTATTGAAATAAAAAGACAAGCAGAATAAATTCACAACAGAGATGGAACAAATATGATATATATCACTCCAATGTTAATTACAATGATCTATGAAAGCATAAAAGAGATAGGGGTGAGAGAAAATCTCCCGAATCAGTTGTTCGGTGAGACAACGGCTCCTGGCGAAAGCTTGGATGAAGGAGTTGAGATGTAGGATGACAGAGGTGAGATGTAGGAGGACGCCGGGTAGAGGAATGCTTCACCGAGGCTCTGGAATGGAGGTGAGGAGACGAAGGTGATCTTCTACTGAAATGGAGGTGGGAGGATGGCTCCAAGACTTCCTATGAAGGTGGTGGGATGAAGGACGAATGTTTGGTGGGGCAAAGGATTATTACACTAATAAGAGGCATTTGGAGCTTGAGAGTAAGCTCTAATGGAGCTTTGGTAGGCTACTAGAGCTTACGAGTAGGTGGGAGTAGAGTAGGTAGAGATGAAGAGGAATGAGGGGTGTAGGGGTGTTTATATAGTAGAGGGAAGAAGAAATTCGTGTAGAGGGCTGTAGTGATAGCAGCAAGCGTCACTAAAGACACCATGCAGTTGTCGCTGAAGATCGCGCCCCCACCGCTCATGCCCGCAGTTGGCCTTATGCCTACAAGAAATTAGTGATGGCAGTAAGCGTCACTAAAGGTCCACCCAAGCTGTTGCTGAAGGTTTGTGCCAACTCATGCCCGTTGCTGCCGTGCTTGCATGCCCATCACACGTCGTGTCACGTGAGTTTGCACTGGCATTGCGCTGCTGCGCGTTGCTACGCTGGCGCTGTGGTGCGGGTGCACAAGTTGGTGCGCGCGTGTCTGTGCGCATGCAGCCAGTGCGCTAGCACTACCTCAATTGAGCAATTGGGGGGGCTTGGTGGGTTTTGAACCCGCGCCCCTCCTTTAAGGTGCGAGCGCCTCACCATTGTGCCAAGGCGATGGATGGTCGAGTGGAGGGTGATGTGGTGTTCACTAATCGTATGATCGTGGCCGGTGGATTCTGATCCAACAGTCACGATATAATCTTGAGCTCTTCTCTTGTGAAGGTGAGGCGATGTAGAGCGCCCCTCAGCCATTGGATTGAGATCCAACGGCTGAGATCTCTCCATGTGTGAGGCTGGGGCAGCCGTGGTTCATGTCGGGAGGTTTGGATGGCACCATGTGGTGCCATTTGTACCGTCCATCTTCTTCTTCTTGTAGAGGGTGCTACGAAGCTCTGATCGGGGTGATTTTCACGTTGACAGACTACGATTGTCGCTATGGATTCATCCATATAGTCGGATTCTCTATCGAAGCCTGTAAAGATGTCGCACTACCTCCTGGCTATATAAAATAGAAGAATTAATGTACATAATGCACAACTACCCTAAATTCCATGCAATGGATGTTATGCAGTATTTATAACATGATATGCAATGCTAAGCCTACGAACTATCATAAATAAGCATTTTATCATGAATTCATGTGTGTTTATCAGATATTCTGCAACTACGACAATGGGTTTTCCAAAACTCTAATTTTTCTCATGAAATTACGCTCACCAGTGTGACTACGACAAATGGGTTTCTCGTTAATCCAGTCACGATTGACTATTTTGCAAGTGGCAAATCAGTGGGAATTCACGCATATCAGGATCATCAAATTTCTGCTATTGATTATGTTCCTCCCCTCAAGATTCTGATTCCCACTCACCCGTAATTGAACTGAAGCCCTTACCTAACTCAAATACGTGTGATGTGCATACATCTACTTAGTCTAAAAAGTCTATTTATGCATGTTCCTAGTGTCATAGAAGCATCATGCATTATAAATATAGCATAGCATGCATCATCTTGCATTTAGGTTAACTTGTATAAATTGTATAGTAATTTGCTCTTTTTGTGGCTAGGGAACAGGGCGATATTATTTTAGGGCATCGGATTGAAGATTTAAATGTACGGATTTGATCAGGGCAACGACCGGAGTTCAACGACTCCGAGATCGCCCCAATCGCACTTCCGTAGTATCAGATACAATCCGAGGAAGATCAGAGACCAAGGGGTAAGGTGGTGGAAAAATCCATACTTCAGATGACAAATCCAACCACACGTATGGTTTCGGATTGACGATTGCTGCCCAACGGTGCAAAAATTGGTCCAATCCGACATCTATGGCACCATCACAAGTTAGAGAAGATGGATGCCCAAGATGGCACCATGTGGCACCATCCCAGTCGCCCAAAATGGCCCAAGCTTCCCGCAGTAGCTCTTCACGCAATGATCAATGCATCTAAGCCGTTGGATCATTGATCCAACTGCTGAGATTCACTCTCAGGCCGAGCATCAGTCCACCAAACGAAAGGGTGTGAGCTCTCTCGACCGTTGGATCACCATCCAATGGTTGCGAGCGCTCGCCCCTTAAATGAGAAATGCGACACAATTTGAGGTGTGGCACAGTGGTCCTGCCTCCTTTTGCGAAGACAAGGTGCGAGTTTGACCCTCGATCACCTCAAATCAAGCGGTAGCAGTTGGCGCGGCGAAATTCACCCATGTGTTCGTGATCTAGCAGTTGAGGAGCAGCGACATGGCGCCTTCTTGTGCATCAGATGGAAGCACAGTGCGCACGCGCACGATGATGCGTGATTGCATGCGCGATCGCACGCAAGCGCTACACACATAATAAGATGAAGAGACTCGCATGCTTTTAAGCCGTCCTATCTTTTGATCGGATAGCTAAGATGGATTTGGCGTGATTAAATGCACAACATCCGAAGATCAACGGGCGTCGATGTGGCCACACAAGAGACATCCGATCTCCATCGCACGGTAGAGGTTGAGGCGTCGCTTCAGCGACATGCGTCCACAGTGATGCACGTATCCGTAACTAAAGGCAGCAGAGTTAATTTTTGAATGATAAAATGCCATTTTGCCCCCATGTATACAACTATATAAAGCCCCTACACCCTCCACTTCTTCATCCCTTCTCTTCTCTCACCCCCTCCAAAGCTCTACGAGCTGGTTCCATACCCCAGATGCTCCATTAGAGCTAGAATAAAATAATTTTTCATCTTCTCACCCCCTTCATGGAGCATTTTGCGGTTGTCCTCTCGCTGCCATTCGGGAAGCGGATCCCACTACGATGTTGCCTTGCTTCTTTCTCCATCCTCCAGCTTTGTCCTCCCTCATCCAGCATCTCACCACCCTCGTCTGGGAGCTTCATCAACGCGGCTCATCTTCCAAGCAGCCGTCGAGGAGGATAACTTCTCACCCCCTTCTCTTTTTATCGCTTTCTAGTGTAGATTTCCAGCTTTCTAGTTATAGGAATTAGTTGTAATGAATAAATGATTATCAAATATTGGTTCTCTTTCTCTCTCTTTGTGGTATTCTTTCTCTTTCTTCTATTGTTTATTCTTTAATTAGAGTAGCTAGTATAGATCTAATTCGACCAGCTAATCTACTTCATGACAATAATTATCTCTCTCTTTGTAATATTCTTTCTCTTTCTCCTATTGTTTATTCTTTAATTAGAGTAGCTAGTGTAGATCTAATTCAACCAGCTGATCTACTTCATGACAATAATTATCAACATAGTTTTTAATCAAACGTTTGCCCCTCCATGTTCGACTCAGGACTCACTAGAGTTTTGATTATAAATTTTATTTGATAGTAGATTTTTACGCGACTACAACGACTGGTTTCTAACTCAAACTTTTAGCGTATAAATCTCGCTCATCGTTGTCTAGGAGGCGACGCTCTTTGATTTCCCACGTTTTCCGCCTTACTTGTCGTTACCTCACTTGTCTCCATTCTTATTGTGATTATAGGTACTCTCTCGAGGTGAGCAAAAGCGGTAGATTAGAGTAAAGTGCTGTTGAAGGGTCTGTAATTTTACCCCACACCTCCCACCCCCTAGATTTCATTCCATCACATAAATAACACAAACCCTAATTAACCTAAGAGTTTGCATGAACCCTAGGCTTAGTTTGGTTGTTTGGTTGCCACCTCTACCCACCTCACCCTCCATATATAAAAAAAAAATCTAAAAAAACCCCACAGAAGTACACAACCTCTTCTGATTTTTTATACTCAACCAGTAACCCAATCTTTGGAATCGGTACATGCAAACGAACACATAATTGAGTAGAAATCGAACTAGGTAAGCACTTGTGCACCTAATTTAGTGGTGCATCAGGTAAATTGTTTGAGTTGTTTGGGTTGCATCACTTCATCTAAAAATAACTCATCAAGAAACTTGCTCATTAGGGTTAACATCTGAGGTTAGTACCAGGCACTCCATCTTATTTTGATTTCAAAGGAAAACATCTTCACCCGTGTTTGCAAATCCTGGTGTGCCTCCTGAACTTGATTGAATTCACCTAAATTCGAACCCTAAAAGCTACTTAAGTAAGATTTGAACTCTAAAATCCACTCATTCAAATAATCTTGCTTAAAAATCCTGGTGATGAGAGCCTCATCATGAGCCATAACTAGCTCATTTTGACCCAATAAAGAAGATAAAAGCTCCTACATAACCTAGAAGAAGGCCTAACTGAAGGAACAAGTGCCCTGAGAAGAAAACATGAAATAAAGGTTAAAACTGCAATTTTACCATTGTAGTACATAAACGGGATTTCTCAGAGGCAAAATAGAGGTCAAATGGTATAAATGAGATAAAAAGAGGGTTGAGTCAATCAGAAATGGGTTCATGTGCAATCTAAGAACTAAATGACACTTGGTAACCCTAAAACAGACCCACTTAAATTAACAAGGTTCCGGTCAGAACAAAAAGCAAGTAAACCCTCTACAAATCATGGGAAAACATCGTCTAGGGTTTGGAACATTTAATTTGGCCTTTGGAACCTAGTTTGACCTAGATTAGGGTCCTAGCTCTTCAATTAACCTAATTTGGGTTTTTACGCAAAATGTCCAGTCAAACGAGGTCAAACCTAAAATCCAACTTCACCATTGGATTCCTTAGGTCCAAATTAGGTTTGTACCAAAATTTGGACCTAAGGAGAGGTCATCTTGACCTACTTTGCAATTTAGTACACCCAAATCACAAATTGGTCCCTATCTTTTGAATACCGTTGCAGAGAACCCCCTAGGTTCTTCGCCTCCTTTGCAAACCGGTCCTGCCGCCATTGCTAGGGCAGAACCGAGCTCCGGCGAGGTTCGGAGAGGGATTGCTCTCTAATCCCTCAGAGATTCCCTCCCAGAAATGGAAGGAGGATTCTCTGAGGAATTCCCTTCCTTATAAAGTCAATTACAATCGCTGGTGTGAACCCAATCTCTCGTGCGAACGCACGAGAGATTTGGGTATCCTAACTCCTTTCCATCTCCGGCGATCAACCTCAGGCAATTACGTGCCCTTCACGCCCTGCACACCCAGTCTAGCGCCTATATAAGAACCCACAACTCCGGCCGAAGAGGCTGAGCTTGATTTGGCCGAGTTTCCCCCTTCAATTCCTCTCCTCCTGCCCGGCCAAATGTCCCAGCTAGCTCCGGCGAGCCCCCCTCCCCTCCCTCTTCGCTCTGCCACAAAACCAGTGGCAGAGTTAGCTTCCTGACCTCCCTCCGCGTCACGCAGTACCAGCGCACGCCGCCCCAGCCCCGTCGTCGCCGCCGTTCTCCCCCACTGGGCGTCATCTTCTCCGGCGACAGCAGGTACTGCTGTCCGCCTTCCATCCCCTTTCGTCCTTACAATTAGGTTAGAACTCCTCTCCATCCTCTCCTCTCTCTTTTCCCCCTGTTATCTCATCTGATTACCCCTCGACCGACGCTGACCACCCTCATCTTCCACATCACCAACCGACCTCCGGCGAGCCGCTTCCACCATTCCAGCACTCCACACGGCTCGCCAACCACCTCGTGAGCTCCGCCTCACCACCAAGAACTCTCTCCACCCCACAACTGCCACTCCAGACCTCCATAACCACCCCCCGAACAACCCACCATCACCGGCCACAGGTTGACCTAGGCGCGCACGCCTAGGCCGACCGGCAACCTGCAGCATCACCCACCGCCTTCGTCGTGCTACGGCGAAGGTTTCCAGCTATTCTGATTGGGCCAGTAGGCCGTTCTGTGGAATCTCAGGTGAACGCCCCGGCCGCCATTAACAGCCGAAGCAGCAGGAAGCTTGGAGCAGCAGCAGGCGTCAGGCTTCCCAGGCGGCAGGTGCAGTAGGCTCTCACAAGTGTTGCGAGGTGACTGAGTTCAGCAAGGAGCACCAGCAGGGCCTTTAGCGTGGGCAATTGCACACGAGAGTCTACGGGCGCGCGTGAGGGAAGGCCGAAACCTTTAGTCCCACATCGTGGGATTACAAACCTCAGGTACACTATAAATTGGTTTTGTGATATACCCTTATCGCCTCAGTAAGCACAGGGGTGAGGTCCCTCACTGACCCCACACCCGCCTCGTCCGCGGCTTGACCACACGGATCTGGCGGATCTGACCCGACCTAAGCCGACGCACTCCTCGCGCATCACACCACCTATAGGTGCGCCTGGTCCCGGGTACGATCCTACCCGATAATGGCTGTGGCTCTGGGAGAGCGTTCCTGAGTGAATTGCATGAAAGAGAGAGACGCGTGGGTAGAGGGAGAAGGGTTAGGTTTTGCTCCTGTGCAGGCCAGGATGAACGCAGGAGAAGGACTTGGCCGCTACAGAAGAAGAAGAAGGAAAGGCGAGGCGAAGAAGAGAAGAAAGAAGGAGCAATGACAGGGAAGAAGAAAGAAAGAAGCCTTCGCACGAGAAGAAGGAAAGCAGAAGAAGAAAGAGCAAGACACAGAGAACAAGAGAGGCAAAGAAAAGATTAGAAGATCAAAAGAAGAAGGCTTCGCAAGACAAGAAGAAAAGGAGAAATACTTTTAAGACGTCTGATCTTGTGATCAGACGTCCAATTTCATATTTTTGTCCTAATTATTTTTAATTGCATACATTCACATTTGAATTGATATTTTGAGTAAATTAGAGTGTTCAATTACATTTTGACTAGTAGTAAATTCCATTTGCTCCCTGTGTTCGACCTCGGATACTCCGATTTTCGAGTAATAAAAATCTTTATTTGTTTTGAACGCTTTAGCGGCTATACTACAACGCGATATTGTCTTTTAACAAACCGCACAAAAGCGCGACGAACACCTGGTTGTGCACTCATTCACACATCTCAATCAATCATTAGGGGCACAACCTAGATAAAGGGCCCATCACACTCCTAAGCACATTCAAGCCTAAGCCTAATTAAAATAAAGTAGACATTGGCCTTAAGGATTGGACTCTCTTCGGGGCCCTGATCGAGATTATTTTCGATTAATCTACTTCTACCGATCCGTCTAATGTCTAGCTAGGGGAGTAGAGTCAAACGACCATGGTTGGGGGGTATCAAAGGAACCTGAGGCAAAAGCCAAGGGAAGAACCTTCTCCTCAATCACTTCTTCTAACTGGTTAGATTGATCGAAAAGAAGTAGACCACATCATTCTTTTCATCTAAAGATGGGTTTTGGGAGTTTGTAGATCTTTAGGCTATCCCACTTAAGAACAGGTTTGTTTGTTTGTACTGTAGGGCACTGTTCTTTTCCTCCCATTTCATCATGGATCCTTCCACATCCTACACACATTTCCACTCCTGCCTTCCTGATATTTCTTATCCCCAATATGATGATTATTATCCCAACCCATGCTGTAATCAATCATCTACTAGTTGGGATAACTCGGATTGGGGATACAATTCCAGACCTCTGTGTTCAGGGTCTAACCTTGGACACCATGATCTTGATTTTTATCCTTTTCTGAGCTACATTGATTCACTGCCCGCCTATGGACAACCTAATACGATCTACAATCAAGAAGGATATAATGATTGCAACTCTAACCCTCCCCAAGATTACACTGCATATAGGTCACCACCCCTCTTTGAGCAATCAGAAATGACCTATTATCAAGGTGGGCACCAAGACCATCACTTCCTTGACTCCCCTGGATTTGACCCAAACCCACCCAACCCTGAATCAAACCATTTGGTTCAGGTGAACAAGATCTAAGATAAGGTGTTGGTTAACTTAAGGAATACCATACAATCTTTAGAAGCTCACCAATACCTTGCACTGAAGAATTGGAGCCTCTGATTCAAATGATTGATGATCTTAATAAGTATTTATTGGATTGGCTCCAAGATGTTAAGGATAAGGACCTAGGTGAGCTTTTACTTGGGGAGTTGTTGAAATTGAGGATGAAATTTGTAATTGCTCTAGTCCAATCTTGGGATGATTCCCAGGATGAACCCCCTTCAGGAGAGCCAATGTCAGAACTTGCTCAGGTACCTGTAGGGGGGACACATTTTACAAGACTGGAGATGACCAGGTTGGTCTAGAGCAACCAATTGAAGATGAATTGATTACTTCACTCAAGATCCTTGAGCCAGGGTATGAGGAAAAATGCCTCCATGGACCATGAAATGATTGATGATTTTGAGACATATATAAATGCGGATCCAGAATTCTTTAATTATGAAGGTGAAGAATTGCTATGTGAAGTCTCACCTAAGTTTGAGGAAAATGATTTTAGTGAAACGACTGGGCCTGAGGAATTCAGTGAATCATTTGATGGCCCTATAATTGAGGAAATTTATCCTCTTAGGGAAAGCATGGTGGATTCAGATCTTGATTTCATGAAAGATTCAATTCATAGCCCTATTCCTCAATCACACCTCAAAGAGCTGAATGATGATGTTTCTAAAATCATTAGCCCCAAGTCAATTTTGATTCAGCCACAAATTTTAGACTTAGATATTTTAGACGGGGTTGATAACACTTTCAAGGTCTCAGAAACTTTGATTATGGAGGATCGGAATCTGGAAATGAAGATCTAGGAAGCTAATTCTGGGGGAAACATAAATTTGAGTCTAAGGGTTCCTATAGACCTGAAACCACCAACCTTCAGTCAGGACCCTTATGACATTTTTTATTTTGAGGATGTGCAACCCAAACACAAATTCATTGATTATTTTTTGAACTTGATTTTTCTATTGTCCGACTTTTTGGACTTAGGTTGCAGCCTCACAAACTGTAGGCCCAACCCCGCTTGCATAATGATCTCAGGTTCTAGGTACTTTTTATCTAGAACCTTAGAACCACTCGACCGTGGGGCATGAGTCTGCACTACAATCTGGTCCACATCTATGGACATTCTCTACTGGCAAGTATTGAGGTTAATCTTTTTATTCTGATTCTGACATGCATTTGTGAATTCTTTATTTCTTCCCCTTGTTCGTATAATGTGCCTAGTTGAAGGCACTAAATTCAGCACGTATACAATCTATTTTTCATTTTTGGAGCTGATCGGGTAATCACGAAATTCATGTGCTTTCTTTTCTAGTTCGCTCTTTTTCATGTCATTTAATACAATAAGGGCATTGCATTAGATAGGCATGGGGGTGGATATTCATCTCTGAATCATCTTGTTAGCTCCGTAGATTCTTTTTATTTCCTCTTTATTATTATAATTTTAAAATTGAATTAGGAAAAGAGAACTTGGGCTTTAGAAATATGTCAACTTTAGGAAATGATACAATAGGACCTGAACACTTAGATTCTTCAGGTCTTCGGGCTTAGTTAGCTTGGGTGTCCACTAAAATGGGAACTTGTTTCTTGAGTCTTCGCCATTCTCAATTCATTTCTAATTGGTTAAATAAGTTGGGATGATCAGTAAACGACTTATCAACTTGCTCTCTGATTTAAGGGAACTTATAGTGTAAGCATCTACACACTATTTGCACTGATTCACTTTTTGGTGATTTTAACGGAAATTAGGTAGCTAATGAACCTTCTAGGGTGGTATGACTGGTAAGTTATCGTGGGTAAAAATCCATTGGTCTGTTATCTAGAGCCCAGCCATACGACTATTCTCTTTTTGCTGCCTTTAGGTAAATCTTAGATAAGGGAAGCCACTTACTTAGAAAAAAAGAAAAAATAGAGAAATACCCAAAAAGAAAAAAAATGATAAGAAAAATAAAATAAAAAAATAATAATAAGCCACACTTCACCGCACGAGTATGGCTGGCAAGTTGCCATTGGTAACAGCCCATTGGCCGATTGTCTAGAACCCAGCTCATGAAATGCACGTTTAATTCCAAACACTTAGGAAGAAGCGGGGAAGTAGAATAAATCGGGGAGATATACACTAGGTTCGCCCTTATGTTGACACCATAAAAATAAAAAGTAGGGAGAAAGCTATCGGTCATACAGATATACCTTTAGGTAGAATTTCTTTTCTTAAGGTCTCCTAGGGGCATACAAACTAATTATCGATTAGTGAGTCTATCACAATCACAAAAAGATGCTTAGAACTTAGAGTTCTCTTCGAGTTTTGGGTGGGTTGGGTAGCTGTAGAAAGTCGCCCTGAACTCTAAACTTAAAAATCTAGAAAAATTAGAAAAGAAGAAAAAGAAAAGGATGCTTTTGCTTTTGAATATGGTGAGGGCTTGGGGCAGTCTGCATTTTGCCAGACACTTGGGCACTGTTGTATCTTTATAGTTCAGGTCTTAGTAGAAATTTTCTGGTGTTGAAAAATAACTATTGCCCAAGTAATTTGATCCTAATTCTGTTTATAAATAGCATATAGTTTTGCTAGGAACTAGTAAAAGATAGGCATTGGGGTGTGATGTGCATACATCTAATTAGCCTAAAAAGTCTATTTATGCATGTTCCTAGTGTCATAGAAGTATCATGCATTATAAATATTGCATAACATACATCATCATGTATTTAGGTTAATTTGTATAAATTGTATTGTAATTTGCTCTTTTCATGGCTAAGGAACAGGGCAATATCATTTCATGGCCTCGGATTGAAGATCTAACTGTGCGGATCTGATCAGGGCGACAATCGGAGTGCAATGACTCCGAGATTGCCTAATCGGACTTATGTAGTATCAAATGTAGTCTGAGGAAGATCATAGACTAAGGGGCAAGGTGGTGAAAAATTTGGACTTCAAACGACAAATCCAACTGCACGGATGGGTTCGGATCAATAATCGTAGCCCAACGATGTAAAAATCGAACCAATCTGACATCTGTGACACCATCTACAAGTCAAAGAAGATGGACGACCAGGACGGCACCATGTGGCACCATCCCAACTGCCCAAAACGGCCCAAGCTTCCTGCAACACCTCTTCACGCGTTGATCAATGCATCTCAGCCTTGGAACATCGATCCAATAGCTAAGATTCACTCTCAGGCCGAGCATTAGTCCACCAAAGGAAAGGGTGCAAGTGCTCTCAACCGTTGGATTGCCATCCAACAGTTGCGAGCGCTCACCCCTTAAATGAGAAACACGACATAATTTGAGGTGTGGCGCAACGGTCATGCCTCCTTTCACGAAGACGAGGCACGAGTTTGCCCTTGTGATCGCGGTCAAGCGGCTGAGGAGCAGTGACGTGGCGCCTTCTCGTGCATCGGATGCAAGTGTAGCGCGCACAGCACGATGACACATGATTGCATGCAGGTGTTGCCCGCACGGTAAGGCGAAGAGGCTCATGCACTTTTAAGTTGTCCAATCTCTTGATTGGATGACTGAGTTGGATTTAGCGCGATTAAATGCACAACAGCTCATGATTAGCGGTTGCCGACGTGGTTGCACGAGAGACGTCCGATCTCCATCGCACGACAGAGGTTGAGGAATGGCTTCAGCGACGTGCATCTACAGTGACGCATGTATCCGTCACTAAAGGTAGCAAAGTTAATTTTTGAAAGATAAAATGCCCTTTTTGCCCCCATATATACAACTATATAAAGCCCCTACGCCCTCCACTTCTTCTTTATCCCTTCTCTTCTTCTCTCACCCCTCCAAAGCTTTACGAGCTGGTCCCATACCTGGGATGCTCCATTAGAGCTAGAGTAAAATAATTTTCCATCTTCTCACCCCCTTCGTGGAGCACCCCGCTGTTGTCCTCTCGCCACCATTCGCAGTTGTCCTCTCGCCACCATTTGTGGAGCATTTCGCGGTTGTCCTCTCGCCGCCATTTGGGAAGTAGATCCCACTACGATGTTGCCCTTCTTCATTCTCCATCCTCCAGCTTCATCCTCCCTCATCCAGCATCTCACCACCCTTGTCTGGGTACTCTGTCAACGCGGCTCATCTTCCAAGCAGCCGTCAAGGAACTTCTCACCCCCTTCTCTTTTTATCGCTTTCTAGTGTAGATTTTCAGCTTTCTAGTTATAGAAATTAGTTGTAATGAATAGATGATTATCAAATATTGGTTCTCTTTCTCTCTCTTTTCTCTGTACTATACTCTCTCTCTCTCTTTAGAGTATTCTTTCTCTTTCTTCTATTATTTATTCTTTAAGTAGAATAGCTAGTGTAGATCTAATTTAACCAACTAATCTACTTCGTAACAATAATTATAAATGTGATTTTTAATCAAACATTCACCTCCCCATGTTCGACCTGGGACTTACTAAAGTTTCGATTATAAATTTTATTTGATAGCGGATTTTTACACGACTACAACGATAGGTTTCTAACTCAAACTTTTAGCGTATAAATCTCTCTCATGATCGTGTTTTTGGGTGATAGTGAGACATACCCTGTTATTATTAGTCTCACTTGACCTTAGAACAAGAGCATAAATTGATTTTGGTTTTACGAGATCATAGGGTTGTTATTTGGTGGAGCATTGCTGGTCTCTGTGGGATTCGTCCCTCATATTCCACTCATCATATTTACACGGATGAGGGGGTGAAGCCTTCGAGACAACCTCAAAGATGGTTGAATCCAAATATGCTAGAGGTTTTTAAGAAGGAGATCATTAAATGGCTGGATGCGGGCATTATATATCCAATTTTTGACAGCCAATGGGTGAGTCCTATTCAGATTATGCCCAAAAAAGCATGACTCATTGTCATAAAAAATGATAAGGGCAAATCTGTCCTGACCCACACTGCGACTTCATGGTGGGTTTGCATTGACCATAGGAAACTGAACACGACTACTAGGAAGGATCATTTTCCTTTATCGTTTATTGATTAGATCTTAGAAAGGTTAGCCGGGAGTACTTTCTTGTGCTTTCTGGATGGATACTCTAGGTATAATCAAGTAGCAATTAACCTGGAAGATCAAGACAAGACCACTGTCATGTGTCCCTTTGGAACATTTGCTTTTAAGCAAATGTCCTTCGGCCTCTACAACGCACCAGCAACATTTCAGCGTTGTATGATGGCCATTTTCTTTGATATGATTGGGGATTATGTGGAAGTATTTATGGATGACTTCTCCACTTTCGGAGATGATTTCTCATCTTGTCTTGATAACCTCACAAAGATCCTAAAGTGGTGCATTGAAGTAAACCTAGTACTATCATGGGACAAAAGCCATTTTATGGTGAGGGATGGAATTGTACTAGGTCATAGGATCTCATCTAACGGACTTGAGGTTGATCGAGCTAAATTAGAAGTCATATCCTGATTACCTCCACCTAGCTTGATTAAGCAAATCAGATCATTCTTTGGTCACGTCAGATTTTACCGAAGATTTATTTGTGATTTCTCGAAAATTGCACGGCTATTGACAAATATTCTAGTAGCTAATGTCCTATTTGACTTTAATTCCTCCTATCTCAACGCTTTCGAGACCTTACGAAGTGCAGTGTCTAACTCCCTGATTCTCCAACCACCTGATTGGTCTCTCGATTTCAAGATTATGTGCGATGCCCCCGATCTTGTTGTTAGAGTTGTTCTAGGCCAACATCGAGAGCTTCATCCTTTTGTAATTTACTACGCTAGCAAGACACTGAATGAGGATTAGCATAATTATACAGTCACCTAGAAAGAACTGCTAGCAGTCTTATTTGGGTTAAAAAAATTTCAACCATACTTGCTTGGATCCAAGGTGATAATTTTCACTGATCATTCCACCCTTTGGCATTTGTTGCCAAAGAAGGATGCCAAACCTCGTCTTATTAGATGATCCTTCTTGTGTAGGAATTTGATGTCGAAATTCGTGACAAAGTCAGAACGCATAATGTTGTGGTAGATCACTTATCTCGATTAACCCCAACCCACATTCCTTATTCCCCGCCTATTTCAGATCAATTCTCGGATGAGTTTCTTTTGGCGATTAATTTTGTCAAGTTTCATTGGTACGTGGATATTACAAATTATCTTGTCGTAGGCAAGATTCCAGCGAACTTATCCAAGGTCCAAAAACTCAAATTTATTTCTGAGGCCATGACCCCTTGCTCTTCTACATTGGAGCTGATCAAATTATCAGGAGGTGTGTCCCCGACCCCGAAATCTTTAGTGTGTTATCTTTTTGCCGCAGTGAGGCTTGTGGTGGTCATTTTTTAGGCTGAAAGTTGCTACGAAGATTTTACAGTCGGGTTTTTTTTGGCTGACCAATTTTAGAGATGCACATGAATTTGCCAAGCACTGCAAGCGATGCCAGTCGGTCGGTTCTATGAATCAGAGAGACATGATGCCTCTCCAACCCATTTTGGTTGTAGAAGTGTTTGGTGTGTAGGGTATCGATTTAATGGCCCCTTTTCTGAATTCGCATGGCTTTGAGTACCTACTTCTCGCTATTGATTGTCTCAAAGTGGGTTGAAGCCATCCTGGTGAGCTAGGCCAATCATATGACCGTTATCTCTCTCGTACGGGAATTTATTTTCGTGAGATTTGGTATATGATGTAAACATGTTTATATCACATAAACTGTCTATTTATGCATGTCATTAGGCATAGAATTGCATCACATATTATAAATATTGCATAATATGCATCATCATGCATTTAGGGTAGCCTGTATAAAATTTAGGTTGTCTCATTTTATGGTCAAGGACAGGGCAACTTGTAAATCAAGGCTTTGGACCGAGGATCCAACTATAAGGATCTGATCAAGGCAACGACAGGAGTTCAACGACTCCAAGATCGCTCTGATCGGACATCCGTAGCACCAAATATAGTCCAAGGAAGCCTAGAGATCAAGGGCCAAGATGGTGTCAATCCTCACTTCAGATGAAAAATCCGACCGCATGGATAGGTTCAGATTGATGATCGCAGCCTAACAGCATGAAAATCGGCTCAATCCAACACCTGTGGCACCGTCTACAACACTCTCAGCTGCCCGATCGGCCCCACGAACCCACCGCTCTCCTCTTCTGAAGGCACGACAAGATGAGATCTAGGTCGTTGGATCTTGATCCAACTACCGTGAGCGCACACCGCTTAAAACCTCCGTGCGGCACAGATGAAGATGCAACGTAGTGGTTGCGAGGTGTTGCACAAGCGCGGGGCACGGGTTTGACTCGCGATCCATTGTGCTCGCGCATCAAATCCGGACCACGCGATCGGTTGTGGATGACCCAGATCACCCAATCAGGCATACGTGGGATCAGACGCTCTGCCTCACGCCCGATCTAACGTGCGATCAGGCGGTGCGAAGTTGAAGCGCGATGCGGGTGAGGATCGATCTCGACCGTCCGATCTCAAGATCGAACAGCTAATATCGTCCAAACATAGGCATGCATTTTAAGCATGGAAAAGGAACAGGTGCGCGCGCAGCACGCACACGTCGCCCACGGCAGGCCTTTAGCAACGTTTAATTCCATCACTAAAGGTCCCTTAATTAATATTTTGAAGTTAAAATGTCCAAATTACCCCCAATCCTTGCAACTATAAAAGGAGACCCCTACCCTACGAAATTCTCACCCCTTCCAAAGCTCTAAGAGCTTGTCCCAAACTCTAGATGCTCCTCTAGAGTAGAAATCATAATTTTTCCACCTTCGTCCCCCTTCATGGAGAATCTCACGGTTATCCTCTCTCTACATTGGGGAAGTGGATCCCGTGACGACGACCATGTGCTGCTTCGTTCCCGTTCCTCCCGCTTTGTCCTCCTTCCCACTCCATTCCCTATCTTCCAGGCATCGTCCCATCCGGCTCGTCCTCCAAGCAATCGTCGAGGAGGATATTTCTCTCTCCATTCTCTTTACTGCTTTCTAGAGTAGATTTACTACTTTCTTGTGTAGATTTTCCGCTTTCTAGTCATAATGAGTAGTGTAATGAACAACTTCTTATAATGAAATCCATGTTTATTCTACCTCTCTTTTAGTTTTATTTGTAATATTCTCTCTCTCTTCTATTTATTATTTGTTAAATAGATAGGTAGCTTTCAACCAGCTAATATGTTTCATGACAAATAAAACAAATGCGTATTTTTAATCAAACGTCCGGCTTCCTGTGTTCTACCCGAAACTTCTTTACAGATTTTCGGTATAAATTTTATCTGTTGAACTGATTTCTTCACAACTCGAACTGCGACGAAGGGTTTTCGAATCCAATTGCGAACACGTAGTTTTCCACGATCAACAGTATACCCCGCGCTCTGATTAGTGATGGGGGTAGCACTTCATGTAACGACCCGGTTCCCGAGTCCCTACGAGACACGAGAACCGGACCGACTCGACTAATCCCAAGACCTAGTCGTCCAACGAGGAAGTAACCAAAAGACAGTAAAATAAACCACATTCAGCATGAATATAACTAACAGTAAGAAAGTACAGCAGTAAGGAAAGAAACTACTACAGTAGGTACCACCACAACAGTAAAACAACATTTATCATATAACAGAAACTGCAGGTAAAGAAGGTACAGCGGAAACAAAACTACTCACTAGAACAGAAACAAAAGAGGTACAAAAGGCTGTGGTAACTCTACTGGACCCTACTTGGCCCAGCGTCCTCGGCAGCCGCCGACCCTGGCTGCTCAACACCTGGTCCTGAAAAAGGTAACGAGTGTAACACGTCAGCAAAACGCTGAGTAGAGTGGCAAACTAACTAAAGGCAACAGTAGAGTGTACAGTAGCTGTTATGTTCTATTACTTCCTTTATTCACATCTTTCAATTTCTCTCACTATTTCATTTATTTCTCAGATCCTTTACTTGATCTCGAATGTCCTTGTGGGAACGATCTTGATTGCAGTCTTTTCCAAAAGTAGAAGTAGCACGTGGTGCTCTCCTGGCCGGGAGAGTCCCCCGTGGTGATCCTACCCTCAGTCAACCACCCCAAGGTCACTGACAGACGTAACGGTGACTACGGCACGCGCGATAAACGCACAGGTAGCTAGCCCGCACTGGCACGCGGTCAGTCGTTTCCGTTAACGGGTGCGCCCAAAGCACAGCACGGAACCAGGGCAGAGCCCTCTCAGTAATAGGGGTCCAACCCCTCCCCAGTAACCAAACCGGGGCCTTGCCCCTCCACGGTCCGCGCACCCTCGCCTGACTACCCTGGTTTGCCCTAGTGGGCCTAACAAGTCGGTGAAGGAGGCTAGCAGAACCCCGGGGCCCGTAGGGTAGCTAGTACTCTCCTAACACGACTAGCTCTCCTCGGTACTACGTACACGAGGGCCAACAAGTCGGTACAGAGCAGCCAATCCTAACCCCGGGTCCCTGGGGCGGCTGGCCCCACTCTGCACTAAACAGGTACAGGTACTTCCCTTGGTACTGCGTACCCAAGAGACAGTACAAACTACATCTCAGTTCCATTCCTTTTTCTTTCCAGGAGTTCCACTCCTAATTCCTCGTAGGGTTCCAGCTCTTTATCTCAGAACATCATATGTTTCACTTTCCAGATTCACGTTCTCAAAATCCATGATCTCAAACATGTTTCTTTATTCATAACAGGCAGCTGTTAATTCAAATTACAGGCAGCTTTATATTCCTTTCCATTTTTCCAAGATTGCAGTATTATACATTCCACTAGTTTTTTCCATCCTACGATTCATGCCACATCCTAGGATCTAGCATACAACTAGTTTTCCAGCCCTAGGATTCATGCATCACCTAGGAGCTATCATTCCATACATTTCTCATTCCTAGGATTCATGCAATGTCCTAGATTCTAGTTATGGTTCCATACTTTAACAGATTTTAAAATAACTTAAGCCACTCTACCAGGTACAACGAGAGTAATGGGGGCGTGATCGGGAATCCCGCGTGCCTCCGCGACTCTCAAGACTGCAACCGAACGAGGTCCTATCACAAGGATCAAACACAAGGAGTGTCTCAAAACAGTGTATAGCTACTGTAGACGGGTAGAGGAATTAATTCTGAAATGAACGCAACTCGAATCGCGGAAAACGGAGCCCAAACGGGCCCTAAACGGGTCGAGAAAGACAATACTGTGCAAAATCAGACGTCTGGAACTCCTTCCAGACGTCTTAAACGGTGGATCAGAGAATTACCTGTTCAGCATGGTTTCCCAGACGTCCAGAAGTCTGCGGGGACGTCTGTCCTATACCCCAGACGTCCGATGGTCCACACGGACGTCTGTAGATCACTCCCGCCGTCTGGTACAACTTCCAGACGTCTGATTCGCAAAAGATGGCGAATCAGCGAACCTGCGCACAGCCAACCCCCCCTCCCTCAGTACGGTCAGTCGACAAGAAGGAAGAAGAAAGCGGAAACTCACCTTTCAGACGTCTGTATGATCTTACAGACGTCGACCTTGCCGTCTGGCTATCAACCCAGACGTCTGATTCTGGAAATTTTTCCAGAATCAGGGCCCTGCTCGGCCTCCGCTCGCGACGCCGCCCGCGTCGAACCTCGCGCGTCTGCTGCTCAGCCCGCAGTAGGTCCCTCTCCGCGTCGCTCCGCGCCCCCGGCGCCCTCCGCCGGCCGGCCAAGCCGCTCCGGCGAGCTCGCCCTCACGGCAGAGCCCCGCCCTCGCACGCCGCACCTCCTCCGCGCTCACTGCGGCTGCCGCTGCCGCCCTCGCGCTCGCTCTCGCGCACAGGAAGGAGAAGAAGGAGGAGACGGTGGAGACGGGAGGGGAGGCGTGGCCCTTTTAAGGCCGCGCGAGGAGGAGAGAGAAGGTGGTCGCAGCGCGCCTGCAGCCGCAGAGAGAGAGAGAGAGAGGAATCGCAGGTCTGCGCGCACAGGCACGCAGACGAATCTCCCGTGCGAACATAACTGTTCTCCAGACGTCTGTAAACGATCCCGGACGTCTGGTCAGACGTCTGGATGTGATCCCAGACGTCTGGTCCGACGTCTGGGCCACCTCCCAGACGTCTTAAAAGGCGTCTGGGGCACGCGTTCGTTACACTTCATCCATGTCCATTTCAGGTCATTATTAAAGAAATACGAGGTACATCATTGTATTCCACCCGTATCATTCGCAGACCAATGGGCAGCTGAAGTGTTTAACCATCAAATCAAGTTGATTCTCCAGAAGACGGTTAGACCAGATAGGAAGGACTAGTCGGATAGATTAATTGATGCACTTTGGGCATATCGGACAGCATACAAGGCCCAACTCAGAATGTCGCCATATCGTATGGTGTATGGAAAGGCTTGTCACCTTGTCGAACTGGAGCACCACACCTTTTGGGTAGTGCAAAAGTATAATTTTAACCTCGATGTGGGAGGTTATGAAAGGAAGCTCCAGGTCAGTGAACTAGAAGAAATTCAACGGGAGGCCTACGAGAATGCGAAAATCTACAAAGACACAACGAAGGCCTTTCATGATCGTCACATTCAGAGGAAAGTATTCACTCCTAACTAGCAAGTTTGGTTATTTGATTCACAGCGTAAATTCTTTGTGGGAAAGCTCAAGTCTAAGTGGGCTAGCCCGTATATTATGATTCACTTCTACTCTAATGGAGCGATACAAATCATGGATTCGAAATCTGGACATGTTTCTACGGTAAATAACCAGCATCTCAAGTCATTTATGACCGACGAACCTCCTCCTTCTGCTGACGAAATCATAATTTCATTGAGGATGTGTAATTAAATTTTTACCTAATTAGAGGTATTAAATTCAATGCTTATATATATATACATATTTTTTATGCATAACATATTTTCTTTTAGTATATTTTCCTGCATATTATACATCGAGATATTGGTTTATGTTGAATAAAAATTCAGAAGTAATTCCAAGTTGGTGATTTTTTAAAAATAAAATTTTCTAATTTGATGAGAGGATAGAATAGGAAGAATAAGTTCTGATGCGTAAATTTAATTTTCGATGATTTTTGGATTGTTCGAGAGGGGATAAGGCTTGGTGGAGTTTAAGCGAGAAATGTACGGGGATTTAGTGGTGTTTCCGTGGGTATTAATCATTATTATTTTTTTCATGGAAATTGTTGGGCATTGAGTGGGGAGTTTACGTGTAGGGATAAGAGTTGATGCGGAGATATTGGGTTTGGGATTGACGTGGGATTGTTGGTGATAAAATGAGGGGAGGGAAATGTAGGTTGCTTGGGTTGGGATTTAGGTGGACAGGGGAGTATGCAGGGGATAAGGTGGAAAGTGTACGGATTGACTTGAGAATTTATAAAAATAAGGGTAAGAATTTTAGTGGTAAGGTGGATACGAGAATTTACATGGAGGTTATTAGGTTTGAATTTGGGTTACGTAAAAAGGTTAATTGGATTACTAAATATGTCTACTTTATTAAGTTAGTTATCTCCAAATTAATTTAAGTTAGAAAGTTCATTTAATCATATTTCGATTAATTTAAAATTTTATATTTACAGATATAAAAATAGATATATTAAGGTATTAGATATAATTATAGAAAAAATTACACAAAAATTTAAATGTATGCATTATTTACAAAATAATCTAAAATATTTAATTTGACCTAATTAAATATAATCTAATCTAAATTACTTGTAGATAATATTAATTAGACATTAATTATATAAATAATCATAAAAATATCACTTGGATACCAAATATTCGTTAACATTGCTTGTAATTGCCTAATTATAGTAGATCTATTGTTGCTTGATAACTTAATTGTTGGAACGTGAATACCTTGTTACCATGCATAAAATATGCTATTAATAAATAATAAGTTGAGATTTGACTGCTTACTTTTTCGTATCAACTTAGGCCCCGATAAATGAAGGTTTATACTTATATTTGTGATTTGTACTTATTATCGCGAGGAAATAGATTAAATGTGGAATCCTAACTTGTAACTTGTAAATCTATATGTAGTTGTAATTATCAAATTCAGATCTTAATATAGTTGTTATTGTCGTTGAACTCTTCATTAAATGATCTAATTATATTTGACTATTAGTTGTGAGTAAACTATTAATAATGACACAAAATGATCACGAATTAATATGGCATCTTAAGCCTATGTTGAAGTTTGTATTAATGAAATTACCTAAGAAATAATTTATTTTTTTATGAAATATTGAGGTAGATCAGATAACTAGATGGTTTATAACATATCAAGGATAGAGATTGGTTGGATGAATCTAGGAGTGGATAGTCTCCTTGTACATTTATGATAGACTTATTGATCAATCAAGTAGCAAGGTAGGGACACGAAGGTGGATATAAATATTATTATATTAGTATATATACCTAGGTCATGGAGAATTTTATCTATGAACCAATATAGGTCTTTTCTGTATGTATAGCTCGTAGTATTTACCTATCACACTACCTATGTTGGGACTATGAGGTGATAGAATAAGTCATAGGATGATTGCGACGTTTCTTCTTTGCCAAGAAGATGTCTTATACTTGTCATATTTCTTGAGATTTCGTAGCAAGGTCTCCTCATACCTTTTGAGAAATTGATTTGTGATCAATAGGATCATAATGTCAAGGGCAACACACATATTGATCACATCACAATTTTACCTAATTATTTTTACCTATTTTTCACTATTTTTCTAGTAGTTTTCATATTTTTATTTTATATTTTCAAATAATTTAATTTCCTTAATTTTTTATTTAGGAGAGAAAATGAAGAAAAGAATATTTAGTATTGATATAAAATGACAAGGCACATGGTCATTTATGAAGGTAGAATTCGAAAACGATGGTCGTGCAAATCAAATAAAAGAAACAAAGAAAATAAGGAAAAAAAAAAAAAGCGCACACACACACATATATATATATATATATATATATATATATATATAGAGAGAGAGAGAGAGAGAGAGAGAGATTTTTTTAAAAAAACCACCTTATGTATAGGCTTCTCTATCTGCGTTCCGATCCCAATTCGACCCTCTCTTTCCCCGCAATTAGCGCATACCAAGCAAGCCCAATCATAAGTGGGCTTTATGAATGATTGAAAAAAGAGAGAAATAAAAGAAGAAAGAAGAAAAGACCCATATGCAAAAATGAAGAAGCAAAATCATATTTTTACTAGGATTGGAAGTCCTAATGATTATTTCAATTTACCAAATTAAAGGGTAACGGATGTTAATTCCCAACTATTTTTAGATTATAAAACTTATAAATACCCTTCCATAAAGAAAAAAAAGTCCCACATGCAAAAATAGAGAAACAAAATCATATTTTTATTAGGATCGGAAGTCCTAATGATTATTCCAATTTATCAAATTAATAGGTAACAAATGTTAATACCCAATTATTTTTAAATTATAAAACTTATAAATACCCATCCATACCCTCTCACATGAGCACAACACATTATTGTTTTTCCTTCCTCCACTATTCGTCTGCATCTTTCTCAAGCACAAGGAACTTTCAACAAATTCCCACCTTCTTGCAACCATAGTCAACGTCCACCGCCAACCTTGCATTGTCACTACCACGTTGAGATCCTCTTTGAAGTCATTCTCTTTATTCTCTCCATTCTTTCTCTCTCTTTACTTATACTTTGATATTATTTTTTATTAATAAAAAATTTATTCTAGTGATTTATTTTTATTTAATTAATTTCTTAGTTTATAATTTTTAGTTAGTTTATTTCTTTCTTTTCATGCATTTTTTATTTTAATTAATTTAGGGCTAGTTACTAGAAATAGGAGTACTTATCTCTTGTTATAAAATTTCAAAAAAAAAATAAAAAAACCCTAAAAATAAAAAAAAAAGTTTAGATTAGTGGAAATTAATTTAGACGATTATGCTTCATTAAGGAGACTTAGTCTCCCGTTATACTAATTTCTAATTATTTCAAGAGTTCATTAATTTTGTAAATAATCATATTTTGGTGCACAACAATATTTTCTTATCACTTTACCAATCCCACGATTACATATCATGATAATTTAAAAATAAAGAATAGTGAATTAGGGAGCAATAATGAAATTAATTAATTACTACCTAGATCTTTATGTCATTTATTTTGCATTTCTATTTACACTATTTTACTCTGTGTTTTCTGACATGTTCTTAGACTTAGGTATAACTGAGCAGTTAGGAGCAATTGCATTTGAAGTGACCGGTGCAAGACCTAGCTTGATGCTAGTAAATGGTCCATGACCTTACATAGATGATTAGCTAGCTTAGATAACTCTCTTTCCTTCAAAATTTTGAGACTTGTAAACTTGATTATTTTGGTCACCATTTATTTTCTTTATTTGTTTAATGCTTTATGAATGACTTGTTCAGCTATGATTATGTTTTACAATTATGTGCTGGGTGACTTCGGTCCTATTTAAGCTTGCTAATTTCATTCAACATCTCAAATCCCATCGAGTTTGATTGATTGGTGGGGTTAGAGTCATCACATCCAAGGGATGTAATGTGTAAATAATAGATGCATCCAAAAACTTTGGGAGAAAGAGAGAAATGTTCCCTTGTAGATAAGAGTAATGAGATTGGAATCTTCCCTTTCAGCACATGACTTGGCATCCGATTTATCAAATATGTAGTAGTCAAAATGGCTTCATCCCAATAACACTTTGGAACTTTTCCTTGAATTAATAATGCTTGTACAACATCAAGAAGATGCCTATTGTTTCTTTCAATAATGCCATTTTGTTGAGGGGTATAGCTACATGATATCTCGTATAAAATTTCTCTCTTTAAAAAGCACGGTTAGGGAGCTCTCTAAATATTTATGAGCATTATCTGATTTGAATATTTTGATTGCTTGTTTGAAATTGATTCTCAATCAAATTAGAGAAGCTCCTAACAATATAAGGAATTTCCATTCCATTCTTCATTAGATCAAGAAATGTGCATTTAGAGTAGTCATCGATAAATGCAACAAAGTTTTTATAACCTACCTCAGATTTTACATTTGTAGGTTTCCACATACGCATCTGAATGAACCAGTGAGAATGGTTTAGTACTCTTTTGTTTAGACTTAGAAAAAGATGTACAACGATTCTTAGCAAATTGACACTTCATAATTCAAGTCCTGTACATTTATCCTTGTGAATAAGTCTGGAAGTAACTTTTGTAATGCTAAGAAATTTAAATGCCCAAGTTGTTGGTGCAAGGGCATCACGGTCGTTAATTTTGATGATAATAAAATACGTGTTATTTAACATTTACATTGAGTTTATAAGTTTCAGGAGAATGCAAATGGATTCAAGTATGGAAGAGCTTAAGCTCGCATCCATGGTGGATTGGAGGAGTTTGATGGAGGAGAAGGAGCTTCGCTTGGAACGAAAGCTTGAAGAAGAAAGGAGATGAAGAATATGATAGATCATTTATTTAGTTGTTTCTTTTGCTCTTTATTGTTGTCTAGATGTTTGTTAAAGAGCCTCAAAGTTACCAAACAGTAGTCATAGGAACACATACATAACTATAGGATACTTAGGTTTTTCGTAGAAAACTTAGAAAGCTACAATAGGCATTAGACAGCTTGATCAGACGTCCAATCTGGAAATTAGACATCTGATCTTATACTTTAAGATGTTTAACTGTTTGATTAGATATCCAAACACTTAGGCTGGACTTAGTCCTTTCTATCTATTAATTTCATATGACCAGCTCTTAGTCTAGATGTCTTAGAAGATGTCTAATGATCTTGCTAGACGTCCAATTAGAGGACCATTGGCCTTATCAAACTGATCTTAGAGGATTAACCTTATATCTGACCTACATTTGCTTTCAGACATCTATTGTGATCCCTAGACGTCTGATAAGTAGACGTTAGGCCCAAATCACCTTTTGTCAAATGATTATAGCCATTTAACCTCGAGAAATGCATTCCCGCAGAAGATTATATTTCCAGATGTCCAGACTTTGTGTCAGATGTCCGACACGTCGTCTGACCAATAAAACTTAGAACCCTATTTAGGTTTGGACAAAATCAGGAAGGAAACTCGTCTAGAATTAGATGTCTGACTTTAAGTCCAAACGTCTTAAAAGTGATCTTTAGATGTTCATCTTGATCTAACTTCAATTAGATCTTCCACCTTTCTTGATTAGACGACTAATTCCTAAATCAGACGAAGACCCAAACATCTGATAATAGATTCATACGTCTGATAACCCTGTTAGGGTCATAAATGACCTTGATTTTGGCCCGATTTGCCTTAGATTTGTTTCTAACGACTAGAGAAGCCCTCCAATGGCTAAAAGAGGCTTCGAAACCCTTCTTAGGGCCTCTATAAATAGAGGAGTACCCTTCCTAAGCTAAGAACACCAAGCAATACTACTTCCACACACTTTTGTGTGATAGAAAAGAAATCATCAAAGAGTAACATGATCTTGCTCTTCAAGTCCCATTCAACAAATCCGAGAGTGACGTTACTCTGCCGAGATCACGCTATGTACTTCCATCTAAGGGAAGTCTCTTTCGCCTATAGAATCTAAATTTAAGATATATACTTTGTAACTCTATAGGTTCTGCTGTATTTTCCTTATTTTTGGTTGGGTATTCATTTCGCGAATTCCCATTTCCTTCGTAGGATAAAATGCTCTTTGTGAAGAGGAGGGGTTTGAGGTATAATACCCTCGTATAAAGTAGTATTATTGTAAGGGGTTAAGTTACCATCGTTTAAGTGACTCGTTAGTGGATTTGATTGACTTGGTTAATTGGGAAATCCTAAACTGAGAGGTTTAGGTAGTGATTTTTATGTGGATTTGGGTTTCCACCTAAAAATCATTGTGTACTTATGATTGTTTCTTTTTGTGTGATTGATATTATATTTTTCTGCATTATTTTTCGTATCACGCAAATCTTACCCCTCCATTATAGAACCTACACAAGTCTCCTATGCCATAAAAACACATCTCTATTTTTGGTGGAGTCTATTCCCCTAAACTATAAGATAGATCGGAGTGTAAAAGCAAACATAGATTGGAGTGTAAGAGCAACTTTCTTTGGTAGTCTATAAAATTCATTATATTCTATAGCAGTTCTAATCTCTTTTTGTAATGACCTGAGATTAGATCTAAGTCTAATCGAGAAAAACTGGTCATGATAACTTGTTAGGTACAAGCCTAATGGATCCAAGCAACCACCCAAAATACTTAAGCTCAAGTTAACAAGTAGTAATTATCAATTCTTTATATCACACTACTCACTTTCATGAGTTTACAATGTGTGACTATTTTTGGTGATGTTACAATCTCCTCGACTTGAAATTTTGACGTTCTCACAAGGGTTTAATACTCCAAGTAGTAGTGCTGGTTCTATCTCATGGTGCACTCTTTCGTCGTCTCAAGGATAGTCCTTTCCTCCTACTAGAGAGAGTTTGGCTTTGATACCATTTGTAATGACACGAGATTAGGCCTGAGTTTAATCAAGAAAAATTGGCTTTGACAATTTGTTCCGTAGAAGCCTAATGGATCCAAGCAACCACCTAAAATACTAAAACCTAAGTTAACAAGTAGTAATTCTCAATTCTTTATATTCCATCACTTACTTTCATAAATTTACAATGTGAGACTATTTTTAGGGACGTTACATTTTTTTCTATTTCTAGATTTTGCAAGACACATCGATCTTCATAAAATATCAATCTATAGTTCAATTGTTTAACCAACAACAGATTCAGAGAAAGATCAAGAATATCAAGAGTGCTATCAAAGTTGATCCTATTTAGGAGTTGGATGCTTAATTTTCCAACAATATTGACATTAGACCTATCGACTATCAGAAAAATGTCCTTTTTTGAACCAAATTTATACTGTGCAAGAGCTAACGTGGATTTCTGGTCATGTGATACATAGCTCCATTGTCTGCTATCCGATCCTCAAAGAATGGAGAATAATTCTTAACGTAGGTGTGTGCTCCTGGGCAATCAATGCTTGAGTAAGGGTAGAAATCTATTGGGTTGTTTTCATCATAGTTGCTTTGGATCCCATTGCCGTCAATCACGAGACTTGAACCGATCACCCCCGAATTGAATCTAACGTAGCTTTTATATCATGTGAAAATTGACATTCACGTAAAGTGCAACCACGATGACAAGCATCGCACATGCACGTAAAGATTTATATGGAAATCATTTTCAACAGTGGAAGAAAAAAAATCTCTGGAAGGGATCCCCTAGATCTCCTTTCTCATGAGAGGTTAGGATTTGCCACAAAAATTGAAAAAAGTAAGAGGGTGAGTTGCAAAATTTGAGATCGGATTATATGGATCCACACCTAATAATCCATGTAACCGTTTGCACCAAGTTAGGAAGAGTTATTCGGTACCCAATTTAATTAAATTGAAATTTAGGATATTCCTCTTTCCGTACTGAGCTTAAAGTTGAGTGTCTCCCCCTATCACTGTCAATTTTTTTTATAGTTCTTTGTTATAGTTGCAGCTTGCAAGGTGGTCTGCCGTCAAGAGTACGATAATGTGAATGCAAATTGGCAAGGGAAAGTTCAAGAGAAAACTTTCGAAGAGAGAGAAGAAGTCTAACCGAGAATTATCTTAATTAGACGGATATTGCAGCTTCTCTACAATTTGAATAGAAATTGCGAGAGAAGTATACCTCCAACTTCCCTTGACCACAGACCATGCACTTTGCATCTAGAACAAACAACTACAAACCGTCCTACTTCTAGATAGATTACTATAGTCATTAACATGGAAAAAACGTAAAAATATGGCTATCGAAGAAGTCCAGGTTAAGCTTCATTAGTTTGTTTTTTTCCATCCCTTTCTTGAAAAAGACCCCGGCTAGATTGGGCTGAGCCCGGTCCGGGTCAAACCAGCCGATGGGCTATGCAGGATAGGTCCACTAATTTTGGACGGCAACTTGGCTCCATCAACTCAACGTCTCAGGTTACATCTAGTTGTGATCATTTTACTTGTACAACCTCGAACCTCATGGAATGCCCAACATAAATTGGAAAAGAATGGTGAAATATTCGACACATAGATATCATAGGTAACGTAAAAAAAAAAAAAAACTATTAATTTTCATTTAGTACGGAAAATAAATTTGTGAAATAAGTTGAGGAACTGAAATAAATGATGAAATAAGTAAATTAACTTATTTGGATATTTTAGTAGATTAAAATTATTTTATAGATAAGATAAAATAATTTTATATGAGATTAAATCTATTTAACTTGCATAAATAAGAAATAAATTAAATGATAAATTAAATACTTAACTTATCGTACAAACAAGATCAAATATTTACAACTAAGAAAAATTAGGTTCACCCTGGACACCAAATCTATAGACGTTGTACTGTAGCTACAGTTTCACTTTCGTTACCGGGATTAATTATATTAGTTATTTCGTGTGGCCCTTTTTCAGGCATATGTTACATGGCAGTGTGGGTAGAATTAAAGCTACAGTACTGTAAGGATTAATTATATTAATTATTTCTTGTGCTCCATTTAAACACATAGTTTCAGTGAAATGGTGGGACTGGGCATGCACAGTATGGTTCGTAGCAAAGATGATCACAGTTTGAATTTGCTACGTTTATTTCTTTTAAACTGCATATTTTAGTGGATTTGCCATCCTTAGGGCTATTGGAAGTGGACTTAAAAAGATTCATATTTAATTTTAGAGTATTCATCTAATATTGCGAATGTCATATATTGATCATGGTCATATCATTATGATTTATTCTTAATTACGTTCGATATTTACCCTTAATCAAGTTTAAGGTTATAATTTTTTTTATAACAAGGTTCCTTCTTACAAAGTAGTCATCGACACACTACAAACATCCTAACTCCCCCCTTAAGGTATATTCAATATTAGCAAAACTCCACTTCTATAAAGGTTTCCTCACATGACCATGGAAGGAACTCCTGGATGCATATCAACTAGTTATCATTAATCTTATGTTTGGATGAAACGATTAATGGAGGAGGAAAAGGAGAGGGAAGGGGGTGATATAACTTTTTCTTTCTTTTTCTTTTCTTTTGGATAGATGGGAGAGGAAATGGTAGAAACGATGTTGTTTTATGTTCGGCGATGGGGAAAGAGAAGAGACTATTTTGATATATTTTACAAATATAATTTTTAAAATACTTTCAAAACAAAATATATTTATATATATAAAAAATATCTAATCAATGCAATACTCACAAACAATAAAAAAGACTTAAATCTATGACTATCGGATTTCCCAACATCTTGACGAAGCCACCCATATAAAGTGGTTTTAATCCCTGCACACAAATCATCAATTAATTTTAAAAATTTTATCATAATTATTATAATATATATGAAATATCCCAACGAATCGTGAAATCATGCGATTCATATTCTTATTTATTATTTTATGTGTTACTGTCTTGTATTATATTTAATTTTTAATATTTTTATTACTCAATATCTCTTTGTAACATAAAAATAATATCAGATGAAAGTAATAGATTACAAATCAGTTGTAATGTATTACAACATCGTATATTAAACATTACAACAATTCATCATAATAAGATGCCAAAACATAGCGTATTGCAATAATACGTTAGATGTGTCTACGTATTTATTGTTTGTATTACATTTTAGAAACTAATCATGTATTAAAAAATATATATTTAATTCAACAAAATCTTATACACTTGTAACTGGATCATATGTGATACATATTAGATGTAATAGATTTTATGTTGCAAAGTATCTACAATACATTGCACGTGATATTCTAATTCACGCAATCAGTTGTTATAACATTCTATTGGTTACAACTCATATGTGAAGCTGTTACAACCATATGCACTTATTGTTACAAACATTGTTCTATTTTGTTACAATAATTTTAAAGATATTAACATAGATTCTTCTTTAATTTTAAACACTAAATGCATAATTTTTTTACTTGGTTGGTCCTACTTTATTAGATTTTTTAGCACTTAATATGGATATTTATGATTTTGAATATATTTTTATTACATTAAAATCAATTTACATATCTATTTTTAGAATATGTATGTAAGGGTTTGAAATTTTGATGGCACCGTTGCAGCTAATCAAGCCCTTATTATGAGCTAAATTATGAAATTACGGTGTTTTTGAGCCTTGAATTCTAAAATCTTGCATAAAAGTGGATAAATCACTTAAACATTATTTATGTAAGGGCCAAACAAAGACTTTGAATTGGTAGCCTTATTAATAACTTGATATTCACGGTAGGATGTGCTTGATGTCTCACCGATTGTTTATTGAATGAATGAGAGGAGGAGAGGCCATGTCTCCCCCAAGCCACTCCCTCTCTTCTTTCTCTTGGAGAGAAAACATCTCATTTCATTTGTACCACTTCCCCTCACCTTGCCCTTATTCTCCACCCATTTCACTGATCGGCAGCAAGGATGAAATGACCCTTCCCAAGGGTCGTTCGAGATTTTCCCAGAAGAGTAGGAGTGTAAGTGTAATTTTATACCCACTGGGTTTAAATTTGTGGGCTTTATGGGAAAGAGGAAACTTTACGGGAGAAATCTCATAATTTTTCCCTCTCTCTCTTCCCACACCACACACCCACGCATACACCCATGCACACAAACCCTCACTCTCTCCCTATTTAACACCACCACCACCCTCTCCATCTCCACACCACCACCACCACCTCCACCTTCACTCCTCCACCACCATTGCCATTGACGACCTCCCTTCCTCTTCCCTGTCCCCTTGCAGCAACGAGTAGGGGAAGGAGGGGAGCTTGAGACGGAGGAGAAGAGAGGGAGAAGCACGGGTCAGAGAGAGAGGGAGAGCGAGAAGCTCGGGAGAGGAGGTGCGACCTCCTGTAGCTGCAGGAGGAGTGATTGCGCAGCAATCATAGGTTTTAATTATCCAGAATTAGGCTAAGACTTAGCATAAGTTAGGGTAGTTCATGCATGCATAAGCATTAGTAGCACATTTATTGTTTTGTATTAGCTATGCATAAAATAATGCTATAATGTATTAATTAGGTGCATTATGTCAATTGCAGGTAATAAGCTGATCAAAAGCTAGATCTAAAGCTGGATCTGAAGAATAAAGAATAACTGGTGTTATAGCAGAGCTGGAGCAGAAGACGTAGATAAGATGTAGTAGAGAATAATGGAAGGGAGTTAAGGTATGTTATTCTATTAAGTAGGAATAAAGCAATAAATTGTGAAGAACTTAGGTCCATCTTAGCCCTAGGACAGCCTAGAAGCTTCCCTAAGCCTTAGCCACCCTTAGATTAGGTCACCGCACCTTAGGAAACCTGAAAACCCTAATTCTGGCCTCTATCTGGACGTCTAGATGAGTTATAGGATGTCCAGAACCCTTAGCCAACTCACGCACACCTTAAATCCACTTCTGCAGTGAAATTGGACGTCCAGACACTTGGTCAGATGTCCAATTTCTGTAGAATACCCAAGACAGAACCTAAAATCCCTCCTGACTTTGATTGGACGTCTAGAAAATAAGTCTGGACTTCTGATTTTTCATTATAAGATGTCTAATAACTTTATTGGATGTCTGGAACTGCCCTCCAGACCCTGTTTTGATATTCAAGCCTTGATCTTGGATCTCTAGCTCCCTAAATCCAATTCTAACCCCCTAGGAACCTAAATTAAGGTGCCCTAACCCTAGTACTTCACCTCTAGACCTCCCTAAGGGCCTAATTAGGTCCTCACTAAACTTAATTGACTTGGATCATGGTCAATCTCTTCAGTCTATTCAATTGGACTCATTGAGTCCTGATCTCAACGCACACTGTCCAATTGGACTCAATGAGAGTCCAATTGACCTAGACTTGACTTAATTGAGTTATTTTACTCTTACGTAGGTTTCTACACACCCAATTAAACTTGTATTAAGTTTAATTGCACTTTACCTAAGTGAATTAGGGTTTACAACCCTAATTTGAGACCTACCTTGACATAAACCCATTAGAACCTAACCTAATCAACCTAGCCACCTAAGTTTCAACCCACACACACCATCCACATGAAAATACCTAGCCTAGAGTTCTCTAGAATTTTCTACCATGTGTTGCTGCCTTGGTTTCTAAAATTAGCAACCAAGAGCCATTCAATTTTTAGATCCACATTTGGTGGATCTAAAACCCACAATCCATCCTCTCTCTTACTCTCCCACGAGTTCCCACCATAGGCCTCTCTAGAGAATTCCATAATTCTCTAAAGAGCTTCCCTTAGATCTATAAAATGACCTAAGGGGTGGCCATTTGGTCCATCTTGGTCTTTTAGCATAGCTCCACCTTCCATAAGCCATCACCACCTCCACCTCCATGTTCACGAGCTCCACCATGATGCCACCGCCTCCACGCCAAGCCTAGACCAGGATCAACTTCTCCAACCTCTCCAAGGGCTAGCCTAAGCACCATTGGCCTCCTCTCTTTCTCTTCGCACCCATTCAAAGGCCATCGGAGCCCACCTTTGAATGCCCTTACTGCTTATTAGTGTAGCTCCATATTCTCCCCCAATGATGCATGCATAATCCCCCCCATAGATTTATGTATGCAGTCATTTTCTACTAGCTAGATTTAAATTTCCATGTATAAGCATTCCGCTACCTGTGCTGTAACCACCATCATGCCTCAATGAAAATATTTATATATATTTATATGCTAAAAATCACCATGTGCCTAATTATCATCTTTTGTTGTGATTAAAGTTGCATGCTTTCAATTTCTGATATTCTGGCAACAGCATGTCGTGTATCAATACGTATTTAGTATAAATCGACATGTGATTTTGACCGAGTAGAGCGAGCGAGATCGAATTTGAATTTGCATTTCCAAAATGCCTCCTAGAGACGAATCATCTGGAGTCAAGTCTTATTATCTTAGAAATTATTTTTGTTGATCGTATTTTGCAACTGTACTACGACTCATTTCTAATCAAATACGTGCTCTACGACCCCAACAAGCAGCTGCAGTCTTTGCGAGCGGAGAGCCACGCGAAGAAAAGCTCGCGAGGCATTTTACAAAATCATTTTTCCACAGTATTAGATGTCTGGGATGGTATCCAGACGTCTAGAGGAGCCTCAGGACGTCCGAAGCTAGCGCCGGCCATCTAACAGCACGAAGGGCCTTTGTACGTACCATGCACGAACCTACTTTGCATGTATGTAACTTTATATGTGTTGTGTTTTTGAAGCGACGCGTGCATACGTAGATACAGGCATTGGAAAGGCGTGTGACACGCCCTTCGAGGTGCTTTAGGATGTCTGGACGTCTCTACAGACGTCTAATAACCATCTCAGACGTCCGGGTGCACTGACAGATGTATGGAAGGACCCCAGGATGGCTGTAAGGGGTTTCAGACATTCGAGATTAACACAGGAAAGCAAGGTGAGCCTCTATGGTCGTTTAAGACATCTGGGTCTAGTCCCCGACGTCTGATTTTAATCAGAGTACATGTCTTTGGCCCGTTTAGGGCCTAAACGGAGTCGGTTTTGAGCTAACAAAGTATTGTTGGTTTCAGTTTGGAGTTCTCTACATGTTTGTGTCACTCGTATACTTTGAAAATTGTTTGATGTGATTTGGTCAATTGTATAGGTCTCCAGCTAGTAGAGTATACAGGGCCTGCGGAGATGATGGGATTTGCGATTCGAGCCCCCATTCCACCCGTGTATCCTGATAGAGTGGTTTTTCTCAATATTATGAATTAATTAATCAAATGCATGCTATCTTAGAATGAATTGATTAAACTCTAGGATATGAAATGAACCCTAGGGCAGAATTGAGTGAATAAACATTGCTTGAGCCACACGGTTTATTCTGAAATGCATGTTAGAACCCTTAATGCTAGCAAATGAATAGTTAAATAATGTGATGCTACTTTCAGTTGTTAAATCACGAGCTACCTGTTATATGGTTAAGAATCAAGATGTGAATAACGAGATATACATGTTGGTCGGGCGACCTTCCTCTATAGTTTTATTATTTCGTCGTAGTATAGTATAGAGGGAGGTGATTACCAGTTTAATACAATTTGTTACTCGGAAATAAAGAGTTCCCGAGGTCGAACTCAGGGAGCAAGTTGTATTCTAGGGGTACAAGTTTCTTTTACAAAAATAAAGAAAGAGAGAGAGAGAATTTGTTGGCTTTTCTTCTTTTCTCTTTGCTTCTCCTCTTCTTCCTTCTTAGATCTTCTGCTCTCTTCTTTTTGGTTCTTCTTCTTTTTCTTCTTTTCTTTTCTTTTCCTTTCTTCAGATCTTCTTCTCATGCTCTTTTTCTTCTTTCAGTTCTTGTCTTGGCCTCTCTGCGTTCTCCTCTGCCTCGCCTTCCTTCTCCTTCCTTGCCTTCAGGACGTCGTCTGATTTTCCAATCAGACGACTTAAACCGCCGCTGCTATAGTGCCGCTCGGTGATCCTCCTTCCTTCAGCCTTCGTCTTCTTCCACGGTTCTTCTTCACCTGTGCCTGCACACTTACACAGCTTGATCAGAGAAGGGGCAAAACCTATCTCTACCCTCCCCCCGCATCTCTCTCTCACAGAAGCCACTCTTGGGAAAGCTCTCCCAGAGCTGCCGGGTTGCCGGGTACGGGTCGCGCCCGGGTCCAGGCCCACCGACGTGCGTGGTGGGCGAGGAGTGCAGGTCAGTCTAAGTCGGGTCGGGCCAGGTCCGCGGGGCATGAGCGCGGACGAGACCGGGTAACCGGGCGGGTGAAGGGGACCTCACCCCGTGTGCTGAGGCAATAAGCCTCCAGCACTTTTTCACTTTATACCGCTGCGCCTCTTCAGAGTTTTCCGAGGTGGGACTAAATGTCCCACCCCGAGTTGGCGCCTGCGCGGAGGAAACAGCTGGTAATCGCTGCGTTACGCGAGGCCTTCGCGCGAGGGCTTCGCTTCAGCTGCAGCCTGACGCTTTGTCGAAATGCCTCGCACGGCCTGGGAGTCGAATCTGGGCGTGGCGCGCCTACAGCTGCAGGCGGAAGCAGCTCCTTCTGCACGGCAATGGCGGCGGAGGACGGGTGACCTGTTCACAGCAAAACGGCCTCTTGGCCTAATCAGAAGGTGCCGGGAGCTTCGCCAGAGTGCGGCGAAGCTCGTGTGGGTGGTGGCGAGGCGTGGGGCGGCGTGCAAGGGCTGCCCTAGGTCGGACTGTGGGTCGGAAGATGGGTTTGTTCGGTGGGGTTGTAGAGGGTGATGTGGGGGAAGTGGAAGGGCGGGGGTTGATCAGGGTGAGGAGGCGGAGGTTCTGCGGTGGTCGGCGAGCCGTGTGGGTTGCTGGAGTGATGGGAGCGGCTCGCCGGAGGATGGCCGGAGGCGGAGAAGGTGAGGGTGAGGGGTCGGAATCGAGGGCGACAGTAGATGTTTAAAGTGAGGAAAAGGAAGAGGGGAGGAAGAGGAGGAGTTCTACCTACTTAGCAGGAGGAGGAGGGGGCCGGAGCGGGCGACAGTCGTATCGACTGTCGTCGGAGAAGAAGATGCCCGGGGGAAGGGGCGGCGGCGAGCAGAGGGCCGGAGAGGCGCCAGCTGGGTGCGGCGTGGCACGGGAAGAGCAGGGGAAGAAGTCTCTGCTGCTGGTATTGCGGCAGAGCGAAGAGGAGGAGGAGGAGGAACCGCCAGAGCTGGTGGGCGTCTGCCGGAGTGAGAAGAGAGGAAAGTTGGTGGTTTTCTCCGTCAGATCCGAGCTGGGAAGAACGGTGGAGCGACGGGGGTATTTATAGGGACCGAAACAGGGAGGAAGGCGGAGGGAGACGACGTGTCTCCCTCGCCGGAGGACGCCGGAGATGGAAACCCATACCGTCCGTGCATTCGCACGGCCGGTATGGTGGGTTACAGCGACCAAGGGGGTGTCCCTGCGACGGCTGACGACGCAGGGCACCCCCGGTTTACTTGCAAGGCTCTCCCCCTTACCCTACGTGGCGCCATGCTCCGCGCAAGGTCGTCGGAGCATGGTGCTGGCAGGTTTTGCAGGGGGGACCTGAACGCAAAGAACGAAGGAGAGTTAGGGGCCAAAATGCGAGGGTTCAAAAGTTGAGGGCCAAAAAGTAAATATATGAGGACCAAAGTATAAAGTTGGTCAAGAAGGTTTCTTCTTAGGCTCAAGTTTTTATACATGACTAATTAGGACCTAAGGAATCTGATGGTGAATTTTATTTCTAGATTAAACCTTGTTTGACTGGTCAATTTACGCAAAAACCCAAATTAAGTAATTAATTGGGTATGGTTCTCAATGTAGGTCAAGATGGGTTCCTAAGGTCAAATTGAAGGTTCTAAACCCTAGAGATTATTTTTCTATGAATTTTAGAGGGTTTATTCCATTTTTTCTTTGCCTTGAACCTCATGAATTGAAGTGGATTTGTTTTAGGGTTACAGATTATCATTTAGTTCCTTGGAATTGCTGTAGCCCTTGCTAGATCATCTCATCCCACTTTTATTCTTAGTAAGTTGCTTTGACCTATGTTTGGACCCTGAATTACCCTGTATGCAGATTATACTGGTAAAATTGCATTTTTACCCCTTATGACTTGTTTTCTCCTTAAACTCAGAATTCTCTGAGTTAAGCCTTTCCTTGAGTTATGTAGGAGCTTTTATCCTTTGTATTGGGTCAAAATGAGCTAGTTATGGCTCATGATGAGGTTCTCATCATACCCCCATGCCTAGCTTTTGCTAGTCCCTTAGCAAAAACTTAAGGTTTCAACCCTTGTTCTAGACCATGAAGTTTTTAATAGCTTTAGATAAGTGCTTTTTTATTTGAGCATAGATTAGGTTAGAATGCTGACCATAGGCCTAAAAGGTACTCTAGTACCAATCAAGATCCAAATCTGTCTAGCCTTAGCCTCAGTCTTTAGCAAAGGTTTTTAAGGCCCACAAGAACTAACCTAAGGTTTATTGGACTTTGTGGTTAAAGCACCCGTGCTTGAAATGATTTTAGCCCTGGCTCAGTTCGCAGTGCGTTTTGTAAGAGAGAGATAGAAAGTTATTCTGTTTGGAGAGTTTTCTCTCTCTTTTTCTTTTTAGTTCTAGCCTAGGATTGGCTTTTCAACACGGTCTGTATCAGATTCCTTGCTCCCATCATCAATCCTTAAGGGTTCCTGGCAATCGATGCTTTGAGATAGCACCGCCCATGGCAACCCCCGGAACCCTGGCTATTGAGATTTCGAGATAATCCCATCCATGGTGTTCCGTGGCCGAATCCAGACCCTGGCAATTGACACTTCGAGATAATGCCATCCATGGAATCTGAATCAGCAGAGTGCTTACATGCCCCCAGTAGGATATGTAAATATCCTAAGAGACAGGCACCGAGGAGATGATATTTTGTTACGCATCTTCGAGGGGATTTCCCGCCTCTCCGCACTGGGAACTCGTCCAAATCAACTTGTGTTGATCGGCCGCTCCTATTCTAGGTGTTCTTTTCAGAATTTTGCGACGCTTCTGCGTGATTTTGATTTTTACGCTTACTGAACCAGGCTGTGTGTGAGGTTAGGGTGCTTAGGTTACTGAGTCCCGTAAACCAAAAATTAGTTAACGAGGCCAAATACTCCCTAAGCCTTAGACCTAATACTTCAGCTTTTCATTTTCCTCAACCTCTTGAGGAGTGTCCAGATCTTAATGGGTACTAAGAGACTATTCAAGAATGCCTAAGGTTTGCGTTCTTACTAATCTCATTATGCACTTTTCAGCTATTTTCTTGAATGAGGTCTAGAACTTAGGTTAATTCCTTAGTTCCTTACTAATGACTATCACCTTTTCTTATAATTTTGTGCTCCTTTTTCATTTTGTTTCTCTTCTCCTTCTCCTTCACAAAATTTCCTTCTCCTTTTATTCTTTTTCGAAAAAAATTTTAATTTTTATGGTGTTTTTGGCATATGTGAAATTTTTTTGTTTGAAACCTTTTCTTATAAGTTTTGCACTTTCATACCCCCCCAATGCCTAAGATTTGCAATGTCCTCATTGTAACCTAGGGGGTTTTTATTTAACTTAGTTCATTCCTTAAGACAGAAATTTGGATGAGTGGATGGGTCGGGTTGAATTTTTGCGGACGATTTCTAATCCCAGATGCAAGCATCTGAGGTGGGGTCGGCTGTCTACAAGGGTGAACCTCAAGTGCAAAAAGGTGTCAGAACAAGTTTCAGGTTCTCAAAGAGAATGACGGGCTGCCTCCCGTTAAGCGCTGAGTTTTACGCCATCGGCTGGGCGCAATAAGCTCAAGGGGAAAGGAGGATATAAGATGCTTCAGCCAAATCAGTAGAAGTTACATCAATGAACGGCTTGAGTCTCTGACCGTTCACGATGAAAGGTTCAGAATCGTGGCTGAGTGGACTGATTTCGATTGCTCCATTTCCAAAAACCTGTCGGACCAAATATGGTCCGACCCACTTGGATCTCAGTTTTCCTGGGAAGAGTTTTAGTCGGGCATCAAAGAGTAGGACCTTTTGACCAGGATGAAAGATCTTTCTCGAGATGTGTTTGTCGTGGAAGGCTTTAACCCGCTCCTTGTAGATTTGCGAGTTCTCGTACGCGTCTAGGCGTAATTCATCGATCTCGCTGATTTGGAGTTTTCTGTGGGTCCCAGCCTTAGAAAGATCTAGATTACAGTTTCGTACTGCCCAATAGGCTTTATGCTCCAGTTCTACGGGAAGGTGGCATGCCTTTCCGTACACCAGTCTAAAGGGAGACATGCCCAATTGGGTCTTGTGGGTGGTCCTATAGGCCCACAATGCTTCCGGAAGTCGGGACGACCAGTCCTTCCTGTCAGGTCGAACAGTGACTTGCAGGATTTTCTTGATCTCCCGATTAGACAGCTCAGCTAGACCATTAGTTTGGGGGTGGTAAGGAGTAGAGATTCGGTGAGACACCCCGTATTTGGTCATCAGTGACCTAAACTGAGCATTTGTGAAATGGGTCCCCCCATCAGAGATTATTGCACGAGGAATCCCGAACCTTGAGAAAATGTTTTGATGAATGAATTTGAGAACGATTTTGTGATCACAGGTTCGGGTCGGTATGGCTTCGATCCATTTGGACACGTAGTCCACAGCCAACAGAATGTATTCGAAACCATCCGAAACAGGAAAGGGGCCCATAAAATCAATCCCCCAAACATCAAAGATTTCGCATACTAGAATCGGTTGCATAGGCATCATGTCGCGATGGCTCATGTTGCCCAAAGTCTGGCAACGACTGCATGCCTTGCAGTGATTGTATGTGTCTTTGAACAGTGTGGGCCAGTAAAAGCCGCACTGGAGGACTTTTGATGCGGTTTTATGCCCGGCGAAATGGCCACCGCATGCCTGGTCATGGCAGAAAGAGAGGATATTGTTGAATTCCCCTTCCGGGACACATCTCCAGATGATCTGATCGACACCTATGCGGAAGAGGTACGGGTCTTCCCAAATGTAATACTTGGCATCGTAGCGTAATTTGTCCTTCTTGGCCTTCGGCCAATCGGACGGGATCTGATGAGATGCCAAGTAATTTACTACATTAGCAAACCATGGAAGGCTAGTACCAATAGTCAGCAGGTGCTCATCGGGAAAATGCTCAGTGATGGGTCCGGGAGGGTCAATTGTTTCAGAAGGAAGACGGGACAAGTGATCAGCTACCACATTTTGCTTTCCCGCTTTGTCGCGAATCTCAAGGTCAAATTCTTGCAACAGCAAGATCCATCGGATTAATCGAGGTTTCGCGTCCTTCTTTGCAAGGAGATGCCTCACAGCTGTGTGATCCGAGTATATGATGACACGGGAACCCAGAAGGTACGATCTGAATTTTTCTAGGGCAAATACTACAGCTAGCAGCTCTTTCTCAGTAACTGTATAGTTACGCTGAGCCTCATCGAGTGTTTTGCTGGCGTAGTAAATGACCACAGGTTTCCCGTCAATTTTCTGCCCCAAAATCGCTCCTACAGCGAAGTCGGATGCATCGCACATGATCTCAAAGGGTTGAGACCAATCAGGGGACTGTAGGATCGGGGCTTGGGTGACTCGGTCACGCAGGATTTCAAATGCTTGAGTGCATTCCTTGGAAATTTTGAAAGGAACATCCTTGGAGAGAAGAGTGGTCAGGGGGCGCGCGATTTTTGAAAAATCAGGGATAAATCGTCGATAGAAACCGACATGCCCTAAAAAGGAACGGATGTCCCTGATCGAGCTAGGCATAGGAAGGTGAGAAATCAGATTAACCTTAGCTCGATCCACTTGGATACCTTTCTCCGAAATTGAGTGTCCCAGGACAATTCCCTCAGGCACCATGAAATGGCTCTTTTCCCAGGAAAGAACCAAATTCACATCGATGCACCGCCTGAGTATCTGGACCAAGTGTTGGAGGCAATCGTCGAATGATGCTCCGAAAACTGAAAAGTCATCCATGAAGACTTCCAGATAATCACCTACCATATTTGAGAATATGGCAAGCATGCATCGCTGAAAAGTAGCGAGTGCATTGCAAAGACCGAAAGGCATCCTTCGGAAAGCGTATGTTCCGAAGGGGCAGGTGAACGTGGTCTTTTCTTGGTCCTCAGGATGGATTGCCACCTGGTTATAATCGGAGTACCCGTCAAGAAAGCAGAAGAACCTATTTCCCGCAAGTTTTTCGAGAATTTGATCAATGAAGGGTAGTGGGAAATGGTCCTTCTTCGTGGAGGAATTGAGTCGGCGGTAATCTATACAGACTCTCCACGAGTTGGCTAATCGGGTAGGAATGATTTCTCTGTTCTCAGTTGTTATAGTGGTGAGTCCTGCCTTCTTGGGCACGACTTGAATTGGGCTCACCCAACGACTATCGGAGATCGGGTAGATGATTCCGGCATCTAACCACTTGATGATCTCCTTTTTCACGACCTCCTGCAGATTGGGGTTTAAGCGTCTCTGCATTTCACGAGAAGGTCGTGTGCCCTCTTCCGAATAGATATGATGAGTACAATAAGAGGGACTTATTCCAGTCAAATCATCGAGAGTCCACCCGATGGCTCTGCGATGTTGCTGGAGGACAACAATCAGACGGGATTCCTGTTCAGGACTGAGGTTGGAATTGATAATCACAGGAAGGGTCTGATTAGAACCCAAAAAGATGTATTTCAAGTGAGCAGGAAGGGGTTTCAGTTCGAGGATGGGGTTATCAGCAGCAGCGGGTGGTTCAGTATAGATGTGAGGTTCGAGGGTGGGAGTTACTGGGTTATTCATATCTGGATTCGACTCCTCTGTTTGCGGGTCAAGATCCTTCTGTGGTTGATGAGGCATAATCGCGTCATTCTGGAAGTGTGATTCATCAACCAAGGTCCTGATGTCACAAATTTGTTCGATGATGCCGCAATTAATTCCTTGTTGGGCCTTAAATATATCAATTTTCAGTGTTTGATCTCCAAACTTAAGCTCTATTTGGCCTTCCTCACAGCTGAAGTTGGCTCTAGCAGTAGCCAAGAAAGGTCTCCCTAGAATGATTGGTGTATCCCTAGGGTTCTCAGGTGCATCCATATCTAAGACTATAAAGTCCACTGGAAAATAGAAATCCCGCACTCTTACGATAACATCCTCGAGAATCCCTTTTGGTGACTTTATAGATCGATCTGCTAATTGTAATGTCACCTCGGTTGGTTTTAGCTCAGATTCTTCTAGATGGTCAAGTAAGGATGTGGGTATCAGGTTTATGGATGCACCCAAGTCTAACAATGCTCTATCAAATTGGGTACCACCTATCTTGCAGGAAATCAGGGGAGTACCAGGATCTTTTGCCTTGGGTGGGAGTCTACTGAGGATTACAGAGCTGGCTTGCTCTGACAGAACAATTGGGCTCCCTCCCTTGGTTCGCGGCTTACGCTGGGGTGTACATATATTCTTTAGAAATCGTGCATAAGCTGGTACGTGGCGGATTGCATCCATCAAGGGGATGTTTATGTGGACCTGCTCAAAGAGCTTGACCAGGTCCTCCTCAGGGGCCACGGGTTTGGTGGTCTTCTTTCCCTTGGTCAAGGCCTCGGGAAACGGGATCTTGGTTGGTTCTTCTAGGATAGGTCCAGGTTGTGGATCTGGAACAGCGGTTTCTTGGATAACTATCTTAGGGTCATGGTTATCAGGCTTGGAGTGGTTTGGATAATGCGGGTCTTGAGTTGTTTTACCACTACGTGTTGTTACAGAATTTAATCCGGCCTGATTTTGGTTTGGGTTTGGTAAGAGGGGTGGCTGCTGCTGAAATCCCGCATAAGAAGTTGAAGCTTCCATCTCGTCTGGAGATGGAGCAGTAGGGGCCTGATAAATCCATTGTGCGTGGCCTAAATTTGGATTCATAACGCGCTTCTGGGTTGGCACGTTATTTGGGTTAGGAAGAGGTTGGGAAGGGAGTGTGCCTGGCTGGCGAGAATTTGCCAACTGGGCCAGTTGAGTTTTAACTTCTGTAAGTTCGTCCTTGTGCTGTTTTTGAATAGCCGCATTCGTTTTTTGAATGTCAGCCAGAGTCTGAAGGATTAGGGACATTTGATCCTGATTTGGCCCTGATGGATAAGTAGGGTTGGGCCGAGGCTGAGGCGGCTGGTAATGACGAGAGGGCTGTGGGCGGGACTGAAAAGGTGGTCTTTGGGTTTGGGAATTTCTCGCCCACTGAAAATTGGGATGGTTTCGCCATCCAGGGTTGTAAGTGTTGGAGAATGGGTCGTTCTGGATGGCGTTGAGGTCCTCGCAGGTCTGAGGAACCTCCTGAGAATCAGGGAAAGGGGGAATGGAGTTCCCCCGGCTGGTGTAGAAAGGATCGGATGATCCTCCGATCCAAGAATCAGATGGGGATGGATATGGATCCATCCTAGGGGAAGATCGGTGGAGGATGTTTTGCACAGTCTCCTGTGTGGAAGGAGGTTGTGCAAAGGAGTTACGCGCGGAGGTGGCTCGCTACAAGTGCTGAGTCAGCTCATCCACCTTCTTTTCAATGATTGAGACCTTGTCCAATCGACTGGCCATTAATTCCAGGTCGACTGATGCGGACAGGCCCTGCGTCTCATGTGCTCCCTTAAGATTCGTCGCTGCGCGGGTATTCGTCCTGTCGAATAATCCCATGGAGTCATTGTTGATGGAGTTCTCGCACATGTTTTCGAGAATCTCCCATACGGTGTCTTCATGTTGACCCATGATGTTTCCTCTGCAAGTTGCATTGACGAAAAGGCGGATGTCCTCACGGAGTCCCTGGTAAAAAGATTGGACTTGTTCCCATTTAGGAACTCTGTGATGGGGGCACTTTCTCATGAGATCCTGAAAACGATTCCATGCCTCATGGAGAGGTTCTCCTGATTGTTGAGTGAAGTGTGTAATCTGATGGCGCAAGGCGTTGGTCCGACCAACGGGGAAAAACTTTTTCAAAAACTCGGATTGAAGTTCTTCCCAAGTGTTGATCGGCCGGGTCTGAGTTTGATACCAATGGGCGGCCTTGTCCATAAGAGAAAAGGAGAACATCTTCATGAGAAGAATATCCCGATTTTGCGCATCTGATCCAAAAGTGTGGGCCAGATGCTTTAGCTGTTTGATGTGCTGGAAGGGATCTTCAGAATTAAGCCCATGGAATTTAGGTATAGCATGAATCATGTTGGGCTTTAATTCGGAATCAGGTCCTCCAGTCGGGATTCTGACTCGAGGCTCAATGGCCACCGCAGCAGGATTGTAGTGGTCCCGCATCATAAGACGCTGTGGTGGGTGCACGAAGTTTTGGAAGAGGTCATTGAGTCGCTGGAGCTGGTGTTCCAGATTATTTTCTTCCTCAACTGGCTGAGCCATGATGGGGGAAGAAGATGAACTTGGTTCTGAATCAGAAGAGAGAATAATGTGAGGGTGTTGCTGCACAAACACGGGCGTCGAGGCTTGGCCTTGACGAGAGCGAATTTCTAAAGGAGGTCTTAAGGGTGGTCTTAAGGACCTCCTTCCATACATGCACTGTTGGAAGAGGTAAGTTTAGAAGGTGCTGGACCCAATCAAGACACCCAAAAATGTGTTGGGTGACTATAGAGGTGCGGGGCAGATGGACCCCTTGATCAGAAAGATCGTCCACCTGAGAATTACCTGGGCAGCCAGAGAGGGAGAGTCCCGCGAAGACCCCTACACGGTAGAGCGTCCCCACGGGTTACAGGGTTTCCCCCACCCGACCTCTCTTGTCACTACGATTCCAGGTAGACCAGAATGGGGATCTTGACCTCTTAAGTCTACCAATTTTAAGATCAGGGTGCTTAAGGTTTCACTTGAACTTTAGTCTTTTAAGTGCAAAGAGTGACCTAATTTAAGGTTGGTTAACTTTACCTCTTGTTTTCTTTGAGAGCTTTTAGGTCTTGTCTTTTAGGGTTCAAGTGTTTAGAGAGCCAATTGTTTTAGGTTTTCTTTTGAATAGGTATTTTCAATCAATGGTTTAGGCACACTTCTTTTGGATTTTCTCCATTCTTGATTTAAGTAGTGTGTCTCTAAAACCCTAATGTTGAATCTTATGTTGGCTCTACTTGGTCCAGTTAGTTCTTTGTTGGATAATTAGGGCTCAAGAAAGAATGTGTTAGCCCTTAAATACCCTTAATAGTGTGCAGGACTAATGAGTTGAAAACAAGCAACTCTTTATGGTTACTAAGTATGGAAGACAGGTTAGCCCTATATTTCTTGTTCTTTTCTTTTCTTCCTCTTTAGAGTTTAGGGGTTAATAGCGAGAGGAAAAATTTACCTGTCCTCGGAGTGGTTGTCGTGCGGTTGCTTGTCTTCTTGATTTCCTGTAGCTGCACAAAAGAGGGGAGATTATCAGAAATTAAAAAGAAACAGGCATGTTTACCTCTAGAATAGCCATTGCTCCCCGGCAACGGCGCCAAAAACTGGTCGGGCGACCTTCCTCTATAGTTTTATTATTTCGTCGTAGTATAGTATAGAGGGAGGTGATTACCAGTTTAATACAATTTGTTACTCGGAAATAAAGAGTTCCCGAGGTCGAACTCAGGGAGCAAGTTGTATTCTAGGGGTACAAGTTTCTTTTACAAAAATAAAGAAAGAGAGAGAGAGAGAATTTGTTGGCTTTTCTTCTTTTCTCTTTGCTTCTCCTCTTCTTCCTTCTCAGATCTTCTGCTCTCTTCTTTTTGGTTCTTCTTCTTTTTCTTCTTTTCTTTTCTTTTCCTTTCTTCAGATCTTCTTCTCGTGCTCTTTTTCTTCTTTCAGTTCTTGTCTTGGCCTCTCTGCGTTCTCCTCTGCCTCGCCTTCCTTCTCCTTCCTTGCCTTCAGGACGTCGTCTGATTTTCCAATCAGACGACTTAAACCGCCGCTGCTATAGTGCCGCTCGGTGATCCTCCTTCCTTCAGCCTTCGTCTTCTTCCACGGTTCTTCTTCACCTGTGCCTGCACACTTACACAGCTTGATCAGAGAAGGGGCAAAACCTATCTCTACCCTCCCCCCGCGTCTCTCTCTCACAGAAGCCACTCTTGGGAAAGCTCTCCCAGAGCTGCCGGGTTGCCGGGTACGGGTCGCGCCCGGGTCCAGGCCCACCGGCGTGCGTGGTGGGCGAGGAGTGCAGGTCAGTCTAAGTCGGGTCGGGCCAGGTCCGCGGGGCGTGAGCGCGGACGAGACCGGGTAACCGGGCGGGTGAAGGGGACCTCACCCCGTGTGCTGAGGCAATAAGCCTCCAGCACTTTTTCACTTTATACCGCTGCGCCTCTTCAGAGTTTTCCGAGGTGGGACTAAATGTCCCACCTCGAGTTGGCGCCTGCGCGGAGGAAACAGCTGGTAATCGCGGCGTTACGCGAGGCCTTCGCGCGAGGGCTTCGCTTCAGCTGCAGCCTGACGCTTTGTCGAAATGCCTCGCACGGCCTGGGAGTCGAATCTGGGCGTGGCGCGCCTGCAGCTGCAGGCGGAAGCAGCTCCTTCTGCACGGCAATGGCGGCGGAGGACGGGTGACCTGTTCACAGCAAAATGGCCTCTCGGCCTAATCAGAAGGTGCCGGGAGCTTCGCCAGAGTGCGGCGAAGCTCGTGTGGGTGGTGGCGAGGCGTGGGGCGGCGTGCAAGGGCTGCCCTAGGTCGGACTGTGGGTCGGAAGATGGGTTTGTTCGGTGGGGTTGCAGAGGGTGATGTGGGGGAAGTGGAAGGGCGGGGTGGTGTGCATCTGGTGTGTAATGTGTGGTTGTTGTGTTTGAAATTGGTAATAATTGTTGATTATGTCGTTGTAGTACAGGGTGTACAATATAACATTAAGGATGTCGTATAGTGGTGAGTATGGGTGAGTTCCAGTCATTACAACCATTATTATCATTTGCTTATTTATCTAATTTTTACTGGTTTTGTTCCAGGTCGTTCACTGGGAGGCAATTTATTGGATTTAATTCGGTCACTCTTTGATTATCTCCAAAATTTACAGTTTATTAAAGAATGAATGAATGTGTGTTTTATTTACCTAATTACTAAGAAATGCTTGCAAAAATACTAACTATGAACAAGCATCAAACAATCTATTATTATACTCTAAACTATGTATTTACAAGTTATCCTATTAATACTATCATAATAGTATATAATACATTAGAATACAATGGTGTAGAAATTTAACTTATTAGTCTGTTATGTATAGTAACATATACAGCAGTTTCAGTGACAGATATAAGCATCGCTAAATCTCAGAAAACACTATACAACCTAAAGAGACAAAACTGAGATCTTTAGCGACGTTTATAGTGTCGCTTTATTCTGTTAGTAATTATATAGATTTACTTATACGTATGTATACTAGTTATTCTTTGTTTCTCTTTCTTTCTTCATTAAGTCTCTGTTCTTCTTGTGTTCATATTTCTGTTTTAAGTATTCATCTTCTTCTCTCTTTTTATTACTATTGTTCTTTTCTCTGTTGTTCTTGTACTCTTTGCTTTTTTTTTTTTTTTTTTCGTGTTAAAACTCTTTGTTAACTCTTCAGTCTTAGCTTATTTCAGAGGCTGCGGTGGGGAGGGGATTAGGCTAATATCATTAGTTAAAACGTGTTTAGTTTGCGGGCACGCTTTTCGAGGGATACACAGCACCCTAAGGGTGGGACCAGACCTCTACTAAGCGCGCCCTAATCTCAGATTAGGTGGCTTAATTATGTCTTTAATCTCAGCGCCAGGCCTCAGCCCAACGCCATATGCTCGCACACGCTCGGGCCCCCGGCCACACACTAATCGCAAATCAGACAGAGTACTCAGACCGGAGCTCATTGGGTAATCGGGTAAAGGCAGTGTTTCGGGCGCCCGGCGCCCGTGACGACTAGCCTATAGGAAACACGAATTACATTTATGCGGCTGCGCTTCACTTGCAGCACACGATGTGGCGCTATTCCAGCGCCACATCGTGCGCTGGAAGTCAGGCGCAGCTGCGTCTGATCGTACTTTTGGCCCTCGATTTGGGGGCCATAAATTATTAAATAAAATAAAATAAAATATGGTTAATAAAGTATTTACATAATACTACATAATTGATCAATTAATTTTGAATTTTAAATATGTTTACTATACAAATAAATTCGCTAAACTAGGCTGGTTGTACAGGTTGATTTAGGTGATTAAATAGTTAATTACTTATAAAATAGTTAGTAAATGGTCTAATTGACCTTATACAGATTTAATTTACATACTTAAGTATTTTATACGTATTTTTATTGTATATTTACGAATTTATTTCTATTTTATTTAAGCTAAACTAGCTGTTCTGAGTGTTTTAAATAAAACTAAGTTACAGTAAGCTATACTAGGTATAATTGTACTTTAACTAACTTAAATTACTTACTATATATGTTAACCTAAGTCTATAGATTTATTTACTTAATTATAACTCTAAATTATTAATTTGGCTAATTTATTCTACAATATAGCTACTGAATATATACATATGAATCTGTCTATATACATATACATATATCAGTAAATACATACATAATAGTTCAGTATTTATACATATATTTACATAGATTACATATGTATATAGATTTATGTACAAGTTTGTACAGTATTTACCGTATATCTATGTATGTCTATGTACATAATCAGGCTGTATATTATAGTTATAATAGTATGGATATGTATATTTACAGTGTGAAATTAAGTATGTATAATTAGGTTTTAGTAGGAATTTAGGGAATGAGGGTTAAATTAAGTTTTTATTTCATTTTAAACAGCAGCTAAGCTACTGTCAGAGAAGATGGAGAGGGAGAGAATGTACTGTTCAGGGTGTTTTAGCAGTGTCAGTGGCTTCAGCCACTGTCAAATGGGCTAACTGCTGCTGCTGTTAGTCCATTTGAAGAGGGGGAAAGCATTCACAGAGAAGAGGAGAATTTAGAGAAGAGGGGAATGTTGCTGCAGTTTGCAGCATTTTACTGTATAACTGGGAATAAGAGAAAATTCAGAACAAACTAAAAATTAAAGAGTTGAAATCCCAATCTGATAAGGGTATAAATCTCACGAAAATCACATAAGAATTCAGTTCAAATACCCACAAGGAAAAGCCCTTATCAAAAGCATCATTTCAGATCAAAACACAAATGGCATTGAGTTAGTCTTCCTAATGCCATAGACAGCATGAAGGAAGACTTAACTCAGTCAATTAAAACCAAAAACATACAATCCCAGTTTCTTGCAACCTTAAGGAGTATGGAAAACTCCTTAGGTTAGAGAATCACCATACGAAAATAATTATCAAACAGGTGGTGTATGGCAGTTCTGAAATGACAAATCAGAAAAATAAAGAATGCATTAAAGGAATTTATAAAAGCTAGCAAATGCATTCAGATCAAGGCAGAAGCAAATTCATGAAAGGCTCTTCTGATTTGTTCTCTGTCACCAGAGAACTTGTCAGAATCCTTGCCCTCAAGAAAAACCAAAATCCCTTCAATTTGTCAGATCTGTCAAGACATTTCAGAAAGCAAAATCTCTTCAAAACCCATGTTAAAGTGAATCTGACAAACTGAGGCAATCAATCTAAAATAAAAGGGGCTTTTGTGAACACAAATGGGGTGAGTGAGAAGCCCCAAATGGTGCTTGTGACGCCAATTTCAGATCTGAGGCAGTACACCATCAGATCTGGAATTGGGTCCAGATGTGTGGGTGACAGATGAAAGATTCGTCGTTAAAAGGAACATAAATCAGAATTGGATGGTGGAAAAACAAAACATGAAGAGGGAGATAAATTGATTAATGAACAGATGATTCTTCCCCTCTGATCTGGACTGATCAGAGGAGGTGAGGGAGGGGATCTAATACTAATTCTACTCCTAAGACTAATCTAACTACAGCTAACATTAAACGCTAACGATTAAAACTAAATCTATTCTAAACTACTGCAAACTAAATCTAACACTACTTGTGCAGAATTAAAAACTAAACTAAAAGGAAGAATGGGACCTATGGGTCCTTAGCCGGCGGCTAAGGAGGAAGAAAGGAGGAGGGTGACTCCAGCGGAGGGAAGAGTCTGCTAGTGAGACTCCAGGGTCGTCCTCAGGTGCTACGAGGTCCTTAGCGACGAGGAGGGTCGAGAGCAGGCGATGATTCCACAGCCGGTGGCTGTGAAATCAGGGTCCAGATGAGGAGGAGAGACTGGAGTGGAAGAATTGATCGCTGAGAGATGTAGGAGGGAGCGATCCTTCGCGCGCGACACCACTGAGGTGCTTAAATAGCAGCTCAGTGACTGAGATCACCGCAAGGGTGAGGTTAATCAGAATCAGGCCGGCGGTGAGGATGAGATGGGTAGAGCGCGCGGCGAGTCAAGAGAGAGATCTGACCGTCAGATGAGATCTGGGAAGAGAGGTGAACGCACGCACCGAATCGCGCGAAGGTTCCATTTGAATCCAGCCGCAGATCGAGATCAAAAGTGCGATGGACGGTCGAGAGTGGCTGTGTTCTTCGCGCGCTACAGTGCGCGTGAAGAACACAGGCTTCTCTTTGAAATAAAGGGGAAATTTGCAGACGGACCCTTATAAGAAGGGGTAGAACATTTGCATGCAGGCCCATAAGCGAGAAGAATAGCAGCTGGAAGGGCCCTGCAGTCTTATAAAAGGGTCCCTGCGGCTTGCAAATAGGTCCAAGAAGGAGTTTTGAAGGGTAGAAATGTAATGCATGAAGGACCTAATTGTAATCTATTTATTTCTAAGCCTAAATGATGTCCAATTGCTTTCAAATTTTTACATGTGCTTAATTGAACATTTACGACATTGATTTTACTTCTGATTTGGCTTTTCAAACTTGTTTATGTGTTCAATTGATGCATGGATCATCATTTGTTCAGAATATCCCATTTTTGTGACCTAATTAGGAGATTTTAACACACATTAAAAGTTTTAGGTCTTTTCTTTAATTCCCACACTTAACCCTTTTTATGTGTTAATTTGATATTGTTTTGCTTAGTATCTAGCTTAATTTCGGCCTTTTAGCTATGATGAGTAGCCACTCATCACGGGGGTTGATCAGGGTGAGGAGGCGGAGGTTCTGCGGTGGTTGGCGAGCCGTGTGGGTTGCTGGAGTGATGGGAGCGGCTCGCCGGAGGATGGCCGGAGGCGGAGAAGGTGAGGGTGAGGGGTCGGAATCGAGGGCGACAGTAGATGTTTAAAGTGAGGAAAAGGAAGAGGGGAGGAAGAGGAGGAGTTCTATCTACTTAGCAGGAGGAGGAGGGGGCCGGAGCGGGCGACAGTCGTATCGACTGTCGCCGGAGAAGAAGATGTCCGGGGGAAGGGGCGGCGGCGAGCAGAGGACCGGAGAGGCGCCAGCTGGGTGCGGCGTGGCACGGGAAGAGCAGGGGAAGAAGTCTCTGCTGCTGGTATTGCGGCAGAGCGAAGAGGAGGTGGAGGAAGAACCGCCGGAGCTGGTGGGCGTCTGCCGGAGTGAGAAGAGAGGAAAGTTGGGGGTTTTCTCCATCAGATCCGAGCTGGGAAGAACGGTGGAGCGACGGGGGTATTTATAGGGACCGAAACAGGGAGGAAGGCGGAGGGAGACGACGTGTCTCCCTCGCCGGAGGACGCCGGAGATGGAAACCCATACCGTCCGTGCGTTCGCACGGCCGGTATGGTGGGTTACAGCGACCAGGGGGTGTCCCTGCGACGGCTGACGACGCAGGGCACCCCCGGTTTACTTGCCAGGCTCTCCCCCTCACCCTGCGCGGCGCCATGCCCCGCGCAAGGTCGCCGGAGCATGGTGCTGGCAGGTTTTGCAGGGGGGACCTGAACGCAAAGAACGAAGGAGAGTTAGGGGCCAAAATGCGAGGGTTCAAAAGTTGAGGGCCAAAAAGTAAATATATGAGGACCAAAATATAAAGTTGGTCAAGAAGGTTTCTTCTTAGGCTCAAGTTTTTATACATGACTAATTAGGACCTAAGGAATCTGATGGTGAATTTTATTTCTAGATTAAACCTTGTTTGACTGGTCAATTTATGCAAAAACCTAAATTAAGTTATTAATTGGGTATGGTTCTCAATGTAGGTCAAGATGGGTTCCTAAGGTCAAATTGAAGGTTCTAAACCCTAGAGATTATTTTTCTATGAATTTTAGAGGGTTTATTCCATTTTTCATTTGCCTTGAACCTCGTGAATTGAAGTGGGTTTGTTTTAGGGTTACAGATTATCATTTAGTTCCTTGGAATTGCTGTAGCCCTTGCTAGATCATCTCATCCCACTTTTATTCTTATTAAGTTGCTTTGACCTATGTTTGGACCCTGAATTACCCTGTATGCAGATTATACTGGTAAAATTGCATTTTTACCCCTTATGACTTGTTTTCTCCTTAAACTCAGAATTCTCTGAGTTAAGCCTTTCCTTGAGTTATGTAGGAGCTTTTATCCTTTGTATTGGGTCAAAATGAGCTAGTTATGGCTCATGATGAGGTTCTCATCACATGTCGTGAAATGAAATGAAATGAATACAATGCATGAACCCTACACGGAATTAGAAAGGAACTCACGTATACGGAATGAATATTGTATGTAGGAGGGAAGTGAGATGGCCCTCGAGTACACAGTACCGAGGAGAGCAACTGTCCCTTTTGCATGGAAAGTGAGTTGGCCCTCGTGTATGAGGTACGGAGGAGAGCTCCTGTTACTTTATTGTAGGGGGAGTTAGCAACCCTTGGGTTGAGACCCAGGGTTAGGAATGGCCACCCTACACCGACTTCTGTTACTTTAGTGTAGGGGGAGCTAGTTGCCCTTGGGTTGAGACTCGGGGTTAGGAATGGCCCCCTACATCAACTCTTGTTACTTTAGTGTACGGGGGGAGCCAGCCGCCCCATGGGGCCCGGGGTTAGGACTGGCCACCTTACACCGACTCTTGTTATGCCCACTGGGCAAACCGGGATAGTCGGGCGAGGGTACGTAGACTGCTGCGGGGCGAGACCCATGTTCTGTTATGTGCTGTACGTTTGGGCATACCCGCTAGCGAAAACGAATGACTGTGTGCCAATGTGGGGTAGCTACCCGTGCACATATCACGTGTGCCGTAGTCACCGTTATGTCGCGACCGTGACCTCGGGGTGGTAGACCGGGTGTAGGACTTCCATGGGGGCTCTCCTGGTGAGGAGAGTGCCACGTGTACATCCTACACCGCAGAATAAACTGTAATCAAGATCGTTCCCTTAGGGAACAACAGGATTAAGAAATGTTGTGGATCCTTATTAGAATAATTGAATCAGAAACACCTAGTTGAGATAAATGAAAACGAATGAATAGTTATTTGCTTGTTTCTTTATGTTAAATTACATGTAAATGGATTAACCACCACTCTACTCAACGTTAGCTGACCATGGATTGTATAACCATGTTTAGGTTAGAGAGTTGAGCAGCCAGCGCCACCGACATCAGAGGGTGCTAGGCCTAGCTGAGCTTGGCCATAGTTGTTCCTTTTCTGTTTCAGAGCTCTTGTTGTAGTAGTGAGTACTTTTAGCATGTATTAGTTGTTCTTACTATGTTCTTGTTATATTTCTTTATGTTTTAGTTGTGATAGCTATGTATGTTATAGTACTCTTCCGCTTGTGGCATGTAATGTTTTTGAGACTTCTCGTTCTGATTTCCATTACTGCCTCTTACTTATTTCTGCTTAGTTACATAGCATGTATGGTTGTAGAATATTTTTTGCTTTTGGATTATTTTTCGTTGGACAACTAGGTCATGGGATTAGTTGAGGCAAGCCGATCTCGGGTCCTGTAGGGAGCTAGGATCGGGCTGTAACAAAGGAGGAGAAGAGAGCTTGAGGTTGTTGTTGCCATTGTTATTGTTGTAGCAGTTGGAGGTGCCACTCTAAGAAAAAGGATGAGTGCTGCAATCTGAGATAGGGATTTCTACTTTATGGGAACACCATCATGAGCCCTAACTAACCCAATTTGGTCTGATAAAATTGATAAAAGCTCCTACATAACCATCAGAGGGTCATATATGCATAATGTTATGCTTTGAGAAGATAAGAAACGAGGGTTATTTCTATAATTTTAATTGCATTTCATAAGTACAGAATAACCATGGGGAATTCTAGGGGTTAATTAAAGGTCAAATGGTCATTAATGTCTAATAAGAGGGTCCATGCAGATAGAAATAGGTTTTCACGCATTTCAAGAATTAATGGATATCCGATACCGTAATTTCAGACCTGCTTAATTAACTAAGGTTTTGGTCAAGATAAAATTCATCTAACCTTTTAAAAATCATAGAAAAATATTCCATAAGGTTTGGTATCATTGGTTTGACCATTTGAACCTAATTTGACCTAAAATAGAGTCTTAGATGGACAGTTGCTCTAATTTGGGTTTCTGCATAAATTTCTCAGTCAAACTTGGTCAAAACTAAATTTCGACTTCACCATCATATTTCTGGAATCCAAATTAGGTTTTTACCAAAATTTGAGCCCAATCAAAGTCTATCTTGACCTAGTTTTCATTTTGGTCATCTTACCCTTGTTTTCTCTCTTATAGCCCCTCAGGTTTTGAAAACTTTGCGAAATGCCCCTAGGTTTATCTTTGTTCTTTGCATTTATGTCCTTGCCACCATGGCAGGTGTGAACCCAAAGAAGCTGAGCTTCAATCAGGGATTTCTCCCTGATTTCACGCTCAATCCCTTCCAAAACTAGAAGGGAGACTCTTGAGGGATTTCCCTATAATTTCAGCCACATCTTGGGCTCTAAGTCTTGCCCAAATCTTCATGCAAGCCCTTTGAAATCAAGGGTTTCCTCTTTCATGAAAGCTCCAAGTTTCCAAGTTTGGAATGCTCCCCTGAGGCTTATAAAAAGACCCTGATTACAAACCTTCTGAATTTAGATTGGTTTGGAGGTCGGATTCCCCTTCTTCCCTTCTCCTCGACCTCCATCTCCACCAACTCTGGGGACCCTCTTCGATCATGTTCTTTGCCGTTTGCCATGTACAATAGGCGGCGGCTCCTTCATCCTCAGCTTCTTTCACACGTCGCAATACCAGTGAGCGCCTCCAACCTCCCCTTGTCGTTGCTGCTTAGCCCATCGGAGACTTCATCTCCTCCAAGTCTGACATACCATCGGCAAGGACCTCTCTTCCCTTTCGTCCATTAGATTTAGGTTAGTTAGCTTCCTCTAGCTCCATAGGTTAGCCATTCACTGTCACCTTCTCCATCTCCGGCCATACCTCCGGTGAGGTTTCCCCGTCACTCCACCGCACCACACGCCTCGCCAACACCCTCATGACCTCTACCACACCACCATGACCAAAAGCCCTCTTTTAATTCCATCAATCACCTACTCACGTTGCCCATCAACCAACCCACCTTTGCACCTTCATCTCCATCACCATCTGTCCTCCACACGCCTCCATCCTCCATGAAACACCTACCATCACCTTCACTATGCTACGACGAAGCTAAGAAACTATTCAATTGGGGCTTTCAAGCCCATATTTGTGTTTCAGGTTCCCTGCTGAAGCTCCACCGCTGCATCATCTTCTCTGGCTTGTTCTTCACCCCACAGCCCTCTTCTTCACCAAGAACCCTTTCGGGCTATGCAGGTGCATCCCAAGACCCTTTCCAGGTCCTCAATTAGAGGCTACATTTGAGACTTGAGCTCCAATTGACAAAGGCACCATCTCTGTAGCTACTGTAGTCTTGTGTAAGGTGAAGCTTAATAGATAGTCCCACATCGGTGGGAGAAGAGCACACGACTGCCCATAAATTGATTTTGTGTTTTGGGCTTATCACCGAAGAACATGGGGGTCAGGTCCCCTTACCCACTCACCCGTACCTGCCTAAGCCCTCACTCCTCGACTACTACCCACGCTGGTAGCCCTGGACCCGATACTGCTTAACCCGATTACCCGATTGGCTACCTGGTTATCTGAGAGAGAAGAGGAGGAGGAATTTGTGAGTGGGGGAGGGGGGGTTTTGCTCTTCAAAGAGAAGACTCAAAACTTAGTCGCTGAGGGAGAGCCCTTGTCCTCTCTAAAGGAAGAAGGAAAGGAGAAGAAGAAAGAGAAGGCTCGAGAAGAGAAGGTTTAAAGAAGAAGAAGAAGAGAAGGAAAGCTGAGGCAGAATAAGAAAGAAAAAAGAAGGCATTGTAGCAAGGCAACGTTTAAGTTGTCTGATGGAAAGACTTGACGTCTGATGAGGCTAATTTAGCTTGACATATGCCTGCGTGGAATTAAAGCTTAAGTGGTTCAAACCACTGTTCATTTATTTAATATAATTGAGATATTTGTGATGCATGCTTAGAGGGCTTATTTGGTGATCTAAATCACCATTTTTTGGGCTTCTCTTTACTTTTTGTCTCTAGATATATTGATCTTCATTGAATATTTAATGTGACAAATTATTATTTACTGAAAATCTATATTTTGCTTAATTTCTTGTGCTCATTCATATATTTTGATTAGATTAGTGTGTGAATTCCGTATTTGCTCTCTATGTTCGACTTTGGACTTCATTATAGATTTCGAGTTATAAATTGTATCTGTTGATTGCACGATTTAGAAGTGTGTGCAATGACGACAAAACATTAAACTCCCATTTGGCCCACATCAACACTACCTTCTTCTTCCATGTTCTTTTCTCCATTCTTTCTTCATCATATGTGTGCACACACACACACCCACATTGCCTACGGCCGCAACTCCATCCTTGCCTCTCTCATGTCGGTTAGAACCTCTACACTCGTACTTGTTCGTGCTCTTTTATTTGTCAACGCTTGCACGTGCTTGTACGCATACAACAACTGTAAGGGTTTGAAATTTTAATGATACTTACGACACTAATCAAATCCTTAATTAATCATAAGTGTTGGAATCGTGGAGAAATGGGAGTGTTAAACTCTTGGAATTTGGAATGTGAATGGATGGAATATCAAAACGTAAAAAGGTGAGGGATTAAATGTAAATAACATGCGTTCGTAGCATTGGTAATCGGGAAAATCGATATTTCCCCAATTAACAAATGATAATGAGATGCATATCTCATTACATTTGCTATGCATTTGCTCGTTCTCTCATTTGGCATCGCATTATCCCATCACCACTACTACCACACTCACTCCCTCTCGCTTACACTCTCTCTCAACCCACTCTCCATTATCGGCAGCAAGAGAAGAAGTGGAAGAAGAGGAGCAACAACTGTTGCTTCTAGTGTGCGTGTAGAAAAGGGAGGGAAAGGGAGGAACAACCACAAGCTTGAGGTAGGGATTCTTGCCTCTTGAGTTATCCTCTTGTGCCTTAGTTAGACCATGAAATAAAGTGACTTTGACCATGGATGTCATTGCATATGTGGGTATTTGATGTGTATTTCCAATTTTTGGGCAGTTAATGTGGTGATGAATGTAGGGATTTTGTTGGGGGATTTGGAATAAGACAATAAAATCCTCTGAATCATGGTGATTTACATGCTTTCAGCTTTAATAGATGTGGTACAATAGGGTTTAGAAGCCTTAAAAATAACCATAAGTGAGTTGGTAGGTCAGAAATTTCATTTCAGAGACTAAATGTGGTTCTGAACTGCTCATCAGTTAGTGCCCTCAAGTGCAGATGACGTTGGGATACTTGGTACTAGTAGAGAGAGCTCAATAGGATCTCGCAAATGCTGATGACGTTGAGGTACCAAAAGGGATGGTGGGTACCTGATTCGACAGTAGATTTGAGAGGGCACATATGTTATGTAAGCTCTTAGAGAGAGCATAGATGTGGCTCAACAATATTTGAGCATGCCCTGTACCATGATCTAGAATGATATAAAAGAATCAATGACCTGACTTGATGGGACTTGATATGAGTTTGCTCATCTTGTCCGCAAAGCATTGCCCCTGGGTAGCTCCTAAGAGGCCCAACTCCCCTTACTAAAGTTAGAAAATGTTTTCGTGATGCAAGGATGGTATTGATTGCATAGCAATCATATGACTTAATCGACCTAAATTAAGATCCTAGCTTAACTTAGGAATAATACATGCATAAGCTGCATATCTGGAATTCTAACTTTTCTACTTAGCTGTTTAGAGAATAAGGGTATTTTTCTTTACTAATTGGTGAATAATTGTATTTTCAAATAATAAAGAGCTCAGAAGATGTTTTGAGATTGAATAAAAGCTGGATAGAAGCTGAAGTTGCAGTAGAGGTGGAGCGGGAGATTGGAATAAAGAAGAAATGAAGATAGAGAGTAAGAGAGAGATAGACTAGGTTACTTGTGTGAATAAATGCAAAAAAAGAGGAAAAGAAGAACTTAGGATAATCCTATCCCTATCCATAGTTTCCAAGGATAGTTTTATCCTTGTTTCTATCCCTAAGCCACCTCCTATTAGGTTAACTTAGCCTAGAACCCAAAACATGGAAAGTGCTATCCATGTTCTTATCTACACTATCCCTACCCTTATCCTCCACCTGGGATATCTCTATCCCTAACTTGGAATTTCCCCTACTTTGACCAAAACTTGGATAGTGTTATCCAGATTCCTAATATCCACTATCCACAAACCCTATCCACTATCTCTATTCCTAGTCCATACTTTAGAATCCTATTTAGGTCCATAAAACCCTCAATTGACTTAATTTGTGTCAATTGGGTCAACCACATTCTAATTGGGTCTAATTAGACCTGATTAGGCTAACTCTAGGCTAATTAGGCTCATGGGAGACTAATTAGGCTCCACCCAAACCCAATCAGCTATCCCACACCCAATTGAGTGTATTCCTACTAGATTGGGTGCACCTGAACCCAATTAGGTTCACCGAGAACCTAATTGACACAAATCAACCTATACAAGTCTAATTAGGCTCATTGGAACTTAATTAGACTTGACCTTAGCCCTTAGGATCATTTATTTCTCTACCTTAGTATGTTTCAAAACCAAAATAGAAGAATAATCTTAGCCATTAATTTCACATACAAAGACCATGTACAATTTCCTGATAATAGTAACAAGAGCCTAGCCATAAGATCATCATTCAATGGCCACCACACCTAGCCTATTTTTAGACTATGCATCCTAACCCTTCATCATATCCAACGGCCTAAAATAGCCTACATGTTCTAGAACAATGTTCGTTGCTCTAAAATGGATTTTAAAAATCGTCGTGTTGCAGTATAGATCGAATCAGTGCGAAAACATATAATATTTATTACTTGAATGAAATCCGATGCCGAACATAGGGAGCAAGTGGCAATTTAATACTTAAGATCACAATCAAAGATATAATAATTTGCAATCAAGACTTAATAGAAATGAAGGGAAAAAAGAAGGGGCTAAAATGGTGATTCAAATCACCAAATTAACCCTACAATTTAACCACAATTATTTCAAATGTTTGCACAGTATCAACCACAATTAATTCACGCAAGATGAGTAAGCAATAGATCCTGAGAGGCATGGATATGTGAAATCAGATGTAGATGATAAACGCCAGTTTATCATCATTCTTATGCATTAAAACAAACCTAGCTCTTAGGATTTTTACTCCGCAAACGGGCTTTTGGGCTGCATTTAGGCATAAATTAGTGTTCGTACGTTTTTGTGATCGGATTTTAAAAGATAACACGTTGTAATATAGCCGACAAAATGTTCAAACAAATATAGAGAATTTTATTACTCGAAAAACTAGAGTATCCGAGGTCAAACACAGAGAGCAATCTCAGTACTTTCAAAACCAAAGATTACAACTTTTAAATGAAAATAATTGATTCAAAGAGAGAGTTATAAAAAGAATTTCTAAAAGAAAATAGAATTGGACGTCTGATTTCTTTATCAGACGTCTTAAAAGTTGTCTTCTTTCTCTCTTCTACCTTCTTCTTCTTCGTTGGCTCTTCTTCTTTTCTCCTGATCCACAGGTCTTTTTCTTCCTTGAACTTCTTTCTCTTCTCTTCCCTTTCCTGCGAAGACTTCTTCTTCCTGCCTTTGTTTCCCTTCTGTCTTCTTCTTTCTTTTTGTCTTTTCTGCAGTCCTTCCTTCTCTCAGATCTTTGCCTTGCTCAGCTTCCTTTCTTCAGAGTTCCTCCTTCTTTTGCTCCTGCTCTTCTATTTCTTCAGTTCTTCTTTTTGCTTTCCTTCGCCTCTTCCTTCTCTTCCTTCTTTCCTGCACACACCACAGCAATGCAAAACCTACCCCCTTCCCTCTACCCAAACGTCTCTGTCTTTCTCTGCAATTCGCTCAAAGACGCTCTCCTAGAGCCACACGGTTAATCGGGTCGGATTTCGCACCCAGGACTAGGCGCACCGGCAGGTGGGTGATGCGCGAGGAGTGCTCAGGTTAGGGTCGGCTCGGATCCCGCCAAATCCGCGAGGTGAAACCGCGGACGAGGCAGGCGTGGGTCAGGTGAGGGACCTCACCCCTGTGCTTTCGGAGGCAGTAAGCAGAGAACACAAATTCAACTTAAAGCATACCTGTGCGTTGCATTTAGCCGACGTGGGACTATCGGGCCTGCCCCAATTTCGCGCGCCCGTAGAGCTTTCTTCGTGCAATTACCCAAGGTTGCGGGCCTCTCAGCGCTACCAACTGGACCCGAGGGCTTCGTACTTCTCGTGCGAGTCTGCTGCACCTGAAGCCTGGAGGACCTGATGCCTGGAGCTGCTGCGAAGCTGCTTGCTGTTTCAACCGTCAATGGCGACAGGGTTGAAAACCTGTCAAACACAAGCACGGCCTATTGGCCTAATCAGACCAGCTGGGCACCTTCGCCATGGCACGGCGAAGATGGTGCACGGTGCTGCAAGCCGCAGGACGGCCTAGGCGTGCGTGCCAAGGTCAACCTATGGTCGGAGGTGTGGGGTTGTTCGGGGGGCTACTGCGGAGGTGTGGAGTGGCAGTGGAGGGGCGGAAAGTGTTCCTTGTGGTGAGGCGGAGCTTACGAGATGGTTGGCGAGCCGTGTGGAGGGGCAGAGTGGTGGGAGCGGCTCGCCAGAGGTCGGTCGGAGGCGAGGAAGATGGAGGTGGTCAGGCAATGTCGAGGGGCAATTCAATGAAATAACAGGGGGAAAAGAGAGGGGGGAAGATGGAGAAGGTATCTGGAGTGATCTGGAAGGAAGGGAGGCAGCGGAGTGGACGACGTGTAACTGCTGTTGTCGGGGAAGAAGAACCCTGAGGGAGGGAGCGGCGACGAGGACGAGGTCAGGGGCAAGCGCTTGGTATGGCGCAATGCGGGAGGAAGAGGCGGAGTTGACTCTGCTGCTTGTATGGCAGCAGAGCGACGAGAAGGAGGGGAGGAGGTCACCGGAGCTTGCGGGTCTCTTGGCCGGAGATGGGAGAGAGGAAAATTTGGGGGAATCTCCGTCAAAACAAGGCTGAGCCTCTGCGGCCGGGTTTGGGGATCCTTTTATAGGTGTTGGCCGAACCTTCTAGCGCGTGGAGATCGCGCAATCACCTCCGCCAGCTCACCGGAGATGGAAAGAGGGTGGATACCCAAATATCTCGTGCGTTCGCACGAGAGATTGGGTTCACACCAGAGATTGTGATTGGCTTTAAAAGGAAGGGAATTCCTCAGGGAATCTCCCTTCCATTTCTGGGAGGGAATCTCTGAGGAATCAGAGAGTAATCCCTCTCTAAGCCTCATCGGAGATCGGTTTGCCCTAACAATGGCGGCAGGACCTGATTGCAAAGGTGGTGAGGAACTTAGTGGGCTCTCTGCAAAGATATTCAAAAGATAGGGACCAAATTATGATTTGGGTGTACTAAATTGCAAAGTAGGTCAAGATGACCTCCCCTTAGGTCCAAATTTTGGTATAAACCTAATTTGGACCTGAGGAATCCAATGGTGAAGTTGGATTTTAGGTTTGACCTCGTTTGACTGGATATTTTGCGTAAACACCCAAATTAGGTTAATTGAAGAGCTAGGACCCTAATCTAGGTCAAATTGGGTTCCAAAGGCCACATTAAGTGTTCTAAACCCTAAGGAGTATTTTTCCATGGTTTTTAGAGGGTTCACTTGATTTTTATCCTGACCGGAACCCTGTTAATTTAAGCAGGCCTATTTTAGGGTTACCAAATGTCATTTAATTCCTAGATTGCACATAAACCCATTTCTGATTGACTCAACCCACTTTTTATTTCATTTAGACCATTTGACCTATGTTTTGCTTTTGAGAAATCCCGTTTATGTACTGCAATGGTAAAATTGCAGTTTTACCTTTTAATTCATGTTTCCTTCTCAAAGCACTTATTCCTTTATTTAGTCCTTCTAGGTTATGTAGGAGCTTTTATCTTCTTTATTGGGTCAAAATGAGCTAGTTATGGCTCATGATGAGGCTCTCATCATACCCCTTTGCCTAGCTTTTGCTAGTCCCTTAGCAAAATTCCAAGGTTTTAACTTCCGTTCTAGACCTAGAGTGTCTGTCAACAATCATGATAAGTGCTTCTCCTTTTCTTTTGTGATTAGGTAGGAATGCCGACAATAGGCCTAGAGGTACTCAAGTACCAACCAAAATCCGGACTTGACCCGCTTTAGCCTCAGTCTTCCGCAAAGGTTTCTACGGCCCACAAAAACTAACCTAGGGTTTGTTGGACTCCGCGGTTAAAGCACCCGTGCTTGAGACATTTTTAACCTAAGTTCAGTTTGCAGTGCATTTTTGTAAGAGAGAGATAGAAGATTTATTTGTTTGGAGAGCTTTTCTCTCTCTTTTCTTTTTATTTCTAGCTTCGGATTAGCTTCTCAACATGGTCTGTATTGGATTCCTCGTCCCCATCATCAATCCTCAAGGGTCCCTGGCTTTCGAGATTTCGAGATAATCCCGCCCATGGAAACTCCCAGAACCCTGGCTTTCGAGATTTCGAGATAATCCCGCCCATGGCGTTCCGTGGCCGAATTCAGACCTTGGCGATCGACATTTCGTGATAATGCTGCCCATGGTATCTGAACCAGCAGAGTGCTTACATGCCCCCAGTAGGATATTTAAATATCCTAAGAGACAAGCACCGAGGAGACGATATGTTGTTACGCATCTTCGAGGGGAATTTCCCGCCTCTCCGCGTTGGGAACTCGTCCAAATCAATTTGTATTGATTGGCCGCTCCTAATCTAGGTGACTTTTTCAGAACATTAAACGTTTTTTGCGTGATTTGGATGTTTATGCACACTGAACCAAACTGTGTGTGAATTTGGGGTGCTTAGGTTACCGAATCCCGTAAATCGAAGGTCAGTTAACGAGGCCGAATACTTCCTAAGCCTTAGACCTAATACTCAAGCTTCGCATTTTCCTCAACCTTTTGAGGATTATCCAGATTTTAACGGATATGTGAATTTTTAAGCTAAAGATTCTAGCCCAAAAGGCCTAAGACCAGCGTTCCCGCTAATCTCTTGTTGTATCTTCGTAGCACTTTTCTTTCCTTTTTCTTGATTCGGTCTAGAACTTCAGTTAACCCCTTAATCTTTTACTAATGACTATTTCTTTTCATTTTCATTTTATGCTCCTTTTTGTCATTTTACTCTTTTCCTTCTCTCATTTGTATGACCCTGAATTGTTCCTCCCCTCCTTCAAGTCTTTTTTTTTTTTTCAAATGAAACCCTTTCTTGATATGAATTTTCCTGATATTTTGCAGTTTCATACCCCCCCATGCCTACGATTTGCAATGTCCCCATTGTAAATTAGGTGGGTTCGATTTCAGCTTAGTTCATGCATTAGGACAGGTGTGTGGTGAGTGAATGGGTCAAAGTGACTTGTTGCGACGATTTCTAATCTCGAGTAGGGATACCTGAGGTGAAGTTGGCTGTTCTAATGGATGAACCCTAAAGTGCAATATGAATTCCGCATAGAGATGTCAGAAAAGGTTTCGGGTTTTTCAAAGAATGACGGGTTGCCTCTCGTTAAGCGCTGAGTTTTACGCCATCGGCTGGGCGCAATGAGCTCAAGAGGAATGGAGGGTAAAGGATGACTTAGCCAAATCTATATTGGCCATGTCAATGAACGGCTTGAGTCTCTGACCGTTCACGACAAAGGGTTCAGAATCGTGGCTGAGTGGGCTGATTTCAACGGCTCCATTTCTGAAGATTTGTCGGACTAGGTAGGGTCCGACCCACTTGGATCTTAGCTTCCCTGGGAATAATTTTAGTCGGGCATCAAAGAGTAAAACGTTTTGACCAGGATGAAAGACCTTTCTAGAAATGTGTTTGTCGTGAAAAGCTTTAACCCGTTCTTTGTAAATTCGCGAGTTCTCATACGCGTCGTGGCGTAATTCATCGATCTTGCTCATTTGAAGTCTTCTGTGGGTTCCAGCCTTAGAAAGATCTAGATTACAAGTCCATACTGCCCAATAGGCTTTATGCTCCAACTCGACGGGGAGGTGACATGCCTTCCCGTACACTAGTCTGAAGGGAGACATTCCTAGTTGGGTCTTGTGGGCGATCCTATAGGCCCACACTGCTTCCGGAAGCCGAGAAGGCCAATCTTTTCTATCAGGTCTAACAGTAACCTGAAGGATCTACTTGATCTCTCGGTTAGATAGCTCAGCTAGACCATTAGTTTGGGGGTGGTAAGGAGTAGAGATTCGGTGTGACACCCCGTATTTGGTCATCAGTGACCTGAACTGAGCGTTTGTAAAATGGGTCCCTCCGTTGAAAATTATAGCACATGGAATTCCGAACCTTGAGAAAATGTTGTGATGAAGGAATTTTATAACAACTTTATGTTTGTTGGTTCAGGTCGGAAGGGCTTCTATCCACTTGGAAACATAGTTAACTGCGAGTAAGATGTATTCGAAGCCATCCGAGATCGAGAAGGGTCCCATGAAATCAATCCCCTAAATATCAAAAATTTCGCATACCAAGATCGGCTGTAGAGGCATCATGTCTCGATGGATCATGTTGCCCAGAGTCTGGCAACGGGAACATGTCTTACAGTGATCGTATGCATCCTTGAAAATTGTGGGCCAGTAAAAGCCACACTGGAGGACTTTTGATGCGGTTTTATGTCCTGAAAAATGTCCACCTCATGCCTGGTCATGGCAGAATGAGAGTATGTCTTTGATTTCCACTTCCGCGATGCATCGTCGAATTATCTGATCAGCACCAATGCGGAATAGATACGGGTCTTCCCATAGGTAATACTTGGCATCGGAACGCAATTTGTCCTTTTTGGCCTTCGGCCAATCGGGCGGAATCTGATGTGATGCCAGGTAATTAACTATATCAGCGAACCATGGAAGACTTGTACTGATAGTCAGGAGGTGCTCATCAGGAAAATGTTCTGTAATAGGTCTGGAAGGGTCGATTATTTCAGAAGGAAGGCGGGATAAGTGATCAGCTACCACATTCTGCTTTCCCGCCTTGTCGCGAATCTCGAGGTCAAATTCTTGCAACAGCAAGATCCATCGGATTAATCGAGGTTTCGCGTCCTTCTTTGCAAGGAGATGCCTCACAGCTGTGTGATCCGAGTATATGATAACACGGGAACCTAGAAGGTATGATCTGAATTTTTCCAGGGCAAATACTACGACCAGCAGCTCTTTTTCAATAACCGTATAGTTACGTTGTGCCTCATCCAGTGTTTTGCTGGCGTAGTAAATGACCACAGGTTTCCCGTCAATTTTTTGCCCCAGAACCGCTCCTATAGCGAAGTCAGATGCATCGCACATGATCTCAAAGGGTTGAGACCAATCAGGGGACTGTAGGATCGGGGCTTGGGTGACTCGGTCATGTAGGATCTCAAATGCTTGAGTGCATTCCTTGGAAATTTCGAAAGGCACATCCTTGGAGAGAAGATTGATCAGGGGGCGTGCTATTTTAGAGAAATCAGGGATAAATCGACGGTAAAAATCGACGTGCCCCAAAAAAGATCGGATGTCCTTAATCGAGCTAGGCATAGGGAGCTTGGAAATCAGGTTAACCTTAGCTCGATCCACTTGGATGCCTTTCTCCGAGATTAAATGTTCCAGGACAATTCCCTTAGGCACCATGAAATGGCTCTTTTCCCAAGAAAGAACCAAATTCACCTCAATGCACCGCCTGAGTATTTGGACCAAGTGTTGGAGGCAATCGTCAAATGATTCTCCAAAAACTGAAAAGTCATCTATGAAGACTTCCAGATAATCACCTACCATATCTGAGAATATGGCAAGCATGCACTACTGAAAAGTTGCAGGTGCATTGCAGAGACCGAATGGCATCCTTCGAAACGCGTACGTCCCGAAGGGGCAGGTGAATGTGGTCTTTTCTTGGTCTTCTGGATGGATTGCCACTTGATTGTAACCGGAGTACCCGTCAAGAAAGCAGAAGAACCTATTTCCCGCTAGTTTTTCGAGGATCTGATCAATAAACGGTAGTGGGAAATGATTCTTCTTCGTGGAGGAATTGAGTCTTCTGTAATCAATGCAGACTCTCCATGAGTTAGCTATTCGGGTAGGAATGACTTCTCCGGCTTCAGTCGTGATAATGGTAAGTCCTTCCTTTTTAGGCACCACTTGTATTGGACTCACCCAACGACTGTCGGAGATCCGGTAGATGATCCCTGCATCTAACCACTTTATGATCTCCTTTTTCATGACCTCTTATAAGTTAGGGTTTAGCCGTCTTTGCATTTCTCTTGAAGGTCGTGCGCCTTCTTCTGTGTATATTCGATGTGTGCAGTATGAACGGCTTATGCCAGTCAAATCATCGAGAGTCCATCCAATGGCTCTACGATGTTGCTGGAGAACAGAAATCAAATGAGTTCCTGGTCAGGTGTGAGTCGAGAGTTGATAATCACAGGAAACGTCTGATTTGAATCCAAAAACACGTACTTTAGATGTTCGGGAAGGGGCTTGAGTTCCATGACAGGATTTTTAGCAGCAGCGGGTGGTTCGGGGTTTGTATCAGGAGCAATGGTAGGAGTCATAGGTGTGTCTAGATCATGTTTGCACTCCTCTGTTAGTGGGTTTTGATTTTCTAGTGGTTGATCAAGGATGATCAGGTTGTCCTCTATATGCAATTCATCAACCACGGCTTTGACATCACATATTTCCTCTATAACCCCACAATTAATCCCTTGTTGGGCCTTGAAAATGTCAATCTTCAGGTTTTGATTCCCAAATTTTAATTCTATCTGGCCCTCTTTGCAGTTTATGTTGGCCATAGCAGTGGCAAAAAAGGGTCTCCCTAATATGATTGGTGTGTCCCTTGGGTTCTTAGGTGCATCCATGTCCAGTACTATGAAGTCCACCGGAAAATAGAAATCTCGTACCCTAACAATGACATCCTCAAGTATTCCTTTAGGTGACTTAATGGATCGATCGGCTAACTGCAATGTCACCTCAGTGGGTTTAAGTTTAGATTCTTCAAGGTGGTCAAGGAGGGATGTAGGTATTAAATTTATGGAAGCACCTAGGTTTAGTAGGGCTCTATCAAATTGGGTTTCACCAATTTTACAGGAAATCAAGGGAGTTCCTGGGTCTTTAGCCTTGGGTGAGAGTTTGCTCAAGATGACAGAGCTGGCTTGCTCTGACAGTATGATTGGATTCCCATCCTTGGTTCGCAGCTTACGTTTAGGGGTACATATGTCTTTCAAGAATCTTGCGTAAGCCGGTATGTGGCGAATTGCATCCATCAATGGGATGTTTATCTGGACCTGTTCAAAGAGCTTGATCAGATCCTCCTCGGGAGCCACGGGTTTGGTTATTCTTTTTCCTTTGGTCAAGGCCTCAGGAAAAGGGATCCTAGTTGGTTCCTCTAGGATAGGTCCAGGTTCTTGATCTGGGACAATGGTATCTTGGATAACTATCCTAGGGTCTTGGCTATTATCAGGCTTGGAGTGGGTCGGATAATGTGGGTCTTGGGTTGTTCTACCACTACGTGTTATTACAGAGTTCAATCCAGCCTGATTTTGGTTTGGGTTAGGTAGGAGGGGTGGCTGCCGCTAAAATCCCGCATAAGATGTTGAAGCTTCCATCCCGTCTGGCGATGGAGCAGTAGGGGCCTGATAAATCACATGTGTTTGGCCTGAATTTGGATTCATAACGTGCTTCTGGGTTAGCACGTTATTTGGGTTGGGCAGAGGTTGCGAGGGAAGGGTACCAGGTTGGCGGGAATTTGCCATCTGGGCCAGTTGGTTGCAAACCTCTATGATCTCATCCTTGTGGTGTTTTTGCATTGCCGCATTCGTCTTTTGAATTTCATCCAGTGCTTGAAGGATAAGAGTCATTTGATCCTGGTTTTGCCCGGATTGGTAGGTGGGATTGGGCCGAGGCTGAGGCGGCTGATATGGACGAGAGGCTTGTGGACGAGGTTGATATGGTGGTCTTTGAGAATTTCCCGCCCACTGAAAGTTAGGATGATTTCGCCATCCAGGGTTGTAGGTATTGAAGAATGGGTCATTCTGGATGGCGTTGAGGTCCTCACAGTTCTGAGGAACCTCAGGAAAGTCGAAATACGAGGGTTCAAAGTTCCCCCAACTTGAGTAGAATGGATCGGAGGTCATTCCGATCCGAGAGGTAGACGGGGGTGGATATGGGTCCATCCCCTTGGCAGGTTGGTGATAGATGTTTTGCACAGTTTCCCTTACCAGAGGAGGTCGTGCAAAAGAGTTTTGACAGAGGTGGCTTGCTGCAAATGTCAAGTTAGCTCGTCCACCTTCTTTTCTATGATAGAAACCTTGTCCAACCGACTGGCCATCAGTTCCAAGTCGACAGAATTGGACAGGTCCTACATCTCATGTGTCCCTCTCAGATTCGTCGATGCGCGGGTATTCGTCCTGTCGAATAAGCCCATGGAGTCATTATTTATGGAGTTCTCGCACATGTTTTCGAGAATATCCCACACCGTGTCCTCGTGTTGACCCGTGATGTTTCCTCCGCACGTTGCATTGACGAATAAACGAATGTCTTCACGGAGTCCTTGGTAAAAAGATTGGACTTGTTCCCACTTAGGAACTCTGTGATGGGGGCACTTTCGCATGAGATCTAGGAATCGATCCCAAGCTTCGTGAAGAGGTTCTCCCGGTTGTTGAGTGAAATGAGTGATCTGGTGGTGCAAGGCATTCGTCCGGCCAACGGGGAAGAATTTTTTCAAAAATTCGGACTGCAGTTCCTCCCATGTGTTGATCGAACGGGTCTGAGTTTGATACTAGTGTGCAGCCTTGTCCATGAGGGAGAACGAAAACATTTTCATGAGTAGGATATCCCGGTTCTGTACATCTGACCCAAAGGTCTGGGTCAGATGCTTGAGTTGTTTAATGTGTTGAAATGGATCCTCAGAGTTAAGCCCATGAAACTTCGGTATGGCATGAATCATATTGGGCTTCAGTTCAAAATCAGGTCCTCCAATCGGGATTCGTACTCGAGGTTCGATTGCCACCGCAGCGGGATTATAGTGATCTCGCATCATAGGTCACTACGGTGGGTTTACAAAGTTCTGAAAGAGATCATTAAGGCATTGAAGTTGGTGTTCAAGGTTATTCTCCTCTTCAATGGGTTGTGCCATGATGGGAGAAGAAGGAGAATCAGGATTTGAATCAGATGAGAGATTTATGTAGTGGGGTTGCTGCACAAACAAGGGCGTCGAGGCTTGGCCTCGACGAGAGTGAATTTCTAAAGGAGGTCTTAAGGGTGGCCTTAAGGACCTCCTATCGAACATGCACCGAAGGATGTGATGAGATTTAGAAGGTGCTGGACCCAATCAAGACACCCAAAAATTGTTGGGTGACTATAGAGGTTCGGGGGGGATGGACCCCTTAGTCAGAAAGGTCGTCCACTTGAGAAATACCTGGGCAGCCAGAGAGGGAGAGTCCCGCAAAGACCCCTACACGGTAGAGCGTCCCCACGAGTTACAAGGTTTCCCCCACCCGACCTCTCTTGTCACTGCGGTTCCAGGTAGACCAGAATGGGGACCTTGACCTCTTAAGTCTACTTTTTTTACTTTAAGATCAAGGTGCTTAATGTTCCACTTGAACTTTTAGGTATTTTTAGTGAAAAAGTGACCTAATTTTAAGGTTGGTTGACCCAAGGGATCAACTTCACCTTTTGTTCCTTTAAGAGCTTTTAGGTCCTTTTCTTTTTAAGGTTCAAATGGATTAAAAGCCTGATTTACTTAGGGTTCTTCTTGTGTAGATCTTTTCAATCAAGGTTTAGGCACACCTCTTTTTGGAAAAATTTATTTCTTTGTTTAAGATAAGGTGTGTCTCTAAAAACCCTAGCTTTTTAATCCTTAAATTGGCTCTAGTGGGTCCAATTTAGTTGCCTTAGAATTTAGTACCTAGGGCTCAATCAAGAAAGTTTTAGCCCTAGTTACCTTAGTTTGATGAGCAAATAAAAATGTGTTGAAATGAAAATCAGGAAACTTGATAAGTTACTAAATATGAAACAGGTAGCCCTAAGTTGATTGTTCTCTCTTTTTTTTTCCTTTCAGATTTTGAGAGAGTTAAGAGGGAGGGCTTATGAAAATTACCTGTTCCTTGGAGTGTCCGTTGTACAGCTGCTCTTCTTTCCTTTTTGCTTCCCTGTTTTGAGCACAACAAAAGAGAGGAGTTAGGTCAAATATTGGATCAAAAAGTTGTAATCAAAAGCTTTAAAAGTGCCCGTTGCTCCCCGGCAATGGTGCCAAAATGTTCGTACGTTTTTGTGATCGGATTTTAAAAGATAACACGTTGTAATATAGCCTACAAAATGTTCAAACAAATATAGAGAATTTTATTACTCGAAAAACTAGAGTATCCGAGGTCGAACACAGAGAGCAATCTCAGTACTTTCAAAACCAAAGATTACAACTTTTAAATGAAAATAATTGATTCAAAGAGAGAGTTATAAAAAGAATTTCTAAAAGAAAATAGAATTGGACGTCTGATTTCTTTATCAGACGTCTTAAAAGTTGTCTTCTTTCTCTCTTCTACCTTCTTCTTCTTCGTTGGCTCTTCTTCTTTTCTCCTGATCCACAGGTCTTTTTCTTCCTTGAACTTCTTTCTCTTCTCTTCCCTTTCCTGCGAAGACTTCTTCTTCCTGCCTTTGTTTCCCTTCTGTCTTCTTTCTTTTTGTCTTTTCTGCAGTCCTTCCTTCTCTCAGATCTCTGCCTTGCTCAGCTTCCTTTCTTCAGAGTTCCTCCTTCTTTTGCTCCTGCTCTTCTATTTCTTCAGTTCTTCTTTTTGCTTTCCTTCGCCTCTTCCTTCTCTTCCTTCTTTCCTGCGCACACCACAGCCAATGCAAAACCTACCCCCTTCCCTCTACCCAAACGTCTCTCTCTTTCTCTGCAATTCGCTCAAGGACGCTCTCCTAGAGCCACACAGGTAATCGGGTCGGATTTCGCACCTGGGACCAGGCGCACCTGCAGGTGGGTGATGCGCGAGGAGTGCTCAGGTTAGGGTCGGGTCGGATCCCGCCAGATCCGCGAGGTGAAGCCGCGGATGAGGCAGACGTGGGTCAGGTGAGGGACCTCACCCCTGTGCTTTCGGAGGCAGTAAGCAGAGAACACAAATTCAACTTAAAGCGTACCTGTGCGTTGCGTTTAGCCGATGTGGGACTATCGGGCCTTCCCCAATTTTGCGCGCCCGCAGAGCTTTCTTCATGCAATTGCCCAAGGCTACAGGCCTCTCAATGCTACCAACTGGACCTGAGGGCTTCGCACTTCTCGCGCGAGTCTGCTGCGCCTAAAGCCTGGAGGACCTGATGCCTGGAGCTGCTGCGAAGCTGCTTGCTGCTTCAACCGTCAATGGCGGCAGGGCTGAAAACCTGTCAAACACAAGCACAGCCTATTGGCCTAATCAGACCAGCTGGGCACCTTCGCCGTGGCACGGCGAAGATGGTGCACGGTGCTGTAGGCCGCAGGACGGCCTAGGCGTGCGTGCCTAGGTCAACCTGTGGCCAGAGGTGTGGGGTTGTTCGGGGGGCTACTGCGGAGGTGTGGAGTGGCAGTGGAGGGGCGGAAAGTGTTCCTTGTGGTGAGGCAGAGCTTATGAGATGGTTGGCGAGCCGTGTGGAGGGGCGGAGTGGTGGGAGCGGCTCGCCGGAGGTCGGTCAGAGGTGAGGAAGATGGAGGTGGTCAGGCAATGTCGAGGGGCAATTCAATGAAATAACAGGGGGAAAAGAGAGAGGGGAAGATGGAGAAGGTATCTGGAGTGATCTGGAAGGAAGGGAGGTAGCAGAGTGGACGGCATGTAACTGCCGTCGTCGGGGAAGAACCCTGAGGGAGGGAGCGGCGACGAGGACGAGGTCAGGGGCACGCGCGCTTGGTATGGCGCAATGCAGGAGGAAGAGGCGGAGTTGACTCTGCTGCTGGTATGGCAGCAGAGCGACGAGAAGGAGGGGAGGAGGTCGTCGGAGCTTGCGGGTCTCTTGGCCGAAGATGGGAGAGAGGAGAACTTGGGGGAATCTCCATCAAAACAAGGCTGAGCCTTTGCGGCCGGGTCTGGGGATCCTTTTATAGGTGTTGGCCGAACCTTTTAGCGCGTGGAGATCGCGCAATCACCTCCGCCGGCTCGCCGGAGGTGGAAAGAGGGTGGATACCCAAATCTCTCGTGCGTTTGCACGAGAGATTGGGTTCACACCAGAGATTGTGATTGGCTTTAGAAGGAAGGGAATTCCTCAAGGAATCTCCCTTCCATTTTTGGGAGGGAATCTCTGAGGAATCAGAGAGTAATCCCTCTCTAAACCTCGCCGGAGATCGGTTCTGCCCTAACAATGGCAGCAGGACCTGATTGCAAAGGTGGTGAGGAACTTAAGGGGCTCTCTGCAAAGATATTCAAAAGATAGGGACCAAATTATGATTTGGGTGTACTAAATTGCAAAGTAGGTCAAGATGGCCTCCCCTTAGGTCCAAATTTTGGTATAAACCTAATTTGGATCTGAGGAATCCAATGGTGAAGTTGGATTTTAGGTTTGACCTCATTTGACTGGACATTTTGTGTAAAAACCTAAATTAGGTTAATTGAAGAGCTAGGACCCTAATCTAGGTCAAATTGGGTTCCAAAGGCCACATTAAGTGTTCTAAACCCTAAGGAGTATTTTTCCATGGTTTTTAGAGGGTTCACTTGATTTTTATCCTGACTGAAACCCTGTTAATTTAAGCGGGTCTGTTTTAGGGTTACCGAATGTCATTTAATTCCTAGATTGCACATAAACTCATTTTTGATTTACTCAACCCACCTTTTATCTCATTTAGACCATTTGACCTATGTTTTGCTTCTGAGAAATCCCGTTTATGTACTGCAATGGTAAAATTGCAGTTTTACCTTTTAATTCATGTTTCCTTCTCAGAGCGCTTATTCCTTTATTTAGGCCTTCTTCTAGGTTATGTAGGAGCTTTTATCTTCTTTATTGGGTCAAAATGAGCTAGTTATGGCTCATGATGAGGCTCTCATCAATTACGTTAGGCATGCATTGCTTTTTTTATTATCTTTTTAATGTGTTTTTGTGAGTGTTAGAGATGTACAGATACACAGATCCCTAAAACCCTAGCACTCAAGAAGGCAAATGGTGAAGTAGAAGCCCAGACTAGCTGGAACTCAGCTTGATCCAGCTCACCACAGCTGGAACCTAGCTTACTTGAACTAGGGTTAGCTCATCCCAGCTCCATTCAGCTAATCTCAGCTGAATGGCAGCTCAAGAGAGTTCATCGTAGCTCACCCTAGCTCAAGTCAGCTCAGATCCAACTCAACTTAGCTGAGTCTAGCTCATCTCAGCTCCCACTAGTCCACAGGGTGCTCTAGCTAGCTCAGCTGAGTTGACAGGAGTTCACCCCAGCTTAGATCCAGCTACATCCAGCTCCACTCAACTCCAGCCAGCTGAAGAAGAACTCATCCCAGCTCAGGAAGCTCAAGTCCAGCTCCCGGGGGCTTAGCTTAGCTCAACTCAGTTGAGCTAAGCTACCTTAGCTGCCTCAACTAGCTTGAGTCTCCCCGGGAGCACCAGACCTAGCTCACCTCAGCTCATCATGGTAGAAGCTAGCTTACTTTAGCTTGGCTTAGCAACTAGCAAAGAACTAGCAAGCTAAGCTAGCTAGAGTAGCTCCATGCCAGCCTCTTCAGTAGCAGCCAGCTCCAATTTCAGCTCTAGACTTCTCCTCCTCAGCTCCTCCCTCCAAACCCTAGCTCCAACACCTTCTCCTCTACTCCTCCATTAGCTAAGCTAGCTTAGCTTAGCTAGCAACCAGCTCCTTGGCCATCCACCACCTTCAAAGACAACCCTAGCTAGCTCCACTAGCTTAAGCCTACCTAAGCTAGCTACCCTACTCAAGTTGGCGCCACCTCCTAGCCATCCCTTCACCCCATTATCCCCACCAAAAGACACCTTAAGTTGGCGCCAAAAACTACCCCTAACCACCCCTATATTGGGGCCAACTTTAAGCCCTTAATCCACCCTACACCTACCCACATAAGCCATCCTAGCCATCCACCTACCCTTCCTTCTAGAATCCCTCTTGGCTCCAACTTAGACCACCTTCTAGAACCCTTTTTGGTGCCAACATCAAGGGGTGTCAACACCCATAACTACCCCCTTGGTGTCCCTCAAGGTGGCGCCAACTCACTTTGGCCATGGGATCTTTAACCACCTCCATCTCTTCATCTTGGCCCTCCATTTCAAGGGACACCTTAGCCCCCTTCCTATTTTATAAAAACCCACCACCTACCACCATTTTGGGGCATCCTCCATTAGTGTAATTTGCTATCTAAACCACCTATACCTACGGCCAAGAAGAAGGAGTAGAGAAGGAGATTAAAGGGGCACATCACCAGCCCTTTTGGTGCCTTCTTCTCCCCACTCTCTTCAACTTGGGCCACGCCAAGGAGGAGGACTCTTCCACTTCAAGGAGGACGGCCAGGCAAGGGAGAATGACCTAGGGTGGACGTCCACCCTTGGAGAGAAGCTTAGGGCACGCTCCCTTAGGGCTTGCCTTGGAGGACATTACCTTGGCGGAGCACTGCAAGGAAGGAGTTGAAGGATTCTTTTCAAGCTTGGGAGCCACCAACCTTGGAGCAAGAAGCCCTCTTCACCATCTATCTAGAGGATTTGTGTTTTCTTTTCTTTATTTTAATTTTTCTAGTAGTAGAAGCATTCCTCTACTAGGATTTTTTGTAAAACACTTTTCATCAATCTAAGTTGCCTTCTTTGCAATTTTCTATTTTGCATTTCTACTTGCTTTATTTTTTTTAGCATTTTCCACTCCCTCTCCCTAATTATTCTAGGCCTCCACTTACCTAGAGTGAGCTTAGGGAGAGGATCTACTTGCCACTTAGAAGTAGTAGTTAAATTGAAGTGTAAATTACCTTCCTGCCACCATTTCGCATGTTGTCTTAATTGAAAAACGAAAAAAATGATATATTGAAAAATACCAAAAATAAAGTTGAGATTTATTCCAAGCAAGAGAATCACTATTGCAAACATTTGGCCTCCTTGGATGACCCTAGATACTCCCCTATCTAGGAATATAAATTTAAGAGTTGATCGATTTTGTGCGCTACAACGATGTAATTAACAAACCGTGTGAAACAGCTATCAGTAGATTGGGCGCTTAGACGCCTTAACAGAGGCAAAGGCCTCTTCCTCTTTTTTTCTTCAAGCCTTAGGGAGAGGCTTCTCTCTTCTTTTCTTCTTCCCTTCTTTCTTCTCTTTCTCTCTTAGCTTCAGAGAAGGCGTAGCACAGGACTCAGCACACCAGCAGAGGCAAAGGCCTCTCTCAGATCTCACAAGAGTCAAGAGGAGGGTGGTAGAGCAAAACCCTCCCCCTTCTTTCTTTCTCTCTTCTTCCTCCCTCAAAACCAGCAAACTAGACCAAACCCAGGTATCCGGGTAATCGGACCAAGCCCAGACCCGTAGGGCGTGAGCGTGGGCAAGGGCGTGCGTGGGCACGTGCGAAGGGACCTCACCTCGTGCTACTGAGGTGATAAGGCTATAGCAGAAATTCAATTTATTTCCACGCACCGCTTCGTCAGCTACCGAGGTGGGACTAAAGTCCTACCCTTTCTTTGCATGCGCTGCTGTAGTGGTGAGCTCTCAAATTGGAGCAACTGTTGAGGACGACGCCTTCAATTGGTGCTCTGGGATCCTTCCTGGAGGTGTTTCGCGACACCTAGGGAAGAGAACACTGAAGAACACTGATTGGTTGCTACAGCCGAGGTCGGAGAAGATGACGCAGTGGCGGAGCTCCGACCTGGTACCTGAAACAAAAGATAAGGCCTTTTGGCCACGTTAAATATGCTCAGTAGGATAGCTGTGGAATGGCGAACGTGATGGTGTACGTGGTGAGGCAAGTGCGTGTGTGAGAAGGTCGTACGACCTCGGAACGGAGGTGCGGTGAGGGTGGAGTTCAGGGGAGTCGTAGAGTGGCAAATAGGGTGAATTGGTAGAGGGCTTTTGTTGAGTGGAGCTGATGGAGGTGATAGCGGCGAGTTTCGAGCAGTGTGGCAGTGTGTAGGTGTCGTCGAAGCTTCGCTAGAGCGGAAGAAGGTGACGACGTTGAGGGAGAATCGATGGTTGTGCGTGTGTTGCAAGAGTGGGAGAATAATGTAGAGAGGAAAAGGGAGAGATAGAGGGACAGAGGGACGTGCTAGAGAGGCGGAGGGCTCCGATTTTGGTCAACCAGAGTCGGAGAAGGCGGTAGAGGCGGCGACGACAAATCAGACGGAGAAACACCCTCCCATTGGCTGGGGAGGGTCGCTAGGAAGAGAGGAAGCAAGTTGGCTATTGATGAGAACCTCATCATGAGCCATAACTAGCTCATTTTGACCTAATACAGAGAATAAAAGCTCCTACATAACCTTAGAAAGGCTTGGCTCAGAGAGATTCTGAGTTTGCAAAGAAAACATAAATTGAGGGGTAAAAATGTAATTTCACCAATCCGATCTGAAAATAGGGTAACTCAGGATCCAAACAGAGGTCAAAACAACCTAATAAAAAGAAAAGTGGGATGAGATGACTCAATAAGGGCTACAGCAACTCCAAAGAATTAAATGACAGCCTGTAACCCTAAAAACAAACCTACTTCAATTCACGTGGTTCGAGGCAAAGTAAAAATCAACTAAACCCTCTAAAATTCATAGAAAAATAATCTCTAGGGTTTAGGACTTTCAATTTTGCCTTAGGAACCCATTTTGACCTACATTGAGAACCATGCCCAATTAACAACTTAATTTGGGTTTTTGCGTAAATTGATCGGTCAAAAAAGGTTTAATATAGAAATAAAATTCACCATCAGAATTCTTAGGTCCTAATTAGTCATGTATAAAAACTTGGGCCTAAGAAGAAACCTTCTTGACCAGCTTTACACTTTGGTCCTCATATATTTACTTTTTGGCCCTCAAGTTTTGAACCCTCACATTTTGGCCCCTAACTCTCCTTCGTTCTTTGCATTTAGGTCCCTCCTGCAAAACCTGTGCAGCGCCATGCTCCGGCGGCCTTGCGCGGAGCATGGCACCGCGCAGGGTGAGGGAGGGGCCCTGGCAAGTCAATGGGGGGTACCCTGCGTCGTCAGCCACCGCAGCGACACCCCCCTGAGTACTGCGACCGCCCATACCGCCCGTGCGAACGCACGGACGGTATGGGTCTCCTTCCTCCGGCGTCCTCCGGCGAGGGAGACACGTCGTCTCCCTCCGCCCTCCTCTCTGATTCCGCCCCTATAAATACCCCAGTCGCTCCGCCGTTCTTCCCAGCTCGGATCTGACGGAGACACCCCCCTAAATTCCTCCCTTCCCATTTCGACAGACGCCCCCTTGCTCCAGCGGCCTCTCCTCCTCCTCCTCGTCGCCTTGCCGCACTACCAGCAGCAGGGTTACCTTCCCTCGATCTTTCCGCGTCACGCCGCACCCAGCTGGCGCCTCTCCGGCCCTCTCCTCGCCGCCGCCCCTTCCTCTGGGCAATTTCTTCTCCGGCGACAGTCGATACGACTGTTGCCTGCGCCAACCCCTCCTCGTCCAGCTTAGCAGGTAGAACTTCTCCTCTTCCTCTCCTCTTTCTTTTCTATACTGAAAACCCTTACTGTCGCCACCTATTTCCCACCGATCACCCTCACCTTCTCCACCTCCGGCCAAACTCCGGCGAACCACTCCCATCGCTCCAGCACCCCACATGGCTCGTTGAACTGTGCATAACCTCCGCCTCCTCACCCTGATCCTCCTCCGCCCTTCCACTGCCCACCAAACGCCCTCTGCAGACCCACCAAACACACCCACTTCTTCGCTCGCAATTTGACCTAGGGCGACCTGTTTGCTCCACCACGGCCCCTGCAGACCCTCTGACCACCTTCGCCGTGCCATGGTGAAGGTCCCCCGCCTGTCTGATTTGGCCGAGAGGCCATTCTTCTGTGACCAGGTGACTCGCCCGCTGTCGCCATTACTGAGCAGGCAGAGCTCCTTCACCTGCAGGTGCAGGCACACCTTCGCCCAGGTTCGACTCCCAGGTTGCGCGGGGCATCTCCGCGAAGCATCCCAGGCTCGCAGTTGGGGCGAAGGCCTCGCGTGAAGCCACGATTGCCCACTGCTCCCTCCGCTGCGGGCGCTCAACTGGGGTGGGACATTTAGTCCCACCTCGGAACTTTTCAGAGGCGCGCGGGCGCATAAAGGCAAAAAGTGCCTTATGCTGTTCGCCTCCTGACCACGGGGTGAGGTCCCTCTCACCCGACCCGGCCTCGTCCGTGATCACGCTCCACGGACCTGGCCCGACCCGATTAACCCGACCTGCACACCTCGCCCACCACCGCACGCCGGTGGGCCTGGACCCGGGCGGGACTTGTACCCGATTACCCGGTTGCTCTGGGAGAGCTGTCCTAAGAGCGAACTCAGAGAGAAAGAGACGCGTGGGGGAGGGGGGTAGAGTAGGTTTTGCCCTCTGACTCTGAACTCTTGAGCGTGCAGGCACAGGTGAAGAAGAAGGAAGCTAAGGGAGACACTGTAGCAACAAGCGGTTTAAGTCGTCTGATTTTCAAATCAGACGACGTCCTGAAGACAGGAGAAGGCAAAGAAGAAGAAGGAAGGCGAGGCAGAGGAAAGAGAGGAATACAGAGCAGCCAAGTGAAGAAACAGAAAGCAGAAGAAGAAGACAAAGAAGAAGAAAAGAAGAAGAAGAGCATGGGAGGAAGATCTGAAGCAAGAAAAGAAGAAATAAAGAAAATAAAAAGAAGAAAAAGATAGGATCGTCCAACCAAGAAATAGAGGAAGAACACGAAGAACAAAAGCCAAAGAGGAGAGAAGACAAAGAGGAAGAAAGAAGAGAAGAAGCCAAACTTTCATATCTCTCTCTCTCTTTATTTTTGTAATAGAACATGTATATCTCTAGAATACGACTTGCTCCCTGAGTTCGACCTCGGGAGAACTGTATTTTCCGAGTAACAAATATTAGCAAATGATGGCAATAACTATCTGTACTACAACGACTTAAGAAAAGCTAGTTGCTGCCACCGTTAGCCAGTTGGCGCCGTTGCCGGGGAGCAACGGCTATTCTAGAGGTAAACATTCCTATTTTTTTTTAGTTCTGATAATCTCTCCTCTTTTGTGCAGCTACAGGAAATCAATAAGACAAGCAACCGCACGACAACCACTCCGAGGACAAGTAATTTTCTATCCTCTCAACCCCTAAATTCTAAAGAGGAAGAAAATAAAAGAACAAGCAATATAGGGCTAACCTGTCTTCTATACTTAGTAAACCATAAAAAGTTGCATATTTTCAACCCATTATTCCTGCACACTATTAAGGGTATTTAAGGGCTAACACATTCTTGCTTGAGCCCTAATTACCCAACAAAGAACTAACTGGACCAAATAGAGCCAACATAAGATTCAACATTAGGGTTTTAGAGACACACTCCTTAAATCAAGAATGGAGAAAATCCAAAAGAAGTGTGCCTAAACCATTGATTTAAAATACCTATCCAAAGAAACCCTAAAATAAGATTGGCTCTTTAAACACTTGAACCTTAAAAGACAAGACCTAATAAGCAAAACTGGCAGGTAAAGTTGACCATTTGGGTCAACTAACCTTCAAATTAGGTCACTCTTTGCACTTAAAAGACTAAAGTTCAAGTGGAACCCTAAGCACCTTGCTCTTGAACTAAAATTGGTAGACTTAAGAGGTCAAGATCCCCATTCTGGTCTACCTGGAACCGCAGTGACAAGAGAGGTCGGGTGGGGGAAACCCTGTAACCCGTGGGGACGCTCTACCGTGTAGGGGTCTTTGCGGGACTCACCCTCTCTGGCTGCCCAGGTAATTCTCAGGTGGTCGATCTTTCTGATCAAGGGGGTCCATCTGCCCCGCACCTCTATAGTCACCCAACACATTCTTGGGTGTCTTGATTGGGTCCAGCACCTTCTAAACTCATCTCTTCCAACAGTGCATGTACGGTAGGAGGTCCTTAAGACCACCCTTAAGACCTCCTTTACAAATTCACTCTCGTCAAGGCCAAGCCTCGACGCCCGTGTTTGTGCAGCAACCCCCTCACATTATTCTCTCTTCTGATTCAGAACCAAGTTCTTCTTCTTTCCCCATCATGGCTCAGCCAGTTGAGGAAGAAAACAATCTGGAGCACCAGCTCCAGCGACTCAATGACCTCTTCCAAAACTTTGTGCACCCACCGCAGCGTCCCATGATGCGGGACCACTACAATCCTGCTGCGGTGGCCGTTGAGCCTCGAGTCAGAATCCCGATTGGAGGACCTGATTCTGAATTGAAGCACAATATGATTCATGCTATACCTAAATTCCATGGGCTTAATTCTGAAGATCCCTTCCAGCACATCAAACAACTAAAGCATCTGGCCCAAACTTTTGGGTCAGACTCACAAAATCGGGATATTCTTCTCATGAATATGTTCTCCTTTTCTCTTATGGACAAGGCCGCCCATTGGTACAAAACTCAGACCCGGCCGATCAACAATTGGGAAGAACTTCAGTCCGAGTTCCTAAAAAAGTTCTTCTTTGTTGGACGGACCAACGCCTTGCGCCATCAGATTACACACTTCACCCAACAAACAGGGGAACCTCTCCATGAGGCATGGGATCGTTTTCAGGATCTCATGAGAAAGTGCCCCCATCACGGAGTTCCTAAATGGGAACAAGTCCAATCTTTTTACCAGGGACTCCGTGAGGACATCCGTCTTTTCCTCAATGCAACCTGTGGAGGAAATATCATGGGTCAACATGAAGACACCGTGTGGGAGATTCTCGAAAACATGTGCGAGAACTCCATCAACAATGACTCCATGGGATTATTCGACAGGACGAATACCCGCGCAGCGACGAATCTCAGGGGAGCACACGAGATGCAGGGCCTGTCCGCATCAGTTGACTTGGAGTTAATGGCTAGTCGATTGGACAAGGTCTCGATTATCGAAAAGAAGGTGGATGAGCTGACTCAGCATCTGCAGCGAGCCACCTCTGCGCATAACCCTTTCGCACAGCCTCCTTCCACAAGGAAAACTGTGCAAAACATTCTCCATCGATCTTCTCCTAGGATGGACCCATCATCCGAATCTTTGCTCGGAGGTCCTTCCGATTCCTTCTACACCTGCCAGGGAAATTCCATTCCCTCTTTCTCTAACTCTCTGGAGGTTCCTCAGACCTGCGAGGACCTCAACGCCATCCAGAACGACCCGTTCTCCAACACCTATAATCCTGGATGGCGTAACCATCCTAACATTCAGTGGGCGGGAAATTCCCAAACCCAAAGACCATCCTTCCAACCCCGCCCACAACCTCCTCGTCCTTACCAGCCGCCTCAGCCTCGGCCCAACCCTACTTATCCATCTGGGCCAAATCAAGATCAAATGTCCCTTATCCTTCAGACCCTGGCTGACATTCAAAGAACGAATGCAGCTATCCAGAAACAACACAAGGATGAACTTACAGAGGTCCGAAACCAATTGACCCAGTTGGCAAACTCTCGCCAGCCAGGTACTCTTCCTTCCCAACCTCTGCCTAATCCTAATAACGTGCCAACCCAGCGGCGTGTTATGAACCCAAACCCGGGCCATGCCCATATGATCTATCAGGCCCCCTCTGTTCCTTCACCTGACGGGATAGAGGCCTCCACTTCTTTTGCAGGTTACCAGCAGCAAGCTATCTTACCCAATCCCAACCAAAACCAGGCAGGACTTAATTCCGTAACGACCCGTAGTGGTAAGGAAACCCAAGACCCACCTCATCCGAACCACTCCAAGCCTGGTAGTGATCCCAAGCCTAGGACAGTAATCTAGGACGTCCCCACCCCTATCCCAGATCCACAACCAGGACCTATCCTAGAAGAACCAACCAAGATCCCGTTTCCCGAGGCCTTGACCAAGGGAAAGAAGACCACCAAGCCCGTGGCACCTGAGGAGGACCTAGTCAAGCTCTTTGAGCAGGTCCACATAAACATCCCCTTGATGGATGCAATCTGCCACGTACCAGCTTACGCACGATTTTTAAAGAATGTGTGTACACCCCAGCGTAAGCCGCGAACCAAGGGGGGAGCCCAATTGTTCTGTCAGAGCAAGCCAGCTCTGTAATCCTCAGTAAACTCCCACCCAAGGCAAAAGATCCTGGTACTCCCCTGATTTCCTGCAAGATAGGTGCTACCCAATTTGATAGAGCTTTGCTAGACTTAGGTGCATCCATAAACCTGATACCCACATCCTTACTTGACCATCTAGAAGAATCTGAGCTAAAACTAACCGAGATGACATTACAATTAGCAGATCGATCTATAAAGTTACCAAAAGGGATTCTCGAGGATGTTATCGTAAGAGTGCGGGATTTCTATTTCCCAGTGGACTTTATAGTCTTAGATATGGACGTGCCTAAAAACCCTAGGGATACACCAATCATTCTAGGGAGACCTTTCTTGGCTACTGCTAGAGCCAACATCAGCTGTGAGGAGGGACAAATAGAGCTTAAATTTGGAGATCAAACCTTAAAAATTGATATATTTAAGGCCCAACAAGGAATTAATTGCGGTGTCATCGAACAGATTTGTGACGTTAGGGTTTTGGTTGATGAGTCACACCTCCAGAATGACTCGATTATGCCTCATCAATCACAGAAAGATCTTGACCCGCAAACAGAGGAGTCGAATCCAGACATACACAACCCAGTAACTCCTACCCTTGAACCTCACATCTACACTGAACCACCCGCTGCTGCTGATAACCCTATCCTCGAGTTAAAGCCTCTTCCTGCTCACTTGAAATACATCTTTTTGGGTTCCAATCAGACCCTTCCTGTGATTATAAATTCCACCCTCAATTCCGAACAAGAATCCCGTCTGATTACTGTTCTCCAGCAACATCGTAGAGCCATCGGGTGGACTCTCGATGATTTGACTGGAATAAGCCCCTCTTATTGTACTCATCATATCTATTCAGAAGAGGGAGCACGACCTTCTCGTGAAATGCAGAGACGTTTGAACCCTAATCTACAGGAGGTCGTGAAGAAGGAGATCATTAAGTGGTTAGATGCCGGGATCATCTACCCGATCTCCGATAGTCGTTGGGTGAGCCCAATTTAGGTTGTGCCTAAGAAGGCAGGACTCACCACCATAACGACTGAAACCGGAGAAATCATTCCTACCCGATTAGCCAATGCATGGAGAATCTATATAGATTACCGCCGACTCAATTCCTCCACAAAGAAGGACCATTTCCCACTACCCTTCATTGATCAAATTCTCGAGAAACTAGCGGGAAATAGGTTCTTCTGCTTCCTTGACGGGTACTCTGGTTACAACCAGGTGGCAATCCATCCTGAGGACCAAGAAAATACCACATTTACCTGCCCATTCGGAACGTATGCTTTCCGAAGGATGCCTTTCGGTCTTTGCAATGCACCCGCTACTTTTCAGCGATGCATGCTTGCCATATTCTCAGATATGGTAGGTGATTTCCTGGAAGTCTTCATGGATGACTTTTCAGTCTTTGAGAATCTTTTGATGATTGCCTCCAACACTTGGTCCAGATACTCAGGCGATGCATTGAGGTGAACTTGGTTCTTTCCTGGGAAAAGAGCCATTTCATGGTGCCTGAGGGAATTGTCCTGGGACACTCAATTTCGGAAAAAGGCATCCAGGTGGATCGAGCTAAGGTTGATCTGATTTCTCACCTTCCCATACCTAGCTCGATCAGGGACATCCGTTCCTTTTTAGGGCACGTTGGTTTTTACCGCTGTTTCATTCCAGATTTCTCGAAAATCGCACGCCCCTTGACTTCTCTTCTCTCTAAGGATGTACCTTTTGAAATATCCAAGGAATGCATGCTAGCCTTTGAAAACCTACGTGACCGAGTCACCCAGGCACCTATCCTACAATCCCCTGACTGTTCTCAACCCTTTGAGATCATGTGCGATGCGTCTGACTTCGCTGTAGGAGCGATCCTGGGGCAGAAAGCTGACGGGAAACCCGTGGTCATCTACTACACTAGCAAGACACTTGACGAGGCTCAGCGTAACTACACGGTTACGGAGAAAGAGCTGCTAGCCGTAGTATTTGCCCTTGAAAAATTTCGATCGTATCTTCTGGGTTCCCATGTCATCATTTACTCGGATCACACGGCTGTAAGGCATCTCCTTGCCAAGAAGGACGCGAAGCCCCGACTAATCCGTTGGATCTTGCTGTTGCAAGAATTCGATCTTGAGATTCGCGACAAGGCAGGAAGGCAGAATGTGGTAGCCAACCATCTGTCCCATCTTCCTTCTGAGATCATCAACCCTTCCGAACCCATCACGGAACATTTTCCTGATGAGCACCTACTTTCTGTTGGTACTAGACTTCCATGGTTTGCTGATATAGTAAACTACTTGGCATCTCATCAGACACCGTCTGATTGGCCGAAGGCCAAGAAAGACAAATTGCGTTCTGATTCCAAGTATTACATTTGGGAAGACCCGTACCTTTTCCGCATAGGTGCTGATCAAATTATTCGGAGATGCATCCCGGAAGAGGAAATAAGCAATATCCTATCTTTCTGCCATGACCAGACATGCGGTGGCCATTTCTCAGGGCATAAAACCGCATCCAAAGTCCTCCAGTGTGGCTTCTACTGGCCTACACTTTTCAAAGACGCATACAGTCACTGCAAGGCATGCAGTCGTTGCCAAACTTTGGGCAACATGAATCATCGTGACATGATGCCTTTGCAGCCGATTCTCGTATGCGAAATCTTCGATGTTTGGGGGATTGATTTTATGGGCCCCTTTCCTGTTTTGGATGGTTTCGAGTACATTCTGCTTGCGGTGGACTACGTGTCCAAATGGATCGAAGCCATACCGACCCGAACCTGCAATCACAAGATTGTTCTTAAGTTCATACATCAAAACATTTTCTCAAGGTTCGGGATTCCCCGTGCTATTATCTCGGATGGGGAGGCCCATTTTACAAATGCTCAGTTTAGGTCACTGATGGCCAAATTTGGGGTGTCTCATCGAATCTCTACTCCTTACCACCCCCAAACAAATGGTCTAGCTGAGCTATCAAATCGGGAGATCAAGAAAATCCTGTAAGTCACTGTTCGACCTGACAGGAAGGACTGGTCATCCCGACTTCCGGAAGCATTGTGGGCCTATAGGACCGCCCACAAGACCCAATTGGGCATGTCTCCCTTTAGACTGGTGTACGGAAAGGCATGTCACCTTCCCGTAGAACTGGAGCATAAAGCCTATTGGGCAGTACGGAACTGTAATCCAGATCTTTCCAAGGCTGGAACCCACAGAAAACTCCAAATCAGCGAGATCGATGAATTACGCCTAGACGCGTACGAGAACTCGCGAATCTATAAGGAGCGGGTTAAAGCCTTCCACGACAAGCACATCTCGAGAAAGATCTTTCATCCTGGTCAAAAGGTCCTACTCTTTGATGCCCGACTCAAACTTTTCCCGGGGAAACTGAGGTCCAAGTGGGTTGGACCGTATTTAGTCCGACAGGTTTTTGGAAATGGAGCCATTGAAATCAGTCCACTCAGCCATGATTCCGAGCCTTTCATCGTGAACGGTCAGAGACTCAAACCGTTCATTGATGTAACTTCTACTGATTCGGCTGAATCATCCCTCATCCTCCATTCCCCTTGAACTTACTGCACCCGGCCGATGGCGTAAAACTCAGCGCTTAACGGGAGGCAGCCCGTCATTTCTTGAAAATCTAAAACCTTTTTTCTGACACCATTGTGCACTTAAGGTTCACCCTTTAAGACAGCCGACTCCACCTCAGATGCTTGCATCTGAGATTAGAAATCGTCCGCAGAATTCATCCCGACCCATTCACTCACAAAAATATCTGTCTTAAGGAATAAATTAAGTAAATAAAAACCCCTAAATCACAATGAGGACATTGCAAGTTTTAGGCATGGGGGGGTATAAGTGCAAACTTGTAAAAAAAAAAAAAGGTTTTAAACAAAAAATTCACATATGCCAAAAACACCATAAAAATTAAAAATTTTTCAAAATAAAAAGAATAAGAGGAGAAAGGAAATTTTGAGGAGAAGGAAAAGAAACAAAATGAAAAGGAGCACAAAAAGATGAAAGAAAAGAGTAATAGTCATTAGTAAGAAGCTAAGGAATTAACCTTAGTCTAGACCATTTTTTTTCAAGAAAAGAAATGAAAAGTGCTTGGTAAGATTAGTAAGAACGCAAACCTTAGGCATTCTTGATAGACTCTTAGTACCCATTAAGATCTAGACAATCCTCAAGAGGTTGAGAAAAATGAAAAGCTTAAGTACTAGGTCCGAGGCTTAGGGAGTATTTGACCTCGCTAACTAACTTCTGGTTTACGGGACTCAGTAACCTAAGCACCCTAACCTCACACACAGCCTGGTTCAGCAAGCGTAAAAATCAAAATCACGCAGAAGTGTCAAAAAAATTCTGAAAAGTACACCTAGAGTAGGAGCGGCCGATCAACACAAGTTGATTTGGACGAGTTCCCAGCGCAGAGAGGCGGGAAATCCCCTCAAAGATGCATAACAAAATATCATCTCCTCGGTGCTTGTCTCTTAGGATATTCACACATCCTACTAGGGCATGTAAGCACCCTGCTGGTTCAGATTCCATGGATGGCATTATCACGAAGTGTCAACTGCCAGGGTCTGAACGCGGCCACGGAACACCATGGATGGGATTATCTCGAAATCTCAATAGCCAGGGTTCTGGGGGCTGCCATGGGCGGTGCTATCTCGAAGCATCGATTGCCAGGAACCCTTGAGGATTGATGATGGGGGCAAGGAATCTGATACAGATCGTGTTGAAAAGCCAATCCTAAGCTAGAATTAAAAAGAAAAAGAGAGAGAAAACTCTCCAAAAACAGAAAAATTTTCTACCTCTCTCTCTTACAAAATGCACTGCGAACTGAACCAGGGCTAAAATCATTTCAAGCACGGGTGCTTTAACTACAAAGTCCAATAAACCTTAGGTTAGTTCTTGTGGGTCTTAAAAACCTTTGCTAAGGACTGAGGCTGAGGCTAGACAGATTTGGATCTTGATTGGTACTAGAGTACCTTTTTAGCCTATGGTCAGCATTCTAACCTAATCTAAGTTTAAATGAAAAAGCACTTATCTGAAGCTATTAAAGAACTTCATGGTCTAGAACAAGGGTTGAAACCTTAAGTTTTTGCTAAGGGACTAGCAAAAGCTAGGCATGGGGGTATGATGAGAACCTCATCATGAGCCATAACTAGCTCATTTTGACCTAATACAGAGAATAAAAGCTCCTACATAACCTTAGAAAGGCTTGGCTCAGAGAGATTCTGAGTTTGCAAAGAAAACATAAACTAAGGGGTAAAAATGCAATTTCACCAATCCGATCTGAAAATAGGGTAACTCAGGGTCCAAACATAGGTCAAAATAACCTAATAAAAAGAAAAGTGGGATGAGATGACTCAATAAGGGCTACAGCAACTCCAAAGAATTAAATGACAGCCTGTAACCCTAAAAACAAACTCAATTCAATTCACGTGGTTCGAGGCAAAGTAAAAATCAACTAAATCCTCTAAAATTCATAGAAAAATAATCTCTAGGGTTTAGGACTTTCAATTTTGCCTTAGGAACCCATTTTGACCTACATTGAGAACCATGCCCAATTAACAACTTAATTTAGGTTTTTGCGTAAATTGAATGGTCAAACAAGGTTTAATCTAGAAATAAAATTCACCATCAGAATCCCTATGTCCTAATTAGTCATGTATAAAAACTTGGGCCTAAGAAGAAACCTTCTTAACCTGCTTTACACTTTGGTCCTCATATATTTACTTTTTGGCCCTCAACTTTTGAACCCTCACATTTTGGCCCCTAACTCTCCTTCGTTCTTTGCGTTTAGGTCCCTCCTGCAAAACCTGCGCAGCGCCATGCTCCGGCGACCTTGCGAGGAGCATGGCGCCGCGTAGGGTGAGGGAGGGGCCCTGGCAAGTCAATGGGGGGTACCCTGCGTCGTCAGCCACCGCAGGGACACCCCCCTGAGTACTGCGACTGTCCATACCGCCCGTGCGAACGCACGGACGGTATGGGTCTTGATGAGAGCCACATCATGAGCCATAACTAGCTCATTTTGACCCAATAAAGAAGATAAAAGCTCCTACATAACCTAGAAGAAGGCCTAACTGAAGGAACAAGTGCTCTGAGAAGAAAACATGAAATAAAGGTTAAAACTGTAATTTTACCATTGCAGTACATAAACGGGATTTCTCAGAGGCAAAACATAGGTCAAATGGTCTAAATGAGATAAAAAGTGGGTTGAGTCAATCAGAAATGGGTTCATGTGCAATCTAAGAAATAAATGACACTTGGTAACCCTAAAACAGACCCGCTTAAATTAACAAGGTTTCGGTCAGAACAAAAAGCAAGTAAACCCGCTACAAATCATGGAAAAACATACTCTAGGGTTTAGAACACTTAATTTGGCCTTTGGAACCTAGTTTGACCTAGATTAGGGTCCTAGCTCTTCAATTAACCTAATTTGGGTTTTTACGCAAAATGTCCAGTCAAACGAGGTCAAACCTGAAATCCAACTTCGCCATTGGATTCCTTAGGTCTAAATTAGGTTTATACCAAAATTTGGACCTAAGGAGAGGTCATCTTGACCTACTTTGCAATTTAGTACACCCAAATCACAAATTGGTCCCTATCTTTTGAATACCATTGCAGAGAACCCCTTAGGTTCTTCGCCTCCTTTGCAAACCGGTCCTGCCGCCATTGCTAGGGCAGAACCGAGCTCCGGCGAGGTTCGGAGAGGGATTGCTCTCTAATCCCTCAGAGATTCCCTCCCAGAAATGGAAGGAGGATTCTCTGAGGAATTCCCTTCCTTATAAAGTCAATTACAATCGCTGGTGTGAACCCAATCTCTCGTGCGAACGCACGAGAGATTTGGGTATCCTAACTCCTTTCCATCTCCGGCGACCAACCTCAGGCAATTACGTGCCCTTCACGCCCTGCACACCCAGTCCAGCGCCTATATAAGAACCCACAACTCCGGCCGAAGAGGCTCAGCTTGATTTGGCCGAGTTTCCCCCTTCAATTCCTCTCCTCCTGCCCGGCCAAAAACCCCCAGCAAGCTCCGGCGAGCCCCCCTCCCCTCCCTCTTCGCTCTTCCACAAGACCGGTGGCAGGGTTAGCTTCCTGACCTCCCTCCGCGTCGCGCAGTACCAGCGCACGTCGCCTCAGCCCCGTCGTCGCCGCCGTTCTCCCCCCACTGGGCGTCATCTTCTCCGGCGACAGCAGGTACTGCTGTCCGCCATCCGTCCCCTTTCGTCCTTACAATTAGGTTAGAACTCTTCTCCACCCTCTCCTCTCTCTTTTCCCCCAACTATTTTACTTGATTACCCCTCGACATTACCTAACCGCCTCCATCTTCCTCGCCTCCGGCCGCACTCCGGCGAGCCGCCCACACCACTCCGCCACTCCACACGGCTCTCCAACCACCTCGTGAGCTTTGCCTCACCACCAGGAACCCATTCCACCCCATCACTGCCACTCCAGACCTCTACAAGCACCCCCCGAACAACCCACCATCTCCGGCCACAGGTTGACCTAGGTGCGCACGCCTAGGCCGACCGGCAACCTACAGCATCACCCACCGCCTTCGCCGTGCTACGGCGAAGGTTTCCAGCTATTCTGATTGGGCCAATAGGCCGTTCTGTGGAATCTCAGGTGAACGCCCCGGCCGCCATTAACAGCCGAAGCAGCAGGAAGCTTGGAGCAGTAGCAGGCGTCAGGCTTCATAGGCGGTAGGTGCAGCAGACTCTCGCAAGTGTCACGAGGTGACTGAGTTCAGCGAGGAGCACCAGCAGGGCCTTCAGCGTGGGCAATTGCACACGAGAGTCTGCGGGCGCGCGTGAGGGAAGGACGAAACCTTTAGTCCCACATCGTGGGATTACAAACCTCGGGTACACTATAAATTGTTTTTGTGATATACTCTCATCGCCTCAGTAAGCACAGGGGTGAGGTCCCTCATTGGCCCCACCCGCCTCGTCCGCGGCCTGACCACGAGGACTTGGCGGATCCGACCCGACCTAGACCTACGCACTCCTCGCGCATCACACCACCTTCAGGTGCGCCTGGTCCCGGGTACGATCCGACCCGATTATGCTTGTGGCTCTGGGAGAGCAGCTCAGAGTGAATTGCTTGAGAGAGAGAGACACGCGGGTAGAGGGAGAAGGGTTAGGTTTTGCTCCTGTGCAGGCAGGCTGATCGCAGGCGAAGGACTTGGCCGCTGCAGAAGAAGGAAAAGCAAGCCAAAGAAGAAGACTGAAGAAGAAGAAAGAAAGCAAAAGGAAAGGAAGGAAGAACAGAGAAGAGAGAAGCAAGGCAAGACCACAGAAGAGAAGAGTAAGAAGCAAGGTAGAGAAGAAGAAAAGAAAGAACAAGGCAGAAGCAAAAGACACGGGAGATCAAAAGAAGAAGGAAGGAAAGAAAGGCTTTGCAAGGCAGAAAGAAGAAGGATAATCAAGAAGAAAAGGGAAAATACTTTTAAGACGTCTGATCATGTGATCAGACGTCCAATTTCATATTTTTGTCCTAATTACTTTTAATTGCATACATTCACATTTGAATTGATATTTTGAGTAAATTAGAGTGTTCAATTACATTTTGACTAGTAGTAAATTCCATTTGCTCCCTGTGTTCGACCTCGGATACTCCGATTTTCGAGTAATAAAAATCTTTATTTGTTTTGAATGCTTTAGCGGCTATACTACAATGCGATATTATCTTTTAACAAACCGCACAAAAGCGTCGATAACATTTTGGCGCTGTTGCCAGGGAGCAATGCGCGATTTACCACTAGTCTCTACATTCTTTTTATCATATTGAACACTAACTTGCCCTACTTTGCTTTGATGTGATCTTGCAGGTACTTCATTAGAAAATCTCTCCCGCAAGTCAACCACTCCAGGGCAGGTAATTTCTTTTCTTCCTTAATCATCCCCTAATCTTGGAAAGACAAAAGGAAGAAAATCAATTTAGGAATCAATTGCCTTCTTTATATAGTAATCACCATCTTTAAGGCAAAACATTTCTTGATTTTGCGAAAATTTCTGCAAATATTCTTGAAGTTGGAGTGATTTTTTTTCCCATCCCACAAATTCTTGTGCCTAATTGAAATAACACTTAATCTCGACGGACTACACACTTCTTGTTTATAAGTCCAAAGAGAACTTTTGAAAAAGAAAAAGAGGATTGGAAATAGAACCAAATTAGGGTTTCCACATTAGGGTCTTGAAGCACTAGTCACACATGCCTGTGTAAAAGGAAATAAACCCTCCCGCATCAGTGTGCTACCCAAGCCCTTGATTGAAGAAAGCTAAATAAGACAAAGCCTAAAATTGAGCTCTAAAATCACTTGAATCTTAAAATTTTCTTTTGACCTAATAACCTGGGAGTCAAATCAGGGTGATCTCTAGGCTCTGAGCTTAGAATCATTCTGCCATCTATAGGACAGGTCAGGTAAAGTTGACCCCTTGGGTCAACCAACCTCTAAATTAGGTCACAATACCAAAAACATCTAAAGTTCAAGTGAGAACCCTAAAAGCACCTTTGAAATAAAAAGTGATAGACTTAAGAGGTCAAGGTCCCCATTCTGGTTTACCTGGAATCTCAATGACAAGAGAGGTCGGGTGGGGGAAACCCTGTAACCCGTAGGGACGCTCTACCGTGTAGGGGTCTTTGCGGGACTCTCCCTCTCTAGCTGCCCAGGTAATTCTCAGGTGGACGATCTTCGGATCCAGGGGTCCATCCGCCCCGAACCTCCATAGTCATCCAAACATCTTTTGGGTGTCTTGATTGGGTCAAGAACATCTCCAGTCCTGCATCTTTTCTCTGTAGAGCACACACACTCATTTTCAGTGGGACTCGTTATTCAGATCTGATCGCTTCATAACACATCTTGAGTCAAACTCTGATCTTGATTCCACCACCTGATCCAAATATGCAGCCGAACCACCTAGGACCACCAGTCGAGAAACCTGAATATCGGAGATCCATGAGAGATAAAATGATTGAGGATGCCATGAGATTTTATGAAAATGAAGAAACCTCAACAACAGTAGGAAACATTCAGGTTGATGTCCCAACAACCACAACCTTTGTCATAACTTGTGTCCAAGTACTATTAGCAGAAGCCAACAAAGGATCAACCCGTGACTTGCTCATTACTGCATACATTGAGATAGAAAAACTGCACAATAGTGAATACCTTCAAT